>CM050166.1:201653116-203068116 GCA_027410445.1 Discoglossus pictus
GTTATTGTTTCAGAATTATTTAATGCAAGGCAAACACCTACAGGATTTTCTATGCAGACTCGACCGATGTCTATGGCAGATAAAGACAATTTCCAGAAATGGTGGGGAAGTATGCCAACTAACAACTTTAATACGTTTACACATTGGTTTATGAGGGGAGCAGATAGAGCTAAAAAAGGAGGTCTTAACTTAGAGGAATGGACAGAACTGTTAGAATACGCTATGGGTCCTTTGGCTAGTAGACTATTGGGATTTAATAACAGTGTGTCTGATCAGGCAGGAAGAATTGCTGCAACTAATTTCTATCTACTTAGCATAGAGAAAGAAATAACAAATATTACCATGAGGCCAACAGATGGTCCTAGAGAGGTAGCTCAAATGATATATTTTTGGTATACTCTACGATAACCTCAACAGCCTCTAGTGCTGGGCTCACCAGAACATATAGCAACAGTAATGGAAGCCCTTCCCCGGGAGTGTCAAGAATTTGTCAGGCTTTTTGATCCAACACCAACAGACTTGGAGATGGTACTAACTAGAGCTGATAAGTGGTGGATCAAGCATCCTTTCACAGAACAGGCCTGCTCTGTTTCAGCTGTAAGAACATTTAAGGTCGAGTCTGGTAGAGATATAGATGGTAAATGGAGAAACCAGACGTGGGATGTACCCCAGAACAAGAAGGATGATCAAAACGGGAGACCAAAACAGAACTTTGACAAAAGATGAAGAGATCCACCTAGGGACTATAGGAATAGGGATGGCAGCAACTGGAGGGCTAATCAGGAGGGAGAGAGAAACAGTAACATGGGCTATTGGGAACTCAGGAGACAGAAGGATAGGATAGAAGAGGAAAATCACATACTTAAAAACAAGGTAGCTGAGTCAGAGAGGAAATTGAAGGAAAGTGAGGCAAAGATGCAATATAGTGTTATAAAAGAGGGACAGAGTAGAAGTGAGTCACAATGACAAATCCCAACCCCTGCGCCTCAGCATCTCATTCACTCAGCTAATTTAACCATGGATGAGGCAGGTCGGCCTACCATTTATACAGTCATTGCAAGGGTAGGGAAAAATATGTTGGTAGATACAGGAGCAGCAGTTACAATGACCAACAGGGTCAAAAATGGGGATTCTTCAGTAAGTATTATGGGAGTTACTGGGAATCCACAGGAGGTTAGAGCAGGTCCAATTGATGTAGCTGTTGGAGAAAAAACAATACAAGTAGAAGCAATAGTGGGGTGGCCAGAGGAAATATTGGGAATAGAAGCTTTAAAAAAAGGAAATTTCATTGTAGATCTTGCCAATTTTTGTTTGTGGAAGACAGAAAAGGTGAATCAGGTAAGTACAGAGTTGACGAAAGGGGTTGTGCGCCCAATGGCATATATTGTCTCTCCGATAAAAAGTCTGGAAAAAAACAAACTGAAACTAGACGGACAACCAGAATGGCTGCAGAAGCTAATCCAAGACATACCTGTTTGGGCTACAGATATGTATATGTTTCTAATGATGGAATCTAGTGTTCCCACAGAGCAAGGCTGTATAAGAATGAAGATGCGTGTCAACAGAAGATTGTGGTGGATCCTTGTTACAGGATGGATAAGTATAAGCTGTATCACAGTAGGAATGGGGAGACAGGCAATAAGGCCAGAAGATACCGCAAATAAGGGAAAGAGTTTGAAAAGATTGGAGTTACATTACGTTCAAGTAGATAGATTTATTTGGCCCAGGGAATTGGAAGTAAAAGAGGGTGGAGGGTTACAAGTAAACATTATTTTGCCACATAATAGTACCAGGGGATTAGCTCTTAGAGCTCCAATAAAAAGTATAGAGGGACATAACTGGGAATGGGTTATAAGATATGGACAGATAATAAATACAGGAAACTTTAAAGGAAGGACTAAAATAACAACAAAGGGACAAGGGAGGTTTACAAATACTACAGTAGTAGTGAGTAACTTAACATTAGAAGAAGGTGGAGAATGGGACGCTGCAGTTATAGATGCACAGCCTGACCTAGAGGAATTCTGCAATTTTGATACTGGAAAGGGGTGTGTTCTAACAATAGATGAAGTATTTGTCTCTGTAAAGGAGCTGCAACGTTGTAAAGATCAGAAGAAGGTACCATGGCCAATAGGCGGATTGGTGGTGGTACCAACACATGAAACAGTTGTGCAAGGGGTTGGGTGGACTTACTACCCAATAATTCTAAATTTTAATGATTTCTCTATCCCTCCAAAGTGCCCGGAATCACAGCGGCAGTGGTTTAAGCAAAGTATACAAGAGACCATCATTGAGTGGACCGGAGCAGGGAATCGAGAAAAACGGGACACACTTGCAGCCCTTTTAGGAGGAGTCGGAACTGGATTGGGAGTATGGAATTCAGCAGACATCATTGGACTGAACAGCAGGATAAACTCCCTTACTGATGGCATGGGACATGCTACGAAAACAGGTTGAGTAGCTGACTCCCTTATAGTGAGTAGACTGACAGACAATGTTGATGACATACACACCATTGCCAACAACCTGCATCTAGTTGAGGAAAATATTGCTTCCATTGCTAACAGCATTAAGAATGAAATAGTGGGAACTGCCATTTTCTGTCCTATGATTGGAGGAAAGCTGTTGGCAGATTTAAAGGAAACTATTAAAGACATCCAGGAAAACAAGTGGGCAAGACAAATCAATGCAACAAGGATTATCACGTCATTGAAAAGAAAAGGAGTGGACATCACTGAGGACAATCTTAAATACAGCTATATTGAAGGCCCAGATCAATGGATGCCACATGGACTACAATCTGGGACAATAGGACTAATCCTGGCAATTCCCCGTTGGGAGGGGCAGGCAGAGCAACTGAACTTTATACATAGCATTGGCACGTTAAGTGATGGAATCTACAAGCAACACTTCCCATCAAAAAGACTGGCCACTATTACAGGATTGGAGATGGATGAAAGCTGTTGCAGGAAATCTCAACACCGATGGCTGTGCAGTTGTGTTTGGGAGAAAGGAGCTGAGGAGGATGGCTGGGTGCAGTTGATAAAAGAAAACCTGGTGCAAGAGGTGATCCGCATAGGGGACATTGCATGCTTTATCGGCCACTCTGAATATAGGACAGTTGATGAAATATGTTTGGTGGAAGAAGGGTCTTGTATCATGGTAACCACTACTATACATGTAGGAACTCATACACTATTTCCATCAAGAAACCTTACCACTGAAATGATCAATTTTACTGCAAATGCAGATTGGACAAATTTGACAATGAAGCTTTTTCCCCCAATTCCAAAGCTTACCTTGGAACTTCATGAGTTAGTAAAACGTACCAAACAACAACTACACCCCATCAGCTTACTGCTGGAACAACAGAAAAAGGAAATAGAAATTACTACAAAAAACGTTGAGAATCCCTGGTGGGGAATTCTTACCAATGCAGAGACACATCCAGTCCTACGAACACTGTCGCTGCTACTCATGTTCCTTCAAGTATTAACGACAATTATAATAATATACTTTTGTGTGGCAATGAAACAAATGAGGAAGAAACTTGCAAGGAGGATAAATAATAATGTTTCCTCTTCTTTCTCTCTGTCATACATTCTTCAATAAAGTTTTACATTGCACATACATAAACATTTATCACACACTCTCACCTAAATTCTATAAGTTCTGTTTTTGTGTAATATGTGGATTGACAGCCATAGGAAAGTACAGGAGAACTTATCTCGCTGACTGAACTATTCCGGAGGGACGGTGGGTTGAATTTCTCCTGTATATTAGGTTTTGCTCCCACTAGGTTCTCCTGTACTAGAGGGATAACTAGAAAACTGAGCAACATAGAAGAAGAAAAAGTGAGCGAATGTTGTAACTTGTCTTCCTTGCATGGTGGTTTATCTTCCTTTCGGGACCTCCTTGGGCAGGTCTAGGTGGGAGGGCTGGGAGTCTTTGCTTCCCTCCCACAATTGCTGGAGGAAGTGATGCATGGACAGGATGTGAGGTAAATCACATCATCTCAACTAAGGGTATATAACATGGGGCCAGGCAGGAAACTGTTCTGTGTTGCTTCCTGTTCTTCCTTGGTGGATGTGATGGTGATGGCCTAACCGTGGGTGAGATCAAGCGTGTGGGGAAGGGGATTACTATATAGGTAGAAAGATTTAAAAAAAAGGGTTGTTGCTCCGTGGGTCTGGGCTGTGTGTTTGTGATACATTTATAGTATTGTGTTGTTGCCTTTTAATAAATACCTTTTAATGTAGACGAACCTTGTGTAATATATATATATTAATTTGGTGATACACCACAGAGGGGGTTGAGGGTGAGGGGGTTGAGGGGGTTGAGGATGAAGGGGTTGAGGATGAGGGGGTTGAGGATGAGGGGTTGAGGATGAGGGGGTTGAGGATGAGGGGGTTGAGGATGAGGGGTTGAGGATGAGGAGGTTGAGGATGAGGGGGTTGATGAGGAGGGAGGTTGAAGATGAGGAGGGAGGTTGAGGATGAGGAGGGAGCTTGAGGATGAGGAGTGGGGTTGAGGATGAGGAGGGAGGTTGAGAATGAGGAGGGGGGTTGAGGAGGGTGATTGGGAATGAGGAGGAGGGTTGAGGAGGGTGATAAGGGAGGGGGGAAGAGACACGGGGAATGGAGAGGGGAGAAGAGACACGGGAGAGAGAGGGGGGACACAGGCGGCAGCACATTTCCCACCCTCGGCTTATACTCGAGTCACTCATTTTACTCAGTATTTTGTGGTAAAATAGGTGCCTCGGCTTATACTCAGGTCGGCTTATACTCAAGTATATATGGTATATATATATATATATATATAAATACAGTAAATAAATAGTACATCTGCATTCACACTTGAATGTCTAAAACAAGTTAAAAAAACTGCTTCCAGCTCAGAATTCCAAGAAAATCAGTTATTACACTGCATTCTGGGAAGCTAAGCCAGGAAATGCAAATGTGCCCACAAATGCCTCACTCTTCAATCCATAGCCATTATCAAACATGGCTTCCTTTAAGCTTATGCATGCTGTATTACACAGATTTAATGCAAAGCCAAGGTTGGCTTAAACACAGGCTGAGTATCCTTTCAATGTACAGCTGTTTCAAGCTTACTGGCTATCATCAGCATGGAGCAGGATCTCAGCCTGTGTTGTGGAAATTATGAGTAGGTAGTTCACCATAACAATCATTTATAATATGGTGGGCAAAAGAGCGATAGAAGTCCTCCACCGTACAGTAGTACAGTAAATAAATAGTACATCTGCGTTCACACTTGAATGTCTAAAACAAGTTAAAAAAACCTGCTTCCAGCTCAGAGTTCCAAGAAAATCAGTTATTACACTGCATTCTGGGAAGCTAAGACAGGACATGCAAATGTGCCCACAAATTATATATATATAATTATATATATCCCCGGTGATGCACTCCACTTCCTGGGGTGAGATGGATCCACTGCAGGCCAGAGGGCCAAGGGGAGCCACAGAGTTCCGTGGGTGGCACAGGGGGCTGTGGGAGGCTGCACAGTTCTGCGAGGGGCCACAAGTAGTCTGCATGGGGCCATAAGGGGCCCAGGGAGCCACAGGCCTGCGGAGGGCACTGTGGGCCACAAGGGGCTGTGGGGGCCACAGGGGAGTCCACTGAACATAGCAATTTACTCACTACATCTTAACCCTCCTCAGCTTCTTGAAAATACTGAATGATCATCTCTGTAAGGAGTATTATCAAGATGAGTGGACCCTGCTATACAAAAAAAAAATTAACAAACCAATATTAAAATTATAGCTTAACTTCCTTACATTGACCAATTAACTAGCACAACAATCCTGTTTATCATTATGTATAGGGCCCTATCCAGGGGCCATATTCAATTCCAAGCCAGCCACTCAATCTCAGATGGCCGAATGTCTGTGGGGTTGTTGCGGGCTCCCATTCATCGCTGATTGCAATGCTATTCAATTGCTCACGGCCGCAAGTTACTGTCCCAAAGACGAAACCATAAACCATGCACTGACTCATAGCAGTTCAGGATGGGAACATGTTCAATTAAGCAAGCCCGTAACTTCTCATTTTGAATCAGCCAATAGAAAATGAGACATTTCATTATTACGGCAGTAAAACATGGCGGTTACATGTCAATCAATGAGGTTCAGGAGTCCGATATGCAATCAGACTCGCAAACCCACAAAATAAAGAATTATGAAAATGAATGCCAATACTGTTCTAGTCCATATGGGTGGTCTGATATGTATTAACTCATTGATACCCGAGATCGATTCAACCCCTGAAATGAAACATACACATTTTATTTTCTGACGATTTTAATGTATATCATCGCTTTCCCTGCTATTTACAGTGCAGTATTGATTTTTATTTGCATTTACAGTGCTACGAATAGGTGTTTAACCCCCCTTGCGAGTCCTCTCTAGCACATGTAGGATTTTCTCCTTCATTTGCCATTTACTTAATTTCTCGTAACCTGTTTGGAGCGCGCAAAAAGACGCCAATTGAATAGCAAATGATCTTGCGACCTCACTTCCAAGCTACAGGATTGCCCGAAATCTCAATTGAATATGGCCCCAGGACTGCAATCAGAAATAGTGGGCCCAGTATAATTGTAACAGTCAGGGCCCCCCAGTCCCAATGCACACTCACTTTCCCCATAGTGACATTTTTTTGTTTCACTTATTAAATTAGTATATTTTAGAGAATTGGGAATTATAGTCCATCCTTGCAGAGCTAATGTATGGATTTATAATGATACCTGGCAGGATAAGCCCCCAGTCAACATCCCTTATTGCTGGCCCCTACGGGACTCATTGGGACACAAATAATCTATCCCTATCCCTTGCTAAAAATCTAGCTCCAAGCATATTAGAATCTCAGGAAATTATATCAATATGAGTAATTTTAACTCCAACTCTTAATGCACACATGAATCCCTATGTAAAATATTCATGCTATAAGATACTAATCTTTTCCACACATCCCTGCTGCAATAAACATGACATGCTATATTTTTAAGAACTAATTCTGAAATCTTCAGCTTAGATATATATAGTAAACATACATAAATAATAATAAACATGAGAAATAAGAGAATTTTCATGGGGATAATTTGGATTTGCAAATTATAAAATCCAACCCATATACATTTTGACTTTACACAACATTGCACAGCATCTAAAATCCATTAATGTTAGATATATTTTAGCATTATAAGATTTCCTATCAAATGACATCTACAATATCCCATGTCGAGAGACACTTTGTAGGATCATGTAGAGAATATAAAAACATGGTGATATCAACTGACATTTTCCATCGGCAGCTCAACTCTCCATTACATAATGGAATTTGTAGAATGCTTCTATATTCCAATTTTATATGTAGCATTTCAAGCATACTTTACTTCACACAGAGCTTTTGCTGACGTACAGAAAAAAAAACACATCATTTTGAAGTATACATTGTTCCACTTAGCAATTTCTAATTTAAAACAGATAATAACGGTGACTGTATGAAGAAGTACTTCCTTAATATTTGTCACCATCTGAAAACTGATATGGTTGTTAATGGGCAAAAAGCAGTATTAAACATTTCCTAATGTATACTTAATGGATACTGAGTGTCATAACTTCGCTACAGCTAGAATTCAAATCAAGTTCAAAGCATTGCTTTAATTTTAAATCAGAGTAACATTCGTAATCATTTTTTTTTATAAATCTAATACAAATACATAATTCTAAATAATGTAAGCACTTTGCAAAAAATATACTCATAATAGTTATTTTGTGCAAGAAAATAAATATATTTTTGATATAATTGTGTTTTTTATATTTTTTCATGTATGTTATATATTTTCCAGGGAATGTAGCCAAGGATCATTCCATAACTGAAGACAAATGGCTACAGGAAAAGTAATGGAATATTAAAAAATAATATTATTAATATATATGCTATATTTTTGTAACTGATATGTTCCATGTAATATTAATGCTAGAAACCTCTGGCAATGTATAATCATAAAAGAAGTACAGCGAAATGCTCCATGATAAGAGTGGATAATAAAGCCATTTTTTCTAATACATTGGTAATTTTCTCACTGGCAATACAGTATATAGCAAGAACTGTACTGACTCAATTAGTTGCTACACATAATGAGTTTCACTGACCAAAGGAAAATGAGAAGCTCTCTATCTAGAATGAGATATTGTCTGAAATCATTAGTTCATAGAAGATATTATTTATAAATTCAATAATCTCTTTTAAAACTAATGGAACATCAAAGTATTCAGTAAGAATCTGGATGAAAATGTAACATGAAAATAATATTATTATTAAATTACCAATTTGCACGTGTATTGTTTTATTAAATTAAACAATTGAATAAAAATTTAAAAAAATAAAATAATCCCCCCAAAATGAAAAGCTTGTGAAACAGCAAACATAGTCTAATAACAAGTTAAGCAAATTATACATATTTTAATGTATTACCTTGATTGCAGAAATTGAATGCAGAAATGTATTTAGTTTACAAATACACACTCCACACAAAGTCATGGTACATAGTTACATAGTTATATAGTAGTCCATCAAGTTCAACCTTCTCATATCTGCTCTAATCTTTAACATGCAAATTAATTGTTAATTGATAGCTCCCATTGTAGCATAATTATGTACTGTATATGCAAAATACTAGATTAGACATCTACAGTATACCCTGTTTAATGATTTAGATAGGTTGATTGCAATAGGAGTGATAAGTGAAATAACACTAAATGGGGTCATTTTAATTTATGGTAGATAGGGATAGGGGAACTCATGGAAAAAAATATACAAAGCAATTGAAATGTAAACTTTTTTGGCTTAAAACGTTTAAGAAACACCATAGATAACAACAATACAAACTAAGCCTTTTTTAACTAACATTTTGAAAACAGCAAACATTAACTAAACAGTCCACTTTAAATGGCAGATTTGGAATCTTCAGGCTCATTCTGCATTCTGGGGTTTTTGGTCACAAACTCATCCAAGGACATCTGTTTTTGCTTTTTACTGTAATCCAGCAATTATTGGTAGCAAAACACTGGCCCAAGAATTCTGCATCTCATATTTCTGATCCTGCCACTGTCCTTATCATTGACCACAAATTATCCAGAATGTCATGGATGGACCACAAACTTTTGTTGCGGAACTCATTGGAACGTTGTTTTAGTTCCTCAGTGTTGCTGCTTTCCTGGGTTTCTGAATGCCCCATTCTGCCAGTTGGTGGAAGTCCTCATTTGTAAAGCCCTTGCCTTAAGTTTTCATCAACTCCTTAATTTCCTGGGCGTTGGCATTTCCCAGTCCAACCATATCGACCAGGTCTACAATCTCTGTAATGAAGGGTTATTATGGTTACACATCCCTGCAAAGCTGTGGCCCTATCTTCCTCCACACTCATTTGAGACATTGCTGTGTCACTTCCTTCCTGGACAAAACTGTTAGTTATGGCCTGAGTGATGGTATACATTTTTCCAAAAATCCATTATGGATTCTCTGTCCTTGATGTCTGTTTTGGCAATAAGCTGGCGGATTGGGCAACAAAGATAAAAAACCTTGAAGGTTTAAATGACCACATGATCCATTGACTGGATTAGTGAAGTAGTGATGGGTGGCAGCAAAACTACTTCTACTGGGATGCAGTAATCAACCTAAGAAAAGATGGTAGGGTGGCTTGTAGCATTGTCAATCACCAAGCGCTTTGGCATTAGTTTGTTTTATGCCTGCAGAAGTGTTGCACAGATTGACAGAAATGTTCGGTGAAACAGTTTTTGAAGATGTCCATGGTGATCCAAGCTTTATGGTTGAATTGCCAAATTACCAGCAAAGTTTTGGAATCACCTTCATGTCTCCATGTGTACTGGAATGGCACACCAGCAATTGATCTTGAAATCGTCAGTGGCATTCCTACCCAGAAGAAGGGTTAGACAGTCTTTGGCTGCTTTGAACCCAGGTGCTCCCTACTGCTTGATTGATATTAACATGCGCCTTTTCATTCGCTTCCAGAACAGTCCAGTCTTGTCAATATTGAATAACAGTTCTGGAGGATACTTGGCTCTTTCTATGATCTCTTTCAAAGTTGCTGGAAAGGCCGCAGCAGCTTCAATGTCAGTGCTCACCACTTCGTCTGTCATTTTGATGTTATACAAACTCTTTATTTTCTTGAAGAGGCTGTTTGGTTATATCTGGTGTTTGGCTTTGAATATGACCATAGATGCTTCTGGCCTGTGTGGCATGTAGTGTTTTGTTTCATAATCAACCCAGACGCTTCTCCCTTTCCTCCAGGGCATAGCATCTTGATCGTGTAACCTTCTTGACAGAAGATGTAGTGCTGGTGGTTGCCGAAGACTTGATTTTCTCTTTATTTTAATGATGGTGCAGTTTATGGAGTTTGGCAACTTTAAATCTGCTCCAATGTCCACTTGGTGTTCTCCTTTTTCCGAGCAGTTAAGCACCTGCATCTTTACATCCAGAGAAATGCTTTGGCGCTTCAATTTGGGCTGATCTTCCTTGCGCTCACTAATTTTCTATAATACAGTACAATAATAATACAATTACTGCAGATTTTATTGGACAATTAACAACAACATGATGAGAAACAAGGGAAGGTAACAAATATTCTGTACCTTGTCTTGAATGGTTGAGGTAGGAATTGGTCTCTTTCTCTAGCTTTCTGCTTGTCCAGGCTGTCTCTTTTCTTCTCCTTTTTGATGTAGCATGCGCATATAAGATAGTGGATAGCTTTGCGTGGCACTGCGATGGAGGCTTCTGAGTTTCAGACTCAGAGTCGCCTACAGGTATTCATTAGGTAAATTGCTAACACATGTTGGAGACAAATAGCTATGGGCAATACATTTTACAGGAGTTCTTTTGCAGAAGCAATATAATAGTCAGCAAATTTTCTTGTAAAAACTCCCTTAGGGCCATGCCAACCCTATGAGAGTTTCTACAGGAGTCACATAATCAAGCCCTGAGTGTTCATGAGTCAGTGAGTGTGACAAGTGGACACATGTGTGAATAAATGTATCCGATGGAGCAGGATGTTAGTGTTTATACATCAGGATTAGTGTGGAGTAAGTATGCAGGCTTGTGAACCTTTAAATGTGTAGTAGCAGAATAAGGTGTGTGCCTGGTGGGATAAGGGATGGCGCCCTGCTAGAAAGCAGCCATTTTCTTTAAAAAAGTCTCCCAAACCGATGAGCAGTGTAGGCAGAAATGAGACCAAATGCATTCACTTTACCACCACCACTTTACCACCACCATCTGCTATCTAAACCCACCTCAGTAAATCACTATAGCTGCTGTAGTATATAAGATTGAAACATAAGACAATAAATGATGGAAATGTTTGGTATAGAGGATTAGAGGATAGAGGATATGTGGAGATAGAATTAAGGGTCAGTTAGGGAGAGAAAAAGGCAGAAGTACATGGGGGAAGAGTTAAGGTGGAAAATACAGTATGGAAGAAAAGATATTGAACTGTGAGGGAATATAACCCATTTAAATATAAAGTTAAATATATATTGAACAACTTGTGACCTGGTTCAGAAATCCAAAGAATTTGGTTGCTGACAATCAGACTCTATTTGGTATTTGTTGCAACATAAAAAATAGCATTTAGAAAAATATATCCAATATATAAAAACAGTACAATTGATGCAGCTGCAGTGTCCAATTGAAGACTGCTGTATAACTCCCTTCAGAAATAACAGTTACTGAATGACACCAGTTTGAGAATAATTTGATAATGAGATTATAAGAGAATATTAATTAATTGTTAGCATGTATCAAGTTGAAAAAATGCATACCCAACAATGTTGCTTACATTTTTATACCCTTGTAAATATAATGGATGTGTCACATTGATCGGTATCTACAGCACACCAATAAGTAAGTGGGTACGTTACTAATGCCTACTAACTGCCACACTAGATAGACCCTGATATCCAGCCCTATATTAAGGCTGATATTTAAAGTCCAAAAAAGGGCGGATAAAACAGGTAAACGGTGTCACACTAACCTTAATTCCATAGAAAAGGATGGGAGAAGCAGTACCAACGCACGTTTGACCTCTATCTCAAAGTAGATTCATCAGGGGAAACCCTGGAAGAAAGGATAAAAGAAGGAACAGATTTAGAGAAAAATACTGGGGAAATCGAGAAATGGTGAAAAGAGAAATGGTGAAGTGAATGAAGAAATGAAGAAAAAAGAGAAACATACAGGAAGGGGAAGGGAAAATATTTCACGTGGGAAAAGATGAAGGATGGAGTCAGAAAAGAAAGAGAAATATTGCAGGGGAGATGAGAAGAATGCAGAAAGGTTAGAAGGATGAAAGAGGGCAAAGGAAATATGTATAAAGGGAGAAAGAAAACTAAGGAGGATAAGGCAGGGAAGTAAGAAGAGGAAGAGGACACCAATAAACGAGGGGAAATTGATGAATGAGGCAGATGAAAGCATTAAAATACAGAAGAAGAGAGAACTCATGCAGGAGGGGAAAATACAGAAAGATGTAAGAGGGGGGATGGAAAGTTTGCAAAGGGAGAGAAAGGTGGGTACAAAGGATGAAGAGGTCGAAATATAAAGACGGAGAGGAAATATGCTGTGGATAAGGGGAAATGTAGGATGAAGTAATAAGGTACAGAGATAGGGATAGAAAGTTAAAATAAAAGAGGGGGTTATACACAAGATGAAATAGAGGATATATATGATCTGGGAGTACACTAGAGAAATACAGTAGGTGAGAATTAGTTAATGAAGCATTGCAGGAGGAGAGGGCCAAAAATGAGTAAGGCAAGGCAGATAGATAACAACGCAGGGTAGAGACAAAGAGTAAATGTTTTAAAAGGCAAATGAGTTGGAGGAGATAGGGAAAAAGAGAGTAAGTAGGAAGCGAGAGAAAATCCAAGAGGGCAACTTCGTCACAGGACTGGGGACATTTTATTAAAATAAAAAAAAAACATAATTCTGTGAACAAGTATGTCAGGGAATAGGGCTTGATCTTCCTCAACGACAGCAAGTAATTCCTGTTTTGTGGTTAAGCATAACTTTATTGATTGTTGAGTAACTGGAGCCTGCAGCAAAATGCCATCTCTCCAGATCTCACCTTGGAATAGATCAGATTTTCTTTAAGCATGCATATTTCTGGAGTATACATTTTCTATGAATATGCTGCACTATGTGGTATGCTGAATTTTGTTTAACCTTCTGTAATAGGGAATTGCTTGAGGCTAAATAAGTAATAAGAAACGTGAACTGAATAACAATACTCAACTGTTACTAGTTTGGCAATGTAGGTATACATTGTGTCTTTGTGTATAAATAAGGATTTGCAGGAAATGACCCTTACAATTCTCCTATAACAATTATGGCAAAAAAGAAAATACCTAAAAATACAAATTCATGGTAGGGCAGTAATTTTATTCTAGATGTTTTACCATTTAAGCAAATGCAATATAAATATAATACCAAGATAGGTGAACAATGTAATTTGTACATCTATTATAACATTGTGTAGTTAAAATCAATCCTTAAAGTGTGCAATATATCTTGTTTTTTTTTCCAGTCTTGCCCGCCGCTGTGATATACACCATTTAGCAAAATGTGTGATCTCAAAATATGCGTTGAGTGTTATAAAGCTAGAGAGAGAGTTTATAGGAAATATAGGCAGCCCCATAAAATGTAACTAGGGATCTATAGATGGAATCCAGAAAAAAATGTTTGTAAGAAATGCAAAGCTCCAAGAGAAGAGAAGCTGCCACGTCAAATCCATGGTAGGTGCCGCATTAAAGCGAAAAGGGGTAAAAAAAAAAGAATGACCATATCTGAGGTAAAGTTAATAAGAGCTACCAACAGACAAGAGTAAAAAGAATAACAGGGAAAAAGGAAAATGCTTTATAGAGAAAGGAAAGGGAGAAAAAGAAGCAAATAGAGAGAAGGCAGAAGAAGACACATGAAAATGATAGAGCACAGAAAGAA
Organism: Discoglossus pictus; assembly: GCA_027410445.1. Classification (NCBI taxonomy): domain Eukaryota; kingdom Metazoa; phylum Chordata; class Amphibia; order Anura; family Alytidae; genus Discoglossus; species Discoglossus pictus. Next base: position 201,667,135 of record CM050166.1, read on the forward strand.
AGACAACAAAGAGACATACAAACAAAGAGATGGTGCTACACAACAATGAAATGCAAATATTCAAACGTTTAAGTGTTCTTCCAAGAGTAACACTGTTTTCAGCATATAGCAACCACTGTAGAATCGCATCAATGTACTGTATGAGATTGGGCAGCTGTTCATTTTGATATATAGAAAGGGCAATTAACTTGCTTTAGACATTTAGACAAGGTTTCTTTAACTTGCTTTAGAGATTCAAATGTGAACACAGATGTACTATTTATTTACTATATATATATATTTATATATATATATATATATATATATATATATGCACACCTTATATTTGTCTTTATAGTAAGCAAACATAATGCATTGTGCGTACATTTATTTGAAAACTTGTTTCTAGCTCAAACCCCCAATACAATGCCATTCTCACTGCACTCTGGGAGACTGGATTTGCACATGTAAATCAGCTCACATTAGATTTCTCTCAGTAAATCTCTCCAAAAAAAAGGGACTGCACAGGATTGCAAACTACCCATAGAAGGCACTGATGTCCTTTTTATTTGAAACAAAAACAATTATTTATATATAGAAATTAAAACTGTGGTTAAAATAAAAATAAATATACTTACTAAAAATGCAACATGAAATAATTTCCCGTCAGTGTGGGGTTGGTACCTGGCTCGTGCAGCCATGTGCCAAGTGGTAAATTGATTAATGATGTGAGGCATTGAAAAAGTCTGTGGGTTTCCTGGCTTGTGCATAATCCATGCTGGGCTTTGCTTGTTGCTGTGCAATACAAGGTGCATATGCTTAAAAGGAGCCATGTATAAAGTGAGATGCGTTATAGTTTCAATTGCATGTCCCCATCCAATTTCTCATCGTGAAAGCAATGACTGTATTACTAGGAAATCTGAGGAAACTTATCTTAGACATTCAAATTTGGTTGCAAATGTATTCATTTTCTGTGTGGTAGAAAGTATCTATCACTTGTATGCTCACCATAAGCTAAATGATTATTGTGGTAAACTAATTCCCCACAAAATCTACTGCACAAACTAGGTACCAACACTGACAAGATGCAATAACATTGAAACAGTGTCTTTTTGGCAAAGATCAAGTGTAGTAACGGCTTGGGTTTGAAAAGGACCCCAGAAAGATGGGGGAACAAGGAAAAACATGGTTATCTGTCAGAGGATTGGGTTGCATTGATTCCTGTGGCTTATGGGGGGTTGATCACCCCTTATTTACAGCACAATGGAATTTATGCATTTATGCACTCTGGAGCCCCCTGACCATAATCTTTGGATTTGTGGGAGGACCATGATTTTTTTGCCCAGCCCCCAACTTTTGGGTTGAGGGCACATGTTCATGTTCTCTTTTATTTAAGAGAGGGCTGTGAGAGGGGTCTCCTTAAGGCACAAAGGGCCTGCGATGTTAGTTAAAGTAGCCTCCCAGGCTGAACACAGCACTTTCTGGCACCTAAATTGGGCACTGGCTCACAATTTAGATTTTTGGTTTGGGCACTTTTGCTTTTGCACCCACCAACTCTGCACACTGTCAATCCCAGACACCGGCGACCGGATTTCTCCCTGGATCAATACTGCCTCTCTAATTATCCATGATTACCCTGAATTCCCTTTTTAATTAGAAATACATCCAGCCCCCTTTTAAAGTTATCTATCGAATCCGCTGTCACCACCTGCTCTGGTATAGAATTCCACAGATTAACCACCCTTACTGTGAAGAATCCTTTACTTTCTTTAAGGTGGAATCTTTTTACTTCTAACCTCAAGAGATGTCCTCTTGTCAGTTGAAAACCTCTTGGCACAAAAAGCTCCCTTGACAAATCTTTATACTGACCCTGGATGTATTTATATAAGGTAATCATATTTCCTTTTAGACGCCTTTTTTCTAGAGAAAATAAGTTTAATTTGGTTAGTCTTTCTTCATAACTTAGCCCCTCCATTCCCCTTATTAGTTTTGTTGCCTTCCTCTGTACCTTTTCCAGCTTTAAAATGTCCTTTTTATGAAGTGGTGCCCAAAATTGTACTCCATATTCCAAATGAGGGCCTACTAGAGATTTGTATAGTGGCACAATTATATTTGCTTCCCTGGCTTCTATACCCTTCTTAATACATGCTAATATTTTATTTGCCTTTGCAGCTGCTGCTTGGCTTTGAGCACTGTTACCTAGGTGGTTGTCCACAAGCACTCCCAAATCCCTTTCAATATCTGATACACCTAGATTTGCTCCATTAAGATTATAAATTGCATGGCTATTTTTCCTTCCCAGATGCATAACTTTACATTTATTCATATTAAATCTCATCTGCCATTTAGATGCCCATTCCTCAATTTTATGTAATTCCCTTTGGAGGGAAAGCACATCACTATCTGATTTAATTACCTTGCACAACTTCGTGTCATCAGCGAAAATGGAGACACCACACTCCAATCCTACCTCTAAGTCATTCATAAATATGTTAAAAAGGAGAGGACCTAATACTGAACCCTGAGGTACCCCACTTACCACATTAGTCCAATTGGGGTATGTTCCATTTACAACAACCCTTTGCTTCCTGTCTTTTAGCCAGCTCTCAATCCATGAGCAGATATTTACTGCAACTCCTGTATCTCTTAGTTTGCACAATAGTCTCCCACGTGGCACTGTATCAAAAGCCTTTGCAAAATCCAAAAAGACTACATCCACTGAGTTGCCTTGATCCAGGTTGCTACTAACCTCCTCATAGAAACTAATAAGATTTGTTTGACATGACCTATCCCTCATAAATCCATGCTGACTCCTACTTATAATCCTGTTCAAATAGACATATTCTTGTGACTATCTTTGTGTGAGTTTCTTGCCTTGCGCATAAACCAATCCTATACTTTGCATAAAGCTGTTTAATACAGCAAGCATATGCTTAAAAGTAGCCATGTATAATGTGGTCTTTGGATTCAAGAGGGAGATGCATTGTAGTCTCATTTGCATGTCCCTGCCCAGTCTCCCATAGATACAATACAATGACTGTATTTGTGGGAAACCTGAGTGAGAATAAGCCTTTTTTTAGATATTTAAATGGGATTACAAATGTAACCACAAACTGTAACTTTAAATTTGATATATCCTTCCACAAATCATTCTCTTGCCACAACTCCTTTCTTTCTAAACAGCACATTTCTCACACTCCAAAATAGCTTTACACTGCTTAGGATCAACCACATTGTGTTTTCTGCTCCACATCACCTACACATCATCTGAAAGATACATACAAGCACTCCTGGTATCTCTTCATCATCAAAGACTTCCACACATGCAAAATTACAATTCCAAAACACATGAACATTGTTTTCAAACTGCTCACAACACTCTCTCTGACATCTTTCAGGGATCATTATACAACATATTCTTTGAAATGCAACACCCTTCTGATATTTTGTTAGACTCTTAACATGTACATTCTTTTAAGTCTCCACACCCTCTTCCAGTCAATTGAATTTTTTCTCTGTCTCATAACAGTTCCATCTATCATTTATACTCTTACACCAGACTTCTTTATACAAACTTTCATGACTGTGTTTCTGTATATAGCTTTTCTCTGAAACATAAGAAAAACAACTCTCCTCAACTTCACTATGACACTATTAGGTTACCAGTAAGCCTTCATCTGAGAGGCAAGGAAAACTCCTGCACCCAGCTCTTTTCAGTCACTAATATTGGGTCTGCTGCCCAACTGAAAATGTATCGCAAACTCTCAGCTCCCTTAGCTTCTGAGACACTTCTCTTTCTTTGTCCAGGAACTAATTCATCTTCACTACCAGTCGCTGGAAGGGTACCTCGAGGTTACATTTTTGTTTTCTGATTTTCTCAACAACTTTTACACTCACCACTAACTTGTTACCAACTGCCTATTGAATGTCTTCTCCAGAATGTTCTCCCACCACCTGGAATTCCATGAGCCTCATTCAATTCAGAGGCGGAAGTTATGGAGGTATAGGCCGTAAGTCTGCATGCCTCCTGCATGCCCGCAGCGTCTGCAAATTATGGTGCTTTTCAATTGGCCAAGCCAGCAAGTTAGGGGGGCGATAGCGCACATCGTACACCATGCTATCGAACATAGCATTTGCAGGTTAGAACATGATCAATCACGCAAGGCCGTAACTCCTGATTCAAAACAGCCAATGGAATGTGGGTCTGATCATAACTTGTAATTGAAGCCCGTAGGACTTTGATATCCAACCTCCATTTTTCATTGAAGTTCTATGGGTTTGAATTACAAGTTATGATCGGAACCACATTCCACATATAATGCAATATTGATAAAGCCGCAAATATGATATTCTATTACATGCGAGTTCTATTATATGTATTAACACATTGATTGCCAGAATCAATATAACACAGAAATAAAACATGAAATCAAGTATTTTTTTGTGGCCGATTTGCAAGCTTGGGAATGTTGTGCTATTAATTCTAAGACCTAACATCACTTCCCCTTTTAATAACAGTACAGTAGTGTGTGCATATGTGCATTTATAATGCTCTGGGCATGTTATTAAACCCTTTGCGAATCCTCCTTGCTACCTGAGACTTGTGGTTTGACTTTTGTGGGAATCAGAGCAATTGAATAGCTATTTGCAATTTCAGCGTTTGAAACTCTTGCGCCCGTGAAAGATAAAAGGCTTGGAGGGCATTAACTTGCGATGTGAATCATCACAGTGAATTGGAGGCCTTAGCCCATAACCCGATCAGAGCCCGCAAAAAGATGCCAATTGAATAGCAAAATAACTTGCGGGCATTTGCAAAGCCCGGATCTCCTGAAAGCTTAGTTGAATGAGCCTTCATATGTTCAAGATTAAACTTTTAAATATTCCTCCCTCTACCACATCCACAGCATCTGACATGACCCTGACTTTAATAACTCTCATCCACATCCACATCCTTGGCCTGCTGTCTTGAAGGTATTTTTGATTGGGCTTCCCTTTGCTCCCCCCATCACATCCATACAAAATTGCGTATTCTGCATGTTCAAAATAAAACCTTTTCCTACAGAAAACCAAGCAAAGTCATGATTCCCTCCCTCATTATGTCCACTTCAGTTACTGTAACTAACTCCTATCTGTCCTCACCAGTAATTATTCATCTGCTGTTCCACTCTTTCTCAATCTCTTCAACTGTACTACATGCTCCTTCATTTCACTCATCTCCAAATTCTCACCTAACCACTACTTCACTCTGCTTATGACCTTTGACTTTCTTTACTCATCAGTACATATTCCTAGTCCCTTCTACATTAATATTAACTTCTTTAGAACTTCAAAAACTATGTAAAAACTCATCTACTCAGATAACATACAACCTTGCTCCCAACATCCATTAGACAATCTTTCCTATAAGATTGTGAAGCTCCCCTTCCCCAGAGCCTGCTGCTTGACCAGACCACCATCAATGCCCTCCCTTTTACTATCTAAACCTCTGATTAAAATCTTATTTAAAGTTAGTATTTTCTGTGTGTTTTCGCTATATAAAGAGCACTGTATAGTATATATTACATAACATTTATTTTTATAGTATATTACTTTTTCAGGTTGCAAGGGCAAAGAAAAATGAATTTGTAGTATTTAATCTTTTATGTTCACTTGCTGTACATTATAAAATGTATACATTTTTAAAGGTATTCTCACAGAACCAACTAATGTATTATCAGTGGCCATAAGTCCTTGATCGCTACTAACCTACAAAAATGTGTAATTAACCTGAGTTTTTAAAGCATAACAGGGTAAGAATGGAGAGGGATAGGGAAGCAAAGTTGCTTTGCTAATTTAACTAAAGCCACAAGAATGAGACTATCACGGATACATAGGAGGGAGACTATGTCAGATGGATTATGCATATACAAGTTTTACTGGACATTAATCACTATATAGAATTATTTATAATGATGAACCGAGTGTTTGTTTATCATGGTGGTTGCACACTCTTGTGTATTTGTAGAGCCTGGTAGATTTGCCATGTCTGACAATGATTTGGATTACAGTCAAAATGAATGCATTGCCAGCACTAGGTGAATCAGAATATTTTTTAAGCACTAGCAGTTTCCTGACAAAGCTGGTGTGTGGAGCTTGAAAACTACAAGGATTTTATTTGAGAGCAGCTAGTTCCTTATTTGTCACTCACTGATGCAAGCGAATACTAAAATAACAAGAATTAGAGTCCTAAAGCGTAATGTTTTATAGTAACTAAAATATATAAAATATAGTTACTAGATACTATTATACATTTTGTGTAGGGAATTAAAATTGATTTTTTAATTTGTTCATCAGCTGGTTTAACATATACTCATGAGTATTAACAAATACATTTAATAGCGGTAAAATTCTCACTTAATGTGTGTAAAAAAAAAATGCTGTAATTAAATCAGGGCAAATAGACACTTTACTGAGTCAAAGATGAAAACACTTTTATAATGGTGTAAAAAAAATATAAAGCAGCATAAGTTAAAAAGAGAACGCTAAAGAGAACAGTTCCTGCAAAATCGAACCTGATGAAAGGTGAGTTTTGAGCGGCAAAACACATGTAGAGTTATGGCAGTGGGATTTATATTTACTTCCTATATACTATATGTTAATGACTATGGGCCTCATTCTATTATCGGCCGTAAATTGGCCGTAAGGCTGCGATTCCTTGCAGGGGTTCTGTTACCTCGCAATTCTATTATACGGCCCCGCAAGGATCTCCCCTTACGGCCGGCCGCATATCTTGGAACCGTCCGTAAGCTCCAAAATCTTTAAAGTCAAATATAAATTGAAGACTGCACTGTAAATCTTTGTAAATGCTAGGGATCATATTGGGGGACATGACGATTAATAGTAACCCCCTCTCAAGCTTGCACATCAGCCCAAACCCGAGTTGACATTAACTGTTTATTTTCCGGCCGCAGCGTGGGCGGGTCTGAGGTGCTCCAAGCACTCTGGACTTTTTACATGGATATTTATAAAAATAATTTATTTACGGATTTAAGTATAGGGGAATGTTGTGCTATTTTTGCTAACACCGAATATCACTTTATAGTCTCCTCAGAGTGCATGATGGCTTTATTTGGGCTATATTTTGTGCTTAATTGGTGTTAGCGGGACCTTTTTCCTGCAAGTAAGCTGCGGCTCGGTTTTAGCCTTGCGGAGAGGGTTCCCGGAGCAATTGAATTGCAAATAGGATTTTCTTGCTGCCGATTCTCTTGCAGCCGTTTTAGATCAGAGGCTTTTCTCCGGAGTGAGCGGCCGCAAGGGATAGCAAGGCGCCGGCCGCAAGCCTGCCGGAATCCCCGGCCGGAGGGGAATAGAATAGGCGATTAGCTTGCGGCCGGTCCTTGCGGCCCCGCATCTCCTATGGCCGATAATAGAATGAGGCCCTATATGTTTACTTTAATGCAAACACATTGCAATGATAATAAATGTAAATTCCAATATGCATTATACAGTAGCCTGAAATCTTTATGCCACATATGAATGCAAAAGATCAAGACTAAAAAACTAATCTGCCACAACAATTAGTAAATTATATAACTAATTTACACACTATGATTAACTCTTTAGGAGTGCTCAGTAATATATCACATGATTAGTATGTTGTTGTTAAGTTGTTCAAATATGTCCGACTGTCCATGACCCTATGCACCACAGCAAGCCAGGCACATCTATCATTGTCTCCTGGTTGTTCTTATCCATTACGGTTTTCATGCCAAAGATACTGGAGTGAGTTACCAGTTCCTTTTCCAGTGGAGCTCAATTTATCTGACCTCTCTGCTATGACCTTCCTATCTTGGGTGACCCTACATGGCATAGCTCATATCTTCAATGAAGTACAAAAGCCTCTTCAACACGACAAGGTAAAGATCCAGGAGGGATCAGTATGCTCAAGTAAGTTTAAATAAAACACACAGTACATAGTGTTGCTGTTTTGGTACAAAGTCAGGTGAAAACAGTAATCCAAACAGCCAAGAGGAGGTATATGACATTAATATGACATAATTAGTGACATTTATTGTTGTATTATCTGCAAATATACAAAGTATCTCTACACCCTTATTGGGTTATAGCAAGAGTTTGTATATTTGCAGATAATACAACAATCTGTAACAGCGTTGACATTACAGGGGGTATCAGTCAAATGTGGAATTATTCACAAAATATCAGGATGAATGGGCAAGTATGTGGGATCTAATGTTTAACATATACAAATGCAAAAAATATGCACAATTTCAGTAGAATGTATATGTAATGCTCTTTTGATGACTGTAGCTGAAGAGAAAGGGTACTTGGAAGTGATTATACTGGATTATAAAAAAAAAAAGAGATAAGTAATGCAACAAAGCTATAGAGAAAGGCTGAATGTTTGAATATGTCGTGTTCTCAAATTGTATATTATTAAACTGGAAGCAATGCACAGGAGGAAAACATGGTGTATTGTCTAAAAGACCAAAGTAATAAGGAAATACTTCATGAGTTTTCTATGCATAGCTCAGAAGAGAGGGATGATGTGATATAAACCTTCAAGGAAGGAATACATTCCCAGAAAGAGGAATGCAGAACAAGAGACCATGAATTACAATTGTAATGTGAAGATTGAGGGGCAATGTGCAAAAGCATTGCTTTTTTTTGTGTCTTTGATATTAAATACATGTTTAAGCTATTTAGTAAAGTGGTTTAACCGCCCCAATATCATATCCCCTAATAAGAACATTTATTCCAAGGTTGTAAAGGTAAGTTACAAATTGGAAATTGAGGAGCCAGTTAGTACTGTTTTTTTTGAAGAATCAGAACATTAAATGGAAAAAAAAGAGAAAATCTGCTTCTATAAATATTTCTCTTAATAATGATTGTTAACAAACTGCTTTAAGATTTGTACAGTCTGTGGAAAAAGCATAAGATGCAATATAAAGATAGTTATTAGTTTTATAATTTAAATAGGAACATTAATGAAATGATAAACAACATATTGAAGGTCTACCTTCCCCTCAACCAATGGTGGAGTGGAGGGTTTACTTGACTACTCTAGTACTTGTCTCGATAAGTGTAACTTAATTATTGACAGTGTTTATTTTTTTTAAAGATTATAACCAATGCTGGCCAAGCATTTTAAAAATACTTTGGGGTCTACAGGTCGGTTCCCCCTTAGGCTACTATCCCACACTCAATAGGAATGAGTGGGCTCTTGGGAATTGCCCCTTCCCCGCTTGGCGTAAGGGTGAATTATGGGGGGACTAAGCTTGTAGCCCTCATCCCCTGGGTTAGTAAAGGCTAGAGGGATCAGATAATGCTAGAATTATGGCAGGCAAAGGTGAGTAAGGACCTTATTTTATTTAAAATTAGATTCCCTCCACACCACAAGCAGTGGTGTAAGGGGGAGCCTAAGATCCCTTCATTAAGAAGAGAGTTTCTGTGGGCAAAATATGGTCCATTATGGTTCATCTCACCCATTGTTATTAAGTACACCGAATAAAAAGTAGTTATCCACTGCAGGCAAACCTAAAAACGTCGTAAAAAGCATAATACAGCCTCCTGGCATGGGTGTAGGAACTAAAGGGGGACTGGAGGGACAAATCCCCCCAGATTTCTCTATGTTTGCATGTATGTATATAGAAGCTATTTTATTTCCTGTGTATAAAATGAGCTGTATCCCCCCCAGAAATATTCTGGCTCCTACACCCCTGCCTTCTGGGTAGATTCTCTCACACCCTCTGGACATCTACAGCCTTATTAAATTGCGATCTGGCCAATTGAATAGGGCTCTATATAAGCACAGAGCATATTTTTTTACAGAAGTTTTGAGTTAGTGAAGACCTTGCTTTTGGACAGAAGTTCACTAACTCAAAACTTCTGTAAAAATATATGCTCTGTGCTTATATAGAGTCCTATTCAATTGGCCAAATCACAATTTAATAAGGCTGCTAATATGTAGAGAAGAAATGCATATTTAGTTAAAGCTATAACAGCCGTAATTTAATCTTCAGCCTTAATTTAAAAAGCTACATACACTAAATGTATTTTTTTCAAATAATCTGATAATAAATAATAAATTAAAATTACTGTAAAACAACAATAGTTGCTCTTTAATGGGCAGTTCCCAAATTGTTATGTGCCTAAACCCAAAAGCAAATTTAATTATCTTCTGATATACGTTTTCAGCAGTATTACATGCAAATAATATAATTTATTATTTTCACATAAATACAGTATAGTGTGTTAAATCTTCTTCTCACTGTTTCCGTCATATTTTACTAGATTAAGCAAATAACCTTTTTTCTCCTTTCCACTGTGTTCAACAGAGTTTCATATCAGACAGAGATATCACAATAGCTAAAACTGTGGTGGCACTGATACTGAACGACGCGGAGGCTGCACAGGCTCCCTGGGTCAGCCTGTAGCGTCACGTGACCCAGCGGAGCCTGTGAGGCTATCAGCCAATCAGGAGCGTCGGGGGGCGTGTCGGAAGCCCGTTTCGCGCCATTGAACACAGCAGCGCGGTCTCCCGACTGGATGGACGGAGGTCTGAGGTCCTGCAGCTAAAATATACAGTAGGAAGGTTTAATTACTGAGATTTCACCCCAGCTTACCAGCATATAAGGGGATATCACTGTTGAGGCTATTTCTGTTCGTTTTTGTGTTTCTTTTCCTCCTCCGTTTTTGTGTGTGTGTGTGTCCCTGTCTCCCTGTGGTGTGCTGTGTCTGTGTGTGTTCCTGTGTCTGTGTGTGCCTGTATTCTGCTTGTTGTTCCCCCTGTTTGTTCCCCTGTTAGCATTTACTATGGATCCAGAAGGCTTAGAGGCCTTACTGGCTGAGGTTAGGACCCGTGCCTTAAGCCAAGGGGTCAGGTGGGTGCAGGACAGGCTGGGACCTCCCATGCCTTCTGCGCTTGGAGCTCAGCACATTGTACAGGAACAGCCTGCGGTGGCTGGTGTCCTAGCCAATTCTGATGCCTCCAGGGAAATTTTTTCCCATCCCACCACTGTAGGGCTGCCAGACCCACGTCCATCAGGTAGCAGAGACACCAGAGATGGGGGGGTTACAGGTCAGGGCGGCCGGGACCCCATACCCCCCAGGCAGGCGAGCGCCAGGATCACGGGCGGTGGGGGTGAGGGCCTAGCAATCCGGCCACCACCTGCCAACTTGCCTAAAGGTCCTAGGCCGCGACAAAGGTCGCGAAACACCCCTCTAACACCCCGTAAGGGGGGTGCAGGGGGTAAGAGAAAAGCCGGGAGTCCTAAAAAGGCTCCTACAGGCCCTCACGGTGCCAAGCAGACGGTCCCTGGGGTTTCCCTCATTAACAGTGCTTCTGGTACTTTACAGGGACGCCCAACTGGCAGCGAGAGGAGCATGGCGACGACGAGAGAGAGAAGAGATGGGGTCATCAGAGAGATGAACAGCCAAGACAGCATGGTCATGATTGATGACATGCCTGTGACAGCGGCAGTGGCGAGGCTAGGACGCCCCACTCGAGCTAAGAAGGCTACAAGCAGGTACAGTCCGCTGCTATTTACGCACACACCGCTAAGGCGTAGCAGAGTAGAGACTGAGGGCGATACGGTTAGGCCACAGCGCAAAGGGTCTAAGATTGACCAACAGCTGGATATTCCAACGCCCGAGGAAGTCTCAGGGGGCCCCCTACAGGGGGCGGCGGAGGCAGTGCTAGCCTACTCCAGCCGCGCAAGCTTAGCTGACCAGGACCCTTCCTCAGACGAGGAAAGGGCGGTATGGGCGCAGGCATGCAGGTCGCGGAGAGCTAGTGACTGTTCTTCTTGTACCCACAGATCCAGAAGGAGATCCAGGTCTAGAAGCAGAAGATCTTGTCGGTGCAGCTGTGCTTGCACTGGATCTGAGAGGAGAAGCCCGCGGAGGGCCAGACGGTCAGAGTCCCCGGAGCGTCAGGAGAGACGCGGGGATACTCCGTTGGCCGTATCTACTCCAAAGCTTCCAGAAGCAGGTGAGCGCTCAGAGTTGAGCTGCGCAGCAGACAAGGGTGGTTTTATTGGGTCATTAAGGACTCTATTAGCTGCGCATAACATTGCAGTTAGCGAGCGCGAACTGGGAGCGTGGATAGGGGGACTAGCAAAGGGTGCATGGTCCCAGCCAGCAGCGGTAGTGGCGCCAGCGAGCGCGAGCGAGGCGCTAGCTAGCTTGCGCGCGCCCGAGCCGGTACGCAGCGCAATAGCAGCAGTTGGGAATAGCACAGTGGGGGTTACCGACGCAGCCATGAGGCCTATAGTCCTCTGCTCGTTGGATAATTTAGGTGCACACCTTCCACAGGATGTAAAGGGAAAGATCTGGAGGAGGGAATTTATAGAGTTGTTTTCCCTTCTCCCTATGTCTAGGCAAACAGACCTGGCTGAGAGGGGCCCCAGGGAGGGAAAATCCTTTGCTAGGCTACCCAGGACGTTTGATACCTGGCTGCAAGCATTTTCTATTTGGGCTTGCGTACTGTGTGAGCGGCACCCTGAACAGAGTTCGGGATTGTTCGTCTACATAGACGAAATTCGGAATGCTCACAAGGTTTATGGGGGTACAGCCTGGTGGCGGTACGATGGGGAGTTCCGGCAATACTTGGCCTCAAGGCCAAGTATGGCGTGGAGCGACACAGCGGTGGCGTATTGGCTAAACATCATGACACCCATGAGAGTCACGACGCCCTTTCGGAGCGGGGCCGGTGGAGCTAAGGGCCCCACCCACGCCTCAGGAGTGGGTCTTAAGACCTGTTTTTCGTACAACGAGGGGGTCTGCAGATGGGCGCCTAACTGCAGGTTTAAGCATGCATGCTCAAACTGCGGAGGTGAGCACCCCCTGTCTAGATGCGGTAGACCCAAAGAGGGAGGCAGGGGCGAACCTCCTGCAAAGGGGCAAGACGCCCATACGCCTCCCCGCCATGCTGCCGTGGCTAAAGCGCTACGGTAAATTGGCAGGCACCGCCGAAGCGGCGCGCCTGTTGGAGGACGGATTCCGAGAAGGATTCCGGATTCCATGTGGGGTCGACATTCAAGGTTTTCTTGTCCCAAACCTGAAGTCGGCTAGGGATTTCCCAGGGGTAGCCAAAGCTAAGGTTCTTAATGAGGTAAAATTGGGGAGGATGGCCGGGCCATTTGCGGCCCCGCCCATCCAAGGTTTAGTTGTGTCTCCTCTTGGCGTGGTCCCCAAGAAGGAGAAGGGTAAATTTAGATTGATCCAGCATCTCTCCTACCCCAGAGGCCGTTCGGTAAACGATGGCATATCAAAAGACCAGGCTACTGTGTCTTACGAGTCATTTGACCGGGCGGTCGACCTGGTGAGAAGGGAGGGCCAGGGGGCCCTTATGGCAAAAGTGGACATCAAGGCAGCATTCAGATTGCTCCCCGTGCACCCGACAAGCCATCGGTTGCTGGGGTGCTTCGTAGACGGAAGTTACTTCGTCGACTTATGTTTACCCATGGGATGCTCGATATCCTGTGCTTACTTCGAGGCCTTCAGCAAATTTTTACAATGGGTTGTGAGCATCAAGGCGGGGTACAAGAGTGTTACCCATTACCTGGATGACTTTCTTTTTGTTGGCCCAGCGAGAAACGACGCTTGCCGTTTTATGCTGGAGGTGTTCACCGAAATCTGTACAGAATTCGGGGTACCATTGGCCCATGACAAGACGGAGGGCCCTACGGAACAATTGACTTTTCTGGGGATTCGGATTGACTCCTGCAAAATGGAGTGCAGTCTTCCCTTAGAGAAGGTGGAGGACATGCAAGCCGAGATTACGGCGCTGCGGGGCGCACGGAGGGTGACCCTGCGGCGGCTGCAATCAATATTGGGGAAGTTGAATTTCGCGTGCAGAATTATCCCCATGGGGCGGATATTCTGTAGACGGATGTCTCTGGCTACGGTAGGGATTGCGAAGCCGCATCATTTCCTAACAGTTTCTAAGGCCATGCGTGACGATGCAGAGGTATGGGCGATGTTCCTTGCAGACTTTAACGGGCGGGTGGTCCTTCAAAAGGAGGGCACCACCAGCGCAGAGCTAGACCTGCACACCGATGGTTCTGGACCGATCGGTTGTGGGGCGTATCTCCAAGGGAGATGGTTCGCTGCGGCATGGCCGGAGGAATGGGAAGAGGCGGGTTTACTGCTGAACCCTACATTCCTGGAGCTGTTTCCTATGGTGGTAGCAGTGCGCTTATGGGGTCCTTGTTTCAGGGACAGGCGAGTCATTTTCCATTCGGGTAATAAGGGGTTGGTTGAAGCCGTGAACAACATCACGGCGGCATACGTACCAGTGATTAGATTGCTTAGGCATCTTGTGCTATGTTGCCTTCGCTTGAACATAGGGTTTCAAGCAAGACACGTGACAAAGGTGAATAACGGATTTGCTTACGCCCTCTCTCGGTTTCAGGAGGATCGTTTCAGGGCGCTGGCTCCTCGTGCGAACGCCCTGGGGGAGCTCATCCCCGAGGAGCTCTGGGAGATTGGAGCTGTCAGGTAACGAGACTCGTGAGACAGTCTGTTGCCCCAGCGACGTGGAACGCTTATAGACGCGTGTGGGCTAAATGGGATAGCCTAGTGGCACTGGCAGGTGGTGCCACGTCGGAGGACAAGAGCGTAGGGATCTTGCTTTGGTACCTGCTGCGGTGCGCAGAGCAAGGCGAATCAAAACCCGTAGTAGGGAGACAGGTCACGGCGCTTGCTTTTATGTTTAAGCTTGCTGGGCAGAGGGACCTTACTAAGGAGTTTCTAGTGCGCAAAGTGGTGCGCGGAATGTTCAGCGGTGCGCAAAGGCCAGATAGTAGGCGGCCAATAACATTTGCGCTGTTGCTGAGATTGGCTCAGGAATTGGTGGTGGTTTGCAGGGATCCCTTTGAATCTCTACTTTTCCGAACGGCTTTTTCCCTGGCGTTCTTCGGAGCGTTTAGGATAGGGGAGTTAGTCGCGAACAGTAGACACGGTTCGGGGGGTCTGCAATTGGTGGATACCTGCCTCAGGGAAGGTACGGTGGTATTGTGGTTGCGGAGGTCAAAGACCGACCAAGTGGGTAAAGGAAGAGAAGTGGTTCTGCATCAGGTTGGCACAGAGTGTTGCCCATATGCATGTGTAGTGGAGTACCTTAAGCAGCGACCGGTGGGACGGTGTTCGCTGCTGGTCCACGCCGATGGAACGGCACTGTCTGTGTATCAGTTTAAAAGAGTTTTAAAAAGCGCACTGCATCGGCTCGGTTTCAAGCAGTCCGACTTTGGGACACACTCCTTTCGGATTGGAGCTGCCACTGAAGCGGCTAGGTTGGGGTTGCCCGACGCGGCAGTAAAGCGCATCGGGAGGTGGGACTCAGACCGTTTTCGTTCCTATGTACGGCCAAATGCAGTGGTTTAATGGTGTTGCTTTCTACTTTCAGGGGAACAGAAGCAACTATGGATTGTGGGCCATTCCTACGTGTACTGGGCCCATAGGTTAGCCGCAGTTACCGAAGAAAAGGCACAACTGGGCTTTCCTGTTACGGACTTACGCGTAAGGTGGTGTGGTATTCGGGGTCTGCGAGGGGCGCAGCTCGACGGCCTCTTGGAAACGTACGCGCAGCGTTACGGGCAGCCCAGTCTTATCATTCTTCATGCCGGTGGGAACGATTTGGGGACAGTTCCCATGAGACGAATGCTAAAGGTGATGAGACGAGACATCGAGAAATGGGTGAAGAAGTTCCCTGGCACGTTCCTTATCTGGTCTGAGATGATCAAGAGAAGATCATGGCGTAACGCGCGCGACCCAGTATGCTTAGATAAGGCTAGACAGAAGATAAACCAGCAGATTGCGAGCTTTGTGAGAAAACAAGGTTTCTCGGCCATCCGGTATAAAGATTTCGAACCGGTCGGCGCAGATGATTTTTTCGCAAAGGATAAGGTTCATCTTACGGAAATAGGGTACGAGTTGATGATGTTGGAGTTTAGGGAGAGTGTTTTGCGGGCTTTGGCTTTAATGTCCAGCAGGGGGGGATCGCAGCCTCGGGAGGCGTCCCTCGCATGCTCCGTGGCGGGAGGTGAGTTGCCCGGCCCACTGGCCTAAGGGGGCGATGGCCCCACCTCACAGGGCGTGCTTAAAGATAAGCATTGGGGCTTTGGGCAGGGCTCAAAGCGTGAGGTCACTGTTCGTGGCCGGGCTCCTCCCCCGGAAGGAAAGGACTAAATTAGTCATCTGAATAAGTTACGGTTGTTTGTTTACATTGTGTTAAAATAAAGCTGTGGCCCGTTGTTTCTCCCAACTCAAGTTGTCGTGTCAGTTATTCCATCAACTAGCCTGAATGGATCATGCATGGGTCATGAACGACGCGGAGGCTGCACAGGCTCCCTGGGTCAGCCTGTAGCGTCACGTGACCCAGCGGAGCCTGTGAGGCTATCAGCCAATCAGGAGCGTCGGGGGGCGTGTCGGAAGACCGTTTCGCGCCATTGAACACAGCAGCGCGGTCTCCCGACTGGAATCCCACCCACCCACCCTGTAATTTGTTGTTAACAGATGTTATGGTTTATTCTTTTAAAAAAAAAAAAAAAAAGTATATATAATATAAATAAGAAATATTGAAATTAATATATATATTTTTGGTTAAAGAATTCGGAGAAGTGGCTATTGTATGTTGTTTTTTGTTAATTTATGTCTGTGCGGCGGGAGGTGAGTTGCCCGGCCCACTGGCCTAAGGGGGCGATGGCCCCACCTCACAGGGCGTGCTTAAAGATAAGCATTGGGGCTTTGGGCAGGGCTCAAAGCGTGAGGTCACTGTTCGTGGCCGGGCTCCTCCCCCGGAAGGAAAGGACTAAATTAGTCATCTGAATAAGTTACGGTTGTTTGTTTACATTGTGTTAAAATAAAGCTGTGGCCCGTTGTTTCTCCCAACTCAAGTTGTCGTGTCAGTTATTCCATCAACTAGCCTGAATGGATCATGCATGGGTCAAGAGATTTAGCTTTATTTCATCTATAATTTACATTGGCTAAAATTATACATGTATATAAACTAGCAAATACAATACATATAAAATAACAGAAATTGTACATTTTAAAACCTATGTCATTATTTTAGTATTTTCACCTTATTTCTTGAAATCCTTGAAAAGTCAGGGTAGACAAATAGCATTATGAGTTGTTGAGCATATATATCCGAGTGTAGCAACTATTCTGGCAAATTTCAAGTTGCTTAAGTTATGTAAGGGTTTGATGGAAAGCAAACCCTCATCAAAATTTGGAGCAGTCTGTTCCAGAATCATTGTGAAAAACATTGAAACTTAGGATGTAATTAGGGTTTGTGAGCAGTGTTATTTAGGTTCTGGCTATTTGATATGTAAAATGCTTGACCATTAATACCCATTGGTGACAACTGTTGGATGTACAACTGGCCACAGCTCATTTCTTAAAAATAAAACATTAAATAACCTGGGGGTGGCGGAGGAGAGGGGGCCCGGGCCCTGACAGCAAACCCCCATACCCTGAGCCCGCGATTAGGGCCCCACTGTTATGCTATCAGCACACCCTCCTAGCTGTAGCAAAGGCCCCTTTTTACCACTGCCCAGGCCAATCCCCCTCCCGCAGCTGTGACATGAATTAAACTATAGTACTTAATAATTTCCAAATAATATATCTGTGGCTTCTCCATTAAATAATACCATGATGTTTTCTTTGTTTTGATTTTTGTATTTTTTACTGGCACATCAATACCAACAATACAAATGATTTACATTAATGTTTTCATTTCTATTTTTTTTTTATAAATATAACAACAGGTATTAACTAAAACTTGGGGAAGGGAGGGTGGGTACCTCTTCAGCTGCCGGCTGTGGAGTGCATCTGGGTACTGCGCTGCTGGGACGTGGAGCAAGCCACTCCCCCAGCCACGGCCCACCAAACCGCACTTCCTGCGGCCCCAGCTGTTCTCAAGGGACTCCAGCAGTGACAACCAACATTCTGGTTCCGCCTCTAGGGTACTCCATTATTTAAAGGTCAATAAAACTTACCTAAACACTCTAAATATGAATACAATACTGTAAATATAACACAAGAGCTTTGCCTAATGATTAGATATAATATTCCGTAATATAATACTATGATGGTGCTTCTCTAGTGGTATTACTACAGTAGCAATGCAGTCAGGAGTTGAGTTGTTGATTATGAAATTCACATTTTTATATGCTGATGTAAATGTCAAAATTCAAGAAGTTTCTTGGAATTTAAAGTGATGGATCATCAATACTTAATCTTTGAACGATAGGCAAGCTGCAGGCTTGTAAACATTATATGTCAGATGGCTCTTCTGAGAGGTCATTATCAAATATACATAATGTTGCTAAAATTTGATTGCCAGACTGAACTGTGAAGTGAATATCATACAGATAGAGATGGAAGTGCAGAGAAAATACTGGAAGCACTTTTCTTTCAGACTGGGAAAATAATTTGTCAGCATTTTTTAAATAACATCTTTCAAACAGAGACAATTTTATGGTCTCCTAAAATTAGTTACTTTGAGGTGAGGTAGCTCCAAGGTCCATCCAAAATATTTATTTAATTTTATTCAGGATTGTAATAAGACAGTTTGGCACTTAGGTGATCTTAAATACATTAATTATTACTGAGACAGAGATTTACAAAGCATTGCAGAGGCTATGGTGTATATCACAGTTCCCGAAGTGCCCTGCTTCCTATCGGAAACTTTGCCATAGCAGCCCTTCACATCACATCTTCACCCTTATGATAGCAAAGTAAAAGACTGTGACGTAGAAGAGTTCTATAGAAATATGGTATTATTTTATACTTCCACAAATGAGAACGCATTATAGAAAGCATTTAGCATGTCTAAGATTGTTGGGCTGTATCAATAGCTTGGTAGCTTGATCTTTCTTTGGAGGGGGAAAACAAGACAAATCCTCTTTTATAGATATTAAAATACTAGACAGTGCTAAGACATGTTCTTGATGTGTTGCACCAAAAATATGTATCTTTAGCTGATAGGATTGATAACTAAACTTTATAGATTTTTAAATGTCAGTTTGATATATTGTTCTGTTCTGTTAATCTGATGGAGATGAAGGTTTGATGATATCCATAAAGAAGCAATACTTTTATTTATATCTGCTTCTCTGAGAGTTTATTACTATTTACCGTACCACAAACTTCCTCATATTATTAGGAATTAGTAGTATAGTAAAGTGGTCAATATGTGGAACTTTTTAATGCTTATACCTATAATAAAAAACAGTTAAGCACTAAGTATTGTTCTTCTTTCATATATATTGAAGGTTTGGGTATTATTTCACTCATTTATCTTCTCAAAGCTGACAACATATATTCACTAAAAAAAATGTCCTAAGGTTTTCCAGAATTTTGTTATTTTTTTGGTCATACAGATATGTAGCCTTATTAAATTGCGATTTGGCCAATTGAATAGGGCTCTATATAAGCACAGAGCATATTTTTTTACAGAAGATTTTAGTTAGTGAACTTCTATCAAAAAGCAAGGTCTTCACTAACTAAAAACTTCTGTAAAAATATATGCTTTGTGCTTATATAGAGCCCTATTCAATTGGCCGAATCGCAATTTAATAAGGCTGACAATAATGACGAAGACTCTTTAATCAACAGTGTACCAGGTGATGTTTTCATTTAGGGCTATATTCACTAATGTGATCAATTCATTTCTTATTCTATAGAGCTGATATTTCAAGCAGGTGAGATCTTATGACACTGCTGAGAATAGGATCCATAGAATAACATAACAATTAGTTATGCCTGCTTTAATTAGTGAGAATGTTATCACCATTGTATAAATAGTCCCCAGGACCCTTTGAATATTTCATTCTAATGTTTCATGCATTGTATTTACATTTTGATGATTTTTTGCTTAAAGAGCATGGAACACAACAGTTTTTTGAAACATTTCAAAACATTTGCATGGAAAAATATTAAGTAAAACCTGTTTAAACTTAATTGAACATAACAATAAATGAAGAGAGCATATTTTAGGGCGCTATGCTAATCGTATACGTAGCTGCACAAAATTGCTCTCTTGCAGCGGTGTGAGCTTTTTTGCCCTAGCTACGGATTGGGAGCGTTGGATCCCACAACCCCATGTTTATTAGAAAAAAGGGCTTACGTACAATACATAATGGCAGGGTTACATGACATATTAGCCTATCTGCACAACATCAGGGAGGTTAGCCACCGCAGGCACAGTCAGGAGGACTGGAGTCTGTTCCTAAAACACAATACCTTCAAGTACACCCATGAAGAGTTCATGGTGCCCCTTTGTGCCATACGTGACTGCTCTAGGATACTCCATGGGGGCAGAAATATGAAGCCAGGCCAGACAGTCTGTAAGTGGAAGGAGGTAGCCAGAGAGGTAGATGCTTTGGGTGTTTATTTGAGGAATGTGAGGATTATCAAGCACAGCTATGATCACCATCGGTGTCAGGTGAGGAAGAAGATTTCCAAGGAGGCAGCAATGCCAGGGTAACAGGTGGTGGCCCTCCCGCAACAGTCCACTTCAACAAGTGGGAGAGGATGCTGAACTGAATTGCATCCTTAATGGTGGTTGGACTACTGGGTCTAGTGGACACTTTGGAGCTAGGGACCATGCTAGGTGAATATCATAAACACAAATCATATCATCACATACTCAAACATGTACATTATACATATGGATAACACACATCAAATGTAAATGCTGAGCATCGCTTAAAGATATGTGTATGTTTCCTGGATTTCACTAGGCATATAATACACCTGTGTGTCAATATACTTTAATATACCTTGTCTAACTGAGAATCAATTAAAAGCTCTTAATTAACGGAATAAATACCAAATAAACAGTCCATGTATGGGTCTTCCACTGCATAATATACAGACACAGACTCTGTAGGGCTGGGTGTGCAGTGTAATGTCCTAACCTATCAGGGACCACATCTCCGTAGCATGTTGCAGAGTCATGGTCACTGATTGTGCAGTTTAAGACACTGCAGAGAACGTATAGCAGAGTCTGTGTCTACATGAGCTGCAAATGGCATACCCAAGCAAATAATAAAACAAATTACATTAAGGTAAATAGATAACCAGGTATAATATAATGTAAATAGAGTGCTACACTCTATCTTACCATACATTGTACTATCACATACCATGCTCATTAGATGTGTTTATCACATATATAGTTGTGAGCATGCGAGTGGTTGCTAAGGCTTGCGAAGCGAGGGACGCAGTTCTCCGCAAATGTGGGTCCTCGAGAAGCATGGGGCCGCATTTGCAGTGGTGGAGCATCCCAACATCCCTGCAAATGAGGATCCTCGCGAAGCGAGGGTCCGCATTCGCGGAGGTGGAGGCTCCAACATCGGCTGTGTTAACACACACACATATGACTTTTTAACAAAAAAAAATCAACCGCCCAGCAAAAAAAAACAACGTCCCTGCAAATGCGGATCCTCGCAAAGAGAGGGTCCGCATTTGCGGAGGTGGAGGCTCCAACGTCGGCTCTGTTAACACACACACACACGACTTTAAAAAAAAAAAAATCTCAAAGGCGCCTCACACCCGGTTACACACACAAACACCGCGGCCGAGGGCCTCAGTTGCTTTCATAGAGCGCCTTCGGCGCTCCATGCCAGCAACTGAGGCCCTCGCTTCTGCAAATGCGGGTCCTCGCGAAGCGAGGGGCCGCATTTGCAATGCGGGTCCTCGCAAAGCACTTAGGGAATGAGGCAACCTTAACGTAACAGACACACACACGCACTAAGAATCCCACTATAACGGCCGACCCAGGCGCCACTAAAAACAGTGAAAACACACCAAATGCTCCCAAAAACGACATAAAAAGCTTACCCATAGCAAGGGGGAGCACCCAGGACCTCTAAAAGTGAAGCTACACCTCCATTTAAGTCCAAATTCCAGAGTTCACACACACAAAAATCCCCTAAGCGAGAGAAAAAAATGGCCCCCCGAAAAAAATTAAAACGAGGCTCAAAGACCCAGGACCGCTCAGCCACCTACAACTTACCCAAGAAGGGATCCGAGATAAGCTCGGAAACCCGGTTTAACCGCAGGGGATCCAAGATAAGCTCCGAGCCCTGCATTAACCCCACCTTAACCATCGCAGTGGGGGTCCCGATTGCACGCGATCGGGGACCCTCGCTGCACTCAAAATTCAAAATTCATGCGTTACAGGTCCTTAAAGGCCCCGTTGTAAAAGAATAAAAATGTACACTGTCACCCTGTCAATCATGGGGGTCAATACGGACCCCCATAAAACCATCATTAACCCTGTCACTCATGGGGGTCAATAGAGACCCCCATAAGCCTTTCATTAACACTGTCACTCATGGGGGTCAATACAGACCCCCATAAGCCTCTATTTAACCCCATCAGTCCCATAAGGGTATATTAACACCATTATGGGCCTGTTACAACACTACATTAACCACATAAGTGCCATGATGGTACCATCATGGCACTAGACCCCCCCAATAAAACATTAAATATCAACTAAACAGCCTCTACAATAACCTATTAACATCTACACTACCTACCCCCTATTAACCCCCACCACTCTAAGTACAGAAAAAAAAAAAACCTAAAGTCACACAAAAAAATATCTACATTACATTAAATAAAAAACCTAACTCACAAAAAAAAACCACATTACACAAAATAAAAAAAAACGTAAGTCATAAAAAATAAAAAAAGGAACATTACAGAAAAAAAAACATTACAACACCCCCCTCACTACAGAAAAAAACACCTGAAAAGGAAATACATATAATACAAATACATATAATACAAATACATACAATACAAATATATACAATACAAATACATACAATTACAATACAATTACATACAATTACTCCAGGAGAATTCTCCGGAAGAAAATAAGCAATGGTGCCTTCTGATTGGTTGAAAACGCTGTCTATCAAATTCACCCAATCAGGAGGCGCCAATGTGTGAACCAATAACAAACGGATACACCTTAAAATCCCACTCTGATTGGATAATGCACTTCTCAATCTTTATATAAACCAATCACAAGGCACAGATTCCTTCAGCCAATCACAATGGAATACACCCCCACAGGGTGATTGGTTGGAGCCTCTGCACATTCTGATTGGTTGCACTGACAATAGCCAATCACAATGGAATACACCCTCACGTACTGATTGGTGAAGGATTTGAGCATTCTCATTGGCTACTGTTAAAATCAATCAATATTACAGCCAATGGGAAGGTGCAGATGGCTTAACCAATCAGTACATGGGGGTATATTCCACTGTGATTGGCTGATGGCAATAAAGCCTTAGGATTGGTTCAAATAAAGATGGATAGGTGTGTTATCCAATCACCATTGTATTTTGGGGTGTATACTTTTTTCATTGGTTCACAAATGGGGTCTTCTCATTGGCTGAATTTGATAGACAGCCTTTTCAGCCAATCATAAGCCGCCATTGCCAATTTTATTCTGGAACACTCCATAGGAAGGTCATTAGCATCGGAGACATCCGCCAGGGCGGATGTGTGTCGTTTTTTTTTTTCTTCATGCGAGGAGACCGGAGACATTGCGGAAAGGTAAGTATAATGTAGATTGTGTTTTTTTAGATTTGGTTTATGTTGACTAATGTTATGTTTTTTTTTTACAAAAGTATCGCCGGACAAGATGCAAAGATGGACGACGGAACATGGAGGACGTGACATGCTGGGACGTGACATGCTGGAACGGGACATGCTGGAAAGGTGAGTATAATATTTAGAATATTTAGAATGTTTAGAATGTTTAGGTATTTCATGTAAACGTGTTGTATTAATTTTTTGAATCTTTTTTACCATAGGTTGCTGATCTCAAGAAACATCTCAAAGGTAAGTGGTCTTAATTATTTTATTGTAGCTTACAATTAGGGGACCTATCACATATATAGTTGTGAGCGTACGAGTTGTTGCTAACGCTGCGGGCTTGCGTAGCGAGCCCGCGGCCCTCGCGAAGCGAGGGCACTGTGCCAGGTTCTCAGTTGCTGGCATGGAGCGCCGAAGGCGCTCCTTGCCAGCAACTGAGGACCCTCGCGAAGCGAGGGCCTCAATTGCTGGCTTGGAGCGCCGCAGGCGCTCCATGCCAGCACCTGAGGACCTCGCAAAGCGAGGTCTTCAGTTGCAGCAACTGCGACCCTTGCAAAAAAAAGTTTACGTCGCAACACATTACGACACTCGCAAACAACATACGACACACGTTCACACACATTACGACACTCGCAAACAACATACGACACACGTTCACACACATTACGGCCTCGCAACACTCGGACGCAACTCGCGAACATTACAAAATTACAAACACAATACATACACACAGCACATACATAAAAACCTTACCTACACAAACAGGAAGCACCCAGGACCTCAAAAATGCAACTTACAACTTAATTGCACTCAAAATAAAAGAGTTTAGACACTAAATAGTTTGTTAAGCGACACAAAAAATGGCCGACGAATAAAACGAAAACGAGGCTACACACGCAAACACCATACGAGACACGTTACCACACATTACGACTTCGCAAACATCGGACGCAACACGCCGACATACAAACATTTAAAACTTAACAAAGACACACAACAAACACATAAAAAGCTTACCTACAGCAAGAGGAACCAGCCAGCACCTCAAAAAAACAAGTTACACCTACATTTAAATCAAAATAAACACTTTAGACACTAATACCATCGCTAAGCGAGAGAAAAAATGGCCGACGAACAAAACGAAAACGAGGCTTCAGACGTAACTATACTACACTTACTCGCAATAATGAACCACATACTATGCGGAACGTATCACAATCAGATTAAACACCATTTTGAACAGTAATACACAGAAAATGGCGGATGGAACGCAAATTGTAAGCTGGAACGCAAATAGCGCATGCGTATTGCGTTCTAACGGTCTCACTTTCCAGAACTTTCTACAAGTTTATAAATACTGCCTATTTCAAACAAAAAAATACATTTCTCCTCAGGTGATCAACGGAGTGACTTCTGAGATAACTGCTGCTTTTACTTGAGAAGACAATTCTTTACTAATTTACTACTTTGCATTGTGCAAATTACAACTGAGAGGTAAGCTATAATATATTACATTTTATTATCAGGACAGGTCAAACAAATAAAAAAAAAAATAGGATTTATGTAGTCATCATGTATGGCACATTTATGTGTATACGCTCACAAAACAAATACGGTTCATTTAACAAAACAACAAAAAAACATAATTTAATATTAAACAGAGCTTTATGTATAGTGACATCTGACACGCACATATATGTGTATAATGTATATTGACATGTGACACGCACATATATGTCTATAATGTATAGTGACATCTGACACGCACATTTCTGTGTATTGCCCCTTCATAGTGACATGTGACACGCACATATATGTCTATAATGTATAGTGACATCTAACACGCACATTTCTGTGTATTGCCCCTTCATAGTGACATGTGACACGGACATATATGTGTATAATGTATAGTGACATGTGACACGCACATTTCTGTGTATTGTCCCTTCATAGTGACATGTGACACGGACATATATGTGTATAATGTATAGTGACATGTGACACGCACATTTATGTGTATTGCCAATGCAACAAAATTAGCTTACAACTACATCAGTAAACAACTACATTTAAATGACATTATATGTCATGTATACTGATATGTCACACGCACATATATGTGTATCATCTATAGTTACATCTCACACACAGACATTTATGTGTGTTGGAAAAAAAAATATAAGGTTAATTTAACCATTTAAATTTGACTCATGTATACTGATATGTGACACGTACACAAAATAATTATATTAAACTATGGAATGTGCTTCATGTATGTGACATATGTGTGTAGCCCCCAACAAAAAATAAGGTTAATTGAAAAAAATTACACAACTATATTTAAATTACATTCCTTTTCTGCAATTCAATAGATCCTATAAAGCTGAATCTTTCTATTTCTTTTAATATTCAAACAGACTCTGCATCAACAGCGTCTCTCAACAATTTGCACCGTGCACTGTGAAGCACAATCCCTTTTAAAGAACACCAACAAAGAAGAAGAGGTAAGATACAACAAGACATTACATGCTCAAAAGGCCATGCTTTGCTAGATGAAAAATTATAAATATACAAATAACTATTTCACTTTCTTTTTCAAACAGACTCTACAAGAAGACCAGCGGATTAAGATTGGCAGGAGGGGACCGTCTGTCATTCAAAACTTCAATCAAGGTAAAGTATTAAGTATAAACAAGAAATAACCATGAGCCTTATTCAATTGCGACTTCCTCAATTGAATAGGGCTCTATATAAGCACATAACATATTTTGGATACAGAACTTTTTAGTTACTGAATTTCTAACCACAATCAAGGTTTTCAATAACTAAAAACTTTGCTCAATAAATATGTTATGTGATTATATAGAGCCCTCTTCAATTGGCAAAATTGCAATTCAATGAGGACCTATATGTCTTTAATGGCCAAGGGCCTCACTCAAATGTGATTTGCCCATTTCAATAGGGCTCTATATAAGCACAGAGCATATTTTTTAAAGGAAATTTTTCTTTTGTGAACACGTTGCTTTTGGATACAAGTTCACTAAATACAAAATTCCGTAAAAAAATATGCTCTGTGCTGATATTGAGCTCTATTCCATTGGCCAAAACACAATTGAATGAGGATCTCACAATATAACAAATGCAGTAACCAAAGGCCCTCATTCAATTGCTATTTTGGACAATTAAATATGGCTATAAATAAGAACTTTTAGGCCCTTATTCTATTTTAACAAATATATGTCATGTGCTTATTTACAACCCTATTCAAATTTCTACATTGCAATTCAATTACGGCCTTAGAGTACTATTACATTGTAAAAAATGCAATTGAATGAGGGCCAAACTATGCAACATATGGTACACACAAAGGCCCTCATTCAATTGCAATTTGCCCAATTGAATAGGGCTCTAAATAACAACATAACAATTTCTTTAAAATAAGTTTTTAGTTACTAAAAAAATATCACAAATAAAGTTTTTCAATGACTAAAAACTTATTTAAAAAAATATGCTATGTGCTTATTTAGGGCACGATTCAATTAGCCAAATCGCAATTGAATGACACACAAACTGCTACACACAAAACAGAATTTCTTATTCAATGTTTAACAACCTATAAGCCTTACAAAGAAGCAAAAATAAGAATAACAAAAGTGTTGTGCACCTAAAAGCATTGTACAAAAAATCACACTAACTCATAGCAAACTATATTAACATTCTTCTTTAATGTTTAACAACCTATAACCTGTACAATCAAGAAGAAATAAGTTTTGCACAAGTGATGCGCACCAAACAGGATTGTCAAAAAATAACACAAACACATAGCAAACTACATTAATTATATTATTTCATGTTTCACTAACTATAACCATCCCAATAAAGGTTAAATAACTATACCACAAGTGGTGTGCACAAAACAGGATTGTACAAAAAATAACATAAACACATCTTATTTAATATATCACAACCCACAAGCCTTACTAAGAACCTTCAATAACAATAACAAAAGTTGTCGGATTCTACAGAAAGTAAAAAAAAACAAAGATAGAAAAAAATAACCATAACTCATACAATACAGTTACATTAATACATTTTTAATTTTTTTAAAAGACATTTCACTCAAACAGCATTTTCTATTTTAGATTACAACAGATACTGCGTGAAGACAATCGGACGAGGACTTTTTCCACAGGACCGGACCATCGGACGAGGACTCGGACCAGACCAGCAGACGAGGAATTTCAACACAGGACCAGACCAGCACACGAGGAATTTCAACACAGGACCAGACCATCGGACGAGGACTTTCACCAACGGACCACAACATCGGACGAGGGATATCGCCACAGGACCACAATATCGGACGGGGGCTATCGCCACAGGACCACACCATCGGGCGAGGACTTCCAACAGAGGACCACACCATTGGACAACGATTTTGAACCGAGGACCAACAAACATTCGGATTTAAATCACACTTCAACCAAGGTAAACTATAATAAGTACTAAAGTATAAAACTAAAGAAACTGCTTTCAGTTGCATCCGTGTCAACAGAAAAATAAAATAATTAATTTACTATCTCCCTTATTTTATTTAAATTGCTACTATGCAATACATAGCTCAATAACCACATCAATTTTTTTTTCAGCAAAGAAGTTTTGCAGTGGTAAATATCTATCCACAAACAACGCTTTTAATAAATAAAACCATTATTTAAAAAAAATATGTTACATGCTTATTTACAGCAGTATTCCATTGGACAAATTCTTAGCCAGTGAAGACAGGAATTATAAATTTAACTAAATATAAATGATACATTCATGATTTGCATTTTATTTCACCAATTGTGCACAATAATCTTTTACAGGAATTACAAATTTAAATATACACAATTACATTTATTTTTTTTCATTTACAGATTAATATGGCTGATAACGAGACCAAAGAAGAGAAGAAAAGACGTCAAACTAGAGAAAGACAAGAGAGATGGGCCGCCCAGCAGACACCGGAGGAGAAAGAAATTCGAAGAGAAAAAGAACGCAAAAGACTTGCAAATAAAAGAATATCAGCTGCAAAAATGAAAGATACAACCAAAAAAAATAAAAAAATAATAAAGCATTTACAAAATGTTCCTAATACATCAGATGACATTTTACAACATACCAGTCAAGACAGACCAAAAAAAGCAACTACAAAAACAAAGCATTTACAAACTCTTACTAAAAACTTACAGGACATTTCAACCGAACAAGTCCAACATATACCAAGAAAATCTACCAAAAAAACTAAACATTTAGAACCTGTTGTTGAAACATTTCATGACTTTTCATCTGATGAATATCAAAGTCAACATCCAATATGCTTTGCAAATTGTCCTTTACTGAAGTCTTTAGCAGTAGAGGTTCATAGTTGTGGGGACATGACTACTCAATGTCAATTTTGTGAGGCTTATTATTTTAAACAGGAGAGACCCCGAGATGGACAATTTATTAGTTGTTGTCAAAAAGGAAAGTTCAAACTTCCACAAAGGAAACAATTTCCAACCTATTTACTAAATATTATGACTGAACCTACTTTTCCAAATTACAACAATTTTAAGACAAACATAAGATCCTACAATAGTGCCATATCATTTGCATCTATGGGGGCAACATTGGCTGCTAATGTACCAGGACATGGTCCTTACTGTTTTAAAGTCCAAGGACAAATTTATCATCGGACTTCACATTTACATCCAGAGGAAGGAGAGCAAAGAAAATTCGCTCAACTATATGTCCTAGATACAATGGAAGCTGTTGACCAACGTATGCAGATGGAAGAAAATAAAAAATGCTTACCCAGTGTTTTTATAGAGCTAAATAACATTATGGACAACAATCCCTACAGTAAAGCTTACAAAAAATTGGCAGAAGTAGAAAATGAACAACTACTTCATGCACAAAGACATCAATTACCCATGCCAAAGGTTAATATGGTGCTTAAAAGAGACAAACATACTGATAAACGTCGTTATAACTTGCCAACATCAAATGAGGTTGCAATGGTCTTTCACAATGATGAAGGAGAACCACCATTTCAAAGAGACATTAGAGTATATCCCAGAAATGAGGACCAACCATTTATTAATATTAATATCTTAAGTCCAAATTTAGATCCAATGACATATCCCATCTTTTTCCCACACGGAGAAGCAGGTTGGCAACCAAAATTAACCCTTCCCAGTTACCCAAATGCTAAAGCCAGAATCCGAAATAATGTTTCTATGCTTGAATTTAAAGTTGCTCAAATTGCCATTAGAGATGAATTTAATCCAATTTTATGTGGTGGGAAACTAACACAACAATGGATTATTGATTCATATTTGCAAGTTGAGGCAAATAATTTAAACTTTATAAAATATCAACAAGATAAACTACGTGTAGAACAATATTGTGGACTCATGGACTATGTTGCTGACGTGGCTACAAGCAGAGACATGACAGCTGGCAAAGCCATCATTTTACCATCTTCCTTTCAAGGATCTCCTCGAAATATGAGAGAAAGATACAATGATGCTATGGCTATTGTGACAAAATTTGGAAAACCAGATTTATTTGTGACATTTACATGTAATCCACAATGGCCAGAAATTAATCAAAATCTACTTCTTGGACAAAGTGCTTCAGATCGACCAGATTTAGTAGCCAGAGTTTTTAAGATAAAATTAAATGAATTAATACGTGACTTCACTATAAATCAGTTATTTGGCAAATGTCTTGCTTATGTATATACCATTGAATTTCAAAAAAGAGGCCTTCCACATGCACATCTTCTCATAATACTTCAAGAGAAAGATAAATTAGATACTTCGGACAAAGTGGATGCAGTCATAGTTGCTGAACTACCGGATCCAGAACTATATGGTAGACTATATGAGATTGTTACTCATCGCATGATTCATGGACCCTGTGGAGACCTTAATCCACAATCACCATGTATGGAAAATAATCAATGTTCAAAAGATTTTCCAAAAGATTATAGAGACAAAACATATGCAAATTGTGATGGATATCCACTTTATAAAAGAAGAGAAGGAGATAGTGCCATTATTCGTGGAAAAAAAGTGGACAATAGATATGTAGTACCCTACAATCCACATTTACTCATGAAGTACAACGCCCACATCAACATAGAAGCCTGCACTTCCATCAAATCCATTAAATATGTCTACAAATATATTTACAAAGGTTACGATGCAGCTACTGTAGTCGTCAAAAGTGCAGACAACCCTGAAAGTAGTGAGTTAGTACATGATGAACTTGCATCTCATGTAGATGCTCGCTATGTCAGTGCGCCAGAAGCTATGTGGCGGCTTTTAAAATTTGAAATGCATGATAGATCACATGCAATATATAGGTTAGCAGTACATTTGCCACAACGACATTTAGTCTATTTCCATGCTGGAAATGAAATGAATGCATTGGCCCAAAGTGAAGATCGTCACACTACACTAACTGCATGGTTTGCATTAAATTCCACTGATGCTCAAGCAACACAATACTTATATATTGAAATTCCATATCACTATGTTTTTGTGAATGGATTATGGAGAGCAAGAAAAACCAGAGGCAATAAAATAATTCCACGAATTTACACAGTCAGTCCAAGAGATGTTGAACGATTTTGCTTACGGATATTACTTTTAAATGTTCCAGGAGCACAAAGTTTTGAACAATTAAGAACTGTTAATGACATTGTATATGAATCCTTCCATTTAGCTGCAAGAAATAGAAACTTACTCGCTGATGATACAGAGTGGGAAAGATGTTTAGAAGAAGCAGCACAATGTCAAATGCCACGACAGATGAGAGAACAATTTGCTTTTATTTGTATCTTCTCAAATGCTCCAAATGCATTAGCTTTGTGGGAGACTTTTAAAAGTAATATGGCTGAAGACTTTATGCGACGATACAATGAACCCATTGCACACTTAAAAGCCTTAATGGAAATTCAAGAAGTCTTTTTAACTCATGGATTAAGTTGTGCAAGTTTTAATTTGCCTGATCCAGGTCTAATAGATGACATTAACTTTGAAGACTATGACATTCAACTACAAGCAGAAAGAACACAAGAAAGACTTGCAACTTTAAATACACTACAATTGCAAGCATTTCATGCCATTAAAAATGCTATAGATGATGACATGGTGACAGAGCGTTATTTCTATCTTGATGGACCTGGCGGATCAGGGAAAACATATTTGTACAATTTATTAATGAGTTCAGTACGAGCACAAGGACAAATAGCAATGGCGTTTGCCACTACTGGAATTGCTGCACTTTTATTAGAAGGTGGAAGAACTGTTCATAGTGGATTTAAACTGCCAGTGCCTATTTTGGAAAATTCAGTGTCAGATATTCGCATGACATCCTTACAAGCAAAGAAATTGAAGAAATGTAAATTAATTATAATAGATGAGGCCACAATGATGTCATGCTATGCCCTCCAATGTATTGACCGTTTGCTTCGTGAAGTCATGGATAATATTTTTCCATTTGGTGGAAAGGTAATTTTGTTGGGTGGCGATTTTAGACAAACATTACCTGTCGTTGTACATGGAAATCGAACAGACATTATTGAAACATGTATAAAGTCAAGTACAGTATGGAAACATTTTACCCATCTTCAACTGCAACAAAATATGAGAACAGAAGGCCAAACTGATTTCAATGATTGGCTTATTAAAATTGGAGAAGGAAGAACAGAAAAAATACTACATTTACCTGACGACACTGTAGAGATACCACCTCATATGATTTGTCAACAAGATATTATATCGGCTATATTTGAAGGGAGCATAAATAACGAAGAATATTCTGAGCTTGCCAACCAAGTTATACTGACGTGTAAAAATAAAGATGCATTAATACTCAATAATGAAATCTTAAAAAAAATTAATGCACCACAAAGAAATTATCACAGTGCTGATTCTGTACTTACTGATGACAATGAAAGTCAGGCAAACTTTTCAACTGAATTCATTAACTCTTTAACTCCTTCTGGAATGCCACCACATATTTTGCAGCTAAAGAAAGGTGCAATTATCATGTTACTGCGAAATATGAACCCCAAAAAAGGCCTATGCAATGGCACAAGATTAATTGTTCAACAATTAAAGGACCATTTTATAGATGCTGAAATTTTAACTGGGACCCATAAAGGAGAGAGAGTTTTCATACCAAGAATAGATTTAGCACCAAGTGAAAGTAGTCTCCCTTTTATACTTCAAAGAAGACAATTTCCCATTATTATGGCATTTGCCATGACCATTAATAAATCACAAGGTCAAACTTTCAAATCTGTGGGTATTTACTTGGAAGAACCAGTTTTTGCACATGGTCAATTGTACGTTGCGTTGTCACGGTGCAAAAATCCACAGGCTATTAAAGTTTACATTGAAAACAATGTAAGGCAAGGTGATTTATTAGAAGATGGACGTATTTTTACTAAAAACATTGTCTACTATGAAGTACTATAACTTTGCAGGATACAAATTAAAGATGCCAACATTTTTTAAAAGCATTCCAAAATACATAACAATTGGTTGTTTAATTCAGTCATAATTAATGAAAGTACTGTTTATGAATGATTCGCCTCACAAAATACTTGCCTTGCATTGTTAGTAAAAATTATGTTAAAATGTTAAGTCACTATGTTAATGTTTCTAATGTTACAAGTTTAAAATATATATTTTCAAATTATTTCATTCAACAGATTACAAAGTGGATGTTAAGAGGTCAAGCACCTTTTAAGTCACAATGTAAATATTGTCTGTTATCTTAAGATTAATAACTACATTAATGTTTATCGCCAGTTTATGTGCTCAGTAATGAATTACTTTAATTACGTACGTTTTAAGGAGAGTTTTACTGTATGCCTTCCTCTACATTCAATGTATATTCAAGTTAACAATTATTGTGATACAAATTGCATGTTAATACTGATTAATTTAAAGGTCAATTGTTTTTACATTCAAATGTTAATACTTTTAATAAAAAATTAGGTTACAAAATGTATTCACTATGTTCCTGTTTATAATGTTCAAAATTATATCAATGTTTTGTCAACTTCTAAACTTACATAAAAAATAAACTTCAAGTTTCAAAATATATACTTTGAAGGTTATTGCTTACATATATTTTAAACTTCATGTTAAAATTCGCAACGTTTCAAGAAGGCTTTTTACTTTTTGCTTTCCTATTCATTCAATGTATATTAAAGTTAACAATTCTTCAGATACAAATTACATTTTAAAAAACCATTACATCAACATTTTACAAAAATACACGTTCATATTAAAATACTTACAAGTGTCAAAAATATATGTTAATAACTAAACAACTTGACAAACATATACATCACATTGCCGTCATTTTTTGACGGGCAAGTCGCTAGTATATATATAGATTGCATGTATTGTATTTTAGATAGATAGGGGGATGTATTATTACATAGTATTGGATATTAGATAGTGGCATGTATTTTACATAGTGGCATGTATATTAGACAGTGGCATGTATATTAGATAGGGGTGTATTGTATTTTATTTTAGTGTATTGTATTTTATTTAATTGTATTGTATTTTATTTCATTGTATTGTATTTTATTTTATTTAATTGTATTGCATTGTATTATATGTATGTATTATATGTATTTCATTTCAGATGTGTAATTTTTTTTTAAAATGTGGTAGTGAGGGGGGGTTGTAATGTATTTTTTTATTTTCTGTAATGTTCCTTTTTTATTTTTTTGGTGACAGCTTTTTTTTTTTGGTTCTGTAATGTACATTTTTTATTTTTGGTGATTTTAGTTTTTCTTATTTTATGTAATGTAGATTTCTGCTTTTTGAGGAATTTAGTTACTTGAGGAACACAGTACACTCATATTGTGTGACAAACAGCATTTCAACACTTTCTTTTATTGACCGTCATTTTTTAGAAATGGTTCCTGAAATGTCAAATACGGATATTAATAATTAAACAACTTTCCAAACATACACATCTCATTGCCGTCATTTTTTGACGGGCAAGTCGCTAGTTACAAATAAATGTTAATTATTGCTGCTATGCGAATCTATTACTGCTTTGTATTACTAGAAAACTATGTACAGTCAAAACATGTTGTATGTTTCATGTGAAATCAGTTGCCATGACCAAATGCAGATATTTAGCATTGATGTGGGATCCCACAAGGAATGCTTAGCTATGACTACAATCATTAGGCCTACAGCCCTATTACATTCCCTCTGTGTGTAAAACCATAGCCGTAACGTAGCCCGCAAGCCTTATGGTTATTAAATTGGCCCCATAAAGCAACGCGCTAATGACTTGCGGGATAAGAGGCAAAAAAAACCCTACGGGATGTGGAAATCTGAACTGCACGGCCGCAAATAATTTGATCTGTCAAGCCCGTAACTGTTAAGTTTAAATCACGCAATTAAATTGTAACCAATCCACTGGCGTGCAATCCCGTAACCCGCAAATAGAGCCAAAAAGCCAACGGGTACTAGAGTGGACCCACAAGGGGTTAAAGTCCTATCTGTAGCACTGTTAATGCAAATATCAATACACTACTGTACTTAATATTAAGGGGAAAGGGATGTTAGGAATTAAAATGAATAGCACAACATTCTCAAGTTCGCAAATCTGCAATATAAAATACTTTTTTTTATTTTTTTATTTCCGTGTTATATCGATCCCGACAATCAGTATGTCAATACATATAATGGAACTTGCATGGACTAAAATATCATATTGTGAAAAAATTGTGAAAAGTAAAATATCACAGTGTTTTCCTCCTCCGTTTTGTGTCTGTGTGTGGCTTGCCTGCTTTGTGTAGTGTGCTGTGTCTGTGTGTGTCCTTGTGCCTGTGTGTGCCTGGTGCTGCTGTTCGTTTTCTCCCCTGTTTGTCCCCCTGGTAGTGGTATTCTGGACCCAGAAGGCTTAGAGGCTTTACTGGCTGAGGTTAGGACCCGTGCCCTAAGCCAAGGGGTCAGGTGGGTGCAGGACAGGCTGGGACCACCCATGCTTTCTGCGCTTGGACCTCAGCACATTGAACAGGATCAGCCTGCGGTGGCTGGTGTCCTAGTCAATTCTGACGGCTCCAGGGAAATTTTTTCCCATCCCACCACTGTAGGGCTACCAGACCCCCGTCCATCAGGCAGCAGAGACACAAGAGATGGGGGGGTTACGGGTCAGGGCGGCCGGGACCCCATACCCCCCAGGCAGGTGAGCGCCAGGACCACGGGCGTTGGGGGTGAGGGCCTAGCACTCCGGCCACCACCAGCCAACTTGC
The DNA here is from genome assembly GCA_027410445.1 of Discoglossus pictus. Taxonomy (NCBI): domain Eukaryota; kingdom Metazoa; phylum Chordata; class Amphibia; order Anura; family Alytidae; genus Discoglossus; species Discoglossus pictus. Next base: position 201,703,079 of record CM050166.1, read on the forward strand.
CTAAGGGTCCCAGGCCACGGCAAAGGTCAAGAAACACCCCTCTAACACCCCGTAGAGGGGGTGCAGGGGGTAAGAAAAAAGCCGGGAGTCCTAAAAAGGCTCCTACAGACCCTCACGGTGCCAAACTGACGGTCCCTGGGGTTTCCCTCAATAACAGTGCTTCTGGTACTTTACAGGGACGCCCAATTGGCGGTGAGAGGAACATGGCGATGACGAGAGAAAGACGAGACGGAGTGATCAGAGAAATGAATAGCCAGGACAGCATGGTCATGATTGATGACATGCCAGTGACAGCGGCAGTGGCGAGGCTAGGACGCCCCACTCGAGCTAAGAAGGCTACGAGCAGGTACAGTCTGCTACTATTTACGCACACACCGCTAAGACGTAGCAGAGTAGAGACTGAGGGCGAGACGGTTAGGCCACAGCACAAGGGGTCTAAGACCGACCAACAACTGGATGTTCCAACGCCCGAGGAAGTCTCAAGGGAACTTCTACAGGGGGCGGCGGAGGCAGTGCTAGCTTACTCCAGCCGCGCAGGCTTAGGTGACCAGGACCATTCCTCAGATGAGGAACGGGCGGTATGGGCACGGGCATGTAGGTCGCGGAGAGCTAGTGACTGTTCTTCTTGTACCCACAGATCCAGAAGGAGATCCAGGTCGAGAAGCAGGAGATCTTGTCGGTGCAGCTGTGCATGCACAGGATCTGAGAGGAGGAGCCCGCGGAGGGCCAGACGGCCAGAGTCCCCGGAGCGTCAGGAGAGACGCAGGGATATTCCGTTTGCTGTATCCACTCCAAGGCTTCCAGAAGCAGGTGAGCGCTCAGACTTGAGCTGCGCAGCAGACAGGGGAGGGTTTCTTGGGTCATTGAAGACTCTACTAGCTGCGCACAACATTGCGGTCAGCGAGCATGAAATGGGAGCTTGGATAGGGGGGCTAGCGAGGGGTGCGTGGTCCCAGCCAGCAGCTATAGTGGCGCCAGCGAGCGCGAGCGAGGCGATACCTAGCATGCGCGCGCCCGAGCCGGTAGGCAATGCGATTGCAGCAATAGGCAGTACCAATGCAGGAGTTACCGACGCAGCCATGAGGCCTATAGTTTTATGCTCGTTGGATAACTTAGGGGCACACCTTACCCAGGAGGTTAAGGAAAAGATCTGGAGGAGGGAATTTATAGAGTTGTTCTCCCTTCTCCCCATGTCTAGGCAAACAGATTTGGCCGAGAGGGGCCCCAGGGAGGGGGACGAGCGGCGGAAATCTTTTGCCAGGCTACCTAGGACGTTTGATACATGGTTGCAAGCATTTTCAATATGGGCTTGCGTACTATGTGAGCGACACCCCGAACAGAGTTCGGGATTATTCGTTTACATAGACGAAATTCGCAATGCTCATAAGGTCTACGGAGGTACAGCCTGGTGGCGGTACGATGAGGAATTCCGGCAATACTTGGCCTCAAGGCCAAGCATGGCGTGGAGTGACAAGGCAGTGGCGTATTGGCTAAACATTATGACACCCATTAGAGTCACGACGCCCTTTCAGAGCGGGGCCGGTGGAGCTAAGGGCCCCACCCACGCCCCTGGAGCTGGCCTCAAGACCTGTTTTGCGTATAACGAGGGGGTCTGCAGATGGGCCCCCAACTGCAGGTTTAAGCTCGCATGTTCAAATTGCGGGGGGGGAGCACCCCCTGTCTAGATGCGGTAGACCAAAGGAGGGAGGCAGGGGCGAACCTCCTGCAAAGGGGCAGGACGCCCATACGCCTCCCCGCCATGCTGCCTTGACTAAAACGCTACGGTAAATTGGCAGGCACCGCCGAAGCCGCACGCCTGCTGGAGGACGGTTTCCAAGAAGGATTCCGTATTCCATGCAGGGTTGACATTCAGGGTTTTCTTGTCCCAAATCTGAAGTCGGCCAGGGGTAGCTCACGCTAAGGTTCTCAACGAGGTAAAATTGGGGAGGATGGCAGGGCCATTTACGGCCCCGCCCATTCCGGATTTAGTCGTGTCTCCACTTGGGGTGGTCCCCAAGAAGGAGAAGGGTAAATTTAGGTTGATACAACATCTTTCCTACCCCAGAGATCGTTCGGTAAACGATGGCATCTCAAAAGACCAGGCTACTGTGTCTTATGAGTTATTTGACCGGGCGGTCGACCTGGTTAGGAGGGAGGGCCCTGGGGCGCTTATGGCAAAAGTAGACGTCGAGGCAGCATTCAGATTGCTCCCCGTACACCCGTCAAGCCATCGGCTGCTAGGGTACTTCGTAGATGGAAGTTACTTCGTCGATTTATGTTTTCCCATGGGATGCTCAATATCCTGTGCTTACTTTGAGGCTTTCAGCAAATTTTTACAATGGGTCGTGAGCATTGAAGCTGGGTACAGGAGTATTACCCACTACCTGGATGATTTCCTTTTCGTTGGCCCAGCAGGAAACGACGCTTGCCGTTTCATGCTGGAGGTTTTCACCGAAATTTGTACAGAATTCGGGGTACCGCTGGCCCATGACAAAGCGGAGGGCCATACGGAGCAATTGACTTTTCTAGGGATTCGGATTGACTCCAACAAAATGGAGTGCAGTCTTCCCTTGGAGAAGGTGGCGGACATGCAAGCGGAGATTAAGGCGCTACAGGGCGCGCGGAGGGTAACTTTGCGGCGGTTGCAATCAATATTGGGGAAGTTGAACTTCGCATGCAGAATTATCCACATGGGGAGGATATTCTGTAGAAGGATGTCACTTGCTACTATAGGGATTGCGAAGCCGCATCATTTCTTAACAGTCTCCAGGGTTATGCGTGATGATGCAAAGGTATGGGCAGTGTTCCTCGCCGATTTTAATGGGCGAGTGCTCCTTCAAAAGAAGGGCGCCACCAACGCAGAGCTAGATCTCCACACCGACGGCTCCGGACCGGTTGGCTGTGGGGCTTATCTCCAAGGGAGATGGTGCGCTGTGGTGTGGCCAGAGGAATGGGAAGCGCCGGGTTTAATGCAGAACCCCACATTCCTCGAGCTGTTCCCTATGGTGGTAGCGGTTCACTTCTGGGGTGCGAGTTTCAGGGACCGGCGAGTCATATTCCATTCGGTTAATAAGAGGTTGGTGGAGGCCGTGAACAACATCACGGCAACATCCGTACCAGTGATAAGATTGCTCCGGCATCTCGTGTTATGTTGTCTTCGCCTAAACATATGGTTTCGGGCAAGACATGTACCAGTAGTAGATAACGGAATTGCTTACGCCCTCTCTCGGTTTCAGGAGGACCGTATCAGGGCGCTGGCTCCTTATGCGAACGCCCTGGGGGAGCACATTCCCGAGGAGCTTTGGGAGATTGGAGCTGCCAGGTAACGAGACTCGTGAGACAGTCTGTTGCCCCAGCGACATGGACTGCTTATAGACGCGTGTGGGCAAAATGGGATAGTCTAGTGGCACGGGCAGGTGGTGCCAAGACGGAAGAAGAGAGCATAGGGATCCTGCTTTGGTACCTGCTGCGGTGCGCCGAGCAAGGCGAATCAAGAGCCGTAGTAGGGAGACAGGTCACGGCGCTAGCTTTTATGTTTAAGCTTGCTGGGCAGAGGGACCTTACAAAGGAGTTTCTAGTGCGCAAGGTGGTGCACGGAATGTTCAATGGGTTGCAAAGGCCGGATAGCAGGCGGCCAATAACATTTGCCTTGTTACTGAGATTGGCTCAGGAGTTGGTGGTGGTTTGCAGAAACCCCTTTGAATCCCTACTTTTCCAAACAGCTTTTTCCCTGGCGTTCTTCGGAGCGTTTAGGATAGGGGAGTTAGTCGCGAACAGTAGACACGGTTCGGGGGGACTGCAATTGGTGGATACCTGCCTCAGGGAAGGTACGGTGGCATTTTGGTTGCGGAGGTCAAAGACCGACCAAGTGGGGAAAGGAAGAGAAGTTGTTCTGCATCAGGTTGGCACGGAGTGTTGCCCATATGCATGTGTAAAGGAGTACCTTAAGCAGCGACCGGCGGGACGGTGTTCGCTGCTGGTACACGCCGATGGAACGGCACTGTCACAGTATCAATTTAAAAAAGTTTTAAAAAGCGCACTGCATCGGCTCGGTTTTAAGCAGTCGGATTTCGGAACACACTCTTTTCGTATTGGAGCTGCCACGGAGGCAGCTAGGCTGGGGTTGCCCGACGCGGCAGTAAAGCGCATCGGGAGGTGGGACTCGGAAAGTTTTCGGTCCTATGTAAGGCCAAATGCAGTGGTATAATGGTGTTGCTTTCTACTTTCAGGGGAACAGAAGCAACTATGGATTGTGGGCCATTCATACGTGTACTGGGCCCACAGGTTAGCCGCAGTTACCGAAGAAAAGGCACAACTGGGCTTTCCTGTAACGGACTTGCGCGTACGGTGGTGTGGTATTCGGGGTCTGCGAGGGGCGCAGCTCGACGGTCTCCTGGATACTTACACGCAGCGTTACGGTCAGCCCAGTGTGATACTAATACATGCCGGCGGGAATGATTTGGGGATGGTTCCTATGAGACGGATGCTGAAAGTTATGAGACGAGACGTTGAGAAGTGGGTAAAGAAGTTCCCTGGCACGTTCCTTATCTGGTCTGAGATGATTAAGAGGAGATCGTGGCGTAACGCACGCGACCCAGTATGTTTGGACAAGGCTAGGTAAAAGATCAACCAGCAGATCGCGAGTTTTGTGAGGAAACAGGGTTTTGTTGCCATCCGGTATAAAGAGTTCGAACCGGTCGGTGCTGATGATTTTTTCGCGAAAGATAAGGTTCATCTTACGGAAATAGGGTACGAGTTGATGATGTTAGAGTTTAGGGAGAGTGTTTTACGGGCTTTGGCTTTAATGTCCAGCAGGGGGGGATCGCAGCCTCGGGAGGCGTCCCTCGCATGCTCCGTGGCAGGAGGTGAGTTGCCCGGCCCACTGGCCTAAGGGGGCGATGGCCCCACCTCACAGAGCGTGCTTAAGGATAAGCATTGGGGCTTTGGGCAGGGCTCAAATCGTGAGGTCACTGTTCGTGGCCGGGCTCCTCCCCCGGAAAGAAAGGACTAAATTAGTCATTTAAATAAGTTATGGTTGTTGTTTACATTGTTCTAAATAAAGCTGTGGCCCGTTGTTACTCCCAACTCCAGTTGTCGTGTCCGTTATTTCATTACCTAGCCTAAATGGATCATGCATGGGTCATGGCTAATTTGCTGTAGCGTCACATAACCGGGCCCCTAGGTAGACTACGCAAGGACTTTTATCTAATGGATGAAGCATGGGTTTGCATATAATGAGGATACTACACTAACAGCCCTATTAAATCCCCTCAACGTGTAAAACCGTAACCTGTAACATAGCCCGTAAGACTTGCAGCTATTAAATTAACCCCGTGAAACAACCCACCAACGACTTGCGGGGTAAGGGCGAAAAAACAATACAGAATGTCAAAAATTTAACTCCGCAGCCGCAAATACTTTCTTCTGTCAAGCCCATAACTGTTACATTCGAAAATCGCTATTAAATTGCAACAAATTCACTGGCGTTCAACCCCGTAACCCGCAAATGGAGCCAAAAAGTCAACCGGTAGTAGAGAGGACCCACAAGGGGGTTAAAGTCCTATCCTTAGCATTGTAAATGCAAATATACACACTCTACTGTACTTATAATTAAAATGAAAGTGATGTTAGGTATTAAAATGAATAGCATAAAATTTTCAAGCTCGCAAATCTGCAATATAAAATACTTTTTTGTGATGTTTCCTTTCCGTGTTATATCGATCCCAGCAATTATTGTGTTAATACATATAATGGAACTCGCATGGACTAGAATATCATATTTACTGATATATTAATATTGCATTATTTCTGGTCCGATTGAAGGCCATAAGGCTTTGAAATCTCACCTCCATTTTTCAGTGATGATGGCGCTGAAAAAAAGAATCATGTTCCATGTCCCATTATAGATAACTTACCTACAATATTGTTAACAAACCATTCCTGGCAAGTGTCTATAAACTCTGAAACTTCATATACTATGGATATTGCATGTTCATTGATTACATCTATTTATAATTTACACACATTTAATATTCATCTGGTGTATTTAGGATATATGTTGCACTAGGCCCATTTAGATTTGTTTGCCCCAGTTATTACTTCTCCTTCTCTATGTTATAACCCAGTAATAATACCATTACCACACACCTATGTTTAAATAATCACTTTATATGTTTTTATGCATGGGTGAAATTGCCTCCAATGCACCTGCTGCAATGTATTGTTTGGGTCGTGGGGAATGGGGCGAGCTGTCCAAAATATTTTTTATATTTGTATATGCCCCTTAGTCCCCCTAGTCACTTTGGCCTCACCAGCTACTGTGCTTCTATAGCTCCCCTGTCTGTGTATCTATTAGCTGGGGCAGGGGATACCGATTGACGTCACACACAGACACAACTCCATTCAGGATTCCTTGCCCCTGAGAAAAGAAGTTCTGGCAGGGGAGGCATAGAGGTGCAGAAACTGGTCCACTCAGCGGTGTGTAGGGAGTGGGCCCAAATGTTTTTTTTTTTTTTGTTTGTTGCACTGGGGCCCTTCATTTTCTATCTCCACCACTGTTTTGATGTAAATATAAAGTATTTCAGTAAAGGTAGTTACAGACAGAATTGAGACTCTACATAGAAGGTTCTGTGCTTCTGCACATACTATACAACTGCCCTTCTGGCAACCTACTGATCCCTGAAAATGTATTGCCCTGTGCCTCTGTGTCTTGGGCCTAGGCAGAAACACATCACCGATAAGCTATCAGCTTTTGTATAATAGTTCACTATTTTAGATATATCAAAAGTCCATGTATTTATCTTTTTACATGTACTGTGTTTTTTTGCTGAACACCATATTTCCTGTAATGTACATCTAGTTTCATAGTAATATGGAATAAACTAGCTTAATAAACACTTATTTGTTAAAAAAAAAAAATTGTGCCATTAATTCCATAGTAGCTATAATAAAGAACAGTTATTATTCTGTCAGCCTGCTAAGTTGTTACAGAATCTACTGTTTTTTGTGCTATCCAGTGTATCTGGTCACTGTAGAAGAGCCTCTGGATTATTAGAAGACTCATATGGAAGTCCCCTCATGTTGCACTTAAATAAGTTCCCAAAAAGTTATGTATTTAATATGTTTCATTTGTTATAGTCAATTGGAGTACTTACATGAATCCATATTCAATTGAGCTAGTTACTAGAGCCCGTAAGTGAGGTCGCAAGTTAATTTGCTATTCAATAGGCATCTTTTTGCGGGCTCCAAATGGGTTACGAGTTAAGCCCTTGAAAAAAATGCGATGGTTAAACCTGTAACTTACAGCCTCAAGAAGCCTTTGATCTTTCACTTTCACAAGAGATACAATGCCTAAAAACGCAAATCGCTATTCAATTGTTCAATTTCCCAAAGCCAGCAAATGTTTTCACACCCGTAAATGGCAAAAGGAGAAAATCCTACAAGTACTAGAGAGGACCTGCAAGGGGGTTAAACACTTATTCATAGCACTGTAAATACAAATAAAAATCACTACTGCACTGTAAATAAGGGGGAAAGCGATGACAGACATTAGAATTAATTGCGCAACAGTCTCAAGCTCACAAGTCGGAAGGAAATTACATTTATTTTTATGTTTCATTTTGGGGTTAAATCGATCTTGGGTATCAATAAGTTAATACATAACAGGCCACCCATATGGACTAGAACAGTATTACATTAATTTCATAATTCTTTATTTTGCAGGTTTGCAAGTCTGATCGCATATCGGACCCCGACCCTAATTGATTGGCATGTAACCTGCATGTTTTATATATATATATATATATATATATCACATATATAGTTGTGAGCGTACGAGTTGTTGCTAACGCTGCGGGCTCGCGTAGCGAGCTGCGGCCCTCGCTTTGCGAGGGCACTGCCCGAGGGTCTCAGTTGCTGCAAGGAGCGCCGAAGGTCTCAGTTGCTGCAAGGAGCGCGAAGCGAGGGCCTCAGTTGCTGGCATGGAGCGCCGTAGGCGCTCCATGCCAGCACCTGAGGACCTCGCAAAGCGAGGGCCGCAGTTGCTGGCATGGAGCGCCGAAGGCGCTCCTTGCCAGCAACTGCGACCCTCGCAAACTTCACGTCGCAACCCAAACAGTACGACACACACATTACGACACTCGCAAACAACATACGACACACGTTCACACACATTACGGACTCGCAACACTCGGACGCAACTCGCGAACATTACAAAATGTAAAACACAATACATACACACACCACATACATAAAAAACTTACCTACACCAAGAGGGAGCACCCAGCACCTCAAAAATACAACTTACACCTCGATTTTACTTCAAATAAAACAGTTTAGAGACTAAAAAAAAAACGAAGCGAGAGAAAAAATGGCCGCCGAACAAAACGAAAACGAGGCTACAGCACTCTAAACTCGCAAAACACCACAAGAAACTCGCAAAACACCACAAAACACCTACGGATATTCCGATACAAACGTATAACACACATTACTCGCCATTTGACGCCAATGCGGAAGTACACGACAACGGTTTGGGCTCGCGCACGCACAGTGTTACACTGCACACATTCAGCACGCTTACACAGCAGATCCACACCACTAATGCTGCAGCAACATCAAAACACATTCACAGCTCTTCCACACAATGCTTTAAAATAGGTAAAGTATATTCATTTATTAATGTATTATATATTTCATTATTACACACTAAACAGCATTAGCTACCTTACAATTTCATTGCCGTCATTTTTTGACGGGCAATTCGCTAGTATATATATAAATTTAGAAAATGGTATTTATTAATAACTAGCGAATTGCCCGTTGTATCTATTTTTTACTGTGAGGACCTTCTGCACTCATTGAGAGGCTTGGGAGTGAGTAGGGGGTAGATACATAATGCTAATGCTGATTAGTGAACCTAATGATAAGACCTGAAAGTTAGTAAATTGCATGTAGACATGAGTAGCGCTAATTCAATGTGCCACAGTAGATACTTTTTTTTTTTTTTTACTATTCCTTCTAGCGTGAATGAAACAAATGCTGTAGGACATGAACCCCATGTTCCATTGCATTATGGATATGTTGCTATAGAGTACACTTTCATAGTTACATTTAATTTTATACAAAAAACTTTTGTAATGAATAAAAATGCTTTAATAGAAAATTTAGGGCAACATGGTCCCTGTAAACTGCATTGCAAGTGGACAATCAAAACTTAATTTGAGAGTTTTAACAGAAATTGCCAACAGCAAACACTATATTACCACTACACATTACCAACACTTTATATAATTGTTGATATTCAATGCAGTGCAAAAATGCACCAATGTCAGTTCACAAAACTGTTAAAATTATCTCTAAAAAGTGAGGCTTTTTATATCATACAATGTAATATATTCTAAAACATAGCCTGTGATATAGGTAAATCAGTCATTTATATCCTGCTCCTATGTCTAGTTCATAAAAACGGTATGTCTGAAGAGGGAATGAAAGAGTAAAACGTAAATCAATATAGAAGCCTGCTTGTGTACAATCTTAAAAAGAACACAAAGATACTTACATGAAAGTTTAGATTGCTGGTAAAATGCTACATTAATGGAACAGTTCTTGAGGAATCCGTCCTCTGAAATCCACTTCTAAAAGCCTCAAAATGATAACTGTGATTATGTAGAAGTGTTTAAGTGAGTGACAGCTTAACATAGCTTTTCCGATCATTATATTCATAAAGGATAAGAGGTTGCTCTCAGAGTGGGTTATCATGTCCATAGAACTAACCTATTAAGGTTAGTTCGTTCTCTGATTGAGCACCTCTGACTTTGTTGTTTTGTTGTGTTGGGGTTGCTGATTTATCAGATTGATTTACAAAATATATTACAGGGTCGGTGTTACTATTTACACATAACAGTATTATTTAATTTGGTACCACAGCCTTTTTTAAGAATGACAAGGTATGGGTTGATTAAATTATTAATCAAGTTCCATACTGCTTTTAGAACACCTTTATTTACATAAGTCCTCTTTGTATTCTTAGTAGTGTGGCAAGGTTACCTTTGGGGACCCATTACTCCAATAGATGAACATACATAAGCAGCAGAGATTCCAAGGTTCTTTTTGTACCTTTTTAAAAAGTCCTAAAATTCAAAAGAAGAAGCTGCCTTCAGCATAAAATAAAAATCTAAATAAACATACTAGCTCACTGCTGGACACCCTAGCTAGCCCTGAATAGCCGCTTCTCGGCTCTAAGGTAAAACTGTTTTCTTTTTATAGTCCACTCTTTGAATAGTCCATTTTCAAAGTACTATTTCCAAGTCTCTTTTCTCTTCAGTCGTCTTTCCTTTTCACACAGAAGGGTGGGGTATTGGCCCACCCTACTCTCCAGATACCCCAGTATCCTGGCCTGCCCTACTCTCCAGATAGCTCAGCTTTCAGGGACCCTTAGCACCCTCTTTTGGTGAAGGCAAAAATCTGTTAACTTTGCAGACTTCTCCTTGGGGTATATTAACAATCTCAATAAAGGTACCTTACTGTTTACAAACAATCGCCAGGCGGTTTCGCTTCCACTTCACTCCAAACTCAGATTCTGCAATCTTCACATCAAAAATATCCCTTGAAGGCTATAGTTCATGCAGACAGGTTTTCTCTCTGGCATCTCTCTTAAAAACGGCTTACCCCTCTCGAGTCTGTAGTTCACTCAAACTCTGTCAGGCTGCAGGCTCTAAAAATAGAATACACTTATTCTCTCTGCAGTCCAAAACTGGCAGCTCCAGCAAACAAATTATTCTTCTCCAAGTTTGTTTTCACAGCACACAACATGGGCCCTCCCCCATGTCTCCTTTCCAGGCTTTTAAGGCTTTGATTCACCTGAGCTAATTAAGTCTCATCCAGGGGTTTGACTCCATGGAAAAAGTCTTCAAAACTCCTTTGTTTGAATCATACTCTGGGCCACTCTGTCACAGTAGATATAGTAGGATGGTAGTTCAAAGTTTAATTTTTATAAACATAGCTATAGCAATAGTTCAGTGGAGGATCCCAAATGTAGTAATTGTTACTGCCTGTCTCTGATAAGAACTGTGAGAGTAATTCATCAATAATTGCTATATCTGGAATTCCTATCAAAGCGCATGTTGTAAGTAGGTGATAAGAGGCTAAGCAAGGCGAAAATAATATATTGATTACAGGTGTCACTGGCTTTGCCCAGAACCTGGTTCTGACCCACCAAGAGGTAAGTGATGGTTCTTGTTTTTATCCCTGATAGCAGAGATGGAACTAGACCTGTATTGGACACTTACAACGACCACAGGAGCACATAAACCACTAACCATATTGTATATGCAGAAAATGCTCATTGAGCTTCACAGAAAACTATGAGAACAGTTATGAAGAGCAGGATGATATATGAGAAAGTGTGCTCCTTTTATCTATTATAAAGCTATGGAGCTCAGTGGAATGTGATACCTTATTTTGAAATAAGGTTACATTCAATTATGGGATGAGGTGGATATATCCTGTCAGAGGAGTCCATTCAATTTGCTGTACTGTATACTCTCTTTCTCTCCTCTCTCTCATATACATACACAACAGTTCTCTTCGACTTACGGAAGCCATATTAGATTTACCTAACCTTTCCAAGAAACAGGAACAAGAAACAAGAACCATAGAAGGATGAATAGTTTGCTGAACCTTCTGAATGTCTATCATAACCTTCAGAGATGCACAAACTAAACAATGCTGCTCTGCCAACTCACAGAGACATTAATGACCATGTTCCCGACTCCTCACTGCCACCCAATTGTACAAAATTCATTCACATACAGTATAAATTCTGATACTAGCAATGCATCAGAATATAGGGTAGTTTAACAGTAATTGGTTAAGTCGTGTCACAGCAGGCAGCAAACTTAGAAGTTGTAATATCTGTATGCAATAAAAAAAACTCACTGCAAATACTGACATCAGGATATCATGGGCTAACGCAAGTACATTAACAATTAGATTAATATATATATATATATATTTAAGAGAATACTATTAAAAAATGCATTTTGGACATTAATTTGATAATATGTACATATTAAATATATTAGTTAATCTTACCATCTGCCTATGTTTATTTCAATAACTATAGTATTTTACTTGTCAATAAAAAATGACTTCAAATAATTGCATAGCTTTGCATATTAACATTCTCTAGTTGATACAGGAATTAAGCAGCAAAATAATTAATCTCAAACCCCATGTTATTTTGCCAAGGACATTATATTAATCAGTGTCTGACAATGACAGCCTCAGCAGTGATGGCTCGGGCATCTTGATCCAGGTCTGAAAAGTCTCTCTGGTGTGACAGTGAATATGTACATTTTTAAATTAGGTAAATAGTAAAACTACACAGGCATTGGTGGATTCAAACAGCATCATATCCTTAGTTATATGGACTTGCTTAAACAGTACTTAGCATTAATAAAGATTTGAGTTCTTTTTAATTTACTAAAAACATTAGCATTTTAAATTAAAAATGTAACCCATGTTTATCAGTTAACTTATTTATAAACCATTCACTGTATTTATTGTCTTTTAAAAAAGTAAAAATTATTAAAATGTAATATGCAATCACAAAGCAACTTTTTGAAATAACTTAAAGGTTAAGTAATGCTGGAGATAAACATTTAAAGAAACTGAGTGATCAGGCTTTTCTCTCTAGATCATAACTAGAAAAATAAAGAACAGCTGTAGTGTAGGAAAATAATATATATACCGTGCTTAATGATACCCCTTATAGCTCTGATTCGCTATAGCGCTCTTGCTCCTGTAATACCGCGCTTAGCTCTAAACCCTCCTATAGCGCTGTGCTTTGGCCGCTGATCCCAGTTTTACACTGTGCCCCGCTATAACACTTTTTTTTCCTTGCCAGACCCCATTTAATGCTCCGAACCATCTGCCATTTAAAGATGCTGTTTCTTGAAATGTTATTTTACAAATGTTCAGTTTCTGTTGTATTTGCTGTTCCTTTAAATTGCATTAAAACAAAGTTCAGTTTGTATTGATGTTATGGGTTGCAGTTTCTTAAGAGTTCATATAAAACCAGAAATGTTAACATTTTAATTGCTTTAGTGTATTTTTTCCATGAATTCCCCTATCCCCTAAATGTCCCCCCCACCATCCCCCCAGTTCCTACACCCATGCTAGGACCAAGGTCTTCTGCTGGGCCTCTATCTAAGGGAAGCTCTGCAGCATCTTAAACTTCCTAGACCTTACTCCCACAAAAAACAGAGCAATTTAAAATATGCAGGTATTCAGCAAAGTGGAAATTGCCAAAAATATATCAACAAATCAACAGCTTTACGTGCCCTGGGTAAAAAACAAAAATGTAACATTATAACATATAACATTTTCTCAGTTCTATCTCAAGCGAATTATGTTTTGGTAAATCGATACTGATGAACGGTTAAGACATGAATAAAAATCTTACATAGCTCTCTAAATTAGACAGAAAATCTCAAGGAAGATGTTATAAAAAAATAATATTTACCTATTTTAGAGAAATCCCACCATAAGTGATCAAATCCCATAGTATTCATTCTTAGCAGGCCAGTACCCGGTGCTTTTGTAACAATTTACACAAGTTAAACGTAGTGTTTGAAATTGACAGCTACCACATGCTGACTGATAGATTAGGTAATCCTTGCTACAGATCAAAACATCAGCACAAGAGGATACGAAGGAAAAAGGAATTTCACACTTTACTATATTTCACACAGGTAAAAATATAAATACAACAATTCTGGTTCAACTTTTTTATCAAGTTTTTATCTGACAAAAATAAAAACATAAAATACTGTAACATAATAGTAAAAATTATTTAGTCAATTCAAAACCATTTAAAAATGTAAAAGCAAAGCAGTCATTTTTTTGTCTGATTTTTTATTGTCTTATATATTTTGCACTTTATGTTTAATTTGTCATCTAATGCACAATTATGTGATGATGTTGCATCCCTGTGCTACATGTGTGTTTATTCATGTAACACGCTATTTATAACTGATATAACCACTATAACTGAAGATATTGGGATATTATAGTAGATTTAATGAATGTTCATTTTGTGTTCAAACAGATAGTTTCTAAATTTCAAGATAGTGACCTTTTCTTTTTAATATTGTTAGCCAATGTGTTAGGACTTTATCTTACATAAAGTTTGTCATCTGAACTTTACAGGGCTAGTTCAGAGGTAGAGAGACAAAAATTGTTTCTAATATCATCATTGGTAAATGCCACAAACTAAATATGGTTAACAGTGTTGATAAAAATGTTTACATTTTTATTAATTATAATTTGAAATCTTTTAAAAACGGATGTTTAAAATCCTGCAACTCAGCTTATTTTCTCTCGTTGCCTAATGACGTCATCCTTTATTCCTTTAGACCTTTTATATGTATGTTTTTCCAGGACTTACTTCACACATGATTGTTGTAATTGCTTTTCGCTTAATATTATTGTACTAGCAACTTGCCCATCAAAAATGACAGCAATAAAATTGTAATGCTGGCAATGCTATTTGCCACCCAATGTGAGCACCTTCGGTGCTCACAGCAAGCCTCTACCCTGTCTACTTCCTCCCTTGTGTCTCCTTTCCCCCCTCCTCTTTCTCCTCTGTGTCTCTTTTCCCCCCCTCTCCCTCCCCGGTTTCCCTTTCCCCCATTCTCCCACCCCTGTGTCTCTTTCTCCCCCCTCTCCCTCCCCTGTGTCTCCTCCCCCTCCCTCCGTACTTGTGTCTCCATCCCCTCCCTCCCCGGTGTCTCTTTCCCCCCATCTCCCTCCCGTGTGTCTCTCCCCCCTCTCCCTCCCTGTGTCTCTTCCCCCCTCCCTCCCCTGTCCCCCCTCTCCCTCCCCTGTGTCTGTGCCCCCATCTCCCTCCTGTCTTTCCCCCCTATACTCCTCTGTGTCTGTTTCCCCCATCTCCCTCCCCTGTGTCTGTTCCCCCTCTTCCTCCCCTGTGTCTTTCTCCCCCTCTACTCCCTCTGTGTCTGTTTGCCCTGCGATCCCTCTCCTGTGTCTCTCCCCCCTACTTTGTCTCTTCCCCCCTCTCCCTTCCCTGTGTATCTTCCCCCTCACCCTCCCCTGTGTCTCTTCACCCCCTCGCCTGTGTCTCTTCTTCCTCTCCTCGGTGTCTATTCCCCCCTCCCCTGTGTCTCTTCCCCTATGTATCTGTTTCCCTCCCCATTCTCCTTTTCATCCTCTTCCTCCCTCTCCTAATCCTCCTCCTCCCTCCCTCCCCTCAACCTCCTCCTCCCCCTCCTCCCTTTCTCCCTCTCCAATTAATCCCCCCCCCCCCCCCTGTACCCCTTACTTACCTTCATCAGCTGCTCCTGCTGCTGTACATCGCATGTTCCGGCTGTGTGGGGACCAGGCATATGCTAATAACGTGACGCGCATATGACTTCACGTCATTAGCATATGCCGGGTCCCGACACAGACGATGTGATGGAGAGCAGTGCGATGAAGGTAAGTGAGGGGAGGGGGGTTTAATTGGAGAGGGAGAAAGGGGGAGAGGGAGGATGAGTGGAGGGAGGAAGAGGATGAGGAGAGGAGGAGGAGGAGGGGAAGGAGGAGGAGGAGGATGAGGGGAAGGAGGGAGGAGACACTTTGGGAAAGATGGAAGTTTTTTTTTTTTTTTTCAAACTCCTCGCAGTTGTGGCCCATCCCGAGGAGCCTGTCGTACGGGGACGTAGGGATGTGAGCTTGCAACGTTAGCATCAACTCGTATTGCTCACAACTATATATGTGATAGGCTTTTTTTTTTTGAAACTTAACTTTACATAAATTTCAACTGTATTGTTGCCAAATTATATCTGACTACATTATCCATTCATTAAAGTATCTAAATTGTTACTTTGAATTAATTACACTTTATTTATATGAACTAGCTCTGTAAATTTTAGATGACAAATTTTATGTAGGACAAAATTATAGTTTATAGTAATCATTCCTTGGGTATTTCTTGATCACTGACTAGAATGAACAAGACATTTTTAAATGTACCTAAAACTTTTCTTGAAGAAAGGCTGATTTATGGATTAATCACATTACGCCCTGTAATGGAAAATGCTTCTTTTCTCCCAGTGCTTTTCGTTACAAAGGTTTCAAATAACACTAGATAAATACTGAAAAGGGAAGCTGATGAACAAACAACTTATAACTATTTAAAAGATTTTGCTACCAGTGCCTATTTAGTTTTTTTTTTCCTAAATGGACTCAAGCCCTCTTTATATGTTGTGTCCATGGTGGCCATGTACCAGACTAATCAATACTTATCAACTCCTACAAAATATAGTATTGCCTGATCTTGTATCTTTCATGTCAGTAAGACAGTAACGACTCAGAGGTTTCAAAGCATCTTATTTCTTAGAAAATTAAAGGGATTCTTCAGCCCTTTAAAAAATCTATAGTTATCAGTATGTGGCACATTTCGTCTGCATGTTTCAGCTGACTGTAACACAGCAAGATTTCCTGCATGTCTTTCTTTCACATTTTATTGTAGCCCTCTCTCTGCATAGAGCCTAATGCCACAGTTACAGAAGAGACATAGCAGCTTGGTCTGAACATAAATTGAATATATCCACATGTACTTTCCATCATGACAACTAGATAAATAATCTGCATTATTGTTTCTTAACAGCGCGTCATTTGACCAGTGAGACTTGATCTGCTAGTTCTTAGGAACAAAGAGGGACGAGGAGAGGCTAAGTCTTGAAAAATACAAACTAGTCAAAATTCAAGTCTGCAGTTAAGATGTACTCTATTCCAATCAGTACACCATTACATTTAAATTTAGTGTGTCACGTGTATATAAGCCTGATAAGAATGGTCTGGATCTTAAATGTAGTCCCAATAAGTATTGGAAGCTAGCAAGCTTACAAAGGCACCTAGTACCTACCAATAGAAACACTGCATTCAAGTATGTGTTATAACTCTATGCTAACCTTCAAGCCAACAGCAGCACCATGCAGAAATCCACACAGCAATTTCTGAGCTTCTCCTTGTTCAGAGAGAAACAAGACTCAAAATTCCATGATGCTTTGCTCCATAAACTGGCTTCACAGTAATTTAAACAATGTTATAAATGTTCTACTTCATCACATAAAGCATTGGAAACCAGGTTAAAAATAAAACATATTGATTTTTTTAAAATTGATGCATATTCCTAATTTAAGAGTTTTCATGTAGCCCAGTTAATCCTCAAACATTCCCCTGTAATGGCTGTGTGGACCCTTTTAGGCTCTGCAGGTTCTGAAAAGATCAAAAATTACAAGCATAGCCAAATGGCAATACAATCTGTTTGCCACAACCGAAATGTGAGCTTATTCATTTTGGCTTCTTAAACATTGGGAGAGCTTGTAATGAACAGTGTATTATGTAGTGCAACTGGAGTCGTATTTAGTCTTAGGCTAAATAAACTGTTAAAAAAAGTGAAAAGAGCTTTAACTGAAACATACACATGTTTTACTTGATTTTGTTTGTTCTACCTGATTATACAGAGCACTATCCATGTGTTCAGTGTCCCTTTTTTTCGGTAGATCCCATTCATATTTGCTATTGTAATATACATTATGATAAAGACTTGTAATGTAGCACAAAATAAAAAAATGGAAAATAGTTGAAGTTTTTTCTATTTATTGGGACAGAGTTGTCATCCTTGTCTTAATGAATTTTAATGAAGCTGGCTATAAATATGTCTAAGGATAGAAAAATGAACAAAGCAAAAATGCAAAACAGTACATATTTTACATATATCATATACCTACTGATAATAGTCATATTTTTATGTTTTCCTTAACTCTTCCTACTTAGCCATTTTATCTTTATTACGCTAAATGCAATTCTCATTTGAAAATGTATGCAGGTTTATATATACGTGTATCAAATCCAAACACATTTGCTTTGATATACAGTATGTAGAGCACATTAGCATAACGAGTGGTACACAGAAGGAGAAAACAAATGTAGTTAGGCCGTATAGCTTAAGAACAAAGAAAAATAGTATCTTTCAAATCATCTTTCAAAATGACCTTAGATGTTGTACAATGGTCAATTCCGCACCGGCATCATTCATGTCATCTTATGAACAATTCATTAAAGATGTGCTGAACAGGCAGTTTAATTGTAGCTGACAGTCCATGAAAAACAGCAAAACACAACTGACACTGGCTGCACTGACTGAATAACAATGTAAAAGTACATGAATTCATACTTTATATACATCAAATTTAACACTCTCTGATTTGCAGCTGATGTTGAAAATAAACACAACCAAAACACATAAAACCTTTCAATTACTAGTTACTCAGTTTTCACCATTTATTTGTGTCAAGTTGAGCAAATCATGTGAACGTAATGTGTATATTATGACATGAAAAATATCTACTGAGAAGACTTTTTGAATAATACACTCGTTGGTGCAATAAAGGATGTCTAACCAATGTCATCTATCAGGCTGCATGTAACAGTTATGGGAGCTACTAGCAGAATTTATCTGTTTTTACAAGTGTTCAAACACAATTAAAAATGCCAGAGATTTTAAATTGTCTGAGTATCCATTCTTTGTAAAATGTTCAGAGAGATATTATTTTACAGTCTTATCGTATATCTGCCCAATCTATGTCTCTGCTCTAACATAAAGACTATACGTGTATATTTTAATTTTACAGTACTCAAGAGCTATGCCACAAATTAAATTATGATAGCAGAACACAGGTATGTTAATATTATCTATCCACTACACATATAACAGAGCACAGCACAACAGTATAGGTGTCAGCAATGTATTGGTGTTAGTAAAACGCATTGCACCCAGATTGAGTGGCACTCAGGTGAGGTGTATATATAAGTTTCCCTGTTCTTACCTCTCTCCATTCTAACACATGCTGCTTATATCAGGCACACACATTACATTGAGCCATTATATACACATACCGATTTATTTTATTTAATAATAAAACTTGTTTTCCACACCTCCAGAGTTGTTTACATAGGCAGAGTGTACCTACCAATAGAAACACTGTATTTGAGTATGGATTTTAACCCTTTACTAACCTTCAAGCCAGCTGCAGCACAATGCAGAGATCTACATATAAGTGTCTGGCTCCTTCTGCTTCCTTGTACACATCCTATCATTCCTTCCTGCACAAACTGCTATCACAAATTGATGCAATGTCTAAGCTGCCATTGACTGGCCAAAACAAATTATGAATGTTATACTTTTTTTTAGCAGGGATTTCCAGGAGTGTTAACTCCCAAAATCAACTGCTTGCAAACTCAAGAGACGTAGCTAACTTTGGGGTAAGTATAATAATGTTTAGTTTGTTATTTTTTCTTGGAACAAAATGTTTTCATGCAATGTTGATTCTCCTCTATCAAATACACTCATAATCCATGAAACTTAAAAATGCCTTTAAAGAACCTATGTGTAGCATGTAATAAACTAACAACATTGGTAGCTGTGTAAGTCATGAGCATAAAATCAATTTTAGAAGACTGTGTAGAGAATGTTCCATCAATAGTTCCTGATAACTTGTAGCCTGATTATATGTGGTTATCTTAACTCTCTGAATGAGAGGGCTGGGGGAGAAAAGAAGGAGAGGAAAAGGCGACATGTTATATACGATAATTAGTTTCCTTATTCCCCTTCACATGCTCACAAGCAGGCAGATTGTAAGGAAAATAGCAAGACCTACTCCTCCAGATATGCCTTTCTAGCTCAAACTATCTTTATCACATCTTCGCTGCCTAATTATACTCTTAGAATCAAATATTTCAGACCTACTTTTTTCTGTATTCTTCAGTGATTTGATGAAATAGTGATGTAATGTAATCAGGAAATACACAATGCATTGGGGGCATTTGTTGAAATTGAAGAGATAAAAATGCAATATAAGAAATATAGTGAGAGCTACTGACTAAGGATATGGTGTTATTCTTTCATAAAATGGGTGTTAGATAAGATGCAGGGGTAAGTCATGTGGGTAATTTGGAGAAATGGGATGAGGAAGCATCTTAGAGACTTGTTTGCAGCTTAGAGTATCTACAGTAAGTCTCCTACTAACATTTTGCTGCCGAGGTATCAGTATAAGTTGAACAAGGCTTAAATCCAATGTCTATATGTACATAGGTACTCAAAACATATATATCACATATATAGTTGAGAGCAGGCCGTTGCTAACGCTGAGGGCTCGCATAGCGAGCCTGCGACCCTCGCGAAGCTAGGGCCGCAGTTGCTGGCATGGAGCACCAAAGGCGCTCCTTGCCAGCAACTGCGGACCTCGCAAAATTTACGGAGTTACGAAACAAAAATATGAGACGCGTTACTACCCATTACGACCTCGCAAAAAACGCCTGAAACCCGCGCACGTGAAAACATGAAAACACAATAAATACACACAACAAATACATAAAAAGCTTACCTACAGCAAGGGGGGCACCCAGGACCTCGAAAACTGAAGTTACACCTCAATTTAACTCAAAATAAAAGAGTTTAGACACCGGAAAATCCCCTAAGCGAGAGAAAAAATGGCAGCCGAACAAAACGAAAATGAGGCTAAAGGTTTCTAAACACGCAAAACACCACCAAACACCTACGGATTTTCCTAAAAAGTCGGACGACATCCGAAAACAAGGACGCTAAATCAGCCACAGCCGCATACCACACATTAGGCGCCATTTTAGAACACTAACTTACACAATCCGGAAGTACACAGTTACCCTAACGGATTTGCCTCGTGCACGCACACTATTACACTACACACTGCACACATTCATGACGCTTACACAGCAGCTCCACAGCACTGATGCTGCAGCAACATGAAAACAGATTGCCAGCTCTTCAACAAAATGCTTCCTGAATATATTACTTCACAATAGGTAAAGTATATGTAATTTCTTATTTTATTAATTATTCATTGCCATACCAAAAAAAAAAACACCAACGCTGCACATAGCACACAAACAACCAAGAGCCGAAGGCGCTCCGCGCGAGGCTCGCAATGAGCGCCGAAGGATCTTAAAACACCAACAAAATAAATTTTGCACGCAAACAACATTACCTGCCTTACAATCTTATTGCCGTAATTTTTTGACGGGCAAGTCGCTAGTAAAAGCATAAGTGAAAGCAAAGTGTCCATATTTACAGTACAATGCCAATATTTATAACTCAAATATTGCGTATGTTGATGGCATTACATTTTTTTTCTGTTTGGTTTATTGCAGCAGTTGTCCAGTATTCTGTACCTGGAATAAATCAGTGCAAGTATGTGTCATAAGACAACTGGATGGAGACCAGTAGCAGGGTAAAATACTATAGCAAAGTACCACAGGCAGTAAATCATTCATATAGTGCAAGTGGTGGGGCAGCTAGAAATCAGAGAGAGGACCAAAAATAAGCTGCGGGTAAGGAAGTCAGAGATCGGGAATACTAGAGATCAGGAAGCTAAATAGTAGGTAGGTCAATTAACAAAGCACAGTTCAAACCAGGAGATCAATCAGGAACAATATATTAAGAATGAACTTACAGTAGAAGTTGCATAAAGCAAAACCGCTGAGTAAAGTTGCTGTCACGCTAAATAGGCGATAGTGCTGATACATGCTAATAATGATGTTAAGCCTGGACCAGTGGCACATATTTTAAAAATATACTCCAAAGGCAAGGCAAAAAAACACAAGCACATTTCGGAGCTCCACTACTTGAGCAGATATTAGTACATGATACTGTGCACAAAGTATTGGAGGTAAGGCTCTGATTGGGTAATGTGACACCTTTTAAGTAGAAAACCATGCAAGTTGGGCACTAACTGGATATGTGTGTAGTAAAAAATCCCATAATCTAGATTTTCATTTATTTATTTTAATTCTTTATGAGCAAGTATTTAAAAATATATGCCTGTCAATGCGAGGCTCTGCCCCTTCTGAGCCCCTTCGGCACTTATTGCGAGACTGTCCTCCCGTGAAATTTACGGGCAGCGCGATGAGAGCCTTTGGGGCTCATTGCAAGCCCAGCAATGAGTGGCTTCGTCGCTCATTGCAGACATGGGCAACCCGCCACTTTGGTGCATTGCAATGATCACCTTCAGCGCTCATTGCGAGCCTCTCCCCCGTGTAGTTTACGTGCTCATTGCAGACATCATACAACCAGCTCTTTGCGAACCTCTCCCCACTCTCTGAGCCCTGTGTCTGTTTCCCCCCTGTCCCTTCCATGTGTCTGTTTCCCCTCCCTCCCCCTCCTCTCCTTGCCCTGTGTCTTTAATTTTTCCTTATTTCCCACCCTTGTGCTCGTTTTCCTTCGTCTCTCAACCCTGTGTCTTTTTTCTCAGCCCTGAATTTTTTCCTCGCTTAGCCGATTTTCAATCTTGAAAAACGCCAATGAAGCCTATAATTAGCTCGCAACCTCACTCGAAGGCTCCCTGGCTATCCCCCGTGCTGTGTGTGAGTGTTGAAGTAAATTTTTGTAATTATCTGGCGTTTTTGGGGTATCTTTCGAGTTACTTGATTGAAAAAAATTCGTCCGTTATAGTTGTAATTTACTGAAAGTGTTGCGTGTCTCGCGGTCAGTGCCAAAGTGCTACGGGCTTCAGCGCTGATCGCGTCCATCGCTTTGTGTGCCTGCAATCTGTTTCCATCCTCCATCAGTGGAGCGTCCTCAGCAAATAACAGGCATGACGGGACAGATGACACATAGACGTACCCTGAAAGGCCACAATTTCTTGCACCAAGTCGTGCTGGCCTTTGCCGATCATTGCAGCCTAAGTCCTACGGGCCTTGCCATGAGCGCCGTATCTTTTAACATTGCGTGACCAACATCATAAGCGTGACCAGCATGCATAAGATCCACATATATATATGTGATGTTTAATTATATATGGAAAACACAATTTAGAACAATAAACCTGTTTTACCAACACTGAATACATTAACTTAGAGTACATACAGTAGATGATATGTTGGCACCATGCCTTTGAAAGGTTGTCTATCCCTGATATAGAGTATAGAAACCATTGTGAAACCTGATTTAAAATGTATATATCTTTTGACATTCATCTGAAAAATAGGCTTCATTTTTGCTGTAACAAGAAGGCTTGTCCCCTGAAGGTTTAGAGTGTAATACATGGACACAATCAACTCAATTAGCCAGTCTCCTGACTAACCCAGCCTAATTGACTTGGCTAGGCTAGAGACAAATTAGGTTTCATTGAAGGACATAAAAGGTTATGAATTTAGGAAGCACCAATCAATACATTAAGTTAGAGCTGTGGTTTATATTATTATTTATAAGATAATATATAAAGCTTTGTTCAGAGAGAAGGGCAGAAGGTTGTAAGTGTGTACACAGGGCACACAAAGAATCTGTACACACAAATAAAGCTGCAATTTGCATAACTAAAACATGGAAACATTACTGCACCATAGATTTAGCTGGGAAACATATTTGTATCTTTATGCGCCTTTACTCATAGACTGATTGCTTTCTGCCAAAATCACAGCCTACAATCAGGAAACATTGAAGACATACACTGGAGCCACAGCATTTTAATTTAATCTCAAATGAGTATGTTTTTCTTGATGGGATAATGCATTTACTGATAACAATACGGTTTATTTTGGATTACAAAAGCATTTAGGTATATTTTGCCTTTGAATGTTGCCCAGATAACATTGTTTTTGTTATAAAGAATATGAAATGAACTCGTTAGTATTTAGTTTCGTTGGGTTTAAACAAATGCATTGATAAAATATAACAGATATTTCTCATTTACCTTTCCTACTGCTTACTAAATAGTTTCATCATGATTTCTTTGTAACAAAGTGAGCACTAACAAATAATAGCATTAATTTAAATAAGGACAATATCCTGCATCTGTCTCATTCATGCAGCAGGAATAAATTAGTATATTACTTCTATGTATAAAATGAAGTCTAAATATTTCTGACAATAATTTGACATTTGCATTAATTGTGAACATTTGCACCGTTGCAAGGTTAATTAAAAAAAATAATCTTAAAGGGATCCTGACAAGCCTAATCATGTAATGTCTTTATTAGTAGCTGGTTTAGATTAACTAAATCTGGCTATTGGAGAAGTGGGAAGCTTGTTGCAGAAGAGTGCAGGGGGCTTAATTTTATTGACCTGGGGATAAGCAAACTGATTATTGACAGCTGTAGCCTACAGTGCACCAATATAAGCAGCCTTATTAAATTGCGATTTGGTCAATTTAAAAGGGCTCTATTTAAGCACACAGCATATTTTTTTACAGAAGTTTTTAGTTTGTGAACTTCTATCCAAAAGCAAGGTCTTCACTAATGAAAAACTACTGTAAATAAAATATGCTGTGTGCTTAAATAGAGCCCTTTTAAATTTGCAGAATCGCAATTTAATAAGGCTGTAGATTTGTACTCAGGACCGTATCTTCCTTTTTGGAGCCCTTAGGCAGTGAAGTGGAGGAGCCCCTCCACGGACCCATTTTTGCCTTTTCTGTATATGTGTAAGTTCTCTTTCCTGTTGTAACTGTCTTGTGCGAGGTGGTTACCCCCTAGTAGCCAGTCTATGAACTGCAACAATTCATTTTATTTAAGCCAGGAACCAATTCTTCTAAGAAGTGGCGACCCTCACAGTGAAGCCCTCCTGGACAGCTGCCTAGTTGGCCTAATGGGTAATCTGGCCATGTTTCTATTCCAGATTAAGGCTTTCAAGAATATTACTCAGATGTTTAATAAGAAATATATAGGGCCCTATTAAATTATCCCTCGTAGTTGTCTCGGTGCTCGCAAAAGGCAGTTTTCCTGCTGTTTGCGAGTACCGAATCTCTCGCAGCCTGCTTTGCGATATGACTGCGATAAAATGGCAGAGAATAGGCTCCGAGAGAGCTACGTAGCCTTAAATCTACGCATGATTCTCGCATATCGTAAGAATCCCTACGTGGACAAAAAGTCCACGCAAGGGATCTGAACGCCTCTACGTGCTGCCTCGGAACAGCCCGAGACAGCAGTGTGAGGCTCCCCCCTGCACCCTATACACATCCCCATGCTGCAGGGGTCTCTATCAGGACCCCTGCAGCACCCCCACATTAACCCCTTGCAGCGGGGGTCCCCGATCTGCATAGATCAGGCCCCCCGCTGCATTTCAAAATTTTAAATTCCCCGCCGGGACTCCTTAAAGGGACCACGGCACACTATTACCCAATCCCGGCCGCGGCACCTAAAATTAACCCCCCTCTATGCTGGGGGTCCCCGAAGTGTCCCCACATTAACCCCCTGCAGCGGGGGGCCCCAATCGGCACCGATCGTGACCCTGCTGCAATTCAATTTTAAATTTCCCGCCTCGCGGGTCCTCAAAGGACCGTAAAGGCAACTATAATTACCCCATTAACTCATGGTGGTCAATCCAGACCACCATAAGGCCTAAATTAACCCATTAACTCATGGTGGTCAATCCAGACTACCATAAGGCCTAAATTAACCCATTAACTCATGGTGGTCAATACAGACCACCATAAGGCCTAAATTAACCCATTAAATCATGGTGGTCAATACAGACCACCATAAGGCCTAAATTAACCCATTAACTCATGATGGTCAATACAGACCACCATAAGGCTCTATTTAACCCATTAACTCATGATGGTCAATCCTGGATTGACCACCATGAGTTAATGGGGTAATTATAGTTGCCTTTACGGTCCTTTGAGGACCCGCGAGGCAGGAAATTTAAAATTGAATTGCAGCAGGGTCACGATCGGTGCAGATCGGGCCCCCCCCCCTGCAATGGGTTTATGTGGGGACACTTCGGGGGTCCCGATGGGGACCCCCAGCATAGAGGGGGGTTAATTTTAGGTGCCGCGGCCGGGATTGGGTAATAGTGTGCCGCGGGCCGTTTAAGGAGCCGCGGCGGGGAATTTAAAAGTTTGAAATGCAGCGGGGGGCCTGATCTATGCAGATCGGGCCCCCCCCCCTGCAATGGGTTTATGTGGGGACACTTCGGGGGTCCCGATGGGGACCCCCAGCATAGAGGGGGGTTAATTTTATGTGCCGCGGCCGGGATTGAGTAATAGTGTGCCGCGGGCCCTTTAAGGAGCCGCGGCGGGGAATTTAAAAGTTTTAAATGCAGCGGGGGCCTGATCGGTGCCGATCGGGGACCCCCGCTGCAAGGGGTTAATGTGTGGGGGCTGCGGGGGTTCCTATGGACCCCTGCAGCAAGGTGTTCATGTGAGGACACGCATTGAGGGGGGGTTAATTTTAGGTGCCGGGGGGGGTTTGGAGTACCCCACACGGCAGGGCTTATGTGGGGGACTGCCGCGGAGGTCCCTTTTAGGACCCCCGCAGCACTTGATGAGGAGTGGGAGCCTGCGATATCATCTCGCAGGCTGTCACTCCTCATGTACATTTACGCAGTGTAGATACGTACGGCCCTGGTGCGTAGCTCATACGTTGCTCGCAGCAGGGCTAATTTAATAGCATTGGAACTTAGAGAAACTTTGCAGTACGTAGGGCTTAAGTAGAAGCCTCTTATTTACGAGGCTGGAATTTAATGAGGCCCATAGTGTTTTTAACATTCATCTAGGTATTACAAACATGTATTTACTAAATGAAGCTAGCAAAAGAAAGCATAGATTTGCCAATATAATTAATAATGGAGTAGCTATTATAACTAATTTATAGGCCCCCTACTACCTTGTTGTGGTGAAGAGGCTTGTGTACTTCAATGAAGCTGTGAGGGTCACCCCAAATGAGCAGGTCATAACAGAGAGGCCAGAAAAGTCACAGTCCAATGGAGAAGTAAGTGGCAACCCAATCCAGTATATTTGCCAAGAAAGCCGTATGGATAAGCACAACCAGACATAAGAAGTGCCTGGTGTGCTGCGTCCATAGGGTCACAGAGAGTTGGACATGACTGAATGGCTAAACAAAAACAATTTATAAGCATTCCATTACATTATAAATCATACAGAGACTTTATATTTTCTAAGCATTCTATACTACTATCATATGATTTCTATTATAATATAAGCTAAAACTTAACTAATAACTTTGAATAAGTATAAATAAAAGTTAAATGCTGATTTCATACAAATGACATCACAGGGATGACAGAATATAAACTAAATAAATAACAATTTCCTTTCAGCCAGTTTTATAATAATACAAGGCTCACAATCGCTTCACTGTTCTGTGAATACAGCAAAAGGGGTCATCAGCAGTGTAATACAGAAGATCACATGTATAACCCTCTCATCTGTCAGCAGGTAGCAGAGCAAAGGAGAACATAGGTTAGGGAATAGGGACATTACATTCTCCATAAATACACAGGCTTGACTCAAGCCTTCCGAATACTGTCTCGTTTTATTAATGTCCGGTAGCAATTAAACCTCCACTTCACAAGATTTATTGAAATGTATTGGCCTTGTCCACAAAACTCTAGTTGCTCAACACCTGTTTGTTTTCAGTTACAGACAGGGTATTCCATAGAAACATTTGGGCTATCCAAATAGCAGCAGGGTTCTCCAAATACATGCTTTTGTCTCCTCCCAAGATTCCAGATACAGTGTCCATAAGTGCATTTTAAAGGGCCATATACCTCACTGTAAGTGCTCTTCTTGGTGTGAAAGACCACAAGATGATCTATTTTTAATTTAATAATGATCTATTAATAATTTAGACCAGTTAACCCATAACTGACCTATTTAGGTAATAACAGCATTCCATGAATTTGTTAATGTTAACCTCTTTCCTTTTGGTCACTACACAGAGCAGAAGCTGTGGGTCTGGCTGGCAGTCAGTGAAAAATGCAGGTATTTAAAAAATTCAAAAAGTATTTCAACAGACTTTTAGGAGACCTTTACTGTGACATGGTGCAAATTGTACATTTTATGCATTTAAAACAGCAGGTTTGGTTTTGCATTAAGAAATATTAAGCACAAACTTAATTTAAACAGTTGCACAAAGCATACGCACATCTGTAGATTTCATTGGCAGACACATATGACTGATGCATCTATATTACTGCTCCTTTGCTAAGAATGCTAAGCCCCTAGATTAGTTTTGAATATTTTTTTGTGTTTTGAGAGCACCATTTGAAAAAAGAAAATGCACTGTGCTATACAATAAAATATCCTCAGATGCAGCAAAGAAATTTATTTTTTTAATGTCTCTTTAAACTTACATGAAACCAATTACGACCTTCTTTATGAGGCCTCATATACCAGTACACTGGTACCATTTGATAGTGGCCCTCTTTGCTGAGTCCTTATCACAAAAACACTTTGTAAGATGCACTAAATAGAAAATTCTAAAATACAATATTGTACTAAAAACCCTGTAAATGATACTTACTTTACCAAGAATTGACTTGACAAATATTGATTTTGTGCCTGTAATAACAATGTTCACAGTTTTCTCCATACAGTTTTACCTTAGCAGCGCTCTCAGTCTTCTTTTTTCTTACAGCATCAGTGCTATGTCTTGTTTACATGAGGGTGTTTAGGGAAAATGTAAATACTTATTTGTGTCTCTTTCCTCCCTTTCCCTCACCTGTGTCTCTTTCCCCCTCTTCCCCCTTCCCTGTGTCTCTTTCTCCACCTCTCCCTCCCCTGTGTCTCTTCCCCCTCTCCCTACCCTGTGTCTCTTCCCCCTCTACCTCCCATGTCTCTTTAATTTTTTAATTTAAATAATACTCAACCACATTAAGCTTTTTTTTTTCTTTTTTTTGTACATGTAGGCAAACTTTTATTTCTTGAAAATGCTAATCTAATCACATCTATAGCTAAATATGAAACAATCGAAAGTGAAAAAATGTTTTGGCTAATATTACATTTGTTTGTATTTTTTCCTTTTACATTGCAAGTTCTATTGTTATTTTTAAAGAATAAACAATATTTTAACTATCCTTTCTTTTTTTTCTACTGTCTAAACTCTTATTTATGAAAGAGCCACTACACACTACACAAATGTAGTCCATATTGTAAATTTACTAAGATTCACTTGGCTGTAGTTTGCTTTGCTGAGGCTACATTGGCATTTTTGCCAAAAAGGAAAAAGTCAACTTACATTTAGTTTATCTGCTTCTGTACCTTCTCTCTGAAGGTTTGTGAGTCTGTGAGTATATTATAATTGAGGTCTTAGCGAGGATGAACTACATTTGTTTTGTCCTTCTGGTCTTAATTTCTAGTGTAGCTGTTTGCTGATCCATAATGTGTGACCAATTACTTTTTTTTTTTTTTTTACTTTCTTTGGCGTTTATAAATAAAGGTCACCTAACAAATATCACATTAGTCAAAATAGCACAAGAAAATAAATGTGTGCAAGTGAAATTAGAGTATAAAATAATAGACAAAAATGCTAGCATGTGTATCTGTGTATTGGGATAAGTCTGTGGGTATAATGTATATACAGAGTACACTGGTTATCGGCAAAGACACTGGGTGATTCATTCCTGTCCTTTTTTTTTATGAGACCCAAATCTGCAACCCATATATTTTGTTGCTAACATATTGCAAATAAATATTGTAAGACATCCCATGTAGTGTGTGTGAGAAAAGGCTGTTCCACCTATGTAATATCACATATTATAAACTGCGAGTTGTTGAAGTGAGGGGCGTAGTTCGGGAGGTGAACATAAACTGCAGTGAGCCGAAGGCCTTCGGCTCATTTCAGGCCACAAATGCAGACCTCACAAAGTGAGTGTCCGCATTTGCGGAAGTGGAGGCTCTACGGCGTCTCAATCTCGGTAAAAAACAACCGAGAAAAGCGGGACTTACAAAAAAAATAGGAGCCGCGGGACTTAGAAAGAAAAACAATGTGGGATGAGGAAATCAGAAAAATACAAAAATTACGAGGTCGCAAAAATACAAAGTTAACGGCCGAACCGAGTACATCGAAAAACCCCAAAACCACAAATAACAAAAATACATTTAAAAAAAACATCACCACAGGGGGACAGTCAGGACATCTAGGAATGAGGTTGCACGCAAATTTAAGTTGTCTTTAAGCAGTTTTGGCACTTGAAAATCGACTAAGCATGAAAAAAAATGGTGTCCGAAAAAAAATTAATTGAGGCTATACGACCCAGAAGTGCACAAAACACCGCCAGGGATGTACGACTTTTACCCAGGCACATATGAGGTACAAATTACACTATTAGGAAGGACAGAAAATGCTCGCGAGGCACGTAAGACATAGAATATCGCCGCGATTCTACAGCACGGAGGTGAAGGCTCTACGGCGCCTCAATCTCGGTAAAAAACAACCGAGAAGAGTGGGACTTAGAAAAAAAAATACGAGCCGCAGGACTTTGAAAAAAGAAAAGAAAGAGGTTGCAAAAATACGAAGTTGATGGCCGAACCACGTACATCGAAAAACACCAAAACCACAGAAGAATAACAAAAAAAACATAAAAAAACATCACACATAGCACGGGGGACACAGCCAGCACGTAAATTTACTGTACACTGTATTTATTTATCTTTAATATGCTTAGCTCTTTCTAATACATTTATTCATTTATTACATAATTATTAATGTATATTCATAATTAATTACGTAATAAAAAAATAAAAACATTTATTACAATTGTTGTACTTCTTTGTAGATCACAAAAAGGTTAAGAGTGTCAGGGACTCACATTGTGTGGCAAACAGCATTCCCAGCCTTACAATTTTATTGCCGTCATTTTTGACGGGCAAGTCGCTAGTCTACATATAATATCTTACATGTAGTATCCTGTATATACAACTTTAAGTCACACCATGTGGCCCTTATAATACAATTATATTAGTTATTTGTGATTTACTGAGATTAGAAACAGGTACGGCTTGATCCATATCCCTAATGTAATTGTGCAAAAAAATGTGCTTGCAACTGCGGCAGCTTTTTTTGCACAAATTACATAGGGATCAAAATAAAATTTACTCCAAATCTATATAGACCCCCATTATAAACTAAAATTAAAGAGCCCCTGCAAGTGCGTGTGCAAGGTATGCAGCACCCATTTTTTTTCTTCTCTGTGCGTGTATATTGCTCTCTCCGCTGACTTTAATTGCTATGTGAGCAAACCACAGACATTTCCCCATAACAGGCATTTTTACAACATAGCTACTCAAACAAACACCAAGCTTAATAAATGCATTTGATGTTGGGCCATATTATTCATATTTTCTATGGGAGGGCAGCGAGCATATGTTACACAAACATATATCATGACCACTTGAATCACACATAAAAACTGAATAATTATAAAAGGGCCACTGCACAATGAAAACATAAATTGTTTAAAAAAATTAAGTCTAACTAAGACTGTAAGTAATTAGGAAAAAAGTCATACAGCTATGTTTTTAATTAGAAAAAAACTTTATTGCCTCTGCTGGGCCTTGGGTAAATCCATGATACTATGTGTGTGAGAGGGGCATTTACATTTCTGGAGAGATATAGTGGCATTTCCTGAAGAAAGCATCTGCTTCTGGGCCAGCGAGGGGGAATGGGTGTGTTGCCAATTTCAATCTTCTCCAATTAATACATGCTTTCTGTTTCCTCCTTCCTCAACCCCTCCCCACCCCAATGATAGCCAAAAGCACACTCTCATGACCCAGCGCTTATGAAGTGATGTAAATAATACAAAATGAATTCCTAAATTCATAAACAGAAACTACAAAAATTCAAATTTTCCCAAAATATGTTTTTGTCCATGACTTACACATAATTATAACTGTCCTTTAATTATGACTGAACGCCATCACATATAAAAATTTCGTAATTGCGAGTTTGTCAGTAATGCTATGTTAAAAGTTACTGGCTTGTGCATGCGCAATAAGCGCCAAATGCCCGCAAGACTTTAAAAAAGACTGAAGGTAATCATTGAAAGTTGCTCATTGTGAGGCATGAAAGTGACGGGTTGGCGGAGGCCTGCAATGAGCGGGAACGCCACTCATTGCGGGGCTCACGATGAGTGCCTTTGGCGCTCATCTTGAGGCCCATAAAGTAGAAATGGGAGAGGCTCGCTATGAGCGCCAAAGGTGCGCATTGCAAGGCCTGTAAGTTAGAGGGGTGAGAGCCTTGCACTGTGTGGCAAACAGCATTGCCAGCCTTGAAATTGTATTGCCATAATGTTTTATGGGCAAGTGGCTAGTTGTAATACAAGTGATCAATGAGTGTGTGATCAGGATGTGTCATACCAGCTGCTGGGCCGTCATATAAGAATGTTTGTCATTTACATTTATTCGTGTATACTATATTTCTGAAGGTGGGCAGTACAGCCGTGGCACTCAATCAGTTCAATTTCATCCTCAATTGGAATAGTCACACAGAAATGCTCACTCAACAAACATCTCATCATAGACTTATTGGCTCCCCACAACTCAATGACATTAAGCACAGGGGCAGCTGGTGCATAGGGGCAAATGGGCAACCTCTCTCCCAAAATGAATGCACTGACTTAATCCCCCATCAATAACTTGTTTAATTTAAATAATATAAATATAAAAAATAATTATATCATTTTCAATCTTTAATTTTTTTATATCTTTTACTTTAAATGATGAATCCTATGGCAAGCAGTTAAACACACTGACGTATTCCCTTATCACATCTTCCCCTGCTGGTGTCTTGCTTTGTACTACAGATCAGGGCACAATGCTGCCTGTGCTCAATTTGAAGCAATGAGCCTGTCTGTCAAATACCTCATCGCCCAATAAGAATGACTGGAAGGGAGCTGAAGCTGTCGGACATTTCAGGGATCACCCAATCAGAATGACTGTGAGGAGCTGAAGCTGTGGAGACCCATTGGGTCAAACCCCAGCTAATCACCGACACTGCCCCAGCAAATTAGGACTGCTAAATTGCAGTATGCAGTATGGGAGATGTAGTTCAGTGAGAGCTGCCATGCTGACAGAGCTGTTCAGGACCGGGTGAGTAGTTTCAGTCTGTCTGTTATTCTCTCTCTGTGTTTCTTGTTCTCTGTTACTCTCTCGTTATTCCCTCTGCGTGACTTGTACTCTCTCTCTCATGTTGTCTCTCTCTTCCCGTAGACACCATGCATCTAGAAAGATAGATAGATATAGACAGCTTCCTAATGAAGACTAGTAGTTTTGTCATGGCACTTTGCTTTGATACTGAAATAATGGTTTCTATTTAGTGCAAACAAAATTGTGAGTATATAGTTTATATACAATTTTTTTTTTACAAATTTAAACTTATTGAAGCAGTCTGTGTGCTGAAGGACAACCCCTTCCCCACCCACACACACACTTCATTGTTCCCTGTATAATCTCTCTTCCTCTCCCTCTATAATCTCTCTTTCTCTCTCCTCTTTCTGAATAAAGTTTATTGGAAAAAAACAACTCCTGGCTAAGTACTCTGTATATTGCTGACTACCCTGTATATATCAGACCAGCCTGGAAGGAAGGCTCCTAGAGTACAGCTTATATTCTATATTTACATCGAATAAGGCATCTGCATCCCTTTGAAGGACCTCCTTTCAGGCTCCTAGAGTACAGCTTGTATTCTATATTTGCGTAGAATAAGGCATCTGTATCCCTATGAAGGATCTCCTTCCAGGCTCCTAGAGTACAGCTTGTATTCTATATTTACATAGAATAAGGCATCTGTATCCCTATGAAGGACATCCTTCCAGGCTCCTAGAATACAGCTTGTATTCTATATTTACACAGAATAAGGCATCTGCTTCCCTATGATGGACCTCCTTCCAGGCTCCTAGAAAGCAGCCTGTTGTGCTCTTACAAATATTTTCCAGCTTCCCATGTTTTAGATATTTTTATATTCTTCTCCACCCCTTTGTATGTGTATATATGTGTGTGTAAGTATGTCCACAAGCACATATATAATGTATATGCCATGTTTGTTTATATATATATAATAAATAAACAGTACATCTGTGTTCACATGTGAATGTCTAAAACAAGTTAAAAAAACTGCTTTATATATATATATATATATATATATATATATATATATATATATATAGTGGATATAAAAAGTCTACACACCATTGTTAAAATGTCAGGTTTCTGTGCTGTAAAAAAATGAGACAAAGATAAATCATTTCAGAACTTTTTCCACCTTTAATGTGACCTATAAACTGTACAACTCAATTGAAAAACGAACTGAAATCTTTTAGGTAGAGGGAAGAAAAAAATATAAAAATAAAATAATATGGTTGCATAAGTCTGCACACCCTTAAACTAATACTTTGTTTAAGCACCTTTTGATTTTATTACAGCACTCAGTCTTTTTGGGTATGAGTCTATCAGCATGGCACATTTTGACTTGGCAAGATTTGCCCACTCTTCTTTGCAAAAACACTCCAAATCTATAAGATTGCGAGGGCATCTCCTGTGCACATCCCTCTTCAGATCACCCCACAGATTATCAATCAGATTCAGGTCTGGGCTCTGGCTGGGCCATTCCAAAACTTTAATCTTCTTCTGGTGAAGCCATTCCTTTGTTGATTTGGATGTATGCTTTGGGTTGTTGTCATGCTGAAAGATGAAGTTCCTCTTCATGTTTAGCTTTATAGCAGAAGCCTGAAGGTTTTTTGCCAATATTGACTGGTATTTGGGACTGTTCATAATTCCCTCTATCTTAACTAAGGCCCCAGTTCCAGCTAAAGAAAAACAGCCCCAAAGCATCATGCTGCCACCAACATGCTTCACTGTGGGTATGGTGTTCTTTTGCTGATGTGGAGTGTTGTTTTTGCGCCAAACATATCTTTTGGAATTATGGCCAAAAAGTTCAACCTTGGTTTCATCAGACCATAACACCTTTTCCCACATGCTTTTGGGAAACTTCAGATGTGTTTTTGCAAAATGTAGCCTGGCTTGGATGTTTTTCTTCGTAAGAAAAGGCTTTTGTCTTTCCACTCTACCCCATAGCCCAGATATATGACGAATACGGGAGATTGTTGTCACATGTACCACACAGCCAATACTTGCCAGATATTCCTGCAGCTCTTTAATGTTGCTGTAGGCCTCTTGGTAGCCTCCCAGATCAGTTTTCTTCTTGTCTTTTTATCAATTTTGGAGGGAGCTCCGGTTCTTGGTAATGTCACTGTTGTGCCATATTTTCTCCACTTGATGATGACTGTCTTCACTGTGTTCCATGGTATATCTAATGCATTGGAAATTCTTTTGTACCCTTCTCCTGACTGATACCTTTTAACAATGAGATTCCTCTGATGCTTTGTTAGCTCTCTGTGGACCATGGCTTTTGCTTTGGGATGCGACTAATACAATTTCAGAAAAGACCAACTAGAGCAGCTGAACTTTATTTGGGGTTAATAAGGGGCACTTTAAATGATGGCAGGTGTATGCTGACTCTGATTTAACACGATTTGGAATGTGATTGCTTAATTCTGAACACAGCTACATGCCAATTATAAGAGGCTGTGCAGACTTATGCAACCACATTATTTTTCTTTTCTTTTTTTCTTCTTCCCTCCACCTAAAAGATTTCAGTTTGTTTTTCAATTGAGTTGTACAGTTTATAGGTCACATTAAAGGTGGAAAAAGTTCTGAAATGATTTATCTTTGTCTCCTTTTTTTACAGCACAGAAACCTTTTTTTTTTATATCCACTGTATATATATATATATATATATATATATACATATATATATATATATATATATAAATGCACATATATCATATAATATATACATTATATATGTACTTGTGGAGCTTGCAATCAACATTTTTAGTACAGTTTAGTATAATAGTTAACATCTGATTTTATTTTATTCAAATGATACACAGGGCCTGTAGCCAGTTTAAGATGATGGAGTATGGTACAAGAGGTTGGGTGGTTTTTACTTCAGTTTTAATTCTTGTATTGTCAAGTAAAGTAACTTGATGTCTGCTTTTTAGCTTTTACTTCAATCAGTCTACCTGTAGTGTTGTAAATATGTATTCAAATATAGTATTGTTCTCCCCATTACTTTTTTGTTCTGTCATGTTCATCTCTCTGTGACCCTATGGACCACAGCACATCAGGCACATCTGTCTGCCACCACCCTTTGAGCTTCCTCAAGTTCATGTTATTTGCTTCAATAACCTCATCTATCAACTTCCTCCCCTGTCGTCCCCTTATTCGAATGCCTTCCATTTTTTCCACATCAGGGTCTTCTCTTGGAAATCCTGTCTTCTATGCTGAATTGTTCTTTACTGCTTGCTTATCTACCCCTCTTGCTATACCTCTCTCTTTCTCCATCCCACTCTCTCTATCCCTGTCTCACTCTATGGGATCATTTTTGTCTATTTCTATGAGCTGCCACGGCTATACGTACTGATCTAACATGTTTTATATGTATTCTATTTAATTATTGCATGTCATCAAGAAAATGCAAGCACTTCCCATCATAAGACTAGTGAGCAGAACCAGCACCTCCTCACCCTCATCAAGATAATATGTGTGTAATGTGACAGGGGAAAAAAATCAAGTAAGTTAGTCAAGTATGTGTCAGTGGGCAAAGCCTACAGAGGTAACATGTTGTGATGGGGAGGAGTTTCTACTTTTGGGTGGAGTCAATTTAAGGGGAGGGGACAGGTCTCATCCACCCCACCAACTTGGAAAGTCACCAGTCACCACTGACCAAGCATAAACTCACTCATCCTGTCAGTAGAATATTCACTGCAGTATTCAACAGTAGATGATGCCATTACCTTAACCAACAGTTTAGGCCCTCGCTGCTGGCTTTCAAAATCAGACACCAAAAACGCCTTCAAGCTTCTCCCGATAGACCAGGACCTGTGGCACCTGCACAGGGTTAAACGCAAATCAAATTACTACTTCTCCACCAATACGTACCTGCAGTACACACCACAAATGAAAAAAGTACCTTTAGGAATGAACAGTCTATTTCACTTTCAGAAGTAGGTTTTAATTTTCTATGTGAAGCAATACTAATTAAAAATTACATATAATCTGACCCAAGGTATAAAAATTATGTTTAAACTCTAGATATCATTCTAATTTAAATTATATTGAATATAATTTATAATTACATTTCTCTACAATTTTCTGATTGGTATATTGGCCTGGGGAACAGCAAAGTGATTATTGACGGCTGTAGTTTACCGTGCACTAATCTTATAGTTTTTCATAGCTGTACTCCACATTAAGACTTTTAAGATTCTTATTCAGATGTCTAAGGAGGAATAATACATGGTGTGTCCAACATTCTGTTATTTATCTAGGTATTACAAACATCAAGCAACTTAATGCACCATTGATTGCCTTTTGACCCTTTGTTTACAGCGTAGCAGATTTTATAAATGAAGCACAGTTGGATCTTAGCTGACACAATATGGAGACTCCATAAATATCATGTTTGAATGCAGAATCACAGTTCAGAATTTTGAATAACAGCACACGACTTCTGGGTATTTTACATGAAGTCAAAGCTGACAAGTGCCTGTCCGTTAACTTGCACATTAACTGGATAATAAAATACCTGTTACAATGTAGCAACTTGGATGCGTTTCAATTTATGTTGAGAGCTTAAGTACTTTTTATACCAAATATTAACATAATGTGTACAATAATGCAAAGTTAATGTCTTAAATAACATATCAGTCATACATTTATTATAGTTAATTTAAATGCAAGTTAAAATATAGCATATTTTACAGCAGTTCACCCTTGGCAAATAACTCTTGGATGTAGTCCTCAAGGCACACTTGAGATTGAGTCTTTAAGGATATTACTGCTTGGAAATAGCTGGATTAATAAAATGAGTATCACTGTAAATATGCTTCTCCTGAAAGAATGTCTTATTTTTTTTACTTTAACAGACTAGCTATACATTGCATTAGTCATATTGAAGTGATGAGATATTCATTGCAGAGACAGTGAATCATTGCTTGAAGATTCTCTATTACTTGTGCTACAATATTATTCAAATGAGCAGCTTGTAAATACTAATTAGCTGCTGTGTTTTTGCAAGCAAATAAACAATCTAACCCAGTGTTATTATGAAGTTATCCGCTCCCCTCATCCTTACCAAACACAATAAGATGCAAATTAGCATACTGAGATACACTTTGGCGTGATAATAAAATACAAACAATGCTGAATATCTCAATTATTCGCTTTAAAGATAAATTGTAGTGTGTGACTCATTTGAATCATTATCTAATTGTCTGAATTATAATCCATGGTAGAGGCTAGCACCAAATAATCATGATATGGCCGTATATGTCAGGCTGGCAGGAAAGTCCATAGTCTGGGTCAGACTAAACAAATAATCAAAATTGACACTGTAATTTCAATAAACAAAAATAGTGTTACATTAGATTAGTCTATCCTCAAATGAGTAGTATATTTGATATGTCCTAGAAAATTACTACATTTTCCAAATTGAGATACAACCATAAAAAGTTCATCTTTACTGAAATAATTGTTCAAAATTACGTGGCACCAAAGGTAAAAACAACCTTTACTACCCAATGATTATATGACATTAAAGGAATACTGCTGTAGCCATATTTGTTTATTAATTCTTGTTTCCTGCAGTGGCCACTATTGGGAAAACCTATTTAGGACCCTACCAGGGCACACTTTCAATATCGGAACACCTAAGAAGAGGTGGAGAGAAGCATATATGCTAAAGTTCAAATGTAAGTTTTAAAAGCTAATATTATTTTTCAGATACTGAATTTATTGCTGATCAATACTTATATAGAAAATGTAAATCCTGCTATATAACCAGTGTAGTGGTTCTTTGTTTTTTGCTATAGAAATGCTGCCAAATGTTATCTCTCATTCTCCTGCACTATTAATGCACAGCGTTTCAGAGTCTCCTCCCAAAGTCCTTTGATCATCAGCTAAATTAATAATTAGTCTCTCCTAACACAGTAAGTTACATGATAACACCGTAGCATCAAATACAAGTAGTCTAGGTATTAGCATTTCTCTTCTCCCTTTATTCTAATAAAGATCATTTACACATACAAATTCACTTTCACATATCAGGTTTATGTACTTTATATTGACTATTTTATATTTCCCTTTAATTAAAAAACATAGCTTTAT
Organism: Discoglossus pictus; assembly: GCA_027410445.1. Lineage (NCBI taxonomy): Eukaryota > Metazoa > Chordata > Amphibia > Anura > Alytidae > Discoglossus > Discoglossus pictus. The sequence goes on from CM050166.1 coordinate 201,742,147, forward strand.
TTTTATGTATAGTCATTAACTTTGGTATCACCGCATTATTTGTGTTTCTATAAACACCCTGCGGCTATTATAAAGGTCGCTACGAATTGTTAAAGCTTTATTTCGATTTAATACTTTGAAATTCAGATAAAACAAAAAGAATATCCAAATACGAACAACATCCCGAAATATATTTGAAGGCCAAAGTAGATGCAAATCTTTCAAAGAATCACAGAACTTTGCATAATATAAAAATGTTTTATTTTTTCCTCAGACTCAAGTTCTTAAGAAGTCTACAAACATAAGATAAAAGACAGAGATATATTGTTTGAGCCGGATATCCAAGGTTCAGATGCATCCTCTGCTCTCTGCAAATGATAGTAGTGCATCTAATGTGTATATAATTTGTCAGATGGGTGGTATAATGTATTGTGTAGCTAACAAAAGACAAATAGCTATAGAATGAGATAGAAAAAATCATATGCGTACTGTAACACTCAGTATTCATAGTCGCTTCCACTAATCTTGCAAAGCAAGCAAACTAAAAAATATATAGTATCTCTTTTTATTGGTTGAAGCACCAAAAGGAGCAGATTACTCTCAGGGAGGGTATAAAATATTATTTGTTTGTGCACTTAAGGGAGGAAGGTCATGCACTTGTTCTGTACTCCGTGTGCATTCTCGTCTAGCTATATCCATATAATCAAGCTATATTTTTTTTTCTTTGTGTTACTGAACGAAATGCTAGCACAGTAGCACTAGAAAGTATAAGACAGGTATTAGAGGATTCTAGGAGCAAGAAATATCAGTTTAACTTTCCAATCGCTCTTTAATCATTAGGGTATGGCAAAACGGTGTAATCTTAATACAAAGGCACCATTGTTCTTTTACAGCAATTAAATGAATGTGTTGTGTTTAACCTAGTGTTTTAATCTCCATTCATTAGCAAGTAAAGTAGCAGAATCACTGATATAATTGTTGTAAGTGCGTAGCGCTCCATAAGGAGCGTACACACTTGAGTTGGTGTACGCGCAGCGAGTGGCGTGAGACGCACGCGCAATGCGTGGCTCTAGCCACGGCTTTGGGAGGAGGAGGGAGAAGAGACACAGGGGAGGGGGCAAGACACGGGGGGGGGGCAAAGAGATACAGGGGTGGGGGAAGAAACACAGGGGATGAGGACAGAGATACAGGGGAAGACACACAGGACAGGGGGAAGAGATATGGGGGAAAGAGACACAGGGGAGGGGGGAAGAGATGTTGGGGAGAGAGTGGGGGAAGAAATACAGGGGAGGGGGAGACACAGGGGAGGGAGGAGGGGGAAGAGACACATGGGAGGGGGCAGAGACACAGGGGGGAGACACATGGAAGGGGGGGAAGAGACATGGGGAAAGAGATTCAGGGGAGGGAGAAGAGATACAATGGAGAGAGTGGGGGAAGAGACACAGAAGAGGGTGGGAGAGACACAGGGGAGGGAGAGGGGGAGGAATGGGACAGAGGGGGGAATGGGGGAGGAAAGAGACAGAGGGGGAGAAAGGGGGAGGGAGAGGAAGAAAGAGATACAGGGGGATGGGGGGGGGGATATATTATCCCGTCATTTGAGACGGGCAAACTACTAGTTATATAAGAAAAAAAAAATTGGGAAGTTGTCTTATAAGAAAGCAGTGAACATATATTGACACCCCTCCAGTTCTTCTTTACAGTAAGAATCACACTCTCAGCCAATAACAAATTATATCTCATAATGTATTTCCCCATGATAAATCTGAAAGGAGGCAACATGTATTGCTGGCAGTTGTATATACAGTAAGAACTCTATTTACACTGTCAGTGTAAATTAATAAAATGTGTAAGTTGAATATTTTTAAATGCAAAGTATTTATTGACATATGCATACACAGATCACATATGATAACATAGCTGTAATAAATTACTTATAGCTCCAATTTTGATATGTTGATTGGACTGATTTCCGAGGCTAACCAAAAAAGAACTTGATTTTGGGTGACATCATTCATTTAAGGCTGTTGTATATTGAACATTTCAATAAAGGCACTATGTTACTTCAAGAAAAGCTATGTTACCTGGAGTGAAGCTTAGTGTAAATATTTTTTTTATAGAAAAGTGAACTGATTATCCTAGGGGTGAGTTGTTGTTGTTTTGTCATTCAGTCATGTCCGACTCTCCAGGACCTCGTGGACCCTAACACACCAGACACTTCTTTATGTCCATTGTCATGCAGATCCACTTTGTTTTCATGACAGAGATACTGTAGTGGGTTACTGCTTCCTTCTAAAGTGGGCCATAGCATACTTAGGTAGACTCCCATCCAAGCACTGACCAGGTCCAACTCTGCATGGATTCAGGGTGGTGTGACCTTTTGGTTCCCTGACTGAAATCTAACCCAGGTTGCAGTGATGAAAGCACCAAATCTGAACCACTGGACCACCAGGAAACCAGCAGGGGCGAGTTGGCCACCTATACATATTTTTCTTTAGTCACCCCCTAGAAGCACCTACCTTATATAGAGAAGTTACAGATTATTTTGCACTGGTGCCCTCCATTCACCAGCTCACCACAAGTACTTGTCCAGTATCCTGTACCTGCAATGAATCAGTGTAATTATTAAACCATATAAGTAGAAACCTTGGGCCTCACGCAATTGTGATTTGGCCAATTGAATAGGGCTCTGTTTAAGCACAGAGCATATTTATTTTACAGAACTTTTTAGTTAGCAAACTTCTATCCAAAAGCAGGGTCTTCACAAATTAAAAACTTCTATAAAAAAATATGCTCTGTGCTTATATAGATCCCTATTCTATTGACAAAATCGCAATTGAATGAGGCCCCTTGTCAGTAGGGGACTTACTTACTGTATAGATAATACATTATTTTTTTGATTTCTGAACATATTTGCTCATTATCTATCCAAATTATATTTTTTTGAGAGCAGTATACACGAGTATAAAAATTACACATTACTTAGAATAACATTAAATTGGTTTAAATGGCTCACGAAATAGAGATATAACAAGCTGGCAAGGTTTATTACAATCCATTTCTTGTGCCAGTAAATGTAGGCTGAATTAAAAAGAAAATCACAAGACTCCTGCAATAAGGAAATCTAATGTACTACCTTGTTTCTCACAGTGTAACATGCCAGCGGGAGCAAAAATATCTGATACATCTGTACTTGACATTGAAATTACTTTGTGACCTACACATGCTACAGCATGGAAAATACTGCACTGCTTTAGTCCCTTTACATTACCACAAATTAAATAGCACTGTTAAAGCAGACTTCACTGACTTGTGCATTAACAATTTTGCATGCTCAAGGGCAACCATTTTCAATAAATATTTGCCACAAATGTGCACAGTCTCCAGTATGTTTCTTATGTAACATTTTCAGTTACTTACTGTATTAACAAGACAGGTCATAGCATCTCTACTGAATCTCTACTTTATAGATCTTCCAAGGAAAGTTATTTATTGCAGCAGAAGGCTTTCTTTATATTTTTGTCGAGCAGAATGTATTTTAGCATGAAACTTTAAACCTTTAACATAGGGCTGAATGTTAGATATTGTTTTTACTGCTTCTAACCAAATATCTGTGTTTTTTACTGACTTGCTGTATTCAGAAATATGTACAATTATTTTTCATTCTTGTAATATTCATATGTGAAATTTAAAAAATTCCTTTACGGGACACTAGGAATTAAATATACTTATGTATCTATTTACTTTTATGTACAGTATTTTATTAAGAAATGCTGATAAGCTCTGTTTTTTTCTACAATCATACATTTTGTACATGTTTGGGTATGTTGTCTGTAGCTCATTCAGCTCATGAATACACAGACTGTGAAGTGCAGTGTTTCAAATTAGCCTGTCAGTGACTTCTCTCAAGCAGCATGTTGCAGAATGTTGCCACTGATTAATTACTATGAGACACTGCACAATCTGAGCCACATTTAATTGAGCGATTTTGAGATCCGGAAGCCCATAAGTGAGGTTGCAAGCTATTTTGCTATTCAGGTGATTAACCTCACAACTGACATCCTCCAGAAGCCTTTGATTGCTCAATTTCCCCAAGCCCGCAAATGTTTTCACACCCGTAAATGGCAAATGAAGGAAAAAATCCAACGAGTGCTAGATGGGACCCACGAGGGCGTTAAACACCTATTCCTAGCTCTGTAAATGCAAATAAAAAAGCAATACTGCACTGTAAATAACAGGGAAAGAGATGATAGACATTATAATTAATTGCACAACAGTCTCAAACTTGCAAATTGTCAGGAAATAACAATTATTTTATGTGTCATTTCGGGGTTAGATCGATCTCGGGTATCAGTGAGTTAATACATATCAGGCCACCCACATGGACTAGAACAGTATTGACATTCAATTTCATAATTCTGTATTTTGCGGGTTTGCGAGTCTGATCGCATATCGGACCCCTGAACCTAATTGATTGACATGTAACCTCCTTTTTTTACTGCCGTAAGAATGACAGCCTCATTTTCTATTGGCCGATTCAAAACGGGCGGTTACGGGCTTGCTGAATTGGTCAGGTTCCCGCCCTGAACTGCTACAAACCAGTGCATGGTTTATGGTTTCGGCTTTGGGACAGTTACTTGGGCCCCTGCTTAATTAAATAGCATCACAATCAGAGACGAATGGGAGCCCGCAACACCCCCGCAGACATTCGGCCGTCAGCAATCGAGTAGCAAATCTCCACTTGAATGGAGCCCTCTGTACTTAAAAGTAAACTGTCTTCATGAGTACTATTTGTAGGTTTTTAGGCAGAAAAAAAAAACAGAGCTTTTCATCACTTCTTAATAAAATAAAGTACACGGAAAAAAAGACATACATAGGCATATTATATTCCTACTGACATCCAGAAACCTTACATGTCATTTTAATTGTACTATGCTCAAATAAGCATTATAAACCTAAAGAGAATTTTGCAAGCAAGAGACATCCACTATGACATAAATTCATGTTTTTTTCTAAATGAAAACACAGACCCTTATTAGTTGATTATCTTAAGAGTAAGCTTTGCTGCAACATGTGATAGGTTACTTTATTTGAAAGGTCTTATACTCTGTCTCACTGATAGGATAGCACAATATATCCCCCCTTATTGCTGAATCTTTGGGGTATGGTAAAAACCTATTTGGAAGACAAAAAATGTAATTATTGAAGATACAGGAAAAGACATAGCATGGGATACGATAAAGGGATCTGATAATTGTGGTGGTAGAAATTGGACTAAATTATATATTTCATATAAAATACTTAATAAGGGGTATTTTATATATTTTATTCTTTTCAGGTATGTAGATAAAACAGTTTTGAGGATTCTGAATGCATCTGATAGAGGAGAATGAGTAGTGTATGAAAAATACCAAAATAAACATTAACAAACTTACCCTGAAATTTGAAAAATGTCTTCAGTTTTCTGCCACTTGATTTTGAGAAGGCATGTCCCCTGAAACCCTTAGCTAAATTAGCACAACATTCATCACAGATAGCTATAACTTTGTTTCAATGACTGGGAAGTCAGTCGGTTCAGCAAAGCATCATGGGATGTGTAGTCTTTTCCCCCATCCACAAGGAAGCAAGGAGGAGCTCAGGGAATGCTATGTGTATTTCTGCATTGTAATGCTGTTGGCTTGAAGGTTAGTATAGGGTTAAACAAGTTACCTGAATACAGTGTTTCTATTAGTAAGTACCAGATGCCTGTCAAAAACAGGAAAACTTCCATATACCTTTAAGGAAAAGAAGATGTGGGTCAGTATATTTGTAAGTCCATTTGCACTAGACCAGCCAAACTTGATTGTGCTGATCAGAGCAAATGGAAAAACAGATAAGGATAGACAGACAGATAACCAGCTACAAGTTCTAATATGAAAAAATAATGTACCTCATGCAGCCCCCACTGTCAATATAGAGCCAGTTCCACACACAGTAATGTGGATACAATCTGTTTCATTGTGAAGAATCCAAAGTCTCTTTTAGAAGTTAACTATGAGACTCATTCAATTCGAAGCCCGCATCTCACGGTATACAGACTGTATGTCTGCGGCTTGCTGCTGGCTCGCACTCTGCTACAATTACAGTACTATTCAACTGAACAAGCCCTTAAGTTACGGGCCAAAAGCCAAAACCGTAAACCATGCACTCGTACGTAGCAGTTCAGGGCGGAAACATAATCCATTAAGCAAGGCCTTAACTACCCATTTCGAAACAGCCAATAGAAAATGAGATCTGCATCATTACTGCATTATAAGATAGTGGTTACATGTCAATCAATTAGCGTTAAGGGGTCTGATATGCGATCAGACTCGCAAACCCGCAAAATACAAAATAATAAAAATAAATGACAATACTGTTCTAGTCCATACGGGTGGCCTGATATGTATTAATTCATTGATTCCCAAGATCGATATAACCCCGAATTGAAACGTAAAAAAAATTGAATTTTGTTTGGTGATTTGCGAGCTTGGGACTGTTGTGCAATTAATTCTAATGTCTTTCATTATTTAAAAAATATTTTTTATTAGCTTTTACAGTGCTACGGACAGGGGTTAAACCCCCTTACGAGTCCTATCTGGTACCCCGTAGGATTTCCTCCTACATTCTCTGTTTACAGGTGTGAAAACATTTGCAAGCTTGAATAGCCATTTAGCGATTGTAACTCATGCGGACCGGAAAGATCAAAGGATTCAAAGACCTGTAAGTTCCGGTTTTAACAACCACAAGGAATTCAGGCCCGTAACACGTAGCCCGTTTGCGGCTTGAAAAAAAATGCCAAATAAATAGCAAAATAACGTATGGGCTCCATTACGGACTACAGTAACTTACAATTGCTCAATTGATTGAGGCTCTTTGTGTTTGTGTCAACTCTTCATTACCTCATGGATCGCAACACACCATGCCGAACCACTTGGTTTTCATGGCAGAGATACTGGAGTGGGTTACCAATTTCTTCTCCAGTGGGCCATAGCATGCAGCTCCTAGTAGTTCTAGGTAGACTCCCATAAAAGTACTGACCAGGTCCAACCTGCATGGCTTCAGTGTGGTGTGACCTCTTGGTTCCCTGACTGGAATCAAACCACCAGGAATCAAGTTAACTTTACACTTGTATACATCCAAATCAACTAATTGTATCTAAGAAACCCAGACACATATATATAAGGCACAACCATACACTTTCTTCTTAGATAGTGTGACTGCTAGATATGATACTAACGCATAGCAATACAGTTAATTTCCCGGTCCCTATGACAGTAAGGGGTTTATTGCACTGACTTGAATAGACCCTTTTGTCCTGTCACTGCAGGTCATATAATGCATGTGCTGCATGGGTGCTGAGAAAAGCTGACTGCTGTGACAAATTCATAAGAAAACAGTAGAGTCTCGCCATTACTATCTATAGTAGTTGCAGTAACCATGTTAGTCTTTGAAAGTGAAAGGGGATCCCTAAATGTATGAACAAGACCATGCTTTAGAATGATAAAGTTTGCCCCCTCGTATGATAGCTGATTGATTTGAAGTCTGGAATAGTTCCTTTTTTTCTTGTAACTTTTGGAAATTTGAGAACTTTCTTCTTTCTATAACTCTTACCCAAGGTTGTAGCCGGCATGGCTATTAATCTATCAAAAAAGCAACAGTTTGCCTTTATTGCTCTGTTATTATGAGTGCCTACAGCTCACTCCAACTTGTAGCTTTTACATTTTGTTTTACACTGCACTCTGTTACTGCATATTTCTCTGTTAGTACTGTCAAACAAATGTTATTTTTGTTATATACAATAATAGTGATTAATAACTCATCAAAAGAAGCTATTAATAATGTAGCTTTTTAGTGTGACTTCTTTTAATACCCAAATAGATTTAGAGATTATAGGATTTGGCAATCTCTTGAAGGGTTCACAGCATACTAGTAGTATAGTGTATGTGTCCCTTGGGGAAACATAGGAACTGGGGGCGCTCGCCAATACCTATTTTCACTTCTCCCCTTAGTAAGCCATGGATTTAAACATTTTAGAAAAATCTGTATTTTTTAAGTCTCTGTTTATAGTTACCAGAATCCATTTTGTGCTTGTCACACCACTTCCTCAGAGCTGAATTATGAGGGTGTGTTTTGGCTATCAGTGTAGAGCGGAGAGTGGAAGGAAGCAGACCATTTGCATCATTTTCTGCAACAATAGCGCTCCAGAAATATAAACTCCTCTCTCACACACACAACTTGTACCAATGTATCATGGATCTCTCCAAGGTCCTGCAGAAGAGACATCATATATGGGTTTTTTTTTTTCTAATTTAGTTTTCAAACAAATATTTATTTTTCCTTGTGTAGTGATCCTTTAAAAAAAAGAAGCAGGTAATTAGAGTAATAGTGCACTAGATATATATCTACCATATAAATATAAATATATGTATATATATGTTATAAAGGTATTAGAATGATTCTTGTGGGACATTTCTTTAGGAGCTGATATATGCCAAGTTAAACTTATGATGCCAAATGTCACCAGAAATAACATTGTTTCTAAAGGAAATCAATGTCAAAATCAATGTTAGGAATACTGGAGAATATCTGTACTACATGACTATTGCTCAAAATCCTGGTTTGGGTGGGCGGATTCCATCACTTTCGCGATGTGGAACAAAATTATTTTCTTAATGCATTTTAAAGACCATGCTTTAAACATTAATAAAGTTGAATTCTGCATAATAAATATTAAATAAAACCTGTTTAACTCACATTGAAACTAACAAGAAATGCAGAGCATAGGTACATTTGTAGATTTCATTGGCAGAGAGGTATCACTCATACATTACTGTTCATTGGCTGACAGGGGCAAGGCCCGAGATCAGTTAAGCACCTGAATCAGTTTTTTTCTGCATTGAGGGCTTGATTTGTAGAAAGAAAACACACAGTAGCACATTATATAATACCCTCTTTCAGATACAACAAAGAATAAACAAAGACAAAAAAAAATGCTTTCAATGTCCCTTTAATGATATTGAAAAACTCTGGCCAGACACTTGTGCTATAGTAGCATATAGTAAAGTTAAAACAGACCTTATTTACAAATATTTTAAAGTCTTAAAGATCAGCCCACTCACACGTTTACATTTTATTGGGGAGGGGGACTTTTCCTGATCAGACCATATTTGCATGAATTTATATCTAAAAACACCCACTGCCTCTGTGAGAAGGCAGAGCTAGGGGGCGATTATGTAAATTCATTTTTTAATTATATATGATGTGAGCTTTTAGGAAACATAAACTTGTATATTTATTTATTAATATTTCTGGTAGTTTTGCCATAGTTAGCTTAACAAATGTTAACTGTTAAAATCCTATAGTATCATAGTTCTATAATCCTATTGGTTGTCTTTATTTGGCACAGAAATATGGTAACCTATATGTCATGATTCCCCTGAACCCCCTTTGGGGTCAGTAAAAGTTTAGTTGTTTAATATGCTTTTATGTTAATTTGATTATTCTTTATGTGTTATGTCATGTTAATTCATATGTAAAATGTTATGCTATGTTATGTTATGTTGATGACTATATGATTGTGTCCAGTGTGTAAGGAGTTAAATGGTTTAGAATGTTGTGTGGTTGGTGGTAACTGTCAGAGAGGGGAGAGAGCAGTTGGCAGTTGAGTTTTTTTCTGACAGAGAGAGAGATGTATTGGTGTCTCTGAGGGCAGTTGAGATAATGCTGGGTTGAATGTCTTAAAGTATATATATATATATATATATATATATATATATATATATATATATATATATATATATATATATATATATATGTTCCTAAGCCAAGGGAAGAAGACATATATTGAAGACAGATATGCTCCTATCTAAAGAGGGAGGTAAGAAGATAACCGCAATGACTGTATGAATGAAGTTGCTGTTATGATGCCTTATGATGAGCCCTTGTCCACAGAAATAAAAACAGTTTCTGATTTCTTATAATGCTGAGCCTGCATTCATATTCTTAAAGACTACATCTAATTTAAGAGACATCAGCTGTCTTAGTGAAGAGATCAAAAGAATCTGGTAGATCTGCTGGGTAGGTTTGGCAATAACAGCCTTATCAAGCCCGACTGAGAAGCAGTAGATTGTGACACTATACATGTGTGGTATCTGTGTACTCGGTACATATTGGACTTTCATAATTAGGCTTGTGTTAGAGTTTGTGAATAATATTTAAGGAAAAAGTAAAATTCTCCACACCCATGTTCCAATCTATATCTCTGCAGGCATTACTGGCTGGTTACTGACAGCTATTTTATTTATTTTGTAGGATGCTATTACAAAAAAAAAAGGTATTTAGCTATTATGGAATAGTTTATAAGGCAAAGTATGTATATTTTGATTTCAGATAGTTACACTCCTAACAGATTCAGGCCTGTGTTAATTATGATGTTGGTGTTTAGTTGTTCAATCATGTCCGACTTTCCATCACCCTTTTGGCCGCAGCTCTCAAGGCAGAATCATTATGTCTCTGGTTGTGCTGATCCAGAAGCTTTTCTTGGCAAATATACTGGAGTGTGTTGCCAGGTCCTTCTCCATGGGTGTTATTTATAAATACATGTAAAACCTTATCTTCCGGATCGCAACCTTGTTGTGGTGAAGGGGCTTGTGTACCCAAATGAAGCTGTGAGGGTCTCCCCAAATGGAAAGGTCCTAGCAGAGAGATCAGACAAAACAGTCACAAGAGAGTCGGTCTGAATGACTAAATAATATCAAAACCTTATCTATAGTGTACTCAGGACACTCAAGACAAAGTATTTTAATAACGTTTTATGACTTTGATTTTTGGTTACATGCTTTAATTTGCTAGTGTGTTTTATGCTTAATATTTTTTTTTCAGCAAATTAAATACAATAAAAAAAAACTAACATATCAGAAAACAGCTGGAAAAAAACAATAATAAGTTTCTATAGTACATCTGTAAGTCAAACTGTCTCTGGGGTATCAAAACGTCTCCTAAGACTCAGCACTCTAATTAATATATAGAAGCAGATTTAATATAAATAGGTATCTGCAGTGGGCAGCTTTGGTTCTGGTACTTAAACAACTCCAAGACCATCCGGCTCATTGCTGTGAGTGTTTTTATCGATAATGTCAGTGATTGTATTTGTTATGTTCTATGAACATGCTTTAAGGCTGATTATCATGTAATCTAATGCCAAGAACAATCTGCAACCGAAAGAACAAACAAGCATAACAACAAGTCTACAGTAATGCATAATGTAAACTCGATTTGGTTACCAGGCTGAATCTGATTTTGGTATTAACATTTTGCAGAGATTCCATTTCTTTTAAATTATCTATAAAATTACTTTATTCTTGTTGAAATAAAATGATATTGAATTGTATAGTGATTCATACTTCTACATAGCACACCATGCAGTATCAACACTTAGTTCTGCATGTGTTTAAACAAAGTAAAAAAAAAGTGAAATACTATATATATATATATATATATATATATATATATATATATATATATATTGTTATTATTATTATTACTATTATTGAACAAACACTTCTTTACTGCCTTTCACAAACTATCAAATGTAAATATATTTCTATTCCATATTAGGAAGAAAAAGAACAGGATGAGTTGATAAGCTAAAAAAGTAATCATATATTTAAAATCTACTCTTTGAAAGAAAAAATATTAAAAATAGGGAAATGTGTTTAGGATATAGATAAATAATAACGGCTCTTTATTATTTTCTATATGCGGTTATCCCCTTCTGGATCGCTCCCTTGTTATGGTGAAGGGGTTTGTGTTTCTCAGTGAAGTTGTGAGCCATACCATGTAGGGTCACCCAAGATGGGCAGGTCATAGCAGAGAGGTCAGACAAATTCTGGTCCACTATAGAAGGAATTGGCAAGTGTCCAGTGTCTTTGCCATGAAAACCTTATGGATGTGCCTGGCGTGCTGCGTCCGTATGGTCACAGAGAGTCGTGCACGACTGAACGACTAAACCACAACAATATGCAGTTCTGCTGTGATGGAATCTACCATTGTGGTTTCTGCTGAACAGTTGTTTTTTTTTACTTTGAATGCAGAGTAAGCCTTTTTTTGCACTTTGGCAATAAGGCAGCTAAAAATACTAGTGTTTTCATCAGGGCTTATGGAAAGCTCACATTTACAAGGAAACACTGAGAAAGAAGCAGTAAGAAGCAACTAAGACACAATATAAATATAATGTATATATATATATATATATATATATATATATATATATATATATATATATTTTTTTTAGCCATCATACAGTGCTATAAAACCCCATATAGAAAGCATGATACTAAAGTGGTCAGTATTCCCCACACACACACACTGCATTTCCAACCTCCTCCCCCTCAGGGGCCTTTCCCAAACGATAATTTAGCAGTATCTCTAAATAGAGCTATTCTGTATGTACAGTCTCATGCAGACCCCATTGCCCTCAGCTGGAGCCCCATCTGGGAGCAGGCTCGGCGGTCAGTGACAGTGTGTGATATCTGGGGCTTACAGGACATTGCATATATAAGCCTCCTGCTATGGAAGCGATACAGCAGTGTGTGCTATACTAAGGATGCTGCACTCACACAGGGCAGGGCTCTATCACTCACTAATATCACTCACTAATATGCACCCAGACCCAAGCCCCGCCCCCGCCTCTATACCCTGTGTGCACTTAAGGTGGATTCGCACAGTTACAGCTCACTAGTTAATGATCAAACTGAAGCAAATTAAAGTGATTTAGAGATATCAGTGCAGAAGAATTCCCTAATAACTCATAAGAAGATTACTTTTTCTGCTGCTCTAGCCAAAGTTTCTGCTTAGATAATTTTGAAAATATATTAAACGTTGACAACATGATATATGTGTATATTAACACAGGATAAGAATATCTGCTGCAAGAATAGTAATATGTGTTATACTGAATATCTCTGTATGTAGATAGATAGATATAAAACAGGGTGTTTATCTTAATATATATATATATATATATATATATATATATATATATATATATATATATATAGCAACTGGGAACAGTACAAAACTACCTACTAAATAAGTATGTCATAGAACTCTGCACTGTCTCTTTAAAGGTTTATTTTTGGTACAAAAAAATCACCATATTGTTCTCCTTTATATTTCCCAGAAATTAGTTCCCACAAATCCAGATAAGTGTACAGTAATACCCCGCACAACGCTACCCCACATAACGCTGTTTCTGGGGCCAGACCCCGAACAATGCTCTTGATATCGCGTTGCATTATTTTCTATACCTATATAGCACGCTTTTTTTGCCATAGCGCTGCTCAGCGCTATGCCAATAAAATACCCTGTTTAGCGCAGTTTTCAGATAGCGCTCCTGCATGCAGGAATGCATACACAGCGCTAAACGGAGAATGCCTGTATATTAATATAGCCATATACATAAACACAGATGTAGGGCTTTAGGACTTAATGAGCATCTATGGGCTATAGTATCTGATGGGGATCTAATATCTGATGGGGTCTGTAGTATCAGATGGGGATGTGACATCAGGTGGGGACAGTATTATCTGATAGTGACTGTAGTATCTGATGGGGATGTAATATCTGATGGGCATGTAGTATCTAAGGGGCATGTAATATCTTATGGGGATTGTAGTATCTACTGGGGATGTAATAACTGATGGGGACTGTAATATCTGCTAGGGATGTAATATATGATGGGGCCTGTAGTATCAGATGGGGATGTAACATCAGGTGGGGACAGTATTATCTGATAGTGACTGTAGTATCTGATGGGGATGCAATATCTGATGGGCATGTAGTATCTTCTAAGGGGCATGTAATATATGATGGGGCCTGTAGTATCAGATGGGGATGTAATATCAGATGAAGACTGTATGATCTGATTGGGATGTAATATCTAATGGGCATGTAGTATCTTCTAAGGGGCATGTAATATCTGATGATAATATTAGATGATAATATTAGATGGGGACTTTATTATCTGATGGGGTCTGTAGTATCTGATGGGCATGTATTATCTAATGGGCACTGTAACATCAGGTGGGGACTGTAGTATCTGATGGGCATGCGATATCTGATGGGGTCAATAGTATCTGATGGGCATGTAATATCTGATGGGGTCTGTAGTATCTGGTGGGCATGTAGCATCAGATGGGCATTGTAACATCAGGTGGGGTCTGTAGTATCTGATGGGCATGTATTATCCAATGGGCACTGTAACATCAGGTGGGGACTGTAGTATCAGGTGGGCATACAATATCTCATGGGGTCTGTAGTATCTGGTGGGCATGTAGCATCAGATGGGCATTGTAACATCAGGTGGGGTCTGTAGTATCTGATGGGCATGTATTATCCAATGGGCACTGTAACATCAGGTGGGGACTGTAGTATCAGGTGGGCATACAATATCTCATGGGGTCTGTAGTATCTGGTGGGCATGTAGCATCAGATGGGCATTGTAACATCAGGTGGGGACTGTAGTATCTGATGGGCACTGTATCAGATGGGCACTGTACCATCAGGAGGGGACTGTAGTATCTGATGTGCACTGTATCAGATAGGCACTGTACCATCAGGTGGTGACTGTAGTATCTGATGGGCACTGTATCAGATAGGCACTGTACCATCAGGTGGGGACTGTAGTATCTGATGGGCACTGTATCAGATGGGCACTGTAACATCAGGTGGGGACTATAGTATCTGGTGGGCAGTGTATCAGATAGGCACTGTACCATCAGGTGGGGACTGTAGTATCTGATGGGCAGTGTATCAGATGGGGATGCAGCCTGCCTTCTCACACTGGCTCAGTGTATGACCAGCAGTATCAGCAGCAGCACTAGCACAGTAGCACAGTCTCACAGTAGCACAGTGGCAGCAGCACATTTCCTCAAGTTCTGAGATGGTTAACACTGTACATAACCTCTTCGCAAATTGCACAGCTTCAGCAGCAACACGCATCCATTAGTCTGGAAAAGACAGCGTTCCCAAGTGGCTCCAGAGCATCTCCCCCAATTCTCGTGTCACTGTCCAATCCTCTGTGTGCTTCTCCTGCATGCAGGGAGTGTTCAGCACTAATCAGGTCAATGATCATCCCAGGACTCTAGGGATCACCTTACTTAGAAGATCTCCGGACCAGGGCATGGTGGCACTGAGACAACAACATCACTGCTACAATTTCTCTCACTACAAGGGGAGCTCTCAGGATTTCAGCTCATCCTTTTCTTGGCTGGAGTCTGAGGAAGAGCAGAACAAGCAGCTTCTGTACCTGCTGGGTGTTGCTTGGGTTCCCCACAAACCACTGATCTGTTTGATGCCTCAGCTGTAGTCAGGAGAGCATCTCAATTAAGGTAAGTGATCTTCATCTGGGTGCTGCATCCATCCTTGTATGTGTATTGAAAGTTCTCTCTGAGTAAACTGCCATTCTGCACTGCAGCAAATCACAGCTCTGTCTATGTCAATAAAAGCTTTTATTTCTCCCCTTACTGTTTCCCAGAAAGTGTTCTGCTATTTGGTTAGTGAGCTGCTTTCTTATGACCTTTTCCTGCTGCTCCTTGTACTGGCTACAAGGCTGTCTGTGAGCTCTGCAACACAAAGCTCACATGCTTCAAACACATTATTTCCAGCAAATACAAAGTAACATTTCATTTTTTTTCTTGTGCTTTCAAAAGTAACATTTACTGCTAATTATGTGCTGCTTGAGCTAAAATTTAAGTGTGGGATTATTAGACTTTAAAGGTGTCAAAATGTGTAGGAAGTGAGCAGTTATTATTAGTATTGCTGTAAATGGCAAGGGAAAACATTTATCCAGTGACAATAAAAAAAGTGAGATTGTCTTATTGTGCCTTGTTAGAGCTGCTAAATGGTTAAATTCAGGGGGAAAAACAAAACAATAAAATGTGATTTTACTATACTAATGTCCAGGATATAAAAAAAGCTATTAATGTCAACATAGCATTCTGTTTCCATCCTTCTCTTAGAAGAACATTCTTATTTATAGAACACCATTCTGTATTAATAGGTATATGATACCTAAGGGAGAAGCTAGAACTAATAAAAATCTGCTTATGACAGCTAGAACATCACAAGGAAAGGACATGGCGTAGAGAATTATAGGTAATATAAATGTGTTATAAATATATATTATAAAGACAACAGATCTTCCACATAAATAAGCGTCTTGACCAATGTGTCTTTGGCTATATATTATATTATAAAAATAAATCTTCCAAATAAGTGTCTTGATCAATATGTCTTTGACTATATATATTATAAAAATAAATCTTCCAAATAAATAAGTGTCTTGAGCAATATGTCTTTGGCTATATATATTATAAAAATATATCTTCCAGATAAATAAGTGTCTTGATCAATGTATCTTTGGCTGTGAAAGTGAATGTATAATTTCATAACATATTATATATATTTTTGGGACATCCAACAATTATTAAATAAGACCGAAAAAAAATATAAAATGTAAATTATTAATATTTCATGTGTATTTAATCATGAGCATATACATTTGGAGTTGGTAGGTTTCATTGAAGGACTCTTTCCAGGCTAAGGTCACCTCTCTGAGTTAACAAGAGCCCATTGTCCACTTGTGATTGAGTGCTCATCATTTTAGCCTACTTTGGATGATTAGTATTATAGAATGAGTGTGTTTGTGTCCTGAATAAGAGATGTAGACTCCCATTGATCCTGAGTGTGAAGTTATTCAGAGAAACAGAATGTGATCTTTAAATGTCTTATATGGGCAGTCTCTCTATTAGGGATAAGTACTGCTTAGATGAACACTATTACATGACAAATTATATATAGCCTTATTCTATTAGCTACTTGCAAATGCCTTGACCTCATACATTTTGGTTTGGGTGTTTTTATAAAGGTTTATATGCATTCCATTGACTTAAGAATTCATTAGTGCCAATAAGTAATATTTGCTGAACATGTAGCAATATTAAGAGTGATTTTACTTGTGTATAAATTTATGAATTGGGCAATAGAATCGGGGCCATAATATGTTAAAAGTCCAGGTGATGTCTCAATACATATTTGCTGTTCATGAGAAATATACTAATAATGCCTACTGCAACTGTTATTGCTTAATGTACATCAATTCTAATTTATTTAAAATGTTACTAATTCTGCAATGTAGAATTTAATATTATAATATTTTTATGTATTTTCATTAATCCCACAATTTATAAGGGCTATGTGATGTATTCCATTGAAGTTAAAAAAAAAACCTCTCAACTCACTGTATAACCCACTTCTTTAATCCTGTCATGCTTAATAACAGTACTCGTCTTCAGATGAGAAAAATTCATACTGTATATCTTTGAAATGACTTTTTGTGCCAGTTCAATACTATGGTGCATTGCAAAGGGAATACACTATGGAGATTCATTTCAGTTGAGGAATTAAGTGTAAGAATTCCGTTACTATTTTTTGACTGGATTCATTATGTATTGGGTAATTAAGACCGCAATAAACATTTATTTTCGTCTACAGTACATAAATTCATTTTTCATTATTGTTAACATTTCACAAGCTGCATATTTAACTGCATTATAGTTAACCATATACAGTGGTTGTCTGGTAGAATTTTAAAATAGTATAAGGGTGAAGAACCGGCTATAACTAATAGCCATAACTTTCAAAATCCACTTAAACATAAAACATATCATTTATTTTCCTTACTTTGCAAGGAATAATGGCTTCTAGAGCAAAAATATATATATTGTTACATCTGTGCAGCTAACACACCTTAAATAAATAATATTAGATACAGTCTCACATTTTGGTGAATCTTTGCAATCTATGGTGCTTGAGTGTATGATTTTAATATAAAAAATGTGAAAAACAGTAACACAACAAACTACAGATAACACACAATGCAGATAGATATGCAAGTACGCTCCCTGTGCCAAGTTCTTGTAAGAAATCATTTGTGCTGTTATATAAAGTGAACTATTACCTTACACACAGCATTATATAAATCTTGTACAAGGTCATGCATTGAGAACATGCTAGCAATCCAAAGATGCCTATAGGCCTTATTTATTTATTTATTTATTTTTATGTATATTTAAGGACTACTCTGAGACTACTCTTAGAATGCATATGAATAAGTGAAAATATGACACATAGATCCAGATCTAAACAGTATTCAAACATTAGTTCCTTTTAAGTTAAATTAACTTTCTAATGCCCTTAAAGGTATATTAAAGTGAGCTGGGTTATGAATGCATCTGATAGAGGAGAATTTATAGTGTCTGAAAAATATTGTTGGCATGAAAAAAATCCAAATGAAACAGTTAAACCGTTAGTCAGTTTGCTGAATTTCGTGCATTTGCAAACTGTTTTTTCTCAATGTTGACACCCCCAGAAATTCCCAGGGATAATTAGCATAACTTATACAATGTTTCTTTTTTGCCTGGAGATTGTGCAGACATGCTCAGTTAGCACCTGTAGCCTGCCCAACTGTGGGAAGTCACATGATGTCAGACACTTTCATTTCCTTTAGCCACTCAGCATGTGCATGTGGTGCATATTGGATATCTCCTTAAAAATGACATATCCAATATGCAAATCTCAGTTGCTGGGGGTGTCTACGTCACCCCCAGCACATTTTTTTCTACTCTGCAAAAAATGTTTGCATTTTTTCATGCAAAACATTTTTTGCTGGGTGGGTTATGATGCATTTCTACAGGATGCATTCATAACCCACCTCACTTTCATATACCTTTAACTGTGAGTTAACATTTTGTAATCTAGAAGGAATATACAATACATTATCATGACTATATATTTGAGGAACTCACTAAATATTCATATACAGAATCATTTTTCTCATGCTGCTTGGTACACTATTGTTGTTCAGTCATTCAGTCATGTCCAACTCTCCATAACTCGATGGACCATGCCAGGCATATCTATCGTTATGTCTCTGGTTGAGCTTATCCATAAGGTTATCTTGGCAGAGATACTGAGGTGGGTTACCAGTTCCTTCTCCAGTGGAACTTGATTTGTCTTACTTCCCTGTTATGACCTGCCCATCTTTGGTGACCCTATATTGTACACTGAAGTACACAAGCCCCTTCATCCCGACAAGGTAGCGATCCAGAAGGGGTTGGTACACTGTATCTAGACCTACATTTCAATATGTAGGCCCAAAGAATAAAGGAATTATCCAAGTTGCTGGGGAATAATGCACACTACCAACACCACTACCATCACACATCCACTTTGTTTTTATGCACTCGTTGAGCCAGTAAGACTTTCAGAGGCTGTAAAGTGGTACAAAGCCTATTTTCTATTTCCATAGAAAACAGGCATGGTTGGCTTTGAAATCCTTAATGAGTCTAGACATATTAAATTAAATATATAAATTGCAAAGTAACAGATAAGTATTTAGCAAATGCTTTTAATTAAGTTGTGCTTTCTAATAGTGGCTTTTGTTTAATTTTACAAAGATTCAAATTGAAATGATGAAACTTTCCTTATTGAGATTCAGACAAAATGTTTATGATTTATTCATATTTAGATGGTGTTTGGTTAAATACACGAGCCAATTGATTGAATTGTTTCAATTGTCTACATAAAATTCTACAGATGGTTAATAATTCCACTTGTAAGTCAGTTCAGATACATCACAATGGTGTTTTTATAATAAAATAATACAACTACTCAGCCTCTCCACTGAAATGCTGGCTTTTTGCATTAGTGATATAAAGTACAGTAAAATATTGTACAATGCATATTGCTATGCTTTATAGAGTATTGTTGTGTATGGCAAGGGCAATGACTTCTAACATTTTTACTTCTGATTAACTTTTTTTTGGCTGGTTTACATATATCTAGCTTTTAATAACTGTTTGACAGGATCCCAACTAATTTGGCTAATGTGCATACTAATCACAGCAAATTTCATTCATCTCTAGTTTCACAACATTTGTCCCCTAAAGCCATGTTTATTATACTTCTATCATGAGAAATAGAAAACCAGTGACATTAAAAAGCTAATGAAACCGTACCAAAAACCTAAAAACTTGAATATGGATCTTTATAAAAAAAAGACACTAATATGCGATGACTACAAAACTATACTTAATATCTCTAAAAGGGAATACATACAACCCAGAATTAATTATAGAGTTAGCAAAATAAATAATATATAATGCATAACCTAAAGGGTAAGTCCTACAAAAAGGAAAAATAAAACTATAGGTTAAAAGAACTCTATTTGAATTTTGGAAGCATGTACATTGATACATGGTACATGACAGTCCATGTTATTACGGCATTGTAGTGATACATTAAACTGTTCTCATATTAATTATTGTATACGGTAAGTGGATAGAAATGCCTGGTAATTATAGTATTTTAAATTACTTAAGTGTGTTATTTTTAACAATATTATAAAGGTTATTTATTATTTTTGCTTCCAAAATTCAAATAGAGTTCTTTTGACCTATAGATTTTTTTTCCTTTTCTTAGGACTTACCATTTAGGTTATGAAAATATACTTTATGTTTCCTTATATAATTTTAGACATACATACACCCTTATTAAATTGTGATTTGCCCAATTGAATAGGGCTCTATATAATCATAGAGCATATTTTTTACAGAAGTTTTTAGTTAGTGAACTTCTATCCAAAAGCAAAGTCTTCACTAACTAAAAACTTCTGTAAAAAAATATGCCGTGTGCCTACATAGAGCCCTATTTAATTGGACAAATCGCAATTTAATAAGGAGGTTAAACTTTACTAATGCTACTGGCATCTATAAAGATTGGTGAGAAGGCAAGATCTTGGGATTTTTTGAAATGTAGTCTTAGTTGGCCTTTTGTAGTTCTATGGAGTTAGATTACCAAGTACTAGGAGATGTTCAGTGGACTAATTGTAAAATGAAGCCCTTGAAGCAGAGGGTAAAAGGTATATGTTTCTATCAAACATAAAATAACATGCAAGAAGCCCAGGGATTAAAATAATGCTCTGTGGTAGGATGATGAACGTCATGGAGAGCTGATAACATCCTGGTGAACCCACATCTGATTTCAGACTACATCAGTTAGGAAGGCTGTATCTGTCCTGTGCATAAATACTTTGATATTTCAGTCAGATAATTCAGTTTGATTTATTATATCATTTAAAAATTCACAAATGACTGGGCCATTTTTATATATGTTCATTCTAGCTGAGGTTTTATGTAATTCCTCATCACTGATGCTTGCCTCTCTTACCATAGCTATTGTCATTATATACAATTTCCCAATAAAACAGCATCTTTGAAATCCTGAGGGTTTATGATTGCATGGTGAGACTCATAACTATCCAAACCTCAGCGTTAAACATCTGTCCCAGATGTGGGGGTTCTGTCTATGCACATCAATAGTCTTATGTGACCAAGCAATTTTTATTTCTGAAGATATTTATTAAAATACATTTTTATAAATTTAATAACAGTAAAACTATAATTGCTGTCTGTATTAAAATGTAGATAATAAACTATTGTAATAATTTGCAAGGAAAGTATGGAATCTCATTATAATTTTTATATTCAGCTAATATTGCACTACCAATATAGCAGAGATATTGTACAATTTCTATGTTGTGCTTGGATAAAACTAATGAATATCATAATGGGTGTATTACTGCTGTGACCTACATCATCAATTTAAATGGCATAGATTGATGTGGCGCAGTAAATCAGAATATTGGGTAGTAATTAGTGTTCTGATCCATTTACTTAAAGATCCTCATTTTTGTGTGTCATTACTACTGATATCATTCTTCATCCTGAGACACATAATATCTTTACATGCGTTTAGTTTGAGCCTGTTGGATCACTTGTCAAAGTGTGTGGTTTGAAGGAAAGAGTGGAATATATGTTTTTTGATGTTGAAGATTGTAAATTAAGAATTTCATGAACTTATTATTATTATTATTATTATTATTATTAGAAGCTACTTGCCAGTCAAAAATGACAGCATTAAAATTGTAAGGCTGGCAATGCTGTTTGCCACACAATGTGAGGCACTCATTACGAGCCTCTCCCCGGGGGAACTTCAAGCTTCCTGCTTTGCACTGATCACCTTCGGCGCTCATTCCGAGCCCTACGCTGAGCACCTTTGGTGCTCATTGCAAGACTCTCCCTCTCCCGGTGCTCATCGTGAGCGCCGCGATGAGCGCCTTCTGCGCTCATTGCAAGCCTTTCCTCTCGCCTACTGTGCGCGCCGCTAATTGCAGGGTTCGTTAACCTGAAAGTTTTGTGCTTGGGAATGCCATGTGTCTCTTTCCAGCACCTCCCCCTTTCCCTTCCCTGTGTGTTTCTCCTCTGTGTGTGTGCTGAATGTTTGCGTGGCACGTGGTGAGTGCTGCTGTAATTTTTTTTTAAGTGCCGCGTGCCTGGCGTTGTTGTTGTAAGTGTGGTGTATTTTCTAAGTCCTGTGTCCCTGGCGTTGTTCGGGTAAGTGTTAGTCTTAAGCGTTGTGTATTTTGCAATTCTTGCGAGCCTGGCGTTGCTGAGCCTCATTTTCATGCTGTTTCTGAAATTTTACGTTTTTCGTCCAACATTATTTTGCTCGCTTAGGTGATCTACGATTGGCCAAAAACGCCAAATATGGGTGTAATTCGCTTGCAACCTCACTCCCAGGCTTCCTGTCTCTCCCCCTGTGCTGTGTGTGAGTGTGTTAGAATTTTTTGTACATGTTTTTTTTTTGTTTTGGTGGTTTTTTAGAGTTACACACTTGAACAGTGCTGCACCGCTGGCGAGGCTCGCTTTGCGGTAAATACAATATAAATTCTAATTACACAAATAGAGAGCCTGTCCTTGAGTTTATAATCTTGGTTATAGAGTACTTTATCAAGCATCCTATATGATTAAAAACTCACAAACTTACAATCTAAAGGATTTGGTTGTGAAAACAGGAGGGTGATAGATACAGTACACTGGGCATATAAAGGATGAAGGTGATAATCTTCATTAAATAGATCTGATTTTAGTGAGGTTTTGGAGGTCTTGAGACAGGAGGAAAGTTTAGTGGAGTGAGGCAAATGGTGGCAGCACAAGAAAAGTCCTTAAGACGGGAATAAAAGGAGGAAAGAATAAGATCATTAGCAGAATGGAGGGGGAGGGTGGGGGAATATTTTGAGATGAGATCAATGAACAAGGATGGTCAAAATTATTTGGGAGTCAAACTTATTTTTTAGAGCAATTTCTTTTTTGATAAGTCAAGGAACGATGTGTGTATATAAATAAACACAGTGTGTATATTTTCTGGTTTCATTTGACTTTATATTTTAAGATACTATTAAACAAGCATTTATTTAAAGTTGGTAAGAAATGTGTCTGTAAAGAAAAAGGCACAATCTCCAGTTGATTACCTAGTTTACTAAGACAAGGAAAGAAAAAAAAAAACGAGACTTCCTAAAATGGAAAAAAATAATAGAAATATATAATCTGTTCTTAAAGCTAGTGACCTGAATAATGGACCATACACTTTTATATAATTCCTGTATTTATGATGTATCCTTGATATAACCTCTTATTTCCCTTGCCATTTTTGCTCTTAATTCAGGATATTCACACGGTCAATGACCATTGATCATCCCTTCCAAAGTACCATTGATTCTTCCCATCTTCTTTCTTTCAAAAGTAGATTAAACATTGCTGCTTATGGCACTTTTTTTGTGCCCAAGTACACAGTACAATGTCATTTTAAATGTTTCCTTTAGAGGCAGAAATCGGAATATTTTCTCATGTTAAATTTCATTTTCTTTTGTACCTTTAGATGCAAATAATGTATTCAACTAAGTGTATTTTCTGTGAGATGTACAATACACCAAGATATCTCTGCTGCTTTCTATACGAAAAGTAAAAATGCTGCCACTGGCAACAGTGTCGGAATCAATAAATCTCATATTGAATACGTACGCTGTAGCAAATAAGAAGTGAGTAGCTTTTGTGGATGCGGATTGGTGAACACAAAAAAAGAATCCTGAACTAGTTAAAGACAAGATATTTTTCATCAAGGAAATGACATCTAGTTATTATTATTGATGATGACCTGGAATCTTACCTGTTCAGTGCCTGGAAAAAAATCCTTCTGCAATGAAATATTATGAACACTTGTTCACCTCCTCTATGGATATCTTAAGTCTGCTCTTTCTCTGAAATTCTCATTATAGTAGCAGTGTGTATTTTGTCTAGTAATTATAATTTGTTTATCCGAACACTACAAAATCTATGACAGCTGTACATTTCCTGCGTTCCCTTTTTGTGTTTGCAAAATGATGGTTAGATTAATAGTTTACAGTTTTTGTATTTTCTACAACAGACAATTTTCAGCACATCTACTAAATTACACTAAATTAAACAGATTAAGACTGATTAAAAAATATAAAGTGCCCATTTTAGTCCACTGAATACAGATGGTTTCAATTTCTTTTCCCCTGCAGTTTTTTTAGTGTAGAGAAATTATATATTTCCTGATACAAGGCAACTCTTTGAAAATACTAGGAAATTAAGAAAACACGTTTCTTAGAATCAATAAGGTTACTGTTATTACAGGTATTTCCAATTTAGATGGGATGATGTTTTGGGGTGTTACTGTTGACAATTAACCTCTAATTAGAAAATTGGCATTTTTATCTATGATAAAAGACATACAAGTTTCAAATGTTGTACACAAACCTGTATTAAAAATAGCTTTTTCCATTAGAGGAGATATGGAGAATATATCTCAATTTTGTGAAAATAAGTCTTGTGTTTTGGATACATACATACTGGAGGGTTGGCTATAATAAGAATACCATGAATACTATATATTGCGGTGGCGGCGGACAAGGGATGCAACCATTGCTGGCACGATCATGTTGTAGGCCTAGGTTGACAAGCTTGGATTCCATGGTTAGCTCCACCGTATTGCCATGGATATGTAATTAAAAAGTGTCACAGTTTTTAAGCTTCTTATGGGTTATGTGCTATATTCTAGTTCAAAATATAGCTTTTTATCATTGGGATTTGCTTCCAAGCTCTCGTACTGCTCGTAAGGGACCAAGCACCCATATAGGCTATATATCGTTCTTGACAACCAGTACATTCCTACTAATATTCCACCTGGTCATAATTAGACATATATTTTCGTAAATGGATGCACTAATTGATAATGTTATAACAATTTATTAAAAATGGCAGCAATATATTGAAAATATATATGCATACCTCCCAACATTTCAAACAGCCAAAGAGGGACACTAACATTCTTGAAAATGTATGATCTCTTAGGTAATGTATACAGCTTTCTAAATGATGTGTATACACTTAATATGTGTGCAGTGCTCCAAAAAGATATATGTTTTGCAGTTCTGACTCACCCGGGTAATAGACTTGAGTGGAACCAGAGGAACCAGTGAAAGTAGGACATGGAGGGCTTTGTTTAGATGGAAAGGGGGATTTTTCCTTAAAAGGGAAACCATCCCCCCAAAAGAGGGATAGTTTGGAGGTATGCATGTGCACACTGCAGGAAAACATATATACACACACTAAATCTCCGTCTTTCCTTAAGAGAAAGAAACCAAAAAAGAGGGACATTAGAATGGAATTTTTGTTGTTCAGTCATGTCCAACTCTCTGTGACCCTTTTCTTGGCCAAGATACTAGAGTGGGTTGCTAGTTCCATCTCCAGTGGACCACGATTTGTCTGACCTCATTGAAGAACACAAGCCCCTTCACCACGACACAGTAGCAATCTGGAATGGGCAGGATAGAATACAGGGAATTATAATAAGACATGGGACTGTCCCTTCTAAAGACAGACACTTGTTTAGTATGTCAGGATTTGCTTTTATATTTAATTCACTAGCCCTGTTTTTAATCGACTATTCTGCTTATCACTAGTGTGATGTGCTATATATATGCAGTTTGAATAAAAATTAAAGAGATATGTGTTTTCTTTTTCAAATAAAGGTGAGAACATACAAAATATTTAGAAGTGTAACTGCTCTTGAGGGCTTGCCCTTTGCCAGCCAATGAGATCTACAGATGAAAGTATTCTCTCTGAACTTCCTGTTAGTTTCAATGAACTTTAAACAGGTTTTACTTTCCGTATTTTTCGCCGTATAAGACGCACTTTTTCTTCCCCAAAACTGGGGGGGGGGGGGAGTTGGTGCGTCTTATACTGCGAATATACCTTTTAAAACTGCCTCTCTGTCCTCTTGATCTCTTCCCACTCCTGATTGGCGCTTCCTACAGCACCAGCAGCATGCATCGCGTCGGCTGGTGCATCCTAGTGACGTCACACACGCGACGCTGCAGTACACGAGGAGTGCTGGTAGGAAGCGCTGGGGTGAGATCAAGATGGCAGAGATCAGAAGAAAGGTGAGGATCAGGAGGGTCAGGGAGGGTCAAGGTCTCCCAAATGCTGCAGTATGTGTATGTGTGTATTTGTGTATATGTGTATGTATGTGTATGTATGTGTATGTATGTGTATGTGTATGTATGTGTATGTGTATGTATGTATGTGTGTATATATATATATATATATATATATATATATATATATATATATATATTTGTGTGAAGTGTATTTGTGTTTGATTCAGAATTTTTTTTCTTGTTTTCCTCCTCTAAAAACTAGGTGCGTCTTATCTGCAGGTGCGTCTTATAGGGCGAAAAATACGGTATTTTTTTACATATAAAGCATAATTTTTGCAATGCTTCAAACGTACTGTTTAAATTATTGGGGAAAAAAACAGGTGTGTTCCATGTTGCATACGTTTAGTGCACAATAATTAAATAAACAAAATATGAAAATAAGTAAAAAAACAATTGAGAAAATCATGCTAAATATTATACAAAAGGTATATAAAATGTTTGCATTAAATATGCACTACCCAGGAAAAGAACATATTGAAAGATGAAGGGGTAGAAAAATGTTTGATAATTATAGTAGCTATAATAATAATTTGCTTAGTGCAAATTACCTAATGTAAGTGGAGTGTAGCATCAAAGTGACCAGAGCATACATGAAATGAATTAGTTGTGGCTCCTCCAAACACAAGCTTCCAAAGGTTCAGATATACACAATTAAGTACAATCAAATACAATTAATCACTTAGTCAACTGCTGCTGCATTATGGATTTACCAAATTTACTGGTTTAATGGATGAGTAAGTGAAACTTCTGAATCTAGGTTATACTTAGAAAAAATGTCTAGGGGATAGCTGTCAACTGCAACAGAGTAGGAAAAGGACAGCTATTTCACAATTATCACCTTCTGCTTCAAGAGAATAAAAAATCTCTGCAAGCCGGTGCCTAGATTCACCAATAACAAAAAAAAATTGAGATACTGCTAAACTAGCTACTCAAATGTTATTTCATGGGGTGAATATATATATATATATAGATAGATAGATAGATAGATAGATACACACACACAGACACATGTGTGTATATATATATATATATATATATATATATATATATATATATATATATATTTATATATATATATATATATATATATATATATATATATGTATATATATATATATATATATATATATATATATATATATATAATTATTAATAAAGTAAAGTACATAAAAGTAAGTAGAAACACATGACAGTACAGTTATTTAAAAAATGTCACAAAAAGCACACAAAAAAAAAAAATCTTGTTGAACCATGGTATGTTCTATTACATAAAACAGTCATTGAGTCATCCTGTTAAGTGAATGTATTTTTATTGCTTGAATTATACTTTGCAATATCTAATTGCCACCTATTACTTTGCTGGACATAATTTAGTATTATAAAATGTTAAGGTTAATGTTAAGTAAATTTACAGTATCTAGTCATCCGCTTCAATTCCTTAGTCTAGTAGTTCCTTTAACTAACTCATCAGATCTCTGCCTGAAGCACACTCATTAATAACTAACTGCAAAAACTGTTCGCTATCTCATTTGAAAATGATCACTATACCTTCAGCTAATCTGTTACTAAACAAGGCAGACAAGAATATTAAACAAGAGTGAAGTTTAAATAAAATGCCAGAATCTCAGGGTAAACATTAGAATTAATTAACTCAATGAAAATGTTAAAAACCTGTTTATTTGAAGAGAGCCATGACTTTGTTAATTTTCGACAGAACATTCATAATGATTTTGCTAACCCAGAATATTAAATTAATTAAAGTGTATGGTACAGAACATCATCTATCCACTGTTGATGTGAATAAAGTAATTAACAATGCTTTTTATGTTATTGTACATGTGTAAAAAGCCATAATATTCTACAATACAGATAACAAAATGTAGTTGCATGAGCTTTATATTAACTTTACTGCATACACTGAAATAATACAAAATGTCGGACACATCTGGAAAAATAAGTTTAAGGCGGGTCTATTTTTTTCTGTAGTTGCCCATGGACTAGTTATCATGTATGACTACATCTACCCTTCTCTATTCTTTACACAGACCCTCACCATTAACATAAGACATATATTGATGCCCCCCCCCCCCCCCCCTTCCCCCAGGGACCTTTACAACCACTTTTCATTATAGCACCAAAGTGATCACAGCTGAAGGTACATTCAAAATGTCTAAATTTATTACATGTAAGGCCTGGAATTATATAGAGAATAATCCACCCGTTCATTACATCATTTTGGTGTAAATGCAGAATTGCACATACCATAGTTGAATAATCATAAAAAAAATAATAATAAATAAATACAAGATGTGTGATTACACAGTTCACACTGAAGCGTTCTTATGCAATAAACACCCCATAATAATTATTTGTGTAAGGCAGCTAGAATTTAACCCATTATACACCAACAATATATGAGCAATATCATTTATAAAGCTGAACATATGTTATTGACACTTCTCTTTCTTGAGAGTTGTCCCACATTTGTATGTCTCTTTCCTTACCCTGAACACTCACTCTAACCCACTCATCTCCACAGCATAACATTATCACTTCTCCCTTTTTGTCTTAATAATAAATCCATTAAATCTGAATTGTGTCTGATCCCCTATGCATGGATGTATATGGAAGTGGATAGCATCAGCTGGACATGAGGTGCATAACTGGAACTAATCATGCTAGAAAAATAGTGACATTGATTGACCTAATCCATAGAATACAATAACAGAATATATACTCAGGGGTGTTTGTTTCAGAAATTGGTTGGATAATGCTCATTTGTATTTCTACTCCAGTTTCCACTGCAAGCTAATTAGTAGTTGATACCTTTAAGATACAAAGGACTCAATTAAAGTCCCTAAGTCCCTGGAGGGTCACCAGCACTGCAATTATTGCCCATTGCTCTTGGCCTACTACTATTTCTTGATAATGAACACTATTTGTTATATAATGATGTGACAATGCTATAGATAAATGATCTACACAATGTAATACTTTTACGTAAGATTCAGTATCAAAATCTATGTTAATTATAGCGAGGAAAACCTGTTATTTATTACTAGCGACTTGCCCATTTGAAGCCATGGCAATGCTGTTTGGCACACAATGTTAAGCTTTTTATACTCTAAGGAACTTCGGCGCTCATTGCAAGTCTCCTTTGGCTCCTCTCTATATTTTTTTAAATACTAATCCATGAATTAATTGAATAATAAATTAATATAGTGTACCTTTTTCTAATTAATATATGTAACAATCAATATCCTGAAGAGGTAGCTATCTCTTTTTATTGTTCTGCAGCATATAATGTCCAGTTGGCCTGTTGCTGGCCTGAGGAGATAGTGTTATGAATGTCCCAACTGTTTATTAGAAATAGGCTACGCGCGCAAGGGCAAACTGTTGGGTTATTTGTGTAAAGCGCTACTTTAGATGCGTAATGTTGTTAGTGGCAACTTAGGATTCTAAAATAGCTTTTTTGTCTATGTGCTACGCGGTCTTTTGTAATAGTGTATTTTGCACATCGTATTTTCCTGGGTGAAAGTGGTACGCGGTTGGCGGTGTTTGGCGCGGCCCAGGGTCGGGTAGCCTCGTAATTTTTGGGGCCACCATTTTATTTCTCGCTTAGCCGATTTTCGAGTGCCGAAACTCAACAAAATCAACTTAAATTTGTGTTCCACCTCACTCCCAGATGTCCTGGCTGTTCCCCCGTGCTGTGTGTGATGTTTTTGTTGTATTTTTTTGGGAGTGTTTCGTGTTTTTTGCTTTAAGCGGTTCTGCTGTTAACTTCGTATTTTTTCTATCTTATATTTTTTTTTCTAAGACAAGCGTCTCATAATTTTTTTTCTAAGTCCCCCCTCTCATCATCGCCCAAGTGTTGGGAGTTTTAGTGCCTTATCGGTTCGGCTTGCCTCGCTATGCAAGGCTCGCAGGCGATGAGCACCTTCAGCGCTCATTGCTCAAGTGCTCAGAGTTTTAGTGCCTTAAGGGCTCACCTCGCTATGCGAGGCTCTCAGGCGATGAGCGCCTTTGGCTTATTTTAGTGCCTTAACGGCTCGCCTCACTACGCGAGGCTCGCAGACCATGAGAGCCTTTGGCGCTCATCACTCAAGTGCTGAGAGTTTTAGTGCCTTAACGCATCGCCTCGCTAAGAGTTACCGCTTGGCGAGGCCTGCAAGCGGTAAGCGCCTTTGACGCTCATCGCCTAAGCCATACACACCACGCAAAGCATGACGACGTCTCGTAGTTCGACAATTATAATATGTGGTTGAAGGTGAAGGAACATGCTGACTTTTATACCTTCCATTTTAGGCTAGATTGTGAAAAAAAGGAAAACCTGTCATATTTACAGATGTTGCAAATCATTTGTAATTGTTTTACTGCTAATACAGACTTTTTGGTTACTTTGGGTGCTTTGTCTGAATCCCTGGCCAGTTCAGATTCAGAGTCCTACCTGTGATATGTGTATAGCTATCTTGTTATATATATATTAACATATCATTGCACTGTACTTGTTTAAGGTTTGATTATCATGAAATAGGTGTTTTTGATTTATTAAAATGATAACGGTTGGATGGGATTTGTTACAATTTAACAAAAATAAAACAATATATTTTTTATTATTTTCAAAGTTCAAAAGTGAACACAAATGTACTATCTGCTGTTCTCTGTATGCTGGAGGATTTATATCACTCATTTGCCCACCATATGCTAAATGATGATGTGATTAATAGCCTTCCAACAAATCTATAGCAGGAGTTGGGTACCAGCCCCACACTGATGAGAGAATTAAGTTTGAAACAGCTGTCTGTGGGTAGGTCTCCTAATTTCTGCATAATCCATCCTATCCTATGCTATGCTTTAAAGTTATTTAACACAGCAGGCATCTGCTTAAAAGGAGCCATGTTTAAAATGCTTTTGGATTAAAGAATTAAGCTTTGTGGGCTCATTTGCATGTCCCTGCCGAGGTTCCCAGAAAGCAGTGTAATAACTAGATCTTTATTTGGGCAGTAAATACTTTTTTTACTTATTTTAGATGTTCAAATGTGAACACATATGTACTATTTTATTTACTACATACAGTTAGCCACATTTTTGGCTCCTAGATTTAGACCAAATTTATCAAGCTCTCTTTTAAACCTATTGTGAAATTGTATATGTCATAAAAACATGCATTTCAAAATCAAATTTAGGTTTGAGATATATATATATATATATATATATATATATATATATATATATATATATATATACACACATATATACAGTTGTGCTGAAAAGTTTGCATACCCTGGCAGAAGTTGTGAAATGTTGGAGTTTATTTTGAAAATATGACTGATCATGCAAATAAAATGTTTTTAATTTTATTGAAGGATAGTGATAATATGAAGCCATTTATTATCACATAGTTGTTTGGCTCCTTTTTAAAACATAATGGTAACAAAAATCACCTAAATTTCCCTGATCAAGAGTTTGCACACCCTTAGTACTTAATACTGTATATTGCCCCTTTCACATCAATGACAGCGTGCAGTCTTTTGTAATAGTTGTCTATGAGGCCCCTAATTCTTGCAGGTGGTATGGCGGGCCATTCATCTTCACAAAATGCCTCCAGGTCACGCAAGGTCTTTGGTCATCTTGCTGGAACCGCACATGTGAGATCTCCCCAGAGTGGCTCAATTAAATTATGGTCAGGAGACTGTTATGGCCACGCCACAACCTTCACCCTTTTCTGATGTAACAAATGGAGGGTCAACTTGGCCTTGTGCTTAGGGTCATTGTCATGCTGGAAAGTCCAAGAGCATCCCATGAACAGCCTTCATGCAGAAGAATGCAAATTGTCTGCCAGTATTTTCTGATAACATGCTGCATTCATCTTGCCATCAATTTTCACAAGATTCTCCGTGCATTTAGAGCTCACACACCTCCAAGACATCAGTGAGCCACCATCATGCTTCACAGTGGGGATGGTATTATTTTCATTATAGGCCTTGTTGACCCCTCTCCAAACATACAGTTCCTTTCAAAAGTATTCACCCCCTTGACTTTTTACCTATTTTGTTACATTACAGCCTTCAGTTCAATGTTTTGTTAATCTGAATTTTATGTGATGGTTTAGAACACAATAGTCTAAGTTGGTGAAGTGAAATGAGAAAAATATATACATAAAACAGAAAATTTGCATGTGCGTATGCATTCACCCCCTTTGTTATGAAGCCCATAAAAAGCTCTGGTGCAACCAGTTACCTTCAGAAGTCACATAACTAGTGAAATGATGTCCACCTGTGTCTAATATAAGTGTCACATGATCTGTCATTACATATACACACCTTTTTTTAAAAGCCCCAGAGGCTACAACACCTAAGCAAGAGGCACCACTAACCAAACACTGCCATGAAGACCAAGAAACTCTCCAAAAAGTAAGGGACAATGTTGTTGAGAAGTACAAGTCAGGGTTAGGTTATAAGAAAGTATCCAAATATTTGATGATCCCCAGGAGCACCATCAAATCTATCATAACCAAATGGAAAGAACATGGCACAACAGCAAACCTGCCAAGAGACGTCGCCCATCAAAACTCACAGACCGGGCAAGGAGGGCATTAATCAGAGAGGCAGCACAGAGACCCATGGTAACCCTGGAGGAGCTGCAGAGTTCCACAGCAGAGACTGGAGTATCTGTACATAGGACGACAATAAGCTGTACGCTCCATAGAGTTTGGTTTTATGATTGTACAGAAGAAAGCCATTACTTTCAGCAAAAAAACTAAATGGCATGTTTTGAGTTTGCAAAAAGGCATGTGGGAGACTCCCAAAATGTATGGAGGAAGGTGCTCTGGTCTGATGAGAGTAAAATTTAACTTTTCGGCCATCAAAGAAAACGCTATGTCTGGCGCAACCCCAACACATCACATCACTCCCATTTATTTCAGCAGCCAGGACTGGGAAACTGCTCAGAGTTGAGGGAAAGATGGTTGGTGCTAAATACAGGGATATTCTTGAGCAAAACCTGTACCACTCTGTGCATGATTTGAGGCTAGGACGGAGGTTCACCTTCCAGCAGGACAATGACCCCAAACACACTGCTAAAGCAACACTTGAGTGGTTTAAGGGGAAACATGTAAATGTGTTGGAATGGCCTAGTAAAATCCGCAGACCTCAATCCAATAGAGAATCTGTGGTCAGACTTAAAGATTGCTGTTCACAAGTGCAAACCATCCAACTTGAAGGAACTGAAGCAGTTTTGCAAGGAGGAATGGGCAAAAATCCCAGTGGTATAATGTGGCAAGCTCATAGAGACTTATCCAAAGAGACTTGGAGCTGTGATTGCCGCAAAAGGTGGCTCTACAAAGTGTTGACTTTAGGGGGGTGAATAGTTATGCACCTTGACTTTTTCTGTTATTTTATCCTATTTGTTGTTTGCTTCACAATAAAAAAAAAACATCTTTAAAGTTGTGGGCATGTTCTGTAAATAAAATGATGCAAATCCTCAAACAATCCATGTTAATTCCAGGTTGTGAGGCAACAAAACCTGAAAAATGCCAAAGGGGGGTAGGATGAATACTTTTGCAAGGCACTGTAGCTCTTATGGTTGGGACCATAAAGATCTATTTTGGTCTCGTCACTCCAAATTACAGTGTGCCAGAAGCTGTGAGGTGTGCCAAGGTGTTGTCGGGGATATTGTAACCAGGCTTTTTTGTGGCATTGGCGCAGTACAGGCTTCTTTCTGGCAACTCGATCATGCAGCTAATTTTTGTTCAAGTAATGTCATATTGTGCTCCTTGAAACAACCACACCGTCTTTTTTCAGAGCAGCCTGTATTTCTCCTGAGGTTACCTGTGGGTTTTTCTTTGTATTCCAAACAATTCCTCTGAAAGTTATGGCTGAAATCTTTCTTGGTCTACCTGACCTTGGCTTGGTATCCAGAGATCCCCAAATTCCCCACTTCTTAATAAGTGATTGGAGACTACTGACTGCTTGACTATTTATACACAGACACTAATTGCAATTTAAAAAGCCACAGATGTGGAAAATTAACCTTGAATTGCCATTTAAACCCGTGTGAATCACCTTGTGTGTCTGTAACAAGGCCAAACATTCAAGTGTATGTAAACTTTTGATCAGGGACATTTGTGTGATTTCTGTTACCATTATGATTTAAAATGGAGCTAAACAACTATGTGATAATAAATGGCTTCCTATGATCACTATCCTTCAATAAATTACTTTTTTCTTTTTGCATGATTAGTCATATTTTCTAAATAAACTTAAATATATCACAATTTCTGCCAGGGTATGCAAACTTTTGAGCACCACTATATATATATAACATATATATATATATATATATATATATATATATATATATACATATATAAATATATATAAAACCACTGGTTTATAATGAATATGCAAGAGACTGAGCATGTAGTTTGGGATCATTTTAATTTAACTGAACAAATATTTTACTTTATAATCCACTTGTATAATAATGAATCCAGTGCTAGTGAACCCTTAAATTCTGTTTATTTTTTTAAATATTGATGGAAACATAATTAGTTTAAACAGAATGATTGAAATAAATGGTCCCAATTACAGATTTCCATTTCTACACAGCAATTTACAAAATCTCAAAAAGCAAATTAGGGTACATGGTCATAAAAATACTGTATTAATCATGTGCAGTATATTTAAAAATATTACTACTTTATATACCCACTACTAGTGAAGTTCTAATGATTTAGTTCTATTTATACTAAATGTTCTAACTAAATGGATATTTAATGTCATGTTATTCTGTTATGAATGAGTCAATTAAAAAAATAAATTACAAATCTGACTTATTTAAATGTACCCAGACATTCTTTTTCAATCCTATACCTATTTACAATTATATTATTTAAAAAAAAAAAAAAACGGAATAAGTTCTGCACAGAAGAAACAAGTTAACACGATGCTTCTTAAGAAATACATTTTTTCATTTATAAATTTATATTTAGATAAAATGTTTCAATCAGGACTACATTAATATAATTGTATTAGTTGCTTTGATTAACAGGAAAGTGCTTTCTGATTTACACAATGTTCTTACTTGTGTTAATGGACCCACTGTAACAATTATTCTAAATAACATTACAAAACAAACATAAAAATGTATATAGCATTCAGGTTTAGTTAGTATTGATTCAGTTAAAGTGCATTTCAAATTATTATACACTGTCTAGTAATTTCTTGATTGTATATTTCAATTGACTAGATTCACTAAAGGTGTGATAATTGTTCGAAAAAGTAATTTCTGCCACATGGAAAGCTTAGTTAAACTTTAACACATTATGCCAATCAATGGCACATAGAAGTCTTGTTTAGTATTGGAAAGTTGTTGTTGTTGTTGTTTAGCCCTTCAGTCATGTCTGACTCTTGGTAATCGTATGTATGGACAGCAGCACCCAGGCACATCTGTTTGTATTACTGGTTGTGTTCATCCATATCGTTTTCTTGGCAAAGATACTGTAGTGGGCTACCAGTTCCTTCTCCAGTTGACTGCTACTTGTCTGACCTCTCTGCTATGACATGCCCATCTTGGGTGACCCTATATGTTATAGCTCACATCTTCATAGAGGTACACAAGCCCCTTCACCACAACAAGGCAGCGACCCAGAAGGGGTTTATTGGAAATACCACTGTATAAATGATATCTCTACAACCCTTTTGACAATTCATAACGGTATTGGATAAAATATTAATTAATTTACATCCTGTCTTCTTCATCAGCTATAGTGCATTTGTGTACATAAAGGCTCAGTTATGATGCTAGTGCATCACTAAGTTGATGGGCTTTTTTTTTTGCTTCAAAATAATTAATATTTTCCATATTGTATAATATGTGCTTATATCATGAATGCTCATCACATTGACAAATTCCTTAGGCTTGCAAGACTTTATATTTAATAATATCACATTTTAATATTCAAATATATTAACCTCAATTTAAGTATTCTGCATAACTATTAAAATGTATATTACATTTTTAAATGCAAATAACAGCATCATAGGCTATAACTCATGATGTGACCTAAGCTTTGATAGTGAAGGGCCCGTAGGCCACCTCAGGCTTGCCTGGGGTTGGAGGGAGGGACCACCTGACCTGGCTGGCCCGGGTAGGGTAAGGAGGTGGCTAGCTGGGGGAGGTGGAGCCATTATAGGCGTTTGACACCAATTTCCACCAGTTTGCCCCCAGCTAGCCATCAGAGCAGATGCCCACCTACCCATCCCTAGAGTATTGTTGTTAACGTGATGTATATGTTGTAATGTTAAAAAAAAAAAGATGAATAGTAAGTTGTGGAGTATTTTGTTTATTGTCTGAAGTATTTGTTGTTGTGGATGTATAATTGAAGTATATATTATATGGTATCGAAAGTTTGTTTATATTGTCACAGCAGCGGGTGGTGAGGGGAGTTGCCGGGACAGTGGGAAAATGGAGGAGATCCTACCCTACGGTGGTACGGATGTTCCAACACGGTAGGCCCTGGATGAGGCTTCAGGGCGTAGGGTGTACTGTCTCTGTCCAGGCTCCTCCCCTCGGGGGTTATGTTTATTTATTTATTGTTAAGGTTATTACGCCATGTTGTGTTTACCAATAAACGCTGTGGCCAGTTATCTCCCAATAAATGGTCTGTGTCTAATTTTATATTTAATGGGTGATGGGTTATAAACTCTTATATGCACATACCAACCGGGCCTTGCTTAGGTCATGTAAGATTCAGACAAACACACACACACACGTCAGTTTGCTTTGGTAGACATGTTTCAATAGTTAGGAGATAGAATTGCAGACTCCTGATTCTATTACTTGATAGCTTATTACTCCTACGCTCCTCTGTACTGGACAAAGGCTGCATCATCATGCAGGGGGACTGACTGGGTCTGTGATATTTCTGATTAGAATTAACTATGGAGCTGCTGATTCATATGTAAACAGTTGTCCTAAGTGATGTGATGACGCTGAACACAGCATTCATGTACTGTGACTCTGAATTCATGCTGCAGCTGCTAAATGCAGTGTACTGGATGATAGATCCAATGCTATTCTAAATACTAATCAGGTCTACTAATCAGGGGGGGCACACCGTCCTTTGGGCGCACCAGACGTGAGCGCCCTCATCTGCGTGCCGTCAAAAGCGCAGACCAACAGCAGCGCGCTTGGCAAAAGGAAGCAGCGACACCAGCGCGTCCCACAGATCAGGGATAATTACAGATCACTGACAGGTAAAGAGCTTGTGTGGGGATAGATAGTATGGTCAGGGGATAGAAGTGTGGATGGGCAGGGGGATGGATGTGGGGATAGTTATGGGATGGATGTGTATGTTCTTTCAATATGAAAAACTTTATGTGTTACACCTACCTCCGCAGCCACTAATGGCTTGCAGATATATTTGGCTTGTCATACACATCCATCCCTTAACTATCCCCCTGCCCATCCACACATCTATTCCCTGGTCATCCACAAACCCATCCACACATCCCCACATAAGCTCTTTACCTGTCAGGGATCTGTCTGTCACTGATCTGTGGGACGCGCTGGTGTTGCTGCTTCCTTTTGTCAAGGCTCCATATTTAGGGAAAAAATAACAGAAACACACCAATGGTGCGCTATTTTCTATGCTACTCTCTCATTTCCCTTGGCTCAATGTTTAGGGAAAAAAGAACAGAAACACACCAATGGTGCGCTATGGTCTATGCTACTTTTTAATCACAAACGGCTTACACAATTGGATTATTAGATGCAATCCGGTGAGATTATATATCTTTATAACAATATGCACCAGATGTCTTCTCCTAGTCCTCACTGTAAATTCCTGACTCCAGTGAGTATGAAAGTCACCAAGGGCGAAAAACAGAAGTGATATTACTTAAATGGCAAATCCTTTGCCAGGATAGAGAAGAATCCAACAGGCAGCCATCTCAATGTGTTTCACCGACACAATCACAGCTTCATCAGGAGTGAAGATCACTGAAGATCACTAGTTTTGCCACTTTTACATCACAGCTTGCATTATGTTGTATTGCATTTGTTTTTCTTCTGAGAATTAAAAAAAGTGATTATTTGTGTAAGTATTTCAAAATGTACTTCTATAAGTGGGTTTTAGTGATTTATGACAAGATTATGTTTTTAAGTATATGAAAAGTATATGTATTTCACTTATTCTGTGGTAAATGTTAAGAATAAGCATATGGTAGTTATATCATGTTATGTTTTTTTTACAGATTTGGAGTGTTTTGTATACTGTGTTTTTCTGGCACTGATATGTTTTACTTAATACTTGGTTACATCTGTCATTGACAAAAGCAGTCAAAAGGAATGTTTTTAGTTTCGTCCACTTATCAATAATTATAATATAACCTTATTAAACCAATATTTATATATATATATATATATATATATATATATATATATATATATATTTACAGTTTGTAGACCTGTAAACAGTGCACAATTGTAAAATTGTGGCATACCTGCACAATACTCATATGTATCATTTGTAGATGTTAATGTGCTTAACACTATATATAATTATTTAAACGTCTTTCAAAATGTATTATTTATCTTCTTATTTAATCATCTAAAAAATATTAAAATGTATCGAATATAAAAAGGATAAAACAAAATAATAAATTATATACCCATATCAATGACATTATATTTCCTAGTTCTGACAGCATGTCCTTGGTTGCTGAGCAGTTTATGTATGACTGTGCTCGAGAAAAATAATGTCCCAGTAACATGCTTGGTATGGATAGATTAGATAGTAAACCATTCTATTATTGATGTGACCATATGCATAATTTGTTTCTACAGAATCACGCTAATGTGTGATCAAGCTATAAATTGTACAGTATTTGTTTGTGAAATATTGACTAGATTCTAGTCCACATAAAGAGCCACATTACCTTTTTCCCACTCAATAAATATTATTAGTGTGTTGTATAATAATTTACTAAAAATAATTCTTCCCTAAACATATATATTTTGTAAATATCTTACAGCAAACTATGAATTTCCATATTACGTCTTCTAAGGCATGGCCAGCAGCGTACTATTGGTCCATATGGCCATGTCGTGCTGCTTCCTGCAATACAACACATGACTGCTTCAACCAGTAGTAAGTTGTTGGACATTCTGTATTTCAAAGAACAACAAATAATACCGAAACAACAGTGTCACTCCACTGCAAGCCTCACAAAGCGAGACGAGAAACACGGGAGTTAGCGAGGGACGCAAAATTAGGGCCCGTAGGACTTTGGAACACAGGCACATATTTGGACTGTGTCCTTCGCAAAAATATGAATTTAAAGGCTGAATCACTGAACAGTAAAAAACTGAAAAAAACAACAAATATGCTGCAAATTCACTTACACACTCACACAAAGCACAGGGGGGGGGGGGAGCAAGGGAGCCTGTGACTGAGGTTGCAACTGAATTTGAGGCATATTTGCAGTTTTTGTATGATCGAAAATTGCCTAAGCGGGAAAAAAATGGTGGACGAAAAACGCAAAAGAATGAAAACGAGGCCAAAGCTCTTGCTGCGAGACACGAGATGAGCACCGGAGGCGATCATCACCGGCCCTGTAAAGTACACAGGGGGAGAGACTTGCATTGAGAGCCATAGGTGCTCATTGCGAGACACACAATGAGCACAGAAGGAGCTCAGCGCAGGGCTCGCGATGAGCACCGAAGATGCTCAGAGGGCCCATAGCCTCGCATTGTGTGGCAAACAGCATGGCCAGCCTTACAATTTTACTCCCGTCATTTTTGACAGGCAAGTAGCTAGTGTTATTATAATCATTGATTAGTCAAGATCTTAAATGCTCCCATAAGTTCCTAATAGGAACCAAAAAACCTCCTCACAATTGTACCCTTTTTAGAAATAGATAGTCCTATAGAGCAGAGAGCTAAAATAGATATCACATGCTTTTAGTAATATAAAAAATGTGGATTTTATTTCAGAATTATCAGACATAAATTCTCAATATATCCCATCTCTTGAGGGTCTAATAGTACTCAAAAACTTGATAAAAACTGTTCAAATGGCCACCTACATTTAAGCAGAGAAAAAATGTAATGATGTTTTTTTTGCGTTGTTCAGTCTTTTCTGACTTTCCATGACCTCATGGACCGTCACATCAGGATATCTCTATGTCCATGATCATGCTGATCCATTTGGTATTCATGGCAAAGCTACTGGAGTGGGTTGACAGTTTCTTTTCCAGTGGCCCAGGGCATACACCTCCTGCTCAGCTTCAGAGTGGTATAACCTCATGGTTCCGTGACTTGGAATCGAACCCAGGTGACAGTGGTGAAAGCACTGAATCCTAATTACTATATTTCAATATCCAATGAAAATATTCCACCTTTAGATGGTCACTTGATCAGTCACCATCAATCTTCCCTCTATTAATATGTAGATATTATAATTTTTTCATCCCATGAAAGTTAAAAGTGTGGATTCACATACAAAGCATTTCTCTCCTATAGAGACACATAGAATCCTTGTGAAAAACAAAAGCTAACCGTTCCAAAATATTACTTTGCACTTGAACATTCCTAGTAAATCAATTAAAATGTACTGTGGCACTTGAAATGTGTGCTTGTTTAACATTTATAATACCATATGCTTTAGTGACCTATAGTATGCATATTTGTAACTATATATTGAATGTATGTACACAATACAATCTAATATATAGGCACTTGTGCACTAGGTGTTAAATCATTTTATGTATACATTTTCTTTCATATAGTTTATAATCACAAGAAGCCATATGGACCATTTGAATGAAAGTCACAGACTACTGATGTTCATGGATTAAAGTTTGAGAACATATGCAACAATCTCTTTTGAATGTATATTTTAGGGATTTAACACAAAAAACATTAATTTAAAACAAAAAAACAATAGTTTTATCATTTTAATCAATAAGGGTCCTGTAGCTCGTTTGTTTAATTTACCCATTGCCCTTATCTAGATGTTGTGGGCTATTGATAGTCATTAGCTAACATAAAGAATCACTTCAGAGCAGGGCAAAGAAAGGAAAGTTGCAGGAAAATTATATGAACATTAATAAATTGCATGTTCATTATGTAATTATGTTTATTTAGATACTCGTAAATTGATGGCCTCTTCTGGATCGCTACCATGTCGTGGTGAAGGGGCTTGTGTACATCTCGGTCCACTGAAGAAGGAACTGGCAACCCACTCCAGTATCTTTGCCAAGATAACCTTATGGATAAGCACAACCAGAGACATAGCAAAAGTTGTGCCTGGCGTGCTGTGGTCCATAGGGTCATGGAGCGTCGAACACGACTGAGCAACTAAACAACAATAACAAAATTGATTAGATTTTATTACACATTCATATTGATGTATTTTTAAAATATATATTTATTTGTAACAATCTAGACAATGTGAGAAATAAGCAAAAGGGTTTAGAGAAAATGTGAATGACTGAATATCCTTGTAATTTAAAGAAGCTATTAAATAAACATTTCCTTTTTCGACTGAAAACAAAACATCTATTGCATCATGTGATTTTAAAGTGATTAATGTATCAAGTCTTCAAAACACTCTTAAAAGGTAAAATACTTGTAGATATTTAAAGCACTAATGCTACTGTACTAAATGATGACTGTAGACAAAACAATAAAAAGTCAAGATATAAAATAAAAACAAAAATCTGTATCTTAAGGGAACATATGTCTTGCAAAAGTGCTAAAAGCAGAATAATTATCAGCATTTATAATCAAAACTACTTTCATACTACACAAACTCAAAGTCTGCACAACCCCTGCATGCCCTATCATACATAACAATACACCAACAGCGTACACAGTGAAATAAATATTAGGTGATCAAATGAATGACAAAAAATAGAAAAGAAGGAAATCCAAATGCAAAATATATCATTCAATGTCACAAACTCTTTAATTTTCTTATAAGGAGAAACCAGATTCACAGTATGTATTCTATAGTCCAAATATTCAATATTAATTTATAAAGCTCACCATATGTTATTATCCCTACTCTAGAGACACTCCACGCAGAGCTTTGTATATAGAATCATTGACAATGATTTTGATCTCATATAAGCAGCACTAATCGCATAACCCTTAATGACTAAGCAGCCTCTTGTTCTTGTTTTCTAGACACTTACAAGTCAATTTGTCATTGGAACTTTGTACTGACTGCTCATACTACCACTTTTGTGTGGGTCCTGATAATTTCACATTTTGGGTTTTATTCTATTGCCCAATTCGTAAATTTATACACACTTAAAATCACTCTTAATATTGCTGCATATTTGGCAAATATGACTTATTGGCACTAATGAATTCTTACGTCAATGGAATGCATATACACATTTATAAAAAAACACCCAAAGCCAGATTTCAAGGCATTTGCAAGTAGCTAATAGAATAGACCCCATTTTTAGTACATATCCGGGTACTGCTATGGCATATAGTTTTGCATTTGATATACAAATATTCTTACTTACAAGACTATCATCTCAATTACTTATAAGACCATCCTCCCAATTCCATATCTATCATTATACATCCTTGAACTGCTGACACTAACGCTCTCATCCATCATGGCTTACATTTTACAAAATAATATTTCCTTTTATGTAAGTTCATAAGGAATATATAAAAGTGCTTTCGTTTTTATCTTTTCGTGAAATAGACTTGTAATATTTTTGAAAATGATATAAAATATAGGACACTGTGATTCTATTTGTTGGTTATTTGACTTTAAAGAGCATGCATTATAATATACTGTAAAGCTCGTATCTCCTTACAGGGCTTGAAAATAAACAGTGATTGTAACATTGTCACCACTGCAACCTGGGTTTGACTCCAGTCAGGGAACCAAGAGGTCACACCACCATGAAACCATGCAGGATTGGGCCTGGTCAGTACTTGAATGGGAGACCACCTGGAAAGACCAGGTCCTGTGGCCCACTGGAGAAGGAACTGGCCATCCACTCCAGTATCTCTGCCCCAAAAAACAATTGAATAAGGATTACCATGGACATAAAAATGTGCCTCGTGTGTTACGGTCCATGGGATCACGGAGTGTCGGACATGACTGAACGATACAAAAAAAACAAAAAAAACATTGCACATGATATATTTTGCTATATATCATAATTATCTTTAATTTGTTCACATCAATGTGTACCATGTTATTTATAAGAGGGTATGCAGTGACTGTGCATTATATTTTTGAATGTATATATCATAAATGGTAGTTTTGGTTTAAAATGCCGGTAATACATTTGTCTGCTTTTAACATTTGTGCAAGGCGGGTTTTCTTACAATGCAGATTATATTTTAATAGTTTTTTTTATTTTCTATAGTATCATTAGTTCTTTAAAGGGCCAGTTAATTCAGCACAACTTGGAGCACATCACTGTAATGTACTCCTGAAAACATTTTGAAATACTTTTTGAATTGTTGAAATAGGTGCTTTTTTACAGAAAAACATCATAAATGAAGTTCTGTTTACATGAGAATTAGGCAAGTCCCACAGGCAGACTGGCAGCAAGGGCTGTGTGCAGAGAGCAGATCAGAAAGATGGTTAACCCTTCTCAAATTACACAAAAATGGTACTTGGGGTTTAACTGATGGCTGATGACCTTCCTGAAAGCAGAGTAAAACCATCATTCTTTTGGTTAACATGAGCATGGAATGGCTGTTCCCTTTTCCCAGCAGATGCTATAAATCACAGGGTAGTCTGCAGTGTGTTTGTAAACAAGCCTAAGACTGCAAATTGTAACTGTTCTTAGTTTAATAAAAAAAAAAAAAACAATAGATCACTTTAACATAGAGTCTTGTAATCTTTCACACAATGAAGAGCACTTATAGTGAGGTAAATATCCCTTTAAATAACTACAAATGTTTTTTTTCCCTTTTTTTGTGTGTTTTGAGGAGTAAATGGGCAGAATCCTCCATCTTGTCTGGATTCATCACTTTCTGGTAGCTGGAGCCATAGGGGGGCACTTTTTTCTCTCTGTGGGGGAAAATGAGGGAGAAGGGAGGGGAATTTATGATATAATTAGATTTCA
The DNA here is from genome assembly GCA_027410445.1 of Discoglossus pictus. Taxonomy (NCBI): domain Eukaryota; kingdom Metazoa; phylum Chordata; class Amphibia; order Anura; family Alytidae; genus Discoglossus; species Discoglossus pictus. The sequence continues at coordinate 201,786,742 of CM050166.1, forward strand.
TTGTACTTACACCTACCCATTTCCACCACATGGTGGCTTAGACACAGACAGCTTTCAACAATAACTGCTACCACGGCTAAACCAGAATTCTCATGTGCAATTGTATCTAACTAATCACACATGTCACCAGGGATCATCAGATTCATCCAATTATTTTGCATTAAAACAAGATTTAGTTTTTTTTCCTGCCTAACAATGCTCATAACAAGCCTCAGAGTTGGCATATATTTTCAAATATTTCTTAATTGTACAGTGTTCCTTTAAAGAAAATATTTATATTGGAAAAACTTGCAAATTAAGGTTATTGCATATACAAACATATTCTTTCAAGATCAGTTCATTCTTATACGATTTATGTTTTTTTTTTTTATGTCATGGGAGTTCATCATATAAACAATGTATTTATCATTAGGTTGCTTGTTCAGTAAGCAAGAATAAGAAAAGAAACAAAGCACTACAGCCAGTACCCTGTGGTTAGCTGTTCTGAGTTGATGCCTTCAAAAGAATTGCCTTAACAATGGGATATGACCTGAAATGAGGTTTATAAATTGTCCTGTTTTTTACAGGCCAAAGACAAAAAAATGCTATATCGCTGTCTCTATATATAGTAAATAAATTGCACATTTGTGCTCACATATTTTCGGCTAAAATAAGTAAAAAAAACATTCTCTGCTTAGTATTCTGAGAAATACAGTTATTGCTTTACAGTTTATGTATATATATACATGTAACGGCACCCCCACACATATAAGGGGTGCCAAGGCCGTTTTAGTCAATCTGCCGTCCAGTTATATAGGGACAGCTACTGCAGGACACCCATTCCCCCAAACTGGATCAAAGTGGAAAATGCTCCAAGCCTGGAACTGGAACCTCACGAATAGCTGCTAGCAGCTGAACAGGAAAAGCACCCCAAGATGCTTACACTCCTGGCAGTCAGTCTGTAATAGCATACCATGAATCCCCCCAAGAACGAGACATAAGCTCTGTGTTTGAGGGTCAAGCAGTGAACTCCCTTTATTGAAACAACACACATTTTTAAACACTTTACATACACAGTAGGGGCAGCGACTACCTTTGGTCAACCCCTAATTACCTCTGGCCAATCAGACAGGGTTAAGGCGTGGGAACCAGGAGTCCCCTCCCCCACTAGGCATGGCTAACTGCTCATTCTACCTCTGGCGGTGGAGAGAGTAACATCTCTAGCTCACTTACTCCCCTGCTGGGAGTATGGGGAAACCCCAGGCCATCTCATTATTCAAGAGTCCTTACCCCCATTGTTCATGGTGCCATCTTGTCTGCTAAAACCATATTGTTCTGCTATCTCTTGTGTGTTTTAGCAGATAGGATAACGAGGCAGATGGGGAACTCCTGACCAAGTGTATGAGACCAAAGATATTTGACTGCATACCACACAATACAATATTTTTACAGATATAACCACAACATATTATAACCCAGAACTTATCTGCAGATAGCTTAGGTCTGAGCACACATTATTACTGAATGGCGCTCAGACCACATACATACAGTTCAATGGCCATGGAACCAAAGACCTTCTGCATAGGAAATTAAAGTATTTAAATGCCGGTCCATAGTCAAAAGGCACCAGGCGGGCAACCAGGCTCCTTCTATGTACAGTGGCGAGATTGGTCTCGTCACAATACATATATATATTTATATATATATATATATATATATATATATACATATACTAAAATTACAAACACACTAAAATATTAAAATATGTGTAATATTTTATATATATGTATGTATATATATATATATATATATATATATATATATACATATAAGTAACAAATGACATTTGTCATCATTGTATTGAACTGTGTACAGTATATATATGACTCCTACAATTTAATTACCATTTCACAAGAATCAATGCATCCGATTGATCTATATTTATTGAACACTAACTTTAAGTAGTATTGGCATGAGTAAATATATTATTTTTCTTTCTAGTACTGCAGTTGTGTGAAACTTATAAATTCAATTGTGTAAAATATTTATTACAAATGTACTTGCAACATAAAATGCGTCCACATTTGCTATTAAAATTTCAGGAGTTAAAGGAATATTTAAGCTTTCTGTATTATGAATGCAAAAGGAGAATCAGTAGTGTATGCAAACATTTTTTTTACATAAAAAAATCCAAAAATAGAAATTTACAAATTAACAAATTAGATGTTTGCTAAATCTCTTGAGTTTGCAAGCAGTTGATTTTGTGAGTTAAAATCCCTTGACATTCCTGCTAAAATTAGCATAACATTCATCATTTATTTTGTATCTGTAAAGCCAGTTTGTGCACCAACGTATCATAAGGTGTGTTTTTACCCAGCAACTGGAAGCAAGGAGGGGTCAGACACTGCTATGTGGATCTCTTCATTTTGCTGCTGCTAGCTTTACGGTTAGTAAAGAGTTAAAATATGTACCCAAATGCAGTTTTTCTATTGGTAGGTAAAAGGTGCCTATGTAAGCAACTCTCAGGGTGTGGAAAACAAGTCTAATTTGTGAATAAAATAAATCTGTATGTGTATAGAATTACTCAATGTTATGTGTGTTTCTGATATAAGCAGCATGTGTTAGATTAGAAAAAAGTAAAAACTGTGAAACTTAGATATACCTTTAAAGGACAGCTATTGCCATTTTTTTCTATTTGGAATATCTAACTTGAAAATAGGCAATTTTTTTTGCTGCTTTCTCAAGAGGGTGTGTCCATGTAATCCAATGAGTTTTTCATCAATCCTAATAGGCTTCCTCTGCACTCAGAGTCTCTCTCTACCTTATGAAGTTGGTCAGCTAGTCAACCAGGTTGTACAAAACCTACCCTCCACATGAGACCTAAACTCAATCTTTTTTTAATTCACAGAAGATTTCCTTAATGATGGGGCAACTAATAATATAGACTAAGTCAGGTGTATGGTGCCCCTCTAGGCAAGTACTGGACAGAGTCAGATATAATATCATTCAGTCAAAAATGATGAACTATTAGCACTTTACTGCCACCAAGTCTATTTTCTAAGACTGCCACGCCACCCATTCTATTTTCTAAGAAGAAAATGTAAGCCCCATGTATTCAGCTTGTAAGGTTTAAGAGACATGCATCCAGGCATGATATTATATCAAAAAGAATACTCTATGAAAAAGGAATACATAAATTAAGGAGGGATAGAGGGTCTACAGTCTTTCGAGACTCCCATAGTATAGGGGTTTATTTTAGGTGACGTGGGAGTCCATCAGGATCCCTGGGAAAAAAAGCATGGAAAGAGGACAGTTCCAGGGTTACGCACTCTTAGTATGTGGGAAGAGGAAGTCACAGGGTTCCCCTGGTTCATAGTCTGTATTAGGTGAATCCCAGTGATCCCTGGGCTCATAGAGGGTAGTGGTCATGGACAAAAGTATTATAAAAACCCATCCTTGCAATGTTGTTACAGATTGATGTATTGAGTGACCTAGCTCCATATGTCTCTATGTGTGTTGTTTAAATGATGTGTATTGCAATTATATGTAATCTGTAAATATGTGTAATTGAGGATTAAGTGTAAAATAGTAAATAGTCTCTCAAAAACCTCCAACTCCGGCACCTGCATGCTACTTTGCCAGAAAATACATCACACTCAACGCTTGGGCGGGAGTAATGCAAATTTATAATCTCCCTCTGTCAATCATCTGAAGCTATACCACTTTATATTGGCTGAGAGGACTGTGTCGCACTACGTTATACCACAAGTGGATAGTAGCGACCAATCACGGCTCAGCCAGCCCCTTAACAGCCTGTGTGCGCAGAAAGGGTTTACAGACTTGCGTCTACGGCCTGTAGCTCGCGGCTTGGTTGAATATAATAGCTCTGTAACACAGCAGAATTTCAAGCCCGGAGGCTTTGCGGGTGAGCCGTTGACGCTTTGGGCTTGGAATTTGACGGGGCTGTAAATCACAATGCTACTGAATGTCCAGATTGATGTCTATTTGTGGCATAATTCCTACTCAGTTTGACAAGTGGGTCAGCATTGGTTCTCTTTGCCAAAAAAACTAACAAAGAATTATAACTCTTCTGAAATTCCAATGTAACATAAATCATAGGAAACCTATTTACCTACATTTCTCTTCATGCATTCGTAAATGTTCTCAAAAAAGCTGGTCAAATAGGTGGGATAAATCATATTCATCTAATATTAATGTCCTTGTGTCTAGCAGTGAATTTAACCCAAGCGCACTGAATGTAAATCTTGCTAACCGAGAAAATGCTGACTATGTGACAATTATATAGAATAAAACTTTTTCCAACCCTTAAACAGTATGCCTACTACATGAAATAGGAAATGATAGTAGTAATAATTCTGATAACATTGTAACATACAAATTAGCATTTCCATCTTAACTGAATTCCATTAACCTTACTAATTGGGTGTTTTTCTTATTATAGTTTGTCATGGCTTTTGTACTTTTATTTCAATTAATAAGTTGTGGCAGGGAATTTAGGCAATCAAGCACTAAACTGTTTAATGTCTGTGTATCTGAGGGCACTTGTTTGCTAGCTATCTAACCATGATATTGTTAATTATGTTTTGCTTTTATATATTGTCTGGGCTTTTGTTCTGTCTCTTATTATTATGTATCTGTGTTTCTGCTTTATTAAACTAGTGAACATTTGCTTTTTCTTGTTTCTCTCAGTTTGTGCACAGCACGGGCTCCTAGCTGATTATCTGGCTACAGCTATTGTATGTAAAAGTATACTGTTCTTTAATGAGACATTTGTCAGACTTGCTCTGCTGTATAACCTCGTGGGCTGCCAAAAGTTACAGTCAATTCTATTTGAGCCCTTTACTGCTCGAGGGACCATGACAAAAATAGAAGTGACATTAATGTAGTAGAGAAAGAGGAAGACCTGACTTTCAAACTGTGTCTGTAATACTCTCAGTTGTGCTTTCATACAAATTGATTACATACAAGAATTTCTGCTTAGTTGGATTCGGGAAAAAATTATTTAGTAGAGTTAGCCGACAGTCATTGATTGATTGGGTGGGTGTTTGTTTCCCAAGATTTGATAGCAATTTGTATGCACATCTTTTAAACAAATGTAATGATTTATACAAAAGACCTCAGTGTAATCCAGTTGTGTATTATAGGAAAAAACATAGTAGAAAACATACACTCTTAGCAAATAACCATGATGTCTGTATGAAAAATATTTATATAAGTTAACAATTTAACCAACTGCACTATTATAAATTCTTTAGGTGACATCATAGAGGGTCTAGTGTGATGGTGTTAGTAATATGCATGATGTATTTTTTCATATTACATGTGATGCCATGAGCGTATTGTCATTATATAAATCATATGTGATGTTATAGATGATGTCATAGATGATGTTATGAATGACATAATCAGACAAATCTTTGCAGGGGGAGGCAGGGATGTTGAGGTTGGGAGCAACCATAACTCTCCAATTTCTTCCATTTTTACAGTCTTAAGTTACCCCAAAGCTGCAGCCTTAACTATACTTTAATGCATTTTGTGTTTTTCTTGACTTCATTATAATGAAAATATTCATAATTACCTAACTTATTCTCTTTATGACATAACTAGTTTCAATGTATTATCCAACCTTCGTTGCATTAAAGCTGTGTAATACGGCATGCATAAACTTAAAGGAAGCCATGTTTGATAATGGCTATGGATTGAAGAGAGGCATTTGTGGGCACATTTGCATGTTCCAGCTCAGCTTTCCAGAATGCAGTGTAATAACTGTTTTTCTTGGAATTCTGAGCTGGAAGCAGGCTTTTAACTTGTTTTAGACATTCAAATGTGAACACAGATGTACTATTTATTTACTATATATACAGTATATATATACAGGGAGTGCAGAATTATTAGGCAAGTTGTATTTTTGAGGATTAATTTTATTATTGAACAACAATCATGTTCTCAAATGAACCCAAAAAACTCATTAATATCAAAGCTGAATATTTTTGGAAGTAGTTTTTAGTTTGTTTTTAGTTTTAGCTATTTTAGGGGGATATCTGTGTGTGCAGGTGATTATTACTGTGCATAATTATTAGGCAACTTAACAAAAAACAAATATATACCCATTTCAATTATTTATTTTTACCAGTGAAACCAATATAACATCTCAACATTCACAAATATACATTTCTGACATTCAAAAACAAAACAAAAACAAATCAGTGACCAATATAGCCACCTTTCTTTGCAAGGACACTCAAAAGCCTGCCATCCATGGATTCTGTCGGTGTTTTGATCTGTTCACCATCAACATTGCGTGCAGCAGCAACCACAGCCTCCCAGACACTGTTCAGAGAGGTGTACTGTTTTCCCTCCTTGTAAATCTCACATTTGATGATGGACCACAGGTTCTCAATGGGGTTCAGATCAGGTGAACAAGGAGGCCATGTCATTAGATTTTCTTCTTTTATACCCTTTCTTGCCAGCCACGCTGTGGAGTACTTGGACGCGTGTGATGGAGCATTGTCCTGCATGAAAATAATGTTTTTCTTGAAGGATGCAGACTTCTTCCTGTACCACTGCTTGAAGAAGGTGTCTTCCAGGAACTGGCAGTAGGACTGGGAGTTGAACTTGACTCCATCCTCAACCCGAAAAGGCCCCACAAGCTCATCTTTGATGATACCAGCCCAAACCAGTACTCCACCTCCACCTTGCTGGCGTCTGAGTCGGACTGGAGCTCTCTGCCCTTTACCAATCCAGACACGGGCCCATCCATCTGGCCCATCAAGACACACTCTCATTTCATCAGTCCATAAAACCTTAGAAAAATCAGTCTTGAGATATTTCTTGGCCCAGTCTTGACGTTTCAGCTTGTGTGTCTTGTTCAGTGGTGGTCGTCTTTCAGCCTTTCTTACCTTGGCCATGTCTCTGAGTATTGCACACCTTGTGCTTTTGGGCACTCCAGTGATGTTGCAGCTCTGAAATATGGCCAAACTGGTGGCAAGTGGCATCGTGGCAGCTGCACGCTTGACTTTTCTCAGTTCATGGGCAGTTATTTTGCGCCTTGGTTTTTCCACACGCTTCTTGCGACCCTGTTGACTATTTTGAATGAAACGCTTGATTGTTCGATGATCACGCTTCAGAAGCTTTGCAATTTTAAGAGTGCTGCATCCCTCTGCAAGATATCTCACTATTTTTGACTTTTCTGAGCCTGTCAAGTCCTTCTTTTGACCCATTTTGCCAAAGGAAAGGAAGTTGCCTAATAATTATGCACACCTGATATAGGGTGTTGATGTCATTAGACCACACCCCTTCTCATTACAGAGATGCACATCACCTAATATGCTTAATTGGTAGTAGGCTTTCGAGCCTATACAGCTTGGAGTAAGATAACATGCATAAAAAAAGATGATGTGGTCAAAATACTCATTTGCCTAATAATTCTGCACTCCCTGTATATATATATATATATATATATATATATATATATATATATATATATATATATATACACACACATACACTGTTTATTGTATGTTATATATTATATAAAGAAAACTTTTACATTTCCTAAACAATTGTCACACACACACATATATATATACTGAGTTACCTCTGTTTGCATTGGGGCAATTGTAAAAGCTATCACAAAAAGGGCTTATAAACATGAGTGAAACAAGATTATTTTGTGTGATTTTGTTCATAATTTAATGCATCCCTTTGTATCATTTTGGGATTATTTTTAACTTTTTCAATATGACTGTTTGCAGAGAGGCAGATATAGTTTTTCTGAGATTCCACAAATTGGCCTGTTTGAAACCCTAAACATACAGAACAAACAACTAAAACAATTTTGATAATGTGTTTATAAATCTTTAGTGCAAAAAAAGTGGTTTCGTTGTTAAGACAGAGCATCATATTTATATATCTGTTTAAGTATTGCAGTATTATTAAAGAAACCATCACACTCTAAAAAATAATTTGTCAATATATGTAATATGCATTGTTATACAAGTGAAATGAGTTATATAAATGTTGGTCTGCTTTTTTTCCAACCTTGATTGTTGGTGACTGCAGTCTAATGTATGAGTATTTTTAGTTTTTTGTTTTTGTTTAACATTGAAACATGGATTTTTCTGTAGATAAATGTGGCCATTGTATGTACTGTACCTAAAAGTTTGGCTCATTTTACCTTGATGCAATTTACCTTAATTTACCTTAATTTACTGTACATTGTCTTATGCCAGACATCTTTAAATGTGTTTGACCCTATCACCTGTACTGGTATGTTGTGACCGTTGTGTACTATTATTTTATGAACTCGTACTTCGTATCACATTTGCACAATATGCTCCTTCTTCCAAAGTTCAAATAGAGACTACTTGTTCTTATATACATCTTTTTGTGGAAGATAGATCCCTGTTGAACATTAGGAAACTGATATGTTTGAATGCTTCTATAATATGAGTCCTCTCCTTTCTGTCCTGTAAACTACAAACATTGAGATCTTTTAGTTTTTCATTTAGATGCTTTTCTCTGTATAATATAAATGTGAATATTTAATTATAAAGGCAAAAAGTGTAATAATGTATACATACATTCACTTACTAGTAATAGTAAGCAAAATGTAATTAATTTTAATGAAACCTGATTTTTTTAAAATTTAAAATTGTATAATAGTATCACATATATAGTTGTGAGCATACGAGTTGTTGCTAACGCTTGCGGGCTCGCGTAGCTAGCCACGGCCCTCGCAAAGCGACATACGAGACACGTTACAACCCATTACGACCTCGCAAAAAACGGCCGCAACCCGCGGACATGAAAAAATGAAAAACACAATAAATACACACAACACATCCATAAAAAGCTTACCTACAGCAAGAGGGGGCATCCATCGAAGGCGCTCCTTGCCAGCAACTGCGACCCTCGCAAACTTTACGTCGTAACGCAAACAACATGCAAGACACTTTACCACCCATTACGACCTCGCAAAAAACGGCAGCAACTTGCGGACATGAAAAAATGAAAAACACAATAAATACACTCAACACATACATAAAAAGCTTACCTACAGCAAGAGGGGGCATCCAGGACCTCAAAAAATGAAGTTACACCTTAATTTAACTCAAAATAAAAGAGTTTAGACACTACAAAATTCTTGAAAATAGGTAAAGTATATTATTTTATTAATGTATTATTTATTTGATTATTATACACCAAACAGCATTAGCACACTTACAATTTCATTGCCGTCGTTTTTTGACGGGCAATACTCTAGTTTTCAATAATGCTAATTCAATGTCAATTTACAAATCACTATTTTTGACAAATGTTCTGTGGTATCCCGCATTCTATCTCTCTCTCGAAAACCACTAAAAGAGATCACCTGGTCACAATCGATAAATCAAAATGAATCAAAAAGGGCTTATCTATCAAACAAAAATCAAAAAAGTCACACTATTTAAATTACTATTACCGTAATTTTCAAATAAATCCATTCAGCCATTTTTTTGTTGCAAGTGAGTAAACATCTTTATGGGAACAACATCATGTCATACCATAATAATCTATCCCGTGGTGCCAACATTTCACTCAGAAAAATCTTCCCTTTATCTGAGCATGAGCTTCTCAGCATAAGACAATAACTGGATACTAATTTGTAGCAGGGTTTTATCATTCAGCATCTTTTGCCAGAGCCTGCATATCCTTTAATTGGGGGACATCCCAGCAAGGACATTATTTTCATCATCTGCGTAAAGAACTACATTGCAATATTTTTTTACCAGATGTAAGACACATTCACAGCCAGCCAGACTTCTAAATCTCCACACCCATGGTCATCGTCAAAAGGTGGAGAAGTTAAGAAGAGTCTGAGGAAAAGACAGGGGATATGAGGAAGAAGCAGGCAAGAGGAAACATTATGTAAAGAGTTACTAGTAATAGGTAGCAGAAGCTTGGTCAGGTGTAGAAGATTAGTGTGACTCAATAAATTAAAGCTAACAAGGGGTAGGTTGGGTGAAGGGCAGGGAAGGAGAGGATTGAGACAGGGAGAGTGGGACAGAGAGACCAGAAGTATCTGAGGGCAAATGAGAGTAGTTTAAGATGGAATATAAGTTACTACCCAAAACACATAGCTTTAAACAAACAATGCTAATCATGGGGGGTGGTACAGAGGAAATCACAAGTATACAATTATTTCTAGAGGAACAGTGGCTATGTCAGTAGTTATAATAACAGATATTAATCACAACATTGATAAATAATCATTAACAATGGCAGAGAAGTCCAGGTACCTGAGTTAAGTGATTTTGTATCACTTTTGCTCTTGTTGCTGATTGTTGGCTACATGTATGTTATAGTGATAATGGCCACATTCAAGTATATTGTGCCTTTGATAACTATCTTTAGGCCGTTGAGAGCTAGGTATATTTTCATTTTATATTTAGTTTTGTTTGATATTATATATATATATATATATATATATATATATATATATATATGCATTATGTTTTTATAATGAACCAAATTAAACAAGCAGACTACTCCGCCTAAAATATTATTTTGTTCTGGAATTAGCAACATTTTAAGAAGCCAAAAATGACATAGACAGTGAATAAACTTTATTATATATACTAAAGATGGATATAACAATTGTTGCATCAAGTATTCTAAATAATAATTGATTGAATACAATAAAATATATAAGGTAACATCGGAGGTAATCAAAATAAACTATAATGGTTAATAAAACATGGTCACAGATTTGGAGACGTTCACTTAAATATTAGTAAATAGGTAATTATTGTAATTAGTTTATATTAGGCTCTCAATCAGTTTGTAACAAGAGTGAGCTGTGTGTAATGATAAATAGGAGGAGAGGAATTCCCCATACAGTAGAGTAGAGAGCTGTCTAGGAGCATATGCCTGCAGAAGGTTCAATGTGCCAAGAAGGTGCAGTGTGCCAACTGATACATATCCTTCGACTCGCAGTGCCACAAGCCTAGGCTGCTTACAGTGTTCCATTTATGAAGTATTGAGTCTAGAGGAATAATGAATCTCCTCTCTTGGATGTATTATGCTGCTCATCTGTGCACTATTTACTATAAAACAGTGATAGATCTACAGTTTTTTTTCCATTAGCATTCCTTTGTGCAAACCCAGATTATAGGTCCAGAAGTTGAATCGGGTATGGATCACACTCTCTCCGTTACTCCAGATATAATTGTTAAACTTCTATCTGATTATACTTTTCTAGTATACCACTTCCAGAAAATGTATACAACCATACGTGTTCTTATACAGAAAAATATACATATTCAAAATTGTATCAGAATGTCAGAATCAGCAACAAACTCCTCCCGTAACATCATCTCGAGAGAGAGAATACCTACGAAACCATCATGAGGTGGTACCTGACCCTTGCTAGTCTAAAGCTCTCAAATCCTTCTCTAGATGACAACTGTTTTAGAGGTTGTAATTCCACCAGTCCTAAGGCACATACTATGGGACTGCCCTAAAAAAAGCCCACATCTGGTCAGAAACCTATGACACCCTAGACAAGCTATGGGGACACAGAATACCTAAAAAAAAAACAGAGGAAGCCTTACTAGGTCTCCCTATCACCGGTCTTTCCAAAGAGGCTCAACTTCTTATAACCAAATCTTTTTAGCAGTCAGGAACACTATTGATAAAACTTGGAAGACGTCCATCCCTGTGTTTGGGGAAGTACTAAAAAGTGGGCTTCCTGTTGGGACGTCTGGGAACTATGAATTGGATGGAAAAAACAATGTTTTAATACATATACAGACCTCAGGGATGATATTATACTAAGCTTCCCCCATCCTATCTTCCCCCACCCTCTTTTCCTTTCTCTTTTCTTTTTTTTTTTTTTTCTTTTAATTAGTACTGGCCTAATATGACATATTAAATTGTAATTTGTGCAACAATACTCTAAAAAACTGGGAAATGTCATTTGAATATAATATATGTTGTTCTTGTACTGTACATAACTTTTATTCCCATTAATAAAAACTATAAAAATAAAAAAAGAATGTCAGAATCAAGATAATATGTCAGCTGTGTCCATGAGAAGAACTGCACTAGCACCTTGCAATAGGTATTGGATTAAGGCTCAAATATACTTTCAGGATGATATAGCCATCACATAATGTCATTAACACTCTTCTCTGTTTATGTAATTTAAAGTAGGAATTAGATTCGCTTTTTCTTTTATGTGTTTTTTTACTATAAGAGAAACCTCCTTAGAAATGTTTTCATTTTTTCTCTCTTTTCAATTCCTTTTAAAATACTGGTTATCACAGAGAAAGCAGGATGTTGGCTTTTATGTTCAAGAAAAGGCCTGTATGCCTTTTCACACAGAGATATTCAGAACAAAAAATAAAGCAGATACTGACATGTCTATATAATGCACTAAAATATATGCTAAGAAAATGTATACAGCATACATGTTCTTTATCTACCATTTCCAAGTATGCAAAGTGTAATACCACATATTTGCCTAACTTGACAAAGACAAGTTTTGTTGTTCCGTGCAATAAATAATTCTGAGGGATAGACAGTTATTCAGAAGGCTAACCAAGCCTGTCAGATCGGTGTATGACTGACACATCAGAGTCAACTGTTGAGAAGCAGCTTTGCCTATCCCTCGTATATTATACAGCGGGTTCTTTTTTTAGCCACATCTTGACATTTAATAATAGCCACGTTGTGATAGTATGTTGGGGCTTGTGAGTGTCCAATGTTCATGCCAATGGATTGTTGGAATCTGGTATACACTTTGCATTACCCTGAAAATGTATCAGCATAATAAGTTTTTCTTTTGGTTAGATTTTTTAAAGCTGCCATGACTTGGGTGTTGATTTTTATGTTTAATATGTCTTGAGTATCCACATAGTAAGAGAGGCTGAGGTAAGTTTAAATCCCAGAACACTGTCACTTCTCATTACGTTGAACAAAGTCAGAACCTACATCTGAAAAAAGTCCCTGAACAGGCGCCATGAAGTGCAGTTAATCAGTCTAGAACAGACCTGGGCATTGTACGGCCCGCGGGCCACATCCGGCCCTTTGGCTGTCCCTGTCCGGCCCACTACAGTGGCTTACAGTGGGATACAAATTTGTGTCCTGGACAAAAAAACACTGCCAGTTGTAAAAGGAGGAAATTTGTGAGCAGCAGTGTTGTGACTAACTGGGATGAATAGCATTCTGTAGATACTGCTCCTGGCACTGAGAAAATAAAATAAAGCTAAAAAATTATTATTGAGCAGTTTCTCATGTGGCCCCTTTGGGAAATTAATTGTGCACCCCTGAACTGAGTTTCTCCACAGAGGTTACTTTGTGCAGTGTACCCCTCTTATAGTTAATCAGACGTAGGTCTTAGCTGTATTTCAAGAGTTTTAAATGTAAGATTTTTAGCCTTAGCAGCACTTATTTTTCATGCAATAGTGGCTATATAAGTTTTAATATCGTTAAACATCTTTAACGTTCCCTAGGTTTAATTAACTTTACCAGGGCTGTGAAGCCTGTAACTGATTGCTGCAATGTCTGTTTCAGACTGGGAAAATTGCCAATGAAACCGTAGTGATCACATTGCAGCCTTGGCAATGCTTAGTTAATGTACCCCATTGATTCAAAAGTTTGATGCTGTTATTTTCAAATGTATTACTTAAATATTTTAAATGCAAATCACATGCATTATAACCCACTGTAAGATTATTGTTTAATATTTAAATTGCTTCTGACTCTCTGTGACCCTATGGATTACAGCACACCAGGCACATCTATCGTTATATCTCTGGTCTTGGCAAAGATACTAGAGTGGGTTACCAGTTCTTTCTCCAGTGGATCTAGATTTGTCTGACCTCTCTGCTATGACCTGCCCATCTTGGGTGACCCTACATGATTTAGCTCACTGATTCATTGAAGTAGACAAGCCCCTTGACCAAGACAAGGTAGCAATCCAGAAGGGGGTGAAGAAAAAAAATATTTTCTAGTTTTGACAGTAGAAATGAAAAAAATATATATACAAGTAATGTCTATTGTAGGCTAGATACAGTATTTATGTGTTGGAGAGAAAATTGAATACCCATTAGAAATTAGATAGATTTGTGGTGACATCATTTCATACTATTCATACTATTTATAATATGGAGAGAAAAGGAAGAGGAATATTGCATTTCATATACATTAATTTATGTTTTAATGCAGCTTGTGATTACAGAAAAATAATGGGTAATGGACAGTTTTATTTGTATGTTTTTATTACTATCTCTTATTTACTCAGAGGAAATCTTCACATTCTCACGGCTTAATTTTCCTATAAATGATTTAGATATTGTTATATAGACACAGTTTGAAAGCTGCCACACACAACTGTCATGCATCTTGCACAGTGCTCAGTGTTAATGAGAGACTGCAGACATTAACAGGACATAAGGGTCACATACAGTTACTCCAATACTGAAGAAGCTTATACTTACCTTAAAATAGTAACAGATGTGTTCATAACTGTTCCATTACCTTCTCTTGACAGCACATTTCACTTTTCACTTTGGTTTTTCTATCCTGTTCATGCCAAAATGTTGATTTTTGAGAAATATCAGTATATATATATATATATATATATATATATATGTAGTATCTCACAAACGTGTGTACACCCCTCACATTTTTGTAAATATTTTATTATATCTTTTCATGTGACAACACTGAAGAAATGACACTCTGCTACAATGTAAAGTAGTATGTGTACAGCCTGTATAACAGTGTGAATTTGCTGTCCCCTCAAAATAACTCAACACACAGCCATTAATGTCTAAACCGTTGGCAACAAAAGTGAGTACACCCCTAAGTTGAAATTGGGCCCAAAGTGTCAATATTTTGTGTGACCACCATTATTTTCCAGCACTGCCTTAACCCTCATGGGCATGGAGATCACCAGAGCTTCACGGGTTGCCACTGGAGTCCTCTTCCACTCCTCCATGAGACCTTGCACTCCCCCACCTTCCATTTCAGGATGCCCCACAGATGCTCAATAGGGTTTAGGTCCGGTGACATGCTTGGCCAGTCCATCACCTTTACCTTCAGCTTCTTTAGCATGCAATGGTTGTCTTGGAGGTGTGTTTGGGGTTGTTATCATGTTGGAATACTGCCCTGCGGCCCAGTCTCTGAAGGGAGGGGATCATGCTCTGCTTCAGTATGTCACAGTACATGTTGGCATTCATGGTTATCTCGATGAACTGAAATATTTACAAAAATGTGAGGGGTGTACTCACTTTTGTGAGATACTGTGTATATATATATATATATATATATAGTATTATTATTACTCTTTATTTACAACTGTAGATTGATAATATATTTCCATATTTTGCAATAATCTCTTGACTTTTCCGAAATATAAAAGTATGGGTACATTTCCATATTTGTATTACAGAAAAACATGTTGATTGTAGCATTTAGCATCCCCTACTACAACCAATCAAAGGTACGAAATGTGCAGCCCAAGGACCAAATGGGGCCCTTTGCCTGGTTTCATGTGGCCCCCTCATGTTTGACAATTCACATTTGAAGCCATCACAGCGTCCAGTATTTTAAGAGGCTGTATAGCATTAACAATGCACTAGCTCCGTAATGCACCACAAATCCATTTTTATAAATAATGCACCCATTCCAATTTTAATAACTATTGTTTTATTCCTAGTTCTTTTGGGCTTATGTTGATATATAACCAATAAGAAGCTATATATTTGAAGAAGTAGAGCAGGGTTTATTACCTCTATGTTTGGGGCACAGGATTATGAGAATCAAAGTATCACATCACAATATAGTATTACCTTAATGTGTTTACCTTTTTTTGCGTTTTAAAAGCTAACATGATTTGGATGCTGTTATTCTCACATCATATTTCCTGTGTTGATATTTTAAAAGCAGTTTGTTGTTCGGTCGTTCAGTCGTTTCCAACTCTCCATGAGACTATGGACAGCAGCATGCCAGGCACATCTATTGCTATGTCTCTGTGGCTGTGCATATCCATAAGGTTTTCTTGCCAAAGATACTGGAGTGAGTTGCCAGTTTCTTCACCAGTGGGCCACAATCTGTCTGACCTCTCTGCTATGATCTGCCAATCTTGGGTGACCCTACATTATATAGCTCACAGCTTCATTGAAGTACACAAGCCCCTTCACCACGATCCAGAAGGGGAAAAGCAGATTAGATGCATAGAAATCACAGACACTTTTTCAATTATGTCATCCTACATTTCGCCATGAGTGAAAAAATATGAGACCCCTCATCTGCATTTTTCAAACTGTGAAATCGACAAGGAATTCACTTAGATGTGTACTTTCATGTGAATTGAACTCTATACAAATATCTAACCCAGGTTTGTGAAACTCCAGTCATCATTGGACAGTACCATACCACATATCTAGCACATCAATCAGTGGCTCATTCATATTGAATTACTGACCTGTGCTCATGTGACTGAGATGAGGCGAGGATGGCTGTGATCTCAGTTTCACCCCATATCAATTATTATTATTATTAACTACTAGCGACTTGCCCATCAAAAATGATGGGGCAATACAATTATAAGGCAGGTAATGCTGTTTGGCACAGACATTCATTTTTTGGGTGGTCTGAGATCCTTCGGCGCTCATTGCAAGGCTGTTGGTTGTATTTTTTTTTATCAGAGGCGCTTTTGATGTCATTGTAAGGTTGGCGCTCATCTGCTTTTTGTGCTTATTGCAAGGCTGTCCCCTGGTGTAGTTTGTGCGCTATGAGCAGCGTTGGCCCTCGTTGTGAGGTGCGCAGTGAATGGGTTTTGTGTATATGTACTTTTGTATCCTAATTAAATAATTAATAAATTAATAAATGAATATACTTTACCCATTTGTAAGTAATATATGCAGGAAGAATTGTGCTGAAGAGCTGACAATCTGTTTTGATGTTCCTGCAGCATACAATGTAGGTTTGCCGTGTTGTGGAGCTGAGATGTAAGTGCCAGCAATGTGTGCAGTGTGTAGTGTAAATAGGCTGCGTGCGCGAGGGAAATCCGTTAGGGTAGCTGTGTACTTCCGCATTCTGTAAGTTAGTGTTGTAAAATGGCGGCGAATGTTTATGTGGTAGGCGGGTGTGGATGATTTAGCGTCCTTGCTAAAAGTTTATCTTGCACCTCATGAATGATAGCAGGCTTTTATTAAGCCAAAGCTCTTGATCAAGATCTTCAATAAAGTGGCAAATTGAACGCAAAACAATCCTTAAGAAACAACCCTCAAGAAACTTAAGTATTTTAAGCAATGTAAATTAAATCACTTTTTTACAAAGTATATAAAAGAGAGAACATTTTATCAATTAGTGAAAAAAGGAATTTACAATTCTAAATCACACTGAGGAAAGATGTACAGGTAACGGGAGCGATTCATCAAAAAGCTATCTCAAAACTATTTTGGTCAGCATTCATGAGTTTATAAGATTTGCATGCAAGCTTGAGCATAAATCAATGTTTCACAGTGTGAACTTGAAAGCTTGCCAAATCTGTGAGCTTCAACCAAAAACTAATTTTCAAATTAATCTAATACAACAAGAAGCATGTAATTTGTTGATTTTAATATTCTACTCATTAAAAGTTTTGCGTATATGCAAAACTCAAAAAAGTTTCAAGTTGGCAAACAATTGCATATTTTTTTAGTTTGATTACAGAAAACAAATGACAGAAGTAAGGTTTATGAATGAGTGAGTCTAACAAATGTATAATTCAGAAATAAATGTACACAGTAGTTTGCACCATTGCGATACTTTTTTGCTACTTGATTGCAAGAAAAAAAAGAAAGTTACATTCACATATTTTTTAAATTGGGATTTATAGAACAAAATTATAGCATAGTTTTAAACACTTTTTTGAAATTGACTTTGTTAATTAATTAGCAGAACCAATATCCAATTACCTTATGTAACATCAGAATATATATTAGTTGTGTTATATAACATACTTTGCAAATGTCACCTTTCTAGGAACTGACTTCTTCAATTAATTATTAGAGCTAATATTAATTATTTAATGTTCTATCAGAACAAATATAACATATTAAATTATGATGTATTGCGGTATACTGTACATACCATCAGTGGTGGAGCTAGTGAACATAGGGCCCCGTGCAAAAAAAAAAAATTGGAGTTGGGCTTTATGGCAGAGTGTCCAGAAGAAAGCCATTACGGAGGAAGGTGCTCTGGTCTGATAAGACTAAAATTTAACTTTTCGGCCATCAAAGAAAATGCTATGTCTGGCACAAACCCAACTCATCACATCACCCAAAGAACACCATGCCCACAGTGAAACATGGTGGTGGCAGCAATAGAAAATCTGTGGTCAGACGTAAAGATTGCTGTTCACAAGAGCAAACCATCCAACTTAAAGGAGCTGGACAGTTTTGCAAGGAGGAAAGGGGAAAATCCCAGTGGTAAGATGTGGCAAGTTCATAGAGACAGTTGAGGGCATGTTCTGTAAATTAAATGATGCAAATCCTCAAACAATCTATGTTAATTCCAGGTTGTAAGGCAACAAAACCCGAAAAATGCCAAGGGGGGTGAATACTTTTGCAATGCACTGTATATGTATTATTCCTAGAAGTACTAATTCTTCTAATTTTGAAAAATATATGTTACCGCTTATTAAATGAAACATTGAATTATTTGTTTTTCTACAAGAAATTGATTAAATGTGGAAGACAACAATGTTTTTATGTTTTTAATCAACATGGTTGTTTATTTAAAAATACAAATAAAAATTATGTTAATTTGTATTTGTTTTTTACTTATACCTCTGAGGGGAGTTAACTAGTGGGAAGAAAGGTCGTCTTTTCTCTTCAGGTTTAAATGTTTTAAAAACTGCAAGAAAATGTTACCAAGGCGACTACTATGAGTTAAGAAATATATCTGAATGTTAAGTATCTATAGTTTAATCATTTCAATTAAAACATTTTTTTTACTGATCTGCATTTACAGAATGCTCTGTTTGAAGAACAATATTTAAAAATATTCAACATTTTTTCAGTAAACAAAAACAAAAAAAGGACTTTAATTTATTAACTATTTTCTGTAAACATTATTTACAGTGGGCAGTAATTGCTTTGTTACTAATTTCTCCTTTTTTTTATAGATGATTGCTTTTTTTTTTTTAGAAATAGAGAGATACTGTAACTCTCCCACAAACTACAATATGATATAGGCTCCAATAAAAAGACAACTTTACAATATGCTTATCCTGTTGCACAATTCACTATACATACTGGGGACAATTGGACCCCAATGGTACCAAAAATTAACCACAAAGTCATGTCAGTCCTCTAGGACCCCCATGGTATGATAACTAACACCCCATGGGGTCCATAAGGATCCCCAGAATACCTATCATTAAAAATACCCAAAAAATCATTACACAAAATAAAAAATCCAGAAAATTGAAAATACACTACACTTGTAAAGAAGAAAATAATTAATTACGCATCCCGTTAGGCCCTCCAGGGATGATCAGCGATACCCTGCTCCTCATTCTTTGTTCTAGATAAGCAGGCTATCCATGTTAATTTAAACAAAAAAAGGAAAGAAAAAAGTCTCCCATTTAATCCAGTATGCCCTATTACATTACCCTTATTAAATAAACAATATAATAGTGTAGAATCAAATGTATAGAATTTATTAGGAAGTATAAACACTATTAAAAAACAATGATTAAAATACAAATGGTTGCTCTAGTAGCCAAAACACCCTCACATATAAATTACATCAATGTTATAAAGACTATGTGCAAAGTATTGCTGTTGGTTATCTCCAAACCACTTAGGAAATAAAGTGCTTAAGTGAAATATAATATACCTATATACACCTGATAAGAGTAGCATAGGAGGAGCCCGCCACTTACTCCCTATATGTGCAAAATGGTGAAAACTGTACAATATATATCTGTGTTTGGTATAACAAGTGGTATACACATCCCACTATATATAGTATAGTATAGGTTTATTTCACATAAAGATAGGGGGAAAAGTGATAATCCCCATTCTGCCACATCCTAACAGGGTTTTCTTTTCTCTTTATAATAGGGTGAGTTTTTTTAGAAGGGTTAGATTAGTTTTCATTTTTTTGCACATTTAGGGAGTAAGTGGCGGGCTCCTCCTATGCTACTCTTATCAGGTGTATATAGGTATATTATATTGCACTTAAGCACTTTATTTCCTAAGTGTCACAACCTACAATGATGATGGAGTATAGAGGATCCTAGTCCTCTTATCTCCTGTAGGTTTTAGACCTAAGATTTGGGTGACTCAGACCAATGGACCTTCTTTGCGGATGCAAGAGCATAAGTCCCAGCTTAAGGTAGTGTGCGCTGGGAACCCTGGAAGGAAGTAAGAAACGATCTCCTCTGCCAGCATATGCCCTTGGGTCAATAATACACCTGCACACAAAGTCTTGATGAAAATTATGAACCATGTTTTATTTTAGAACAGCATATTTAACCACATCACACAAGAATGGGGGAAGTGGCTACCGTTAGCCAGCCCCAAATGACGTCTGGCCAATCATGAAGGGGAACTGTGCGTGAACCAATAGTCCCCTCCCAGGTCCGCCCACTAGGCGAGGCCAACTAATTAATTTGGGTTTTGACTCTCCAGGGCAAAGCATGTCTTTTACTCTCCTGTGCCCACGCTATGAAGGCTGAGAAGCCTTCAGGCCATCCCATTGTTTCTGGGTGCCTGCCTGTCTGCTCTCCAGCTGTGAGCTTCCCATTGTTAGTTCTATGCTGGACACTTAGCTAATGGGATTAACAGGCCTTTGGGAACAAAGGAGGCGTGGCTGTATTCAATGGCTTCCCCTCTACAATATAATGACATACTAATATAATACCATACATTCATATTTACAAATACAACACACAATGTTTCACACACATACAACCAACACATCCCACCAGCTCCTTCACATGACACCCATTACAATGAGCCTAAACATGGAAGGCATGGGGATATGCTAAGGGGTAAACTTATAATACTTTATCCCCTAGACCACAACACAACAATATATCCATAACAAGTGGGCCCCAAACCTTTTGTTCCTCCCCATGGCAACAGCATGTGGAAGACAACCCAGCCCAAAATGGCCACCGCTGCCAGTCACAAAATGGCCCCAGCACAGTTCACACCAAATCCAACATGGCCACTGGCTGATTCATGACAATCCTTCCCCAAGCGGGCGGAGAACATCCAAGATTTTCCCAGCTACGCTGATAGTCATGAATCTGCTGGTTTGGCCAGGCCCGCTGCATGCTAGGCAAGTTCATGTCGGTGCGCACACAGTCCCAAGGTGCAGAGTAAAGACCTCCCCCAGCCCTTGGCCTTGCTCCCACTGTATAGAGCAAATTGCTCTCCCTATGCAACCCCCACCCAAAACAGTCCAGGATCCCATCTCTCTGTTTTTGGCAGCAGCATGGAAGTCTCTGGGGACACAGTGGGTTGCACCCATACATTCTTCTGAGGCAAAACTGTATTTTTGGGAGCCCCATAAAACAACCCCTGTCCCATAGCAACCCCTTTCCCTCCAGCCAGTCCCCACAGCTGGGCTGGGGTCTCTAAAACAGTCTCTGGGCCTATGGGATTGCAAGGGGGCAGTCCAGTACTTCCCTCAGCAAAATTATTATTGTTGGGAGCCCAGTAACACAATAACTGCAGTAAAGTACATACCGGTCTGCGCTTGACTCCAGCGTCCCTGATGGAGTCCGGACTTGGATGCTCTGTTTGCTCTGGCTCCTGGAGATCTGTATCTTTGGACAGACCCTCCTGGTTTTCTTCCCCTTGGTCTGTCTGTGTTGCAGCCTGGAGAACTACGCTGTTCCCACCCAGGCTGTGCTTTGGGGCCCTCAGCTGACCCTCTTCTTCTATGGCCTTTTGCTTGGTACCCTTATCCCAGTCCTCCAGGTTTAACTGGGCCTTTGGAGCGGTGTCTGTTCCAGTGGGCCTCTGGACATTGGTTATCCAGGGTATCTCCCCACTTGGTTCACCCTCTACTATGGTGCCACACTGCACCCACGGCTCCTTTGCCAAGGCTGGCAAGCTTGCTGCCCCTGTCGGGCTCTTGGTGCCCCTGGCACTCTCTTGGTGCCCCTGGCACTCTTGCTGTGTGAGGCCTGGTTCCCTGTAGCTAAGAACCAGTTCCTTTCCCTCCCCACAGTCCATTACATAGCCCACCTGGGCTCTGTGCTTCCCTAGCACCTTTTGTAGCAACTCTCCTGGGGTGTCAGAGTACAGATTTTGGTTATCTGTTGTAGGCTGGGGAATCATATCCTTCCCACCCAACCTGACCTCTACGGCCTTTTCCCCAGAGTGCATTACATAGCCCTCCCCACAGTCTCTTGGGTGGCTATCCTGAGCCCCTGGCTCCATTAGCAGTTCTGGCCCATACACATTGCCTAGAACTTCTGAGGGCAGACTTAGTTCATCTGGCCCTACCTGTTGAGCAGTTACTGGGGTTTCTGCCAGGATTTGTGCTGGAAGGTAGTCCTCAGGTGAGAACTGTTTGGAGAAACTGTGCTCTGCTAGCATTTCCTCTGGGATTAAGTCTCTTGGGGTATCAGGGGACAAACATGGGTTATCTGACCCCACCCAGGGAACATTCCCCTGGGTCTCTGGCTCTTGGAGCTGGGGATTTGGTCCCAAGCTGACTTTACCATCCCTTCTAGGCTCTGACACAGTCTCTATATTTCTTAAAGGAACGCATTCTCCATCACTATGTTCTCCCCAGACCCCTTGCACACAATCACTTCGGTACATACCATCTGTGTTGTAAAGATCTGGCGACCAGTCCTCTTGACTGGGTTGTTCCCCTCTTGATGGGCAAAATGTCTCCCCATAGATCTCGTCCCACAACTCAAAATACTCCTCCTCCAGCTGCAGTTCCTGCTCAATCAGGTGTACCATTAAATTAGCCTCCATGGACCATGGTTCCAGTCCTAGACCACGACAGCGTTCCACAAACAAGTTGTTGTGCCTTTTAAAGGTTCCTATGCCCCCTTCAGGATCACCATACACAATGTCTTGGAGGCCAGAATCTATCTCCAAGCGGAAATCAAACTCCTCTCCAAGGCCACCAACTATTTTGGCGTGAAAAATGTGATATTGGTTCTCCAAGGCAACCTCTTTTCTTACTAGTACTTCCAGCCAGCCCATTAGCTCATCGTCCTGCCACAGATTCAGAATCGCCATCCATTTCTCTAGACGCAGTGTCTCTCTGTAGCCAAGTCTTTGCTGAGCTGGAGTTCTCGCTCCATTGCGCTCCTGCCAGATCCTCTGGCAATACTGGTCTAGTACGTTGGACACCTCTTGTGCGGTCATCTTACTGGGGTATAAGTGCCTGGCTGCGTTAAACCGTCTTGTTGCTTCTTTGGTGATATCCGTCTGTTCCATTCTTGGTCTTTCTGTAGAGTCTCTCACCACTGCCAGCCAATTGTCACAACCTACAATGATGATGGAGTATAGAGGATCCTAGTCCTCTTATCTCCTGTAGGTTTTAGACCTAAGATTTGGGTGACTCAGACCAATGGACCTTCTTTGCGGATGCAAGAGCATAAGTCCCAGCTTAAGGTAGTGTGCGCTGGGAACCCTGGAAGGAAGTCAGAAACGATCTCCTCTGCCAGCATATGCCCTTGGGTCAATAATACACCTGCACACAAAGTCTTGATGAAAATTATGAACCATGTTTTATTTTAGAACAGCATATTTAACCACATCACACAAGAATGGGGGAAGTGGCTACCGTTAGCCAGCCCCAAATGACGTCTGGCCAATCATGAAGGGGAACTGTGCGTGAACCAATAGTCCCCTCCCAGGTCCGCCCACTAGGCGAGGCCAACTAATTAATTTGGGTTTTGACTCTCCAGGGCAAAGCATGTCTTTTACTCTCCTGTGCCCACGCTATGAAGGCTGAGAAGCCTTCAGGCCATCCCATTGTTTCTGGGTGCCTGCCTGTCTGCTCTCCAGCTGTGAGCTTCCCATTGTTAGTTCTATGCTGGACACTTAGCTAATGGGATTAACAGGCCTTTGGGAACAAAGGAGGCGTGGCTGTATTCAATGGCTTCCCCTCTACAATATAATGACATACTAATATAATACCATACATTCATATTTACAAATACAACACACAATGTTTCACACACATACAACCAACACATCCCACCAGCTCCTTCACATGACACCCATTACAATGAGCCTAAACATGGAAGGGATGGGGATATGCTAAGGGGTAAACTTATAATACTTTATCCCCTAGACCACAACACAACAATATATCCATAACAAGTGGGCCCCAAACCTTTTGTTCCTCCCCATGGCAACAGCATGTGGAAGACAACCCAGCCCAAAATGGCCACCGCTGCCAGTCACAAAATGGCCCCAGCACAGTTCACACCAAATTCAACATGGCCACTGGCTGATTCATGACACTAAGTGGTTTGGAGATTACCACCAGCAATACTTTGCACATAGACTTTATAACATTGAGGTAATTTATATGTGAGGGTGTTTTGGCTACAAGGGCAACCATTTGTATTTTAATCGTCGTTTTTTAATAGTGTTATACTTCCTAATAAATTCTATACATTTGATTCTACACCATTATATTGTTTATTTAATAAGGTTAATGTAATAGGGCATACTGGATTAAATGGGAGACTTGTTTCTTTTCTTTTTTTTGTTTACATTGATATTTTTCTTCCATATCAGATTCTAAGAGAGACATAATATAATATTTGGTCTAGAAATTATAGGATTGTTAGAAGCTCTGTTGTTGCCCAATGAATGTCAGCATATACATTTTCTTGTTGCATATCCATGTTAATTGACAAATGCTGTCCTCTTCAATTTTGCTTGAAGCCTATAATCCTCATCTCTGGCCCACTTAAATGGGCCTCCACATAAAAACCGTAATAGAAAAAAACCCTAAAAGAAAAAAACATAGTTCTAATGGAGCTCCTCATAGGAGTTGCTCTTGTGCTGAATAATGGTTTTTGGAGTGGTTTCCAGCCTTAATAGAGTCTGTGTAAATTTGGATAAATACCAAGCATATTTTAGACAATCAGAATCAAGTATTTGATGTCATCCTGCATAACTTTTTCAGGATTCAATTTCTAAGCAATAAGAATTCATGGATTAATAAACTCAATGGATAAGATGGTTACCTTTAGGTGCCATGGGGTTCTAAATGTACACCCATGACTATAGTTAGATATACCATGGACGTCTTTGGAAACACCCATGTTATAGGAGTTAACTTTAGGTGCCATGGGCAGAGAGATCATAAACCCCTGCATAGCTTTTTTTTTATTATTGTTCAATCCATTTCCTGCCATGGAAAGTGGTTTATATAGATAGGGGAAAGATACAAAGTTAGTGTGCTGTGTCCAAGTAGTGGGAACTGTTCAGCAGCATTACTATGGAGACTACTGAAATTCTGACTCAGAGTCTCCTTTGAGGATGCTGTGAGTATATGTAAGGGTTAGAGAGTAACAAACAACAATCCTTGGTCTGTGTTACCTAGTTTGACAGGATTTTTTTATAGAAGAGCCATATGATGTCTCCCTAGCTAGCAAAAAAAAAAAAAAACTCCCACAGTTATGTTGCTGCTACATGACCACGTGGAATGGAGCCGATGTTGTTTTGGTGACTTGTCCACTTTTGCAAACAAAAATAACACATTGGAATGCCCATTATTTAAATTCTGTTATTAATAATGGGAGAACAGTTGTAACGTATTAACAATAATGAACCAAAGCTAGAAAGCTCGTGACAGCTCTGTCTTCAACACTGTCTGGTAATAGTGTAGATTTCTATAGCTAGAGATTCGGCAGTGATAATGAACCTCTGGGAGAAAAATATCCTGTGATTTGTTAACGCTCCAAACATGGGAATCACCTCCGCAGTGTCACTGTACAGTATGGGCAAGGTAACTTCCTGGGAGACTTTGGAATTGTATGTTTTACAAGCTCCTATGTATTATTTGATTAAAATATTTTAGTTACCGGTACTTTCTAACGTTTGTCATATTCTCTAGAAATTCATAAAGTTGTACAGTTTTTATTTATAAACCCAGATTAATATTTACAATAAGCTATATTATTAGAAGCTCAGGTTAACCATTATGTGTGGATCATGCAATAAAAAGAATCAATGAAAGCAAGGCTTTTACTCAAACGTAAGCACATAGTATTACTGTGTAGTAGCAACTAGCACATGAGCCAGATGAGTCCCAAAATGGTTAAGAAAACATTACCTAACTTTAATCACAGGTAAACATTCTGCTTATTTCTGAGGATAGGGTCACTCACTTCTGTTATCAATTGCATAGAGTTTCCATCAGGAGTAATGGGAGATTGTGGTCTCATTGAGAATATGGTATGCTTAATGTTTGCATTAAATCTACAAATTTGTGTAGGACTGCAATTCTTACAGTGGCTAAACATAGACACTTGGGGCCTCATTCTATTAGCGGCCGCAGCCGTTGCGGGGCCGCAAGGACCGGCCGCAAGCTATTCTGCTATTCTATTCCCTTACGGCCGGAGGCTCCGGCAGGCTTGCGGCCGTTGCCTTGCTATCTCTTGCGGCCGCTCGCGCCAGAGGAAAGCCTTTGATCTAAAACGTCCGCAAGAGTTTTGCAATTCAATTGCTCCGGGAACCCTCTCTGCAAGGCTAAAAGCGAGCCGCAGCTTACTTGCAGGAAAGAGGTCCCGCTAGCACCAATTAAGCACATAAAATAGCTCAAATAAAGCCATCCTGCACTTTGAGAAGACTATAAAGGGATTTTAGGTGTTAGAAAAAATAGCACATAATTATCCTGTACTCAAATCCGTAAAATATTTTATTTTTAATATCCGTAAAATATCCATGTAAAAAGTCCAGAGTGCTTGGAGCACCTCAGACACGCCCACGCCGCAGCCGGAAAATAAACAGTTAATTTGAACTCGGGTTTGGGCTGATGTGCAAGCTTGAGAGTGGGTTACTTTTAATCCTCATGCCCCCCAATATTATCTCTAGCATTTACAGAGTTGTACAGTGCAGGCTTGAATTTATTTTTCAGTTTTTATATTTCACAGCTTACGGCCGGTTCCAAGATATGCGGCCGGTTGTAAGATGAGATCCTTGCGGGGCCGTATAATAGAATCGCGAGTTAACTGAACCCCCGCAAGGAATCGCAGCCTTACGGCCGATTTACGGCCGGTAATAGAATGAGGCCCTTGGTGAGGGGCACAGGGGACATCTAAACAATTGGAACTTTATTAACATTTATTTTTAAAAAACTATGCCGCAATAGACACCATCTTGTTGGATGAATAAGAATAGTAGAGAATACACAGGTATGTGATTACCACTACAATATGACCACTTGGACACTTCAATAGCTAGTTAGAACCAGCTTTTTCTCATATCAAAAAACAAATATAACATGACAATCAATTCTAATGACTAATAAAGTAACTAAATAGCACAGCCCCAATGTCCCATTTCAGAGACCTCCTATCTGAAAGGCTATGGTGTGCCCCACAAGCTGGATTAGTACCCTTCAATAAAGTACACAATGTGCCCAAAGAAGTATAATATATAAATTCTAACATACCAACAAGAAATTGAGACACAGGGTATCATAAAAGTGGTTAAGTGATTGAAAGACTAATAGATCCATAACTTCATACTATGGGATGCTAGATATATTTCATGAAGAGTTAAATACTAGTGTTGTACTATAGTTTTTTTTGTTTTTCTGCTCTTCCGTACTTGGAACAGAAATTACTTCCTCAAGCTATTGTCTGTAAAGTCAGCACCATAAAACATTGTACTTCATCTTGAGCTCAAAGAATAAGATGTGGAATGAGTCACTAGAGATAGCTTTCTGTTAAAATGGGTGCACAAGACTAACAAAAATACTAATACAAGCTTTGTCTCTCCAATGCACTGGTGCTCCGAAATTCTATGGACATTCCTAACTGCAACAATTATTTTCTGATTTAATACTAGTTTTGCTACAAAATTTGTAGTCACATGTTCCTTATCTTGGGGTTTCTGAAAATACTCTGTTTCTGTTTTTCATTGGATGTTTCCATGTACGGCGTGTTCTGTGCTTGAGGTTATACATATCACATGAAAAGAACAAATCGAGCTAAGAGGGAAACTGTTCTAAGAACAATATTTATCAAAAAATATATTTCAAATAATAAATATAATCATTTTTTAAAGATACTGATATACATTTACTGTAAATATGTTCAGTTATTTCACTGTGGTTCTGGCTTCAAAAAACAATGGCTGTCCTCTTGGGAAATTTAAATTTCTAAGCATTTTATATTTCAATAAAGAGAGGTAAAGAGAGTTCCAGAAGTGAGATTTGTGAAATGGGGGACTTATAGCATTGGGGTAGTTGCAATTGCCTTCTAGCAGTGAGAAGCAATGCACTCACTAAGCTATTTCCTCAGTTACCTTATTTGCTGTACTCTGCATCTCATCATGGAGACATACAGTACTACAGTACTAGTGATCTTCCTTGGGGTATTCATCATAAAGTTACAGCTAGTAGTATTTATTTCATCATAAATTATGTGTCTATTTGGCATCAGGGGTTTCAACCCCTGCAGTGTCATATATTTATATTCAAATAAAATAATTAAACTTACATTGCTATATATGACATCTTGCAGAATATGTTGTAAATTAATGGATGAATATTGATTATATTATTTTAAATATAAAATATACTGACAACCTGGATTTGAATCATGGAATGCTGAATATCAGCATTGTGGATAGTAAAAAGCATGTTAAGTATTTAGTCAGTTTGGAGAATCTGGGTTTCCATGGAAGATGTAGGTAACACCCCCCCCCCCCCAGCACGCCCATAAAACACCCTGATCACCTCAAGATCAGCCTTGATGAGATAGTTACAACACTTAAGAATATGCTTTAATAAATGTCACAATGATTTGTGAATCATTATCACCCGCAATCTGTTAGTAAATTCCCCCACAGCGTCAGAATTTTCAGACTTTTGGATAGCTGAGAAAGAATTGGACTAATTATTCATTCATTTATATCACATGCCATTTTAGGCTAATTCTTTTTTTTAAATACATTTTAATTATTATTTGTATACTTTATGCTATAAAAATGACTATTTGAAAAAGTCAACTGAACTGTTTTGTTAATTCCATCCAGAGCATCTGTATCAAAGCTGGTACAAATTTGCCCCTAGGGATAATTATTTTTGTATTAAGCCTTCAAAGAAAAATATGAACTTAATTACTAATACTTGAAAAGAACCTCTTCTTGACATATTCTTATGTATGTGCTACTTGTCTCCTGATAATTCATTTTTTAATCAAAGCATTATGAGTTTAAATCTCTGTGTGAATACAATTTGATTAATAATTTCCTGTTTGTCCTTTTTGTTTTAAGGAGCAGGGTGTTGTAATCCATTTTTGGCATCACATTGAGATAATCTCAGACTTCAATCATAATTTTTTTCATTAGTGACCAGCAGTGTACACATCGCTCACTAAGTGAGAAGTGCCCTACTGTAGTGATGTAATAGTTGCATTTCTCAAATTGAGCAAAATAAACTCTGTGTCCATTTAAGGCTGGATAGGCTTTAGAGATTTTATGTACATATGGTGAATGGTAGCCCACAAAGATGGACAAATTGAATGTGAAATTACCTTTGCCTTACATCACTTAAATGTCCATTTAAAAAAAAAATATATATTATGCAAACCGTAAAATGTTATATATTATCTCAAATACGCCACTATTAAAATGTATTGATAGCGATATAAACCTGTGAACCCTTTATGTAAAGAATATAAAGATCAATCATCCCAAGTCAATCATATATCAAAGGCCTATGACCTCTGTGGGTCCTCCAGCCTGGAAGGCTCTCTCGCAGCACCCCCAAAGCAGACTAAAGTTTCTATAATAAATAAGAAGAAACAGAAAGTAGAAGTATAGAAGATCAAGACTACTGAAGTCTTTAGTCAAATTCAGCTCTGTGTAGGGTGAATCTCTATTACGATTAAATAGGCTAACACTGGTATTCAACTTCTATATCATGAGCTTTTGAAAAAGCTACAATAGTAGCGAAATGGGCCCTAGGTATTTTATCTCAGGGGGATTGTCCTTGTCATATTGTTGTAGCTGGGATCGTCTGTGAGGTTCCTAAACGGGGCATAGGTATTAGAGTTCTGAAACCCTGTCCCATTGTTATGGCCTATGGGATGATCGTAGTTCTGTCATAGTATGACTCTTCTCCTGAGAATGGGGACTTGTATATAGGATTAGTGTTTTAAAATTTAAATTATGGAATGTTGTATACAAGTGTTAGCCTATTTCATCTTAAAAGTGACTTGCCCTATACAGGGCTGAATTTGACTAAACACATTAAGTAGTCTTAATCTTCTATACTTCTACTTTCTGTTTCTTCCTATTTATTGTAGAAACTTTAGTCGGCTTTGAGGGTGCTGCTAGAGAGCCTTCCAGGCAGTAGGACCCAACAAGGTCATAGGCCTGATCTCTATGATATCCCTTTGATATATGATTGATTTGGGATGATTGATCTCTAATTACATATAGACTCACAGGTTTATGTCAGAATCCATACATTTTAAAGGTGGTGTATTTGACATAATAAATATTAAATTTTAGGGTTCTCCTAATGTTTTCTTAAAAAGATACATTAGGCATGTACATTAAACAATCCATATTTAGGAATATCCATGTATACCATTAGTTGTGCTATAATTCCATTACTGCCCTCCTGTCGACTGGGTAGTGTATTCATTTCTCTGAACCTTTTCTTTTTCTTTTCTCTATGACACTTCACATGAATATTACTACAACTGTTGTGATTTAGACATTTGCCTTCTAACTATTATTGATATTAATATTGCACAGAGTTGCACAGAGTTAAAATAGCTTATAATCAAAAAGAAAATAAAGGGCAGATTAAAATTAAATATTTGGAGAAATTGAATCATCACATGAGTTGTGAACTTTATGTGAGTATGTATACTGCAAAAGATACAGTTAGTTTGTGGATATGGCACAGATAGTTAGGATAGGGCAAAAAGCCAAGATTTTTTTCTTTTTTTTTTATAATTGAGCTTTTTCATTAATGAGTGCCATTTGAGGTCTAATTGTATTATCTTTTTCTCAGTTTCAGTAATCAAAATTGAGGATTACACATACAAAAAAGACTAATAATAATCAGCAATTCAAATATTAAAGGTATTTTTGTCTGTTTGTACTAGGATAAAATAAAGAACCACACAATATAATAGTTTAAATATTGAAAACGCTTATTTTAGAGATGAAATTACATCCATATTTATCTCACTCTATATAGCAGAATGTATTTAAAAGTTAAAAGGTTGACTTCAATCAAATGAACTTTATATTTGCTGATAATCACAATTATGTAAGTACAGTTGGATGAATTATTTTGCAAGCTCATATTTTTGCATTTATTTTATTAATTTATTGTAGCAAGTATCCATAAAATAAATGTATTTATGAGTCTGAGTGTAATTGTGCCAAGTTATAGAGACTGATAAATCATGTTATGTTTTTTGATTAAGTGCTCATTTTTAATATTTGAGACTTCAGTTTACATTTTTATAGAGAATTGATTTATAATTATACATTCTGTAATACATTTTTACAGCAATGCGTAGTTTGCCTTTCTTAACTTTTTTTAATGTGTCTGCAGAAATATCTGTTCTTCACACTGGTTATGTGACTCAGGTGTTACCATTATTATGTTTATATAAAATGTGAACCTAATATTAGGGGGACTACAGACAAGTTTTAATGGTAATAAAAGGAGGAAGGAAGTCAGGATAATCCTTACTGAACAGTTTGCTGTTCTCTGGGGAATACTGGTGGTGTTTGAGGAGGCCGATATGTGACTACAAAAGTGCTGTACAAATAAAGTTCTTTGCTCTTATTGCTGAGACAGTGACAGAGCAAAGCACAGTGGCCCATAACAGGCTAGGGGCCCTCTGCTACCTGGATTAAAAGGGGTCTCCTGATTTATTAGGGGAGTCGGGTAGATAATTACTTATATGGAAAGATGATCGGATCACCCTAGGTGTGGTCTGACCACTAACCTATAGTTTTGTATTTTTATTGACCTCTACGTCTACCTACTGTATATAAAGACATTGCTGATTATCATTGCTGTGATAAGGGATACTTTTTTTATGGAGTAGGGGAGAAGGAGAGGTCACAGTGGTGAGTACAGCCATTACTTTAAGCAACTTCTTATGAATAATGGGCAATTTATTGGAGATGTAATACTCTTATAGGGAAACTGTAATTCTCCAGCTTTCATAACGTCTCAGTAGAATATATTATTACTAGAGAATTGCCCGTCAGAAAATGACGGCAATGAAATTGTAAGGTAGCTAATGCTGTTTAGTGTGTAATAATGAAATATATAATACATTAATAAATGAATATACTTTACCTATTTTGAAGCATTGTGTTGAAGAGCTGGCAATGTGTTTTGATGTTGCTGCAGTATTAGTGCGTTTGAACATAAATTTGGCACTCCATGCAAGCAACTGAGGCCCTCGCCCGCAGCCGAGCCCGCAAGCGTTAGCAACAACTCGGACGCTCACAACTATATTATTATAAATACCTGTTCACTTTGTCATTATAATAGTTTATCTTTTGTGATAAATCTTACACTAAAGAGATATTTATGCCTATGCTCCTCCCATCGTTTCCATACTGTGTCAGAGTGTGGAGCACATTTCCTTACACCTTGCCACAAAAAAAGTGTGCAATAAATAGCAAGTTGCATGGAACTGTGTTCCCCACTCTCCTA
This sequence comes from Discoglossus pictus, assembly GCA_027410445.1. Classification (NCBI taxonomy): domain Eukaryota; kingdom Metazoa; phylum Chordata; class Amphibia; order Anura; family Alytidae; genus Discoglossus; species Discoglossus pictus. The sequence continues at coordinate 201,819,658 of CM050166.1, forward strand.
CTATCTGGAATAAAAGGCTATCTTTGATTTAATAACCACCAATATTAAAAACTGACATATGAATGCAGTTGGGGCAGCATGGTTTTAAATTCATTTTCAAAAGCTGTATTATAGAGGACAGCTGTTGACTCGTAATTTTAAAAATGCAAATTTTAATAGTGGAAGAGCATCATTACAATGTATAGACTGCAGCAAATACGGAAAATAAAAGGGTAACCTTTAAGGCTGATTACATTTGCATATCAACTTGTGGAAATAAGAAATATATTAAACCATATGTGGCTTAAAAAGCAGGTAAGAAATAAGAAAAGGAAGAAAAATCAGGCATGCAGATTATTCAGGAAGGAAAAAAGAATGAGCCATCATACGTGTAATAATCATAACAAATCACAAAAAGGCAATTACATTAGCTAAAACTTCCTATGGCTATTCTAAAAATAATGTACCTATTTTCAAGTGTCCTTCTTCAAAAGAGAACATTTTAAATACAGTTGTTGTTTAACTGCCAGGTATAGATATGAACGTGAATATATAACATAAAGAGGGGAGATGTTTTCCATTGATGGCAAAGAAAAAAAGCCATGGTTTGCTATTTGATTAGACTGTCCAGGCAGAAGAGCCGCATTCTATGATTCTGGTCTTGTTTTTAAGCAATTTTTAAAGCCATCAGAAATCTGAATTAAGAATTGCCAGTACCGGTATCGGCCTGTGCATAGAGAGATTAAGCACGTGACGGGAAAACTTAAGTTGTTTGTGTAGTATGTAACACAGAACATAAACAGCTATGTATGCCATGAACATAAAATAATTGTGTAGAGAAAAATCTCAAATTTAGAAGACAGTGCTTATGTCTTGGAGACTTCCATCTTGAACTGCTAGTCTGCTTGTAACCTAAAAGACATGGTTATCCTATTTGGATTTATTCCTCTATTGATAAATATCTTATCATAGTTACAGATGCTCCCTGAATTAAAATTTTCACCCTGGTGGCTAAATCTGTTATAAAGAAAAGCAAATGAAAGAAACATTCGATACAATGGTTAAAAATTAAGGTTTCTAAAAGTGCTTTAAAAATTATGAAGTACTTTATAAGAGTATTCAATAGGTATGACAATTAATGGTCCTCTAAGTACATATTTGTTCTATCATGTGACATAAAAGGCTTTAAATACATTAAAGAACAGTGAACTCTTAGGCCCTCATTCAATTGCGATTTGGCCAATTGAATAGTGCTCTAAATAAGCACATAACATATTTTTTTTAAAGAAGTTTTTAGTTAGTAAAAATGTATCCAAAAGCAAGGTTTTCACTAACTAAAAACATATTTAAAAAAATGTTATGTGCTTATTTAGACCCCTATTCAATTGGCCAAATTGCAATTGAATGAGGGCCTTAGTATTTAATAATTTCATATAGTTACACAAGTATACAGATAAGGATTTCAGCAAAATGGGAGGCAATTTGGGGTATATAGACTTTGATGCAATATATATATATATATATTTATATATATTTATATATATATATATATATATATATATATATATATACAAATAACAAGCTTAGGTCATAAAAAGTGTAGAAGAGAAATACAGATGGTACATCACTATCATGTCAGAAAGAGTAAGTCACTTTATAAATCACTGATTAACCACGAACTATAATGTTCATGAAGACCACATGTCTGGGAAGACATACTGTACATGCTTTGAAGCCTGCATAAAAGAGTTAAAATAGGCAATGGCCTATATCCTAAAATTGTTGAGGTCAATATATATAGTTAAGAGTAAAGAAGAAAATGTTATATTATTGAACCATTCTAACACATAAAGGGATTTAACCAAGTGTAGTTGGGTAGCATATTTCAGAAATGTTATAAGTCTGTAAGTAACTGTGAGGATTTTTCAAACGCCGACTGTGAGGATGCTGGGAATTTGACAAATACGCTTGTGGTTAAAGAGAGTACTGGATCAAGTGTCTGCATGACTCCATTAAGGCTTTTCTTCACTTACTGCAGTGTTACTATACTGAAGCGTTTTGCCCTTGATGCATGGAGATGCGCTCTTCCTACATTAGCATAAATGCATCATTGACTTCCAACTAACTATGCACATGAACGGATGAAAAGCTTGCACTTCAACCATTCAGTCACACCAATCATTCTAGGAACAATGAATGAAAGCCAGTGCTATCCAGTTGGTGGAGTATGAGAAGACTATGAGTTCAACTTCCTACAATGCTACAATTATTCGTTAAGACGGATTTGTATATATACAAGCAAAATGCTACTATTTATTTTAAGTAATGTATTACAAGTGTATACCAGGTAAAAAATGCATACTTTCTCCAATAAAGCTTTTTTAACATATTTTTACAGATTTTTTCTTGCTTTGCTGTTTCAGTAATTATTTTGGTTTTATATAGCAGAAAGTACTGTCTCACGCTGCTTTTCATTCCATGAAAGATTATATTTTTGCTAATAGTCTATTGTTGCAGTTGACAACTTTTAGCTGCCACCTCCACAGATTGTAACAAATCCCCAATGTCTAAGCATCTGTACGTCTTGCTCAAAGAATCTTTTTCTTAGTCCCTTTTATTTTCTCTCTCTGTTATGGATAAGCATTTGTGGTGACTTGTGCTTATTAGTTGAGTGACCTTAGAAACAATGATTTAAGCTTAATGCAAATTCTTGAATTTATTAATATGACTGGAAGATGTGTATGTCAAATAAAGAAATATTGGCTATGCTAAATTAAATAGATTAGATACAGTTACAGCTCTGAAACAACACTGGAATTTTTAATGTGCCAAAGTGTATTGGAAAACATCAAGATCAAGGTAACAGGGTGAAGGTGAAACTGATTCTTTAGATGGCTTATTTTATTTTTCACAAAAAGGCAGCAGTTGATGATTTTGGATTGTGCAGGAATTAAGAAAATCCTTTACATGTTTAAATAAGTTTAGTGCTGAAATCAAAGGCAGCTTGTTTTTTAGAGTTAGTGCAGGTGTGTATAGTAGCCTTGGTCTAAGCATTGGGGGACATTTTGGATACATCTTGGCTTTTAAAAAATCTCCAAAAAAGGAGGAAAAAGTATAGATCTCAATAAACCCTGTTTTATAAAATTAACTACTGATTTTTTATTATCTACAGCATTTTAATGGAATGGGTAGGAGGGTTACCAAGGGCTACAAATGGAATTAAAAATGGTTGGTAACAACTTTATAGAAATCAGTACAGTGTACCCAACTTTATATACTTGCCCCATTTGAAAGTATTGATCGATGATGTGATGCTGAGGCTCAATTTGTAAATGTTCGTCTCGGCTCCTACGTCACCTCCACAGCATTGCTTGAGTGGCATGTTTGAGCGAGGTAACACCTCTTTTGAGATGTAAATAGGTGGACTAGAACTGAAAGGGGCCTTTTATTATAACGTTTGATTCTTTGAACGGCCCACAAGGAGCGGACAGTCCCCATTCAAAGATGGCTGCCTCTATGCAGAGTTTTTTAAGAATAAAATGCAGGGACATTAAATGTTTGTTTTTTTGTTCGATCATTTCAGCATAGAATATTTTCTTGAGGCATTCTATATCTGGGTAGCTATCTTTTTATGACACAATTTTTCTGTGATTGGGTCACATTAAGTTGTAGGGCAGCAAGAAACTAAACATGTCACTGATTTTATGAAATGAAGATAGCATTCATTACTTAAAAGCTTAATTAGATGGAATTTTTGACAGATAAGTGTTAATATTTAAATGCCATTTAATCAGTTATCTATAGTGCCTCTCAGTTGTTTAGACTGAAAACAGTTATGCACAAAGGAATAAAGTACCAGCTATAATGACACTTAGTTTACTTTTTTCATTCACAATTGCAAAGCTCAACATTTTATTAATTATAGTTTCAAGCATGTGCTAAAGGCATATTTGCCAATTAGATACTGAAAATATATATTTTTTCCTTGATAAAAAAAAGTCAGTCAGTAAATAGCACGGATATTATAAAATAGAAATATATGTATTATTAAATTTTACAGATTAGATAGATAATAAGAGTGTTGCACACTTCTGACACAAGGGGTGTTAAACTGGGTAAGAACCAGTGGCCATAATCTACAAAGCCAAAGTTAAAAGTTATACACGTGAATGCGATATCTCAGTAATATAACAATTATTTTACAAAAGGCATCCCATGTTTTTATAAGATCATGCAAAATACTTAATAACCTTTCACCAGGAAACATTTTCTTTCAATTGTGTGTCTTGTTTGCACCATGTACATGATACATTTTCTGGTTAAATATGTATAAATGCATACAAGTAATCTGTTACATTACTAAAATACATGCACATTTAATTTTTTTATACAGCATATAAAAAAATACCATTTATGTCTTAAGTCAAACTGATGTATCTCATAAATCATACACAGAGCTTGCAAAATGATTTAAACAGCCCATACAAACAGATCCATTTTTATCATCAAAGCAATGTTTAGAATAAGTTTGAAGCATCACTTTCCTAATAATAATAGGCAAGCTAAGAAAAACAATCTATTTTAAAAAAAGACACAGTAAAGAGGACATCCGTGGAAGTGAACCATCCAAGAAGGTAATGGGGCATGATTAAATGATCAACCAAGCGTTGTGTTTTAGCAGGATTAATTCTTTTGGAAGCATTATAAGCTTGCTAACATATTGTGAATGACACAGTTCAGACAAAGTACAAAGTTATGCATATTACTCAGAGGACATTTATTCTTATAGTTGATACTTAACTATACTGCAGCTAAAATTCACTAGGTATGTTTATATTTTTATTAAATAATTGATAGTGTTATGATAACCATAGTCACATAAAACATACTTTCAGCACAAGATCCCAATTCTTGCAAAAGTATCAGTAGAGCATGTAATTCTAGTCAGTACAATCCAAGAACACATGGGGCAATTTACTAATGCATCGCGATGCAGCTTCTCAGCTCATTGTGCAATTTACTAACAGCCCTTCTCTCCTGTATCAATGCAACTCATTTTGAGTGATTGTGAAAGGGGTATATAATGGCTGATTTATGGGCATGTTATGTGGGGCTACCATGAAAATCCAATTTCTTCGAATTTACTAAAGAGAAATCATGCTTTAACTACATGCAATGCATCCCGTGTTTCAACCACACTGCAGCCATATTTTTTATATTAAAATTAAATTCAATTACCAATATTTAGCTTCTAACATACAGCATAAGCTGTTAGATGTTATATTTAGCAACTTATGTTCAATGTTAATTAAATATTTTTATTTAAATTTAAAATATACTGCTTTCATGGGGTTAAACCCTGTGATGTTGGATATCAGGATCTTGAGTAGTAAAAGTTTTGGACCCCCATGGGGTCTCTAATTATAACCATAGTTGTACTCATGGTCCCCATGGCACCCAACATTAACCCTGTTGACATAGGAGTTCCTATGGACCCCATGGCACCTAACTAACCCATATACCATTGGGCTCCCCATGGACCCCCACTGCATGCTAACTTATAACCATGGGGATCCTTATGGATCCCTGTGTCACCTAATATTGCCCCATTACCATGGGGTCCCTATCGAGCCGATGACACCTAACTAAATCTTATACCATGTGCTCTATAGGGACCCCATGGTAATCTAATCTATATCCATGGGGGTCCATATGTATCCCAATAGCATTCAAATCCCTAATATAGGGGCCCTTATGTATTGTCTAAAGCAGTGGCGAATGGTGATATTCCAAGCTGGTGGGGTGGAAGAAAGAGACCTGGCCCCTCCCCACGCCTGATGAGGGTGAGATGGTGCTGCTTCTGCTCACTTTTCTTATGCTGGGAAGTGACTCCATTTTCTTGGTGACATGGAATAATGAAATAGAACAAATAAATACATCTTAGATCAGGACATGTGGCCGTGGCAGCTCGTAGAAATAGTTAAAAGAGATCCCATAGAGAGAGACAGGGATAGAGATAGAGAGAGGGAGGGGTAGAGAGAAAGTGCCATATAGAAAGAGAGGGACAGAGAGAGGAATAGAGAAAAAAGAAGTGATAGAGTGAGAGGAAGGCATAGAGAGAGGGGGATATAAAGTTAGAGAGACAGATCATATGCCTCGTCTTCTATCCCTCTCTCCCCCTTTATATCCATCTCTCTTTTTATTTATCTCTCTATTCCTCCCTTTATCTCTTTTTATCCCTCTCACCCTCCCTCTCTATTCCCCTACCTCTAAATAAAAGCCGATACTATGATAACAGCAAATATACTGAAATAGTGTAAAACGGCATGAATAAACAATTTGTTAAATGAGCAAATAGATTAATTAAACACATTGATACTAAACGGTACGTGGGAGGAACATCTTGCACCTGCAGAAGGACAGGGGGATTATTCACCAACAACAGACCAGAACAAGAAACTTGCACCCCAAGTTGGTTCTGCATGACTCAGTATTGTTTTGTTTCTCCCTCCGTTTTAAACATGATTAAAATAGCATGTGGGAGAAGCATCTCAAACCTCCCAAATGCTATTTAGACTATCTTTAAAAAATACATTGGAATAAATCTATGTTTTTTTAAATATTTATTCAGTTTATATGCAGCCTGCACATAATTAATATTAAGTTGCAAAAAAACATATTTGAGTGGTTATTATATATATATATATATATATATATATATATATATATATATATATATATATATATATATATATATATACAGTATATATACACACAAACAAGCACACACACACATATATATATATATATATATATATATATATATGGGTATATATATATATATACACACACATACTGGAGTAAGAACTGGCAACCCACTCCAGTATCTTTGCCATGACAACCATATGGATAAGCACAACCAGAAAGAAAGACAGATGTACCTGGTGTGTTGCAGCTGTTTCTGTCTGGTATAGGCCGGGGTGGTGACAGACAGGTCACAAGCTTGGTGTATGGAGCAGGGTAGTCAGAATCAATAAGACCACCAGAGAATTGAAAAATGCTGAAGCATGCACTGGGAGCTGGGAGTTGCTTTTTTCAATAAACTTTATTAGGATTGCACCAATGTATTAACTGCTGGCGGGACTGTGAGAGGGGCTGCCCCTGCAGAAACCAGGACTTTTCCATCCTGGCCATTCTGATTGGGTGATGCTGTATGTGAGAGACAGGCTCAGTCCTATAGTTTAATGCACATATGTACCCTGATCTTTAGTACTAGGCAAGTCACCAGCAGGGGGCTAGTCAGTGTTTGATGCACTAAGAGTTTTGTAATTTAAAGTGACAGCAGCAGATAATAAAAAAATAGAAGATTGAACATGATATAACACATTATTATTTTTTTATTATTGAAATTAAACAAGTAAGTGATGGGGGGATTAAGTCAGTGCATTCATTTTGAGAGGGTGGTTGCCCATTTGGCCCTATTGCACCGTCCCTGCTCTAAAGGCTTACACAGCTGCTAAAGTTGTTAGTATGATACATACTTGATAAATAAGTATGATTTATCTTGAACTGCTGTGGTTCTTTAAAGCTTCTACTTTCTTAAAACAGAGTAGGTGGAGGAGCATGCAATGGACAATCTAATCACGCCCACTAAAAAGAAAATAAATATATAAATATAATATGTTTTTTTATCCATTGAAATGATAATTACAGCAATATCCTTGACACATATTAAAGGAAGCTTATTTGTCAATAATATATACAGAGCTACAGTTAATAGAAGATCAAATTCAATCTTTTTGGATTTTGCAAAGGCTTTTGATACAGTGCCACATGAGAGACTATTGTGCAAACTAAGAGATACAGGCGTTGCAGTAAATATCTGCTCATGGATTGAGAGCTGGCTAAAAGACAGGAAGCAAAGGGTTGTTGTAAATGGAACATACTCCGATTGGACTAATGTGGTAAGTGGGGTTCCTCAGGGTTCAGTATTAGGTCCTCTCCTTTTTAACATATTTATTAATGACTTAGAGGTTGGATTGGAGTGTGGTGTCTCCATTTTCGCTGATGACACGAAGTTGTGCAAGGTAATTAAATCAGATAGTGATGTGCTTTCCCTCCAAAGGGATTTACATAAAATTTAGGAATGGGCATCTAAATGGCAGATGAGATTTAATATGAATAAATGTAAAGTTATGCATCTGGGAAGGAAAATTAGCCATGCAATTTATAATCTTAATGGAGCAAATCTAGGTGTATCAGATATTGAAAGCGATTTGGGAGTGCTTTTGGACAACCACCTAGGTAACAGTGCTCAAAGCCAAGCAGCAGCTGCAAAGGCAAATAAAATATTAGCATGTATTAAGAAGGGTATAGAAGCCAGGGAAGCAAATATAATTCTGCCACTATACAAATCTCTAGTATGTCCTCTTTTTGAATATGGAGTACAATTTTGGGCACCACTTCATAAAAACAACATTTTAGAGCTGAAAAAGGTACAGAGGAGGGCAACAAAACTAATAAGGGGAATGGAGGGGATAAGTTATGAAGAAAGACTAACCAAATTAAACGTATTTTCTCTAGAATAAAGAAGTCTAAGAGGAGATATGATTACCTTATATAAATACATCCAGGGTCAGTATAAAGATTTGTCAAGGGAGCTTTTTGTGCCAAGAGGTTTTCAACTGACAAGAGGACATCCCTTGAGGTTAGAAGTAAAAAGATTCCACCTTAAAGAAAGAAAAGGGTTCTTCACAGTAAGGGTGGTTAATCTGTGGAATTCTCTACCAGAGGAGGTGGTGACAGCGGATTCGATAGATAACATTAAAATAGGACTGGATTTATTTCTAATTAAAAAGGGAAATCAGGGTTATCATGGATAATTAGAGAGGCAGTATTTATCCAGGGAGAAGTCCGGGCGCCGGTGTCTGGGATCAGGAGGGATTTGATTATTTTTTTTTTTTGCATGTTTGCGTTCGCAACGAACGGCGAACACATGCGCTTTTTGGTCTGCCCCCTATACTTTATCATTGAGGAAACTTTGACCCTGCACCTTACAGTCAGCAGACACATTCCAGCCAATCAGCAGCATACACTCCCTTCCAGGGCCTTCCATCTGAAGGACAGCCTCCATTTTAGAATCATTCTGAAGCTACATTCATCGAGAGAGGACATATATTCTACCTGCTGCTGATTTAATAGGGAAATAGATAGCCAGGCTGTGTATTTAGCTTTCACTACACACCTGAAGGACTCATTTGATATCTGTTGCAAGGACAGCAACCCAAAAAGCCCTTTTTAGGGCTAGAACATCATTTATTTTATTTTATTATTTTCTTCTGTGTAATCTAATTGCATATGCCTGCCTGCTAGCATGTGTGTGAGGCCTATTGCATCTACTCTGCCAACTTTTGCCAGTGCACAGTGACACTCATATCTGGTGCAACCGTAGTGTACAGTGACATAAAACAACACTTTTTGACTGTAATCGATTGAATATCAGTTGCCTGCCTACAGGTGTGTGTGTGAGGCCTATTGCATCTACTCTGCCAACTTTTGCCAGTGCACAGTGACACTCATATCTGGTGCAACCGTAGTGTACAGTGACATAAAAGAACCCTTTTTTGACTGTAATCGATTGAATATGAGTTGCCTGCCTACAGGTGTATGTGTGAGGCCTACAGTGTCTACTCTGCCAACTTTTGCCAGTGCACAGTGAAACTCATATCTGGTGGCACCTTAGATTGCACGCGCAGTGCCCCAAATTTGAAGTGGGAGGTCTGACCAAGCATCTTTTTCCATCTCCCTGTTCCAAAAATCAATGCCATATACACGTCCCCTAATAGTGGACGTAACAGGGATTAAACCGATAGGAAAAGTACTACTTAACAGTACACACCTTATAATAATGCAGACAGAGGCAACGCAGAGAGAGGAGTCTGAAGAAGAGGAGTCAGAGGAGGAAGGTGGCTTTAAGAGGTGGAAGACCAAACACAGCAGGCATACCAGGGGGCTTGTTGTCACCTTTCGGGGAACCTTGGGTGGAGGAAGAGACCTTCAATGACATCAGTGAGTACAAGGAACGGGACATGGCTAGCTTGGTATCCAACCTTGTGCAAATGGGGAGTTTGCGGTTGTGCAAAGGGACTGTTTGCGGTTGTTTGCGGTGCATTAAACGGGGAGATTAGTCTGTTACTGTGAAGCGGGTGTAACCCTTACACTACCTGATTGATACAACATCATACCAGATGTTTTAAAGCATGTTATTCCAAACAATTTAGGAATGTTAGGTGATTTATGCCCTTTATGGCTTAAAACCAGACTCTGCATCAACTATGTAATTTTCCATGGGAGTTTTGCCATGGATCCCCCTCCGGCATGCCACAGTCCAGGTGTTAGTCCCCTTGAAACAACTTTCCAATAACTATTGTGGCCAGAAAGAGTCCCTGTGGCTTTTGAAATTCGCCTGCCCATTGAAGTCTATGGCGGTTCGCCGATGTTCGTCCGTTCGCAGACATTTGATGAAATTCGCGTCCGGGGTTCGCAAACCGAAAATTTGATGTTCGCGACTTCACTAATACTCACCATAATGTCTACACGGACATGTTTTGTAACTATTATGTTTTTTTTTTCCTTTGGAGATGTATGCAAATATATATATTTTTCATTTTAATTGAATACTTGTATAGTGTGCACTTTACATTTTCAACACACCATGGGGTCAAAGTTTGCGAGCAGACTAACATAGTCATCGATAATTATCTCAACCTTTTTTTGTTTTTGTGTTGTTTTTTACAAAAAAATTTACATTTTAATAAAATATAACTTCAGTTTATAGAGAATTAAAGCCTCTAAAACAGCATTTAACTACAATGTAACATGTAATGATACATAATGTTTTAATTCTCTACGTTCATCAATCTTATATGGTAGATCCTAACACTTCAACCTTTTTATATCTTATTGCATTGCTTTTTATAAACCTAAATTTAAACTGAATTTAAAAACTATAGTAGGTTCAGTACTCCATATCCTGAAAATATAACCAGTTCCACTGTTAATGTGATTTATCAGTTTTGTAGCATATTTATAATTTTTTCTTTCATATTACCCAAAAGAGAAAAGATTGAGTCTCCGAAATTGAAGGTCTCATCAGTATGAGGATAGTTTTAAATCTAAAATTTAGAAAATACCTCTACAATAAAACATACAATAATCTATCTTTGTGTACATTCACACGTCTAATACAGGGCACAAAACCTCCTTCAGCACAAAATCGCAAACTATACAATGTTACTACTCCAGTCAATGGACATACAGAGTTATCACTTTTAATTCCTAAATATTCCTAAATATTTTCTACATTGACCCCTTTAAAGCTTATGTCTACTGTTTTAACACAGCTTTTTCAACAAAGCACGAGGTGGAAGTACATGAGGTTTCTAACCTATCCTTAGACAGCTGTTTTGACCTGTAGAGTCTCATCACTGGAACAAGTAGATCAAGAAGATGTTCCTTATAATAAAAGTCAAATTAATTCTCTGTTACATGCACAATGATTAATAGATGAAGCTTGTTAGAATGAAGTGCAATTAATTATGATAAGAAATTTTGATATGCCTGTGACAATACATGTATTTCTGGCAGCGTTTTGTTTTTAATTTTATAATAATTGCTATCTACACTATGCATGGTTTGTCTGTCAGTATATTTATTTCCGTTATTTGTCTTGTACAAATTAGCACACATTTTCTGTTCTATGAACCTTGATACATATTTATCTACATTGACAACATTACAAAAATTCTATTTTCTTCTGTTCATCTGGTCTTTAGTTCCATGTCACTGATAAATAACTGTATTGTTTCAGATATTACCATATAATATTATGCACTTCCTAAAATAGTTTTGCTATTCTGAATGTTGCATACGATTCTTTTTATGAAAGAAACCATAAAGGAAACCAGAATATTGTATTATATTTTATGAAAGCTTTAAACACAAGATTGAAAAAATATCCATCTAAATTATGGATAAATCATATATTATTGTCTAAATGTCACCATGATTTTTTCATGTATTTGCCAGGAGCTTGTTTAGGTTATATGCTGCCATAGACCTATTCAGAACGGAGTTCCCCGGCTATTCAAAAGTACATGTGTATTTATGTATATTTTCTTGTTGTTCAGTCCTCCAGGCATGTCCAACTCCCTGTGATCATATGTATGCAGCACGCAGGCACATCTGGTTGTGCTTATCCATATGTTTCCCCCCCCTCAAATATACTGAAGTGGGTTGCCAGTTCCTTCTCCAGTGGACCATGATTTATCTGACCTCTCCTCTATAACCTATCCATCTTGGGTGACCATACATGGTATAGCTCACAGCTTTATTGAAGTACACAAACCCCTTCACCACAACAAGGTAGCAATCCAGAGGGGGTATGTATATTTACAGTATATTCAATACAATGTCCTGAACCGGGGCAGTGAGAGGGACGGGTGTGGAGTCACTTTCATTTTAATCTTTCATTCTACTGCAATGGTAACTTGAAACAACCAAAAAAAATACTGCTATATGCATCAACATTGTTGGTTTAGGCAGAAATAAATGAATGGCATTAGCAAATAAATAAAAAAAACTCACCAATTGGCTGTCCCATCTCAAACCAGCAAACAGTTAACACTTGTTAGTTAGTTCATTAGTAGAAACATTTTTCCAGTGTGTGAGGGATTAGAACCCACTTGCACTTCTATCTTCACAGGGCGCTTCACTCAATATAGTGCAATTGTTTTTACAACAGGACATCACAGGATATAGGACACCACCTTGTGTGTACATTACCTTGAACTAAATGGTTAATTCCTCACTTGACAGCAAAGTAATATGTATTTAATAAATTGTTCCTTTCTTAACAGTGGAATGATACACTAACAGCTAACCATAGGTTTCCACTATTGTGTTATTAATGAACACTGCCCAGCTATGTGGATGGCTCTTACACAACAGTGACATCTTGTTTGTATATTCTGCTACAAGATCCAACTAAACAAGATGGAAAAGGATCTCAGTGAGGGAGAATGTGAATAAAAAATGGCAGACCTCTAGAGAAAGCAAATGACAGTCACTAAAGAAGAATGTGCTCATGTGAGAATAGGGGAGTTTATTTGTGTGTTTTTTTTTTTGGTTACCCCCCTCCCTGCTAAAGTGTGCATGTGGGAGATTGTCCCAAGGCTTACTTAATCAGTCTCCACATTGTGATGGTAGATTGATCCTGTCAAGAAGCAAATCAATGCTCATTTGGAATGAGGAGCTGATGGAATGAGCCCCAGGTAGTTTTATAAATGGAATACATTCATGTTATATGTAAAACAATACTAATGATTACCTTTTATTCACTACGAGTTTTCCTTCTAAGCTAAATGATGATGAAGTACATATTCCCACAACTAATTATTTAGGAGTATATTTGGCAAATACAATAATCAAAACATCATTGATTCAATGTTACTTTACTATACTCACTATATTACCTGGCATTTCTATTATAGTAGAAACTAAGTGGTAAAAATATATAAATTACCAGGAAACAGCATACATCTTATTTATATATTTTGTTGCATAGGAGATACAGTGTGTGACATCCCAGTTTGTGACTGTTTTGACATGTTCAGTGCTTTTCATTTGATCTTTTCCCATGTTTCGAGATTGCTTTCATACTATACTGAATCTATGACATGCTCTTTGGCATATAATGATAAGGTAGTACTGGAAAAAGTTGGAAATGCTAAATAATCTTGCCAAGGGCTGTCAAAACAAATACTCTTCAGCAGAAATAATAACAACATCTGCATGCTGTACAGTATATGAACTTGATTGTGCAATTGCAAAAAAAAAATCCTTTGTGCTTGTTGTACACTCTGAACTGTCATATAAAGAACCATGGCATAAATCATACATAAAATATAAAACATCTCAAAATAAACAAAATGCTAATTGATAGAAAAAGAAAGACCGTCATCCAACCAAAAGGAATTCTAAATAGTAATTGAGATATTGTTATGTATATTAAAATAAACCATTGTAAACTGTTCTATTGGAAAGTCCACCATCTGAGCACAACACATAAGTTGTTCAATCATTTATTGTTTTTCTTCTGTGTTTGAATATTTGGTATGGATAAATGACTGCTTCTCCAAAAATGTTAAAACTCAGAACAGGGTTTATAGCCATAAAATAATATATTGGTAGTGAATAGTGCGCAAATGAATGAAAGGATTGGAAGGAATGACATGTAAATCAAGGCCATATAAATCAAGATTGATTAAATTACAAAAGGATCAGTATATACTAAAATATTCAAGGTCAGTGTAAGGAATCACAAAAATGAAATTTTGTCTACAAAGTAAAATCTATAGATTGAGGGAATAGCAAGATTTAAATGCCCAAAGATAGTGGATAGATATAAAAAGAGATTGTACAATATTTATAAATGAAAATTTACAGCATTATACCAGCAATATTTAAGAGAATAAAAGTTAATTCAGGATTTTTTTTTAAACCAATATAGCTTTTTCCTTACATCCTTAAACATAGTAATATAGTATTTCACACATAATGTTTTTATAAGTAGACTTTAACATTTTCATGATTACTAAAAAATGTGAAATAAAAGAAAGAGAAAGATAGAGTGATAAAAAAAGCAATGTTTTTGTTACGCTTTTTCTGTCTTTCCTTGGAAAAGACAACAATGTAAATATCAATATAAAAAAATATTCTCTGAACATGGTTGGTGTAATTTGTTATCAACATAATGTACTAGGTTACTTTTCGATATCACACACATTCTATCTATTTTCCCTAATAAAGAAAAATGTTTTATAGCATTGTGCTGTGGTTTGAATGCAGTAGAGCTTTAATGCAATTCCAGTCAGCAAAGGTTAATGGTGGAGGCCAGGCAGGTTATAACTCTTTTTTTTCCAATGTAATTTTGACCTGTTCACATGGCTTTGTTTCCTTTCTAAATCTTAAGCAGTACATTTCATATACAATTATGATGTTCTAACATAAGTTATTATACATCATAGACAATGATATTTGGCCAGACTTTACAATTATTCTATTCTTTTATATTCTGTTCACATTCATTGGCTATAAAGATTGTATGTTTTTGTGTTTATGTTCAAGGTACAAATTCTTTATGAAAATATAATCTTCACATCTGTATAAAACATATGGTAGATTTTTTTTTAATTTGTTCTGAAATCACACTAAGACTTAATTGAAATACTAAGTAAATACAAAACAACTTGTTTTGCTATAGACTATATTTTAATTCTTAACACTTGTTATTTTCCCATAGAATATACATACTTAATTAGGGAGCTCTAATATGATATTCTGTTGCTACATAATGTTACAATATGCCTTGGTACATGGATGAACATTTTTATTATTATTATTATTATCATCATCATTTATTTATAAAGCCCCATTATATTCCTTCTTGCTAAGTACAAGTATATAGTTAATACATAAGATAAGTATAACAAAATGTAAATACTGCTACACAGGGTGTAGAGTTGTTCTAGTAAGAGTTGACAATCCTATACAATATATAATATACCTATAAACTGTGATACATTTACTGATGCAATACCCCATGATCCAGTTCTCAGGATAATGCAACAAACACAAAATGGATTCCTGGTAAACAGAGTGTTCAAACATTATCTAAAAAAATGCAATATGCCCATGTCTTACACAGTTGCTGATATTGTTAGTTACTTTTTTATTGCATTGCAATGGTCTTTTAATAAAATACAATGTACAATTATATTTAATCAGACTATTTGCCACAGTTTTAAAATTCAACCTGTTTTTTATGTATTTTTCTGTTATTAGTTTACTTGATATATGAATATTGAAACTTTTTTTTACTGTAATGTTTTCAAAGGAATGTGCCACTGAATTAAACTGCAGAAAGTCTTTAATTTTTCCAAAATGTATACACTGATATGTGTTAATAAAATGAAGTTCACACTTCAATTTAGAGTTGACAAAGTGTATGAAGGTGTTGATTTTTTTAGAGGAGATTTTGCAATTATCCAGCTGTCTATTCTCAGTTGGCATCAAAGTACTGCTGTCTCGAAAAATGCCCTCCAGCTTTAGCCAAACTTTCTTTTACTTTTTTCCAAACTTTCACTTGTTGAGATATTTGATAATTATACAACGTAATTATTACCAAGTTCATGTGCTTTTTTCTTTTCAAAAGCAAAACTTATTAAAGGGATATCACTACTTACTCATGATTTAGAATACTATTCAATATGGACGCTTTTGCTATTTTGTTATTAACAGTCTACCCTTGATAGCAAGACCTCCATCCTCTTAAAGGGACATGATGACAGGTTTCTGGATTTCACTAGGAATATAATAAAGCTATGTAACTGATTACTTTTGTGTATTTTGTTTATTATTAATAAGTGCTCTTCATGGTGTGAAAGAACACAAGATTGTATGTTAAAATTATCTATTTTTTTGTTTAATTACACTTAAAAGAGATTAAAAAAAAGTGTTAGGTCTGTTTACAATTGCATGATTAATGACAACTGCCGGCAATGGCCATTGTAGCTCTGGGTGCAGAGAATGAGTTATATGTTTTCTTGGCATTCAGGAATCCTACAGCCCAGCAGTTAACACACAAATAACTTATGTCAAAGATTCTAACACTGCTTTCTATGCACAGATGAATTTATAAAGGGTTAGCTGTAGTTTTCCTCTGCTTTCCTCTCTGGAACTTGCTGTCAGTCTGTCTGGCAGCTTGCCAGTGACGCATGTAAACATACATTTAATCAATAAATATCTTGGTAAAAAAGAACGGATTTCAAAAATTGAAAACGTTTTTCACCATGGTGTTAAGAGATCTTTACATTGGTGTGCTTCACATTGTACTGAATTAAGTGGCCCATTAAAAGCTCTGTTTTTCTACCTTAAGTCTAACATATAGTTTTTTAATTGGATTCACCCTTTTGCAGCTCATGAAGACAATGTGCACAGTGTGTGCTGAGAGATGGTCATTGATTGGCTAATTTGAAACACTGCACTCCACAGTCAGTGTATTCATGAGCTGCATTAGCTGCAGATGGCAGACCCAAACCGGTACACATTGTATGATTTTAGGCAGAAAAAGACAAGGTTTTAATAATTTCCTTATAAAATAATACACAAAAAGTAAATACATACATAGATACATTATATTCCTTTATCCCATGTAAGCACTGATTGTACATTATCAAATTTTACATTGCACATGCAAGTGAAATACACAGGATATGGTGTGTGGGCTCATGTTACGTGTTGGTATGCAACTGCAGCAGTACCAAGATGGTATTTTTTGCTATCATGGGAGGACTGTTTATAACAAAATGGCTGTTATAGTGGAAAGTAGCCTAGATCATGAGTAAGTAGTGTTATCTATTTAGTTTAATAATTTAATAAGTGAAGAAGTGAAGCATTTTTCTAAACTGACACATGTAATCTTACTTCAGTGATGTTTTAAGGACTAAGAAGCAACTTTTGCACATTTAATTGATATAAGGTAAATGGGCTATCTTGATAACCTAGGCTTTAGGTAGACTGAGCTTAGATTAAAGTGGCTATGGTGTTTGGCCCACAGCAGTGACTAGGAACAAACGCTGTTAAGCAACTCAAGCATGTCTGGGATAAGTATAAGGCAGTCCTGAGGATTAATTAAACCAGGCTTATTAGGAAGTTAGATTGGACAACGTAGATGGTCCTTTTGGTTCTTATCTGCTATCAAATACATGTCTCAGAATTTTACCAAACAACTGATTCTTAAAAACGTAATAATATTAAATAATGATAAAACCTGAATGGTGGTGACTGTTTTTCAGTTTATACAGACTGGTTTATTCCTAAATTGAAATCAAAAGATGACACACTCATTTACCAACCTGAGGAAATTACGAAGGCTTTTGAGAAATTTTACACTGAGTTATACTCAGCAACTCCCCAGTAAGGTTCGCCTGGGCATAAAACTCAAATCAATACATTTCTATCAACTATCAAGTTTCCCCAAATTGACAGTGACAGGGTTGATTCCCTTAAAGCTCCCATTTCAGTAGAATAAAGTAAAACAGCTATTAAGGCGACTAAACCTCACAAAGCCCCTGGTGCAGATGGATTTACCAATTATTACTATAAGCAATTTATGGATTCCCTCTTACCTCATTTCCAGTCTCTGTTTAACAACTTTCTGCTTGGTAAATCCATGATGGCAGAATTCCAGGAAGCTAAAATTATTGTTTTACTAAAAAGAGGATATAAGTATATACCCATATACTTAATTAATAGCTATATCAAACCGTATTCCAGAGTTCTAGCAAACACGTTGGCTCAATTGTTGCCATTTGCGATCCATCCGGACTAGATACGTTTCATTCAGGGGAGGCCCCTGAAAACACCAGGCAAATCTTTGACTGCTAAAAAGATTCCTCTGATGTTGCTCTTGTTGGATGCGGAGAAAGCCTTTGATGGGATTGACTGGGCCTATATGTATAAGACTCTGCTTAGGTTGCGCCTGAGTGATGGCTTTCTGGAGAGCATTATGACATTATATTTGGCTCTGAAAGCATACATCTCTTATCAAGGCTTTAGATCTTAGATATTCAAAATCTCCTGAGGGACGAGACCTGGTTGTCCACTGTAAATGTAAGTAATCAGGGTTTGAGAGGAAAGGCAGGGTAATATAAGTGCCAGGATCAGTAAGTATTTCTACAGAACAGTACTCTTGTCCTATTCAACTTATTACTGACCGACTGACTAGTAGTGCAAAAATCTATAATAATCACACAAAGAAACACAAGTACACCTTTAATAACTATCCAGAGATGCCTTATATAACAAAAAAGGTCTGATTGGCTATGACCATATATACAACCTCAAATTTGGGAGAAAAAACATAGTATGTTTAGGTCAGTACCTTATTCCATATGTTATGCTTGGTCATAAAACATAACCTTTATTGGTCTTATTAATAAAATATACAGTGGATATAAAAAGTCTACACACCCCTGTTAAAATGTCAGGTTTCTGTGCTGTAAAAAAATTAGACAAATATAAATCATTTCAGAACTTTTTTCACCTTTAATGTGACCTATAAACTGTACAACTCAATTGAAAAACAAATTGAAATATTTTAGGTAGAGGGAAGAAAAAATATAAAAATAAAATAATATGGTTGCATAAGTATGCACACCCTTAAACTGATACTTTGTTGAAGCACCTTTTGATTTTATTACAGCACTTAGTCTTTTTGGGTATGAATCTATCAGCATGGCACATTTTAACTTGGCAAGATTTGCCCACTCTTCTTTGCTAAAACACTCCAAATCTGTCAGATTGCAAGGGCATCTCCTGTGCACAGCCCTCTTCAGATCACCCCACAGATTTTCAATCGGATTCAGGTCTGGGCTCTGGCTGGGCCATTCCAAAACTTGAATCTTCTTCTGGTGAAGCCATTCCTTTGTTGATTTCGATGTATGCTTTGGGTTGTTGTCATGCTGAAAGATGAAGTTCCTTTTCATGTTCAGCTTTCTAGCAGAAGCCTGAAGGTTTTGTGCCAATATTGACTGGTATTTGAAACTTTTCATAATTTCCTCTATCTTAACTAAGGACCCAGTTCCAGCTAAAGAAAAACAGCCCCAAAGCATGATGCTGCCACCACCATGCTTCACTGTGGGTATGGTGTTCTTTTGGTGATGTGAAGTGTTGTTTTTGCGCCAAACATATCTTTTGGAATTATGGCCATAAAGTTCAAGCTTGGTTTCATCAGACCATAACACCTTTTCCCACATGCTTTTGGGAGACTTCAGATGTGTTTTTGCAAAATGTAGCCTGGCTTGGATGTTTTTCTTCGTAAGAAAAGGCTTTTGTCTTGCCACTCTACCCCATAGCCCAGACATATGAAGAATACAGGAGATTGTTGTCACATGTACCACACAGCCAGTACTTGCCAGATATTCCTGCAGCTCCTTTAAATGTTGCTGTAGGCCTCTTGGTAGCCTCCCAGACCAGTTTTCTTCTCGTCTTTTCATCAATTTTGGAGGGAGCTCCAGTTCTTGGTAATGTCACTGTTGTGCCATATTTTCTCCAGTTGATGATGACTGTCTTCACTGTGTTCCATGGTATAGCTAATGCCTTGGAAATTCATTTGTACCCTTCTCCTGACTGATACCTTTTAACAATGAGATCCCTCTGATGCTTTGGAAGCTCTCTGAGGACCATGGCTTTTGCTGTGGGATGCGACTAAGAAAATTTCAGGAAACACCAACTAGAGCAGCTGAACTTTATTTGGGGTTAATCAGAGGCACTTTAAATGATGGCAGGTGTATGCTGACTCCTATTTAACATGATTTGGAATGTGATTGCTTAATTCTGAACACAGCTACATCCCCAGTTATAAGAGGGTGTGCAGACTTATGCAACCACATTATTTTTATTTTTTATTTTTCTTCCCTCCACCTAAAAGATTTCAGTTTGTTTTTCAATTGAGTAGTACAGTTTATAGGTCACATTAAAGGTGGAAAAAGTTCTGAAATAATTTATCTTTGTCTCATTTTTTTACAGCACAGAAACCTGACATTTTAACAGGGGTGTGTAGACTTTTTATATTCACTGTATACCTAATGAAAATCGGCTATTAAAATATCTACAAATATTGTCTATGACTGAAAGTTGAGACTCTTTAAGCAAAGTATTAATCTCATATTATTGTATACCACACTATGTTTCTGGTAATTCACATACCTTTAGTATTTACAATATCGGAAACCCCTTTCTCTCGGTTTGAAATCAGAATGAGTCATCTATATGGTATGATACCCTAATTCTGTATAGTGGCATTCCCTATTAATAGAGAAGCATGACTTAACTTGAAGCACCCACTATTTATCCTCTATATATGACCAAGTCAGTATTATAGTAATAAAACTATACTGTTATAATTTCCTATGTGTTCACATTAGACCAAAGAGTCTTTCTGTTTCAAAAGAAGTAGTTTGGTTTGTGCTGCAAATCGTTTGTCCCGCTGACAGCTAGTGACGTCATCAAAAGACGCCACCTAATGCTTGATGCACAAGTTTTGCGACTGGACACTTCTATGGAGACTGACAAAAAAAAATCCCAGTAATCTTGGTGGATAACATAACTATCGCTGCAGATTAACAGCCTTATTAAATTGCGATTTGGCCAATTGAATAGGGCTCTATATAAGCACAGAGCATATTTTTACAGAAGTTTTTAGTTAGTGATCTGCTATCCAAAGCAAGGTCTTCACTAACTAAAAACTTAGAGCCCTATTCAATTGGCCAAATCACAATGTAATAAGGCTGATAGTATAGAAGTCCAACACTGGTCTCCTTCAGACTTTCGAGAGAAACACCACCTACCACTCAAGGAGTGGCTCAACCTGGATTTGATTAACTCCAATATAGCTAATTTATTAAGAGATAATAACTCAGCTAGTAAAACCCCTTTTGAAAAATGTTGCATATACAATTCAATCGGTACAAAAAATATTTTCACCCTTTATAATAATGTAATTGAACAGGCAACAGCCTTGCTTCAGGGGTTGTAGTGCCACAAGAAAACCAAGACATATGCTGTGGGATCTTTCTAAAATAGCTCATATTTGGATTAAAACTTCTGCCATTTTAGAAACGTTATGGGGAGTCCGGGTTCCTCAAAAGCCAGAGGAAGCCCTATAAAATAAAACAAAGCCATATATATATATATATATATATATATATATATATATATATATATATATATATATATATATATATAATGTATTATTAGACTTTATTTGTAATGTGCCAACATACTATAGCGTAGTTAAACAGGGTAGATACAATCAATAAAAACTTAACAAATTATGAAAGAAACTCACAGGCTAACAGTCTAAAGGATATGGGTGAGGTATAGAAAGGTGAGGTACAATATAAAGTGTAAATTAATGCTGAAGGTGATATATATGTACTGTATATATACATCTATGTATACATTTACATATACAGCTACATATATATATATATATATATATATATATATATATATATATATATATAGAGAGAGAGAGAGAGAGAGAGAGAGAGAAAGTGTGTGTGAGAGAGAGAGAGAGAAAGAGAGAGATTCTGTATATAGACATTGATCCTCAGAATTTGAGTTACTTTATGTTTTAGTGGAAGGTGACACCCCTTCTAAAGACTAATCCCTTTGCTCCTCTTCAGCTTCTGCCATCATCGCTCCTCAGGAAGGGGAAGTTCTGGTTACATTTTTATTTATCAGATTCAGGGCTGGGAGCAAATTATTCCAATTTTCGTTACTTCCTATGGAAAAAAATGATTCTATATTCATCCCATTCAGTATCCGTTCATCTCTCAAGAACAGATTAATGACAAATATGGACGTTCCACCGGGGAGGGTCGGAGCTGCTGCCGGGGCAGGTGGTGCAATGCACCAGGGCCCTGGGGATCAATGTATTTTTGTCCCTTTCCCTACTATTCACTAGCAATCGATTTAGCAAAGAACTTGCCCAGTGTTGTCTGTTTCTGTCTGTTATCTGTTGTCTGTCTTTTATAGATACTATATATATAGGTTCATATATAAAAGTCACAAAACAAAATCACAGCAGAAAATATTATATGCATTTTTTCCTGTTATAAAGAAATCATAAAATGATCTGCCACTGTAAAGCAGTTTTGTGATTTCAAGGTTTAATTCAATTGCATTATAATATTGAAGCCTTATAGCAAATGCCTGCTGTAATAACATAGCATTAAAGCATAACACAGGATGGATGTGATACCATAAATATAATATTGCAGTGGTTGTTTAACTATGCACATTATACTGTATAAAACAATGCAGCATAACCAGAACTATAGATGTTATATAAATTATTTAAAAGGACAAGGAACACAATTATTTGTTTTCAATCACTTAAAAGAGCATGCTTCATTGTGCTTTGCATGAAAAAAATAAATAAAACCTGTTTAAACTTTATTGGAAGTGCACAGAGCATACATTCGTACTTTATTAGCAGACAAGTATGAGTCGTAGTTGCTCATTGGCTGAAAGGTGCAAGCCCTCAGATCAGCTAAACATTTGTGTCAATTATTTTTTTCTACTTTCCTTTGATAAAAGAGAGCACCGTCTTTCATATGAAACAAAAATAAAATGCTTGACGTGTCCCTTTAATGATAACTGATTAGGAAACCAATTTTTCAGCCACTTAGGTGTAATAATATTTGGGTTTGACCAATTTCTTTGTATCGCTGTTTTGTGGAGCATCTGTGCAAAACCTCCAGGCATCTGTTGCTAAGTACCAGAGTGATGACTTGTGTCAGAATACCAGATGTAAAGTCATAACTTCACTTAAGTAACTACACGGCAATGCACACATGTATGGTGCTTGAAAACAGGTGTGTGTATAAACCTCAAGTGCTTATCAGATTATAAGGAAAAAAATTACGGATCAGAGATATTGCTCATGTTGATTGAACTTTTGTTTGGAACATTCCAGCTTTCTTGTGTTTCTTTAGATTTTGAAACTTAATGAATATGGTTCACTTTATTTCCAGTCCTTTTGACCTTGAACGGAGCTTTTCATATATTTCAGTGCTAAATGGTTCATGAATCAGGTAAGCACTCAGTTAAACCCTCCTGGGACATTGTATGAAATCTTGCTAAAGGCTATGGTTCCTTGTAGTCATCAGTCAGCTACTTCAAATGAGAAATGATACAGTGCCACAGCTGGCATACACTTGTTGAACAGAATTCTTTATCTTTATTCAGCAATCAGCAGCGGTAAAAGAAAATTATAATAACAGATGCAATGGACTGGGGGGAAATAGCACTACTTGTTGTGGCCTTGCCATTAAGAAGGTAGGGGTTAGCCCTCAAAGAAGCCGCTGCTTTCTGTTAAGGATTCCCGTAATATATCTTTGTTTCTGCTGAATAAAGATATGGAATTAATTTAGTTAATGCAAACTGTGAAATCATTGTATTATTTCTCTTTTATATTCCACTGCCGGGAGAATGAAAATTTCATTAGAAACACCTGGGGGGAGAGAATTTGATACGTATCTCTGCAAAGCATTGCGCAAACCTTTACTGCTTTATATAAATGTTATTTGTTTGAGGATTGTTTTGTAGATTCAGAGGGATCTCAGTACTGAGATAAGAAATGCAGCATAATACCTTTTCTTGGAGTAACACAGAAATAAAATTACAAGTTTTCAAACCACACAGTGGGCATTATTGTGTTCAAGTGACATAGAGCTCTGTAAGGTCCAGATATACATAACCTAAATTTTATGAATTGTTAATATTTTAATTTACCTCTTGAGGGGCTCTAGAGGGCTTCCATGTTGACCCTCTCACTTCTTACATCCTTGTACAAGACACTAGGGATATTTCCTATTATCTGCCAATGAGCAGTTGCATCCAGCGGCCACTAGGTGGAGCGGTGGTTGCCCTTCGACATGTTTTTTTATTTCTATGAGTGTTAGATTTACGGTTAGGGTTTATGGTTAGGGTAGGGGTGGATGATAAGCTTTACATTGTAAAATAGTTAATCTACCATTACCCTAGCCCTAAACCCTAACTCTAACCCCTAAATGTAACCCCAACCCCTAAATGAAACCCTAACCCTAAACCTAGGAAATGTAACAAAGTTTTGTCCGCACCCTCTGGCAGATAACAGGAAAGGTCCGACACTAGACCATGAGACCACTTGATCCAACAGGAAGTTTTTGGCTGTGCTGTGTGCATTATAAGATGCAGCATGGATATTCACAGCTTGCTATATTATTTGTTTATTTTTTCAAATATTGCTTATTATAATTAAAACTAAATAAAAAAAATAACAACTATGCTGTAGATATAAATAAATACAGAAATGTTATTTTATCTCATTTTCCATAACATTAACAGTGATAAATCAAAAACAAAGTAAAGTAAATGAGGGGGAGGAGAACAGGGATAGTGCAATAATTTAAGAAATTTTTATTTTTTCTCCCTTTTTTCTCCTTTTTCTTATTTCTTCCTTTTAACTCTTCTTCTCTACTTCTCTTTTTCTTTCTTCAAAGTTATTTAGCTTCTTATGTCATTCATTAATTTATTTTTGTCTATTCCCAGTGTCCAAATGTTCCAAAAGGATATCCATTTTTTTATATTTTTTGTATATAACTGCTGATCATGTACATTGTGTGTATTTATTGAATGCTTTTTCTATCTCATCTATTGTGCGTTTATCTGATTTCTATTTTTTTTGTAATGATTCCAGTAGCTAAAATATTTGATTTATTAGGAGTTGTGTGTCTTTTGATATATTAGACATAGGTAATTCCAGACTGGAAATGGAAGGGAAAACAGGGCCCCTCATTTTCTGATTTTGTTAATATTGTATTTTCCATGTTCTTATCCCCTGTACATCGCTATGAAATATGTTGGCGCGATACAAATATCAGTTAATAATAATAATAATAATAATAATAATAATAATAATAAAGGGTAGCCAACATGACAACGTACTATAAGTGAGAAGAGGGAAAAAATATTAAAATCATCATAATTTTTAATTAGGTTAATAGGGCTTTCATCACAATAGCTATGACTTATAATGAATGGCCATTACTTAATTTCCCATTTAAGAATACTGTGAAGGAAAATTAAAAATCTTATTTTTTTTTTTTTTTTTACAATTTAACAATGTATTACAATGGATACAATGTTTTAGTAGATCACAATAATTTGCATTCATCAGAAGTATCTGTCATTCAAGAGGTGGTAGTACTTTTTTTAAAATAAAAGTACAATTTCAAGTCAATTGTGATTTTTTTTGCGGGAAAACTGATCATAGTCATCTTTATCAAAAGATAGTCTAGCTGGAGGGGAAAAACATTCAAGTGTGCAGTTATGTCCACCGCTTAGATAAAAATCATTGACTTATTATTAGAATGCAAATATTTCAAGCACTATAGAGATTATAGTAATATGGCTGTTAGATCTGAGACAGAATGATTATTTTATTGGATGTTTAGCTTAAAAGGATAATACAATTAAAGTTCACTCTGCACCAAAGCAAAAATAATACAAATTACCTAATATAAATTAATAAATAGACAAAGGTTGTTGTTTAAAGATGCTAGTGATTTAATTTTGCCATTATTATTTTTTTTTTTGGTCTTAATTTTGCTCTGTGAAATTATATATTGGACATTACCATTAAAAAAGGAATGTGAGTCATTATAAACTCCATTATCAAGGTGAAAAGTCTGAGTATCGTAAGAATAAATAAACATAAAAAAATGTTATCGGTAATATATACTACATCAAAATGCTTTTGCAACTTTAAGTAATAGTTTAATATATGTATGTTTTTAATGTTCAATACTTTGTAGAGAAATAGAATACCTGATAGTTAATTCATAGTAGCACAGAAATCCCCAGTAAAAGTGCAAAACATTGCAAGGTTGTTATTCCTATGAAACTATATACATTAGAACAATGCAGTACTTTAGAAAGTAACATGTAATGGGATAGGATGCAGAGGGAATTTACTACAGAATCTCGGGTGCGATAGTATCCTGCAAGCCAGTATCTTAGGTCATCATGCAAATTAATAGAGGCTTTTTCCATTTTAAAAGCTAGCAGTACACAGCTGATCACTTAATACACAGGCTGATTCATGGACATGTTAATGTGTGTTATGGGCACCATACCATACCATAATTTACTAAAGACATATCATACTTTTAGCTACGCACAAATGGATATGCAGCATCACATGTATCGGCCCTGAGATAGCAGTACATTTTACAGTTACATAAAATTATATTAGCAATATTCAACTGGCAACATAGAACAGGCATGGCTAAACATAATGGTAAATGACAAACTCTGGCAATACAACTCACACTTAAAGTAGTATAAATTAACACAAACATGGTTGCCAAACGTAAATAGCAAATACAAATTATTAATATGTGATGCTGATGACAATGCATGGACATGTTAGTATTCTGCCAGGTTTGGTGTTATAATACTCCATTAATCACATAATGGCAACCATTGTGTCTTTGTCAACCATTTTGGTGGCTTTGATGGCGCATGCTTGGATTATAAATACATAAACAATTGCTGATGGGTTGAATTGTGCATGTTTGACCCCTAAAACGTTCCATAAAAAGGGATGGATACATAATGCTACCTTGAACATTACTACTCCACATCACAGACCTAATTATAATATATGAGATGTAGTAGATTGAGTGTAGATGTGAGTGGTGATGATGTGCTGTGTGCCACGGCAGATTGTGTCCTCTTAGTAAATTCCCCTCTATATGCAAAAGATTTTATAATAAATCTGCACACAAATAATTTTAATATATTATGTTATGTTTAATTATTATGATATTCATTTCAGAAAAATATCTACAATACAAATGGTATAAAAACATACTAAATCGGAAAATCAGTATATTTTAAACTGGATATCAGCCTGATAAAGCTGTAGACAGATATGCAGAGACTAAAATACATTAGAATTCTTCATATGTCCTTTTTTGAAATAATAAAAATATGACAGACAGCCTTTTATTTGGAGGTTTATGTTAGAGAGTCATTAATCCTAGTGACTGTAAGTATTTTACAATGATGCATAGTAGGATAGATTTTGCTATGTTTTATGCTGCTTATCATTTGTACATTTCATTCATAGAAGCCTTATTTAATGCATGTAACACGCTTCCTTTATTGCTGCTGCACCACACATCTGATAAGGTTGCACCATTTCAAAGTGTTTAGTTTTTAAAGCTAAGGCTATATACATTAGATTATACATTTTATGATTTGCATATGTATTATACCTAGATGTAACATTATAGATCTGTATTATATTTGTTTTTAGAAATAAAGCACTTACAATGTAATTTTACAAAGTGCTCTCATGATTCCTTTGGCTATTAAGAAAAGTTTTAAAAGGTAACGTGAGATAAAGTACTGTTACACATAACCAAACATTTCATAATGAGCTTTTGTACATGCGCGTCACATCATTAGCATATGCCGGGTCCCGACGCATCCGCCTCATCCTCCCTCCTCCTCCCTCCTCATCCTCCCTCCTCATCACTTCTCCCCTCTCCAATTACCACCCCCTCTCCCTTTCCCCTTAGTAAAGTTTTCTATTTCACTAGACCAATTTGTCTTTCCTACCTCCAGCTTGTTTAACTAGTGGGTCAACTCACCTGTTAGGACATCTTCCCTTGATCAAGCTAACCAGCTGCTTCTTGGTGCTTGGCTTACCCACAATCTATGGTAATTACCCCAGATATTTTGTGCTATCTCACAGAACTCAATTCTATCCATCTGCCCTTCAAATTTCCCTCCCACCCCATAGGCCTACTCGACCTATGCATAAATATATTATTATCTATAGGTGAGTTCAAATTATATTTGTATCCAAGAATATGTTACTTTATATATCAAGATTTTTTAAAGAAATATAAAGACTGTAAATTAGATAGAATATATAGGATAGTTTCACCTTGATAAGCTCAAAAACCTATTTGAGTTGTGACAAGGTATTACTACATTTTAAAAAAAAACATGTACTTTCTGAATGAACATATGTATTCACACAGCAACACATATCTAGGAATGCTTGCTAAAAATAAATCATGACAAAGATGTTTTAGAAAGCTTATAAATATACTGTACATGTTGTATTGTAGAGAACCTCTATTTAAAAGTATGTTTTAATTTCCTCAAATATGCAATTTTCAGGGCCCTATTATACTTTTCCCTATCAAGGTTAGTGGCATAACCATTCATCCAGTATATAAAGCTTGGCACTTGGAGGTCATACTTGAATCATCCCTAACATTCTTCTCTCATATTTAATCCGTTGATAAAATATGGGGGAATTTTCTCCTGATAAACTGCAATCTTCTAATGTACATTGTGTATTAAAGTTACTGAAGTCTCCTTGTGATTTACTAAATTGTTTATATTATGGGTTTGTCCATGATGAGATATGGTAAAACCAATGTAGAATTATGTATCTACCCCCTATTCACCTTCTACCCATCGAGAATGGAGTGTCATAGAGGTCAAGCAGCTCTTTCTATTTTTGCTGGCTCAATAGTGGTTGACAAAGATTTAATAGTTGACATTAGGTCAATAATGACAACAAACCCTGCAAAAGGATAACATGCCTGTGCATTGCCATCAGCACCTAACAAACACACAACCTTAGTCCTAATATTCTTCCACCCATGTCTATCCATCTATTCATATGTGTCAAGAAAGTAGTTAGACATAAATAAAAATAAATGTGGGGGGTTTATGACCCATCCGCCTATAGCTTGTTTCCCCTGAAACCCCCACAATGCTTTGAGTCCATATGATTATAGTTAGTGACCCCACAGAGCCTCTAAGTATAATCATATAGACTCCCATAGCACCTAACATTAATCCCAAGTGGCTCCTTATGGACTCCTAAGGGGCCTCTAGCTATATCTGTATGGACCCCCGTGGCATCTAACATTTATTCCATACCATGAAGGTCCCTAAGTAAGTATGATTCCCTAAATATAAACGTAGCAGTGTATGTTAATATATTATTTTAATTTTAAGTTAATTAAAACATATACTGCTATTGTGGGTTGAAAATCAGCATCATGGGTGCGAAATTCCCCCAGTTTTTTTCCCACAGGAATATACAGAAAGCATGCTGAACACTTGTCCCAATAAAATACTGAATATCTTTCTCTGCTCTGTATGATTAGTATTCCAGCACCTCCATAGGAAATAGTGCATGGTACTTACAGGGATGCACATCTCAGCCACATGAGATCCTTAGTAAATTCCCATTGGGAGACTTGCTCTTTATTGTATTCAGCACCAATCCATTAAAATTTTTTGCTGTACACGATCAGGCATGTTTCGTGGACATTTTTTTTAAACAAAGCCAAAAAACATTTCTGTTCACCCTGGATTTTGAATAGGCATACTATTAAAAACTCTATTCTTAGAAGCTCGCTGTCAAATTTTATTATAAATCCTAAGCTCATTGAGTCCCTTTGGGGGGAAAAAACAGTATTATTATTATTATCATCATCCTTATTATTATTAAGATTTGTTGTTGTTGTTGTTCAAATTCCTCCACAACTTGAAACAAACCTGTAGGACATGCTCTTACAATAAATACTCAAACTTAAAGGGCCAGTTAATTTAGCACAACTTGCAGCACATCACTGTAATGTACTCCCAAAAACTTGTAGAAATACTTTCTGGATGTTTTAAAAAGGTGCCTTTTTCACAGAAAGTTCTGATTACATGAGAATCTAACATGCCTCCAGACAGACAGCAAGAGCTGCCGTGTAAAGACAGCAGAAGCATAAAGAGGGTTAATGCTTCCCAAATTCATCTGTGCAGGAAATGACTGCTGGAAACTCAATAAATATGTTACATGTGGGTTAATTACTGAAAGCAAGGAAAACCATAAATCTTTCTGTTCACAGAACTTGCAATGTTCGTTGTCAACAAATGTTGTTATTCAACAGTCAGCAGTGTATCTATAAACAAATCCAAGACTGCAAATTTGTATTTGTTCTTAGTGTAATAAAAAAAAGCAATAGATCACTAGAATCCTGTGCTCTTTCACAACATGATGAGCACTTATAATGAGGGAAATGGCCCTTTAAAGGTATATGCAAGTGAGCTGGCTTATAAATGCATGAGATAAGAGTGGATTTAGTGGTTTATGATTACATTTATTTGCATGCACCATGTTTTGTTAGTTTTGCATAGAAAAAAAACTGTTGCAGGTGATGTTTGCATCCCCAGGATTGAGCTAGGTTTCTGAAAGGGTTCATTTTTGTATAAGTGTGCCTTGTCCATGTGAGCATTGCCAGCATTTACAGCCAATCAGCAACGCTGTATGCAGCCAGCTAGATGTGCTTGAGTAAAAATGCTTGAATGGTTACACTGTACTTTAGACATACACTCTCTCCTTGATACATTTTGACAAATTATAATTGTACTGAAACCAAACATTTCAGCTTCTTCTTCCTATTCCAATGTATGCTTGATATATGGTCCTGCAATGACCTGCAATGTTTTCTGTTCATGTGTCTCTGTGTGAGTGCATGTGTCTCTGTGAATAAGTGCATGCAAATCACTGGGGCTTGGAGAGGTGATGGGGCAATTCACTGGGGCTGGGAGAGAGGGATAATTTACTGGGTGTGGGGGAGGTGATGGGGTAAATCACTGGGGCTGAAGGGGTTACAGGGGCAAATCACTGGGGCTGTAGATAAAACAATCAGTGAATGAAGGGACATAGACCTTGTTCTGTGTATTACAGAAATCTAAAGGAACGCTGCAGTTCAATTCACAGACCAAAAAGATACAATGTATTATGTATGCTAATTTTCCCTGAGATTATTCAGGGGGTGTCAACATTGATAGAAAACAGTTTGCAAATGCAAGAAATTCAGCAAACTTTAGGGTAACTGCTTAAATGTTTATTTTGGTATTTTTTTCATGCAAACACTTTTTTTCATACACTACTAATTCTCCTCTATCAGATGCATTAATAACCCAGCTCACATTGGCTAGTAGTATAAAACTGCAACAAATCCTCATTAAAACACAGAAATGTTCCAAATTATGTGTGACTGTTGTGAGCTGAGCAGAAATAAGATGGCTGCAGTTGTGTTAACGTTTAAAACACTAACATCACAATTATTCATATGAACTAAAAAGTTTATAAAATTCCTAATGCTTAATTTTTCCATTCTACATTGCTCTCAGAGATTTGACTTGCTCTGCTAAACTCGAGAGTACTCACTGATCCCAGTTGTTAAGAAGTAATGTGTAATTCGATGTTTGAAATACTTCTTTGAGATTTAGATGAAGTTTGGACAAATTATAGAAATAATATTACTTTTCTGAAGATTCCCCAA
The DNA here is from genome assembly GCA_027410445.1 of Discoglossus pictus. Taxonomy (NCBI): domain Eukaryota; kingdom Metazoa; phylum Chordata; class Amphibia; order Anura; family Alytidae; genus Discoglossus; species Discoglossus pictus. Next base: position 201,851,688 of record CM050166.1, read on the forward strand.
AAATCTAGGAATGCTATTATTGTAACTGTGTATTGTCTTTTGTACATTTTTCTCATCAAATTTCAATGTACAAAGCATTCTAAATGGAAACCAATTAAAAAAAGAGAACAAAAGAAGGGCATGTTTCAGTTCGGGATAGAAATGTATTGAACCAGCATTTATGCATTCTCTTTTGGCCCTGCTTCTAATTGTATTGATATTTCTTGTAAGCATCTTATGGAACAGCTTTCAATGTATATTTTTTCAAGGTGATTTTCATGCTTTAGCAACCTGCACAGGTGCATTGAAAGCATCTAAGGGGTTATATATCATGCTGGTTTTTGTTCTTTTTACAATGCAAGGAATGTCACTTGTGTGCAGTAACAATAGCCTAGAATCAAATTATTGCCTTTCTTGCATTTCTTTCCAATCTTTTACACCCCAATGAAAACTAGTCAAAATACATCTGGAAAAACAAAATACAAAGAAAAAAAAAACAATAGCATTTTGAATATGTAATAATGTTTTCATGAAACACAGCCAATGATATTAACATGGGTTCTAACTTTTAATTTACATGTGATAAAGCAAAAGAAAAATTAAAATGATAAAAAAGTAATTACCTGTAGAAAAAATAACATAAAATAAATAGTACATTTGGTTTCACATTTGAACGTCTAAAATAAGTTAATAAAACATATTTCCGGCTCAGAATTCTGAGAAACACAGTTATTGCACTGCATTCTGGGAACCTGGGCAGTGGTATGCAAATGAGTCCACAAAAGTTTCCAACTTTAATCCAATACCATATTACAAATGGCTCCTTTTAAGCATACACGGCTTTAAAGCATAAGATTGAATAGATTTGTGGGAAGGCTACTAACCACATCATCATTTAGCATATGGTGGACAAAAGAGTAATAGAAGCCTCCATCGTACAGAGTACAGTAAATTAATAGTAAATTGGTGTTCACATTTAAATGTCTAAAATAAATTGCAAAAAAGTATTTCCTGCTCAAAATTCAGAGAAATACAGTTATTGTGCTGCATTATATGAACTAACCTAGTGCTTCAGAATGTAGCAACTTTTGTGGTTTTTCCTTTGTTGGAGCTAGAATATTGGTTAATATAACAATACAATAAACAAATAATTGATATATAATAAATGATACACAGTTAAGAAAGTGCTGCCTGAAATTAAATAATCACTATAGTTAAAATGTTGCTATATATAACCAAATTAGTAAAGAGCAAAATATTTAAAAAGTAAAAAAATAATAATAAAAAAAAAAAAAAATATATATATATATATATATATATATATATGTAACTTTAACATATTTAGCATTTATATTCATGTATTCTTTAGTGTTGGATTCCATTAGCTTTTCTTTCAGCTGCTTCATCGTCAGCGTTTGTTTTAAACAAATTAGATTTCCATTAGTTCTATTTAAAACAATGACATTTGAGTTGTTAAATTCCATTATGATAGATGGAAACTTCCTCTGCATTCAAGGTCTCACTTGCAGAAGTAGCTAAGCAGAAACCAGCAGCATCCGCTGTGGCATTAATGCTTATAATAAATAATACATTAATGTAGGGCTTCACAAATCATGGCAGCTAGGGAGCCATGGATTACAAAATGTTACTTCTGGCCCCTAATGTTTTTGTTTATTCTACATACATCTATAGACTTCTGCCATTCCCCGTTGGGAATTTACTAAGGACTTTCTCATGTGAGATGAGGTGAGAAGAGTTGAGATAAGGGGTGTTACTAAGCATCTTAAGCATGTCTCGTGTTATCTTCTGATTTACTGTGCACGATTTTCTAAGGGGAAAAAAAACAGCCTTGCTCAGCTTTTTTTTCTTAACTTATCTCAGGTGAGGAAGTGCTAACTAAATTCTCCCCAAGGTGAGAAGGGTGTTTTTTCCAATAGGTAATAATACACAGTTAACAAAGTGATGACAAGTCAGGCACTTCAGATGCTTAGTAAATTGCTTTTAGCTGGTTAATAAGATATATCTACCCGCAATCTCTCTTAAATTAAAACACCAAGTTTGAAATAATACCAATTAAAAGATTAAATGATGCTATTTAACATGCATTAAACTACTATTGTAAACTAAACATGTAAACTACTATTACAAATACACTAAAACAATTAAAAAGTAAACATTTTACAATGGAAAGTTTAAATTGTTCTAAATTCCATGAGTTTACTGAAAAATGTAATCATGTGCAATTCAGTGTTGTGAAGCTTCTTATATTATTAATAGCAGGGGTAGATTCTCAAGCTATCACAAGGGCTGAGATGAACTTTGAAGGGCTGTAATGACAATCTCTATAGGAAACAGATATTGCAGTCTTCAGCTATCTGTTTCACAGACCTTATGACACTTAGTAAATCTAGGGTTTGGATTGATTGATTAAGCATTTAGAGGAGTCTTTTCCTTTTTTTAAATTTGCCACCACACCACCATCAGTGGCAGCAGCAGTGGTGGCGATCAACTGCTAGATGGGTTACTTTAAAGGCTAAGGTTACAACTTCTCTAAAATATCAGCAGCGCAGCAAAATATTGGTAGTGCCATCTAGCAGCTCCTTGCTGCAGCTGCAGCGGTCACTGCCAGTGCAGTCATAAAGGGAAAGATCTGAGTTTTGTCTACATTTGCACTAAATCCAAAGCTTTACACGTTTTGGCCGTTTTAAGTTGAGCACTTTAGACAAATGTACTCATGAAGTGTATTCAAATTAAGACAACTGAATTACACATACTAAAAAATATAATAATAAAAAATAAATGTTCAACCTTCCCAAAGCTTGCCAAGAGTCACAGTGCTGTATAATCTCCAGGACCTTTAAGCCCAGGGTATGCAGATAATAAATTAGAGGTATTTATAATCCAAGTGGAAGGAGTTTACCCAGTGCTGCTAGCAGGTAAAAATATAGTTACAAATGTCAGCCTTTAAGATAATAAATAGATACATAAATAAATATATTTTAATATATTCAATACTTCACTGGTACTGGCAGTATCACCTGGGATTACATGGCCCTACCACTGCTTACAAGCTGAAAATAGTAGGATAAAAATACCTTCTAGAGTAAGGTGAACATATGCACAGTGGTAGTGGATTAACAGCAGGCATGTCTTTAAACCTATTTTATGATCTTATTCTCCTGTGTATGTATACATATGCCGTATATACACAAAATCTGGACTAATTATCTAATGTATTGATGCTAGAATGACAGCATATGCAAAACAAAGCAATTAAATGACATCATTTATAATTAACTTATATTTAAAGAAAAATGCAGAGTATTGTAAATAAAATAGATTAAAGGCAGACAATGGATTTATATACAGCCTCTCACTGTTACATGTTGATGGGTCACTGATGCTTATTATCCCACACTTTGCCTTTGGTAAATGTTTCTTAAGGGACTGAAATTTCTGATCAGTAAATACGACTAATCACGAACAGCAGAATCAAGCAAATGGCAAATGATTTGCCAGTACACATTAGCCACTGATTGATTGAATTGTCCTCTTTGTTTTTTCCTTCAATACAATATATATATATATATATATATATATATATATATATATATATATATATATATATGTGTGTGTGTGTGTGTTTTCACAAAATATGTATTTCTAAATGTATTGCCCATATTTGTGTTTGAATTATTTTTTTGTATGCATTCACTTTAAAAAATGAAAACATTTTTTCCTGTATATACCTAGGAAAATATTGTTGATTAAAATGTGTTAGATTAATATTAATTTCCATGCCTTACAATTGCATTTGTACAATAAAATACAACGTAGGATCTCATTTTCACGAAGAGCCCATGAACAATCTAGGCAATAACCATTGGGTCTCCTTAAAGAAAGCTGGTTCATGGGACTAACCGCACAACATATGCTTGTCCTTTATAAACCACTCAGGTTAAAAACTAATCTGGGGATTTACTAAGCATATCAAGTGCATCTCATGGTATGTTATCTGTTGATTTACTATGTACCATTTTTCATGGGGAAATCAGCTTTTCTCTCAATATCTTAGATCTCCTCACCTAATTTCAGATGAGAGTGCTTAGTAAATTCCCTCCACTACATATATCAGGAGACCACCACTAGATGAGCACAGCCATTGATCCCAACATGTGATAATCCCTGAAAATGTAAGCCATCAGTAAGCATACATTATACCGTTTATATCTGAAACATATTAGATGTGCGCTTGCCATTATTATGTGTATATCTTTTCTTATCTTTTGTAATATACAGATGCACGCCATTTAGCATAATAATATTAAGTGAGGAATTCTGAGAAAACACTAATATTATAAGGATTGTTCTTAACGCGACATTGATATCGCCCTGTGTTAAACACTACAATGAACTACATGTGAAAACATTATTTAATTAACACTTGCTTTAAACCTCTGTTTCTACTCACTGAAACCTGCCAAGCAGTCCATGTAGCCCATGTATTCAATGTTTCTATAATATTCTGTATTCCAATTAAATATACCTTTAAGCACATAAAATAATGTGCAAATATGCAAATAAAAACTTAGGTAGTTTATTTTAATATTAAAAACATGTCCTTTTAACTCAGCATGTGTTTAACCAAACTTTGATTATCAGTTGTGCATGCCTCATGCAAGTTCTCCCTCAATTTTTTCTCATTTGTCAAACAAAACCCTATGTTCTTGTTATACTATAGCTAGGTGTTGTAACATAATATTGTGTCCTGACACATTGGTGGAAAATTACTGACCTGGCTGTAGAATATTTTTCTTTTTATTTGTATGTTCTAATTACAACATTTTTCTTTATGTTTTTCTTTTCTTTTTGGCAAAGCTGTAGGTTTATTGTACTTACTTTTGTTTAGCACAGGTGTAGTCAAGGCTAAATCTGCTGTGGGCATTGATTCTTTATCGTCTCTCCATATAGAACCAAACAAACTGAAAGCTATTTCCCAGCTGACACTGTTTTTTTTTATTCTTATGATGGTTATCGTTGTAATTTTATTACAAACATAACCTTACAGATATTGATTATGTGAGAAACGTATGTATGTTTAAGCGTAACATTTTACAGATTCAAGTTGCCTACCTCCTCTGTATGTCTTAAACTAAGAAGTGATAAAGCTTGGCAGTGCCTGAATAAAATAGAATAAGAAATCATTGTGACAGAGCCTAGATCTCAGCCTGTCCTGCTGTTTATTGTCTTTTCTTTTCTTTCAAGGTCAACATTTCAAAATTTGTGCAGTCAAGATTGTGTATGACAACATCATGAGAAATCTAACAATGTAAATTCAATGTAGTGTTATATTGTGAATAAACTTGGCTCTATTATTTTAATCAATTGTAGTGCTCTTGATTATGTATATTTTAGAAAAAAAATATAGAGATGCACTAACATACAGTTGCAGTACCTATAACTAAAATGGCAAATTAAGTTATAATATTAATACCATTAAATGTCTTTTGTGCTACATTCATTGCGTATCTTTCCATAATGAGTCTTTGATTACTTATAATGCGATAACTGATAATAATATAATACAATTATCTTATGTAATAATATATAAAGCCTAATTGGCCCAACATAATGCTCTGTTTTGCTGAGCAAAGAGTCAGGTTCAGTGTTATTTGAGTTAATGATGTCCATGACTTCAATTACATGGTAAATCATGACCATGAGTGTATGTGTAATATGCGGTAGTAATGGTTGTAGCTGTATAGTTTTTTTTAAATTAACAGTTATTATTGAATGGTTTCCTTTCTAGTTCTTGAAAAATAGTTTTCAATATTTTTATTAAAGTCTTCAAACTATAATAAATACTATTGGTAATATAAACAGCAGACTTATACCTAGGGGCTTTTTCTGGGGGAAGTTAAGGAAATTTAGTTTCCCAACATTTTTTGGGACAAGGTTAACTTGCTATGAAAAATAGGTTAAACAATCTTGATTTAATAAAGACTTCTCATTTCCAAAGTATATGATTTGTCAAAATATTGCTCTACTCCCAATAAGGTCTGTTTACCAAAATTGGAATTAATGAGGGTAAAAGGGTATTAAATGCATGTATATCTTTGTTGCATCTGAAAGAGGACATTTGATAATGTTGAACATTGTGTTTTTTTATTGAAAACTAAGGGCCCTATTAAATTCCAGCCTCGTAAATAAGAGGCTTCTACTTAAGCCCTACGTACTGCAAAGTTTCTCTAACTTACAATGCTATTAAATTAGCCCTGCTGCGAGCAACGTGTGAGCTACGCAGCAGGGCCGTACGTATCTACACTGCGTAAATGTACATGAGGAGTGACAGCCTGCGAGATGATATCGCAGGCTCCCACTCCTCATCAAGTGCTGCGGGGGGTCCTAAAAGGGACCTCCGCGGCAGTCCCCCACATAAGCATTGCCGTGGGGGGTACTCCAAACCCCCCCCAGGCACCTAAAATGAACCCCCCCTCAATGCGGGGGGTCCCTGTCGGGACCCCCGAAGTGTCCTCACATGAACACCTTGCTGCAGGGGTCCATAGGAACCCCCGCAGCCCCCACACATTAACCCCTTGCAGCGGGGGTCCCCGATCGGCACTGATCAGGCCCCCGCTGCATTTAAAACTTTTAAATTCCCCGCCGCGGCTCCTTAAAGGGGCCGCGGCACACTATTAGCCAATCCCGGCCGCGGCACTTAAAATTAACCCCCCTCTATGCTGGGGGTCCCCATCGGGACCCCCGAAGTGTCCCCACATAAACCCATGGCAGGGGGGGTCCCCGATCTGCATAGATCAGGCCCCCCGCTGCATTTAAAACTTTTAAATTCCCCGCCGCGGCTCCTTAAAGGGACCGCGGCACACTATTAGCCAATCCCGGCCGCGGCACTTAAAATTAACCCCCCTCTATGCTGGGGGTCCCCATCGGGACCCCCGAAGTGTCCCCATATAAACCCCCTGCAGCGGGGGGCCCCGATCGGCACCGATCGTGACCCTGCTGCAATTCAATTTTAAATTTCCCGCCTCGCGGGTCCTCAAAGGACCGTAAAGGTCCTGAAAGGACTCGCACTAAAAATAATAGCCCCAGGCAACTATAATTACCCCATTAACTCATGATGGTCAATCCAGACCACCATAAGGCCTAAATTAACCCATTAACTCATGGTGGTCAATCCAGACCACCATAAGACCTAAATTAACCCATTAACTCATGATGGTCAATCCAGACCACCATAAGACCTAAATTAACCCATTAACTCATGGTGGTCAATCCAGACCACCATAAGACCTAAATTAACCCATTAACTCATGATGGTCAATCCAGACCACCATAAGACCTAAATTAACCCATTAACTCATGGTGGTCAATCCAGACCACCATAAGACCTAAATTAACCCATTAACTCATGATGGTCAATACAGACCAGCATAAGGCCTAAATTAACCCATTAACTCATGATGGTCAATACAGACCAGCATAAGGCTCTATTTAACCCCATCAGTCCCATAAGGGTATATTATTACCATTATGGGCCTGTTACAACCCAACATTAACCACATAAGTGCCATGATGGTCCTCAAGGACCATCATGACACTAACTACAAACACTACACTATAACCCCCAATAAACCATTTAATCTAAACTAACCCCCCTCTACACTAATCTATTAACACTTACACTACCTACCTACACTACCTACCCCCTAATAAACCTCCCCAACACTCTAATTACAAAAAACAAAAAACCTACAGTACAAAAAACAAAAAAACCTACAGTACAAAAAACAAAAAAAACCTACAGTACAGAAAACAAAAAAAAATTACACACCTGAAAAGGAAAGACAGATAAACACAATACAATAATACATATAATACATTACATACATTACATACAATACATGACATTACATATAATATATTAAATATAATATATTAAATATAATATATTACATATAATACATTACATACATTACATACAATACATGACATTACATATAATATATTAAATATAATATATTAAATATAATATATTACATATAATACATTACATATAGTCCTAATCAAATACCCCCTATCTATCTAACATACAATCTATTTAATTTAAAATAAATCCTAACTATATCAAATACATCCCCCTATCTATCTAATATACAAAAAATCCTAACTACATACACAGACCCTTATTCTAAAATTAAATAAAATAATTACAGTCCTAACTACATACACAGACCCTAATTCTAAGCTAAAATCAATAAATTAAGACCACTTACCTTTAAGATGTTGCTTCAGATCACTAACCTATGGGTCAAACAAAAAAAAAAAATTAGTACAAAACATTAACATCAAATAAATAAACATTATATACATTCTACATATTCAACTCACCTTTACAGCATGTCCAGTCACTGTTAAGCTCTTCCGGCGCGGCCCTGTTAAAAAAAAAAAACACAATACATGAATACATGAATACAATATATAAACAATAAATAAAATACACAAATAAACATCTAAATATACATTTAACTTACCTCCCCGCGATGTCCCCGGCCTTCTCTCCTTCAGCCCCGGCTGGGCCGCGGAACCATCCGCGCTCTAAAAAAAAAAAAGAAAAAAAACTAACGGAGGTCTGCACTGGCAGACCTCCCCGACGCTACTGAACCTCCCGGAGTCGTTTCCGGGAGGAAATTGGCATTGGCGGCTTGTGATTGGCTGAAAAAGCTGTCAGCCAATCAAAAGTCGTCAATGTAGGAGCCAATCAGGATGCGCAGATGTCTTCTACCAATCACTCCGTGGGGGTGTATCCCATAGTGATTGGCTGAAGGCATCTGAGCGTTGTGATTGGTTCCCATAAAGATAGACAAGTGTTTTAGCCAATCAGGGTGGGATATTGGGGTGTATCCCATCCTGATTGGCTCACACATTGACGACTTTTGATTGGCTGAAATTGATAGACAGCTTTTTCAGCCAATCAAAAGTCGCCAATGCCAATTTCCTCCCGGAAACGACTCCGGGAGGTTCAGTAGCGTCGGGGAGGTCTGCCAGTGCAGACCTCCGTTAGTTTTTTTTCTTTTTTTTTTTTAGAGCGCGGATGGTTCCGCGGCCCAGCCGGGGCTGAAGGAGAGAAGGCCGGGGACATCGCGGGTAGGTAAGTGAAATGTATATTTAGATGTTTATTTGTGTATTTTATTTATTGTTTATATATTGTATTCATGTATTCATGTATTGTGTTTTTTTTTTAACAGGGCCGCGCCGGAAGAGCTTAACAGTGACTGGACATGCTGTAAAGGTGAGTTGAATATGTAGAATGTATATAATGTTTATTTATTTGATGTTAATGTTTTGTACTAATTTTTTTTTTTGTTTGACCCATAGGTTAGTGATCTGAAGCAACATCTTAAAGGTAAGTGGTCTTAATTTATTGATTTTAGCTTAGAATTAGGGTCTGTGTATGTAGTTAGGACTGTAATTATTTTATTTAATTTTAGAATAAGGGTCTGTGTATGTAGTTAGGATTTTTTGTATATTAGATAGATAGGGGGATGTATTTGATATAGTTAGGATTTATTTTAAATTAAATAGATTGTATGTTAGATAGATAGGGGGTATTTGATTAGGACTATATGTAATGTATTATATGTAATATATTATATTTAATATATTATATTTAATATATTATATGTAATGTCATGTATTGTATGTAATGTATGTAATGTATTATATGTAATATATTATATTTAATATATTATATTTAATATATTATATGTAATGTCATGTATTGTATGTAATGTATGTAATGTATTATATGTAATATATTATATTTAATATATTATATTTAATATATTATATGTAATGTCATGTATTGTATGTAATGTATGTAATGTATTATATGTATTATTGTATTGTGTTTATCTGTCTTTCCTTTTCAGGTGTGTAATTTTTTTTTGTTTTCTGTACTGTAGGTTTTTTTGTTTTTTGTACTGTAGGTTTTTTGTTTTTTGTAATTAGAGTGTTGGGGAGGTTTATTAGGGGGTAGGTAGTGTAGGTAGGTAGTGTAAGTGTTAATAGATTAGTGTAGAGGGGGGTTAGTTTAGATTAAATGGTTTATTGGGGGTTATAGTGTAGTGTTTGTAGTTAGTGTCATGATGGTCCTTGAGGACCATCATGGCACTTATGTGGTTAATGTTGGGTTGTAACAGGCCCATAATGGTAATAATATACCCTTATGGGACTGATGGGGTTAAATAGAGCCTTATGCTGGTCTGTATTGACCATCATGAGTTAATGGGTTAATTTAGGTCTTATGGTGGTCTGGATTGACCATCATGAGTTAATGGGTTAATTTAGGTCTTATGGTGGTCTGGATTGACCACCATGAGTTAATGGGTTAATTTAGGCCTTATGGTGGTCTGGATTGACCATCATGAGTTAATGGGTTAATTTAGGTCTTATGGTGGTCTGGATTGACCATCATGAGTTAATGGGTTAATTTAGGTCTTATGGTGGTCTGGATTGACCACCATGAGTTAATGGGTTAATTTAGGCCTTATGGTGGTCTGGATTGACCATCATGAGTTAATGGGTTAATTTAGGTCTTATGGTGGTCTGGATTGACCATCATGAGTTAATGGGTTAATTTAGGCCTTATGGTGGTCTGGATTGACCATCATGAGTTAATGGGTTAATTTAGGTCTTATGGTGGTCTGGATTGACCATCATGAGTTAATGGGTTAATTTAGGTCTTATGGTGGTCTGGATTGACCACCATGAGTTAATGGGTTAATTTAGGCCTTATGGTGGTCTGGATTGACCATCATGAGTTAATGGGGTAATTATAGTTGCCTGGGGTTATTATTTTTAGTGCGAGTCCTTTCAGGACCTTTACGGTCCTTTGAGGACCCGCGAGGCGGGAAATTTAAAATTGAATTGCAGCAGGGTCACGATCGGTGCCGATCGGGGCCCCCCGCTGCAGGGGGTTTATATGGGGACACTTCGGGGGTCCCGATGGGGACCCCCAGCATAGAGGGGGGTTAATTTTAAGTGCCGCGGCCGGGATTGGCTAATAGTGTGCCGCGGTCCCTTTAAGGAGCCGCGGCGGGGAATTTAAAAGTTTTAAATGCAGCGGGGGGCCTGATCTATGCAGATCGGGGACCCCCCCTGCAATGGGTTTATGTGGGGACACTTCGGGGGTCCCGATGGGGACCCCCAGCATAGAGGGGGGTTAATTTTAAGTGCCGCGGCCGGGATTGGCTAATAGTGTGCCGCGGTCCCTTTAAGGAGCCGCGGCGGGGAATTTAAAAGTTTTAAATGCAGCGGGGGGCCTGATCTATGCAGATCGGGGACCCCCCCTGCAATGGGTTTATGTGGGGACACTTCGGGGGTCCCGATGGGGACCCCCAGCATAGAGGGGGGTTAATTTTAAGTGCCGCGGCCGGGATTGGCTAATAGTGTGCCGCGGTCCCTTTAAGGAGCCGCGGCGGGGAATTTAAAAGTTTTAAATGCAGCGGGGGGCCTGATCTATGCAGATCGGGGACCCCCCCTGCAATGGGTTTATGTGGGGACACTTCGGGGGTCCCGATGGGGACCCCCAGCATAGAGGGGGGTTAATTTTAAGTGCCGCGGCCGGGATTGGCTAATAGTGTGCCGCGGTCCCTTTAAGGAGCCGCGGCGGGGAATTTAAAAGTTTTAAATGCAGCGGGGGGCCTGATCTATGCAGATCGGGGACCCCCCCTGCAATGGGTTTATGTGGGGACACTTCGGGGGTCCCGATGGGGACCCCCAGCATCGAGGGGGGTTAATTTTAAGTGCCGCGGCCGGGATTGGCTAATAGTGTGCCGCGGTCCCTTTAAGGAGCCGCGGCGGGGAATTTAAAAGTTTTAAATGCAGCGGGGGGCCTGATCTATGCAGATCGGGGACCCCCGCTGCAAGGGGTTAATGTGGGGGTGCTGCAGGGGTCCTGATAGAGACCCCTGCAGCATGGGGATGTGTATAGGGTGCAGGGGGGAGCCTCACGCTGCTGTCTCGGGCTGTTCCGAGGCAGCACGTAGAGGCTTTCGGATCCCTTGCGTGGACTTTTTGTCCACGTAGGGATTCTTACGATATGCGAGACTCGTGCATAGATTTAAGGCTACGTAGCTCTCTCGGAGCCTATTCTCGGCCATTTTCTCGCAGTCATATCGTAAAGCAGGCTGCGAGAGATTCGGTTCTCGCAAACAGCAGGAAAACTGCCTTTTGCGAGCACCGAGAGAACTACGAGGGAGAATTTAATAGGGCCCTAAGTTCTAGAATATACTGCTTTGAATGTATAACTGTATTTGGGAGTGTCCCTGCCAGCCAATGTAAAACAATTAAGCTTTATAGCTTGTATACTTTTTGTTCACACATAGGTATTTCCTGTGGCATTTCCTGTTGATTTCAATACGTTCAAAACAATTTTACTAAATATATTTTCATGAAAAAAGAACCTTTTATAATGTTTAAAACATGCTTTTTAAATGTATAATAGAAAATATTGCATTCCATGACCCTTTAAATATCCTTTCCCTTGATACATAGGTCCCACTGCTCGTTAAAACAAAATATCTCCACTATGCCCATTTATCCCTGCTTTTCCTAACTTTTCACCCCATTTCATAAATATATAATGATGTATCCGTAAATGTCATAGTGTTAATACACTTAAACGTGAAAAGGACAATAATTATTATAAATGTTGCATTAGTTTATGTAGTATTATAAGTATAAATCAAATACAAAATAAAACATGTATTATCCAATATATCAAGAATGAAAATATTTTTTTATTTGCGCAACTAGTAATCAAATAACCACTATGAACCTATGATTTTAAATGTGCTATAGAGTTTGGGTGGTTTTATAATGTCAAGTTGAATTTAGAGGCTCTACATCAGTGGTTTTAGACCTGGTCCTACAAGGACTGCCAACAGTCCAGGATCTCTCTCTCTCTCTCTCTCTCTCTCTCTGTCTCTCTGTCTCCCCCTCTCCCCCTCTCTCTCCTTCTCTCTCTCTCCCTCTCTCTTTGTATCTCTCTCTCTCTCTTTTTTTTTTCTCTCTCTCTCTCTTTTAAACTGAGTACCTTAGGGGTGCTGAATTACATTGAGAGATTCAAAACTGTTGACAGCCCTCGTAGGACCGGGTTACCCAATCCTGCTCTACATGGTCAAAAAAAGTTGTTGTCGTCATTCAGTCATGTCTGACTCTCCGTGACCTTATGGACTGCATCATGCCATGCTGAGCTCCATCAAACTCATATAAGAGAGTAAATGAGTTATCTATTAAATACAATTTTGTTTTCTACATAAATGAAGAGCTGAAAAATGCTATTTAAAGACAGGGGTAGAAATTGTAGTATAGAATATAAGGTCCTTTCTGGTTAGAAAAGTGGTCATTACTTCTGCTTAGACCTAGGACACGGACACATCTCTTACCTTACACCCCTGCTTCTAACTGTACCCAGGCCTTGCTTCAGATGAGGTATCTCTCTACTGCAACAATTTCAATTCTAGACTGTAACATTAGTTTGATCTGTGTATTTTGTAAATTTAATAGAATTATAGACTGTAGGTCTAAACAAAAACTATATGTCCTCTTTTTGTTTTCTGACGCACCTCCATCCCACCTATTACCATCCCATCTACTACCATCCCAGCCCCTCTATCTTCCATTGAAAATGCATTACATTACTCAAAAATGTAATTTCTTCTTCATCCCTAGGACAGAGACACATCTCTTACCTTACACCCCCACTTCTAAGCCACTGACTTGTCAACTAAAATAAACATTTTACTAGGACTGACAATACGTTGGAGGCTTCTTTATACTTAACACTTTTGTTTACACAAGCCACATCCTTGCCAACAGCGTGCATGTGTTACTGTACATAAGTTAAATATAAACCTAAATTTAAAGTACACAGAAATGGAAATGGTTTTAAGCATCTGCAGGGGAACTATCAATACGTTTAGCAATGTACAACATTTTGCTGTAGTATAAAACCAGAGGGGTGCTTAGAGAAGCAATGCGCTTGGTATTTGTAGTAATCAATAATTTCCTTTTTGGAGCATTTGACTGATATATTTGGTTTAGTTGGACAAGCACCCTTTCTGAGCCTTTACATTAATTTAGTTCTCTCTAAGTCCTTAAATAATTTCAACATGGTTAATGTGCTAACTTTTGCATTGCCACACAGGAGTGATCAGTTAAATTAATGGGGGAACTTACTTATTATTTCAAGTGCATCTCACGTCATTCCTTGGTTTTCTATGAATTATTTTCCATGGGGAAACAGCTCATTTCAGCTCTTCTCACCTCATCTCAGGTAAGAAAATGCTTAGTAACCCCCCATTTTCACACCCTTCCATTTTCACCCAGAAGAAACAGTTACTTTAAGGATCTTTCCTTTATCAAAAGAAAACACCTGTACCAAGCTGCCATCTCAGTATAAATCTGCTTCACCACCCAGTTCATCCACAGTAAGCATATGTTATCAAATCTCAATAAATCATAGGAGCTCAGGAAGAAAAGAGGACATATAATGTTATGTCAGCCATCTAGTATAGGTGGAATACTGATTAATGTGGGAGTAATCTGATTGCTAATTTCTGGAATGAGGATTTCCCCCCCAAAATGTTACAATTAGTGTTTCTTTGTCTTGCCAGTTCACAATTCATTCAATATAAGATGCAGAGAAGATCAACAAAGGTTGTTCTTGATGGAGTATAATAGTGTATTTACCAAATTGGATTAAATGTGGGGATAAGTAGAGATAAATTGGACAAGCTCAGAACAGGAGAATACATTGGAGGTAAGCATTACATTAAAACATTAAACATTTCCTCTTCCTATGATTTCTATGGACCCTGTTTTTTCAAGGGGTAAATGTTAATATGTTATAATAAGTTCCAATAGGAAACATAGGAAGACCCCATGTGACTGTAACTGGTTGGGATATCATTGCAGTGGGTGGAATACGAATTTGGAACTTGCGTATATAAAGATACAACATCCTTTTTTTCGTTTGCTGTTGTTTTAGTACCCTCCGTTTCAAACATTTTTGCTTATTACACTGGGAAAAGAAATCATTAAAGATCCACTTTACCATGTTTGCCATTTGACACCCGGAAAAGGAAAGCTTGAATCTCAAAAGATAAAAGATTGCTGCAATTTGCATTTAACAGAAAAATATATAGCACAGTTCATTTTTCTATGCATATTACATATTTAATGTTTCTTCAGGTTCTGTGTTTCATCTTTTATAGACAGAGCTAAAAAGAGTTGTCGTAGCATGAGCAACATTGCTTTAAGAGAGTGCATTCTGACTTTGTCCAGATCATTTTCGGATACTGTAAATATCTGTTAGGTTGTACTGCACAGTAATAAAATGCCAAATTTAATGAAAATGTAAAGCTTTAAAATATAAATATGTCAAGACTTTAACTTTGATATATGTATTGATTTGAAAGAAATTGCTCATTCTTGTTTAAGCAATGTTAATTAGAAGCAGATGGTAAAATAAGATGATGCTAAAAATGCAATCCATCTTCATTTTTACACAAGTATAATCCACATCATTCACCAGCTAAGCCTTCACAACATAGAAACAGCATCATTAATAATGATGTAATGTAAAGAAAAAATGAAGAGAGAAAACTGGGCAAAACTAAAACTCCTTGAAATGTTTTTGCAAGTATTTGTTTTTTTTTTTCATATTATTTTTTAATTTACTAAATCTATTCTAAAATGTTTTCCACTACTTTGAATTATCAGTGCTCTAACCTTGGCCTTATAATACCGGTCTGAGACCTACTTACATCCCTTTCTAGTCAATATAGGGTAGTGCTTTCAACCCGTTCTAGTAAATAAGAATAGCCTTGAATAAGTGGTGGAGCTGCTAATGGTATAGCACAAAAAGGCGATCTGCTACCTCGAGTAAAGTATTTCTGTTAATGTATCATGGAAGAGGCGCATTTTTATTTTTATTTTTATACAAAGGAGATGTGATCTACTTTCTCCACAGGGTCCTCCATCGCCTTGAATAGCTGTAATATATTGCAGTATATTGCAGCTCTTGACAGAAGTGCCCCACATTCTATTTACTTAGGGCCTCATTCTATTATCGGCCGTAAATCGGCCGTAAGGCTGCGATTCCTTGCGGGGGTTCAGTTAACTCGCGATTCTATTATACGGCCCCGCAAGGATCTCATCTTACGGCCGGCCGCATATCTTGGAACCGGCCGTAAGCTGTGAAATATAAAAACGCAAAAATAAATTCAAGCCTGCACTGTACAGCTCTGTAAATGCTAGGGATCATATTGGGGGACATGAGGATTAAAAGGAACCCACTCTCAAGCTTGCACATCAGCCCAAACCCGAGTTCAAATTAACTGTTTATTTTCCGGCTGCGGCGTGGGTGTGTCTGAGGTGCTCCAAGCACTCTGGACTTTTTACATGGATATTTTACGGATACTAAAAATAAAATATTTTACGGATTTGAGTACAGGATAATTATGTGCTATTTTTTCTAACACCTAAAATCCCTTTATAGTCTTCTCAAAGTGCAGGATGGCTTTATTTGAGCTATTTTATGTGCTTAATTGGTGCTAGCGAGACCTCTTTCCTGCAAGTAAGCTGCGGCTCGCTTTTAGCCTTGCAGAGAGGTTTCCCGGAGCAATTGAATTGCAAATCTCTTGCGGCCGTTTTAGATCAAAGGCTTTCCTCCGGCGCGAGCGGCCGCAAGAGATAGCAAGGCACCGGCCGCAAGCCTGCCGGAATCCCCGGCCGTAAGGGAATAGAATAGCAGAATAGCTTGCGGCCGGTCCTTGCGGCCCCGCAACGGCTGCGGCCGATAATAGAATGAGGCCCTTAGATTGCTGTTTTCAAATTATTATTATTATTACCATTTTTATAATGCACCAACATTTTCCGCAGCTATCTACAGGGGTTAAGTAAAAAAAAATGCAAGATTAAACACATGGTAAAAATGGAGGTCCCTGTCCTTGAGTTTAAGATCTTACATTCAATGTGCGGTTTTCAAAGACTCGCAAATTTAAAATCTAATGGGATTAAACAAAAGGGAGAATTAATTAAAAGGAAGAAATAAGGGCTTGGCAAGTAATTGAAAAGAGAGTAGATTAAGTGATTAAGTTTGTGGCTGTATCAGCTTTGAAAAATGGAGGTGATAGTGCTAAACCTGCACTATAAATTAACATAAATCATAGGTGGGTGGGTGTGATGAGGGGAGGTGGGAGGGCAAGTTATATGATTTCAGAGAGAAGAGTGACAGGATGTGAGGATCTAGGTCTAGAGGCAAAAGAAAACAAGCTAAATGGAACTGGGAAAATGTCATTTGGAGAGTGATTCCACTGAGTGGTTGGTATGAGGCACAGTGACATTGTCTGAGTCCCTGCAGAAGTGACTGCTCAGTCCTGATGGTAGATAGTACTGGCAAAATGTCATTTGGAGAGTGATTCCACTGAGTGGTTGGTATGAGGCACAGTGACATTGTCTGAGTCCCTGCAGAAGTGACTGCTCAGTCCTGATGGTAGATAGAACTGGCAAAATGTCAGTTGGAGCGTGAATCTGAGTGGAGGGAATTATGTTCACAATACTCACACTACCTTTTTATTTTTGCTTGTGCTAGATTTAGAGCTAAGCTGAATGTATTATGTCAATGGTGCAATTTAAACTACATTTTGCTGATACTGTAGGTCTAAATATTTACCATGACTTAAATAATGTATTATGGATATTCATTGATGTATTATAATAGCCTGCCTGTGCATGGTTCCAATTTTAAGAGAAGCTGGTGGGATATTGATATTTGAAAGTAGTGGTTCTATTAAAATAGAAATCAGGACGAAATTAGTGAAAATAATATTATACAGTAATAAACATATTCATAAAATATTATTCTTATCTGTTTTTTTTATAATTGCATATATATATGACACAATCACTTTTTGTCAAAATCCATATACATATATAAATATTAAGACACCCTGCTGTGTATTTCATCCTGAAAATGGAATATTATGCTCACCCCATTTTGTCTGATTTATTTTTATTGCAGACAGCACCCTCCGGCACATTAACCATATTGCTTCAGCACACGTCACAGATCATTGAGTGCAAAAGCATTTTGATAAATCATTGTAAATATTTTTAGCAAATCTACATAAGCCACTAAAATTCCACTTATTTAACATTATGTTATAGTTTTACAGAAAAACTGCATAGGCATGCATTTTTTTGCACTGCTAAAATATTTTTCATATGTGGAAATGTTTTATGCTGGCAAAGTCAAATAGGACCAACAAGGCCACTTGTTTGCAAGGGCAGGGACCTCATACCCTTCCATACCAGTTGGCTGTAAATGTAATTGTAACTACAATGTACATCTACCATCTTGAGCTGTATATTCGTTAACAATAATAATACTGTAGCTTGTCATAATGAGAGCAAATGCAGAGAAATGCACTTTAGGCTATTAGTTTAATCTCATCCAAGAAAAGGTCCAGAACCAAAATACCAGGCAATTCTCGTTTGAACGGGAAATCTATTAATTCCAGATATATTTTCAAACAGCTTTCTGGGCTACAGTATAAAATGTTTAATTTGAATATGACTTTTAAGGGGGATACAATGTAGAAACTCATTAGTCTCACTTCATGGACGCAGTGGCGTTTTTCTTGACATTGGTTATCATTGTGTACCTGAAGCCATTACAGTGGAAACTGAGATGTTTATTCTGACATATACATGGAGATCTCTCACAGAAAAAGTTGATTATAGAGATAACTCAAGCCATATTAAATTACAGAGAATTATATACCCTAAATTACATATACATTTACAGGCTGAGTAAGCAGCTGCAAGGCAGTCAAATTAATAGAAAATGAGTAAGGCCATGATGTTTCAAGCAAGGACACACCTTCTATAAAGAATTCTTGTGGTTACAGATAAAGAAATAACTTACTACTGAGAAATAAAGAAAAACACAATTCATAGATCAAGGTTAGCAAAAGCAACAACTTGGTGCTTAGAATTACAAAAAGGAGGATGACACACAAAATGGTAGAAAACATGTAATATGGTAGAAATTTCTTCTACTACTTCCTTCTTTGTCTTTTCAGCTTGAAAGATTAAGGACAGAACAGAATTAAAAAAATGACAAACAATACAAACTCATATACTCTTCTTAAAAACTCAATATCACATGTTGCACATAGTCAGGATCCTAGGTTTCTAATTGCCAGGAGAGATTTTCAGTATTCAGATAAACCCTACCCAGCGGATAGTAAAGTTATGAGTTTGCAGATATTTTATCATCTTAACAGACAACTATTGTGCCTGACCATTCTGTTAAGCAAGCATAATATGTTGTTGGTTGCGACAACCATGAACCTTCAACAACATCAGGGTTGTAGCTACGTTAGGGCCCAGATGACTAGCTAAGTACTCCTTCTCAATAGTCACAAAGATGACCCATTATTATTATTATTATCCTTTATTTATAACGCGCCAACATATTCCGTAGCGCAATACAGGGGTTAGGTACAAGTATAAACGATACCCCACAATGAAAATAATGGAAGACTCTGTTATTGAGCTTTCAATCTGATATACACTGTGCTTTCCCTAAAGCACCTCACAAGATTAAAACTCGCAAACTTACATTCTAAAGGGTATGGGTGAGGTACAGGAGAGTGAGAGATGCATAGTGAATGAAGAGGCTAAAGATGATATGCTTTTTTGAATAGATGTGTTTTTAAAGAGATTTTGAAGGATCTGAGGCAGGCAGATAGTCTGGTGGTGCGAGGTAAAGAGTTCCAAAGAATAGGGGCAGCACGTGAAAAGTCTTGAAGACGGGAGTGAGAGGAGGTGATGAGAGAGGAGAAGAGAAGAAGGTCATTAGCAGAGCGAAGAGGACGGGTGGGAGTGTATTTTGGGATGAGAGCAGAGATGTAGGAGGGGGCACTATTGTGGAGGGCTTTATATGTTAGGGTCATGATTTTGAATTGTATTCTAGACGCTATGGGAAGCCAGTGGAGTGCCTGACAGAGAGGTGCTGCAGACACTGATCGTTTAGTATGGTAGATGAGTCTAGCGGATGCATTCAAAATGGATTGCAGTGGAGACAGACGGGTGATAGGAAGGCCAGCAAGGAGAGAGTTGCAATAATCGAGGCGAGATATGATGAGAGCGTGAATAAGAATTTTAGTTGTGTCTTGTGTGAGGTAGTGGCGTATTTTGGATATGTTTTTTAGGTGAAAGTGACAAGATTTTGTGAGTGATTGGATGTGGGGAATGAAAGAGAGGGAAGGGTCTAGTAGGACCCCAAGACAGCGGGCCTGAGAGGTGGGAGTGATGATGGCATTGTCAACAGTGAGAGATATTTGTGGAGTGAAAGCTGTAGTAGAGGGTGGAAAAATAAGGAGCTCTGTCTTAGACATGTTGAGTTTGAGTTGACGGGCAGACATCCATGAGGATATGCTCGAGAGGCAATTGGCAACATGAGCTAGCAGAGAGGGGGATAGTTCAGGTGCAGAGATGTAGATTTGGGTGTCATCAGCATATAGATGATACTGAAATCCAAAAGATTGTATAAGGGCACCAAGGGAGGATGTGTAGATGGAGAAAAGGAGGGGGCCTAGGACTGAGCCTTGGGGTACACCGACAGTTAGAGGGCGAGGAGATGAAGAGGTGCCAGAGAAGGAGACACTAAATGTTCGATTTTCTAGATAAGATGTGAACCAAGAGAGAGCAGTGTCACGGATGCCAAGAGAGTGGAGAATTTGGACAAGAAGAGGATGATCAACTGTGTCAAAAGCAGCAGAGAGATCCAGGAGAATTAGGATAGAGAAATGACCCTTTGATTTGGCGTTGAGCAGGTCATTAGTAACTTTAGGGGCAATAGCTTACATCTTAGGTACTCTTTTCCCTAGACATCTACGTGGTTCAAAACAGCCCCGATGTCATCGGTGAAGGCATCATACTGGATCAAAAAGAGTTAACAATCCGGGGTAATTAGGATGGGTTGGGACTTTAGGGCAGCCTTCAGATCCTGGAAGGCTTTCTCACATTGGGGAGTCCACTGTACCAGCCAGGGCATCTTCTTTCTGTTGAGGTCCGTCAGTGGGTTTGCCAAGGTACTGTAACTGGGAACAAAATGTTGGTAATACCCTGTGCTACCAGAAATGCCAACACCTGCTACTTACTCACTTTTGTGTGCCACTGCTCTATCCAGGCTATCTTTGTCGGCTTTGTCATAATGTACATTGAGCAAATAAAATCTGTAAATAAAAATATTATCCCAAAATTGAAAAATGGCATGCTAATAAAATTCAACTCTAAACTAGATAAGTGTCCTTTAATAAGACCATATTGTCCATGCCTTTGGCTTTTTAAAAGAAAAATCAATATCCAAATGTTTAAAAAGAAAGGTCTGTATGAATAAGTTCAGTCTATTATTTGTTATAAAACAAATGATGGTCTGCAGAAATCTCAAACTCCTCTTTAATTGTAATCATTTGTCTTTGACATATTGTAATCTAAAAATAAAACTCAGAAAACACAGTATCACATTCTTCTAAAGTAAAATCATAGCAAAAACTGTGTTTTTAATTGTAATTGAATTCTTTTTTTTTTTACATTCTCACAAACTGAGCTGTTGACCTTGAATTCACTGCAGGCTCTCTGTCTCTCTAACAGTCATAGACAGAATTTTTTTTACTTTGTCCATGAATAATAATTACTGGTTTTGACTTTAATTCTTTGAAATTATCAATTTAGCAGATTTTGTATAAAAATTTGCATTGTTTGTGAAAACTCTTTAGTTCATTACTTATTACAGCTAGGTTTCTCTCCCCTTTTGTTAAATAACTAAACAAAAAATGACTCTTTAATAAGCTGTGTCAGGGGGATGACATGTTAAACCAGAATCAGGAATGAAAATTATTTTAAAGCATAACTCATAGGAATCGTAGCAGTATAAAAAAACTTTCCTCATACAAGGAAAAATGTAACATTTTGAACCAATAAAACTATAATAAACAGAGGTTAAAATTATATGAACCCAATAATTATTGTCATATGTCCAAATGATTCACAGCATGCAGATCTGATCTTATGTTGTCTATCAAGGAATGGACAACTCCTAAACAGAGGGACACACCACAGTTCATCAAACAGTCTGCCAGTCAAAGTGGGCATATTGTGCATAAAACTGTCACTTTATAGTATTTTATCACATACAACAATGAAATACTCAAAACCAGATCCCCCCCAAAAAAGAAATATGTTAAAACTGACACACAACTTGTCACATACAAACATATTAGAAATAAACAATTGTTCACACTCATTATGTATACCACCAAAGCAGCAATGCTATGCCCTGGCATTGTTTGCAGTTTACTTACAAACTAACGTGACTTCACAAAAAATAATTTAATAACAGGTCTCATTCTATGCTTGCAGTAGACCTGGAGGGGAGGGGAGCAGGGAATATATGTCTCTCGACTGCTGCCTGACTGGATAAACAATAAAATGCAACATAATTGGACTTTTAAAGGGATATTCTATAACTTTTTTAGAACAAATCTTGCCAGTTGGACTTAAAACTACAAAGAGAAACAATATTAAAAAGAACCCATAAAAAACTTAAGTAAAAATTGTTAATGAAGCAGAAAATGATCATACTCTATCACATTGCACTAATCAACAGTTAACACAAAGAACACACGGAAATGTCTATGGCCCTCATTCAATTGCGATTTGGCCAATTGAATAGTGCTCTAAATAAGCACATAACATATTTTTTTTAAAGAAGTTTTTAGTTAGTGAAAATCTTGCTTTTGGATAGATGCTTACTAACTAAAAACTTCTTTAAAAAATATATGTTATGTGCTTATCTAGGGCCCTATTCAATTGGCCAAATTGCAATTGAATGAGGGCCTATGTCTTTATCAATACAGAGCGGCTTAAGTCCAGATCAAGAGTTGCTGTCCATTATAAGCAACTAATTTAAATCTCTCTTTGTAATATAAATACTATCCTTAACAGCTGGCTTGAAGAGGCTATGAGATGGCTTAGAAAATGGCAACATGTATGTTTTCGTCCTGGAAAAACATACATGGTGAGAACAGACCCCAACCAATATCACAACCACACTCTCTTTAAAAAAAAAAATACAGTGTGATTATAAGAATATGCTGCTCAGCCAAAAGCTCTAATGGCACATACTAACAACACCCTTGTATCTTGGAATAAATAATGAGAAGACACAGTGATTTTGGACTTAAGAAGCAATAGTAACAATACAGGTAATTATTTATTTGATCTAACAACAGAAAAACAAGCAAAGCTTATATGTATGTATGCTCATGTATATGAGTATTTAAAATACTTGGTATGGCTATAAAAAGTGATCTTGGAACTGCCAGCTAAAGACCATTTCTACACATAATTTACTTGTAAGTAGTCAACCATGTATACTGTACTCCACTTCTTCCTGCATAGATAGGCAATATAGGATTTGGTAATGTACCTAGTTCTTGCTTATGAGACTCTATATATCTCAACAATTCTATATCCATTTTCTCTCTCAATTGCAAAATATTCTCTTTAATCTCTTGGGGCCTTTAGAATAAGGCATAATTTCCTTATCAAAAGTATCTACAAGCATTTTAGACTTGGGGTCCCTCCCGTTTTATCCTTTCTCTCACCTTAGTAGCTTTCTGCCATTTGTTCTAACTACAAGCAATTTATGTATTAATCACACTTCAGATTAGGATTTACATTAGCACCATCCTTCACCAATTAACCAATGCTTTCTTCAGAACAACCTCATTTTTTGCCCTCTGCCCTGTTCTGTACCACATACAAAGTCCATAAACATCACACAATCTCTGACCTCCTTACACAGGCACAAACTAGTATCTTACTTAATACCTTCTTACATTTGTTAGTCCTACATAGCCCCCTATTATCCAGAGATACATACACATTTTGGAAATTGGAATGTGAAGAAAAATGTAAAGACAATTAAGACAAGTTATTAGAGACACATCTTATTTATTGCCTGCATCTAAAGTTACTTTGTAGGACACAGGCAGGAAGAAGTAAAGTAAAGTAAAGGGAGAAAAGTAAAGTAGAGTAAAGGGAGTCTGTGAATCTGTAAGCAGTACATAGCATGATGTAAGGGACAACAGTAAAACATTCTGCCTCTCCAAGCAGCTTCTGGGGAATGAGAAGCTAGGGCAACCTCTAGAAGTGACATTACCAATATTCTGTACATACTGAAAGGGTCTATCTTAGTCATAGCCGCCATACCACTGCTTGTTACTAGGACAGGATGTTGGAGGATAGTTACAATGAGCATCAGAAGGCAATATAAGCAAAAACTTTTATGGGTGAATAAGACATCATTTAAAAGAAAAACCTGTAATTGATATGGATATCCATTGGGGTAGTATGTATATAAAGTATATGTTAGATTAACAGCTATAATTGATATGGATAATCAAAGGGAAAGTATAAGAATGCACTATATACATAGTATGTATATAAAGCATATGTTAGATTAACAGCTATAATTTATATGGATATCTGTCAAGCAGTTTGTATGACTTCAGTAGCCTTTTAAATATAGGTAAAATGCAATGTTTTCAATTCAATAATTGTTCACTGAGGCTGTTGTAACAACTCTGCAGTATAAAATACAAGAATATGATGGTTTATGTTAAATATCTCAAAAATGGCAATGAACTCTTTACATTTTATTTATTCTTGTATCAGCAAACTCCTACCTCCAATGTCATTTGACAAGAAAGATACGTTACCAATCACATTTATAACAAGGTTTCTGAGGCCCATAAGTGGGACTAAATCCATGGGTAATGCCGCAATATTACTTGACAAAGTAGCATACCATGTGTATCATTGTATAACCTCTCACAATAGAAGTCTATTTCAGTCTTTTCTGAGAGGTTTCAGTATTACCTCCTTGACTGCATGCATTCTATTGCAACTTTTACTGTATTTGATTAATGGCATATTTGGAAGAATAATTTGGTCTGCAGAGAGTACCATTTTTCCTGGGATATTCACACAGATTTTTTGAATATTATTTCCAGTGACTATGGTAACGGTCCCTCATGGAGTTTCATTTCTACTCTAAGATTTATTCCTTAAATACTATAAAATATATCTCCATGATTGCAGGTAAAAGTCGCTGCTGTTAACTCATAGATCTATTGTGGGCTATACAAAGCACACATAAATGAGAATTTATTTCCTGATATTGATAGCAATAACCTCAAAATATTTATTGCAGTTTATTAAATTAGATTGGAAACAGCTATTTTTTTAGTGTAGTAAATCTATAAGTTAAGCAACTAGTTGTTAAGTTTTGCTTCTTCCAAGAATGCTCCATTTATATGCCAGAATATTTTAGTGTAGACTATGTGTAGGCTATTTATAACAGTAGGCAGTTGAAAATAAATAAAATGTAATATTATTTTCTTACTTCATAAAAATTTTTTTTTTCCTCAAGCAGAGCTGCTTTTGTCCACCTCTCCATAGTATTAGCAAGCTCTGTCTGGGGCTGGATCATCACAGAGCTTGGAAGCAAGCTGGGCTATAATAGCTCTGGTCCCTCCTTGTTACATAATTCACTCTGTCCCCATGGCCTACCCAGAGGTAACAGCTGTATTGGAACCTGCATGCAGCTCCCTCATAAGCCCCGCCAAGTGGCAGTGCCAAATGGATAGATTGGAGAAAGTTTTCCCATAAGATCAGGGTCCCATCAGGGCTGTCCCCTTTAGTCTCCTGTTTCTTTTTGGACTGGAGAAACAGAAAAAAAGTTTGTTCTTCTTCCAGGTATAGAAACTGACAGTGAAAATGTTATATTCCTGGGAATTCAATTTAATAATACAGCCTCGGGGGAGCTGAATTGGGAAGAAAAACTTAATATATGTTAAACAAAGGTCATGAAATGGAAGCAATGAACATTGTCATTTGAAAATAGAGTTAGGATTGTTAAATGCTTTTTGCTGCCCATCTTTGTTTACATAAGCTTTGTATTTCTACCTCCTGAGAAAGCTGCGATAAGCCTAAGTAATCTCTTTTTCCAGATGTTATGGGGAAACAGGTTGAATCTGGAATATTACATGTTGGCCAAAAAACAAAGAGGCCTTAATATGATGAATCCAGAGATATTTTTCAATTCATATTTTTGTGTTTCAGTTTTCGAAGAATATTTTCAGCACAGGCAAAATGGAGTGGTTCCCTTAAAAGTTGGTTACCATGGTTTCACGGTGAAGGTATTAAAAGGATCACTCAAAAATAAATTTACCATCATTTTTGATCCAGGCAGTTAAATTTGTCACGGAATTTAAAATCACAAAAAGGGAAATTGAAAAATTACCAAGAAAACAAGTTTATATATTAGTATTGGACAGAACATCACCCCAGTCTAATCATAGTCTTAGAGCAGTAAAATTACCCCAGATTACCCCCAAAGCTAAGGGATATATCATGGTTATTGTTCCATGGAAAAATGTATGTCAGACAGAACATAAACTATTTTACACACTGATGACAGGAGTTGTCCAGGAGACAATGGAGCATTTATTATTAGATTGTCCAAGTTCTGTAGCTGTTTGGAATAGGACTGCAGATCCGTTTTTAAAAATCATGACGTCAAATAGCCTATGGGTTGTTTCCAGAAAATGTAGATTCTTTTCAGCGTAAAACTCTATGGTTAGTAAACATATTATGTGTTTAACATTTATGGAACGCAATATGTGCTGTATACATTAGGAGACATGTAATGCCCGTTAGTGTAATAGCTAAAAATCTTATTGAGGACATAAAGAGAATTCACAAAAGAAAATCTGAGCGAATGACGGGGAAAAAATTAAAGTCTTTCTGGAAAGGTTTATTTTTGTAAATAAGATCAGACTGTAAAAAGTCAAAGGAAAAAGTAAGGAAAAAGAAAACACACTGTCACATTATCAAATATACTGTTTCTGATGCAAAAAAGGATGAAAATATTTCTATGGCCCTTAACATTCATCATTTTGCTGCTTCGATTTTGACAGCACAGACATATTAAAAAACAAAACAAAAATGAGTATTATTAAGGGAATGATTTAGCACCCATGACAGAAATGAAGCATTCTCAACTAATGTTTATGTCATCCGGGAACAGTTGCCACACATGTAATCACAAGTAAGGCAATCAAATGGTCAGGATCGGAGAAAGGAAGTTCAGCGCTTTGGTGCCACTAGACATTCAGCATCAAAAAGGTCAAGCTGACATTACGGTTAGATAGTCTGGTGGTTATTTATCAAATAATTCTTTTTTATCTCATAGGAGATAAACTCACACCATCCTATGGCTTTCTCTGGGGACGATTAATCAAATTGTCTAACATAACTCTCTGTTTGATGAATACGCTCCACAGGACAACACAGCAGAAAGTGATATTATCTCACAAGGTATAAAAAATCACAGTGATAAATAGAGAGGATTGTTTGCATATATGTCTCATTCACAAAATCTTCATTAACAGATTTGTATTTTGTGGAAGAGAAAAGAGCCAAGATAAATCACTAATATAACCATGTAGACAAAGTAGACATGATTGTTGTGGGAATGAATAAATTCCATCAGACATTCATTAACCCTGATGTGCTGTTTGCGTGACATTATTAATATACTCTGCAATAGTGTTCCAGAAGCCAGACGGAAAGCAATTTCTACCCATGCCTTCCTCCATTTGCACATGCAATATTGTGGTATATAAATATACAGGAATACATCATCTCAGCTGTTATTAAAACCTTGATGAAAGGTATCCTTTCATTTTTTTCCCATTTGTTTTCATAACTTTTACAATTTAATTCAAACACCAGTTGTAGATAAAATTTGCATACTGTGCTTAAGAACAACTTAAATACATTAATTTATTTTATTTGCTTGTTTTAAAAACCCTGCTACTTTCAGAGTGTTAGTAAATTTAAAAACCATTACCATTATCAGAAAAACAAATTATGACAAAATATAAATGGACAGTAATAATATAAATCGCACTCAAAGCAGTATGATATGCTATAACTTTTCATGTTAAATTGCATATTAAAACACCCAATGGTGTATTTTAAATTTAAAAATAGCATATTATCCACTCCCCATTTTTATGTGATGTATTTTTAATGCATACACCCTCCGGCACATTAAGCATATTGTTTCAGCACACACCAGTGGGTGTAATGGCTTTTTGATACATTTCTGTAAATATGTTTAGCAAATCTACATGTTCTTCAAAAGAAAATTCTTGCAAATTTCTAGACTGGTAAAATATATTTTGCTAAAATAAGGCTTTATAATTAAATAATACATTACATGGCATTATTATGATACTCAGCAGAGCATAATCCATACCAAATCCAAATGTGTATGTACATGTGGACTGCCTCATCTTACTTACAATGGAAGAAATTTATTAAGCATCTCAAGTTCATCTCACTTCATCTCCATTGCTATGTACAATTTCCAATGGGGAAAAACAGCCCTTCTTACATCATATCAGCTCTTCTTACCTCATCTCAGGTGAGAAAGTGCTTAATAAATCCCGCCTCTGTCTTCTCATAAGTTAGCCATTAAAGGCGTAATTTTTATTTCACTTTTGTTACATTTTTCTCTTTTTTTTCTTCTCATTATTGGCCAATAAAGATTAATATAAACTATAATTTAATAAAAAAAATATTCTAATATTTAAATTTTCTATTGCTTTTTTATGTTATCCAAACGTATTCTTTGCATTTTCCTCCAACTCCATCCCACCATCTCCAAGTATTTGGTTGAATTTTGTTGGGATTATTTATGAATATTTATATATAGTAGATAATAGATTTTGGGAGTTTGAGAAAAGTCCTTAAGACAAAATGCTCTCTGTATAGGTGAGATATACACATATTTTTGGTGTGGTTGTTATCAGGAAACGATTCAGCTAGGAAATTAAAGACGGAATATATTAGGAGGAATGCGAAGGAGGAATTACATTTAAGATTCATGAATATATTAAGCTGTTCAGGTAGTATAGTAGGTATAAGACATAGAAACAAATATACAAAATAAACACAAAATAAATTAAGGAAGGAGAACATACAATAGGGGAAACAACTTTTCCTCGTCCTCAGCAGTTCCGTGTTTGTATTTGTGTTTTTTTATTGTGTGTGTCTTGCCTGCATCTACATCCACAGGGTCCAGTGTCCTGTTATTTTTTATTATAAAAACTATCTGCTGGTGATCCACAAATAAAATATAATAAAATATAATAATAATATTATTATAATAAATATTCCAATAGGAAAATTTTGATAAATTTCTTTCCCGCCGATATAAGACTATGGTCTACATCATGGTATTATGCATATCAATATTAATTATTAGTGCACTGGTTCTATTCAACTCCTCTCCTTCTGCCATTTCCTTCAGATCTTGCCTGCTATAAAGTAACCAGAAATTAAGTCACCAAATGTGACCAAATCACGCCTCCACAGATAAATACTCGACAGATACATTTCACATCCACTGATAAGTAACTCACATTTTAACACCTTTTGGGGAGAAAAAACAGTTTAGAATAATGTAGAAAGTGGAGTTATTAACAAAAATACAAAGTAATAAAATATAGAATTATAAGTAATAATATAAAATATAATGATTATAATACATTTTGTTTAGATTTTTCAGTGGGTGAATTTACTGAGCATCTCAAGTGGTGGAAATGAGGTGAGAATGGCTATTATCTAAATTTTACCCCTTAGGAAATGTACATGGTAAATCAAGGGATGCACATCTCAACTATATGAGATGCTAAGTAAATTCTCTCATTTATATATTTATTTTCAAGGCATATGGTACAGATATATTTGTATTTCTTTGTAATGCATTCTGATATTTTTCTCAACCAAAATATGCATTTTTATTATGTAATATTTCTATCTCCAATTTGTAGTACAGATTTCAATTATAATGTTTTTGTCAAACACATATCATCTCTTTTCTTTGTTTACTCCTGATTTATTTATAGACAAACAACATGGATTAAAAGAGAAAATAGTTTAACAGCTTGTCACAACTACTTTTGATACAGAAGGATTTTTTGATGTAATAAATTGAAACTATACAAACCAAAATATTAGACATTATACTCAATAAAATCTGCCATACTGATTATTATTTGTATGCTTCATAAAATTATTGTTTGTGCCACTGCCAAAATGGAAAAGGCAGGAATGAGTTAAATGAGTCACTAATGTGAATGATTGATTGCAGCTCAGATGGCTTAAAAAAATCCGGTGTAGAAGCCACAAGAGAGCTTAGCAGGATGGTAAGATGCTGTCAGTCTCCATAGCGAAACTAGTGAAGCAGGAACCAAGATGCATCATGTCTATAGGAAGGTGTGTTCTTTCATTTTACTTTTATTAAAGCAAACAAGCACTTTGCTGATGACAGCTACAGGAAGTAAAGATCTCTGATATAATATAAATGGACAACTGAAGGCATAAAAAATGCAAGTTTAATCAATATTCTACATATGTTCTACACTTGTGATTTATGTTTTCTATTTTTCACTACGGGCACAGCTTAAAAGCGCTAGAGACCACTGTATGTAAGGCTGTTTTTTTTTAAAGGCATACATCCCATTTAGGCAGCACGCTAAAAATGAGAATTGAGCATATAATTAAAAAAATGAAACTTACTTATTTTTAAAATATCTTATTTGCATTCTGTGTGACTCCATTTGTTGCTCTGATCAAGAAGTAATTTCATAATAGCTTACTGTCTTAATGAATACATTGAGTCTGCTTCAGTTGAAGTCCAGTTTGGTTTAAGTTGCGTCACATAGTGATAAAATGTGTTTGGAACAAGTCGCTTGAATTAGGACCTGTCCGCGACGCGGAAGTACAATACAGTTGCAACAGTGCAGGAAGTGCGCTAGTCGCGGTGCCTGTAAGAGCCCTAGTTGAGCCTGTGCCTGTAAGAGCCCAAATTAAGAATGTGCAGGAACTTCAGAGGGAGCAGCAACAGATAGTGGCTGAGGATTCCTATGGGAAATGCTTGTTTGTTTCGCATCCAGTTTGGTTCGCATCCTGCCGTCCAGAACCCATTAAGGACTTGAACCAAGGTACCACTGTATTTCTGCTATATTTTTCCCCAGAGAGTAAATTTCCATTGAGGGATTCCAGATAATATGCATCCAAGGCTATTGAAGGAGCTTATATTGGTACTTCACAGCGTTCGTTAAACTTATTACTAAGCATTATTGTCAGTAGTAGTTCCATATGACTGGAAAACTGCTAATGAAATACCACTACACAAAAACTGTAGGAGGGAAGACTCAAGTAACTACAGAGCAGTTGCTTGAGAAAGAAAGAATATTAGGATACCTACAATCTAATGATTTACAAGTTAGACAGCATGCTTTACTGATGAAAGATTTTACCAGACTAATCACATTGACTTTTTTGATTACATAAAGTAATTACCATGGTAAGGCAGTAGAAGTAGCTTATCTTAATTTTAGAAAAGTATTTGACACTGTAGTACACAATAAACAAATCTATAAATGTTATAGTCTGGGACGAGATACAAACATAACTCAGTGAACAGGACACTGGCTGAAGGATAGGCATTGGAGCATCATTATTATTATTATAACATAGTTTAAGGAATGGATAATAACCAGTAGTGTGCCCAAGGGCTCTATGTTGGGGCCTATTTTGTTTCAAATGTTTATTAGTGATATTACTAGTGGTCTTAAAGGTAGATGGACTCTTTGCAGATAATACTGAAATATGTAACAGGGGAGTCCTTCCAGGAGATGTAATTCAAATAAGTATAATTTAATAAAATTAGAACAATGGTCAAATATGTGTGATCTAAAATTCAACACTGAGAAAAACAAAATGATGCATTTAGGCCACCAAAACCCCAATGTTGAATATTTACATAATGGCAAAATGATGACGGCAGGTACTTGGGAGTTATTATATTGCATGCAACAAAGCTGCAGGAAAAGCAATTACGATACTTGGTAGAGCAGTTAGCAGAAGAAAAAGAAAGGCACTAATCCATAGCGGAGCTAGTGAATAGTGCAAAAAAAAAAAAAAACAGTTGTCCCCTTGAGCACCCGAGTATAGAGGGAGAGGTAGAAAGAGAAAAGGGATAGAGATGGGGAGAGAGTATAGGGGGAGGAAGGACAAGAAAGAAGAAACAAGAAAGAGATTGTAGCGGGAGAGACATAATGGAGGGAAAGAGAAGGAGAAAGGGGAAGAAAGGGAAAGAGAAAAAAGAGGTATAGAAGGAAGAATAGAAATGAAAATGGAAGGGAGAGAGAAGCGAGTATAGAGAAATAAAGACAGGTAATGTAATGGAGAGGGGGAACAAGGTGGAAATACAGGTGAGAGTGGTGGGGCTGAGAGGCCAAAGAGGGCTGCGGGAGGGACGCAGAGGGCAACAGAAATCCATGAGAGTGTCTAATTGCAAGAGGTCCCAGGATGCCTGAGAAAGCTGTGAGAGAATCACCAGAAGTTGCAGGATGCTAGAAAGGGGTGTGAGGAGAGGGATTGGCCGCAAGGGACCCCTGGAGGTGCGGGCCCTGGTGCAGCTGCACTGGTAGTAGCTCCACCCCTGGAGCTAATACCAGTCTATAGTTATATTTCCTGTAGAATACTGTGTTTGGTTCTACAGCATCACAACCCAGCTTCTTAGCTACTAGGGTATTGCTGCATATGTGGGATTAACCATAACACAATATACAGCACTCAGGATGTGTAGACCTTGATTGTTGAGGTGTGTAACAAATGACTACATCATTAACCCAATTTTACAAGTTATAAGTATATAATTGCAGAGGTTGTTGTCCATCAGTGGATTGACATTGAGGGAGATGATGCTGGTCTGTTTGTGTAGCAGATTATTGTATCTCTGTTGACACATGTATTCAAAGTGATCCTGCTTGGTATGAAAATGAGTGTCTATACAAAAGTATGAAAATAATTGCCATAAGAGTGCTATATACGGTTTTCTAGAAGGTCATCAATGTCATTTGTTTCTGTTAAATAGTTCGATATGTACTTAATGGGCAAATGTTAAAAAAAACAACAACAATATTTCTATCATGCATTTAAAGGAGCGAGTTTTATACAAAAACGTAAAAATGTACGTACCTGTGATTAAGCGGTCAGTTATTTACATCGGTAAAAGGTCCACTGATGTCTTTATAACATTTTATACCATTGATATATTATTAATATTAATGGAAAACACTACTTATTCATCATTTAAGCTTTCCACTTTGGGCACAGCCATTTTATTATTAACAGCTCTCCCTTAGTAGCAAAACCTCTATTTTTCTCATGCTGAGAGGAAGGGGAGATCATTAAGGCTAGAGAGGAAGGGGAGAAATCTTCAGGGTGCATGTCACCTGCTTTGAGGGGAAGGTTTGGACTAGTGATGGAATGGCTCCCTACCATACAAAAAAAAAGCTGTAATTAATAAATGCATGCAAGATAAAAATATAAAGACTGTGTTTATTTATTTATATATTTTTCTTTCTAAATTTTTTTGTCAAAAGTTTACTGCACACATAGTGGAAAATAAAAAGAGTAATTCATGAGTGGGTATTGTTATCCAATTATTTTAATAATTAATTATTACTAGAAAATATTTTAAATATTGGAATAATTATTAAACTGACTATATTGATCCTTTACATTTTGCAGGCAGAGTGGAATTATCTAAAGGTAATAGGAAAAATGTAGAGCAATAGTTGTAATGATGGTATTCTCCATAGAGTTTTAAACGCAGGGATAGAGAAGATATAGGTTTAAAACAAACCATCACCCTTTAAAAATATAAATTGAATCCAGCTTAATTAAAGCTTTATTGGCTCAATACTTATGCTGTGAAATACTACTGATTATTGTCATGTAAGCCTCCCTCTTTCTATTCACCACAGCACCACATGTCTGTGTTTACAAACAAGGAGCCCCTGGCAGTATAGTATGCACTTGAAATTGCTACATGGAGCTTCACAGTTAGGATCTAATCCATCAAACCAAGGACGAATAGGATTAATTGAGAAGACTGATTGAACCATTAGCAACAAATACATTAGCAACAAATACTAGCACTTTAAGATATAATTAACTGCTTTTTTACCACTCATGTGATTGAGATTTGAAAGCATGCCATTTCTGTGTTGGCAAGCTCTCAAAGTATATTTTCATCTACAGACAAAGACAAATTATAGGAAAACACATCATCTCTTCTCAGATTATTTTCATTTAAATCATATAATATTTTGTTCTGTATAGGGGAAATTTACTAAGCATCTCAAGTGCATCACCTGATTTATCTCAGGTGTGAAAGTGCTTAGTAATACCAATTTGCTGTTTAGGCAAAGTAGTTTAACAATAATTTGTGTAACTGTACTGCTGGCTGGTTGAATAGAAAAAACAGCTATTTACTAAAATATGCTCAGGAATAATTTTTGTACAGAAGGTTTCCGCCTAGGCACAAAAAGTGGAGTTGCTGATGCTGTGCCATGGAATATGTACAGAACAGTCTATATGCAGAGACTATTATTTGTGTAAGTGTACCTGATACTTTCTGACTTATATAGTGTGTGGTACACTTATGACTGGATGATACCAAGAGGAAAGGAGGCATAGTAACTGAGTCGTTGATTGAAGCACAAATTTGAACGGGCAATGGCAGGATAAAGCCTACAGTAACTATCCCTCTAGGGCAAATACTGTTATCAATGTACTAAGCAGTTGAAAAGTGTGATGCCACTAAAGGACCTTGCTTAAATATTCACCTTCATTATATGTATGCAGAAACATATAAATACTTGAATATAATGATCTTTAACCTGTAATACTGTGATAACACAGAGTCATGCAGTCAATCTCAGTTGCACCTGTCTGGTAAGAACTTCCAGCAAGCACAAGGAGGCAACAGAAGCAACAAAATCAAGCCATTCAAAGAGCTTTATGTCTAAAAGAGAATTCTGTATCATACAAGGGATACATTGGGAAAACTGGAATTAAAAATTGTTTAATTGGGATTTTACCATTCAGTGTATAAAAGATACTTAACACTTTGAAGATGCACATCTTTTGTAACTGTGATACAAAAGCTAATTGTGACAGCAAATCCAGTAGATGACTATAAACTAGTTGATATATATATATATATATATATATATATATATATATATATATATATATATAAAATGAAGAGTAAGGTATACGTAAGTGTCCAGTAATCCAGATATTATTAAATATAAGATTAGCTTTCGAGATCTTCCTCTCTTTCTGATGTCCAGATCAGTGTTGCAATACTCTGATTATTTATATATATATAGGGAGGCAGAGAGAGGGAGGGCAAGAAAGAAGGGGGAGAGGCAAAGAGGGAGGAAGGCAAAGAGGGAGGGAGAGAGAGTAATAGAGAGAGGAAAGATGGAGGCAAAGAGGGAGTGAGGGAGAGAGATGGATGGAGAGAGCGAGAGGGTGAGATAGAAAGGGATAGAGAGAGGGGAGGGAGAGAGACAGTGAGCACACAGAGTGAAAGAAAGAACACAAAGAGAGACAGATGGCAAAGAGAGAGTGTACACACAAAGATAAGTCACACAGAGAGAAAAGGGGCAGAGAGAGAGAGGGAGCATAGAGAAAGAGAAGATGCACAGAGAGAGACAGTGCAGAGAGAGAGGGTGCACAGAGAGAGAAAGAAGGTGCACGGAGAGGGTGCATAAATAGAGGTAGAGGGCGCACAGAGAGAGGAAGAGGGCACACAGAGAAAGGCAACACAGAGAGAGATAGCACAGAGAGAGGCAATTGATTATAACATATGATACTGTAATTTATGATGGGCACGTTTCTAGTATATTATAATGAATGATCAGATGAGCTCTTAAGCTGTTGAACTTGTTGGTCTATATGTCAAATGCTATGTTCTTGTGTTACTATGTTTCTAAATAAGCAAACAATAAAACTGCCTTCTATTGATTGCATAAATATTCATTCTCCTAAGACAATACTTGGTAGAACCACCTTTTGGCTTTAGTTACAGCTGTGAGTCTTTTTGGTTAAGTGTTTGCCAGCTTTGCAGATCTGGATCCTGCAACATTTGCCCTTTCCTCTTGGTAACAATGCTCAAGATTTGTCAGGTTGGATGGGGTCCTTCGGTGAATAGCAAAAGTCTTTTCATACATTCTCAATCGACTGAGATCTTAAGATTGAGAGACATTCATGCTTTTGATTTGAAAAACCCTTAGTGAAACTTTGGCTGTCTTGCTAGAAGTTGAAGCCCTAGTTTCAGGTCTCTGAAGCCCAATATATTGCTCTACCTATCTTACCCTCAATCCTGACTAGTTTCCCAGCCTTGCCTATAAAACACATTCTCATAATATGATGCAACCACCACCATACTTCACTAAAAAAAAGCAGTTTTGGCTTTGCATCACACATAAGGCCAAAAAGTTATTTTTTTGTTTCATCAGACTAGAGATTCTTTTCCACATTTGCGGTTTCTCCCAAATACCATTTTTTTAAAACTAGAAACTGGATTCGATATGCATTTTTACAGAAATGACTTCTTCTTGCCACTCTTCCATAAAGCCTATCTTTTGTAGAGTGTATGGGCTATAGTTATTCTACCATCTCAGCTCTGTATTTTTCCAGCTTCTTCAAAATTAACCCTGGGTTGCCTTTCTGACTCGGTGCGCTACATTGACATTAGGCAGGAGGAATGTTTAAGGCTTGTTTTTTTTAATAATCTAAACCTACAGAACCTCTATCTGCAGAACTGTATCCCAAGCTTGTTCTGATAGCTCATACGTCTCCATGATGCTTCATGATGCTTAGGAAATTTCTAGTGAGGTAGAATATGAGGGGCAAATATCCTGAGAAAACTAAAGTAAGTAAACTCAAAATATTACACTAAAATGTTTTTTTTTTAAAGTTTGGAGAGGATTGTTTGAGTCAATGTAAAAAAAAAAAATCAGTGTTCGGTGGTCTGGTAAGAACTTTCAGCAAGTCCAAAGAGACACCGACACCTTTGTCAAATAAGGTCTACATTGGAAAAGCTGTATGAAATAAATACCCACACAAAATATACACCAAATATACATGAAATAATTAATATATAAAAACTAGGCATCCTAGTTTAGTGGCTCATTTAGGACATATAGGAGAGAAAAAAAAGCCATGATCTTGCCTCCAAGTATAGGGTAACCAAAATATGGGCCCATTCCTCACCGAGTCTAGGGAGATCAGTAGCTTCCTCAGTTATGGCTGAAACGTACGTCTGGGATCTGCAGTTACTCCTGTACAGAGGAGACCTGTCCAGCATTTTTTCTATTCAATGAACATTAACAAACTTGCCCTGATGTTTGCAAATTTCTTCAGGTTTCTGCAACTTGATTTTAAGAACGAATGCCCTTGAAAACCTTAACCATATTAGCATACAATTACTTTGATCTGGCCAATCACAGGCAGCTATAACATTGTTTCAATTACTGAGAAGCCAGTAAATATATAGCATCAACATGACATTTGTGCCTTTTTGGAGTTTATCCAGTGTCAATGTGCTTTGTGTCTCTATAAAGAAGCTAGGACATCCTGGGTCCAAATGTGAGACATTGTTATTCAAGAATTAACAAAAATGTGTTTTGTTTCCAAAATACATATTTTAACTCTTTAAATCTGATTTTTTTTTTTATCCACGGGAACAAAGAATCCACATGTCTTTTCTAGCTCTAACTTGTTGAAATCCTCTGCTTCCTTGGTGTCAGAATACTTTTCAAAGTAAATTTAAATGCAAATTATGTAACATTTCCTGAACATATTGTGAGTCATCATATGGCATCCCATCATCTATCTGCAATGTTTTTCACAGAGCAACAGAGAAACATGCTTTAATACAGAATGTGACCATGAAATGGATTAATCAAAATAGCACAAAAAACTGTTTCGCAAGTTTATTTGCATGAACTAAAATGTGTGTGTAGGCAACTGTTTAGTGTTACAGAAAAGCAAATAGCCTTTAATTCACTCCCAAGTTGTAAGATAACACAGGGAAGACATAAGTATCGAACAAACTATGTCATTTTGTAAATAATCAAAACATTTTATAGTAGTATATCACACTTCATTACATAATTACAATCAGTGTTATTTGCTTCAAATGACAATTCAAAATGGTAACAAAACACAAACATGATTTGTCCACAGTTATATTTATTGCTTATTAAATAGAATTTACTTTCCCAAATGTGTCACAGAATTCAAAATCTACATTTGAAGACCTGTAGGCCACCCAGGCTTGCCTGGGTTGGAAGGAGGGCCCACTTGACCTGGTGGGACCGGGGTATGAATAGGAGGTGGCTAGCTGGGGGGTGGAGCCTGGTATATATATGGTCAGTGGCGCCATTTTGTCATGTGAAGATCCCACTCTCCCATCCCTAAAATAAAGTGGTAAAGATATGTTTTAATTAAAAGCCTAAGCAGGAGTTATTTAATTCAAACGTATTCTGTTTCTATTGTTTCAGTCTTGTCGTTATGTGAATGTTTTAAAGTGTATTGATGTTATAATATGTTTATGTTGTTGTCACAGCGGCTGGTGGTGAGGGGAGTCACCGGGCCAGTGGTAAAAGGGGTGAGATCCTACCCTACGGTGGTACGGATCTTCCATCACGGTAGGCCCTGGACGAGGGTCCGGGGCGTAGGGCGTACTGTCTCTGGCCAGACTCCTCCCCTCATTGGGTGATGTTTATTTACTTACTGTTATTGGTATTACGTAATTTGTGTTCCCCAATAAACGCTGTGGCCATTTTTCTCCCAAGTATTGGTCTGTGCATAATTATTATAGTTAATAAGTGTTCAGTGTCAAAATTACAATGCTAACATACCCAACTGGGCCTTGCCCAGGTCATGTAAAATTCTCTGTTGAAAAACATAGACCTGTATACAACATAAGTTTGATGTACTTTTGAATGAATCGTTGTATTAATGAAACAACTGTAGCTTAAGACTTAGTACTTACTGTAAACTTAGTACTTACTGCATTCGAGACAGGAATTTTCTGTCTCCGTCTTCTTCCCACTGATATGATGGCTTGCACAGACACTACATTGTAGAAGTGATTTCTGAACCTATCTAACAGTTTCCCTTTTCCTGCTTTACACATTTTTATAACTGTAATTGCTATTGATTTTCTTTGTCATGTTTACCAAAAAACACTCAGTGCACATTGAGGCTAATGAAATTATAACAGCTGTGACATCTGCTTCATACAGCTCTATATGGCTGAGGTGCTGGTATTAATAACTGCTTCTTTTGTAACAATGTCTTTGACCTGTGGCAAAAAAATAGTTCAAAGCAATAATTAACCAATGAAAAGTGAGAATGACAAACAAAGCCACATATTATTCAGATCTATGGTTTCTATCGCTAGTCGCATTATTTTTTTCTATACTTAGTAGTCGTCGTTCAACTTGCAGTCAGCAATGGCATAAATGCAGCTCCAGTATATCAGTAAGAAAGGTGCACTCATGCTGAAATAACACTTATTAATAAACCACATCATAATATAGGTCATGTTATTATTAGACTAGAGGTTGTCAAACTATGTTCTGTGGACCACTAGAGCTTATTGAGCTCTATTCAGATGGTACAAAGTAAAACTGGGTTTCCAAAAAAAAAGTTAGTAAAAAGGCATAAAAAGCAGTACAGATGTAATGAATACATGAATAACTTATATTTTAGTATAGTCCATCATAATTGTTAAGAAACAGGCATTTGGTGGTCTCTGCACAACCTCCAACCTTGAAATCTGCCCATGCCCTCTATCTGATCATCACCTCCTAACCTGTAACCTCACCACATCTTTCTCTCACTGCCCTTCTTCAATCCCAGCCACCATTACCCACTGCAACCTGCAATTTACCCACAACATCTTTCCATTGTGCTACAACCTCCCCAACCTCACGTGCCCTGACACTGATACCTCAGAGTACATCAAGCCTCTTACTTCCACCATTGACACTCTTGTCCACTTAATCACAAGCAGATGACCTTGCTCTGATTCACAATCATGGCACACTACACAAACAATACATCTAGAGGTGCTC
This sequence comes from Discoglossus pictus, assembly GCA_027410445.1. Classification (NCBI taxonomy): domain Eukaryota; kingdom Metazoa; phylum Chordata; class Amphibia; order Anura; family Alytidae; genus Discoglossus; species Discoglossus pictus. The sequence continues at coordinate 201,891,917 of CM050166.1, forward strand.
CCGCACTGTTGAATGAATATGGAGGAAATTGTGCACTTCAGCAGACTTCCTCCACTATAAGTTGATTTAGCGCTCCTACTTTCAGTCCTAGGCCCCCTCCGCTTCTTCATCTACACATCCTCAGTTGGTAACCTAATAAAATCTTTTGGATTTCAATATCATCTCTATGCAGACAACATTCAAATCTACCTCTCAGCACCAGATCTATCTCCCTCTCATCTAGTACGAGTTTCCAACTACCGCTGAAACATATCCTCCTGGATGTCCACCCACCAACTCAAACTCAACATGTTAAAACCTGAGCTCCTAATCTTTCCAACCCCTGCTACAGCTTCCACTTCTCATATATCTCTCACTGTCGACAATGCCATCATCGCTCCCACTTCCCAGGCCCATTTTTGTGGGTTTCTAATGAATCCTGCCGTCTCTTTAATTCCTGATATGCATTCACTAGCAAAATCCTGTCTTTTTTTATCTAAAAACACCTCCAAAATATGTCACAATCTTACACAAGACACAACTTAAATTTCTAATATGTTCTCTCATCATATCTCACCTTGACTACTGCAACTCGCTCCTTGCTGACCTCCCCATCTCTCATCTGTCCCCATTGCAATTGATAATGAACTAGCTTACAGCAGTCTACAGAAAAAAATATAAAATTATGACCCAGACTTACAAAGCCATCAACAACAGGACACCCCTTATATCTCTGCTATATCTGAAAATACTCTCCAAATTGCCTCTTCGTTATGCTAATGACCTTCTTTCCTCCTCTCTTATCACCTCCTCTCACTCCTACCTTCAGGACTTTTCATTTGCTGTTCCTATTCTTTAAAACTCCTTGCCTCATTCCATTAGACTGTCATCCTGCCTCAAAATCTTCAAAACCTATCTGTTTAAAGAAGCTTATAACCTTCATCCTTAATATGCACAATGCATCTATCGCTCTCCTGTACCATACCCAAACATTTTAGTTCATACGTTTGCCAGTTTTCAGTCTTGCAAGAGGCTTTAGGGAAAGCACTTTGAATGCTAGATTCTAAGCTCAAAGACAGGACCCCTAATTATTTTGCAATGTGTTAAAATTGTTTTTACCTTGTACTTAACCCATGTATAACACTATAGAATAATGTGAAGATTCTCAATGTTCTGTTGGTTCACCTACACCCTGGTCAAATTTTAAATGGTCAATAAAAAAATGTTTGAGAACCACTGATCTTGACTAAACATTAATTATACCAAGGTGTAGAACTCATCTTCAGGAATCTGCTAGCTTAGGGTAAGAGGTGACATGTTTAAACTAGTATAGATCAGTCATAGATCACTATTTTATCAATCCAAATCAATTTGTGACCAAGAACTTCACAAACATCAGCACTACCTCAATATTTAAAACTATGCTAAATTGATGGATTTAAACTCCCTAGGAATGCTACTAAACATCTAATGATTGGGCACATGGAATATTAGATGGTAGATAGAAGATTTCATGCATACCCAGAGCTTTTTATATGATCCAAGACATCATTCTCAGCCATGGACATATTTTAAATAACAATGCAGTTGTGCAGTTTGACAGGTAAAACACTATATCTTTGTGCACACTTCACTTGTGGCTACTGGTCTCTAAGAACTTTACCTCCATTTCAAAGATGCACCTTAGTCTGTCTATCATTGAATAAGTTCAATGCTGTCAACTTTCCTTAGTAGTACTGATTTTTAAGACTGAAGTGAGACTATGCTCACAAAACAGTCTATGGTTCTCTTCATAACATACTAACATACTGCGAATGTGAGAAACAATGTCCTTCTATTAATAGTTTTTTGCATTTGGTTTTGCAGCCTCATTAAATGTTCATATGACTCTTCCTTTCACATACACAATAAGTTACTCCGAGATTTCAGATAAGATACTATGGTTGTGTGGGAGACACAAGTTGCATATGGCGAGCACAGCTTTTGTTTAAACAACTATTTTATATCAAATGTAGAAAATATTAATCCATGCAGATACTTATGATGGAGTTTCAAAAATGGTTCCAAAGAGACAATCTTTGCATGTATTTTATTTTTTCATAAACATGTGTTTTTTGCAGTTTGAAGAGTCAGAAACCAAGAAACTCTGTCATGATTATTTTACTAGTTGATTTTAAATATCCTTATAGGAGTTGACACATTTAGGAGATTAGTTAGGAGCCAGGCAAACATTTGTAGGAACCAGGTTATGGAATGTAAAGAGAAATAGATATATAACAACAAACAAGTTAGGCGCAAGCAATACAATTCTAGCAGCCTGGGTTCACTGGCTCCCAGAATTTGTCAAGCCCTAGTTTACAAGTAGAGCTATTAAATGGCTCCTGAAACTAAACTAGCTATATATAATATATAGCTCCCAGAAACAAAGGTAATTCCCGTTCAGAGTCTAAATATACGTTGTTCAGGTCAGAGGTATTGTAAATTTATGTGACAAACACCATTAAGAAAATTAATGCAAGTACTAATTCTTCACTACTGTACAGTGGCAGAGCTGTTGAATAGAGGGCCCCTGCCGTGTGGGGAGCAAAAAGGGTACAGCACTGCCCCCCCCCAAGCCGGGACCCCGTGCCTTGCACAAGTGCACAGGCTGTAATTCCACCCCTGCTACTGTATATACTTGTTATAACAAGAGAAGGACAAACTCAGTAATGAATTATTATTATTATTATCATTATCATTATTTTATTATATTTTATGGCTAAAATATATTTGTTATACAAATGTAGCAATGTATATTTAAACACCCCCATAATGTGACTGTATTCTACCAGCCCTCTACACCCGCTTTTGTATTACTCTGCAGAATTCTGATAAGTCAGCCTGTTTCCCTGTCTCTCTGTGCTTCATCCTCTCTGATATTCGCTTCTCTCTTTTTCATTCTCTCACATTTCTCCAAATACCTCTTACAGAAACACATTGAATTAATAACCTTTACAAGACTAATTATAGTTAAATATTCATGCCTAAATTCAATGATTCCCTAACTAGTCCTCATGGAACCCTTGACAGGCCAGGATAGATACATTTAATATCAGGAAAATTATTATCACGGGTGAAGAGAGAGCTTATAATGTAAATTAGACTGGTGTGGTTTATAAATCCTTCCACACTAGGAGCTAAGTCTTGACAAAGTTTTGTAGACAGAGAACTACTGCTCCTATTTTTTTTTTTTTTAATCTCTATACATATTTTCTTTTATTCTTAAATGTAATATAGTTTTTTCAACACATACCATACCTTTTGTTCTTGGGTCAACTTGCCCAAACAAGTTTTAACAAAATGTGGTCACGCCATTTTTGATTATTATCTGAGTTTTATGGCTATACAGAAATAACTATTCAGTCTTATAATATATTGCCCATAATATTGATCATTCTAACTTCGATAACAAATGCCTTCAGATTAAACCATATTAGCCTGTGTACTATTTTATATTCTCTGTTAGTTACCAAGTATCACAGTACTAACTTGCATTTATTTTACTTATTATAGCATTTATTTCCTCAAATTAGTTTTTTTACTACAATATTGCAGCCAACCTAAAGTTTTATTCAAAAACTCACACTACCTTTAAAGGATGATTGGCTGCTGACACCACTATTTGTAGTAGTAACTCCCTTTGAGCTCAGCATGGTACAGGGTTATGTAGCTAATGAGACTGGAATGTGTGCAGTAAAGACTAGGAATTGTTTTAACATTTGAGTACTTCATGCTTAGAAATACATATTTTTAACAAAATGTCTCATTTCAAAATACATACTTTAATACTTTTTGTCAAGAAAAGACAGGGCAAGGTGACAACAATTGTTAACTTTTTTTGTGTAACATTTTCTTTTACACTTTCAGTACAAACTAGACATCAATGTACAAACCCCCAAGACTTTTAACATTTTACAATCATACTGAAAACGGTATGCTTTAATCCTACACACACTTTTTCCTCCATCTCCTGAGACTTTTCTCTTCAAAGCTCTTCAATGTATACTGTAAAACTCTCTTCAGCAGTTTATTACACATCCTCTCAAAGGACTGTAATGTTTTAAGAAAACCATAGCATGGAACATTTTAGCTAAAACAGGTCTCTTTAGATATAAAAATACATTTGGATCATTTAGAAATATTTATACATATCGCTGGACACAATAGATGCGCACTCAAAGCAAAAATACTTGTATTACTGATAAAAATACATAATAATGCAATAATGAGTTGTTAATAAACAAGTGACTTTTTTATATGTTCTTAACAATATTTAGTAGGGTGGTATAATGAACTAGTATATTTTGAAAGAAACTCACATTTTTCTTTAAAAGGTTTTATTTTAGCTGACTAAAAGGAACACTTGTTAAGTAGTAAAGATCAGTATTAACAACTTTTACCTTTATAATTATTATATAAAATTGCTTGTTTTCCCAAAATATTCAACCTGGTGCTCTTCCTACTTTTTGCAAACCTTTTTCAGACTTTATTGCAGCTGCCTATTTACTGCACAGCCATAATGAGAGAGTCTAGGAATATAGGCTTCACTTTCTGCCTAATCTTTTAAATGAGAAAATATTCTACTTAAAAAAATAAATACAGTCTGTTATATGCAATTGTTCTTTAGTGTGATTTATCCATTGTATTTAACATTTTCTCATGGGAAAGTTACCCTATTGTAAACTATATTTATTTTTAACTTTGTAAAAGCATTTTCTCCATATTGCCTATTATCACATCAAGATTTTAAAAAGAACATATAATAACTATGAAACATTAATGATTAAAAGCAACAATTTAGCAAAAAATTATAAAAAAATGATGGTTGACCAACTTAATTTTCTTTTTAATTAAAAAGCATGTACAGGGTTTTAACTATGAAGAAATGTTCATAACGATAAATTTGTATGCAATACATCATTTATTGCATCCTAGGGCTTAATTGTTTATCTTATTAAATCGTTTCCTCGGTTTAAATATCTCTTACCGGGAACACATAACTTGGCTTCAGTTACCCTTTCTCTGATAAACTAAATGAAACTAAACTGATACATAACATTTCTCCATTTCTTTCCAAGTTATAGTCCATCATTGGTTTCAATTGTGGCATATACTCACTGTTATAAAAAATTATATTTGTACTATTTGACGTTTAAGGGCTTATGTTATCTTGAACAATCTGAAGTGATTCACATGACAATTTAACATTGATCACTTTCTCTACTTCATGCACCTTAGTCCAACATTTTGTAAATTTTGATAATCTCTACCAAATATACATGTAAATTCCTTTTTCATCCATTTTCTCCTGAGCTACTATTTCTGTTATACCAGGCATGGGCAAGTTCAGTCCTGGAGAGCACAGGTGAGTCAATCAGGATAACTGAAGAACTGATTGACGCAGCAAGGGTATCCTCAAATTCTGGCCTGTGTGGGGCTCTCCAGGACTGCAATTTAAATACCATAGTAGCCAGTGTGTTTTATAATTTCTTTAACTTAGTTTAAATTTTTAATTTCAGTTATTGTATGTTATGTAGTTGATAAAATATTTTTTTTAACCCCACAATATGCTTGTGGGAAAATATCAGTAGCAGAAAAATGTTTCATGTGGACTATTAAAGCATGACATTTTGTCAAAACATTGTTTTTTGGGTTTGTACCAAAATACATGAAGTATGTTTTGTTTACATGGACATACAGGCAAGACTAAATATCTGAATTATAAATCTAATATAAATATAAAATCATGTTGAAAAATGAAAAAATATGTGAAAAATTAGATTTCACTTTATATTTTGATCCTCATCAACTCCCCCCCACAACCACTCTACACAGTAAATAACCTACTCCATCCAGCTAGTGTCAAGCAGGCATCAGGCCTCATTATTCAATGATGTCTTACCAGAGCAAACTGGAGCAGTACCTATCACCAAACACTCAAACTACCACATACAGCCAACAAAATTTCCATCTTCAAGCCTATATCTTCAGGCAAAGTCAGTGCTCTGATATCAAGAGCTCGACCAACAACAGCTGCCACAGACTCATCTACTGCTTCCATAGTGGTACTTTTCCTTCTACTATATTGTCCCCCTCTTCAATTCTTCAATATCGACTGTCATCATCCCCCTTTCCTTTAAATCAGCAGTCATCAATTATTTGGTTACAAAAATCCTAACTTGATGCTTTTTGTCCTAGTAGTTACAGACCAAATCACATTCCCATTATTCTTCTCCAAACTACCCCTTACCCATTCCAGATTGACCTTTCTATGTCCATTTCACTATTTTCCCCAATCTAGTTTCTGGCCCATCCATTCCATAGAGACGTCACTCCTCTTTGTCCATAACCACTTTGCTGAAGCATCCCATTCCTGACTTTCATCCTTTCTCATCTTGATTGATCTGACAGCTACCTTTTACATTGTAGATCATCATATCTTAATTTCAATATCTGACAACTTTGCCATTGTGACCACTCCACTTGCATAGCTCCAGCCATATCTGACTGGTCACACAGTGGTGGTGTCATTCAATAATTTAACTTCTATCTCCTCACCACTATCCATAGTTTTTTTTTCAGTATCCTTACTTTTCATATTGTCTTTTCTTTCCCTACATTCCCACCAAGTTTATCCTCTCACATCTCCTCCTGCCTCACTGCCATTCAGTCCTTAATGGCATCTACTTTTTTCTCATTAATCCCTTCAGAAATGGAAATCGATTTATTTACTTCATGCACCTCCCCACCTATTTATCACCAGTATTTCTTAAAGCTTTCATTACATTGTAAAATCTTGGCATCACATTCTATCCTACCCTCTCTCTGATTAATCATATATCCCTTTTCACTTGTATCTTCCTATTCCATCTCTACATTAGGAAAATATGCTCATCTATTTCTACCCCTGCGACAAAACTGTTGATTAACTCTCTTATTTTCACCTGCTTGGAAATCTGCAACTGACTCCTTATTGGACTTCAGGTTATGCATTCACACCATTCCAGCAAATCAAAAATGTCTTTACCCTTATCATATTTCAATGATCCCTGTACAACCTACACCTCTACTATCCTGGCCCAACTACAATGGCTTCCTGTTTACTAACACTACCATTAAATAAATTCCTAACCCTTGTCTAAAAATTCCTACGTGGCCTTGCTCCTCCATATTTTGCCTATGTGCCGCAATGCTCTCTGAGATCTGAATGCCTCTCACAGTCCCATTCCCACCTTTTGCCCAGTTCCCTACTTGCGCCCTTTACTGAAGACAAACATATAAGACAATCTTTCAGCCTAAAAACATTTTATAAATCCACTTCCTATCTTTATATATAACTAGGTAAAGTGCTTGGATAAGGGCTCTATATACAAATGTAAATAAATGAAATAATGTGGCCACTCCTTATGGAACACTGTCTCTTTTTCCATTGTAAGACGGTAATGAAGGATCACAGACAATCAGAAAGAAAATAAGTGGATTTGAAGAGTTTGCTATACCTATGGGGCTGACCACTTCTACAGATTGTTAAAATATAAACTAACCAACGGAAGATGATAACATCATGCTTTTAAACAGGTTTACATTTTAGTTAAAAAGTTTCAATGAAAACCAAATGATAAACCCAAGAACAAATTTTTGAAAGTAAAAGATGACGATGTCCCCTTACGATATTTCATAAAAAGATGACAAAGATAAATATAACAATACTAAATAAACAAAAGCACTAATATTAAAAGTGGTCTTAGGGAATATCATCAAATTCCTTTTTAAATTATCCCCTGATCTGCATGCTATATACATATTCATTCTACTAACTGTAAACCACGAAGAGTCTTAAACAGCTTCAACTGGGGATACTGATCAAACAAGCCTTTTATATTCATCAAATAAGTGCTTCATGCTCAGAATCCTTCATTATTATGAACTCAAGTTCAGTTTGAATAAATGCGTGATTATGTTAACATTCTGTCATATACAAGTATAGACAATACAATATATATGAATATTATTTTATACTAAACAATATTCTGCATATTCTCTAGGTACTACATTACTACATACAACCCCACTGTAATGAACATTTTATGTTGTTATAAATTAATACTTTTAAATATTAAAACGTTGTTTTTTTTTAAACTGTATCACAATGAAACTTGTGAATATATACAGGTGGTTTCCAGTTTAAGGGACATCTAAGTGAGCAGGATTAATAGAGTTCTGCACTCTATAGGAAAAAAGCAGCTTATGTGTACACAGCACATCTCATAATTTTTTTTATTTGTATTAATATCTAAAAATCCTTCTAATGATTGTGTTGACACCCCCAGTGGTCCCCACCCAATCAGCATGCAGCATCCGGGGAGCAATATTTACCCACTATTTACCTGCTCTTGCTTGCTCAGCAAATATGTCTATGCTGTGTGCTGTTGCCATAGCAACTAACATAGTGCTATGTCTCAAATCTTTCATCTAACCGGATTAACCAAATAAAAATATGGAGGGGGTATTAATCTTAATTTTAAACTGTCAGAAATTATAATAGGTTTTGCTAACTTTAAGGTAAGTGTTTAAATGCTTATTTTGGTATTTTGTCATGCATATTTTTTTATATACTATTAATTCTCCTCTATCAGATGCATTCATAATCCCGGAAACTTACAAATCCCTTTGAGGACGAGATCCGTTCCTGAGAAATTTCTTAAGTGGGATTTGTATGTAAGTCGTATTCCTTATGAATATTAAAAAATAATAATAATAATAATAGCAATACTAGAATGGCTTATATGTGATTATAATAATACAGTGTACAAATAATAATACCCCTGTACTGTAATAATAGGTTACAGAAACCATCATGCTCTTTCTTTTAATTCAAACAAAAAGAACATAAAAAAATTCATACAAAAAAAACCTTGAGAGACAGTTCTTAAGTCGGGGTCGTTTGTAAGTACATATAACACTGAAACACAGCCAAAACAAAAAAGAAAAAGAAGGTTATCACAAACTATAAAATAAGTGATAAATTATCTAAGACGATGAAACATTGTTATGATTATTCATTATTTAATTTCCATGGTGTGTTTTACTTCATATATGCCGAATTAGCAGATTCATCCCCCCAGAACACAGAACACTTCAAATCTAAACTTAAAAATCTTCATTGCAGCATCAAATTAGCATCTTTCTGAAGTTTTAGTGGTGCTAGTAACATGTTTCATCAGAGATACGCAATGAATGAATAAGAGCCAGAAACTGAATTACACACCATGCCATACTGGACTAGCATTACCTGCTTCCTTTGCCCATGCTTATACATGACTTAAATACTAGGAGCACCTGGTCCTTGAGCAGATATTACAAATAAATGTAGTTTGCCCCTATATGGATTATAGAGTTATATATAAGGACATTTCCACTGATGAGTTTGTGTCAAGATCTAACATTTTAAAGCAGTTCGTTTTTAATATTTAGCACATGTCATTAGTAATTTGTTTAATCATGTTACTTATTTATGAATAATATAGTAGTTACTAAGGTGCTTGTCATATTTCCCAACATGCTTACCTTATTCTGCAACAAGTGCTACACCTAGGATATATGTATTTATTAATTATAATGATTTCATTGCAGAGTTCCTGGTGACGCTTTTACTCTATATGTCTGAACCTGCTGCAAGTTTGTATAGCCTGACATTCCTGGTAAACAATTCACATATAGCATTATGGTAAATGTAGTTCTCTTTCACAGTACAGCATCAAAACAAAATTGCTACTTTTGAGTAAAGATATTATGAAAACGTATATCTGAACATTATCCTGGCAATGGAAAATAAACGTTTTCTTCTGATAACCTTCCTTTAAATTGGTCCTCCAGAGTTTTCTATAAATAATCAGAACTGTTTTTATGTTATGTTTTTACTGTAGCCTTGTAACTTCTATATATATATCATACATTCTCTTATGCTTGGTTGTTTCATACTTGACCTTAAAGGACACCTGAAATGTCATGTATAGCATGCTGAAGGATCTGACTTGATAATGGACAGGATGTTTAAAATAAATACAGCCATTGCCTTGTTTCTTCTATATTCAGTTTTATGGGAAAGACAGACATTTATATAGTTACATAGTAACTTAGTTTGAAAAAATAATTTTAGTCCATTTAGTTCAACCTTTTTAGACCTCCTCTGATCTTTGTCATATGTGGATTAGATGTTAATTGATTCAGAGGAAGGCAAACAGAAAAAAAAAACTATTGAAATAAAATTCCTTCCTGACCCCAGATACTGGCAATCAGATTTGTCCCTGGATCAATACTCCATATCTAATTATCCAGAATAACCCTAAATCCCCTTTTTTATGAAATAAATATATGCAAATCCTTTTTAAAGTTATCTATCAAATCCGCTCACAACCTCCTTTGCTAGAGAATTCCATAGATTAACCACTTTTACTTTGGAGAACCCTTTTCTTTCTTTAAGGTGGAAATGTTTTACTTCTAACCTCAAGGAATGTCCTCTTGTCAGTTGGATACCTCGGCATAAAAAGTTCACTTGATAAAGCCTTATATTGTCCCTAGTTGAATTATATAAGGTAATCATATTCCCTATTAGACGCCTTTTTTCTAGAGAAAATACGTTTAAGTTGGTTAGTCTTTCTTCATAACTTAGCCCCTCCATTCCCCTTATTAGTTATGAACCACTTCTCTGTACATTTTCCAGCTCTAAAATGTCCTTGCCCAAAATTGTGCTCCATATTCCAAATTAGGGTGTACTAGGGATTCGAATAGTGTCAGAATTATGTTTGATTCCCTTGCTTCTATACCCATCTTAATAGATGCTAATATTTTACTTGTCTTTGCAGCTGTTACTTGGCTTTGAGAACTGTTACGTTGGTGGTTGTCCAAAAGTACTCCCAAATGCCTTTCAATATCTGATACCCCAATAATTGCTCAATTAAGGTTATTAATTGCATGGCTATTTTTCCTTCCCAAACTTTACATTTATTCATATTAAATCTAATCTGCCATTTATTTGCCCTTTTCTCTAATTTATGCAAATCTCTTTGGAATGAATGCACATCATATTCTGATTGAATTACCTTCCACAACTTAGTGTTATCAGCAAAAATGAAGACACTACTTTCCAATCCGACTTCTAAGTCATTAATAAATAGGTTAAAAAGAAAAGAACCTAATAATGAACTCTGAGGAACCCCATCTACCACATTAGTCCAATCTGAGTATGTTCCATTTACAACTACCCTTTGCTTCCTGTCTTTTAGCCAGCTCTCAATCCATGAGCAAATATTTACTGCAATTCCTATATCCCTTAGTTTGTACAATAGTCTCCCATGTGGGACTTTATCAAAAGCCTTTGCAAAATCTAAAAAAAAGATTATATTCACAGAGTTGCCTTTATCCAAGTTCCTACTAACCTAACATAGAAACTAAATAGATTTGTTTGACATGACCTATCCCTCATAAATAAATGTTGACTCCTACTCCTATTTATAATCTTGTTCAAATAGACATAGGCCCCTACTCAATTGAACAATTGTTGGTTACTGGAGCCTGTAATATAGCCCATAAACTAATTTGCTATTCAATTGCGTCTTTTAGCTACCCGCAAACGATCTACACGTTCAGGCTGAAATTCCCTGCGATTGTCAAAATCGTAACTTCCAACCCATCTAAGCCTTTCATCTTTTAAGCCCATAAATGTTACAATCGCAAATCGCTATTCAATTGCTACAATTCCTCAAGTCCACAAATGTTTTCACACCCATGAATGGCAAATATAGAAGAAAATCCTATGAGTACTAGATAGGACTCGCAAGAGGGTTAAACACTTTACCACACTGTAAATGCAAATAAAACATCAATACTGCACTTTAAAAGATGGGGAAAGCGATGAAAGATATTAGAATTAATTGCACAACAATCTTAAACTTGCACATCTGCAATAAAAAAAAAATTACTGTACGTTTAATTTGCGTATTATATCAATCTCGGTAATCAAGGCCACCCACATGGACTAGAACATTTCCTTCATTAATTTTTAGTATTTAATACATTACCAGATTGTGAGTCCAATCGCATATCGGAATTCTAAACGCTAATTGATCTCATTTACTATTGGCTATTTCTACATCGGTAGTTACGGCTTTGCTTGATTGATCATGATCATGCTCTGAAGTGCTACTTACGATTTCATGGTTTACCGTTTAGGCTTTCGGCCAGTTAGCTGTGGGCTTGATGTATTGAATCGCTCTGTAACTATTGCAGATTTCAAGCCTGCAAACTTATGGCCGGTATGATGTAAACTGCGGTCTAGCAATTGAATAGGCGCCATATTTTTGTATATTACCCATTTTTAACCGATTTTTAACCTTTCTACAGAAGTGAGGCTTACAGATTAGATACAATGATTTGGCTATTACAGGACCCAGTTCCCTCAGTACACTTGGATGTTTTCCATCAGGACCTTTGCTCATTTTGCTCATTTGCTCCTGTTACATACAAACATTGAGTTTTTGACAGAACTGCATTGGTCCTTTAATTACTGTATCTCTTCTGTCCAACTGGTTCTCTGATCTTTTATTTCATCTATCCTCTATTATCTCCTCTAGATTGTAAGCTTGTTTGAGTAGGGCCTTCAACTTCATTTGTATCCCTGTGAACAGATCAGTATTGTTGTAAGATCAATGTATTTATTATTTTTGTTTGTGATACCGAAAATGTTGGTACTTTATAAGTAAAGGTTAATAATAATAATAATAATAATAATAATAATACCATGTATGCTGTAAGAACATAATTTATTTATATTTTTATATAATTATAAAATACTAATTTTTCTGTAACTAAATAAACCTAGTGTGCAAAATGCACACTGTTCTGTACTAGAGCATATTTTTAAAGATTTTTATAGAAAGATGTGCGAGGACCCACCACTGCCAATAATAAAGTCTATAATCAATAGTGATCTTTTCCTTTAATACAACATTTAGTTTGGTATGGGGTATGTGATTTAAATGACTGGTAGTAGTAGAGACATAAAGAAGGCCAAGGACAAGGTGAAAACACATATCAGATCTGTTGACTCATTTAAAAAAACTGTATATTGCAGGGGTAAATATAGATTGTTTAAGGAGCACAATGCCTAGTAACAGTGTGGTTGAAGGGGATAGAAGGGACAAGCAAGTATCATGAGTGGTGGCATGGCAGTACATGTGTCAGTTTAATCATTGGATTGGATGGATTAGTGATGTAAAAATGTAAAGTTCCTTTTTTTTTTCTAGCCAATGTAAATCAAATTCTTGGATAGGATTTAGCACTTATCAGTTACACTGAGTGTACTCCCAGATATATACATACCCTGATATGATGGCTATCTATTTGATTAAGTACATTTAATCTGCTGTGATGACTGTGTATAAGAGGAACTAGGTGCATTTAATTTCTTTTTTTGACTATGTATGTAAGAAATTATATGCATATCATCTGTTATGTTGGTTATATAGTGTACGTAATGATTTATATGCATATATTCCGATAAATTGCTGTGGTAGAAATTAGATGCATTTAATATGATATGCTGGGTATCAATGGAAGGAATTGATCAAATAAAATCTGTGTGAGGAATTATATTGATTTAATTTGACATCATGAGTATCTGTGATGAGTTAAATGCATTTAATCGGAAATGATGGTGATGAAATTTAAACCAGTATATCAAATTAAATATATATTTATTATGTATGCTAGAGTGACTGACAATATACTTAGCCTAGTGTTGAAAAATCTCAAGAGTGGAGGAAATAAATGTGTTTATTTTTTAGATAATGTTTTTGGACCAGTGACAGTAATGTCAGAGATCAAGGGGTGGCGTTTGTGCCGCTGTGTAGTCATACAGCAAGGGAAGTCATTTATACAAGGGTTTGGTCTGCCACCCCACCAAGTCACAATTCCTCCAGCCATCACTGCGGTGACTACTGCATGACACATTTAAGGCATCATTATCATTCCTCTTTCTTGACCATTCCACGTCTGTCTTGTTTCTAACTTTTCTCGTCTTTCTGCTTGAGGACTGGCAAATGAGGTCTTTCATCTAGTTGATAACAACCTCTGGTGGATTTATTATATAAGGTATTTAATAAGCAATAATAAGCAATAGCTTGACATTTACTTAACTATGTATCTAAAAGATAATATAATGCTAACAAATATGGGATACTGGATAAGCAACACAAGAAATAGTTTCCCAGTTTACATTAGGCAGTAAGGCAGATACTCATCATCTACAAAACTACCGGTCTATATAACATTACTTAACTGTACAAGTTGTAGGGAGGCTACATCAGACAAAACAAATAACTTTTACAAAAGATTGATACATGCAAATATAATATAAATTAAATCTGGAATTTCACGGTATGTTACGTTAATGAATGCTTTTTAAGTAGAAATGAAAACGAGATGGCCAGGCTACTTCTTATATGCAATTTTAATGTGAACCGCTAAAAAAGCTAAGCTTATACAGAACAAACCACAAATTGTGTCTTCCCAAAGTTCTGCCTATATATGCTGCAGCAATACTGGTGAGTAGACATGCATTTCACTGAGGATTAGACTGTGTCTGTCGAATCATGAGATGCATCTATAAAAAAAACTGAATATATCCTTCCAGGGTACTTTATCTTGCTAGTCTTTGATGGTGGATCTGTAAAAAAAATACAGAATTTGTTATGGCTGTTTGAATTGTGAACCAGGGATCTGCACAGAATGACATTGTGCAGGAAATTCTTATTATTGGTTCATACAATGTTATATTGTATTATGTGTAAAGCCTGGGACACTAACAGAGGAAGGAAAGAATGATACAACCCCCTTTCTGTAGAAGAGATGTCATTAAAGGTATACTGTGGCATGCTCACAAATGTGTTGGTGCTACAATATACTATAATGCTAGAGATGGGCCTGCCATACGCAACAGGTTTCCTTGTAACTATGAATAATAACAAATTGTAAATAACATGTATTAAAATATAGGAAATAGGTGGTAATTTACTAAATATTGGAAGCATGCATACATGGTTGTTGTTCAGTCATTTTGTTGTGCATGACTCCCGGTGACCATATGGATGCAGCACAATAGGCGCATCTGTCTGTGTTTATGGTTGTGTTTATCCAAATGGTTTTTATGGCAAAGTTACTGGAGTGGGTTGCCAGTTCCTTCTCCAGTAGACCGGCTATTTGTCTGACCTTTCCGCTATGACCTGCCCATCTTGGCTGGTATAGCTCACAACTTCACTGAGATACACAAGCCCCTTTAAGGTAGTGATCCAGAAGGGGCATACATGGTAGATTGGTTGGTAAATAACAATCTTAATATATGTTTACTAGCAAGGATAGGGCATTCCTGGTAGAGCAGTAGAGATTGAAATGAACTAATATAGACAATGACAGTGAGAGCTGAGTCTTCAGTACAGTGTACCATACTGTATGTAGATATATGCATAATATATGCATTAAGTACAGAATTCACTATTTCCAAGTATTAGTTATAGCTATGTGTGAGTTATCATATCTTCAGGTACTGTATTGCAAATTGTGTGAAATTCATTTCTCATGTTTGTCAGTCGCATTAAGAAGAGTTATAGGGTATATCTGTAAAGAGAGATAAATATAAGGAAAAGCAGGGAAAAGTAGGTGTAAGAGAAGTTAAATCATAAATACCTGTACTTCCATTGTTTTGAATAGGAGATATTTATCAATGGGGGACTTTACAGGAAAAAATACTTTTTTTTCTTTGTTGCATCAGAAAGAAGGTACTTGTGTCACAGTGTGTTTTTTTTTAAATAAAGGCCTCAAAGCACACACAAAAATCAGTCATGCTACTGCTCTTGGGTGCTTTCCCTCTATGAGCCAACAAGATCTACAGTATGCTCTCTGTACTTCCTGTAAGTTTCAATGAAGATTATACTGAATATATGTTCATGCAAAAAAATACTTTTGTAATGTTTAAAACATGCTCTTTTAAACACTAAAAATTGTGTTCCATGTCCCTAGATATATACCTCCTATAGGCAACATAAGACATGTGGATATTTATCTCTACTGGATGTCGCTGGTTGGGGTTATCATGGCAGTGGGTGCAATAAGTATTAGGAACTGGCTTATCTGAAGTTACAACAAACTTAAAGGGACATGCAACACAAGTGTTTTTTTTAAAGCTTTTACAAGAGCAGGATTTAAACATTACAAAACTTGTTTTGCATGAAAAATATTAAGTGAAACTTTTTTAAACTTCATTGAAACCAACAGGAAATGCATAGAGCATACTTGTAGATCTCATTCTCTATCAGAGGACAACCCCACGAGAGAAGTTACACTTCTGAATATCGTTTCCCATGTACCTTTAAATAATTTGCTGTTGCTTTAGTACCCTGCTCCCTCCTCTTTCATCACCACTTCATAAATATTCAGCTTTGCTATAAAAAATAATCATACTAAAATGTATATATTTTATGTTAAGACATTGAAAGAAAAAAAAAACCTGTAGTGGATCCTTTATTAACATTATAATGGATTTAAATGTGATAGTGCTGAATGCATGTGATGAATAAATGTCTAGGGTTTAAAAATAACTGAATTTAGATTTTCATTGCAAGCCACCTTTGAATGTTAAGGTTATTTCTCTATCAGTCTAAAGCTGGTGATTTGAAGTGAGTGATTGGCATTTATCCAAAACATACAATTACAATAGCTCAGTCCATCACTTTTGCATTTTAATGGTATGCTTAGGCAAGACGAAATGTGTCACCTACTCGCATAAAATAATTGTAGAGGCGGTGAAAGAAGAGATTATGTAAGTACAAAAAGTGAGAAATAGTTTAATCTTGCAGTCAGGATGTAAAATCTCTCTAATGTCAACATGACTGGCATATTGTGGGCTGACAAACGCCACCACATTATCTTCATCAGCAAAATCTTACAAATTACTTTTAGTTTCAAAAATGTATTGGAAAATGAAGCTAAATATGTATTAGATTCACTTTCCTGATTGTATTAGGAAAAAAAATAATAATTGCGCTAATTTTATGCAAATGCACACTGAACTCATTAAAACCACGCACCATCATGTAGAAAAATCAAAATCAAGTAAAAAATAAGTAAAATTTTTTTCTTTATTTTATGCTATTTTTATTGTTTGTAGCACTCAAACGGTGTGTTTACATTGAATCAGAAGGATTCATTGAGCTGAATATTTTCTCAAGTGCCAAAAGGCACTTAAAGTATAAGCTACCTCTTAATGCTTTAATACTGTCTTCACTGCAATAATACATTTCACTTGTTTTGTTTTTGACATTAGGATATCTAAAGAAATCCCAAAAATACACTAATATTTTTTTGTTGTTGCGGCAATAAGATTGTGTTGCTATTCACATATTCACAGGGTGCTTGTATTATTGGTCCTTGCAGAATCTGCCCCGGTTAGGCAGCTCAACAGATCAGTTAATTAGTACCATTTGAGAATTAATTGGGTTGTACAAAACTATTATAAAACACTGAATTCATTTTAAAACCCGGAAAGGATTTCATTGTTCTCTTCGACAATGTAGAACAGTAATAATGCATTGCATGTCCCTTTAAAAAGGGTCATGCATTAATGCTGTGTAGTACTGAAAATATGCAGTTATTCATTTGAATTAGCATTCTTTTATTCAAGTTGCAGATGTTTACCACATGGATGCCCTTTGCTAGTACATATTATGTGCAGTTCTAGATGTGTGCACATCTTCTATGCTAACTATAGGTGACTTTTTTGTTTCTTTCTTGCAAGTTGCTTATTTAGGAGATGTGCTCTATTTGGTTACACCAGTGTCAGTACTCACAGAAAGGTGTATACCAAGATACCATACAAATGGTTGTCCATGAAAATGAACATTGATACAGTGGAGGTCCCAAATATGGTATTAAGTTAAACTATAGGGCCCTCATTCAATTGCAATTTGGCCAATTGAATAGGGCTCTAAATAAGCACATAACATATTTTTTTTTTTAAAGTTTTTAGTTAGTGAAAACCTTGCTTTTGGATAGAGGAGAGGCATGAGGCCATGTGGGCCTGCGTGGGGTTTCGATCCAGGCCCTGATTGACAGCGGAAGTGGTGACCTGCTGTCATTTGCGTGCGGGAGTGAGGCACTGATTATTTGATGCTGGTTAAACGTTGCCTGACCTGTAAGTACTTTACCAACTGAATAATTTAAAAATAATAGTGTTTTCCAAAAAAAATCTAATATTGAGGTTTGCAAAATATAACTGTCAGTCAGCCTTCCTGATCTATCATGCACCCATAAACGGAGATTCATATATTTTGTTAATGATCATTGGTATTATTTAGTGATGAGGCGTCCATTATCTTGACTACAACTGCCTGACAATGCACCCCACGCCTCATCTGATCAGTAACTAATGCCAATGTTCTTCCTCCCAAAATATACACATATCTGTTTATGGGAGGTTCAGATAGACTTGTTGACAGTTCAGAATAGCAAATGTCAATGTTACTTTACTGTAGGAAAATGCATTATTTAATACAATTTAACTGATGAAGTTCTTGTTATTATGGATAACTTTAGTTATTATACTGTATTTGGAAATTACAATGTGCAACTAAGCTCATAAACATGGCTCAATTTTTAGCATATTTATCAAATCCATTGTGCAGGTAAAAGTTTCTCCTGCATCCAAAGTTTCTTACCAGCTCATGAAGTAGATTAACAGAAACTCAGTTGCTTATTTCCACTGCTTCATAGTTGCACATGGAAGATAATAAAGTAAGTTGTGTGGTTTTTACTTTAGGCAAAACATTTTGCCTAATTTAAAGTGTAGTTCTTTAAAATAATGTAATTTAAATATAGGATGAGAATGGTCCTTTAAACACAGTTTTATTGTTATCTACTTTACATATAAGACCTAGAAAGTAACACAAAAAATCATATTCATGTTATGACTCCCCTTCTGGATCACTATCTTGACGTGTTGAAGAGTCTTGTGCACCTCAGTGAAGCTGTGAGCTACACCATGTAGAGTAACCCAAAATGAACACGTCATAGCAGAGAGGTGAGACAAATTGTGAGAAGGAACTGGCAACCCACTCCAGTATCTTTGCCAAGAAAACCATATGGATAAGTACCACCAGAAACATAGACAGGTTTGCCTGGGTGCTGCGTCTGTATGGTCACCGAGAGTCAGACACGACTGAAGGACTGAACAACAACAACAACAAATGTTATTACTAATAAAGGGTTTTGTGCAGACATTATAAAATGAATTACTCTGTAATACTACAGACACAATAAACTGCTACAGAGTTACGTGATAGAAAAACTGATGCAATATAATAGCATTTCAAGGGAAAACACCTTGTAAAATATGGAAATTGCATATATTAAACATCTGCATTTTAATCACTTACATTTTGTTACACAGCACAATAAAATATTCACAAACACCATTAGTCTACTCTCTTGCTATTAGCTCCTCACTTTCTTAAATTAGTTGTATAGTAACAACACTGAAGTGTTTTTATTGCATCCCATGGCTACAAATTTGATTGCATACTCCAGTATTCACTTAGTTTAATATATAAAGAAGTCAGTTAAGATGATATGATAAATAATTATCCACTGATGATAAAAGAAAATAGGAACAACAGATTTTTTTTTTTAAACGAACATACCTCTCTGGCAGAGAGTTTAAGAAAGTTGGTCTTGTATACGTAAAAGAATAGAGAAAGGCAATTAATAGAGAGGGGATCATTGGCGTCAGTTAGTAGCAATGGTCAAATTCTTCCTTTATTTCATTGTGTATGATATAGCAGCATAAACATAAAGGATAAAATCCTTTAAATTGTAAGTTGGCTAGTTTTCAGTCTTGCACGGCGCTTTGGTGAAAGCATTTTGGACACCGGATTCTAAGCTCAAAGACAGGGCCCTCCATCCTTTATAACATGTTAATACTTTTATTGTTTTTGCTTTGATTGTAACCCATGTATAGCACTACGGGATATGTTGGCGCGTTACAAATAAACAATAATAATAAAATAAAGAAATATATTATGATGTATAAGTTATGCTGTCATTAAATTGGTCAGTTATAATTATAAATACTGGTTTGTTGTTGATCTATAAGAAGGGGCAATGTGTAAAAAAAATGTTGTAAACATTTTTTGTATTTAATGTGAAGAGAACAGTTCTCCGCATATCAGTAGATCTGTCTGTAGAACGTGAATCTGTCCATACTGGTCATTCATAATAGTTTTGCTTCTTCTATAGGCATTTTCAAGAACTTGCTTCACAGCTACGATAACTTTATATGAGAATGTTATTTTATTCTTTTTTACTTAAGCAGACAGCATTTAAGCTATTATTCTATTTTATTTTTTATCCAAAGCATGCTACTACAGTCATATGGTGTGTTCAAAAGTTCAGCCTCACAGCTGAACTCCAATTGTGTCAGGGGTGATTTATTACAGCAAACCCCTTCTCAAGAACACCAGACAGGCCATGATTTAGGTCAAACACTGTGTGAACAAAGGTTTGTATTATTACTCAGCCACAAATAGTTTCACCTGTATAGTGAACCTAAATCCTGGCCTGTTTCATTCCATCAGGACCTCTCCCAAGCTGTATGACATCAATCTGGCAAGGAGTTGGTCTCGTACAATTGATCCACAGACAACTATTGGAATGTAAAAGTGCTATTAACATAATAGTAGAAGTCACCAGAGAAGATGGTTTGATTAATATCATCTGTACCTTAATAACTACTGAAAACAGGCACAGGGCCAATAGATAATGCATGTACTATTTAACATTTCACATCTACGTTAATATAACATTTTATTTCCTTGCATAATTGTTTATTTTTCTACACTTTGCTTTGATAGAGATAGTTTTAGCGATCACCTACTATTCTTCATCTAAATCAGCTTTACCCTTCTTGCAGCGATGCTTTCCAGAACATACAGCCTTATTAAATTGCGATTCGGCCAAGTTTTTAGTTAGTGAAGACCTTGCTTTGGATAGCAGATCACTAACTAAAAACTTATGTAAAAAAAATATGCTCTGTGCTTATATAGAGCCTTATTCAATTGGCCAAATCGCAATTTAATAAGGCTGTTAGTATATTCCTTTTAGAAATTTGTGTATTTGTGCTGTGGGTTCTGTTGTCTTTTGAAGCTCTTAGTGCAATCTATATATATATATTTAAAACTATCCAGCTTTCCATTAAACACATTTTTTTTGTAAATAGAACATAACTTAACACCCTAATAATTCTGATAAAACTCTTTCTTTCGAAACATTTACAAAGTAGATTCTTAGTGCCTATACTTTAAATTTCCTCAGTTGCAACAATATATTTTTCTTTACTCTTTCACTTAAAACTCCATTTTCACAGCCAATTTTAGTATCCTTTGATTAGAATTGGTGCGCTCAAGTAGCGCAGTGTATTAGTTATAGCTTTTCAGATATGACTGTTAGATGGATTTGTTTATTAGTTGAGCATCTGGACATGAATTACAAATCTCGTCTTCAACTTGTTTTTCAAGTTTGCTTTTGCTGATTCTGCCTGTTTACCATCCTTTACCTACAAAAGAGAAATATCTGCCAAACACTTTATTACCTTTCTCCAGGGAAAGATCATTAAACAACAGTATAGATAATATAATGTTGATCTACCATAAAATTCGTATTTATTGCCATCTATAAATAATGGTCAACCTCTATTTATATTATATTTTAATGTCTCATAATTATTGTGCTTAATACATAATCTCTTAGGAAGAGATTATGCTGTCATCATTGTTCAAGCATGACAAAAGAGTCTTGGTATAAATTCTGCTTGCCGTTACAGATGAGTAGTTCATTACTCTGAGCATTAATGCAATAAAACACGTTGACAGGTTATTAACAGGTTTAATATGTTTTATTTTGGTCTTCGCTACAAAGACAAGTAGCCAGGTATATTTTTCTTTTCTGTTAGATATTGTGCTCCAAAAGAGTATTTTGATTTTCCATAAACTTAAATGGGCTGATCATTATTGCTCTGCTTTTTTCATAGTTTTCAGTGTCAGCAGGACAGTAATTTGGGTTGTATTTATACTTTTATTAATAACATTGGAAGGGCAGTTATGCGTGTGATAAACAAAATGAGTTAAAATATGTGCTACTATAAAATAACAGACATTTATATTGGTTATACCATACATACATTCAATACAAAAGAAATTAAAGGATAGAAGCATCCAGTTTAGTCTCTACTCAAGGAAAGGATGAATAGGTAGAGTTAAATCCCCAGTACAAAAAGGTATATGCATAAATATATATTAGTGTAGCAGCTTCAACCCTCAAGCTTGTTATTCCTGGACTGAGCTCCAGCAGGTGGATTCACTGATTGAGCATCTCTGATTGTGCACCTCTCCCTTAGTGAAACTAGGCCCTAAGGGTCATTTGCATAAGCAACTACAATAAACTGTGGTGCTCAATCATAGAACAAACGAACCATAATATGTTAATACAATCTGAGAGCAGCCTCTTTTAGCTCACTTCTATTTTTGTGGTTGCTTATGTAAATGACCCTTAGGGCTTAGTCTCCTGAAGGGTGTTAGGGGCTTCAGATGTGGACTCCTTACCCACTGTGCCTTAGGGAGTTCAGCTACACCTCACTGATGAGGTCCAACTAAGGCTGAAATGTATCTCTGGGGGTTGCTGTTTGTTTTTTTCAGGGTAGAATTGCTTGGTATTTTTGGGCTTGATAACTCCATTGATTGAGACCAGAATGATTTACTGCAATATATTTTTCCATGTGAAGACCACAGGTGAGCTAAAAGAGGCTGCTCTCAGAGTGGGTTATCATGTCCATAAAACTAACCTATTAAGGTTAGTTTCTGCTCTGATTGATCACCTTTATTTTTGTGGTTGCAGTCTACATATTTGCCAATTGCCACACCTCTTCCTGACTATCACCTCTTAACCTGTAGCGTTACCACATTCATTACCCAAACACCTATCCATCAAACTAATTCCCTTTCTCTGCCTCATTACCACTCCTTCATGTCCTGCCCTGGTCACTAGGATTATATACACTTCTATCATTCTGTCTCTTCTCAACTGTCTGCTTAATCCCGTTTGGTTGCAATTACCCCCCATCTCCTCCAGCCAAACATATTAAAACTCTAAGGCACATGTTCAACCTAAAAGCTGGTAAGTCTTTTGCATCATTTAGACATGCACTTCTGCTCCTTTCCTCCTTTGTATTTACCACCTCCCATCTTGCCTACATTCTTGCTGCTTCTATCCCTTAGACTTCTCTACCTCATTCTCTCAGACACTCCCCAACCTTTCAGGGCTTTAAGTGTTCTTTTAAAACTTCAAAAAAGTTACCTTCCTCCCTTAACACAATCAATATAATTTAAGATTTCATCTGTCCATCTGGATCAGATGACACATAGCCACCTCCTCCAACCTGCTAATGATTATGTATCTCGGCCACTTTTATTCTATCTTTGCTTTACTGTCTCCTTTGTAATGTAGCATTTATAAGAAGAAATCTTTATTCCTTATGTGTAAACATCTTTAAACTGTAATGTTATGCCTCATGTTCTTACTGTATTCATTATTTTATCCTTTACTAAACCTTACAGTAGCTGTGATGTACCTTAGTATATTTCCTATGCATGAAGTGGAAAATTGCATTATAGCCCTTCAAACCTCGTCACACCCCCAGTGATAGTAAATATCCATCAGTGTATGAAGGGAGGGAATGGACACAAGTGAGTGTTACCATCATGCAAAAAATATTGTTCATCATTTTTCAATATCAACCAGCTGTCTTCTTCAAATAAGCAACAGAATCTGCGATTATTTCTCTGTGTGGGAGTGTTGTTTATAACTCACTAAAATAATTTAGAGTCTAATTATGAAAATGCATTCAACATTTATACAGGTTTACTTATAAGACATAGAGCATCCCCGTTTTTAGCCTAAATATCAGATATTTAAATGTTATCCCCATTTTATAAATATGCTCAGTAGAAGGCATAAAAAAATCTGAATGTTTAATATTTTCTCCCAAGCCTTCTTGTGACCTTTTTGGTAATAATAACCCACTGAGGCATCAACACAGTTATTTCACTGCCTAAAAAAAAATGCCTCAAAATTACCCAACACTCCTATCCCTACTGTCCCTTTTACACAGACTGGTATTTGTATACAAATGGTATCCTTTAATTACATATTATTTATCGTGCTGAATTTATAACCTATATGTACTAAAGGTCTACATGTTAGAGAACTCTTGTAGGAATGACACTCCAACACTTCACTCATTGGTGGATTGGGCTGGATGTTCCAGAAGTTGATTATAGATCCCTAAAGTTTAAATAGCACTTTATTCTGATACTTGACAAGGTAACCATAATATATACATTTATCTTGTGGAAAAACACAGAGCGGTTCATTTGTCCATTGTTCATGAGGAGTACATATCCTAATGATAGTAAGCTTGACCTCTAAGCAAATATATATATAGCATAGAGGCAGTTTGAGCTTTTCTCTAATAGTTGATTTAGAGAATATGCGAATTTCCTGAGAATGCTCATATGCTTGGCTGGATTTCTCCCGTGGTTAGAATTATTACTTGAGATAATTGATAGTGTTACTGAGTTATGCAATAATGGATGTGTTAATAACACCCTACATTTATCTGCTGCATCTTTCATTAAATAATTAGAGAGATCTCTGCTTTATGGATGTCATATCCTTACATGCTGAGGTCTTCTTTTATAGGACCTCCATTAGTCAATAGCAAGATGCAACACTATCATAGGAAGATAATAAATGAAGTTATCAGTGAAGAGGGTCACCATTTTTTTGCCTCTCTTCTGTGATTTCTCCTGAACAGTAAAGTGTGTTTGGGTACTTGTGCATTGATTGAGCTTCAACCTTATGATCATAGTTTCCAGTGAACAGTTTGTCTTGATTTCCTGAAGTACTGGTTTATTAGATCTTCTCGCAGTCCAAGGGACTCTAAGCAGTTTTCGCCAACACCACAATTCAAAGGCAACAATTCTATGGCGCTCAGCCTTCTTTATAGTACAGCTCTCACATCTGTATGTTACAAATGTGGAATACCATACTTCTAACTATGAGGACCTTTGTTAATAGTGTAATGTCTTACTTTTTACTAGCTTGTCCAGACTTGCCATGGCTTTCCTCCCCAGAAGCAAATGTCTTTTAATTTCATGGCTACAGTCACTATCTGAAGAGATCTTGGATCCCAGGAAAATCAAATCTGTCACTGCCTCCAATTCTTCCCCATCTATTTTCCAGGATCTGATATTGTCGTTTGCCATAATCTTTGTCTTTTTAACGTTAAGCAGCAGGCCATCTTTTGCACTTTCTTCTTTTACCTGCATTAATTGGTCCTTTAATTCCTCCTCGCTTTCAGCCATCTGAGTAGTATCATTGGCATATCTGAGATGGTTGATGTTTCTTACAGCGATGCTGATTCCGGCTTTGGACTCATCCAGTCCAGCCTTACGCATGATGTACTCTGCGTATAAGTTGAACAAATAAGGTGACAATATGCAACCTTGTTGCACACATTTTCCTTTCTTGAACCATTCTGTTGTTCCATGTTCAATTCTGAACATGGCTTCTTGGTCCAGACACAAATTCCTCAGGAGGCAGATGAGATGATCTGGTACTCCCATCTCCTTAAGAACTTGTCACATTTTGTTGTGATCCACAAAATCAAATGGTTTAGAATAGTCTATGAAGCAGAAGTAAATGCTTTTCTGGAACTCTCTTGCTTTCTCTATTATCCATCGGACATTGGCAATTTGATCTCTTGTGCCTCTTCCTCTGCGGAACCTGGCTTGCACATCTGGTAGTTCCTGGTCCATATATTGCTGGAGCCTAGCTTGATAAGCATTACCTTGCTGGCATGTGAAATGAGTGCACTTGTTCGATAATTGGAGCACTCTTTGGCACTCCTTTTTGGGGGGATTGGGATGTAGACTGACCATTTCCAGTCTATTGGCCACTGTTAAGTTTTCCAAATTTGTTGGCATAAGGCAAGCAGCACTTTTACAGCACCTTTCTGTAAAATGTTGAATAGTTCGATTGGGATTCCATCAACTTCTGCAGCCTTGTTATTAGCAAGGCGTTCTAGTGCTCATCTCACTTTGCTCTCCAAGATGTCCGGCTCCAGCTCATTGGACAAACTATTGAGGTCATCACTGCTGTAAATATCCTTCCTGTATAGATCTTCAGTGTAGTCCTGCCACCTTTTTTTTATCTGATCTGCTTCTGTTAAGTCCCTACCATTTTGGTCTTTTGTCACACCCACTTTGGCATAAAAGGTTCCTTTGAGATCCCCAATTTTCTTGAAGAAATCTCTTGACTTTTCCTATTCTGTTATTTTCTTCTAACTCTTTACATAGCTCACTGTAGAAAGTCTCCTTGTCTCTTTGTGTTACCCTCTGAAATTCTGCATTCAGTTGGACAAATCTTTTCCTATCACCACCACCTTTAACTTTCCTTCTTCCAAAGCCTCATCAGCCTAGCCAGTTTGCCTTCTTAGTTTTTTTTATTTTGGGGATATTCTTTGTTGCTGTTTCCTGGATAATGTTGCAAACTTCGGTCCAGAAATCTTCAGGCATTCTGTCTTCTATGTCTAGTCCCTTAAATCAATTCTTTACTTCCACTGCATATTATTTATTTTGTATCTGCTTGGTCGGATGATTTTCCCTCTTTTCTTCAGTTTAATTCTGAACTTTGCAATAAGAAGGTCATGGTCTGAGCCGCAGTCAGCTCCAGGTCTTGTTTTTGCTGACTGTATAGAGCTCCTCCATCTTTGGCTACAGAGTACATAGTCAATCTGATTTCTATATTGTCTATCTGGAGATGTCCATGTATAGAGTCGTCTCAGAGGCTTTTGGAAGATGGTGTTTGCTATGACCAGAGAATTATCTTGACAGAATTATACTAATCTCTGTCCTAGGTTCTTTGCTTCATTCCGTACTCCAAGGCCAAACTTGCCAGTTATTCCAGGTATCTTTTGGTTCCCTACTTTAGCATTCCAATTTCCTAGGATGACAGTAACATATTTCCTTGGTGTTATATCTATGACATGTTGAAGATCTTCATAGAACTGCACAACTTCAATCTCTCCAGCATCAATGGTTGGAGCATAGACTTGGATCACTGTGATGATAAATGGCTTGCCTTGAATTCGAACTGAAATCATTCTGTCATTTATTGGGTTTTAACCAAGCACTGCTTTGGCCACCCTTTGATTGACTATGAGGGCTACTCCACTTCTTCGTGGGATTCTTGACCACAGTGGAAGATTTGGTGGTTGTCTGATGTGAAATGTCCCATTCCAGTCCATTTAAGTGCACCAACGCCCAGGATATGGTCAATGTTTAACTTTGTCATCTCATGTTTGAGCACGTCCAGTTTACCTTGGTTCATAGTACTAACATTCCTATGCTGAATTGTTCTATGCAGCATTGGACTTTCCTTTCCCCTCCAGACACATCAGCAGCTGGGTGTCCTTTCAGCTTTGGCCCAACCACTTAATTAGATCTGGTGCTACTCATACTCACCCTCTGCTCTTCCTCATTAATGTGGTAGGCACCTCCTGACCTGAGGTGCTCATCTTCCAGTGCCATACCATTATGTATCTGAATTTGTTTGTCCATAGAGTTTTCTTAGCAAAGTTACTGTAGTGGGTTGCCAGTTCCTGCTCCAGTGGACCACGATTTGTCTGACCTCTCTGCTATGACCTGCCCTTCTGACAATTAGTGACCATGAAAAGGCAGATGAGCTTAATAGGTTCCAGTGGTTGGGACACTGCAACAAAATGGGGCTACACTACCTTAACCAAATAATAGGTTAATGCAGGAAAGAAAATACAAAAGAGGTTGGAAAAAATAAATGTTAATAAAGCCCCAGGTCCTCATGGAATACATCCAAGTCACTGAGGGAACTGGGCTCTGTAATAGCCAAACCATTATAAATAATGGTCCTCATGAAATACATCCAAGGCACTGAGGCAACTGGGCTCTGTAATAGCCAAACCATTATAAATAATTTTTCAAGATTCACTCAACACAGGGTCTTTACCAGATGACTAGAGAAAAGCAGAGGTGATACCTATATTTTAGAAGGGAAAAGGCACAAATCCAGGAAATGACAGACCTGTAAACCTTGCTTCTGTAATGGGAAAGTATTTAGAAGGGTTAATAAGGGATAACATACAAGAATATGTCTATTTAAACAAGATTATACAATTAGTAGGAATCAACACGGATTTATGAGGGATAGGTCATGTCAGACAAACCTAATTTGTTTCTAGGAAAAGGTTAGTAGGAACTTGGATCAAGGCAACTCTAGGGATGCTGTTTTTTTGGATTTTGCAAAAGCTTTTGATACAGTGCCACATGGGAGACTATTGAGCAAACTAAGGGATACATGAATTGCACTAAATATCTGCTCATGGATTGAGAGCTGGCTATAAGACAGGAAGCAAAGGCTTGTTGTAATTGGAGCACTCAGATTGGATTAATGTGGTAAATGGGGATCCACAGGGTTCAGTATTAGGTATTCCCCTTTTTAACATATTTATTAATTAATTGGAAGTAGGATTGGAAAGTATTTTATCAAATTTTGCTGATGACACTAAGTTGCGCAAGGTAATTAAATCAGGTAGAGATGTACTTTCCCTCCAAAGGGATTTGCATAAATTTGACAAATGGGTCAATTAAATGAATAAATGTTATGCATCTGGGAAGGAAACTAAGGTGTTAGCTTCTTGATAGTGTCAGATTTGACACATTGATTCTTCTCATAGGCATTTTTATTGCCTTTACATGTGAGAGAATGTACATATAGGATTTTGTAAAAATCTCAGCACTCATATGGACATAGGATTAACCCTACAAGTGCTGGGATTTTGCTGCTGAAACAATGTGATTGTCTTTTAGGAAATAACAATGGGATAGGTGCTTGTGGGTTACAATTTTAGAGACATTTATTGTTGTTGTTTTTTATGGTTTGTGCTGTTAACTTATTAACGGGTAAAATGTACTTCCTACTTTTCGCAGAGAGACATGGAATGAAGGTCATAATTACAAGCACAACAGGTATATTTATCAAGTAGATGAAAGTGGGGATACGTGAGTATATGTTGAGTTAAGCAGTGTTAAAATGTAAATGATGTCAATTTATTTAAAGGCTATTTACCAAGCAGGACTATATTCTAACCATATTTGATAAAAAGCCCTAAAAGAAAAAAATGGGGTAATTTACTCAACTTCTTTTTACCTCACTTATCTCCACTTTAATAAATATACCCCATTATTGCTCATCCTGAATTATACAGTGTTCTCATATTGGAAGAGATGATAACTTGGTATAACTATTAGTGTAAATGTATCACTTCAAAAATTTGTGAATGGCTTTAGGACTAAATATAACATGTTGAAAAGGCAGAGATCTTTTTTGTAATAGGTTATGAAATTGCATGCTCATCCAGAAATACATGGAGGAAAACAATGAACAATCAACAGTCTTAAAAACTGTAGGAAGTCTATTAACTTTTAAATCTTAAACCATCAGAGCACATACGTTTCAAAACGTTCTATCAAACTGTGTACTTATATAAACAATTCTGTAGAAAATATGTTGTTTTTCTGCTTAAGTAACAATATAAGGAAACAGTGGGTTACATAAACCATATGGCAGTGAATGTGAGCACTTGCTATGATATAGAAACAGAGATCAGCACTACCAGTATGTATTTTATGTAAAAAGGTAAACCTTATAGTGTAAATTTAAGTATCTATACAGCAAATTAAAAGATTCAACATATTTTTTTGGGGAAATCTGGTAATATTCAGTATTGAATAAAATATTGTGCATTAACATAACTCATATCTACAGGCAATCTACTAAAACAGTGACACACAAAAGAATAAAAAAAAAAAAAAAAACAATGAAAAAGGCCTGTTTTCTCTGGGCACTACCTATTTACTAGAATCAGTTCCCTCACTTACCAGACCCACACCCAGCTAACCTTGGGTGGAGCAAACAAAACAAACAGTCTAAATAATTTGTATAAAGTTACTGGCCTGAATTCTTCATAAGTCCAGATTTTCACTCTTCCTCTGTGGCTTCCTTCTCATCTCCGCACTATAGTCTCTCTGTGTCTTTTCAGCTTTACACCAATACACTTCTCTCTCTCAAAGTGTTTTCACTCATTCCCAGCTCCACTGGATCTCAGCTCTACTGGTTCCCAGCTGCAATTTCTAAGTCTGCAAAATCCTCAGTCTAAAGTTCCTTTGTCTGTAGTTTCTCTGTCTGCAGTTCCACATTCTGTCTTCAGCATTTCTCTCTCTGTTGGCCTCTCTGACTGCAACCCTGCAGTTCAAAAATGGCCCATTATCTCTCTGACCAAAGCTTTTAAAGTCTGTGAACAGGTGTATCTTGATTAAAATGCTCCAGGATTTAACACCTTTTTGGAGAAAAAACCTACAAAATGTTTTTGCTCACGGCAACCTCTGGGGGCACGCTATCAATA
This sequence comes from Discoglossus pictus, assembly GCA_027410445.1. Lineage (NCBI taxonomy): Eukaryota > Metazoa > Chordata > Amphibia > Anura > Alytidae > Discoglossus > Discoglossus pictus. The sequence continues at coordinate 201,922,593 of CM050166.1, forward strand.
TTTCACTTTATAACATATTTTCCTGTATTAATTTCTTATTCAAATAAATAGATAACCAAATTTTCTTGCAAGTTAGGCCTTCTATTTTTCAATATGGGTGCAAAAATGTTTTTGTTAAAAGTCTTCCCTTAATTGCAATACCTCTGTCTTATTTATGCTGAAGCTGTATATTAATATGCAAAAATGACTCATGCATGCACACACCCATGAATTTCACTTGGTTGTGCAATGCCACTAGTGACGAAACAGTGATATTAAATGGGCATGTGGAGGCCTTTGTTGCATCTTAATTTGCATCATTAGAACTGACAAGATGAAGCATTTGTTATCTAGGCAATAACATTTTTTTTACAAAATGGAGGAAATTGAAAAGCCTAAATCATGAGTGGTGTTATCATCTACTTAAATAGTATATTAATAATATAAAATATGTTAAGTAGAATATTGATTACATTGAAAATATATTTTTTCAGACTTTAGTGTTCCTTAAGCTCACTAATTATAGAGTTGCTATTTATAAATTTATTTTTCCTTAAATGTCAATAAACAGACTTATTTCATATATTTTAACAAAATGCTGTAAAATATGTTCTGACCTTTATATTAAAGGTCCACTGAAGTGTTATATTTTACTATTTTGTAGAACTCCACATGATAATTGGAAAAGTGTTTTTAGAAACTAAATAAAAATAAAGCCTTTATGTAATTACATTTCACACAACATTTTTCTTGTTGAAAAGATAAAAAAATTAATAACATTAATTTTACACAGTCTATATCACACTATAAATGACAGAATGATTTAACATCACAGTGACCAAAGTTTATGCTACTACCATGGATGCTGAAGAGGCTGACTTTAACCAATGAGGATATTCAACACGTCATAGATATAACACCAAGAAAAGATGTTACTATCATCATGGGAGATTGGAATGCTAAAGTAGGGAACCAAAAGACACCTTGAATAACTGGCAAGTTTGGGCTTGGAGTAAAAGATCAGTAGAAAGATAATTATCTGGTCATAGCAAACACGCTGTTCCAACAGTCAGTCTCTACACATGGACATTACCAGATTGTCATTATAGAAATCAGATTGACTATATAATTTGAAGCCAAAAATGGAGGAGCAGTTAGCAAAAACAAGATCTGGTCAGACCATGAGCTTCTTATTGCAAAATTCAGAATTAAAACTGAGGTAAAGAGGGAAAATCATTAGGCCATGCATTTACAAAATACATAATACCCCCTGTGAATATGAAGTGGAGGTAAAGAATAGATTTAGGGGCTAGACATGGAAGATAGAATTCCTGAAGAATGTTGGACAGTATTTTGTGACATTGTCCAGAAAATAGCAACAAAGAATATACCTAAAAGAAAGAAAAGTAGGAAGGCTGATGAGGTTTTGAAAGTAGCCCAGGAAAGAAGAAAAGTGAAAAGTAGTGGAGACAGGAAATGACTTGTCCAAATGAATGTAGAATTCCAGAAGAGACAAGATATTATATAATGAGCGGTATAGAGATATAGAAGAAGATAACAGAATGGGAAAGTCATGAGATCTTTTCAGGAAAACTGGGAATATCAAGGGAACCTTTCATGCCAAAGTGGGAATGATAAAAAACAAAAATGGTAGGGATTTATTTTAACAGAAGCAAATACAATAAAGAAGAGGTGGCAGAATAGACAGAGTGATTCAATTGAACAAGCCTGCAAGTTAGTATTGATTTTATTTTTGCATTTACAGTGCTACGAACAGGGTTTAAACCCCCTTGCGGGCCCTATCTAGTACCATAGGATTTTCTTCTACATTTGCCATTTACGGGTGTGAAAACATTTGTGGGCTTGAGGAATTGTAGCAATTGAATAGCGATTTGCGATTTTAGCGTTTGTAACCTTTGCGGGCTTTAAAGGCTTAGATGGGTCGGAGTTGCGATTTTTACAACCGCAGAGATTTTCAGCCTGTAACCTGTATATTGTTTGTTGCTCGCTAAAAGATTCCAATTGAATAGCAAATTAGTTTACGGGCTCCATTACGGGCTCCAGTAACTTACAATTGCTCAATTGAATAGAGGCCTTTGAATTGTGTTGTTTGTGAAAACTGCTTATAGTTCCTTGTATTGCCAGAAGATCCAAACAATCCACACTACAGGGAATCAAGCCAACCTGTTCACTGGAAGAATGGATCATAAGATTAAAGCTCAAATATTTGGACCATATCATGAGAAGACAAGATTTGCTAGAGAAGACTCTGATGCTGGGTTAAATTGAAGGCACACAAAGAAGGGGACGGAAGAGGCGGAGATGGATTGATGAGGTCATTGAAGCAATGAGCATAAGCTTGCTGAATTTAAGAGGGGCAGTAGCTGACAGATGTGCCTGGTGTACTGTGGTTCATAGGGTCATGGAGAGCTGGACATGACTGAATGACTAAACAACAAAATTAAAAATATCTAAAAACAAATATTTATGTAAATGACTAAATATATAAGTATATATTTGTTATAGTTCCTTATTTTCTATTTAGGTTTAATATGTCCATTCACTGTGATTAATTAATGCTACTTTAGTTGTTAGTTTAATTGATGGACTTTGACAGTGACAGCTAGATGCATACAGTATGTTCTATGTTAATGGCTTAAAATTGGTAATATATTTGTATGTAACTATGAAATATACAGCGGTCGATGGGTTAAAAGCAAGATTTGTCTTCAGTAAATTTGGAGAATTAGGGTTTTCATGGTATAGCACCCATCTTCACATGCCCATTAAATACCTTGTTCACGATAACTCGAGATGAGCCAATAAGCCTACCTTTTAAAGCAGGAAAAAGCTTTTAGTAAATCGCACAATGACCTGAGATGGTGGATTGCAGAGGGCTATCACACTACTGGGTGTATTGGCAACCCTTTAGTAAATTCCTCCCATTATAGAAAACATTTAACCATAGTGACCCTTAAAAACAATGTAATTACAAAGTACTCCAGTTGGGAGCCTGTAATGTAGTCGGTAAAAGTTTCTTATATTCAATTGGCTACATTTTGCTACTCGCAATCCATTTGCGAGTTACAGGCTCAAAATCAATGTGGTTGTAAAAAATGTAACTCAGTTCTATCTACTCCTTTGATGTTTCAATGTTACCAGTGCTAATCCATATTCAATTACAATTCAACAAGCCAACAATTTCCTTCAAACCTGTAAATGGTACAGTTAATTACACAACAGATTCAAGCTCCCAAATCTCCAATAATAAAAAAATAATAATCTTTTTATTTCCGTGTTATATAAATCTCAGGAATAAAGGAGTTAATACATATCAGGCCACCCACATGGACTAGAACAGTTTCTCCATTCATTTGTATTGATTTCTACATTGCTGGATTGCGAGTCTGATCGCACGTCGGACTTCTAAACACTAATTTATTGCAGTTCAAACGCCATGTTTTACTGAAGTCATGATGATGATCTTATTTACTATTGCCTCTTTCTAAATTGTAACTTACCGGCTTGCTTAATTGACCATGAACATGCCCTGAATTGCTAGGTACGGGTTCATGGTTTCGGGTTTTAGACTTTAGCCATGTAATTGTGGGCTTGAGTCAAATGAATGCAGCTGGAACTGTAGCAAATTTCTAACCTGCAGACATGTGGCCTGGATGAAGGTAATTACGGACTTGCAATTAAATGGGGGCCTATGTTTTCTTTGTGTTACAATTTTCACCTGTATACTATGATTTAGGAACATTCTCAATTCAAGGTAATACTTTTAACAGAACAAGCCAGAACTGTTAGAAAGTAATAATGTTTAGTGAGAGCGATACACACACTGTTAGGGAAAACATCCATTCTTTCTTTGTGAAATAGCTATTGTCTCCAATGTATTTGATAATGCACAATGTCCTTTTTCTTAACTCAGGGGCAAAACATCTGATTAAACATCTAAGGAAATATGATGACTTGAAGAAGCTCATTATACTGCAAGATCTAGTTGAAATACAAATTATCTAGACCCCCTACAGCTAACACACACCTGCTTCCATATATTTTGTATTACATTTGAAACAGTAGTGCTGCCAAATAAAAGTGTTTTTTATTGCAGCTGAACTAATGTGTAGCTATCAGAGATTTGAGTTAGAATTTCAATGGATGTCCATAAGGAAATAAAGTTATTAAACATTGTTTTTTTATTTCCCTGACGGAAGCCAAGGCCAAATTTCAGGAGTGTAACTGAACAAAAAATAACATGGTCCTTTGCACAAATTATAAAAATAACACAAAGATATAAGAGATGTATTCTTTAAAGATCGTAATATTAAGAACTGTCTTATTTTTTATATTGATTTACAGGCTTTATCTTTATTCTGTATTCAAATTATAATTAATCTTTTTGATAAATATAGTTTTGAATTAATTGAGGGCATTGAACACTTTCTGCTTTCACTAACTGTTGTTAATCATGATTAATAATGTGGTGGAAGAAGTGACTTTACCTATTTTATTCACAAAAAATATAAATGCATGCACTAATCACACTCCCTAAGGTATAAATGTACTCAAGCTCAAGCTGAAAGCTGAAACTTTGTTAGCGATATGAAGTAAAAATATATTCTTAGCATTACAAGGCCTACATTAAACTGTTTTTCCAAATATCAATTTTCTATCATTATGTTTAAATCTGAATGCATACACTGGGGATCCCATTAATATATTGAAATTGAATATTAGATGTATATATCAGTATTTCAATTCAGTGTCAATCACTGTAGTGAACATTTCCTACATACAGTGCAAGTGGATTATACTGAATTCCATGTTAGAAATGCACCTGATATTAAAGTAGAACTCATGGGTCTGATGATAATGGATGTAGAAAGTGTGCAATGGGCCACAATATTCATTATAGCGCACTATATGGATATGACTCTGAGCTCTTGAGGGGGAATGTACTAAAGGATTGCTTGTGCCTGCATGGGTGGAATAGTCTTTTAACCTGGTATACTGCATTGTAGGTCATAGTTTGACTTACTGAAGGCTTTTGAGTTATCATGAACCGGGTGTTTTTTAGGCTCGTTAAGACGTGTTTAGACGTATGTTATGGGAGCCATACCATGAAAACCTAATTTCTCCAAATTTACTAAACACAGCCTTATTAAATTGCACATAGCATATATTTTTTACAGAAGCTTTTAGTTAGTGAAGACCTTGCTTTTGGATAGAAGTTCACTAACTAAAAACTTCTGTAAAATAATTATGCTCTGTGCTTATATAGAGCCCTATTCAATTGGCTGAATCACAATTTAATATGGCTGAAAGCTTTTAATGACCCATGATGATGATATTGGGCATTGTATGTTTCAGCCCTGTAATTCAGGGTATTTTATAGTTATAGTTATATTATTAATATTCAGCCACTAACAAACAACATTCATATAAATATAACTGGCAATTTCAGTCAACACAACTCACACTTAAAGCAGTCTACATTTATCCCAGTTTATGGAAATATCAAACCTTAAAGCAAATGATCAATTATTTATTAATTATTATCAAAAGTAAGCAGTCACTACCATCCACCTGGGCAGACGCATTGAAAAAATGACATATTTCCTGAAGCAGTCACTTCTGCAGGGGCTCAGCCAATGATACTGCACCTCATTCCATCTACCTGAGCAGAGGGCCTGATCAACTGACATCTTCCGCAGTTCCTTTCACCATTATTCCTCTTAGTTTATTTTACTTCCAGACCTAAAGACTCACACACCACCATCTTCTATTCTGACTCTGAACTCTTCTAATATGCTCTCCAACCTTCCCAGTCCAATGCCACCTACATTCACATGATTTGTGATACTTTGTAGTGCAGGTTTATGCACTATCACCTTCATTTTTCACAGCTGATACACCCACAGACTTAATGATTTGTTAACCCTCTACTCTCTTTTCAATCATTTGCAAAGTCCTTGTTTCTCCATTTGAATTACTTCACATTTTGTTTCATTAATCCTTTAGTCTGTAACCTTGCAAACTCTCAATCATTCCAGGCACTTTGTCGTGTACCTGATTGTTAGCTCAAGGGCAAGGTTATCAACTCCTTTTGTATCAGACTGTCAAATTATGTATTATTATACCTATGTTTTTCTATACCTTAACATTACGGAATGCGTTGGCGCTATATAAATGAGAGATAATAGTAAAAATAATAATTTATTAATGTTTCTTTTTAATAATATCATAATATAATTCCAAGACTTACATTATAAACATGTGGTCATGATGAAAATGCTAGCCAAGTTTAATTTCTCAGGGTTTATAGTTATTATACATCATTAATGACGTAATATCAACTATTTCATCTTTGCCAACCAATATGGTGCCCTTAATGGCACATGCATAGTATCTAAACAGATACACATATAGCATCACAGTGCAAAATAACTTGGGGGCCTTCTTGCACGTTAAATGACTTTCTATAAAATCATTATAAAAATTCACATATCAGGGGATCCTACTCTTCTATGGGCTAAGGTGATTTGCACCTACAGATGCTCTCCCACTTTATACTGTGATAACTTTTTTGTTACTTATTGCACATTATACTAGTTCCTGATTAGATTATTATGAGGTCCATAGGAACCCCCATGGTAACAGAGTACATTTTTGTTGTTGCAATAACCAGTCAGAGGAGGGTAACACTAGAATAGGGTTCCATTCTAGTGTTACATAGGGTCCACTATGGCAGGGGGTTATGTTGTAGGCATGCTTATAGGATAGTATATCAATGGGTCCATAAGGACCACTATGGAATAGATTTTATTGCTTAGTACCCTGGGGGTCCATAGGTCCCCCATGGTTATACATTGGGTTACATGGTTAATGGTAGGTGCCATAGGAGTCCATATGGAACCCTATGGTTATACATTAGATTACAGGATTAATATTAGGTGCCATAGTTTACATTAGACGACCATGGGTGTTCATATGGATCCTCATGTAAACAGAGTTAATTAGGTGCCATGTGGGTCAATAGAGACTCTCTTAGGTACTATGGGGTCCATAAGAACCCCTGTGGTTATATGTAGATGTCTAAAATATTTTAGTTCTTAGTAAATCAAGAGATTGTATGATGCTTAGTAAACTCCCCTATATTTATCACATTTACTGAATATGAACAAAGAAATACTTAAAACCCTGTCAATTTTTTTATAGGCACACAGACAATAGTATGAAGAAATCATTGTTAATCAAATGTAGTGATATATTTCACAAAATTTGTTTGGCTGTAGAGTTTGTAACTATTATTGTAAAAAAAAAGCTGTTTTCCAGAAAATTATGTTAAAAAAGTATGTAAACAAAGTTATCTATGGTTTTATGATTTTTATGAATCATGCTTGTGCATAAAAAAAAATATTTACTGTATTAAGAAAAAATCTACAGAACTACAGTACAGTATAAATTTTAACCTAATAAGCTATGCCTATACAATTCTAAAAGAAAATCTACAAAGTTTTCTGAACAGAAAAATGTATTATATATTAGAACTTCCTCTTTTGTTCTTTTGTCCCTTGTCTTCTGTATAATTTCCCTTTAAAAATTAAAAGCTTGCCTGTCTGCTCAGGAACATGTTATTTCCAACGCTGTCACAGCCCACTCTATCTCCCGAAATCATACACCGAGATGTTATTCTCTCCTAGGATACATTTAATGATGGGGGAGAAATGTTTGGCTCATCTAAATGATTTCTGCTCAGCTAACCTAATTCCATTATCCGTTAGTCATGTTTACAGCGTACTGACAGCTAATAACTCAGGCAGAACTCTGTAACCATTTTTAATCTTACTCTTCATCCAAGTCAATGCTGAAAGAGCTTTGCCTTTTTGATTATTAAAGATCGTGTGCACGTATCCTGTCAGCCTTTAGTTCATGCAATCTGAATAAGGCACAAGGTCAGATTTTTCAAACCAACTTTGTAGATTGACATATGATAATTACAAGTACCCATCAAAAATGATATAAATTATCTGAGACAGAGCACCTTAGACATTAACATTTTGCTCTTCAACCTCATAAGACAAAATTTGAATGGCACACTCTTTATTATTTCACTAAATGAGGTGCCTGAATTATAAAAACATTTTGAATGCATATAATGTTTTTCAGTTTACCCAAACATTGATATAAACATATATATATATATATATATATATATATATATATATATATATATATATATATATATATATATATATATAGCCCCATCCCACCTATAGCACGCACGGGATATACGCGCCGACGTAACGCGCTGACAAATAAGCAACCCGATCTTTGTGCGTAGGGCTAAAGCGCACCCGTGACAAATGTGCACCCCCCATGACAAATGCGCGCTCCCCCTGTACCTCCTTGCCTACAAGTGCCCCCCACTTGCCTGTCCACTCTTGCACAGTTCTGCCCACATACTGGTCCCTGTACCCCCTTTCTCCCCAAAGTCGCCTAGTCCCCCCAGTTGCCCCCAGACTCACTGCCCATTCTCACTCAATTGCCCTGTTGCTCCCTCCAGCTCCGGCCCGCCCTGCTGTCCCGGGTGGTCCTGGCTGCCCTGGGGGTGGTCATACTTCTGGTGATTGTGATCCCCCTGCTGAGATGTTGGGCACCTGCCAGATGATCTGTGACCCGCATACAGGACACCCCTCGTGCACCCCCGGGAAAGCCCTGCAAGACCTGACATACACAGTCACACAATGCTTACACACACAGCAACAAGATACACAAATGTCACACATGGCATCACCTCAATGGCATCCACTGTTGTCTTGAAGACAGAATTGTTGAACTTGACAATTCTCCAGAATTTGAGACGGAGTGGAGAGAGGAGATTCCTTCCATACTTCTTTAGTATATTGAGTACAGTGATCACAGATCGGAGGGTGGATCCTTAGAAAGAGAATTAACTGTATTCAGCATGAAATAATGTTGCATGGTAAAAAAAGATCTATATCTATTTGCTACAAAATTGAAGAAAAAAACACCACTTTGCTCTCTGTCCCCTTTTTATCATTTCTTCTGACATGCTGTCCCCACACATACTGTATCTTCTCATTCCCCCACTGCTGTCACACTTTCTGCATGCTCTCCTCTTGCAAATTATTTCTCCTCCTTTCACAAAATATATTTGTTTCTGTGTCATCATCTCCTCAATACTTTACCCCCTTCTCTTATGATAATTGTGGACATTTATGATGTACTGGTGTTATTGTACTATCCCTTACACCCCCTAGCCTAACCCAAACACCCCCTAGCCTAACCATAACTCTTACACCACCTAGCCTAACCATAACATCCCGTAGCCTAAACCTAACCCTTACACCCCCTAGCCTAACCCTAACACCCCCTAGCCTAACCCTAACCCTTACACCCCCTAGCCTAACCCTAACACCCCCTAGCCTAACCCTAACCCTTACAACCCCTAGCCAAACCTAACATCCCTAAGCCCACCTTACCTCAACTCCTGCTTGCAGGTTTCGGGCGTGCTCCTTTTAGGCGCGATTTTGTGTGTTGGGCACGCATTTGTCGTTGCGCATGCAGCGTGCGTGGTAAAGTTGGGCTACTTTATATATATATATATATATATATATATATATATATATATATAGTGTAAATAAATAGTACATTTGTGTTCACATTTGAACGTCAAAAACAAGTTAAAAAAGAAAATTGTTTCCTGAGAAATACAGTTATTAGACTGCATTCTGGGATACTGGACAGGGGCATGCATATGTGCCCAAAAATGCTTCACTCTTTAATCCAAATACCATTTTAAAACATGGCTCCTTTTAAGCATATGCTTGCTGTATTACACAGCTTTAAGCAAACCCAGGATGGATAACGTAAAAGCCAGGAAACCTACCAACATACAGCACTATTTCGAAGTTACTGCCTCTCATCAGTGTGGGGCCGGTTCCTAGCTTGTGTAGTGGATTTTCTGAGGAGGTAGTTTACCACAACAATCATTTAATTTATGGTGGGCAAAAGAGCGATAGAAGCCCTCCACTGTACAGTAGTACAGTAATTAAATAATAATAATTTGTGTTCACATCTGAATGTCTAAAACAAGTTAAAAAAAAACTTGATTCCTGCTCAGAATATATATATGTGTATATGTGTGTAAAGCTAGATAGATAGATAGAACACACACATAAATATGCACACATATTTCTATGTTTATCTTTAGTGCATATTATGTTTAACCCAGATGAGGATGCTAAAATAACATATAATTGGAAAAGTACAATAAAAAACTTAAAGTATTAAAGATATTAATTCCAAGTCTAATGTCATATTGTGTTTTATGGCACCCTGACTTTAGTGCGCACGACCAATGTGTGCTGACATCAGGGCGCCGTCATCAGCGTGTTTTAAAAGGTTGTATCCCCTAACACCATGAACCCTCCAAACCCTAACCCTTAGACCCCATGACTAACCCTTTAACCTCTAAGCCTAACCATAACCCTTAAACCCCCATGCCTAACCCTAACCCTTTAACCTCTAAGCCTAACCCTAACCCTTAGACCACCAAGCCTAACCCTAACCCTTTAACCTCTAAGCCTAACCCTAACCTTTAGACCCCCATGCCTAATCCTAACCCTTTAACCTCTAAGCCTAACCCTAACCCTTAGACCACCCAGCCTAACCCTAACCCTTTAACCTCTAAGCCTAACCCTAACCCTTAGACCCCCTAAGCCTAACCCTAACCCTTAGACCCCCTAAGCCTAACCCAAACCCCTAACACCTATCAGACTAAGAGTCCTAAGCCCACCTTACCTGCAGTCTGAGCGGCGTGCTCCTGTCGCATGCGTCATGTCGGGTGCGCTCTTGCTGTTGCACACATGTGTTGGAGTACAGATGACGGTGCGCATGTCTTGAGCTCGCTTTGGTCATGCCGCCGTGTTTGTTTTATTGTAGTTAAATTGGAATACATGTTGATTCTTAAGCTAAATATTTATTATTCCTATATATTTCACACAGTAATATATTTCATAGTAATATGCCTAAATCTTGGAGAGGATATGCATGGGTAACTTGCAATGTTGAATTAGGTAATTAGGTTTTATTGGAATTTCTTTTCATCAGGCAGTTTCATTAAAAGTTCAAAGATCTACTAGACTTCATCACAACTCGCTCACAATATGACATTAATATTACATAGAAAATATGATATCACATGATGTGGAATTCAGTTAATACTTAGGTTTAAGCATTACAAGGCTATTTGTGCTGTTGTTGATAATCAAACAGACATGGCTGATATCCCAAGTCTAAATGAAGATTTACTTTGTGTCAGAAATAATTTTTTAAGCATCTCAGGGATTTTAGTAATACTTTGGAATTGCCAACAGTGGGAGAACTAGTGAAAGGAAGACATCAGTGGAAACTAAGTCGAAGGCCTCATTCAAACATTTTTATACAAGGTAGGAGTCTGAAGGAGTCAATAAAAAACACCAAAAGATTTATAGATAATGAGACCACCTCTAGGATGATCAGATCCCCTTTATAAAAGTTATGATCTGCTTCACTTCTTAAATCATTTAAGAGTCTGCTTTATTCGAGGATGCTGCTCTTGACAGCAGAGGACTACTATTTACTTGTGGGTTCTGGAGCTTTGCACCGACGGTAGCTCCAGCACTGAGTGGCAACTACCTTGGTTTTCACATAGAAGCCAATGCATTCCATATACTATAGAAATATATTGTAATTAGACATCAAAACACATTTTTATATATTTTTCACATCTCTATATCTTTTATCATCTGCTCAGGTTGCAAAATATAGTACAATCAGGTGGGCCAATTATTTTGTGGATGGCTGACAGTGAGTATTTTAAAGTAATAATGTTACCTGGCCAAATAGATCACCACATGTTGATTTGTGACGGTATTTCTTTATCTGCTGCACATACTTAGAACATGAAAAAGGTAGATCTTTCTGAGCAGTATCAGAGCTGTTTAAAACTCAACTGGAAACTGTTATTAAGGCGACTGGTTTTATTTTAAAACCTTTCATTATTTCGGATAATAATGATATTGAAACCACAGTTATGTTTGAACCATTATTTGGCCTACTGGAAAGATTTCAGAGCACTGTTATTTTATACAATAAACTTTTGTACCATTTTCAAGGCATACAACAATAGAGCTAATTTTACTACGATGGATGAAATTTTTTTCATAAAATATATATTACAATTTTTTACTTATTTGAATTGTCTTTTATGTTAAATTCCAGACCTTAGTGTCTACTTGTATTTTCTTTTCTTATTAATTTTTATATGTATAACATTGGAGAATGCATTTATAGATTACTTATAAATACAATAGAATACACAATTTAGATTAATAACCTAATAAAATAAATACTGTAATTATCAAATGATTATGTGTATCCATTGTTGTTTATATAAAAAAAGAAGCACAAAGAGTATGATTATTTCCACTGGTACAGTTAAGTCATGGATTCCATGTTTTATGAAAGTTATACAATGTGTCCATGGATTTACTAGATAGTTCTTCCAAAGGAAAGTTTTGTCACAGATTGGACCATGGCAAGTACACTTGAAGCCGGGATGAATCAGAGAGTAATCTGGCATGTACACGTGACAAGTAAATACAATACATTCTGAATTTCTTAGATGTGAAACACAGAGGCTGATGTTGACAATGGAGTTAATAATAAGATAAAAGGGTCGCTTAATTTGGTACCATTCAGACCACAGTAAAGATCTCCTAAAAGCATATTGAAATCATTTTGAATTTTTGTAATATGTGCATTTTTCACTAAGAAATCAAATAAATTAAATCTATAATTGCATGAGTCACTGACATGACCAGACACACTCTGCAGCAGCTCTGTGCAGTCAGTGAAAGAAAAATAGAGGTTAACCCTTACTATGTCTATCTGCACAGAGTATGGGATGCTGGACACCTAAATAGTTATATACTGTTCACTGAGTTCCTGAGTTCAGGAAAAACCGGCTATAAATCCTAGTTGTCACCATGGCCTCTCAGCATCTGTTATTAATTATGAAACTGTCAGTAGGCAGGCTGCACTTTGTTATGTAGACATAAAACTTTAGACTTTTTTAGCTGTTATTAGTATAATTAAAAAAATAATAATTTTAACATACAGTCTTGTGCTCTTTCACGCCATGAAGAACAGTGAGGTTAATGGCTCATTAACAATAAGCTAATGCCTGTTGTGTTTTTTACTGTTGAATTGGACAATCAGCTGGTTCCTAAAGTAACTATTTATTATCCCTACAGTTTGCACACATTAATATATTTCATACTTGTGCATTTCAACACTGGAAAGGGTTTGCATTGATAACTGATACAGTGATCAGCCTTATAGTTTATTTAAAACTTTATATTATCTACTGGAATTTATCCCAATTCACTAATTTTATATACACAATATATTGCTGAATATACAAAATATACAAAATCACATGATATTATGTTAACCCTTAGTTCTAAGTGTTACAAGTCTGTTTATGCTATAGTATCAAGCGAACATGGCTGATATCATAAGTCTTATTGAAGACCCAGTAATTTTTTTTTGCCACAAATAATTGTTAAAGGGATATTTAAATTTGATGGATTAATACATGTCTGCACAAAAAGCATACTATGTGTATACAGCACATCTCATAAACCATTTTATTTGTTTTAATATTTAAAAATCCCTCTAATGATTGTATTGACACCCCCAATCAGCATGCAGCATCCAGGGAGCAATATTAACCCACAGCTCTTGCTTGCTCGGCCAATAGTAGAGCAGAGTTGTCAGCCTCAGAGTCACTGCTGTGATATGACTCATCCCTGCTTCCTGTATATGCTTTGTTGTGTTGCCATAGCAACTAACATGTTGCTATGTCTTAAATCTTTCATCTAACCGGATTGGACAAAACAAATTATGGAGGGGGTATTAACCTTAATTTTAAACTGTCAGAAATTACAATACATTTGGCTAACTTCAAGGTAAGAGTTTAAATGTTTATTTTGGTATTTTTTCATGCAATTTTTTTTTTCATATACTATCAATTCTCCTTTATCAGATGCATTCATAATCCAGGAAACATACATATCCCTTTAAGTGCATCAGGGTTTTCTTTATGTTTTGGTAGTGCCAACTATCTGGGTATTCCCATAAAAGTCTTTACCTTTCATATATTACATAAAGATATTTGAACAAGAAGTGGAATAACATTTTTCACATCTTGTGATTCTATTTTTTCTCATCTGCTCAGGTTGTACAAAGAATAATCAGGGAAACCAATTATTTTGTGCATGACTGACAGTGAATGTGTGAAACTATAGTGTTACTTGGTAAAATAGATCACCTCAGGTTTATATGTGACGTTCTTTCCTTATCTGCTGCAGATCATAGAACATGAAACGGGTAGATCCTTTCTGGCACATTTTTGACAGCAGTATCTAGGCAGTATAAACACAGATGAAAATTCTTATTAACACAATTAATGTTATTTTAAGACATTTCACTACATCTGAAAATAATGCTAGAAAAGTAACAGGTATGTTCGAATGCATTGATAGTTGTTTTATACAATACAAATGTGTAAATATTTGTAAGGTATACAATAACAGAGCTATCTTTATTATGGATGAATATTTTTATTTTTAAGAATGATATATATTTCTTATCTTGAAAATCAGACATTTTTTACGTGTAAACAATTGCTTCTAAGTGAAATTCCATATCATAATTATTTTTGCAATTCATTTTCTAAAAAGGATTTCATGTATACAATTTGAATATGCATTCAAAGATTACTTTTACATGGAATATAATACAAAAATCATTTAAAATTAATTATTCAATAATAATTTTTCCATTATTAAAACAATTTAAAAATGATTACATAAAACCGGATTTGTATATATATATATATATATATATATATATATATTTTTTTTTTTTTAATTATAAAAAATGAAGCACAAATTATATGATGCTTTCCAACTGTGCCGTTAAGTCATAGGATCCATGTGTTTTGAAAGTCATCCAATGTGTCCATGGATTTACTAGTTAGCTTTTCCAAATGCAAATTTTGTTGATGTTTGCCTCAAATATGCACCATAACAAATACATTTGAAGCCAGGTTGAAGCAGTGAATAATCTGGCACATATACATGGCAAGCAAATAAAATAGATTGACACTTTCTTAGTTGTGTCAAGCACAGGCTGGGACTGATGTCTGCAATAAGCTAACATTTAGAAAAATACTGATTTCATGCTTTAAAAAAATCTACATAGCTTTACAATAGCACATGTATAACAACATTCCTTTTTCTTTTCACACTCTAAAGTCGGGGGTCGTCAACCTTTTAATACCTACCGTGCATTTTTGACGATAACATTTCCTTATCGCCCACCAGTGCCGCAGCAACTCCATTTCTGGATAAATAAATCATGTGACCCTAGCTATGTAACGCCTGACTGCTGTCCCTAGGCTCTCTCACCAGCTCTCCAACCAGCCAAGTGTGGTGCTGCGGATATCCGGCGTGTGTTGTAACTCGTCAGTGACGCCAACTCGCGATTACCCTGCTGCCCACCATGAAAGCTTGAATCTCTTACTAATAGGGACCAGGTTGACAACCACTGCTCTAAAGCAACAAAATTAAAAATAGAAAAATATTTTTAATGGAAAAACTATGCCGCAATAAAAAGGACAACTTGTTATCAAAGGAGGCCTAACGATAAGTTCATTTAGACACTAGATAATCATAGGTGGGATAACAACTAGATCTCCATGTGCCCAAGGACACTCACAAAAAACTGATAGATGCAGAGAAGGAACCATGTGATCCAATGATCCTCCTAAATGGAATGCACTACTAATGAGATGCCCCAAAGCTAGCCCCAAAGCTAGCTAATAGCCCTGCAATAACAGGACGAACATCCTATAGTGATCCCTATAATCCCAAGTAGTGTGCTCTGAGCACAAATCCCCCCCCCCCCCCCAAAAAAAAACATGCTAAGAGTGGCGTGAAGCACCTGGGAAATAGCAACAGTCCCTTAAGTTCATGCTCTAAAGCAGCCTGAATGATGGTGTAGTTAGAGCTATGTTTTTGTTTCCATATTTAGGGAATATTTTGGAACATGTTAATAATCATCTGTCATGATTCTTCATCCAAATTGGTACCTATTGGTCATTCATGGTCACAAAAAAATATCCCGTAATTAATTTTTCATATTTTTATGCAGCATATATGAAAAGCTTTGTCCATAATCAGAGGTTTGTATTCCTCATGTAGCTAGTATTTTTATTTTATTCTTAAAACATCTGCATAGTTTTTCAAGTAATATACAACAGGGGTTCCATGGTGGTCCAGTGGTTAGGATTCAATGCTTTCACCACTGTGACCTGGTGTCAATTCCAGTCAGGGAAACAAGAAGTCACACCACTCTATAGCCATGCAGGGTTCTGCCTGATCAGTACTTGGATGGGAGACACAGGTTAGCTGAAACATTTGAATTGAACTCTGGGGTTCTTGTTTGTGCTGCAAAGCAGACTGGGATATGCACAGTAGTGTGGCAGTATGTTAGGTACTATAGCATCAGCACAACACACAGCACAGACAGGAAGCAGTGTCTTGGGGCTGACGTCACTGCTCTCCTATTGGCTGAGGAAGAAAAAGCAGGTGAATACTGGGTTCAAATTGATCCCGTAATGCTGCATGCTGATTGGGTGGGGATCAGGGGCCTGTGTAGACACACCTGGGAGTGTGAACATAATCATGAGGGATTTTTAGATATTAATAAAAATAAAACGTTTTATGAAATGTGCTGCATACATAAATTATGCTTTTTGCCTATAGAAGGCAGAAATGTATTAATGCATGAAACTTGGATATGCATTTAAACACAACAATTTATGTCAGTAAAATCAAAATGATGAAAATCAATATGCAAATGAATGCACAAAAGTAATTTGTGGAGAAGATAATATTACATTACAGATATGTTCCCACTATTTAGTGAATTTGTAATGGGACACTATAATGACATAACAGATGTTTTAATTAGACAGTGATAATTAATAATCAAACAGCAACCTTTAATTCATTAATTAAAAACAATATTCAATGTTCACTAATTAAAAACAATATTCAATGTTAAGTTTCATAATCAGGCTTTGCTGCTGCAGGTCTATAAGGTGAAGCAGGAGCATCTTTGGCTACAGGTAGAGCTAAATTATGAGGTGCAAGCTTAAAAAATATTTGTCATTAACTGAGACTTCCTGTGTTACAGTTTTTTCCCTCAGTAATGACCTCTGGCAGTGAGACAGTCTATGAAAGATTATTTGCTGTTTATCAGATTGTTCTTTAGTCCTGTCTTCCAGCCAGATTACCTTATAAGGCTCAAGATCAACTGAAAATCATGTTGTGGTGTCTTGTGTTCCTGTGATTCTGCTTCTCAGTTTATTTCGCCCCCATCTCACACAGTGCTGTTCTTTAAGGAGTGGAAGGTGGGAAAGAGGACAACATGGCAGCCCCTATAGGCGAGCAAAAGGAAGTGAAGACAAAAAGTAATAATTCATAACTTTAGGGGTTTCATAAAATAGATATTTTTAAGGTGCCAGGACGTTCCAAGCATTTTTCCAGAAGTACATTATACAAACAGCAAAAAAAACCTGGTTTTAATAACTGCTATAATGCTGATCCCCTTCTGGATCGCTACCTTGGTGAAGGGGTTCGTTTACACCAAAGAAGCTGTGAGCTATACCATGTAGGGTCACCCCAAGATAGGCAGGTCATAGTAGACAAGTCTAACAAATCATGGTCCACTGGCAAAGGAACCCACTCCAGTATATTTGCCAAGAAAGCCTTATGTATTATCACAACCAGACACAAGATGTGCCTGTCGTAGTGTAGTCTACAGGGTCATGGAGAGTCGGAAACGACTTAATGACTGAACAACAACAATAATACTAATACATATTAAAAAGTGAACAACTGCTGTATTCATGGCATTCGTGGTTGACATAAGAACCATATGTTGATCTTTACTTAGCAATATTTGGCTCTTGAGCTAACGGGTCACTGACCCCTGCTACAGAATATTATATGACTAGCAAATTGCCTGTCAAAAATTACGGCAATAAAATTTGAAGCCTGGCACTGCTGTTTGCCACACAATGGGAGCCTTTCCCCCTCTTCTTTACTGGCCTTGCGATGGCCTCTACTTTACTGGCCTCTCGGGGAGCCTCTAGCCTCTATAGGCTCATTGCGAGACTCTCCGCCCTTCTACATTACTGGCCTGGCGATGAGCTCGCTCATTACAGGCCTCGCAATGAGCGCCTTTGGCGTTCATTGCGAGTCTCTCTCTCTGTCTACTTCCTCCCTTGTGTCACCTTTCCCCCCTGTGTTTTTACCCCTTCTCCCTCCCCTGTGTCTTTCCCCCCTGTGTCTCTTTCCCCCTGTGTCTCTTCCCCCCTCATGTCTCTTCCCCCTCATTTCCCTCCCCTGTGTCTTTCCCCCCTCCCCTGTGACTCTTCCCCCTCCTATCCTTCCCCTCTCCTCTCCCTCCCCTGTGTCTCTTCCCCCTCCTCTCACTCCCCTATGTCTCTCCCCCTTCTCTCACTCCACTGTGTCTCTCCCCCCTCCTCTCACTCCACTGTGGCTCTCCCCCTCCTCCTCTGTGTCTCCCCCCTCCTCTGTGTCTCCCCCACCTTCCCTGTGTGTCTCCCTCCTCTGTGACTCCGCACTCTTTCCCTGTGTGTCTCTTCCTCAAGTCTATTTACCTTGTCTAGTGCGCGCACAGGCGTCCGCTCGTGTGCACGCCATGGCGCAATGCGCATGCATGCCCCCTCGCTATGCGCATGCACACCCCGCCGGCAATCGTAGTTGTCAAACTACGATTTGTCGCATGCGTGCCGACGAATCGCAGTTTGACAACTCATATATGTGATATAAATAAAATTTTAAGCCATGGCAATGTTGTTGGCCATAGAATGTAAGGCTTTTGGTCCTCTGAGCACTTTCGGTGCTCATTGTGAGCCTCTCCCCTCGTGTACTTCAAGTTTCGTGCTTTGCAACAATCATCTTCGGCGCTCATCGCAAAGACAGATATATAAGTACAATGTTAAATATACCATTTTTTTAGTGCAGTATACATTAGAAAACAAATTCAGGTCTCAGAGCATAAAAAAGTGAATTAAATATGTAACTGCTTTGAAAGTCCTATCGCTGGCAGCCAATAAGCAGTAATCCAAATATATAAGTGCAGTGTAAAATGTAAAAAAAATTTAGTGCAGTGGAAAGTATACATTTTTATTTTGCATTACTAATTAATAATTATTAAATTAATGTAAGTTAATAATTAATTAGGAACGAATAAATGTATTAGGAAGTGTGGAGCATTAAAGTATTCATAAAGTAATGGCAGTGTAAAATATGCTATTTAGTGTTTTTTTTATATATATATATATATATATATATTATTTTTTTTATCATATCTAAATAATTAATAAATTAATATACTTTACCTATTTCTAATTAATATATCCAGCAATCAATATCCTGAAGAGCTAACAATCTCTTTTGATTTTTCTGCAGCATACAATGTACAGTTGGAGTGTTGAACTGTATCTGCCCTGGTGAGAAAGTGTCAGCAATGTGTACAGTGTAAATAGGCTGCGTGCTCTAGGGCAAACCGTTTGTTTAGTCAGGTAAAGCGACATTTTAGATTCGTAATGTTATTAGTTGCAAGTTAGTGTTGTAAAATGGCAGTGATTGTCTAAGTGTTACGCGGCTTACAAGCATTTTTCATCCTTTCTAATAGTGTATTTTATACCTCGTACGTTCCTGGGTAAAAGTCATATGTGCCTGGCGTTTTTTTGCCCGGTGTGGAGTCGTGTAGTCTCGTTTTTCTGTTTTCCGTCAACATTATTTTTTTTGCTTTGCCGATTTTCGAGTGCCAAAACTTGGCAAATTCGGCTTAATTTTGCGTGTAACCTCACTCCCAGATGTCCTGGCTGGCCCCCCATACTGTGTGTGAGTTTTTTTTTCTTTTTTTTGTTTTTTGATTTGTGCGGTACAGTCGATAACTTCGTATTTTTCCGATCCCGTAGATTTTTTTTCTAAGTCCCGCATTCCTCAACTGCTTGCAGCCTAAAGCAATCCTGCATTTCCTAACTACTTGGAGGCTAAGTCCCACGTACTTCAATGCCTCAACTGCTCGCCTCGCTTTGTGAGGCTCGCAGGAGCGCCTTCGGTGCTCATTTCTGCCCAAGTCCCACGTTTTTCAATGTCTCAACTGCTTTCCTCACTTTGTGAGGCTTGCAGGCAGTGAGCGCCGCCTAAGTGCTCCAAGTTTCAATGCCTCAACTGCTCACCTCGCTATGCGAGGCTCGCAGCCGATGAGCTAAGTGCTCTGGGTTCGAAAGACTTCTGTGCCTCAACGGCACGCCTCGCTACGCAAGGCTCGCAAGTGTGATGATGTATCGCAGTTTGACAACTATTATATGTGATAAAAGTGCATACAATCCGCCTCTTCTCACCTATCTCTCTACGTGTTGCCGTGATCTATTGCCCCCCTGGCACTCCCTCTCAATTTCTTGATCACTTCTCTGCCTAGCTCCCTCACTTTCTCTCCTCCAATGTTCCTTCACTGGTACTTGGAGATTTTAACATTCCCATTGACACTCCCAGCAGCCAAACTGCTTGCACGCACCTCTTCCCTCGGCCTCTCACAACTAACAGATTCTTCTACTCATCATGCTGGACATTCTCTTGACCTTATCTTCACCAACCTCAGCACAGCCTCCAACCCAGTCACCCATCCACTCCCTCTATCTGACCATCACTTACTTACCTTTAACCTCACCTCTTCTTCCTCCCACCACCCCTCTCCTACCCCTGTCACCATCACGAATATAAAACTGCTAGCACTTGACCCTACTCAGCTCTCCATTATTATCCAACCCCTTCTCAGCCCCATCACCTACCTCAACTGCCCTGACACTGCCTTCTCAC
Source organism: Discoglossus pictus (assembly GCA_027410445.1). Classification (NCBI taxonomy): domain Eukaryota; kingdom Metazoa; phylum Chordata; class Amphibia; order Anura; family Alytidae; genus Discoglossus; species Discoglossus pictus. The sequence goes on from CM050166.1 coordinate 201,943,637, forward strand.
TTTACAACTCTACTCTCTCTTCCATCCTTGATACCCTCGCCCCCATAACCACACGAAGACGCTCTCGCTCTCTTCCACAACCTTGGCACACAACTCAAACACGATACATCCAGAAATGCTCCCGCACCGCTGAACGGCTCTGGAGGAAATCACGCACCTCTGCAGATTTCCTCCACTACAAATTTCTCCTACTCCTCTGCCCTCAACCTCGCCAAACAACACTACTTCACTTCACTAATATCAACCCTATCCTCTAACCCAAAGCGTCTGTTCGCAACATTCAAAACTCTCCTCCACCCACCACCTCCTCCCATCCCTTCCTCTCTCACAGCGGAAGACTTTGCCAACCATTTTATTCATAAAATCGAAAATATCCGCAATGAACTCTCATCTCACAGTGGCTCACTCACTCTACCGTCTCAACTATCCAACCTAACCCACTCTTCTCCCTCCCCCAATCCAACAGCCACTTTGAACTGCTTTGCCCCAGCTACAGAGGATGAAGTCGCTAGCCTGCTATCATCCACTCGCCTCACTACATGTCCCCAGGACCCTATTCCATCTCAGCTCATCACTCCCCTCTCTACCACACTAATCCCAGCTCTCACACACATTTTCAACCTTTCCCTAACTACCGGCAAGTTTCCATCTTGTCTAAAACACGCCACAATTACACCCATCCTCAAAAAGTTCTCATCTGACTCTGACATTGCTTCTAACTACCGCCCTATTTCTCTACTTCCTTTGGCTTCCAAACTGCTCGAGCGGCTCGTCTATACCCGCCTTACCAGCTTTATCTCCTCTAACTCCTTTCTTGACACCTTCCAATCCGGCTTTCGGCCCCAACATTCCACTGAGACAGCTCTCACTAAAGTCACCAATGACCTGCTTAGTGCCAAGTCAAAAGGTCACTTTTCTATTCTCCTTCTTCTAGATCTCTCTGCTGCCTTTGACACTGTTGACCATCCACTTCTACTCCATATCCTCTCCTCCCTCGGTATTCGAGACACTGCTCTCTCGTGGTTCTCATCATACCTACAAAATCGATCATTCAGTATCTCCTTCTCTGACACCTCTTCTTCTACCTACCCCCTGTCTGTTGGCGTACCACAAGGATCTGTACTAGGCCCGCTTCTCTTCTCCATCTACACTTCCTCACTTGGTACCCTTATAAACTCTTTTGGGCTGCAATATCATCTCTACGCAGATGACATCCAAATCTACCTCTCAGCACCAGATCTATCCCCCTCTCTTCTAACACATGTCTCCAACTGCCTCTCTAGTATATCTTCTTGGATGTCCACCCACCATCTCAAACTCAACATGTCTAAAACTGAACTCCTAATCTTCCCTCCCTCTCCCACAGCTTCAATTCCTCACATCTCTCTTACTGTCAACAATGATTTCATCACCCCCTCCTCCCAAGCCCGTTGTCTTGGGGTTCTTTTGGACCCCGCCCTGTCCTTCATCCCTCACATACAATCACTAACTAAATCTTGTCTTCTCCATCTAAAAAACATCTCCAGAATTCGACACTTTCTTACACAAGACACAACTAAAATCCTTATACACTCTCTCATCATCTCTCGACTGGACTACTGCAACTCGCTTCTTGCTGGCCTCCCCACCACCCGACTATCTCCACTTCAATCCATTATGAATGCCTGGTAGACTCGTCTTCCGTACACAACGTTCAGTGTCAGCATCACCTCTCTGTCAATCTCTCCACTGGCTTCCCATAGCCTCCAGAATAAAATTTAAAATCCTGACCCTTACTTTCAAAGCCCTCAACAAGTGCACTCCCCCATACCTTTCTGGTCTCATCTCCAAATACTCCCCCACACTCCCTCTTCGCTCTGCTAATGACCTTCTTCTTTCCACAACTCTTGTCACCTCTTCTCATTCTCGCCTTCAGGACTTTTCTCGTGCTGCCCCTATTCTCTGGAACTCCTTGCCTCGCTCCACCAGACTATCCTCCAACCTCAAATTATTCAAATCCTCTCTAAAAACACATCTCTTTAAAGAAGCGTATCACCTCCCACCCTAACACACTCTCAAATCTCTCTCCCTCCTTTTCCTCAAACAATACCTTTAGGATGTAAGTCTGCGAGTTTCAATCCCACAAGGTGTTTTAGGGAAAGCACCATGGACACTGGATTCCAAACTCAAAGACAGGGCCCTCCTTGTTTTACTATGTGTTAATTTGTATGTATCTTTGTCTTGAACTTATCTTATGTACAGCGCTACGGAATATGTTGGCGCGTTATAAATAAACGATAATAATAATAATAATAATAATAATTAACATATTTTGTGCATATTCTAATAAACAGCATATTTGAAAACAAAGTGCTGAAAAATGCTAGTAAATCTACAATTTTGCTGATCACCTTGCAGCCATGCCTCAGCACTTGTTTAAAATAGTTAAATTTGATGATATTTTTATGTTATTAATAGATTATTATTATTATATCACTGTATTTATGTTATTATTAATATCATTACTAATAATAATAATATTGTAATACTTAGCATGTGTGGTGTGCATAACAAATTAATAAAAGTATTTGTAAAAAAGCTATTTATATTATATGCAAAGACATGGAGCTCGATTCACTTGCAATCCTGCAACTCAATCGTTGTAGGCCGTATGTCTGAGGGTATGTTGCACTCTCCCGTTCCCCTCTGATTACGATGCTATTCAATTGAGCGTGAGTTACGGGCCGAAGCTTCAAGCTGTAAATCCTTCCAATGACCACAAACTGTTAAGATGCTAGCCGACATTCGATTGGCTGTTACGATCCAATTGAGGTATAACGTAGTGCTACACAGGACTCTCAGCCAATAGAAAGCAGACTAGTTGCTGTTTGACAGAGGGAGATTATAAAGTTACATTCCACATGATGACCAACAAGGACACTGACATGTCAGCTCCATGGAATAAACAAGGGATAGATGGATATGTCATTAAATCCATGAAGCTGAAAAATCACTGTCATTCCTGGACACAACAACAGTCATCAACCAATAGAGAGTCCATGTATTGGTGTGCCCACTGCAGCCTATGCAGTTACAGACCGCAGCCGGAATGAAGATAGCGTTAGGAACCAAGAACGATCAAGACCAAGAACCAAAGAGTAGATCATAGCTAGCAAATTATAGTTAATCTGAGTTACAATTAGGAGAATCATCCAGGTTCAAGCCTAGATGTCAGATAGTTAGGAATGAACATAAAACATGTCTGGGTCCAGTGGCGAGCCAGAGGCGGGGGAGTCGGCTCCATCAGAGCCAGAAGTGGAGGAGCAAGCCCTCGCCTAGCAGGAACCAGGAGAGGAGGAGAGAAGAGGAGCAGAGGGCCCTGGTTCGGAGGAGGAGGATATAATCTGGCTAGTGGGGTCACCATCAGGACCACCGGCCATACCTCCAGGAATCAACCCCACCATCCCCCTCCTCCAGAGACTGAGCCTATTGCCAGGTCCCTCCCACTGATAGGACCTTCCCAGCCAGGGGCATCCCCCAGCCATCCGCAGCCCTCTCATCCTCTCCTCCCACCATGCCTCCGCCACTGCAGGTGTCGCTGCCTCTCGGGGAGATGCCCCCCCCACACTCACCAACCTTACCAGGGAGACGGCGGCCTCACCAGTGAGACGGCGGCCGGCCACAGGGGGTTGGAGCCCTGTGGCTAGGTGGAGGAGGACCTAGTGGCTGCGCAGATGTTTATGCCTCCTCGGTGACAATCTATTAGTCACAATGTTAACCTAATCTAGCCTGGCTACAGAGTCTTGGATCTTGGCCTATGTGATGGTGATATTTTGTATGCAGATGGTTACCTACCATCACATGGTCCATGATCCTCTTCTCTGTGGACACGTAGGGTTCTGTTTCACCAATTAATGGTCACTGAGGAATGCTGTTGAGAAGAGATGCTGCAGTCCCTATATTTTTTTAGGCCTTATTTTGTATAGATGTAAACCAATGAGCCCTAGTTACTATGCAATATATCAATACATATAATAATAATAATAATAATAATAACAGTAATAATAGCATTAGATATCATATAATAATATATATCATATATAATAATACTACTACTAATAATAATAATAAAGGTTAATACACATGCAAACTCCAATGTGCGATACTGTGGAGTATCAACATTCCCCTGAGGGCCTGATAACAATGTGACAGGTGATACTGGAGTGGATTGACAGTTCCTTCTCTAGTGGACTGTGATTTGTCTGACCTCTCTGCTATGACCTACAGGTATAGCTCACAGCTTCATTGTAGTACCCAAGCCCCTTCACCACTAAAAGGGGACCAGGGAAACATACACCACACTAATCTACTCTAACACACCAGGAAGGGCCACAAAAACACATGAAGGCTGTGCAAAGGCATGTGGATCAACAGCCAACTCACCTCCATCAGGGGTAATCTCCGCTATACCCATCCTGGAAAGTCCAATTCCATAGCTGGTGGCCATGTGCCAATATATATACCCATTCATATTTGGTGACCTCCTATGTTTTGCAATTTATCAATTTACATTAGTGTGGTGTATGGTCCCCTGGTCCTCTTCTGGATTGCTAAGTGGTGCTGGTGAAGGGGATTGTGTACCTAAATGAAGCTGTGAGAAATACCATGTAGGGCCACTGTATGTGGGCAGGTCATAGCAGAGAGGTCAGACAAACCACAGTCCACTAGAGAAGGAACTGGCAACCCACTCCAGTATCTTTGGCATGCAAATCTTGTGGATACGCACAGACAGAGACATTAGTAGGTGTGCTGCAGTGCATAGGGTCCCAGAAAGTCGGACACAACTGAGGGACTGAACAACCATATGTAATATGTTCCCCTGGTACTGGATATATGCCATGTGGTGTAATTTGGCCACTATTTGTTGTTGCAAAGTAGATGTGATGAGTGAAATATATATAAGATGATCTTTGTATTTTTAGGGTCCACACTAGAGTGTGAGTGAGAAAGGGTTAATATGTCAGACATTTGCATGTATTTGTGTTGCAATGAGGTAGTGTGTCTTTAATAGCTCTCAGCATGTTGCAGCATTGCTTTTCATATTGCCATATGCATGACCATTACAACCTATGAGGAAAATGAAATTCTCTTTTTTGCTATATGTGATAGTTGGGAGTTGTTGTGCAAGTAATTCTAACGATTTCCATGTTTTAAAGTGCATTGGTGTCATTATATTGTGATTTGCAGTGTTACAAACTAGTCTGTATACCGTTTGCGGGTCATATTTGGAACCAGGTAACTATGGGACAACATTTGGCATTTACGGGCTTGAGTGCAGGAGCGACTTTTGCAATTGAATAGCGATTTTAGCGATTGGAAGTCTTAAGGCCTTGAAGAATCAAAGGCTTCGGGAGGCTGTAAGTCACGGCTTAAACCATCTTTATTTATTCAAGACTGTAATTCATAACCCATTTAGAGGCCGCAAAAAGACACCAATTGAATAGCAAATTAACTTGTGGCCTCCATTATGGGCTACCGGATTGAGCAAAAGCTCAAGTGGATGAGGCCCATGGTCCTTTGTGAAAATCAATTCAAGAATGTAACTTGCATTAAAAATGCTGTGATGGAGTATATATAAAAAAAATATTTTCAGTTAATACTAGTGGATTTAAATCTCCTAATGTAAGCCATTTACCCATCTACAGGCTGGAAAATTAATATGTTTTTGCATATATTTATACATATATCCATATGCACATGTTGTTAAAGATGTGATTAGTATACCTTTAACTGATACATTTACTATGCTTGTAGTACTATTTGTATGTATATTTCTAAGTATTTGATTGAATTGCTTGGAAATTCATAAATTGAATATGTGCACATGATATTCTGCTATTATTCCTATGAGAATTTGAATTGAGAATTCTCTGATATATTCATCATGAGTCACTGTGAGTGAATAGCTCCTCGCCTTAGGTCACTGATGGGAAAGGTGGCAGCCCCCATGAAGGTGAACAGGAATAATGGGGAAGGCTCAAGAAGCTGTGATTTGTTGACTGTATATCTTTTATATGACAATTATATTGTGGAGAATATTGTCAATATGTAAACAAAATGTTTTGCCTACAGGGTCCCTTTAATAATAATTATAATAATAATAATTATTATTATTATTATTATTATTATTATTATCATTATTATTATACACTGAATGCTATGTGTTGAGACTCAATATATTGTATAAAAAGTATTTACCCAGTGCACAGTGCTATGCTTTGTAACATGTTGTGTCAGCTTTTGTCACTCAATACTATATTGACAGCTCCCCTCTGCTTCTGTTTGAGTGTCAGATAATATATAAAGCCAAACACAAGCCTGGTGTTCTGTTTACACTCATCCATGTTTGATTGTCAGCTGTTCATTAAATATTCTATATATACTCCTTATTTTAATATTGTCTGCTTTTCAGTCTGTATTTTGTCTACATGCCTTACTATTAGATTCATAGCTCCTTTTACATCCTGACTTCCATCTTCTATATTAGACTGTCAGCTATTTTTCTTGCATTCACTCCTGTATGTTAGAGTAGACTTGAAGAAGAGTGATTACTGCCAGAAATGCTGTGTTTGTTTCCAATATGTAGGATTCATATCTACATTACAATATAAACCAACACAATGCGATAAAATAATTATTTATGTGGCGCATAGGAAATATAAATATTACCAAAGCTGTTATGTGGCGAATATTTTTTTTTCATGTATATACACAGACACATGCATAAGGCATATATATTAAATAAACATTAACATGTGGAAGTTTACTTCAAGTATTTTTCAGTATATGGTGTGTGTGTTTGTGAGAGGCACTGGGGGGAAATGTATTAAGAGGACAAGAATTAATAGTTACTAAATCTCATGTATTATAATTAGGTCTGCTAAGCCATGCATAATTTGACATGGTAATTAGTGATATAGCATATTGTATTCACTCCTAGATACCCCTTTAATGTGACAAATAGAATAGCACATGCAGGGGTGTAGGAGCCAGATTATATATGGGTAGGGGGGGGGGGGGTACAGCTAATTTTATACAGAGGCCATAAAATAGCTTATATATACATACATACAAACATAGAAAAATCTGGTTGGAATTTGCCCCCCCCCCCCCCCAGTTCCTACACCCATGAGCACATGCATGTTCTAGTGGTTCATGCATATACACATGTGCAATTTCTGATGGCGCAGGCACAATTGTATGTAAAAACCACAATGCCTATTTGTGGCTGTGTTGACATTCAGTGCATGTGCAGCCAGATGCATTATATTGGTTGGCAAAGATGCAATAGTTGGCATTACATGATTAATGACATAAAATAACAACACAATTATAACATGTCCTTGCACTACTTCTTTATCTCTTTTCTTAATCATTTAAATCTGGCAACTATGTCATGAAAACATGAAAAAAATATAAATTTTGCAAACTTTCTGTCACATTATATATTAATAAATATATATTATATATGTATAAATATACATAAACATAAATACATTATCATTATACATAAATATAAATACATTATAAATATACATAAATAAATTATAACTCATAGTTTGCATTAAGGTTTAATATTTCCATAAAACAGAACTGATTTACAGTACCTTAAGCATGAGTTATGTTGTATGGCTTAATATTAGTAATATCATTTTATGTAACTATAAAATACTAGCAACTTGCCCGTCAAAAATGACGGGAGTAAAATTGTAAGCCTGATGGTTATGGGCCCTCTGAGCCCCTTCAATGCTCATTGCTAGCCCCGTGCTGAGCACCTTCGCCTCTTCCCCCGTGTACTACCTTGGGTTAAGAGTTAGTGCCTTGCATTAAGTGTTACTGCCTTGGGTTAAGTCTTATTGGCTTGTGTTAAATGTTACTACTTTGTATCAAGTGTTACTGGTTTGCGTTAAGTCTTAGTGCTTAGGGCTCGTATTTACGTCCTTCTGTCTCTTTTTACGTCCTTCGCCTTGTTTTCAATCATAAAAAAAGGCAAACTATGCCTCAAATTACGTTGCAACCTCACTCACAGGCTCCCTGGCTCTCCCCCTGTGCTGTGTGTGAGTGTGTAAGTTAATTTGAGGCATATTTGTGTGTTTTTGAACAAGATAACCCCAGCCCCTCATGTCTGGGACATGGAAGGGGGCTTTATGGCCTAGTAACGGTGTGAGGAAGTCACAGTAGGAAAAGCAGACCCCTGAAACAAGGAGGGGCATTAGAGGGGGTGTGGGTAAAAAAAAATGTTGTGTTTGTAATATATTTCTATGCAAGTAAGAATAAACAATAGTCTGACTCTTACATGCTAAGCAATGGTATGTCTGAGGTTGTCTGCACTAAGTAAAGGTGCATGTGTTCTTCTTGGATTCTAACCAAAGGGATCTGATTGTGCCAGCCTCTTCAGGAATGATGTCCTGATCTGAATTTAATTGCTGGGTGCTGAGATTTAAAAAAAGGCACAACCTAGAAGGAGAAAATTGAGGTGCTTGTGACCCTCAATTCTAAGCCGTAACATTCATCATTTAGATTTGGAAAGTTGTTTTTTGTTTGTTTCAATACGTTTTATTGACAGATTCCCGCAGGTTACAGCTTATAAAATCAATGAAATTACATATATAAACGATATTGATACACACCAGTGTGTTAACATTTATAATATCAGTGTTCAGTTTGAGGTAGCTAGTCACACATAGTAGGTAATCTACAAATTTAAGCATTCCCTGGGGGTGTTAATAACATTATTGAATCTGCCAAAATCTAACTATTTTTTTTAACAAGTACCTAAAAATCTAAATTTTACGAAAACAACAAAACTACGTTAAAGTACCAGAAAAGAAAAAGAGGGGGAAGGGTGTGGGAAAAGAATAAACTAGAAAATACTAAAGGAAACAAATACATCTAAAAAGGGAAATAAAGATCTCCTGTCTTAGTATGCGTTAATGGTATCAATCTGGGAAGGGGTGAACTTACCTCCTGTCCTCCCTGGGCCATCTCTTTATTCTCCGTCTAGGGATCTTTATAAATGTTAACTTAGAAAATGTATGGGATCTGAGGTTACGTTAAGGAGATGCTGTGTGTCGAATCTAGCCATGGGCTCCGTATTTGCATAAACAAGGGAATAGAATCTTCTTTAAGGTGGGAGAGCCTTTCGTTGTTTAGTATATAATTTAGTTTGTTGATAACCATTTGTAAACTAAGGGTGCAAGTTTTCCATTGCTTGGCAACCTGGCTCTTGAAGTAGTTTATTTTTTGAGATGTGGAGTAGATTTGGAAACTTTTTAATGTTCATTTTCGATTGTTGGAGTGCTCTTACAGTTTTCTAAATCCCCCTCTATATAATCCCCCTCTATATATCAATTTCTCTGAATGTATACTGTCTAAATATCTTTACAAAAAATAACCAGTATGCCTCATTGTATTATCCTTTACAATGCTGGAATTCAGCAACTTGTAGAACCCCTGAGGCCAATTTTGCTATGCATTTCTTTAGTCATGAGGCAATTTGATAGTAGAGTCAGTTAACCACTAAGCTAAATGCAGTCGATGGAATGGACAATATATCTAATATAGAACTAATATTATTAGAAATGTAGCAGTTCCTTTTACAAGCTGCACTCTTGATTCTAATCAGCACCATTGGCTGGTACAGCTCATTTTTTATCTTGACAACTCAGGTGCAGGTAAGAGGCAGTCAAAATCCAGTAACTTCAAATGCTCATAACTCAATAAATGTATCAGAATTTTAAATAAGGAAGTCACTTTATATATGCTTCTCTGTCCTCTGTCTGATGATGCAGAGTACATATTCTTACTTTAGTGTTCCTTTAATTTTATGATCATTCCACATGTTTCTGACTTGCCTTACAATGCTGCTTATAGTCTTTTCTTGAAAACTTCAAGGACCACAATGGCACCCTAACAGCCTTATTCAATTCGGGCCGTAACTCGATCGTAAGTAGCCGATTTCCTGCGATCGAGTTGCGGGCTCGAGTAGGTCTACTTTTACTCTGCTATTCAATTGGCTGGGCCCGCAAGTTAGAATCATAAACCATACTCTTGGCAGTAGCATTTGCGGGCTTGAACACAATGGATGACATTAGAATTAAAAGCACAACATTCACAAGCTTGCACATCGCCAAAATATAATACTTTATTTCATGTTTATTTTCCGTCCAATGTCCTACGGGCTTGAATGACCTCCCAGCCCGTAACTCGTTACTCAAGCCTGTAGGACTTCAATCAAATATGGACAAAGTTCTACGGGTTTGGAGGTTGAAGCCTGTAGGACTTTGGATGGACAATAAGCATGAAATAAAGTACCATATATACTTCAGTATAAGCCGAGGCACCTATTTTACCACAAAATACTTGGAAAACTTTTTGACTCGAGTATAAGCCAAGAGTGGGATATGCGCTGCCCCCTGTATCCCTCTTGTGCCCTTTGTGCCCCCCTCTTGTGTGATCTTTTTCCCCTCCAGTGTCCCCTTCTTGTGACAACTGTGTCCCCCTCTTGTGTGCCCTCTGTGCCCCTCTCTTGTTTCCCCCTCTAAAGATCTCACCTGTGTCTTCCCCCTCTCCCTCCCCTGTGTCTCTTCCCCCCCTCTCCCGTGTCTCTTTCCCCCTCTCCCTCCCCTGTGTCTCTTTCCTTCCCTCTCCCTTTCGTCTTATCATCCTTCTCATCCTCTGTCCTCATCCTCCCTCCTCATCCCTTTCTCCCTCTCCAATTATCTCCCCCTCCTCCCTTTCCCCTCTCTTACCTTCATCAGCTGCTCCTGCTGCTCTCTACTCGTCTACCGGCTGTGTCCGCCCAGCATATGCTAAAGACGTGACATCACATGGCCGTCACGTCATTAGCATATGCCGGGTGGACACAGACGGAAGACGCACAGAGAGCAGCAGGAGCAGGGAGCAGGGTGACTCGAGTATGAGCCGATGGGGGCTTTTTCAGCATTAAAAAATGTGCTGAAAAGCTCGGCTTATACTCGAGTATATACGCTATTTTATTTTGGCGTTGTGCAAGCTTCAGAATGTTGTGCTTTTAATTCTAATGCCACCCATTGTGTTCCCCATCATTTACAGTGCTGGATTGATTTTATATTTGCTTTCAAAGTGCTCCAAAAGATCAAAAGTTTGGAGGGAAGTAACTTGAGATTTTTAGAATCACAATGGATTGCAGCTCGCAGCACGTAACCAAATCGGAGACGGCAAACGGAAGGCAATCGAATAACAAAGTAGCTTGCAACCTCCACTTGCGAGCCTGGATCTCAAAATGGCAGCAATTGAATGAGGCTGTAAGTAAATAAATTAACACTATACTAAAGAAAAAAAACAAAAAACATTATACAATACAAATTACAAAAATATACAATAATACTAACTACATTACAAAAAATAAAAAGGCTAATTTACAATAAAATAAAAAAAATACTAAGGAAGAAAATAAAATATTTACAAGAAATTAAAAACGTTACAATAAAATAAAAATAAATACATTTACAATAAAAAAGAAATAAATTCATAAAAATAATAAAATTAAAAATAAAATAAAAAATACATTTGTAGAAATGGAAAATGGGATGGTGAAAAATTCCATACTTACTTACCCTTAATGCCCAACCAGTGATGATTATCAATGCCTTGTCCTCAATCTCCTGCCCTGGGTCAAACAGGCTGTCTGATTTGCTTGGAGAATTATGTCCTTTTCATCTTTGATTGAAGCCAGCAATCCTCATTTTCATGACATTGAAAGGGACATCCACCTAAAACCTGATGTTCTACAAAAAAAAAAAAAATTAAACCAACAGAGTTGGCTTTTGCTCCGTTTTTTGCTGCATAAATGCGATTTTATCCATTTTCTGATTGGTTGAAATATGTACTAGGGCATTTAAGGACCTCCGTGTCATGAGGTTAATTGTTAGGTGCCATGGGGGTCTCAATAAACTATAGTTATAGGTTTAATTGGCACTTGGGGGTTATTGGGGAAGGGAATGCTAGGTGGTTTTCTCCTGAATTGAGAGGAAGGAATCCACAGGGTTCCCCATTTTAATGTAGTTTAAACCATGGAATTCTGGGGATACATGGGCTCATAAGGGGTAGAGGTACTGGTGGGGCCTCCATGAGATTCCCCAAGTATGTTTAATATGTCGTGTGTGTGGTGGGCATTGATAACCCAATAATTGTGTCAGATATAAGAGATCAAGCCCTATATCTGACTCAGTTGAGGTGATAGACTGATTATAGCATCAGATTTGAAGCTTGAATCATTTTTATAGGCATTTTTATGCCTTGAAGGATGGTCATCAGTATGCGGAAGATTGGAGATGAAAAAAAGGCTTGCGCCCAGTAAGTAAATTTAATGAAGCCCTGATAGATGGATGGCTTGGAGGGAATTTTAAATGTGACACCTTACTGTGACTTGCTAATTCAGCTCATTTTAGGCTATTTAGTGCATTTTTTATTGATTGGGATAAATAGGTTCACAAGTTACTTAAATGAATAATAAATGCCTGTGTGAAAGACTGGAATGGGGCCCTATGTATGTTTATTTTAGAAGGTCTGTCTATTGTGTGTAGCAATAGAAGTTATGTATATATAGGGCCTCATTCTGTTATCGGCCGTAAACCGGCCGTAAGGCTGCGATTCCTTGCGGGGGTCCCGTTACCTTGCAATTCAATTAAACGATCTCCTCTTACGGCCGGACGTAAATCTTGCAACTGGCCGTAAGCTCTGAAATCTAAAAAGTCAAAAATAAATTCAAGACAGCTCTGTAAAGCTCTGTAAATGCTAGGGATCATATTGGGGGACATGAGGATTAAAAGTAACCCACTCTCAAGCTTGCACATCAGCCCAAACCCGAGTTTAAATTAACTGTTTATTTTCCGGCTACGGCGTGGGCGGGTCTGAGGTGCTCCAAGCCCTATGGACTTTTTACATGGATATTTGACGTATATTAAAAAATATATATTTTACGGGTTTGAGTATAGGGGAATTTTGTGCTATTTTTGCTAACACCGAAAATTACTTTATAGTCTTCTCAAAGTGCAGGATGGCTTTATTTGGGCTATATTTCGTGCTTAATTGGTGCTAGCGGGACCTCTTTCCTGCAAGTAAGCTGCGGCTCGGTTTTAGCCTTGCAGAGAGGGTTCCCGGAGCAATTGAATTGCAAATAGGATTTTCTTACGGCCGATTTCCTTGCGGCCGTTTTAGATCAAAGGCTTTCCTCCGGCGCGAGCGGCCGCAAGGGATAGCAAGGCGCCGGCCGCAAGCCTGCCGGAATCCCCGGCCGGAGGGGAATAGAATAGCCGAATAGCTTGCGGCCGGTCCTTGCGGCCCCGCAATGGCTGGGGCCGATAATAGAATGAGGCCCATAGTGTCTGGGGGCATTTTCTGTATATATCTGCAGTATTGGGGACTGTGTGTAGTGTGGGGTATCGATAGAGAGCAAGAGCTGTATACTTTATCAATGAATTGCCAAGATTTACATTTTTATCAATAAATTGTAGGGGAGGTGTATTTTATCTATAATACAGGAGAACTGTGTGGAAGATTATTATGAGGTTATACCTACAGTGTGTAGAGCTGGAGCTGTATATTTTATAATTGTATATTACAGCCTGAGTAAAATAGTGTCTATATATCTATAATGTGAGGAAATTAGTATCTATCTGTCTCTCTGTCTGCCTGTCATTTTTCTCTCTGTAAGCTCTGGGTATCTAACTCTGTGCAGTGTCAGTTTATACCTTGCCTGGATATATATATATATATATATATATATATATATATATATATATATATATATATATACATATATATATATATGAGAAATATGTGTTTAAGATCAGGGTTAGTCCAAAATCATTAAGATTAAATCTATTTCATACAGTGTGTCAATTTTTGATACTAAAATGTTTACATATATCCACCATTTATCCTATTACTTTACCTCAATGATCTGACTGGCCCAATAATATGTGTAATTATACAAATGAACCACAGAGAAAAGAACACTGTCTAGACTATTGGGTACTATCCCCTACTGTTGTACGGAATTATTGATTATATTGATGTTGTTGGGACAGTATTGTTTCATAATATTTAATTTATTTCTATAAGTTCACAATAAAAGCTAAGTTTTATTATCAATAGTCTGGACAGTGTTGTTTTTCTCAGTGATATATATATATATGTCAACCAGCGGCATCGCCAAATCTATTCTGGGGCAAAGTGTCCCTGTAAGTAATTGCCAAGTGTTGGCAAGTATTTATTTTCCCCAACACTGTTTTCATATTCAAATTGTATAATTGGAGCCTGTATTATGAGGGATGGGTCTGATATACGAGATAACTCCACTCTGGTTAAATTAACTGAGGATATTGTTCGGAGTCAATGTCAGTTCAGTACCCCATGCACATTGGCATCGGGCATGAGGGGTCTGTATGCCACCATCTCCTTGGTCTGCACCTCCACATAATGTCCACCGCAGCAAAAAGTTTCTCTGTCTCAGTCCTCTGACTAACTGGCAGCTTCCTTGCAAATTAAAGCAGGTTTGTCCACCACTTATGCTGCATGCTTTTATTATTCTCGCCAATTTGTACATATGGAGCAGCTAAGAGAGTTGTGCTTAGGGGCCCCGGAGAAGTAAATCTGGCCCTGGTGGCACCAAGCTAAGTTGTGGATAGTGGCTGTAAAGGATGAGTGTAAGCACCAGGTTATGGTCTATGAATATCTAATTCACTACTTGTTAGTACAAGAAATGTATGTTTATAAAGTCAGCAATAAGGCCATCTGTAAATCTAATTATTTTAAAACTGATCAGACCTATATGGAGGGCTGGGTCTATTTTACCTCCAATTTTGCAAATGCCCTCTATTTTTTTTGTTTTTTTCTGGAAGACATAAGGGTGTTTGTCCTTTCATCTGGTAAGTTTGTTGATTAACATTGTTTGGCAAAAAACATTAATATCACTAAAGACATCATTCTGGGGCCTTGTCACAGAACAATGATAAGTGGAGATACTTCACAACTCCTGAATCAATTTAACAGGTACTAGATGAAAGAAGCATGTATCTCATAGCTCCCAGACAAACAATGTGAGTTATTTGAGCGAGAGAGACATTTCCAGAACCTCATTTAGATAAGATTTATTTTAAAACCACTTTATTTAGAGATAATGATAGCCCTTTACTTCGCTTTACACTGTTTTTTTAAAGGGAAACTCTGACTCTAAAACTAATGTGCTTTCTTTTTAAAGATCACTAAAACTGGCTATACTTTATCTTAGTATCTGCAGTAAATTATTTCTGAGATGTTCAGCATTGTTTGTGGCATGTTATAATGCTCATTATACTTATGTGCTCACTGCTTGAAATAAGAGTGGGGGTGAGGACCCAAAGGCATAAATACATTGGGATAGATAGTGCTTACTTGCATATGTGTTTGCAAAAACAGCATAGCTTAAGTAAATTAAAGCACTATTTGCAAGGCATTTGCATAATAATGCAGGACAAACAATGGTGAATATCTCAGCAATTATTACATTTAGAAAAAATGGCTAGCACACTGTATGTTCAGTTTTGAAGACTCTACAAGAGAAATTCATGTCAGAGCCCATTTAATTTGTATGCCCTATAGTATCAAAGACGTTTTCTTTAAAGATATATATTTGTATACTAGTGAAAATAAAATGGTATGTATAGTATAAAATCACAATATAAAGCAGGCAAAAATGTTTTTTTTTTCCCAATGAATCCACATTTTCCCCTTTCTACAAAATAATCTAGTAAAGATTCTAATCAAACCCACTGGTAAACTGCAAGAGACGATTATCTGATAACAATGTAACAAAACATTACATTTTGAAGCAAAACACAATCCCGAGTGTACATTTGTACCGTTGAACACTGGTTACCGGTTGTTATTATGGCACCATAGAGCAAAGTTAGTAATCATAAGCACATCACGTTCACAGAACACATTCACACAGCATAATAAGTAGCAGCTGGAGTGGTGGTAACACATCATACACAGAGTGGTGACAATGTTGTTTGTCTGAACTTACTAATAATGCCTTTAAGGAAAGTTGGCACACATTATAAAGTTTATTTTAAACTTAAGCTTTTATTGACATATTGTTCGGAAGCTGTGATTTTATTTAAATGAACACCAAAGCCACCAGATGTGTTCTGCACCATCAGGTAGAGGCTTTAAAAACATGTTGGAAAGTTGTTTACAATTTTAAAATTAATAAAGAATTGGTATTTTTAGTTATTATTTGTATAGCGACTGAAGTCCACCCATAAGAATCTCCATAAATAATAATGTTTGAGTCTGTAATAGGGACAAATTCTATTTTAGGTATATTAATTTGTATATTTCATTTTCGTATGTAGTATGCGGGTGCAATGGTTAAATATGCTGCCAACGCTTTTTTCCATTTCTACGTTAAAGGTTAGAATCTCATGATTTCAACTTTTTTATGTTTAACTAATATATTAATAAATACATTAGTTAAACAATATTTAAAATAATAATACATTATTTATGTACAAATTATTCATATATGGTATTTACATACATAAACACATTAATTAATAAATAAAATAATAGGATCAAATATTCATAGACAGCCATCAGATTCAAATATTCATAGACAGCATTTTTAACCACTATACCAACATGCTGCATTCTAGAAGGAAGTATAGACATTTATATAACTAAAATAGTCACAGTTTCAAGATGGAATAAATTAAGCATCGTGTGCATTTCACAATTCCTTGATTTACTATAACCTATTTCTTACACAATTCCTTGATTTACTATAACCTATTTCTTATGGGGAAAGGCAGCCATTCTCACCTCATCTCTCTCTCACTTATGTCTGGGGTTTGCGGTTTCTCCTGTTCAGGGTAGAACTGCCTGGTATTTAGGGTCTGGATCACTCTTTTGATTGCGACGCAGACTAATGTACTACAGGATATTTCTCCCTGTGAAGGACACAAGTGAGCTACAAGAGTGCTCCTGTAGAACAAGCCAACTCCAGTATTGTTTGATCTCAGATTGAGCCCCTCTGTTTTTGCTGTTGATATTTCTCCCAGCAATATTATTTCCAGCTTTGGGTTCGTCCTGCCTGGCCTTACTCATGATGGGCTCAATAAAAAGCCCAAAAAACATATACAGGTGGTCAGATCACCCCTAGCATGATCAGATCACATCTCTATAAAAGTAAGTATAACATATTGCCCCTACCCAGTTGTGGGTCCTGGTCCTTTGCACCTGATGCACTGTAAATATTACTGCCACTGAGTGCCAATTTCCTTAGTATTCGCATAGAAGCCAAATCCTTTTCATATATTACAGAAACACATTGGAACTAGAAATGGAAACACATTTTTAGATATTTTTCACATCTCTAAACTCTATTTTTTTATCATCTGCTCAGGTTGCACAGTACAATTGGGTAGGCCAATTATTTCATGGATGATTGACGGTGAGTTTTTCAAACTAATAGTGTTACCTGGCAAAATAGATCACCACAGGTTGATTTGTGACGTTATTTCTTTATCTGCTGCACATGCATAGAACATGAAAAAGATAAATCGTTCTGGTACCTTTTCAATAGCCATTTCAAAGCTCCAATGGAAATTGTTATTAAGGTGACTGATGTTATTTTAAAACATTTCATTATTTCTGATCATAGTGTTATAGAAACCACAGGTATGTTTTACCATTAAAAGGCCTACTGGAAAGCTTTAAGAGCATTGATAAAGGTTTTATTTTGTACAATAAACTTTTGTAACATTTTTAAGGTATACCACATATATATACATTCATTTTAAAAGAATTACAAAACTCACAGTTGCCTTACATTCATCCTTGCTTTATTATAAATCCTAAATAACATTTTATTATTGAAAAAAAAGGAAAAAATGGGGGATCTTAACCTGCAACCATAGAACCATAGTCAGAAACTTTATTCTATGCTAATATATGTTACTCAGTGATCTATTATTATTATTATCTTTATTTATATCGCGCCAACATATTCCGTAGCGCTGTACAGGGGTCTAAAACAAAGGTAACTAGCTACATAGGATGCATATTCTGTCTGACTTAGAGGCTGTACATATATATTTGTTATACTATGCTCTGCTCACCTTATTTTAGTGCTTTATATTAAACGTATAATAAAGATTTTTTTTTTTTTTTTTTTCAGGAAACCCTACCTTACTATTATTTTGAGAGCCCTTTATAAAACCACTAAAGTGGTCCTTTAATATTGTAGTAGTTATCAATTTATGAAGGTTTTTTTTTCATAACAAACTTCATATGGTCAATTGAATGGTAATTGTAAAGTCGTATGATTATATCTACTAAATGTATAAATTGCATCTATATCCTGTGTGTGTCTGGAGTGATTTCACTATCTTATGACTACTTTATATACCTTGTATGTGTAATTAGCCTTACATTTTTGGTACATAACAATTAGCTTATAGCATGGGAAATTTACTGGTCATCCACTGCAGTTCAGCAAAGCAAAACTGATAATGTGATCAAATATATTACACATCTTTGCAACCCTTACATTCTCACTGGGCTACATATGTAATCATTATAGACCTTTCTTGTAGTTTTATCATATAGATAACTTATTTACAGTCTGATGGGTTGATCATAATATTTATGTTAAATTACCTACTAAAAATCATTTTATTGTACCATTTTTTACTTTGGTCCATAGCATTAAATATGTACCCAGTGCAATGCTTAGCAGACACTGCACCTGTAGACATCCTCATAGGGCCTCATTCAATTGCGATTCTGCCAATTGAATAGGGCTCTATATAAGCACATAGCATATATTTTTTACAGAAGTTTTTCGTTAATGAAGAGTTTTTTGGGGGATAGAAAAAAATATGTTGTGTGCTTATATAGAGTCCTATTCAACTGACAAATTTGCAATTGAATGAGGCCCATAGAAAATTACGAAATGTAATGACTCTTTACATAGGACTGAATATATTTTAACAAGTCTGTTTGGCCTTTGACACTTTTATTATCAAGATTGATCAAAATTTTAAAACAAACATTAAGCTATTAATGCATACAGAAATGCATCATGTTGTTTCTTGTTAAATGTACCTTTACAAAGCCCTACAAATAAGTGTTTGATAATGGTCCTTTTAAAAGTGACACTGAAGAAACTATTATTTTAATAGGCCTTAATGTGAGTTTTAATTAGAAAGGTGCTATGTATTTTTATAAAAAGAAAAAACAAAGGGCCCTGTATAAATCCCTATTTCGCTTAGTTACCTCACTAAAAAGTGGTCAGTAACTTTACCTAACTAATAAATTGACTCACTTAAACATGATTGCGAGTGAGCTACTCGTAATTTAGTAGAATTTGGGCCTCATTCAATTGAGGAATTGTAAGTTACTGGAGCCCTTAATGTAGGCCGTAAACTAATTTGCTATTTAATTGGTGTCTTTTTGCAAGACGCAAATGGTCTTATGGGCTAAAAATCCCTGCGGTTGTTACAACCGTAACTTACTCCCCATCTAAGCCTTTGATCTTTCACGTCCGCAAGAGTTAAAATCGCTAAAAATGCAAATTGCTATTCAATTGCTACAATTCCGCAAGCTGCAAATGTTTTCATACCTGTAAATGGCAAATGTAGAAGATAATTCTACGGGTACCAGACGGGGCCCACAAAGGGGTCAAAGACATGTCCGTAGCACTGTAAATGCAAAACAAAATTAATAATGCACTGTAAATTACAGGAGAAGCAATTAAATACATTATAATAGGTGCACAAACTCGCAAATCAGCAATAATTTAATTATTTCTATGTGTCATTTTGGGGTTATTTCGATCTTGGGTATCAATAAGTTAATACATATCAGGCCACCCATATGGACTAGAACAGTAGTGACATTCTTTTTTATTATTTTGTATTTTGTGGGTTTGTGAGTCCGATCGCATATCGGACCTCTAAACGCTAATTGATCGACATGTAACCTCTATCTTATACTACCGTAATGATGACCGACTCATTTTCTATTGGCTGTTTCTAAATGGGTAGTTATGGCCTTGCTTAATTGATCATGTTCACGCTCTGAAATGCTACGATTGCGTGATTTACGGTTTTCGGCTTTTGGCCTGTAACTTGCGGGCTTGTTCAATTGAATCTCTCCGTAATTGTAGCAGAGTTCAAGATCGCAGCAAGCCCGCAGACATACTGCCTGTACACTGTGAGTTGCAGCCCTGGAAATGAATGAGGTTCTTTGCCATTGGTTTTTTAACATCTGTAATATTATGGGTTACTTTTTCAAAGATTTACACTAATTCGCTATTTAATTGGAACTTTATTGAGCCTTCGTAAATTACTTATAACTTATAACTCATAAGTTTAAAGAAAAGGAAGAGCACTGAAGAGCACCACAAATGGTTTCAAAAGCCTTTCGGAGACCCACAAAAGCAGTTAAAGTTAAAAACCCATAAAAAAGCATGTGAGTGCATTAGACTTTAATGCCTAACAGTCCCATAGGAACAAATGTGCAATTTAAAAAAAAAAAAGTACATATTTTTGTTATTATGTTTGTGTCATTACACAATTTCCAGGGTAACACAGAACCCAGTACTCAAGAGGTTAATACATATCAGGAAACCCACAGCAAATGCTCTAATGCATTGTCTTTTAAAGGGCTAGCCCTATGGGCATGCTTTACGTATTTACTTGCAAATTACTGGTGCCTTTTCACATGCATTTTACTTTTAAATATGATATCAAGACTTTTGCATTTTCTGTTGGTTGTTAGGGCTGGGCTTCATCAAGAATTTAATTAAAGGGATTGCAGGGATCGGTGTAATTTTACGAGTAGACGCATAGTTCTACACCACACATTTTTCTGACAAGACATGGATTTACATATTTCAAGTGGGACACGTAATATTAAGAGTGAAGGCAATTAAATTCATTTGTAACATTACTGAAAAAAAAGTAAATTTGCGAGTTATGAGTCTTGAATTAAATGAGGCCATAATCTCATATTATTTTGGGAAGAAACAAGTGGAATAGATGGTGTAAGTAGACAACAATAATATCATTTAATTTTAGTAGACCAGAGCCAAAATAATCTCCCATGACCTCTTACAAGACTGCTTCTGGTGAGGAATAATTATTTTGGGCATCTGCTGCTGTACTTAAAAAGTATGCCTGAATATGATGTAAAAGTATAACATAAACATTTTCTTCTATACACAGGTAGAAAGCTGATGAGATTCTTCTCATATTCTGGACGCTCAGAGAATTCCCTTTACTTATCTGTCTGCCAGTACAGTCTATGGAAAAGAAGATTTGTACAAAGTAAGCTTTCTGATTCTATATAAACTTGTTTACAGTTTGAAGTGTATTTTTTAAAGCATAAGAAAAGATCAAGAGTGGTTGAGATAAAATATAAAAAACCTTATAATTTCACATTGACTTCCAAATTAGTTAAAACTCCAGAAAGGAAAAAACAGTAGTTAAATAAAGTAATGTTAAGTACACCTATAATGGAGGATAAAAGTAGCTAGAAAACATCCCTGCAACCAAATAATCATCTGTTGAAGCTAACATTATACATATTATATATTAATTTTACAATTTTTTTCAGAGAATCTGCTTATATCTATAGAACTTATACAATCACATTTAGCAGGTGATTGACTTTTAAAAAATTAAAAAAGGAAATTAATTAATAAATTATATTTTTATAATAATTTTCAGAAAGGGCTACATAGTTATTGATGTATATAGCAAAACTGTGAATATTAAAGCATATAAAGCAAACATTAAAAAATAATCAAAACTTATCATGAAATTATAAATGTAATCATTTTGAGATTTTTCATTTTGAGATTTAAATGGGAATATTTGACTTAATAAATATATGAAATTCTCATTTTGCATCTGAAAAAAACAAGAAAAAAATATTTTTTTAACTTTATTTTTGCAAGCTTATAAGGTTTTCAAATTTGGATAATTATAATATGTTGGTTATAAAATTGAGAGTAACACGCAGATATGTTGTTTGCTTCTTTGTCATACACCTGCTGTGAATATAAAAAAGAACAAATCTACACATCTGCTTACTTTATGTAAATTGTGTTCTCATAATGGGTAAAATGTTTTTATATTTTAGACAGATAGTATTATTAGCATCTTTAGCTTGAAACATTTTTATTCTCTAGTCACATTGGATGTTATTTATCAGACCTCCCCAGAGGCACCAAGAAGCTCAGGCCAATTCCTATTTTTGAGGCATCTAGCCATAATAATAAAATCAAGGCACATGGAAAGAAAACAAAGTGGGATGTAATTTAGTTTCATTATTATTTAACTGGTGTTTTTTACTACCATTGTGTGTGGAAATCCACTAATTATTGAAGAAAAGGCATGCTTTCTTACAATGTTGCTAATGATAAGTAGCTGAGGCACATCACAGTGACGGCTGTAGAATAAAGGTGCTTACAGTACATTTGGGGAGATTTCCAATACGCTTTGTAAATAATGCACAGCTGTCTTTTGAGAACGCTCATACATGACATCTACTTCATCATTTCAGTGGTTGAATATAACACAAATTATTAACATTAAGACCCTTTAGTGAACAGCTATCCATTAAAATCTATTAGTAGGAACAAACAGTACAAATTCAACTATGTGATAGCTATGTTGCCTTTAGAATAGACAATATAAAGCAACAATTTTTATTTTATTTTTTGCTTTGATGTATAATTATGCTCATAAAAGCAATTAACAAATGTCTAATTTTGTGGCTAACTTTTGCCCTCAGGGTCACCTCCCACAACTGGTCTCTATATTAATATTCTTATTGCAATGGTCCATTTTTTAGGCTATCAATAAGTCACAAACTTTCAGTTCTATTTATTATTATTAACATTTGATTGTTATTTTTAATCATCCATACCAGTATTTGATGATTTGTTGATTTGCATAGATTCTTATGATATTCACCATACGTATTTCATGCGCTAATACGCAACAAAGTTCCTTACAACGCTTTACAATTAAATACTAAAAGTTGAGTGGTGATTTTATTGTTTTCAATCATGTCATTGTAGCAGCATACATCTTAAGCCACAACTCATGCGACAGAATCCTAGAAACTGTTTGTTTTTAGCTGAAAGCTTTATTTGCCTGGTTTAAAATGTCCAAGTAGGTGTACCCTTAGTTTCACAGGGATTTTAAACTTGTGTTGCATCAGTGATATAATGTATCAGATTGAATAAAAAAACTCTACCCATAAGCAAGATTTGTGTGCATCAATTTAAATGCTGTTCCTTGTTTTTTGGGTCTATTGATCTTATACATTTATACATTACATTGACCATGTCTCCCCAAGGGGGCCCACAAGGATGACCATAATCCCTAACACTACCAACCAATTAAATATATATAAACAACATATACAATTAAGAAAATACAGAAAAATAAAGAATTGCATAAAATAAATATTAATTATAAATAAATCAATAAAAGAAAAAAGAAAATTCACAAACAATAAAAAAGTGAAGACTGTTGGAGGGGGAATTATATTTACCCTCCCTTGTGTGACCCTCCAGCGATTAGCCACAAAGCACATTTTCTTTTTTATTTTATTATTTTAGTTGCATTTTTATTTTTATGTAATTCTTCTTTCATTTTTCTTTCTGTAATAGGGTCCAAAAGAGTCCATAGGGACCCCCTGATTGAGGGTCGAATTTAGGTATCATGGGGGTCCATATGGTTCATAGGAACTCCTGTGGTATCAGGTTAATGTTAAATACAATGGATGTCACTAATGGACTCCTGTGGTTATACTTAAATGCCCCAAAGGGACCACAGTGGGTGTTGAGGGAGGTTCTGAGGGATACCCAGGCTCATAGGGAATAACATACCAGTGTAGTGTATTTACATTAGGTAGCGGTTATATCAACATGTTGTGCAACTGACCATGCAGGGGTTAATTGTTGTTATACGTCATTATTGGCATATTGCCAGCCATTGCTGATTTACCAACCAATATGGCGTCTGCATCAACTGATAGTGCTGCGAATGGCTGACCTTTATAACATGATTGATTGGGATGGGGTGGATACACAGTACTGCAACAGAATATTTTCTTAACATCACATATTATAATTGTCTTACTACGAGTTGTCGTCACGCTGTTTGCGTGGTCCGTACGACTTTGCGGGCTTAGCGATGAGCGCCGCAGGCGCTCATCGCCGGGCGAGCCTCGCGCAGCGAGGCGAGCCGTTACACTGTTAAACCATAGCACTTTGGCAATGAGCGCCACAGGCGCTCATTGCAGGCGAGCCTCGCGTAGCGAGGCGAGCCGTTAATATGGAGCACTTTGGCAATGAGCGCCGCAGGCGCTCATTGCAGGCGAGCCTCGCGTAGCGAGGCGAGCCGTTAATACGGAGCACTTTGCCAATCAGCGTTAATACGCAGAACAAAAATACGGCCGCAACTCGCGAACAGGAAAAAAAAATACAATCACAATAAATACACACAGCACA
The DNA here is from genome assembly GCA_027410445.1 of Discoglossus pictus. Lineage (NCBI taxonomy): Eukaryota > Metazoa > Chordata > Amphibia > Anura > Alytidae > Discoglossus > Discoglossus pictus. Next base: position 201,968,235 of record CM050166.1, read on the forward strand.
TACATAAAAAGCTTACCGACAGCAAGAGGGAGCATCCACGACCTCAAAAAAACAAGTTACACCTTCATTTTATTAAAAATAAAACAGGTTAGATACTAAAAAAGTCTCGAAGCGAGAGAAAAAATGGCGGCCGAAAAAAACGAAAACGAGGCTACAGCACTATAACCACGGAAAACACATACGGATAATCCGATAAGACGCATACTACACATTACTGCCCATTAAATCACGTACGGATTATCCGCTAAGACGCATAACACACATTACCCGCCATTTTACGATAATGCGGAACTAAAGTACTACGCTAACGGTTTCAGCACGCACACTATTACACTGCACACGTTCTAAACGCTTACACAGCACCTCCACACCACCAATGCTGCTGCAACATCACTACAGATTGCCAGCTCTTAAACACAATGCATACAAATTGGTAAAGTATAGTCATTCATTAATTATTTATTATTTTAACTTATATATTTCAGTAGGACACACAAAACACCATTAGCTACCTTACAATTCCATATGTATATTAATAACTATACAACTTTCCAAACATTTTTTGCCCCGTTAATACGGAGCACTTTGGCAATGAGCGCCGCAGGCGCTCATTGCAGGCGAGCCTCGCGTAGCGAGGCGAGCCGTTAATACGGACCCCTTTTTTTATGGAGCAAAGTGCTCCATATGTATATTAATAACTATACAACTTTCCAAACATACACATCTCATTGCCGTCATTTTTTGACGGGCAATACGCTAGTTATCTATATAGTAAAGACACAATATGTAATGTTAAGTACTACGTAGATTGAGCAAAACACCAGATCAACATGAACTTTCCTATTTGCATTTATTTAGCATTACATTTCTTTCAAACATGTTTTCCTTTGTGTTTTCCCAGTTTTATTCCTTCATTCAATCTATTTTATTTTATTATTGAATTACAAAATGATTACAAAACTATCAAGAAAAATTACCAATTGAAACAAATGTTAGTAAAAAATATAATACGTTTCACGTTTTTGTATTGCTGAGGGGAAAACATGGATTATTTCCTGTGTAAAGTATTTCAGCTACAATATTTATGCTAATAGTTTATCAAATAACATCATGCATAAACTTGCAATTATTACTCATAAATGGTAGATAAATCATGAAACAATAACCCAGATAAGAGGTAATTTTGTACATTAGACATGCTTTTTTATCTAAATGTTCTCAAAGTCTGTTCATATCATCACAAGTGATACAAATGAAGTTAATTTCTTTGCTGAAGTAAAATCTATTACAAGTGATATACAAAAATAGAAATGTAATCTGCTGGTTTTGTTCGTTTCATTAAAGACTCACCGTGGTCACATTATATCTATATGCTACTCTGAAGAACTGAATTTGAGAATGGTCAGAATATGGGTGCAAATGAAAACATATATATATTTATTTATATATACTGTATATATATATATATATATATATATATATATACTGTATATATATATATATATATATATATATATATATATATATATATATATATATATATATTGGCAACAAGTAATATATAATACTTTCACAGTAGTTTGTGTAAACTAATAAGTAATCCTGGTGAAAGCACTGTTGGCCAGTTTGTACATTTATACACACTTAAAATCACTCTTAAAATTGCCATATATTGTATATTGTATTGAGCTACTTGCAATCCAATTATGAGTTACCCGCCCCCAAAATCATTACAGGCCAGACAAAGACTCAAATTCAGGCTTACAACTCCATTGGTTTTAGCACAGCTCAAATGTTACAAGCTCTAGTTAATTAAAGTTACAAAAAATTGATATTCTATTAGACCCGTAACGCTGGCTCTCAAATTAAGTCTGACCCGCAACTGAAAAAAGTATCACATTTCTTACAAAAATATTACGAGTACTAAAGAGGACTCACAAGGACTTTTTTAAACACTTATTAGAACTGTAACAGCAATTAAACACACAGTACTGTACTTTCAAAGCATGGGAAAGCATGGAAAGACATTATAATTAATTGCACCCATAAATATGCAATTCAAATTTTTTTTTTTTTTTAACTGTTATTTCTTAGTATTATCGATCCTGGGGCTCAAGGGGTTAATACATATTATGAAACCCACATGGACTAAAACAGATGATCTAATGCATTTTATAGATTGCTTGATTGTGAGCACGATCTGCAATATTGCTTATTGGCACTGATTAATTCTTAGCCTCCGATTGCAGATCACGTGTAACTTCCATGTTTTACTGACATCATGATTACGGACTTATATACTATTGGCTAAGTCTAAGAAGTAAATTACGGCTTGCTTAAATATTGTAAGATTATATGATCATGCCCCTTGAAATCCTAATTAAAAAGGCAGGGTTTAAAAGTTTATGCTTAATACAACTAAACATTTAGAGAAAAAAACACATGCAGCCAAAATTACAGGTTAAAGTCACTTACTGGCTTCTAATAAAATAGGGCTCATTGTTTTTTTACAGAAATGTAACTGTTACTATAATTTCTAATAAACAATTTATTGATGATTTATTTAGCAAAAAAATATTCTTCGATAACATAAATTATTAAGATTGACTCTACTCCTGCCAATTTGTTATTTATGGCCAAAGTTGCCCTCTGGTGATCTCTTTGTTCATAGCTGTCTTCAAAAGTTATCCATCTAGCAAATCACCCTGTTCACTCCCAGCTATTATTGTATAGGTAAAGGACCCCTCTACAGCATGCTTTTTGAAGAAATATACTTGATAACTGGCAAAAAAATGGTATTATATCCTTTAATTTATGAACTATTATATATAATTATGTATGTAATAACTGTGTATGTAACATAATATAAATATGTTGGGAGCTACCCTTTTTGGTTTTGCTGATCTACTTCAAGAGTTTGAAGGATACTTTGAAGGCAGAGATGTTTGCAACTGTTAAATTGAAAATATGATATTTCCCTTTGCTGAGTATGACTGATGGAAATGGCATTAGTTGTAAACTACTAAGAAAGCAGCTCAGACAAGAACCTGAAGGCAATGAGCGGATTTACTAAAGAATTGTGGGTGCAGTGGTCTAGCTGTACTGAGAGTTGCGACAGCCGCAGCAAACTCAGGGACAGGCGGCAATAGCTCTGGCTACGTCACTGCGTGGTGAGTGCTTACTTGGGTGAGATTGCCTATGGTTATGCGTGATCCAGTATGTTTTCATCATTAACGGGGTGTTTAATGGATGTGCTAAGGCATGTTATGGTTATTTAACCTGCAACAAATCCAAGTTCTACAAATTTGCTAGACATAAATCTTGCTTTTATCTCCATAATAGCAGTATGTTGTATAGTCAAATAAAATGATAATACCAATATTCATCCATTAACATTAAACATAAATGGCTAAATCTAACACTATCATTCCATCAACATAACTAATTTTAAAAGTGGCATTATTTAATCCCAGTTTATTGAAATATTACCTATTAATACAATCAAATATTATGAATTATAATTCATAGACCATGTAATTTTTATTAATTTAACTTTTTAGTAATTTCATTATATTGACATACTGACATTATAAACAAAACGTATTAATTTGCGATGCTGATGACGGTCATGCATGGGCATGTTATAGTTTTGCTGGGTTTGTTATTATATTTTATTATATGTCAATAATGGTATAATTTCATCCATTGCATCTTTGCCAATAATTGTACCTTTGATTTAACATGCATGGAATCTGAACACATACAAATTTAGCATTGTTTTTTTTTTAACATGCAATTGCTTGTGCACTGATGGAAAGAGCTGTTAAACTGTGCATGTTCGACCCCTAAAAACACTCATTCATACAAATTGCTATATAAGGCATTATCGGGCATTATTGCATCGCAATGTGGACCTAATTATAATACTTGAGTTTTAGCAAACCATACTGTATGTATATCTGAATAGCGCTAATGTGGGGTGTGCCTTGGTAGATTGAGGATTAACTTCTGCCCTCTTAGAAAATTCCCCCAATGAATGCAGACAGCAAAGTCGAGTAGCTAAAAAATTCAAGTTTTTTTAATTTAATTTTGCTTTTTAAATATATTTTACTTATTATCAAGTGTAATTTTTTTTCTTCCTTCTAAGTTTTAACTTACAAAATATAACATGATCACATGTTGACAAAAACATGTCTTAAATTATTTTTAGGAGTGTACACCAAAGACATCATGTTCAGTACAGAAGCTTAATTGAGCCATAAAATAAAACTTAATAGTGCAAGCTATGAAAGTCCCAATGTCTAGTTAGTACACATTAGCCATATACAGTATGTGCAGTATAATAGAAAACTGCAGTTAATAACAAGTACAAGAACAATTGAATGTTTTTAGAACAAATTGCTTTCTCCTACAGTAAACTAAATTTACCATTTCGAGCTGTCAGTCAGCATTTCTAATCCACGCACAAACCAAGATTCTAAGCTTTTGTTAATGAGAGATCAGTGCCAGTAATTACTGCTAACCCCCTGACACATTGGATCCATTGTCTTTAGTGCATATTGAACATGCATAGTTTTTTTCTGCATGTGACTGAACTGAAGACAATGGACCTAATGTCCCTGGGGCTTCTTAATTACTGGTATTGATCTATCATTAGTAAAATATATGAGTCTTGTGGGTGGATCATGGAAGGCTAACTGACAGCTTAAAATGGCAAACTTCAATGCTAATTTACTGAAGTAAAATGTGATTTATTTTAATAATATTCAATTGATAAAGTACTTGATATTATGTATAGTTTTATATTATACCATATTAGAACATTTCTTGTGTCACTTTAAGCTAAAACAAACCCCCCAAAGTTGACGTGGGCAAACTACTGAATAAAGTGGTGGATGATATTTCCTGTGTTATTGGTACAAAAATAGCTGGAGAGCTCATGATGTACCTCAATTTATCATAATGCCCTGGGGAAGCATGTGAGGTTTTATTAAGTCTTCAGACACTTATGTGATCGGGATAAGTAATTTCTGAAATTGAGATCTCAACAATAGCCTGCATAACCTCATTACTTTTTGAAAATGTAATTTTAGAAAAAAATATACAGTCTGCGCAAAAAAAGTTTAGTATTATGAGTTAAAGCAAATCATACACTCAGTATATATCATGAAAGTATCTACAGTATATGATCAAACGGATTTGCTATTATCTTAGTATCTTTGAATACGCACTGCCATGATAGATTTGCCGTACTGCTATCCTGTTATTTTAAGTTAAAGTTTATTAAACATTTTTCTTTTTACACTATAAGAGCAAGGCTATGAATAGAGAGATAACTGAATAGCACTGCCATGATATTTACTGAATAGCAGTTCTTGAATTCCGTATTTTACATCTACTGGTGTTAAAGTTCAAGAAAAAATAAACTTGTTTATCACGTATGTACATAACTAACAATATTAGCAGCTGTGTAAGACATCAACATCATTTTTGAGGAAAATCTACATTTCATTAGCCTCTGTTAATGTGTACAGGAATTCATTAAAAGTTTGTTACATTACATCCTGTGTGTTTGTAGAGATCAGTGGAGGAGAGGTGAGGTAGGTCCAGAAGCAGACACCATGCATCATTCAATGCAACCACAGCTCTCCAGAAATGTAAATGCCCATCTCACACACACAATTCCCACCAATGTATCATGGAACCCTCCAGAGTCCTGCAGGGGCATCACATGGTATTTTTCTAATTAAAAACTAGATGTATGACATTAATTATGCTCTTATCTTGAAATTTAACAGTAATCACAATTTCTATATAATAAAAAAACAAAGTCACAAAACAAAGTCAGCTATTTCAAAAGGCTGATTTACCAAGTGAAGTAAGTACTTCACTTCTATAAATAAACTCCATAAATAATATAATTGTTAATTACATTTTCTCGGGTAATATTAAAATGGTAATAAAATAAAATATTAAAATAAAAAACAAAACAATCATTTTTGTATATAACAATAACATAATAAAGACACTCCACAAGGGTGGATGAATATAGTTATTTTATTTATCATGATAGGAAACAAATTCCTCTGCAGTAAAATACATATTTATCTTCTTGAACAGGCAATAAGCAGAATATATGTATTGCTCATGCTTTCATATATATCACAAAGGCTTATGGCTAAAGCATTGTGGAAAAGCCTGCATAAAATATTTGTAATAATACATTTAAAGGAGGTCAAGATTTTGATATGCCATTTTCCCATAATAAAGGGATATTGAAAGTATTTTTTTGCATCTGAAAGAGGGAACTTGATAAAGCAGAATTAAAAAACATTCAACTATTTAGCTAATCTGGGGCTTTCCCCTATCAGCCAATGAGCAGTCATACTTGCCTGCCAGTGAAATCTATAGACATACATTTGCTTGGTGTACTTATTTTCAATTAAATTTAACCAGATTTTATTTAATATTATTTCATGCAAAACACAACTTTGGTATTTTTTAAAGAATGTTACTTTTAAATGCATGAAAATAATTGTGTTCCAAGTCCCTTTAAATCTAAATCAGTGCTCCATTTATGCAAAAATGAGTAAGCTTTGCTAAATACAATATGTTATGCATTATGTGAATACTAGTAGCATATTACACACAACTGTAGCATGTAACATTATGTCACTATAGTATCAACAATTAATGTGCTATGTATTATGCAAATGTGCAATATGCAAAGTGATAAACAAACAGTATTAATACGCAGGTGAGCAAGTTCAGGCCTGGATTTGAGGATTTCCCTGCTATGTACAGGCGAGGCTATTGCTTCTTCGGTCATACTGATTGACTCGCCTGTGCACCGAAAGGAAATCCTCAAATTCAGGCCTGTGTGTGGCTCTCCAGGAACGATTGCATAATTTTATAATTTATACATTGCTATTTAAAATATATTTTATGCAATTTTATACTCTCATCAGGGTATCCATGGGCAACATAATTCCCCTCATAGCAAGACTGAGAAATTATTATTAGGTTTAAGGATTCTGGATGTTTATTAGTCTTGTATATTCAATGTGTAGTATATGTGTATGTTATTGAGACCCTGTAGTGGTAAAACAAGTTGCATACAACTTAATGTAATACCTATTAGCCTAAATTTATAATGGTATGAATTATTTAAAATATAGAATAAAACTGTATTTAATTAGACATATAGGGTTTTCATTATGCTAGGTGCAACTTACAAAGGTACTTGACTTTTTTTTATCACCAGTTAACCTTTAAGGGTTTCTATTTAAATTTGATTTACATATTTTATGCCATATTCTATAATGTTCATTAAGAAAAAATGTTTGTACTTGATAGGTTGCTCTATATTTAAATAAAATATATGTGTAGATTTTGCGATATGCATCAATTTCTGGATCACTTTGCCACCTGGCTCTCTCACTTTCTCTCCTTCAATCCTATACCTTTACTTATTCTGGGCAATTTCAACATATCCACTGACAGACCCACCTCCCCAACAACCGCAAAATTACTTGCACTTACCTCTTCCCTTTGACTTTCACAATGGACAGATTCTCCAATTCACCATGATGGACACTCCATTGACCTTATTTTTACCAATCTCCAACATTGTCATATCCCCACTTCCTCTATCTGACCACCACCTGCTAACTTGCAACCTCACCTAACGCTTACCACCCATCTCCTTGCCCGGCCACCAGAAGCCGCATAACTCCTTTGACCCAGTAACCAAGGATGAAGTATCTACTTTACTATCAACCTCTCACCTTATAATTTGTCCACTCGATCCTATTCCATCACAGCTAATCCCTCCACTCTCTACCACATTTATCGCAGCTCTCACACATCTATTGAACCTCTCCCTAAACCCTGGCGATTTTCCATCCTCTTTAAAACACGCCATAATTACACCCATTCTTAAGAAGCCCTCATCTGATCCAGCTTCTGCCTCCAACTATGTATCTATCTCTTTACTTCCCATGGCTTCAAAACTGATTGAGCAACTTGTCTACACTCACTCTCATTCAATTTATTTCCTCCAGTTGCCTCCACAGTCCACAGAAACAGCCCTCACAAAAGTTACCAATGACTTGCTAAATGCCAAATCAAAGGGTCACTTCTCTATTCTAATTCTCACAACCAACTCCCTGCCCATTGTCTTGGGGCTCTACTGGACCCTTCCCTCTCTTTTCTTCCTCATGTACAATTAATAACAAAATCTTGTCAGTTTCACCTAAAACATATCTCCAAAATTCGTCATTATCTTACAGAAGACTCAGCTAAAATTCAAATACACTCTCTCATCATATCTCGACTTGACTACTGCAATTCACTCCCAGCTGGCCTCCATATCTCTCGTCTGTCTTCACTCCAATCAATAATGAACGCCTCCGCTAGACTCATCTTCAATACCAAACGATCAGTGTCTGCAGCTCCTCTCTGTCAATCACTCCACTGGCTTCCCATAGCTTCCCGAATCAACTTTAAATCCTGACCCTAACATATAAAGCCCTCAACAACAGTGCACCCCCTTATATCTCTGCTCTTGTTTCAAAATACTCTTCCAATCTCCCTCTTCATTCTGCTAAAGACCTTCTTCTTTCCTCCACTCTTATCACCTCCTCTCACTCCCTCCTTCAAGACTTTTCTCATGCTGCCCCTATTCTGTGGAACTCCTTGCCTCGCTTCCCTAGACTATCTTCCTGCCTCAAAACCTTTAAAAATATAACTAAAAACACATCTGTTTTAAAAAGCTTATCACCTTCAGCCTTAATATGCACAATTGCACACACACCCACAGTACAACACAGACACTTCCACTTGATTGAACAAATTGCTTTCACACTGCCATCTTGCATATATCACTATCGCGTATCATACCTAAGCGATTTAGATTGTAAATTTGCAAAGTTTTCAATCATGTGTCAGTACTTTGGAAACAAGCACTATGTACATTTAATTTTAAGCTAAAAAACAGGGCCTTCCATTGCTTGTAATGTGTTCATTTTGTTTTTGCCATGTACTTAACCTATGTATAGCTCTATGGAATGTGTTGGCTCCTTAATAATAATAATAATAATAATAATAATAATAATAATAATAATAATCATACTTTATTTACATTGTTTGGTGCTATTGCATTTGTAATTGAGAGTACATAACTGCATAATATATATATATATATATATATATATATATATATATATATATATATATATATATATATATAAAATAACAATGCTTGTGTGAGTTTTGCAATTTGTAGATAATTATGCAATATATTGATATTTATTTATATTTTTGCATGCTGATCATTTATGTGATGCTTAGCACATCATTTTTTCCAATGTATTTGTGTAAAATCCAATATAGAGCCAGTATAGCGGCCATGTTTATTTATTTGACTTTTTTCATTAGAATCTCTTTGCTTCATAAATGCTGGAGAGAACTTCGGCGACAATCCAATACACAGTGGGGGGAATTTACTAAGCACTTTCTCACCTGAGGTGAGTTGAGAAGAGCTGAGATAACATGAGAAGGGCTGTTTTTCCCGATAAGAAATACATAGTAAATCATGAGATAACGTGAGATACACAGCCCCTGAGGAGGAACTTTGACTAACTAAACATATGGTTAGTTTTTGTAGGTAGCCTTCATTCCTTTTATTTAGTCATATATTCACGACAAGGATATAGCAATCCACTGAAGTATGCTAGAGGTATTGAGTGGATACAGATAGGGTGGGGAGATGGTGTTGTGCTATCTGCAGATGGCTTCTGGCTTGTGTGTTTATCTATTTGCCTTTGCTTGTGAATGCACTTATGTCAATTAATGTTCAATAAATGTTAACGTTAATGTACCATGGAAGCCTGCCTGCACTTTGTGTCTGTCTTTCTCCAGCAAAACTACATTTAAGTACATTAAGTACATGGAATTGGCCAGTGAGCAGCAGATCAAGCTCTGTTAGGCCAGGGATGCTAAATTCTGTTAGATTGTATTTTTATAATAATAAACTCTGATAGATTGGATTTATATTGCCTTTGTGTTTGCTGTAATACTGGTTATTACTGTCTTCCATATTTTTGATATTGTAACTACTTTGCATAGAATATGCTTGTACAGCGATTCCTAAGCAGTGATCTCTGGAACAACAGTGGTCAATGAGCTTCACTTAGTTGGCCAGGCACAACTAGAATTAAAAAAAAATAAACCAAAGTGAATAAAGCTGCATAAACAAGTATTAAAGAAGGGCCAAGTTAATATTTTTTTTTATAAATTCCCTGTGCCTTCCAACATACCATATACTATTTTGATTGTTCCAAAACAAGCATTTAAATCAAGAGATAGACCAGAAAGACCCTCAGCAATATTCAGGTGGTCCAACAAGGAATTTGAAAAAAAATAGTTTAGGACCCAATGTTAAAAATGGATAAAATAATGTAAAATTATGACAGTAGTAACAAAAAATGTAATAGTTGTGGGGCTAACAGTAGCTTTTGCTTGTGAGGTATAATTATTAGTTTATATAAATAGGTTATTGTATATATTAGGAGATTGAGATATATTCTACTGAGAGAAGTTATAAAACATTTTTGGATGCAAAGAATTTTAAGATATAAAACTTCACTTTGTTCCATAGGTATTATATAGTTTTTTTTTCATATAAAATATTTTAATTTGATTTATGAATATATGTGGTTGATTTATATCACTATGTATTATTATGTTTGCTTGTGTGAAAGGTAGCTGTTTGTGTGGTTAATACCATTATATATGTGCTCTACTGCCTGGCATCAAAAAGAGACATTAATCTAGATTGCTAAGGCCTCCATTGCATGTCAACTCTAAAAAAAGATACTGTTGTAGTTCACTCGTTAAACCCTACCAAGATTTCATTCACACTCCTAAATCTACCAGAAATATCATAGGAACCCACGTGGTATACAGGTTAGAATTAAATACCATGGGACCCATACGGACTCCCATGGAAACAGAGTTAATATTAGGTGTCATTCTATCCAAAAGGACCACCCACCATGGTAAATTTTTAGATTACCATAAGGGTCCATAGTTGCCCTCATGGTAACAGAATAAAGTTAGGTACCGTGGAGGTCCATAAAGCCCCACCCACCCACTATGGTTATATGGTTATGGTCAATGATCTCACAGCACAACGGGTTGACTAAAGAGGCCCGATGGCCCCAGGGGGTATTCTGGGCAATATCCAGGCTCTTAAGGGCTAGTGGGCATTGAGGAGGAAACAAGTAGCGAGTATTAAGGGGGAATCCCAGGGGATATCCGGGCTCCTAGCTATTATTACGAGGAATCCCGGATTATACCCAGGTTCATCTCTGTGGGAATACCCCCCTTTTGCGAGTGGTTAAGTTATACTGATTTTTTTTTTTTTTGCATGAGCTATAGAATAGTTCCTCCTAGTTGCTTTTCAAAACTCCTGTAGCTGCGAGTCAGCTTTACTGGAGTTCTTACTGGAGCTATAGTGCCAGTACAATGTATGTGTACATGTCCTTGCTTGTTAACTCACAGACTTTTGCTTGCATAATTAGACATTTTAACGTAGGGATTTTATGTCACTTATATGTTGTCAGGTTTCCTAATATATTCTGATAAATATTGTTATGTGTTAACCATATGAAGTTGTTGCATTTAATTATTTTGTTTTCACTTGTTGCAAACACGCATGCTAGAACCTATCTGATCCAAAATATTTTTATATTTTATGGTGATTTTCCATTTTATCTTATCACCTGATCCTGTCTGTTGCTGGTTATGTCCTTGTAAGATAAGGAACTTCCCAATTGACTTGATGGTAGCACTGACTATATAGTAGATGCCACATTCCAGTACTGCAGTTAGATACATCCTCTGCATTCAACGCTTCCTCCCACATCAGGAGGTTGAACATCAGAAACCAAAATGGTACTTGCTACTGCATCCTAATTGCATATACAAGATAATCATTTTTTCTATAAACATTGTGCCTGTTTTCAAATGTAGTTTTTCAAATATTTTGAAGAATAATACATAAAAACAACACAGCTCTGCATTGGCTTTCCATATTATTTGTACCTTATGGCTTCCACAGTACTATGGTTAATGCAGTGCATTATTACATGGTGCCAGTTCAGCTGTGTACGGACATTGAATTTTACTTCATTAGTACAGTCCTGCATCCATATGGAAATAAACTGCACATATAAATGTGATACCTTATTAACTCATTGACATGACAATAGCATTTAAACTGTACCATAATGTCTTGAATTTGAGATGTATGGGTGCCTGGTATTTAGGAGCGAGTTCGCATGAAAATACTTCTTTTGTCCTCTTCTGTAGACTGCCCTTTAAATGTTGTAAACGAACATAGATGCTGTAATAAATATTGTTAACATTGTTCAGTTCCTCTACTAGACTGTGGTCTACTTGAAAATTCATAGAAAAGAATAAATTCACAGACAAGAATAAACACAGAGGGGAAATGAGATTTCATAATGTCATGCACATTTTAGCAATCTGCTAATATTAGAACCTGAACATTTTACTGAACAGACCACAGATAATTTGTGAATTTCCAATTTACACATACTTTTGTTTTATAGGTCACATTCACTGTTTTTTTTCTTGTGAATAGTTGCATATCATATGAGTTATCTTACTGTTTTTCTCCAGTGCTGTTTGATTTTACACAATGTAATTTATCTTACATTTCTCCCCAAGTTTATTTTTTTCTGTAGACCCATTTACTTTCTGTCAAGATTCACTGTTGCTCTTTATAGGCGTCTAGTATGTCCTTGTACTTATTCCAGTAGCAATAACTATTTCATATCTCTCTGTAGCTTTGGATTACTATGTAATATTGGCAACAGCACTTTTTGTCTGTCACATACACACGCATATAGTTAGTTATACAGTACATACATATGTATATACATACAGGGCCTGAATTACATATGTGGCACTTCTAGGAAGAAACACCTTAACCTCCCACTGGGTGCACAAGCACAATGAAGTGATAAAGTTTAAATATAATAAAGTTAAGTACAGGAACAAATGGTAAGAACATATATGCTCTCCTTGATGGAAAAAGCGGAATAGAAAAGTCAGGGTGTGGATATTCAAACATACACAGGCACATATAAAACATCAAAACATATAATAAAATGTCTGATGCGATTATTGAACACACAATATAAAGTAAAATTCATTTTAAAAACAAGGACAAGACACACTTGCTTTTACTTATTAACTAGCTATGAAAAGGTGGATTCCTAGTTGTCCATCTTGGGTACCCATAAATAAAAGGGGCAGGATGTTTTGTCTAGTGAAGCCTGTTAGTGAGTTGATTATGGTTCTTTCCGGAGAAGATAGTGCAGCATACTGCAAGCCTGCTATGTTGCAGCACACTGCCACTTCACACTCACCTCCACTCCCACCCCTAAACAGAGAACATATAGGGTAAAGAAAGCAGGGGCTATGTGTTAAAATTAAATAAAGCAAAATCAACATACAGTGCTATGTAAATGAGGCACCCATCTCATAGAGGCGACCTAGGCGATTGCCTTGTTCCTCAAGTGTGAAATCCAGAAATGTATACAGACATACACATACATGAACACACATTTATAAAGTTTCATTTTTCATTCTTTCGAATGGCTTGTTGCATTGACTGTTTTTCTATTAGCATTATCTGACTTGTATCCCATTACAGATAACCAGCTTCCGTGCTACATTACCTTCCACCCTCACTGTGGATACTATCTACAGTATTTCAGCAGTGATGAAACAGCTATTTCTTATTTTGTGTCACTATCATTAAAACTGCTTCTAAAAAGTAAATTAGCAAACAACAATTCTGTGTGGTAGATTTTTCATTCTGGTGTACTGTCAAAATCACTGAATTGTAAAATTAGCATTTTTATCTAGTCTTTCATTATGCACTATACAGGAGAATAAGTACAGCAGTGTAGCATATGTTTTGGCACCACATAATTTGTGCCAGAACTCGTGGCATGTGCCAGCTCATGCTATAAATCTAAATGGCACTGAAGCACGTGTATATGTCAGCCACATTGTGTTCTACAGTGGATATAAAAAGTCTACACACCCCTGTTAAAATGTCAGGTTTCTGTGCTGTAAAAAAATGAGACAAAGATAAATAATTTTAGAACTTTTTCCACCTTTAATGTGACCTATAAACTGTACAACTCAATTGAAAAACAAACTGAAATCTTTTAGGCGGAGGGAAGAAAAAAAAAAGAAAAATAATGTGGTTGCATAAGTCTGCACACCCTCTTATAACTGGGGATGTAGCTGTGTTCAGAATTAAGCAATCACATTCCAAATCGTGTTAAATAGGAGTCAGCATACACCTGCCATCATTTAAAGTGCCTCTGATTAACCCCAAATAAAGTTCAGCTGCTCTAGTTGGTCTTTCCTGAAATTTTCTTAGTCGCATCCCACAGCAAAAGCCATGGTCCACAGAGAGGATTAAAGTTTTGGAATGGCAAAGCCAGAGCCCAGACTTGAATCCGATTGAAAATCTGTGGGGTGATCTGAAGAGGGCTGTGCACAGGAGATGCCCTCGCAATCTGACAGATTTGGAGTGTTTTTGCAAAGAAGAGTGGCCAAGACATGAAAAACAAAAGGTTTGAACACATTTTATTAAGTTAATATTAAAAGACTAATTTAACAAGTATACAGTAGAGAAAGGAATAGGTTTAACATTAAACCTATGACTGTGGCGAGATTGTGGTGAATCTAAGGAGGCGTGAGCCTGATTGAATCATTAAGCTGTATTCTTAAATATCTTGCTACAGACTTTTCTTAAGGGTTTTGGGTGCAATTAGGAAGTGTGATTACATGCAAAATAGTACTAGTGAACCCCTTGCTCTATTCATAAAACATCTGAAAAATATAGTCTAATATCTTCTAATCTTGTTTATATATTTCCACATGTTTGTGTGTTTTAAGGATGACAGAACTGGAGAAAATGTTTTACATTGAATCAAAATGTAATCTCTATGCGTTTTATATGCATTTTAGTGAAATATTTGAAATATTTTGGGCTTACTTTATTTTGCCACTAAAATTGCTTAGTATAGGGGCAGCCATTTCCCCCTTTCCATTCTCCCTCAAAGAGATACTCCTCCATCTTGTTTAGGTCAAGCTTGCTATAGAATTTACAGATGATGACACTTTTGGGGCAGAGCCCTCCACACAGCTGGGCAGTATCTAATTACAATGTGACAGGTGAACCCTTTGGTTTACTGATTATAATTTCTGCTTCTATCCCTAATAAAATGCTTAAAGGTCTTAAAGGGCCACTTACCTCACTGTACAAGATTGTATGCTAAGATGATCTATTTGTTTGAATTACACTAATAACAGCTAAGAAAACAAAATGTTTAAGTCAGTTTGTCTGATTAATAACAAACAGCGAGACACACAATGAAGACAGACAGATTTTCCCTGACCTCAGGAAGGTACCGACCAGTAAACCCATAACTGACCTGTTTAGGTGATTCCAGCATTCCATGCTCTGCACAGATTCATTTGGTAAGGTTTAACTCTATTTTTGTTTGCTCACTACACAGAACTGTAGGAGTAAATCTGACTGGGGGCAGTCAGTGACACATATAAACACAGACTTTACTTTATTGAATTCTCAGTGAAAAAGCATGCATTTGATAAATTCCAAAAGTTTTTCAATATTCTTTTAGGAGATCTTTACTGTCTTGTAGTCTAAATTGTGCTGAATAAAGTGGCCCTTTATATGGTTAATAAAGTGCTGTTATTAGTGATTTAAGCCCCCCATTGCTGGTTGAAGCACACATATATGGTAGCAATTCACATATTTTGTGTGTAACAGTGAATTATTTTAGAATATATTGATGGTTAATTGATATTAAACACATACACACTTTTATTATTGGTTAAAGTGTGAATATATGAGTTCAATATACAGGAGTTAATACACTATTAATGTCATGCTTATAAAAGGTCCATTCAAATACTTTACACTTTGGCACGTAGCAAAGAGACACAATACACTTTAATTAATATTTTATGACACTCACCTGTATAATTTTGTGTTTTATGGTTCAAATTAGAATTTGGATAGGTTTTAGAATGATGCAATGGCAAACTTAGATGTCCCATATTTGACCTCATTACAATCTGAGATCTTAGTGAATAAAGAGAGGCTCACTGTAAAAAACAAGCTGGCAGTTACTGGCAAGGCTCGCATTTGAGTGTAAGCTTATATAACAGTCTAGAATAATAGTTGTAATTATTTTTTGACCCTAAAAGAGATATTGTCAAGTTTTGAGGAACCCTGACCATCTCCTCCAGCTTTTTGGTTAAAGGTACTCTGGCAGCACAACATAGATTTTTAAGTTATTATTTAAGTACATTTATGTTGTAAATATACATTTGTTTCTAAAGAGAATCACTCCTGAGATAATCAGCATTGTTTCTGCTATTTTCTTACGCAAATGAGCATTGTCTAAATACTAATTATCTACTTTGATGTTCTAATTAAGATTACAGCCTGCTTGTTAGTCTTTGTGGTGGAGAAAATAAAGCACCAAAAAGGATATTACGCAGTAAAATTGCCTCCTCAGCAGCGACCACTCCGATCCACAAATTAGTATACGGAGTTAGCATAAAGGAGCTAGACACAATACAAATAGCTACTGTAGAGAATCATGTCTAATACAATTTATCAAAACATAAAACATTTTAACATAGCAAAATTAAAACCTGTGGTTATAACTTGGAAAACTCATTGATGATATTCTAGTATTCTTTCTAAACTTTTTGATGAAACCAGATATACCCTTGGAATTGATGAAACATCTCAATACTTCGGGCAAGTTTGTCATGGAGAACTCTCGGAGGAGCTCTATAATCTTATCGTATTGATATATGCACAAAGGTATTTAAAACATTATCTGTTAGTACAAGTAATCCAACATTTGTACTTTTTCATTTTATTGCATTTGTTTTGAGTGAATTACAGCAAGTATTTTAAAACCCATTCATCACAAATTTGTTAACAGAAAGAGCAAACTTTTTTAACATATAAATTAAAAACACACTTTTATTATTATTACTAGCGAATGACAGCAATTAAATTGTAAGTGAGCTAAGGGTCTTTGGTGTATATAATGTGGCTGATGTAGCGTCGTTCGTTGTCATGCGAGTTTTTCGTAATATTCGTTTTCTATGTCGTACAAGTTTTTCTGAATATCCGTAGCTGTTTGGTGGTGTTTTGCATGTTTATGGTGGTGTTTTGCTTGTTTAAGGACATTTAGCCTCATTTTCGTTTTTTTTCGGCGGCCATTTTTTCTCTCGCTTAGGTGATTTTCGGGTCTCTTAACTCCGAAATTTGTGCTTAAATGGAGGTGTAACTTCACTTGCAGAGGTCCTCGGTGCCCCCCCTTACTGTGAGTAACCTTTTTATGTGTTTGTTGTTTGTATTTGTTGTGTTTGTAATGTTTTTGGTGTTGCGCGGGTTGCGTCCTTGTTTTCTAATCTCGTAGGTGTTTTTCGGCAAATACGTAGGTGTTTGGTGGTGTTTTGCGTCTTTAGACTGCTGTAGCCTCGTTTTCGCTTTTTTCGGCGGCCATTTTTTCTCTCGCTTAGAGAATTTTTGAGTGTCTAAACTCTTTTAATTTGAGTTAAATTGAGGTGTAACTTTAGTTTTCGAGGTCCTGGATGCTCACTCTTGCTGTAAGTAAGCTTTTTATGTATTTGTTGTGTGCAGTTACGTAGCTAGAGTAAACGTCACCTGGGGCGGTCCATTCAAATGTCACCCCAGTGACCTGCGACTGCGAGGCTATCGGCACTTAGACTGCAATGTGCACCACAGGCGCTCATCGCAAGGCTTATGGGAGAGGCTTCAATGCCTTCCATGTCTGTCCCCTTCCTCCTCCTTTCAGAGGCCCACACTGCTCCCCCTGCCCCACTGATGCTCCCTCTGCCCCACTGATGCTCCGCCTGCCCCACTACCTGGTTCTAATCCTGCCAGCAGCGCCGCACTCACCGTCTTCTCCTCTGCGGCGACCGTCCTCCAGCCAGAACTACTTTCTGGATCAAGCCTCGAATAGCGCAGGCGGGATGCGCATGCGCAATGCAAGGCTTGATCCAGAAAGTAGTTCCGGCCGGAGGATGGGAGCCACAGAGAGGGTGAGTGCGGCACTGCTGGCAGGGTTGCATCCAGGTACAAGACACAGGGGAGGGGGGAAAGGAGACAAAGGAGGCAGAGGAAGGGGAACGGAGACACAAGGGAGGGAGCGGAGGTGGGAATGGAGACAAAAGGGATTTAGAGGGGGGAAAGCATACAAAATGTTGTTGGAGGTGACATAGTGTCACCCTCCATATGCTGTCACCCGGGGCGGTCTGCCCCCCTCGCCCCCCCTTAGCTACGCCACTGGTTGTGTGTATTTGTTGTATTTTTCATGTTTTGATGTGCGCATGTGATTATTATTATTATTAATATTATTACTGGCAGTGGCAGCAATAGGCAAGTACTGCTTCCTGCCATTGCTAGTTCTCCTTTAAAGCGAGAACCTTATATTAGGTTCACAGGATGTATTTCCTCATGACCCCCTGTGATTCTCTAAAATTAGGTTTTCACTATAATTTCACTATAGGAGAACTGGCTGAATGGGGAAAAGCAGTATATATTTTTTAGGACTATATTGAGTATGTTTTCAGTAACATTATAACATGTTTATATTGATTTACTTGATCAGGTAAAAGTAATATGCACACTAGAAGGGCTTATTGGTTCTTACCTGCTGTCAGACCTGTATTTCACGTACAGTCAGGTTTTAGCTTTAAATGTCGCCTTTTAGCACTTATTACTGTCAATGCTACTAAACTGGTCAGGAGCTGTCATCATCTCGAGATGTCAAATTACACATATAATATAGAGATATTGCTTTTGTATTTGAAGTAACTAACGATGACAGTCATAGGTGGATATATACCAATAAGTAATATGATGTTCAGTTGACAGTTTGTCACTGACTGTATTGTCAAAGAATGGATTAGAAATGAAAAATCAAAACATGTCATGTTGCTGTGTTAATAGTAATGTTTTTATGGTCATTATCACTAATACATTGATGTTTACCGAGGTCATTTGCACTGTTTTTCATACTGAAGGATCTCAAGCCCAACTAGCCTAGCTGTCATATTTAAATACAACCAAAGGACTTCATTATTTAACTATATGATTGTGACAGAGAACACATAAAAAAACAATATACTGTACATATATTGTCACTGTGTGACATTTTGCTTATCCAGCTGGTACTAATATAGACTAGGTTTTAAAATGATCTATGGATATCAATTTAGTCTTCTTGATCACAAACAAGATAACGCTAAGGGCCACATTAAATTCCAAGCCCGTAACTCGATCGCAGACAGCCGATTGTCTGTGAGTGAGTTGCGGGCTCCAGTTCCCCTCCGTTTGCGAGGCTATTCATTTGCTCAAGCTCGCAAGTTGCGTGCTTCAAGCGAAAACCGTAAACCATGCACTGGTTCGAAGCAGTTGAGGGAGGAAACATGATCAATTAAGCAAGTCAGTAACCTCCCATTTGAAATCAGCCAATAGGAAATGACACTGTCCGAATTACAACAGTAAAACATCGAGGTTACCTGTCATTCAATTAGATTCGGGGGTCCGATATGCAATCAGACTCTCAAGACATAAAAAATACAGAATTATGAAACGGAATGCCAATACTGTTCTACTCCATATGGGTGGCTTGATATGTATTAACTCATTTATACCCAAGATCGTTTTGACCCAGAAATGACACATAAAATAAAATCTTATTTCCTGACGATTTGCGGGCTTGAGACTGTTGTGTAATTTATTCTAATGCCTGTCATCTCTTTCCCCATTATTTACAGTACAGTATTGATTTTTTATTTATATATACAGTGCTACGAATAAGTGTTTAACCCCCTTGCGGGTCCTCTCTAACACATGTAGGATTTCCTCCTCCACTTGCTTTTTACGAGTGTGGATACGTTTGCGAGCTTCGGGAAATTCAGCAATTGAATAGCGATTTGTGCTTTTAGCCTTGCGAAAGTGACAGATCAAAGGCTTTTGAAGGCCGTAAGTTACTTGTTAGATGGACGCAAGTTTTTCAAGCCGGTAACTCATTAACTGACCGGAGCCTGCAAAAAGACGCCAACTAAATAGCAAAATAGCTTGCGACCTCACTTACCGGCTCCCGGATCTCAAATTCAGCTAACTGAATGTGGCCCTAAGTATTTTAAGATCCAATCAAAAACTGAGCCAATATCTGTATCAAACAGATAAGCTTTCAGTGTTCCACTATGAAAAATTTACCTTTTATAGCTCCAATTCACCATACAAGAGCGTAACCCATTATTCAAGCCCGTAGGACTTCAATGAAATATGAAGGTTGGATTCCAAAGTCATACAGACTTGGAGGTTGGAGCCTGTAGGACTTAATGATGAAAATTGAACATGAAATAAAGTATGTATGCCTCCATGGGCCAAGTAACCTGTGGTATAAGTTTAGTCATTTACTGGCTTGACGGAAAGGTAAATCGGAGCAATTGAATAGCCTATCAGTATCTTTTTGCCTCCGTGAAAGATCAAAGGCTTTGAGGGAAGTAAGCTGCGATTGAACAAATCACTAATAATCGTAGCTCGTAGGACGTAACTCGATCGGTGGCCGCAAATGGAAGGCAATTGAATAGCAAAGTAGCTTGCGACTTCCATTTGCGAGCCCGGATCTCTAACACTTAGCAACTGAATGAGGCCCATTGTTAGGAGATCCTCAAGAAATATGTAAATAGAGCCAGGGAAGCCATCAGTGGGTAAGGAAAGTACTGCTACATTGGGCCCTATGAATAGAGGGACCTGAGGGCTTCTGATTTGTTTCACATCTAACTAATCTCGATATGCATATACAGCCTCAGCAGGTACATGTGAGATAGGTTACAAACCTCTATTGAACTTGGCTAAAACTGGTTATAAGCTGATACCTCATGAGCCTGTGTCAGTCAGCATGCATTGCCTGCTCAGAATACAAGATCTGGACTATAAAAGACTTTGTAAGCAAGTATCAAAAATTTGAGGATTTTGAGACTGTCATATTGATCAATTCACTTTTCTATAAATTATTATTTGCTGATTGTATTATTTATTGTACACTTGGTTTTGTTTTGCAATATGTAAAAAATGTGTGTGTTGAGCTTTAAATCTGAAATAACTTTATTTTAATTGCATTCATATAGTCCAAAACTGGCCATTTTAATCTAATATCTTATCTAATAACTTTTGTGTTGTCATCAAATGATTATTTAATGACATGAAAAAAGCAGTTCCTGGGTATTTTTATTAATAAACTTTATATATATAATATTTACATTGTGCATATTATAAGTTCTATAAAATATCTACAGCAGATCATAATAAGTTAGATAAAGTAGGCTTTGGTTGTTATGTTCCTGCCCCACATAGCTTACAATCTGTTTATTATAAAACTCTTAATATTCATGTTCATGTTGACAAATTATTTTTAGAATAAAGAAAGACTAGATTGTAAGTCTGCGAGTTTTCAGTCTTGCACGGCGCTTTGGGTAAAGCACTATGGACACCGGATTCTAAGCTCAAAGACAGAACCCTCCATCTTATTGTTTTGCCTTGATCAAAACGTATGTATAGCGCTAGGGAATATGTTGGCGCGTTACAAATAAACAATAATGAAAATAATAATATACCCAGTGCAAAAATATCCCATTATCATTCATGTTGACTTTTAAATACAAGAACATTACTGCTTATATTGTTGCAATCACATATTGTAGGCTGTTACTGCTCATATATATTAATAGCAGTTTTATAACAAAATAGATGACACGAACACATCATGAAATAATGGCATAGATCTTAAAATCTCATTTCAAACTAAATTTCCTGAATGTTTATAATTTAGAGATAGAGGCTGTTTATCCCTCACAGTGATAGTCTGTGATTATCTCTCTAAGAGATAAGCTGATCTCTTACTTAACTCTATCCTCTATGACTTGATAAGAATGTGAAGATGTTTATCTCCAAGGAGCTGTATCGGAGTTAGTAAATACAATCTAACAATATAATGAACCGATATTTGCTCATTAAATTGCCAATTCATGAACTATTTATTACCTAACATTAATTTGCTTTCTTAATGACAAAACTGGATAGTTTTATAATACAAAAAGAGAAGGATGGATGACAATTTTGTAAACTCTGTGATCGATGTAACACCATTTTAGCAATATGGCAACTTTCAGCAATATCACTTATTAGTGCTGATTTTAGTAGAAAAAGAAAGCATTCTAATCCTTCACAAGAGAAAAACATTATGGAAGTGGACAATATGATACATGTTATTTTATCTCAATTTAAAGTACTTACATGTACCTTAGCAGGCAAATGGTATAAATATTGTATATATATACATTTACTTAAAAGGTACTTTAACAATTAATTAGGAATCAGACAGGATTTAATGTATTTTATATTTTTAGGTTACATTCTGCTTTGTTACAGAATATCACAGTAACATTATTCTATATTTTTTATGTGTAAATATGTTTTGCAAATTATGTGGCCTCCCTATTGGGATTGATGTTCTAATGACATGATTCATAAATATCAATACTGTTCACTTTTAGTTCAATAGAGATCACTATTTTATGTGTACAATAAAGTTTTTTTAATATTCATACATATTTTGGAATTCTATTTTTTATTTATTTATTTGTAAATATTAATATTTTATAAGCGAAACCTATAACTTGCAAGAGCCTTTCTCCTTAATTTTTTTTTTATATCACTATTGAAATGTGATTTTATGTCATTTCTTGTAGCCACTTCCAGTTAGCACATATATACAGTATAGTAAATCTTAAGGTCAAAATATTTGTAGTTACTCAAGAAAAGGTTCATGGCATTAAAAGACAATATATATTTTGAAACATCATGTGAATGACACACATCTTTGATACTTATTCTCTTCTTCTGAATCTCATGTTTTCAGACTTTTTATTAATTTCTCCTGAATGACCTGAGTTTACCACTGTACGTCTCATCAGCAATATCTGCAATGAAGGATGGGGATATATTCTGGACTGGTAGTGATGCACCGAATTTATATATTTCATAGAAAAAACTCACACAATTAAACAAAACCGAATTGGTATGTAAAGAAAAAACAAAATTAAGATAATAACATATTCTTGAACATAAAGTAAATTTAACACATTTTATTTTAACTTGTTAGACTCTGTTAACTGCACCTGGATTCAGTTTTACACAAAGTGGCTGGAGCAGCCAGCAGACCTAATGCCCTTAGGATCTAGGATAATGCATTTCCTTAGTAAAAGAGCTGTAACACTTGGAACCTGATCCTTTGAGATCAAGGGATACAGGCCGAAACACGTCGCCTCACCAATTCTTCATCACTGAGTGACACTCCACTTTCTGTACAGCGAAACATAATAAAACATTCCCGAACCCAGATCAGATAAAACAAACCAATCAGGAGGCCCATAACACTAGCTGACAGAGCTTCACTGTAGCCTCTAGGAAGCCCACTGCTGGACTGGTGCTTTGTAGGTTACTGATAAAAAATGTGCACATCCCTCCCTATAGATCCACACAATTTACTATAAATCACAGTCTCCCTAAACACAGTGAGGTTGATTAATAGTGAATGGTACAAGTCCTTGAGGGAAATTGTGAGAAGTTACAGATATCTATTCAAAAAAAAAAAAAATTGTTATAGCTATTATATTGGTCCCAGGGCAGTCTATTATTAAACTCTTCTGGCAAAGCTGGTCTGTGTGGCACTGTGTATATCAATACTGTGTAATACATGCAATGATTAAAGCCCTTTTTTAATTATTTTGGAGGTCAACAATTAGGGCAAAGTGTTGTGCATGGTAGAAGCGCATATATTAATTTGATGACTCCTACCACAAAGCTTTGCAAATAAAAAAAATGATCTATCTATCGATCTATCTATCTATCTATCTATCTATCTATCTATCTATCTATCTATTGTTCATTGATGCGTCGGCATGTGACCACTTGTGTGTTAAGGAAATACCTCTGTTTGGTAACACCATGCAGTTCCACCACCCCTCTCATTCTCTCCCTATCTCTCTCATGTGTATGTGTAAACTATTTGACCTTGAATATTATAGTTTTTTAGAAAGGCTTAAAGCTGACTCTCAACTGAACCTTAACTGATGAAACATGGATACTACATACATATTTTATATCATGATCTGAGAAGTACATGGAAATTAGAATCAAAATCCTATTTCTTGCAATAAAATCTGCCAGGTGTCTACGTGAAGTGGAATATGATAAAAGTTACTGCCTGCTAACTTGGACATTAACTCTACTATTACACGACAGTCTCTTGGTTTCACCACTGTGTACATTTCTTTAACAGACAATTTTTGTTCACCTTGTCTGCTCTAACTGTATTTAGTTCTTAGTTTTCATTTATATTTTGGATAACGCATTGTCCGTCCAAGCATATTTCAATCAATTTTCAGCTATTTTGGAAGGTTTGTCTATGTTTTCTTTGCAATATACAATATTACTTTCTTCTGTATGAATGACCATTCCTTCATATCATGCTTCCTTGTCTTCTTTTGCTATATAAAGCAGTTATAACACTGCATTGTAAAACTGAAATTAAAGTACACATTTGGGCATATCTACATATATCTAGGTTAAAGAAACATTTTCATCAAATGTATCCAATTCTTTTTGTAACATGTATTGGCATCTACAATATAATATAAAATCTCCTTCAGGATAACTTCCTTATCATTGGGAGAGGGCTTGTGTACCATGTAGGGTCACCCAAGATGGCAGGTAGAGGTCAGACAAATCTCAGTTCACTACTAAGGTAGATAAATGGAGGGAACTTTTGTTATTGATAGAACATGGTATATATGTTGCTGAAATGTCAAAAACAAATGAGTTACAATAGTCAGGAGATGATTGTGTCGGTCTAGTATTATTTCTAAGTAAATATGTAATAAGCATAATGGCTCACAAAATATTAGTAATGAAATGTATATAGGCGTCCAATGTTATGATTTCAACCATAATTTTCTACTGATACTGTACAATGAGAATGTGATATGAGACGTTTTCAAGGTAGGAATATGTTGTAGCAGTTGTACTAGAAGAGACGTGAACTGGAGCTAAATGATGGATTTCAGGATGCATGGTTATAGAATAAAAGCATAGCTAGTGGTGAGATTCAGTTAGCAGTGCAGGAATCCCTCTGGAGATCATGTATCTTTTTAGTGTGTCATGGTTGTGGTTGAAAATGTGATGGGTGGGCAATAGTTGCAGAATTTATTTTTACAAGGTTGACGCTAACTGTTGTATTGTGACATGGCAAGATCTGGAGAGTGAAGACAGAGAGAGTGAAGGAGAGTTAATAGTGATAGTGAAAATGTTGGCAGCTGTAGGGCTTGGAGTCCTCTATAAGTCCTCGTGGTACTGGTAAGATTGCTGGTCAATGATTTTTGCTTTGCTGGGTATTACTAGAAAATACATCAATATAAACTGGAGCTTACGTTTCAGTAAAATATGTATAGCTGAATTTTTCATGTCTTCCTTTTTTGTTATGACCTTAGTTTAAACTGTATTAGAAATCGAATATAATTTTAAAGTGAGGCATAAAGTTGACTTTCAGTTGAACCTTAACTGATGAAACATGGATACTACATACATATTTTATACCATGATCTGACACATAATTGAAGATTAGAATCAAAGCCTTATTTCTAACTATAAAGTCTGTCAGATATCTATGTGAAGTGGTATAGGATGATAAGTACTGACTGTTAACTTGCACATTAACCCTACTACTATATTACAGAAACTTGCCTGAAAAGACACTTTTAGTACCAAACATCAACACAGATTGTGTACAAAAAGTTAAGTTACTTTTACATATAACAAATTTGTGTCTTTTTAAGAATGTTAAATTAAATATTATTATTAACACTAAAAAATTACGGCAATAAGATTGTAAGGCAGGTAATGTTGTTTGCGTGCAAAATTAATTTTGTTGGTGTTTTAAGATCCTTCATCGCTCATTGTGAGCTTTTGGTTGTTTGTGTGCTATGAGCAGCGTTGGTGTTTTTTTTGGTATGGCAATGAATAATTAATAAAATAAAAATTAATATACTTTACCTATTGTGAAGTAATATATGCAGGAAGCATTGTGTTGAAGATCTGGCAATCTGTTTTCATGTTGCTGCAGCATCAGTGCTGTGGAGCTGCTGTGTAAGCGTCATGAATGCGTGCAGTGTAATAGTGCGCGTGCGCGAGGCAAATCCGTTAGGGTAGCTGTGTACTTACGGATTGTATAAGTTAGTGTTCTAAAATGGCGCCTAATGTGTGGTATGCTACTGTGGCTGATTTTGCGTCCTTGTTTTCGGATGTCGTCCGACTTTTTCGGAAAATCCATACCTGTTTGGTGGTGTTTTGCGTGTTTAGGGTCCTTTAGCCTCGTTTTCGTTTTGTTTGGCGGTTATTTTTTCTCTTGCTTAGGTGATTTTCGGGGTTTTTAAACTCCGAAATTTGGACTTAAATCGAGGTGTAACTTCACTTGCAGAGGTCCTGGGTGCCCCCCTTGATGTGGGTAAGCTTTTTATGTGTTTGTTGTGTGTATTTATTGTGTTTCTAATGTGTTTGGGGTCGCGCGGGTTGCGTCCTTGTTTTTGGATCTCGTATGTCTTTTTCGGGAAAATCCGTAGGTGTTTGGTGGTGTTTTGCGTCTTTAGAGTGCTGAAGTCTCGTTTTGGTTTTTTTCGGCGGCCATTTTTTCTCTGGCTTAGGAGATTTTCGGGTGTCTAAACTCTTTTATTTGGGGTTAAATTGAGGTGTAACTTCAGTTTTAGAGGTTCTGGGTGCCGCCCTTTGCTGTAGTTAAGCTTTTTATGTACCGTATATACTCGAGTATAAGCCGAGTTTTTTTAGCCCTTTTTCTAAGGCGAAAAAGGGCCCCCTCGAGTCACTCTCCCCCCGTGTCTCTCTAACCCCCCATGTCTCTCTAACCCCCCAGTGTCTCTCTACCCCCGTGTCTCTCTACCCCCCGTGTCTCTCTACCCCCCGTGTCTCTCTAGCCCCCCCCGTGTCTCTTTCCCTCCCCCTCCTCATCCTCAACCCCCCCTCCTCATTCGAAACCTGCTGTAAGTTTTAAAAGCTCCAATTACTTTTTTATTATCAACAAATGACATCCTATTGTATGAGCACTACAGTGCTCATATAAGCTGACTACTTTTTGTGATAGCTATCAAATGAGTTTATAACCATGTAAATTATTTTTTTTTACTTTAGTATACTACTTTATTTATTAAATAGTTTTGCTGATGATAAATATAAAAAAAAAGCATTACAGGGGACCTTCAAGTTTTTTTTGTTTTTTTTTACTGAATTAGCTTTTTACATTACTTACATACAATATTGTTTTGTCAGTCTTATCTTACTTTCTTGTTTGACATATGGCTTTCCCTCTTATCTTAGCTTGTTCTTGTTCAGACATATGCTCTCTTCTCTAGCCATACAAATCAGTTATAACCTTCTGTTATAAGGAGATATGCACTTCCTACAAATCTACATATGTCAAAAAGTAAGCGTAACTAGTTTTCCTGTAATAAGTAATTAAGTCTTCCACATTTCCACTCAAAAGACTGGAATATAATGATACAAGGATTCAAAACAAACCCTTGCAGTGCCCAGAGATGGCTTACCAGTCAGGAGACGGTCTCTATGACCTATGGGACTTACATATAGTCACCAACCTGACAAGTATACAAATAATTTTGTTAAAATTACACTGTACGCAACTTTAAAGATATTTGACTCGAAATTACTAAAGTATTTTCTTCAATCAGGTTCGAATATACATACAAGTATCCACTTAAAGGGGGAAGTGGTGGCAAATGAGTATTTATAACTTTTTATGGACAATGAAGCTCTGTGTATTTACTAAGCTATGCTCTGTGTTACTTTGCTGACCAATCACTACCCTGTCACTTCTTGTTCATACTGGAGGTATATTGTAGTCATGTTTGTATCTGAAATACTAATAATAGAAACCCCATTTATTTATTAATTCACATTTTTGCTATTGTGCACTAAAAATAGCAAGTTGCAAACATTATAAAAGCTTTAGTTGTATGAAAAATTAGTAGTGCTAGAATTAAAGAAAAAAAGTGTTCTTTTAATCTTCTTGCAAACTGCTACTGGTACAAAGTTGGGACTTCTTTCTGCCTAATTATTATTAGAGTGTGTGTTAAAGCACTGCAGTGGTGCTTGTGGTTGGTTAGCTATTGATAAATAATCATTTTTTAATTAAGTGAGCCATTGCATAATATGCATTACATCCCTAGATGAGATTTATTAACATGGTATTTCTATATTGAAAATATTTGTTTGTTTTGGATCAGTGTATCCCTTTACAGAGAATTCCCTATGTGGATCGGATCCAGAAATTGTGCACATGTATTCAGAACAATATAGGCAGCTGTTTACTAAGCTGAGACACTACCTAAGAGCCAAAGATGAAGAATTTTGGGGTGACTTGGGGACACTAATCTTTAGGCTTTTGAATCTTTTATATAGTAACCATTTTATATTATATTCACTTTTTATTTTCTAATATAGGGCCCTATGAGAATCCTCAATATCACAATTTACACCATGTTTGAGGCCAAAGTAAATCCTGCTAGCTATGTTAATCACCCATCCAGAAAACATTGATTTATAACTGCTTTGAGTGACCACTGTATGACAAAGTCGAAAAGCATGGCCAAAAGCTCCACTGATTCTTGCACTGACAATAGATTACACCAAAGCACTATGCAAATAGGATTTTATGGATTACTCGAAAGCCAGGGCAGTAACGTAACTATAAAAAGCTGAAGGAGATTTTACGTGTACCAAAGACCACAAAATAAACACCTTTCATATATTAAAGCTATAAATTACATTTTCAATCTATTTAATTTCAAACAATATAAATTATTAAAATATAATATTTTTTATATATAAATATAACTGTTCATTCCCGCAGTTACAACACTTGTTTTAACTCATTATAATGATAATGATGGTGGGGGAGCTAGAGGGAAAAAAAGCCCCCACAGCCGATTTACGTCTATACCGCAATTTATACTGCCCAATAGGGCTCTTAGTTACAATTCATGTCCAAGACACTAATTAAAATCCAGTGGAAATGTACATTCTGATGTGATCATTTACAATTAACATACCATTTACAGTGTCTATTTGTTTTACTATCATTGTTTAAATAGCAGAGAAAACTTTCTGGGGGAAAAAAGCCTCTATTCCATGGTTCCTGTTTTAATAGGTAAACATGTGGAGCTGTACCATGCCTCTCACAAAAAAGAATCCTGAAAATGTACTGACTGATACTAGAGCCTGGTATCCCCTAAAATAACTTTTCCCCACCCCTTGCTCTTTGAGCTGGGGATCCATTAACACCATCTTCAGCCCTGAACAAAGCAGCACATCCATGTTGCTAGAAGAAGTCGTTTGAAGATCCTCAATCCTCATATTTGGCCCATGGAAAGAACTTCCACCTTAAAATCATGCTGCTCTAAAAAAAAAAATACCCTGAAGAGTTCCCCTGAGGAGCATTTAAGATTGTGAATACATTTTGAGCCCTAATGTGTTAATCTATCGGACACAATTCTTCTGATTTGTATATACTCTCAGATACAAGTATGGTATACCCCTGAGTACGTAGCTTAGATTAAATTAAATTAGTTATAAGCATAGCTACCTAATCTATAACTAGGTTGCAGGTATAGCACATTAGCACTTTAGAGGTCTACTCCATTTTGATTTTGCTCACTCGTGAAAAGAGATGGGAGATGATGTACTTTGTATAAATTTGCTGTCCCGTCCAAATAACTCAACACACAGCCATTAATGTCTAAACCATTGGCAACAAAAGTGAGTACACCCCTAAGTAGGGCCCAAAGTGTCAATATTTTGTGTGGTCACCATTATTTTCCAGCACTGCCTGTTTTTTGATCCTCTTTTTCTAATTTTTATATCAATTACTAATATTATGAATATGCTATTATACTGCAAGAGTTTTGCTCAAAATATGCCGAAAGCTGGAATTCTTCCATCAAAATGCTGTTTTTACTTATTATAGTTTGAGCAGCTGTACTGTGACATGTGTTCAGTAAAAGAGATATTATCAAATTATTTTACCATAGAACGGTGTAGGTCAGGACTAGGGTCACATACTTATTTGAAAATTGTAGTGCAATATCATAAAAGCAAATATTCTAGAAAATAATCAGCCTTATTTTTTTAACATGTTACAGTTACAATAATACTTCACATTAATAATAGTTACTGATGGAGGTAAGCATTGTGTATTATTTTATTGACAATGTTACTTTTGCAATCATTGACCTCATGGTCACTTCAAAAATAGACAACAACATTCCTAGGAGACTGATAGGTCCTTGAAATTTTCTTTTCCGGTATCATAAAAAAACGTTAATAGTTTTGGAAGAGGAAATGTGTATGGTTTAGATTTTGTAGCCTAACAAAGCCCCCCACAACCGACCTGCAGCTCATCCTAATCTTCCATCTCTTTTTCTCAAATCAACTGCCCCATGAAAATGTGCTGCTCTAGGCATGGGCCTTGTGGGTCTAGGCAAAATCGTTAATACTTTGTTGAAAGTTGCATGGGTGTTTACTTGCGTCGGGAAGGAGGTGGATATAAAATACCAACAGATCCAATTATTTAAAAATCCCACTTCCCTCATTATCCTCCCCACCTCTCCCTTCACTCTTCAAATGAATATGCTATCATACTCTAGGCTATTAGGATCTTTGGAAAAAGCTTTCTATGCACAAAATCTTCGAAAATTAGAGGGAGCCACTAACCTTGCAAGTTTGATGCATCATAATTATGTGTGTTTTTTCTTAAAACTACAATTGTCTTATAATACTATTATTTGTAAAGCAGAAGTCACCGCATGGAACATTTAGCAAAAGTTCAAAGTTGCTAACATTTATACTACCTGACAGACAGATCTTATATAGAAACATCCTTCCCAAAGTTTGTGATGTACCTGTAATTTACATTCAATATCTATTGTACATTCCTTACTCTGCCAGTAATCCTGTCTGCCATTCTCCCAGGGGCTTTCTAAAGCAGCAGTGATTTTTCAAGTGGCACCTGTGTAGGATACAGATTTCATACCTGTCTCAGCCTGCAGCATAGACATCTTATACCGACATTTTTCTTGCTTCTCGTGCCATAACATGTGCTGTGTCTTTTAAACATTATAAAACGTGTCAATAAAAAGCAGCCTCTGACTATCTCAACAGCTCTCTGCACACAGTAATATGGGGGAGCCCCCTCTTTGATCTCAGGATGGACGGTTTGTTAGTTAACAGGGACAGCCTGGGATGCATTGTCATTTTTGGATCTTGGGATTTTTTCAGTTGTGTGCTTCTGCTCAGGCCTAGGGAAGCACACTTCCAGGGGGTAGCAGGCTGCCTGATGATGCTGATATAGTGCCATGGAATAATGTATCTACATGAGCAAAAATGTCTGTATACAGTGACATTTCTGTTTGAAAGTGTAACTGACACTTTATGACATACTGTATATATACATAAACACACATAACCTGAGAAAATAGCAAATAGGAGCAGTAGTAACTGAATTGTGGGGGTGCTCGAATGTGAATGAAACACACCTCTGCCTAGACCAATGAGGCCCAGGCCTAGGGCAGCATATTTTAAGGGGGGATCAGGCTATTTCTAGATCCAGTGCAAAACATTGAAAAGTGTGCATATGCACAGAAATCTCCATATGAAATTATATTTCTGTCTGTACGTGTACTTGACACTTTGCAATATACCATATACATAAATAATACAAAAAGTTAAGCAAATCACTTTGAAGCAACTCATTGATAAAGGGCCCTTAATTCAACACCACATCACAATAAAGCATGTGGAAAAACAGTATTTTTTAAATATGTGTATTTTCACAAAGACATCAAATCAAATAAAATCTATGTTTATGTGTATAACAGACTGCCCACATGCTGCTGCATTACTGCTACCAAACAGATTGTAGGGGTGTCCCCCCATTCAAGTCAATAGTAAAGTTTTTGTCAGAGCACTTAAATTTACATTAAATATTAACCTTACTTAAATTAGCATACCTTGTAATTGTTTTTTTTTTTTTTCTTATGACAGAAAATTCTGATGTCTGCTCTTTGGCCTCTCTAGAATTTGAGCTATGCAGACCACTGATCCACCCCAGTACTTCAAGTTGTATCTGTGCAGGCATGGAATGCCGACTCATAGGACAGCTATGGGTTAACTGGCCAGTGCAGTGTAACCCAAGTTCATGGGAAAGCTGTGCTATCCATCATTGCCATCCCTACAGCACGTACATGCACTTGGAAATCTGTTATCACTCATGCAACAGCCAGTGAGTAGGACAAACTTGTATGTAAACAGAGACTTACAACTTTAGATTAGTTTTAGCTGTTATTATTGTAATTAAAAAAATAGATAATTTTAACATACAATTTATGTTCTTTCATACCATCAAGAGCTCTTACAGTGAGTTAAATGGCCCTTTAATCAGGTTATGGTAGAGATCAGCATCTATTCTGTTCTCTATAAACTCATAAAGCCCTTACTGGGTAAACTGGAAATGCTAAATATCTCATTTGTCATTAACAGATTCAATTCTGTGGGATTATCTCATTCTTTAATCCCCTTTTATTACCTTAATCTTCTTGCTGGTATTCATTATTGTTATCAAGATTTGTAATCTATTTGCAAACACTACGCTATTGATAATCTTTCTCTTAATACAATAACGCTCTGCCTTGCATTACATAAATGTTATCTAAAGCACCAGTCTGCTAGTGCAGACTCTAACAAACAAACTTTGCCACTTTCTCCAATCAGAAGTGAAGACCAGAAATGATCTGATTCTCCTGACACGCATTTCGCGTTTGCTTCATCAAAGGCGGACATCTAGAACAAGTAAAAATTATTAATTTTCCTTTGTTATATACCATTTATATATAGATAAACTTATGATTCTAGATATAGAAAAGGAGAAGCTGCAAGTGGGACACTGGACACAAAAATGTGAACGGCTAAGGCAGCATAAAATCTAAATACACCCATTGAAAATGTCTCTAATGTAGGATGGATCTGTATGAGAAAGGTAAGTAGTAATAACATAGAAGTAACTGAAAATCCATAAAAACTAAAAAGTACCTATGGCGCTAAGGCAGACTAAAACCTAAAAATGCTACTTATAAATTATATTTGGTTCTTTCTACATTTGGAGCATGTGTGTGTGATTACACTTATAGTAGCTGAAGAGTTATAGAAGCCATCCACTGTACAGAACAGGAATTGCAATTTGTAATTACATTTGAATGTCTACAATATAAGTTAAACTTATATCCTGTTCATGTTTCCTAGAAATACAGTCCTTGCACTGCACTCTGAGACACTGGGCAAGGATATGCAAATAAGACCACTGTATTCATGGCTCTTTTTAAGAATATGCTCACTGTATTACACAGCTTTAAGCACAGCACAGGATGGATTATGCACAAACCAAGAGACCTACCCACTCACTGTTTCTTGGTTACTGGCGCTCATCAGTGTTAGGCTGGATCCTCATTTGTGTGGTAGATTTTTGTCGAGAGTAGTTCACTACAACAATCATTACACATATGGTGGGCTGCAGACTGATAGAAGCCCTCCACAGTACCGAATACAGTAGTACAGAAAATTAACAATACATTTGTAATTCCATTTGAATGTCTAAAAAATAAGTTAATAAACGTATTTCCTGATCTGATTTTCCAGAAATATAGTCACTACACTCTGAGAGCATGTCTGGAGACATGCTTATGAGACCACAATGTACTTTCACTTTATTGAGTGTAATACAATGATCATATGATTAAAAGGAGCCATGTACATAGTGTTTTGGATTTTTAGAATAAGAGTACATTGTGATCTCATTTGCATGTTCAGAGTGCAGTGCATCAACTGTATTTCTGGGAAACCTGAACAGGAAATTAGTTTATTAACTTATTTATTAGACATTTAAATGAAATTACAGTTCATTTCATTTATATGAACTTATGCTGTTGTGGGATCTACCCTTTTGGTTTCTGCTGATCAACATCTTGAGGTGGGAGGAGGCTTTGATTGCACAGGGATATGTTTGCTCAGTGGAAATGTGTCATCTACAACTGACAGAGCTTTAAGTAGACTAATGGAAAACTTTTTTTTGTTTACGACACAACCTCCTTCAAAATTAATACAATCAGCTGACAAAAGAAAATAAATTCAGTAGTGAATAATAATTTGGTATAAAATAAGAAAAAATGCAGTGGTCGTATTTTTTTGACACTTTCTAAAAACATTCTCCCCATTTTCAAGTTTAGTTATTCAAAATAACATAACAAAAACAATTGACCACAGTGGCTCTTTAAGAATAAAACAAGTGATCAAGGCTATTTGCAAACAAGTAAGTCTATTTTTAGTTACCATCTTACACTAATATGTAAGAAAAGTTAGTATTTCTGAAGGTTGAAGCAGAATATTTAAGTTGAACAACATTCATGAACTAAATGTATTCCATAACAAAATAAGAAATCATTGATATTTATGGTCTCTGAGTTTGTTATGAAATACTATATGGAATTAGTCATTTTTAATGTGATGAAAACTCATAATTAATTACATTTGTATGCCTCATACAACTTACACAAATGTCATGGTATTCTTTAAGTCTGTGGTTGTGTCCATCTCACTTGAGCCAATGATGTAAGACAAATTACTTATTAATAAAGGGTAGTTGACTAGAATATGTTGCCATTAAGTTGGATAAGGTAGCTGGTAGCAATATTACATTGTTATCTGTGTTACTTTAGTATACAGTGCATACAAAGTCAAAGATAAACACGTGACAGCGTAGACTCATGTAAAAACTCTGCTTAGAGATGGATTAAATGTACTTTCTATGCCTGGACTTTTCTTACTGAATTAAAGGACACTTGAAGGCATTTGATAATGTTGAGCATTGTGTTTTCTTTTGAAAATGGAGCTCATGCATCATAATATACTGCTTTGAATGGGCCAATGTGCAGCAGTAAAGCTGTATGAGTCATAAATGTCTGCCAATGAAATCTAGAGTCTTGAATATAGCTATTTCCTGTAGCATTTAATGTTAGTTTCTAATAAGTTTAAATACGTTTCACTAAATATTATTTCATGAAAAAAATGCTTGCACTATTCACTACTCTTTTAAATGCATGATAGAAAAAAAATAGCATTTTAGGCCCCATTAATAAAACAACCATTTCTGTTCTTTCCATTGAAGTAAATGGACTTACCAATCACATTGAGGCACTGCAATGAAGAAGCCTTGGAGAGTATTTTTTAATCTACATATAACTCAGTACACAAGAAAATAGACACAATACCTAAGAAGTAATTTATCATTAGCTTCTTTTTACAGCATATATACATTTAGAGTATCCAAGTGATACATTTTCAAAAAGACATCATACAATGTAGAATATTTCTGGTGTTATTACAAATGATCAGTGTTATGAACAGAAGGGCCCACTGGACTGTTTGGGGTTAAGCGGTTGTCATATGTGTGGTTGGAGAGTGCTGGCAACTTGCTTGGCAATTGTATCATGGGTGTGGTGCATACATGTAGTTGTTTCATGGATGTGGTGGGTGCATGTGGTGCTCTCATTTATTAACATTGGAATACTGTATCTGTGTTAGAAATAGGATAGTGGGCTATACTTAAATAATAAAGCTAATGCAGTCACTTATGTGACAATTTAAAGAATTGATATGGCCCTGAGATCGGCCTCGTGTGAAGGCTCTGGCTTTAGTCATGAAGGGGGGAGCTAGTTTTAGTGCTCTGTAAGAGGAGAATAAAAATGTGTAATTAGAAGAAAGCCAGACCCCTCTATACATCTGGAAATCATGTGGATGAGGGGGGATAGCAAGCTATTTGGCCAGGAAGATGGGCTAGAACTGAGGGAAAGTCTTTGGTGTTTGATGTCATCTGAAATGTGTTTTGAAAAATAAAGAAGTGGCCAGTC
The DNA here is from genome assembly GCA_027410445.1 of Discoglossus pictus. Taxonomy (NCBI): domain Eukaryota; kingdom Metazoa; phylum Chordata; class Amphibia; order Anura; family Alytidae; genus Discoglossus; species Discoglossus pictus. The sequence continues at coordinate 202,004,535 of CM050166.1, forward strand.
TGACTTTGGACACACTAAAAAAAGGAGGTGTCAGAGTCTGCTTGTACTAATCAAAGGTACATGGTGTGTGATTCTTGGATCCTAAGAAAATGGGTCTGATGGTGCCTGTCTCATCAGAAATTGTGCTGGCATCTGAAGTGTCTGCTGGTGTCGAGATTTGAACAAAAAGTTTTGACCCGTAGAGAGAGAGAGATTTGGGGTGAGCGTAGTCCCCCAAATCAGGCGGGCGTGACAAACAGTAGTTTGGTTCATAAAATAACCCTGATTGCCACAGTGGAGGTTCCAAATATGGTACAATTTAAAATACATAATCAATTAAATGTTATTATAAATTGCATTTCCCTATAGAAAACTAACATAGAAGTCTACCTTCTTGAGCTCTTAGTCTTCCTTTCCGATCCACCCACAAACCAAACATTAGTTCCAATGTCTTCAGTACAGTCAACTGCAATTGAGACAATGGACCCAATGCCCTATTGCTTTTTAGTAATTAGTGCTAATGATATTTCATGACTCTTGTTTTGTGGGTGGATTAGAAAGACTGACAACTCATAATAGCAAACTTCAATATTATTTCACTGTATTAAAATACATTTTTTTATAATATTCAGTTGAGTTCAGTACATGTAATTTCCTTTAGTTTTAAATTAACCATATCTGGAACCTCTGATGTATCTCTCTAAATGATTATATTTCTAAAATATTTTTTTTAGCAAGCTTTTTATATATTTAATCACTACTGATATTCATTTAATTGCTCAAACATTAGTAACTACCCTTTATTTTACATTTAAACAAAGGCTTCATTTTGACCTTATCAATTGGACAAAAGGTCATCTGCTCGGTTCATGAAGTTGAACTTATTTCTAAAAAGTTCTATTATGTTCCTATTGCAGAGTTCCTTGTACAATTGAGTAATTTATTATAAAATATAGAATGGTTGGTTTAAAGAGAAATATAATTATGCTCAACTTAAAAAAAAAGCCTTTCAAAATCTCAAATGGAAAGCAGTCGTCTGGTGAAAATTAAACCTTTGTGTCAATGATAAATCCTTACTGATAGACGGAACCGTAACTGAAAAGATGTGATTTCTTCATCCTTTTTCTAGCAGCGAGCTTATACGCAGAGATTTCAGAAGACTGCCAATATATCAGAATATTTTATATGGACAAGCTGTAGTGAGGAAAGTTTCTCACTGAATAAAAACAGTAGAGCAGATTCCCAAGAGTTGACTTGCATATTACTTTATGCAAATTCTGTTTGATGAGACATCATGAAAACTTTCACAACTATTTTATGATTTGCATTTTTGCTGCCACTCCAAAGTACAATTCATAAAGTGTCAATTCATATAACAGCATGTTTGGAAAAAATAATAAAAAAATGATTACAGTTACATCTTTATAATTCACACCCAAACCGTTGAAAGAATTTGATTTTCTGTTTATTAATTTTGCAGTACATTGTGCTCTTTTTTTGTATTATTGATATGCACTTTTATCAATTGTATGTATATTATGCAATCACAATATTAGGATATTTTGGTGCTGGTAACATTAAATAATTACTGGATGATAAAAAAAATAATGATAGCTTTGTGACGTTTGTTTGAGAGTTGGGCTTACATTTTTGCAAGACAAAGCTCAGAGCATGTCAGAGGAAGGAAGCAGGTATCAAATAAATCAAAGTGGTATCAAAGTGCTGTCTGTCTGCACCAGGGCAGCCCTGATTTTAAACTATTCCTGGAGTATGAGAGGGGTTACTAATGGTCTGATTGTTTGCAGTTTGTGAGACAGTAGACATTGTGAGACAGCAGATTGAAGCGTATGAGCTCCTGGAGCAGAGTGGAGACCTGTAAATCTGAAAAATATACAGATCAGTGATTTAACAAACTATTGGACTGTTTTGATCCACCCATATTTACCATATACTGTACATAGTAAGTGCTTGTGGGGACCAACAAAAGTCAACAATAAAATGAATTATCTGTCCTAACCCCTCACCTTGGGTACCTACCTCTCCACAGTCTAATGAATACCAGGAGTGGCAAAGCTTGTGAATGGAGGGCCCTGGTACCAGGTACGCTAGTGGTAGTTCTGCCCCTGAGTACCAGTATTTTGACCAGCAGCACCTGCAGTAGCCCTTGATCCCCCTAACTTCTCCTTTCAATCTCCTCACACACTCCTCTTACTCATATTAAGAAGCACACAAGTCAGACAAGATGGGAGTCTTCTATATTAAAACAGGGGCTTTCTGTTTATGACTTACACCACTGTTAATGTTGTTTGTTTGTTACAAACTTCACAAACATGATTTCTTTAATACAGTGAACATCATTTTACCAAAAGTTTCTAATAAGACCCAGATCTTTTCATAAGATTGTTTATTTCTAAGACTTGTATTTTTAGATTTCTTCTAATAAAAGTTAGTTTTATAGTTACCTTTGAGGGTTTAAAACCCACAACCATCTGCATTTATTCACAATTCTGACGAAAGGTCTACTTCTATTACTATAAAAATTGTCATTGCCATAACTTGAAAGGTTCAGTTCAAAACAGTAATGCCTGCACTTTTTTTAATTTATCAGTCTCATGAGCACATCTGAAAATGAGTGTAGCGAACATTAGGTCATAACCTACTACATTCATAAAGCTCTAGTTTCAGGGCAATACATTAGCAGCTTGGGTCATGCCTCTGTAAATGATAATGGCTGTCATTACTCATTATTTTAGACATCTGTTCATCACAGTGCATTAAAAAGTGAATAGTATTCCTATTGGAAGAATATGAACCAGTGTTTCAAAAGGTTAATGCTGAGATGAGGCTACAAATTATTTTAACTGTATAGTTTCAGACCTTTACTCGTGCACTGTTATCATGAGTCAGTGATACAAATTATCTCCACATCTAGATATAGGTAATAGTACCCTATTGGGGTCTCTACAGTCTTTTAAAGGCCACAAATTAGCTTTCATGATTTATAAAATCACTATAAAAAAATGTTAGGTTCTTGTAATTGAAAATAAAAGTAGGTCTTTTGTGAGGAAACTTACAGTGGCTACAACAAAAGTACAGCACATGTCCCGAGGCAGTGTCCAGAAAAACAATGTAGTAAGTAGGCAGCTGCTACAAAATCAACTTCAGGCTGAATTAAAGACTGAAAATGACGTTTGAATTTAAGATGGTTGGAAAACCAGCTAGATTCAGTATCAGTTTTATCACAAATTAATACCTTTTTTATTTGCAATCTGTTGAAAAATAAATAAAAACTTTATACAGAGCCTGAACTCTTTAGTATAAATGTGCCCTTAATTCAGAACAATTTGCACAACATCACAGTAAAGATCTCCTGAAAACATGTTGAAATACTTTTTTGAATTTTTGAAATATGTGCATTTTTCACATGAGTCACTGACTGCCCCTAGCCAGACACACACTGCAGCTCTGTGTGAGCAAAAGAAAAACAGGGGTTAACCCTCACCGTATCCATTTGTGCAGAGTATGGCATGCTGGAATCATCTAAACAGGTCAGTTATAGGTTAACTGGTCAGTGCATTCCTGGGTGCAGGAAAAAGCTGCTACAAATCAGAGTCCTCACCACACTGCTCTGCATCTGTTATTAATCATGAAACTGTTGGTAGACAGGCTGCACTTTGTTATGTAAACAGACGTAAAAAGTTAGATTTTTTTAACTGCTATTAGGGTAATAAAATTATCTATTTTTTTTAAACATACAATCTTGTGCTCTTTCACACCATGAAGAGCACTTACAGTGAAGTAAATGGCTATTTAACTTTTTATACTGTAGCAACCATGTATGAGTAACTTCACAAGTCCACATGCACAGCATTCACAGGCTAAAATTTTGAGTATTTCAATCATTTGTACAGCACTCCTAAAATGAAGAAGTGAAAATGTTAAAAACACTTCATTTTACAAAGTAAAATTCTTTCCTCATCCTACTGAATAGATTGTACAGCTATGAAACTTACTGTATCTGATTACCCTAGGAGCCAGCTTTTACATCCGTGCTCCTTTGATGTTAAAGGGACTCTACCAACCCCAAATCACTTAATTGTAATGCTTTAGCCCTTTCTGCCTGAAACTGTTTAACTAGCAGTTATGTTTACACTAGACCAGTTTGTATATCATAGTACTCTTAAAAAATAACAATTCACTTAAAGTATTTTGCAGAATTTAGTTTTCTGTCTGCAGTGAAGCTATAAAAAACTATATTAACAAAATAATGGACTTCATTGTTTAACAGGGAAGAAAAAGAAGCAAACATTTTTTTCCATTGTCTATTTTTTTCTGTAAATATCATTCTTGGCCCATATGTACATTCATAAAATAGTATACTAAATAAGATACAATATTTTGTATATTTATGCATCCCATGTGCATATACATACAAACACTTTTATAAATAAATAGATATTCTAGAGTCACACATAACTGTACACATACATAAATACGCATGGCAGCATTCAGAAATATACTGTTGTGCTGTACAAAAATAAACATATTGTCACACAAAAACTCATGGCATATAGGCAAACATTTTGGGTTTTGTGAAGTAAGGTGATAAATCTTGGAGAATTTACATGCTAGTTAATCTGCTCAATATAATAATACTAGCGACTCAAAAATGACGGGGCAATAAAATTTGAAGCCATGGCAATGCTGTTTGCCACACAATGCAAAGCTTTTGCTCCTCTGAGAACCTTGGGCTCTCATTGCGAGCCTTTCCTCTTGTGTACTTTTGGTCCTCTGAGCACCTTCGGGTCTCATTTCGAGTCTCTCCCCTCGTATCCTTCATGTTTCGTGCTTTGCAACGATCATCTTCGGTGGTCATCGCAAAGATTGATATATAAGTACAGTGTTAAATATACAATTGTTTTAGTGCAGTGTAAATTAGAAAATGTTTTCAGGTCTCAGAGCATAATAAAGAGATTTAAATATGTACCTGCTTTGAGAGTGCTATCACTGGCAGCCAATGAGCAGTAATCCAGATATTTAAGTGCAGTGTATAAAGTATACATTTTTATTTTCCATTATTAATTAATACTTATTACATTAATGTATGTTAATAATTAATTAGGAATGAATAAATGTATAAGTGGGAAGCATCAATGTATTCATAAAGTAATGCATAAAGCATGTTTTTTTATATATATATTTTTTAAATAATTAATTAATTAATTACTTAATAAATGAAAATACTTTACCTATTTCTAATTAATATATCCAGCAATCAATATCCTGAAGAGCTAACAATGTATTTTTATTTTCCTGCAGCATACAATGTACATTTGAACTGTTGCTGCCCTGAGGAGAAAGTGTCAGCAATGTGCCAATTGTGCAGTATACTTTGGCTTAAATTAGTGTGGAACCTCACTCCCAGACATCCTGGCTCTCCCCCGTGCTGTGTGTGAGTTTTTATTTTTTTGTGTGTGTTTTTTTGATTTGCGCGGTTCAGCCGTTAACTTTTGTATTTTTCAGACCTCAGAATTTTTTGGTTTCTAGGTTCCGCGCCTCGCAATTTTTTTTCTAAGTCCCGCGTTCCTCAGCTTCTTGCAGTCTAAAGCAATCTTGCATTTCCTAACTGCTTGGAGGCTAAGTCTCGCATTTTTCAATCCATCAACGGCTCGCTTTGCTTTGCAAGGCTTGCAGGAGCGCATTCGGCGCTCATTTCTGCCTAAGTCCCACATGCTTCAGTGCCTCAACTGCTCGCCTCTCTTCGCCTAAGTGCTTCGAGTTTCAATGCCTCAACTGCTCGCCTCGCTACTCAAGGCTCGCAGCCGATGAGCATCTTTGGCTCTCATGGGGTAAGTGCTCCGAGCTCGGAAGACTTCTGTGCTTCAATGGCTCGCCTTGCTACGCAAGGCTCGCAAACGTGACGACGAATCGCAGTTTGACAATTATAATATGCGATAGGAACAGGGAAGTGAGTTTCCCAAGCATCTCACCTGGGTACACCCGGGCCCATATCAAATTCAACTGTTCATTCTTTGCTAGAAATGCTATTTTCAGTGTATTATTTTCTCATAAACAATCACATAAACAAAACAAGACATGTACAGATTTGTGTTAAATCAAGCACTTCTAATAAAGAATTCTTTATTGTAATGTTTGTTACCTTCACTGGAAATTCAGAAACAAAAGATTGAGATGTCTTTTTAGCATACATTGATATAAATAACTATAATGACTGCAATAAAGCAAGTTTTTCGGGAAAACCATGGTATTACATTGGTACTGAACAGACTGTCTTATTATTTCAACCTCATTTTTACCTGATTTAAATACAGCAGGTGTTCACTAAAATATGCAATATTTACAGCTAAGAGGAAAAAATAGAACAACTTCAGAATTGATTTCTATCCCGGAGTAATAAAAGGTGTTATATATACCTTGACTACCTTGACTAGTATAGATGTTATACAGTATATACCTTGACTACAGTTGCTATAATTAACATTTCCTACACCAACTACCCAATTGCTATTACAGCTCAGTTGGGTAGAATCACTAAGCAACTTCAGACAACTTGGTAGGCTGGAATACTTCAGAAACATGCATTGCAGCCCTTCGTGGTATTCACTAAGGGCCTCATTCTATTAGCGGCCGCAGCCGTTGCGGGGCCGCAAGGACCGGCCGCAAGCTATTCGGCTATTCTATTCCCTTACGGCCGGAGGCTCCGGCAGGCTTGCGGCCGGTGCCTTGCTATCTCTTGCGGCCGCTCGCGCCAGAGGAAAGCCTTTGATCTAAAACGGCCACAAGAGTTTCGGCCGTAAGAAATTCCTATTTGCAATTCAATTGCTCCGGGAAACCTCTCTGCAAGGCTAAAAACGAGCCGCAGCTTACTTGCAGGAAAGAGGTCCCGCTAGCACCAATTAAGCACATAAAATAGCTCAAATAAAGCCATCCTGCACTTTGAGAAGACTATAAAGGGATTTTAGGTGTTAGAAAAAATAGCACATAATTATCCTATACTCAAATCCGTAAAATATTTTATTTTTAATATCCGTAAAATATCCATGTAAAAAGTCCAGAGTGCTTGGAGCACCTCAGACATGCCCACGCCGCAGCTGGAAAATAAACAGTTAATTTGAACTCGGGTTTGGGCTGATGTGCAAGCTTGAGAGTGGGTTTCTTTTAATCCTCATGTCCCCCAATATGATCCCTAGCATTTACAGAGCTGTACAGTGCAGGCTTGAATTTATTTTTGCGTTTTTATATTTCACAGCTTACGGCCGGTTCCAAGATATGCGGCCGGCCGTAAAAGGAGATCCTTGCGGGGCCGTATAATAGAATCGCGAGTTAACAGAACCCCCGCAAGGAATCGCAGCCTTACGGACGATTTACGGCCGCTAATAGAATGAGGCCCTAAGTAATTTTATCTCGTAACCAATGTTCCAAGTGCTAGCCATTGCGATCAGGGTATTTTTTTAATGTTATATTTTGTAATTTTTTTGATACACACAGATCCTAAAAGTATATAAATAACTACGAAATTGCCCGTCAAAAATGACAGGAAAAACATTTGTAAGGTTGGCAATGCTGTTTGCCATTCAATGTGATGCTTTTGCTCCTCTGAGCACCTGCGTTGGTTTTATTTTCAAAGTCCAGCATGCCTGGTGTTGTTACTGTAAGTGTTACTGTCTTTGGCGTTGTGTATTTTCTAAGTTCTGAGTGCCTGGTGTTGCAGAGCTTGTTTTCATCCTGTTCCAGAATTTTTACTTTTTTCGTCCTCCATTTTTTCTCTTGCTTAGCTGATTTTCGTTCGACGAAAAACAAAAAATACGTTTCCAATTAGTTTGCAACTTCACTCCCAGGCTTCCTGGCTCTCCCCCTGTGCTGTGTGTGTTATTATTTTTTTTAAGTATTTTTGTTTTCTTTTCTGTGTTTTCGAGTTACGCGTTTGAACCAACTGCGTGCCTCAACTGCTCGCCTCGCTTCGCGAGATTTGCAGTGCCATGAGCGCCTTTGGTGCTTATTGCAGCTTAAGTCCTGCATGCCTCAACTGCTTGCTTTGCAAGGCTCGCAGTGCATCTAGCGCCTTTGACGCTCTTTGCAGCCTAAGTCCTGCGTGCCTCAATTGCTCGCTTCACTTTGCGATGCTTGCAGTGCAAGGAGGGCCTTCCACGTTTGTTGCAGCCTAAGTCGTGCGTGTGGCCACTGCTCACCTCGCTTTGCGAGGCTTGCAGTCGAATGCTCGCCTTCCTTCACGAGGCTCGCAGGAGGGACGCAAAAGCTTGACCGACATTGCAAACGTTACCCACACTGACAACTATATATGTGATAATACACAAATATAAAAGGAAACAGCAAGTAATAGTTACATGTTGCTTTGTATTACAAGACAAACTTTTATGAATTTAGAAAGTCACACCTTTATTATATTTTTTTCAGTTTCTTTAGCTTAATCTCTAGGGGCCTCATTCAATTGTGATTTGGCCAATTGAATAGGGCTCTAAATAAGCACATAGCATATTTTTCTTAAAGAAGTTTTTAGTTAGTGAATAACTTGCTTTTGGATAGATGTTTACTAACTAAAAACTTCTTTAAAAAATATGTGATGTGCTTATTTAGGGCCCTATTCAATTGGCCGAATTGCAATTGAATGAGGGCCTATATCTTTATTTAAATTTATATAATAAGGGGAAGATTATCAAAATGTTGTTCAATTAGTGTACTCAGCTCCTGGTTTCCAAATACTGGAAAATTGGTCATCCTGCTCCAAGATAGCATTTTCTCCATTTGGAATATTAGCCTAACTTTAGTTTCTGGTCAGGTAAGGCTCAGTGTTTGTTCTTGCAGCCAGTAAGCCGCTATAATGGTCCTAGCCACAGTTAATATTTTGATTATTCGACTTTGTCCATCTCTTCCTATACCTTCTATAGGCTCATTTCGTAGCATTATTACTGGGTCCAACTTTAATTCATAAACTAACATATCTTTTATAATTTCTTGTATTATTCTCCAAATTGTTTGAATTTTAGGGCATTCCCCCATATATGAATCATCATGCCCAATACTTTAAGCCTGTGAAACATGTTAGTAGTATGTGTGGCTTGTACTTATTTATTATTATTGGAATTCCGTACCAAAAGTATATTATTTTATAGTTTGTTTAATCTGAACATTTCTTGATGCTCTGTTTGATAAGAAGCTTTCTTTTTTTAAATTTATTTTTGCATATTGTAAATATTGCCATCTGTCAGAGTCATATAAATCATAATGTGTTTTAAGTGGTTACTTCACTATTTCTTATATGAAATAAGCATGAAATACCCTTTTATTGCCATCTTAAAACGGGGCTAATCCCCCGGCTAAATTCTTTATTTTGAGCTATGGGTATTAAGGCAGATTGTGGCTGTATCAGTTTATAGTTTTTTTTATATTTATCCCATAAGATAACATGTCATAACATGTTATGACTGTTTGGGATCTATTTTTTATGTTGTTTTATGTTGTTTGGCCTTTTAGAAGCACTTAACCATGTAGTGTTGTTCACTTCCACTGGAAAGAAGAAATCTTGTTCTGTTTGGATTGATAGTAATAGTGGTTTAGAGGAGTGCCATTGTATCAGTTGTGTATATCTCCCTGCTAAATAATAATGTTTTATATTTGGAGCTGATAGTCCAGCCAGTATTGTATGTCTTTAAAGTGTATTGTTATTAATTTTGGCTAGTTTTTTGGAATTTTTTCAGAATTGTTGGACGAACTTTAATTGGTAATGTTCTAAATAAATATTGTATGAAACAAACAATTCTTTTTTTAATTTCCTTTAGTAAGGAAATAGTTAATTTAGCTCATTCTTTTAATTCATCAGTCATGTTTTTATTAAAGGAGGGAAATTAACCTCATAAAGTCAGTGTGGGTTGATTGGGATCTTTAGACATAGGTAGGACATTTCTTTGATAGATCATTCAAAAGGATTTTGTATGATTGTTAATTTTCTTTGGCATCTCATAGAATTTTGTTATTTTTATATTAACTGGCAAAGAGCTAAATTAGTTTAACATTTTTTTTTTGCATGAAAAGAGTCCATAAAATGTAATTTATTAAAAAAAAACATCTTTTAACTTACTAAATGTTGTCAGTTACTTAGTTCAAGAGATTGGACTATTTACACGAATGGCTTCATTAGTGGATTTCGCAGGTGACTTCTATGGTAGCAACACCCACAGGCTGTTCGCTGACAGAATATATTGTTCAGCCAATATTGAGGGTAATTAGATTTTGATAAGAAAGGTGGGAGGATCTAGAGCTGAGTGACAGCCAACATTTTGTAAATTCAAAGTAGTTTTTATATCACTAAAGGACATTTTTTATAATTTCCAATTGCAAATATTTATATTTTTTATTGGTACTTTATTATACTACCATAATCGGGCCCCTGCTAAATCCCAATCAAACTGTTTACATTTCTGAGGAAATTACAGGGAGTCCATAAAGTATACTCTAATATATAGGTCTCATTGATATCTGCATTACTGTTCATTGACTAAGGATCAAGCTCCCCATTTGATGCAACAAAGAAAACAACTCTTCCCATTTACATTTAATGTAAAGTTTCCAGCATTTAGTAAGAATTAAGTTAGCGTATGAAATTATTAGTTGTAAGAAAATCTGTAAAATATTTTATTATAACTATCAGTATTAAATACAGGAGTTTTGTAAACAAACCAAAACATTGTAGTCAAGTAATAGCATAAAATCAATTTCAACATATATGCTATTCTCAAATTGTGTGGTAAACATACTTGAAAAATTGTAATCACTAATATAGTTTCCAAAGTGTGTGTAATGCTCCAGAGGGCACGGTGTGCGTAATGCTCCAGATGTACGGATTCGGTACATGCCTCAATGCGCATACGCTGCACCAATGCAGCGCCAGTGGCTCATGCTCGCGTTGCCGGAGGGGGGAAAGAGATAGAGGGGGAAAGGGGGAAAAAGACATCAGGGAGGGAGGAGGGGGGAAGAGACAGAGGGGGACAAGGTAAAAGGGACAAAGGGGAGGAAGGAGGGGGTAAGAGACACAGGGGCGGGAGGAGGGGGGAAGAGAGAGATGGGGAAAAGGGAAAAGAAACACAGGGCTGGGAGAGAGGAGGGGGGAAGAGAAACAGGGGAGAGAGGAGGAGGAAAGAGGGGAAGTGGGACAGAGACAGAGGGGGAAAGGGACACAGGGGATGGAGGAGGGGGAAAGAGACACAGGGGAGGGAGAGGGGGGAAAGAGATACAAGGGAGGGAGTAGGTGAGGAAGAGACATAGGGGAGGGAGAGGGGAGAAGAGACACAGGGGGGGAGATTGGGTGAATAGACACAGGAAAGGGAGATGGGGAAGAGACAAAGAGGAGGGAGAGGGGAAAGAGACACAGGGGAGGTAGAGCAGGGGAAAGAGACACAGGGGGGAGAGGGGGGAAGAGACACAGGGGAGGGAGAGTGGGGGGGAAGAGACACATGTAATATTATATAATTTATTATGGTTAAATAACTAGTTAAGTATAATGCAAATATTCCATTGTTCAAATTTGCTGTGAATTTGCTGTGAATATGGCACATTTGCTAGTGTTTAAATAGTTGCTAAAATACAAGCATTAAGTACATTTTCTTGTTACAATACCAAAACTCTTTGCTCAGTTGGTGGCTGGAATTCAGCTGTTTTGTTTTAGGCAATTGCAGAAAAAGCTACGCATGATTGTGTTCTTGAGTCATTGAATGTGTATTTACTGTAAGCTTAGTTTCTTATTTTACAATTTTCTTACAATTGTTAGAAGACCACAAAAAGTATGCATTACTAATGAGCACTTCTACTGAGCATATTACAAACACCTTTTTCATCACCATTATTTATTAAAAAAACAATTTTGACAATTCTATCATAAATAATGGATAATAAGGATGTGCAGTGAGACACCCTTGCCCAACACCTTAAATGTATTGTGAAAATGCTATGTGAAATCATACAGAATAAAACAAGCACTATATGTGTTTATCAGATTATGGAACTTGCAATTTAAGGAAGTTGTGACAGCTGATTTAATAGATAACTTGAAAATGGAATGTCAGCTGGTGGTCCACCACCGGTTGCACAGGCTGCTCTGGCCTTCGCTGCCATCCTCTTGACCTTCATCCGGCAGTCATCACATCTATGTTTCACAGACCTCACCTCCCTGTTTGCCACCCCTAATGCAGTAACAGCTGTAGCTTCCTCAATCCAGGCATGTGTCTTCTGGCTAGGCCTTACTTCCCTCCCACCATGTATGATGCTATAGCAGGCACAGATTTCCAGGGGCAGGATGTTCGTCTCCTCTGGGCTATAATTGGGGGCTCTATACTTTGCCACAGCCTCTTGCCCTTCCAACTGGCCTCTCTGTTCTCTCCCTGGGGCCAGTCCCTCATCCCCACTCCCCCCCTGGGATCAGGCCCCAGACCCACTGCCCCTACTCCTTGTTTGCCTACATCTGGGGGCACATCCCTCTCCCTCCTGCTGTCCTACACCTCTGCCTTCCCTCCCTGACCTGCCGCCTCCTCTCCCTGTTCCCCTCTCTCTTTTCCTCTCCTCTCCTCCCTCTCCTCCTCTCCTCACTTTCCTCCTCTGGTGTTCCCCTCTCTCTCCTCCTCTCTCTCCTCACTCTCCTCCTCCCCTCCTGGAAATTATTAAATGAATATAAGGATAAATCAATAAAATATATACGTGTATGGGTATGAGATAAAACAAGAATGTGTGTATAAGAGTATAGTATTGGGGGACGGTTGAATGTGCTGTTGCCTTTTACTATGTATAGGTATGTGTAGTGTGACAGATCCACTGCCACATTAGGATCTGTGCCCTAGTTTCCGGCACTATAATGGAGGACACAGGAGGCTTTTAAATGCTTTAGCAGGCTTTTACTGGATAGCTGTCAGCATACAACAGAAATCAACACAGAAAACAAAAAACTAGCTTCTCCTTGAAGCACTGACTAGACTTTGACTGCAGTTACCTATTTATTAAGATATCATACCATTTTAATAATATATGATTTTATAATCCAGGAGAAAATGTTTTTATTACAATTATGTATAATCAAAATGGATTGCTATAACAGCTGACATTTGTTGTATTTATAAAATGAATTCGCAAATTATACGTCGACTTATAATTAACAAATTATAGTGGTATATTGTATATATCAGATAAATATTGATATAGCAATCTATTTTATATTAAATTAACAAAATATTTCCATGATAGTAATGAAAAATAAATAATATTTAGAGAAATTCAAGACTTTGATACAATACCCAGTTTTGATGTTTGATTTCATCATATGACTCAGCCCATTGGAATTCTGGATCTTTTCTTATATTTCAGAAGAAGTTCTTGGTATTTAAGTGTATAGATTATTTTGTTAATGACCTGTGAGATTTTCTTTGTAGAATGCATTTTTTAATTATCTATGGGCCTCATTCTATTAGCGGCTATTCTATTCCCTTATGGCCGGGGGCTCCGGCAGGCTTGCGGACGGTGCCTTGCTATCTCTTGCGGCCGCTCGCGTCAGAGGAAAGCCTTTGATCTAAAACGGCCGCAAGAGTTTCGGCCGTAAGAAATTCCTATTTGCAATTCAATTGCTCCGGGAAACCTCTCTGCAAGGCTAAAAGCGAGCCGCAGCTTACTTGCAGGAAAGAGGTCCAGCTAGCACCAATTAAGCACATAAAATAGCTCAAATAAAGCCATCCTGCACTTTGAGAAGACTATAAAGGGATTTTAGGTGTTAGAAAAAATAGCACATAATTATCCTATACTCAAATCCGTAAAATATTTTATTTTTAATATCCGTAAAATATCCATGTAAAAAGTCCAGAGTGCTTGGAGCACTTCAGACCCGCCCACACCGCAGCCGGAAAATAAACAGTTAATTTGAACTCGGGTTTGGGCTGATGTGCAAGCTTGAGAGTGGGTTACTTTTAATCCTCATGTCCCCCAATATGATCCCTAGCATTTACAGAGCTGTACAGTGCAGGCTTGAATTTATTTTTGCGTTTTTAGATTTCACAGCTTACGGACGGTTTCAAGATATGCGGCCGGCCGTAAGAGGAGATCCTTGCGGGGCCGTATAATAGAATCGCGAGTTAACAGAACCCCCGCAAGGAATCGCAGCCTTACAGCCGATTTACGGCCGGTAATAGAATGAGGCCCTATGTGTTTTTGGAATGTCCCCCTGGTGTGTGTCAGTCCAGGAGTCTCTGTTTGTTGAGATATGTGTGTGGGTATGAGAAGGTGTGCATCAGGTGTGTATCAGAAATTCCAATCAGGCTATGTATTTGCCAACCAATCAGAAATCCTAATGATGTCAGAAAATGTTCTAACCCTTAACATAATACATTATTTTCCTAGAGACTTATTAATTAATACTTCAACATTAAGGGCTAAGTTAGGAAGAAAGACTAACCAAATTAAACTTATTTTCTCTAGAAAAAAGGCATCTAAGAGGAGATATGATTACCTTATATAAATACATCCAGGGTCAGTATAAAGATTTGTCAAGGGAACTTTTTGTGCCAAGAGGTTTTCAACTGACAAGAGGACATCCTTTGAAGTTAGAAGTAAAAAGATTCCACTTTAAAGAAAGAAAAGGGTTCTTCACAGTAAGGGTGGTTAATCTGTGGAATTCTCTACCAGAGGAGGTGGTGACAGCAGATTCGATAGATAACTTTAAAAGGGGACTGGATTTATTTCTAATTAAAAAGGGAATTCAGGAGAGAGACAGTATTGGAGGCAGTATTGATCCAGTGAGAAGTCCGGTCGCCGGTGTCTGGGATCAGGAGGGAATTGATTTTTTTTTAATACAACTAATTAATGAATAGTTAATCTGCATATTGCAGATCAGAGGAGATCTTAAAAGGTTGAACTTGATGGACTGAAAGTCTTTTTTCAACCTTAAATACTATGGGCCTCATTCTATTATCGGCCGTAAAACGGCCGCAAAGCTGCGATTCCTTGCGGCCGTCTTACGGCCCCGTGTAGAGCTACCTTTACCTTGCAATTCAAATAGACGGCGCCACAAGGATATCCCCCTTACGGCCGGCCGTATATCTTGCAACCGGCCGCAAGGTCTGAAAACTTTAAAAGCAAATATAAATTCAAGACGGCACTGTAAAGCTCTGTAAATGCTAGGGATCATAATGGGGGACATGAGGATTAATAGCAACCCCCTCTCAAGCTTGCACATCAGCCCAAATCCGATATTTCATTAACGGTTTATTTTCCATCCCGCAGCCTAGGCGGGTCTGAGGTGCTCCAAGCCCTCGGGACTTTGTCCACGGATATTTGACATGAATTGAAATAAAAATTATTTTCAGATTTGGGTGTAGGGGAATGTTGTGCTATGAATGCTAACACCCCCAATCACTTTATCGTCTCATCAGAGTGCAGGATGGCTTTATTATGTGCTTAATTGTGTGCTTGCGAGACCTTTTTGGTGCAAGTAAGCTGCGGCTCGGTTTTAGACTTGCCGAGAGGGTTCCCGGAGCAATAGAATAGCAACCGGGGTTTTCTTGCGGCCGAAACTCTTGCGGCCGTTTAAGATCAAAGGCTTTCCTGCGGCGCGTGCGGCCGCAAGGGATAACAAGGCGCCAGCCGCAAGCCTGCCGGAGCCCCCGGCCGGAAGGGAATAGAATAGGCAAATAGCCTGCGGCCGGTCCTTGCGGCCCTGCATCTCCTACGGCCGATAATAGAATGAGGCCCTATGTAACTATGTAACATTAGGGGGTGCCATTGCACCACTGAATTATAAACAAAAATTATAAAGAAAATAAGATAATGACCTTATGACTTACAGATAGTAAAATTAAAACACTATCTGCTTACATTGACATTTTAATGTAAAACTGTCATGTATCAAATACCATAGACACATTTATGAATGAGAAAGTAGTCATTAAGGACCATATTCAATTCCAAGGCTCCATCTCGATCGCAGAAAGACGAATGTCTGTGAGTGAGTTGTGTGCTCCCATTGGTCTCCGTTTGCAATGCTATTCAATTGCTCAAGGCCGCAAGTTACAGGCCCCAAGCCAAAACCATAAACCATGTACTATGTCGGAACACTTCATGATCAATTCAGCAAGCCCGTAACCGCCCATTCTGAATCAGCCAATAGAAAATGAGACTGTCATTATTATGGCAGTAAAACATGGATGTTACATGTCAATCAATTAGACGCCAATTGAATAGTAGCTTGCGACCTCACTTACGGGCCTCCAGATCTCCTGAAACCTCAACTGAATGGGGGCCTAAGTCTATATATGTAGGAGAATTTAGATAGGAATATCCTTATCTTTAAGAAACATAAACCTTAAGTTAACTTTACCAATTAAGTTCTGGTATTTGCTTATGTAATGTCTACTACAGAACAAAGGACTCTAATAATCTTCTTTCAGTGAGAAACTAGAGAAACATGCATATATATATATATATATACTAGCGAATTGCCCGTCAAAAAATGACGGCAATGAAATTGTAAGGTAGCTAATGCTGTTCAGTGTGTAATAATGAAATATATAATACATGAATAAATGAATATACTTTACCTATTTTAAAGCATTGTGTGGAAGAGCTGTGAATGTGTTTTGATGTTGTTGCAGCATTAGTGGTGTGGATCTGCTGTGTAAGCGTGCTGAATGTGTGCAGTATAACACTGTGCGTGCGCGAGCCCAAACCGTTGTCGTGTACTTCCGCATTGGCGTAAAATGGCGAGTAATGTGTGGTATACGTTTGTATCGGAATATCCGTAGGTGTTTTGTGGTGTTTTGCGAGTTTCTTGTGGTGTTTTGCGAGTTTAGAGTGCTGTAGCCTCGTTTTCGTTTTGTTCGGCGGCCATTTTTTCTCTCGCTTCAAATTTTTTTTAGTCTCTAAACTGTTTTATTTGGAGTAAAATCGAGGTGTAAGTTGTATTTTTGAGGTGCTGGGTGCTCCCTCTTGGTGTAGGTAAGTTTTTTATGTATGTGGTGTGTGTATGTATTGTGTTTTAAATTTTGTAATGTTCACGAGTTGCGTCCGAGTGTTGCGAGTCCGTAATGTGTGTGAACGTGTGTCGTATGTTGTTTGCGAGTGTCGTAATGTGTGTGTCGTACTGTTTGGGTTGCGACGTGAAGTTTGCGAGGGTGGCAGTTGCTGGCATGGAGCGCCTTCGGCGCTCCATGCCAGCAACTGCGGCCCTCGCTTTGCGAGGGTCCTCAGTTGCTGGCAAGGAGCGCCTTGGCGCTCCTTGGCAGCAACTGAGACCCTCGGGCAGTGCCCTCGCTTCGCGAGGGCCTCGGCTCGCTGCGCGAGCCCGCAGCGTTAGCAACAACTCGTACGCTCACAACTATATATGTGATATATATATATATATATATATATATAGAGAGAGAGAGAGAGAGAGAGAAAGAGAGGACATATAAAATATCAATACATTGTATATAAAAGATATGAAATAATAGGTGTATAAAATAGATTATAATAACCATATAGGATTAGATATTATTCATAGTAAAAGTTCTGACAGGATACCCAGAAGCATTACATATGAAACCAGGCTTTACAGTCTTGAGGTTTCTGCCCTTATATTGTGGTCTTGTTGAATTGAATCGCTCTGCAACTGTAGCAAATTTCAAGCCCGCAGACTTACGGCCTGTATAACTTAAACTGCAGGCTTGCAATTGAATAAGGCCCCTTATACATAATGTGGTGAAATGATTACTTACCACCAAGCTATTCTAATTTTCTAATTGTCTTATTTATCTTTGACCCTTCTACATTACAGACCTTTTCCCAGACAGATTGGGCCATATTCTATTAGCTACTTGCAAATGCCTTAAACTAATAAATTTGGCTTCGGGTGTTTTTTTTAATACATGTTTATATGCATTCTAAATGTTTATATGCATTCCATTGACATAAGAATTCATTAGTGCCCATAAGTTATAGTTGTGGAATATGTTAAGAGTGACTTTAAGTGTGTATAAATTTACGAATTGGTCAATTGAATCGGGCCCCTTGTGTCCAGATCCCACAAGCTTGTGCTCTCAAATTGCAATGGATGTTTGTCACAGCTGATTGTGCAAAGGATTTGGAGTTTGTGGATTGACCAACTAAATCCCTGTACTGTCAGAGATGACAAAGTTTTCATGTATATTCCCATGATATTTCACAATGACTTATTGAGTTTATTCTGTGTGAGCTAGTTTTAATCATGCATCTATCTTTTCTCTTTAATCCTACTTTGTTTTCTTTCACTATTGCACTTACATTTTAGCTAGTCCGCATCTGTTTGATGAATAGGATCATTCCTTTAAATCACTAGATTCCTGAATTTTCAGTCTGTTCGGCTGCCTATTTAATTGAGATTGATCGCTCTCTATATAACCATTACTGAAGAAAAAAAAGTTGTGAAAGCACAAAAATCCCTTGTGAAAAGTAGTTAGTCACACTTACAATCAGCAAGAGCTTAGCAAAGACCTGAATTTAAGAGAAAGTAGGTTCCCACCAGACTGAGGCTCTCAGGACTGATGCTGCTACATAGGGGAAGGTAACAAGTCCAAGCTGCTCTATGGGTTTGGGTCAGCATATTTTCTGCTGTGTTTTTAATGATTATAAACACCATGTTAGTGGATATAATGACCTGAGCTCTTTTCGTATATTATAAAACCTTCTCCTATATAGGTGTGTAGAAGTGCTTTTCTAAGGTATTGATATTTAATATTGATACAATGGAGGTAATTGAAACTGTTGGACATTATCCTAAAGGGATTTGTGAAAACGTTCATAAAGTTAGTCAACAATTTATATTATAATTTATTGTTTGTACAGCCCTTTGGAATTATCTCGAATGCAACCACATAGATAATGAGCATGCAGCTAGAATCTCATTGACAATGGACTGATTCATGTGAGCAGTCAATTAAATGAATGGAGCCATGTTGTCTTCATGTTAGACATCTAAGCAGTCAGAGGCTCCAGAGATCACAGTTCTTTCTGTGTCTCTAATTATCCTATATTGGGTATCATCATTTATCCTTGGACATATTTGCATTGGAAAAGTGATGTTCTGCAGTTTTCTGCAAGTGGTGGAAAAATGAATTCTCTGCATCACAAATTATACTGAATTTCTCAGGAATGATTCACTAATGGCTAAAATGGCCCATACAATCATGTCACGTTTGCTTTTTAAGAATAACCTAAAAACAAGGTTAAACATAGTTGCTTTAACCTTGCAGAGCAGATTCTAGGGACATTGGTTGGGGCAACCTCATTATATATATATAGTAGTTCAAGGAAAGGTTAACACACACAGCAACCCCTTATTAAGATGCCATTGTTTTCTATATACAGAAAAATAAGTATATATATATATATATATATATATATATATATATATATGTGTGTGTCAAAATTGATTCTATATCTTTCTTTTGTGTCTTGTCCTTCCTATTTAACCTCTACTACAGTAAATTCTTGGCCATTAAAAATAATTGTCAAAAAAGGGTCTGCAAAATAGACTTTTCTATTGAAAATAGCAAAATCATAAAATTCACAAAAGTGAAATAACCCTGTAAATATGCAATATATGTCATGTTGCAAAATGACATGCAATATACCAAGTGCTGCTTGTTAACTTATTTACAGAAACAGCAAATATTAATTGCAATGCTAATGCATGTATAAAATCCTCAAAAGAAAAACAGAAATAGGTATATGAAATAAACTCCTTCCTACTGTATGTTTAGATTCCAAGGAAAAGAATAAGAGAAGAATCCAGTCAAACTATCGTGGTTAATTAAACAACAAAGAATGCCCTAAAGTAGGATTTTGCCATTAAATTAATTTAAAATGTATGGCTGTTGCCAGATGCGTGTACTGTTGTAAAACAACCTGTCAGCATCAATTTAGTAGTCGTTTGGAAATGTCAAAGGCAACACTTACCACTAGCCAGTGCAGATAATCTACAGTAATTTTGTATATTAATGTGTCCGTAGATTCTCACCTTATTGCCTGTCTGAAGCAGTGTGCCAATGTGTCTTAAATGTGAGAAGCTTAATTCTGAAACAAAGAGTGCACTTTAGGAGCTTTTTTTCCTATTTCTAACATAGTACTAGAATTATTTTTTTATATTTATTTAAGAATAATTATTTAGGAATACCCTAATACTTAACTCTGCTTTGTCTTATTTTTATTGGAAAAAATATATGTTTCTTGAGTATATAAATGTAATTTTTTTCTGTGGATAATATCCCCCTGAAGCATATGAGTGTGTTTGTCTACAGTGACTGGAACAAATCTTTAAGATAAAATACCAAACCTAATCTTACATTCTAGTGGTTGTTTTATAACAAATTAACAAATGGAGCCAAAAGTCTCAAGCTGCTCAAATAGACTGGCCCTCACATTATGACTCAACCCTGATTAGGAAAAGTGCAACAAGTAAAACAACTTCAAGATTACTGGAACATGGCAGGGTAATCCTTGTCACAGGCAGGCGGCAGATATGCCACTAGAAGAAGACTGGGACAGGAATTAGATAAGAATGTGGTCAAGGTCACAGGCAAAGTTAGGACACAATCAATAAAAGCTAGAGAATTAGGTCCTGGAGACCACTGTGGCACCTAAAAAGAAGGACCTTGCAGAGACCTTGTACAGACCAAGAAGACACATATAGGTAACTAGATAGATAGATAGATAAATAGATAAATAGATAGATAGACAGACAGACAAACAGATAGATAGATAGATAGATAGATAGATAGATAGATAGATAGATAGATAGATAGATAGATAGATGGATAGAGAAAAGCTGCAGGTTCCACCATACTGTAAATTATTCATCTTTATTTAAAAAATGATGGTAGCTGTGTCACCTCATCTCTAGGCCTACAAAAGTATATTGTTCTGCATCACCAGTAGTCTTCTGCTGAGATTCATTGCCATGGAAATACTTGCCTTTCTCCATAAAGCTTACATTTAAGTTTGAAGCATGCAATGTCTCTCAACCTGTCCGATGCCCACATGCAGTAGATGATGAGTAAGGCATGTACACAAAATCAAACAGAGATGCACAGTTAAAACCCACTATCTCCTACATCTTTTTATTGCTACAACATACACAAACCAAAATACAAAAATATATCTTGGGCACACCAAGTCACACAGAAACAGACATTTAAAGTAAGGAACATTAGAAATAGATTAAGAGTCTGAATCATTCAGCCAGTACTATCAACAAAAACACCCTGAAACTCATATTTAGGGGCCTAGAAACAGGGGGTGGGGGGATAACAAAGAAAAACCAAATTAAATGAATAGGGGACACAAAAATAGCAAAATTAAGATCAATTATGCATTACTAGATTTGGTAACTAGAGCCAGATCTAGTACTGCAGCAATGCACTAGAGCAGATCCGCCCCATGCTTCCTGCCCTGGGGATAAAGTTGAATTATCTCCCCCAGATTATTTTGGGCTCCTACGCCCTTGCCTATTTGCTAAGAGAAGACAAAATGATAGTGAAAACTCATACAAACAAAGAGAGACAGAGACAGTTACACACGTGTGAAGATACTGTCACTGTATATATACACTTACAGACACATTGCCAATAAATCTCAGCAAGGACACTTACGCAATTACAAAGACTAATTGAACATATACACAAAGAATGAGAAGAACAACTGCCCAGTCACTGTGATAATCAGGAGACGTGAGCAGGCTGATTTATACTTCCATAAAACATACACAAAACAGACATATACATATATACATTCATACTTTCACAATTTATAAAATATAGTCTTATGTATATACCCTGGATTAACAGTGTTTTGTGAGTGAGAGCTTGCCGTTCCAATACGTTTCAAATTGATCACATGATTGCCCTTTTAAAAGCAAATCAGTTGTATTATCCTATTGCATGTACAAAATGAAGAAGAAGAAATGATCCTGAAGTGTGAAAATTTGTATTTACAGACAGAGCAATGATGCTGTTCTGAGTCAATTAAATGCAATGTGCATCAAAAGCACTTTGAGATATTTGCTTGGATTTAATATTTATGGATTCATTAGGCATTATCACATGAACGCATATCTAATTACATGTCAATATATAGGATACACACAGGATTTGGGATTCCAAGGTAGGATACCATGTACATTTAATGTACATTTAATAGATCACTCATTTACTCTATTATATGAGCTTGATGACGCTCAGAGGGGCAGTGGCTGACTAGTGTGTACTGGCAAATCATTTGCTTAATTCTGCTCTTGTTGTTTAGTCAATCACTGGTGTCTGACTCTCTGTGACCCTGTGGGTCACATCACATCAGGCACAACTTGTGTATTCTTATCCACAAGGTTATGGTGGAAAAAATACCAGAGTGGGTTGCCAGTTCCTTCTCCAGTGGACCACAAAGTTGTTTATATTGATATTTACAGCTTCAAATATATGAACGCTGAATCATTACATTATTAAAGAACTAGGGTCCATATTCTATTAGCTACTTGCAAATGACTTGAACTCATAAATTTGGCTTCGGGTGTTTTTTTTGTAAATGTTTATTTATATGCATTCTATTGACTTAAGAATTCATTAGTGCCAATAAGTAATATTTGCTGAATATGTAGCAATATTAAGAGTCATTTTAAGTGTGTATAAATTTACGATTTGGGCAAAGGGTTTATTGGCCAATTTACTTTGGCTATTATTACTACAAACTAACACACATGATTGCGCTACTGAGCTATTTTCATTCACTAAAGATACAGTATAATCAGTGTTTAATACTATCTATAAAAAAAAAAAAAAAAAAAAAGTTTCCTAGATTATGAATGCATCTGATAGAAAAGAATCGTTAGCGCATAAAAACATTTTTTTTTGCATGAAAATATACCAAAATAAACATTATTAAACTTACACTAAAGTTTGCTAAATCTCTTGAGTTTGATAATTGATTTTCAGAGTTAGCATCCCAAAAAATCCCTTCTAAAATTTGCATAAAATGTATTATTCGTTTTGGCCAATCGCAGGCAGCTAATATATTGTATCAATATGTGATGGCAGCTTGTGCAGGAAGGAGTCATGGGATGTGTAGTCCCCTGCACAAGGAAGCAAAGAGGAGTCATACATTAATCTGTAGATCTCTACATTGTGCTGCTGTTGTCTTGAAGGTTAGTAAAGGGTTAAACATCTGTACCCAAATGCAGTGCTTCTATTGGAAGGTTCACTGTGCTTATGTAGGCAGCTCTGAGGTGTGGAAAACAAATTTTATTTTTCAATAAAATAAATCTGTATGCGTATAGAATGACTCAATGTAATGTTTGTGCCTGATATAAGCAGCATGTGTTAGATTAGAAAAAGGATAAGAGAGAAAAACTTAGATTTGCCTTTAACAATTCAGACACAAAATATATTTTCAGCAAAGCCATATTTGCCCAAGTCCTGGCATTGTCGGCATTAACATGCTAGTTTAAGATAAATGTCAATAACATTTTGACATTGAAGCCACAGGGAAGAAAACATTAAGAAGCAATTGATATGCACAGTAAAAATGTTGAATTTCACTGTGACTGATTTTCAAAACATGGAGATGAAACTAATATTGAGATGAACACACTTTGATTTAGTCAGTTTTAAAAGCTTACTAAAGCATATCCGACAAATATAGTAAAGTATCAAATCACCAACTAATGTAGACGTGTCATTTTGGTTATGAGCCATCTTGCAAATGCTACCACAGCTGCTCGAAAAGCACGGCACAATCAAGAATAATATCATCAATTAACAACATTCAGCAATTGCAGTAATATTCATGAAATGCAAGTGTTATCTACTGTGGGATATTACCAAGGATACATTTTCATTCCAGTTCCTGTTTGAAACAACTAATAAAAAATATGCTGAATGCACATTGGGTTGAAATTGTAAAAGGGACAACTATAAACATAAAGATATTAAACTAGAGAATATCAGGTATTGCATGAGATGAAGACAATAAATTGACCTTGGAATAGGTCATTTTGTAAGGAAAAGTTGGAAGCTTAATTAAGAACTGGAACTGTTTAGAAAGAATGGAGCATTAACTCGGTATATGTAACAAATAGGGAGAAGTGGGGAGACTTTAAGTTAGAAATGTTGAGTTAAAAGGGACATGGAAGGTTTCTGGATTTTACTAGGTATATCATTTACCTATATATATATATATTTATTTTTGTGTAATTTATTTTATTAAGAGAGTTCACTGCCTAAAATCAAGCAAATAGTTCCTGCTTGCTTCTGCTGTCTGTAGCTCATGAAGGCAAAGACTCTGCAGTACTGGCTGTTCATTGTCTCAGGGGCAAAGCCTTAGCAACATTCTACAACATGCTGCAGATATGTGGTCACAGATTGTCTAGTATGAGATTCTGCTGTACTGGCTGTGCAGTATCTTATATCTTCATGAGCTGCAGAGGACAGATCCAAACAGGTACTATTTAAACAAAGCATATTTATATAAGCACTTCTTAATAAAATAAACAACATTAAATTAAATAGATAGGTAGGTAGATTATGTTTCCCTTCTAAATCCCTACCTTGTCGTGATGAAGGGGCTTGTGTACTTTAATGAAGCTGTGAGCTGTATCATGTAGGCTCAACCAAGACGGGCAGGTCATATCAGAGAAGTCTGTCTAATTGAGCTTGACTGGAGAAGGCCACCCACTTCAGTATCGTTGCCAAGAAAACCTTATGCAGTCCATAGGGTCACGGAGAGTCAGACACGACTGAAGACCAAACAATAACAATATAGGTATGTTATCAGGTAAAATTTTAAAACCATTTATGTTTTTTTAATATGCCTAGTTCATATGTTTTACATGGATCCTATGTATCAGACAGGATTAAAGATTATACCCATTTATTAAATAGGCTCCATAAAAACACAGGAAGTCTCTCAACCCCATCTAACCCCACTTATCTAGGCGTTTTACTTGGTTTGGTAACTATAATCCTTTGTGTCGTTTGGGCCGAGTCCTCTATAAGAGTTACTTGAACTGTACTGTGTGTGCTATGTTAACATTGTGTTCAGAAAAAATAACTGCCTGTCAGATTCATGGATTGTGTTAGTGAAAGAAATGGTAGAGTCCGTCCATCTCAAGGCAATCACTATTTATTGATTACAGAATATTTCAGCAGCAGTTCAGTAGCCTTGCGGGTAGGCTGCTAGTGAAGATCTTAAATCAAGAAGTCAAAGAGCTGCTTATATCACACTCTCACCAGCCGTCTCCTCAGCACTGACCTTCTGTAACACTCCTTGATGATCACACTGCATGCAGGATGTATTGAGCCGGAGTCCTATATCTGATCAGTGCCCTGCACAGGAAAGCTGCATGTTAAACAGGATCTCTGAATCACCCAAGGGCTGCAGATGGTCTTCTGGTAAACTTTCCAGTAATCTGACAGCACAGATTACCTTAGTACAGAAGCTCTGTTAACGCTTGATGTGTTTGCAGTCCATGCATGCATAGAAGTAATTTATACTTGCAGATCATATTTATATGTAATCATATGAGACATTGTTCATTCTCAACATTTGTAAACTAAGAACTCTAAACTATTTCATATCATTAGAGTAGCAGCGTATGACCATATGGCAGTATATTTGGATCTTTTTTTTATCTCACACTCGTTTTAATTCAGAGATGCAAGCTTTCAATATATGCCAACCTCTTGGACCTTTGTTGTTGCCTGGCCGTGCGCACTGGGGGCCATCGAACACTAGGTGGCAGAGCCGAAATGTGAGTTTCTTGGAAGTAAAGTTTATAATCTGCAAGTACCTGAATCCTAACCCTAACACCTAACCCTAACATCCCTCACACTAAAACCTAACCCTAAAACCCCACCCTAACACCCCTCACCCTAACACACCAACACTAATACCTAACCCTAACATCTCTCACCCTAACACCCCTCACTCGAACACGCCTAATCCGAACACACCGAAGCATAACACCTAACCCTAACACCAGTCGCCCAAACACTCCACACCTTAACGCCTAACCCTAACATCCCTCACCCTAAAACTCCCTCCCCCGAACATCCCTCACCTTACCATCCCTCACCTGAACACACCTAAGCATAACACCTAACCATAACACCCATCACGCTAACACACCACACCCTAACATCTAACATCCCTCAACCTAACATTCCTCACCCGAACATCCCTCATCTGAACACACCTAACCATAATATCTAACCCTAACACTCCTCACCCTAACACAAAACCCTAAGCAATTCACTGAAAAAGCAGTCGCACCACCTAGCGTCCGTTGGCCACCACTGCGCACCGCCAGCCAACAGGAAGTTCCAACCTGTTTTTCCCGTCAAAAGCAATACTGATTTGATGTTGCAAATGTGAAGAAGTGCACAAAATAGAGAAAACGAAGATGATAAGGAACAGGCTCATGAAGATTTATAGGGTAAGAAGCCCTGTAAAAAAATGAATTAAATAAATGAAATGTGGGGTTAATGCATAAGTGCAGAGTATGTCTGTAATTAAATGTGTAAGTGTGTGTGTAAAAAAATACATGCTCATTAATAAATGTGCTCAGTTGGTCAATAGGAATTTCTTCAATGAAAGGCTATCAGGGAAGATGCAAAGAAACTCTCTGAAAGCTCAATCAGCACATCTGTATAGGTGATGCAGCCAAGCACAGCTTCCAATGTGGTATATAAACCACAATACATTGAATGTGAAAAGGGCTATTACATTGGGGACACCAGCCAAAAACTGCACCTCAGAATGAATCTGCACCGACATTCTATTAAATGTCACAATGAAAACAATTACTGTTACTCACAGACACTATTTATGCAGGAAGGTCACTCCTTCCAAAGCCTGAAAATAAAGATACATAGGGAATTTCATACAGGAAAGGAAAGCGATTGAAATGAAGAGCATCATATTCTTCTAGAACAAAGATACAAGGCTTAAGAGAAAGACATTTGTTTGTCAGATATGTACCAAACTAGCAACATCAGCAGATGTGTAAGCCATGGGTGGGTATAAAACATTCTTTTGGGAAATTCTGAATTTTTGATTTATCAGTATAGGAATCCATTTTGTGTTTGTTACATCATATCTTGCAAACCTATTTTGTTCTTTGTCAAGGGAGGAATGGTGATGGAGGAAACAGACATAAGTCCAGAGTCTTTCCTTGATAACTATTTAATATTTAAATTCACGCCACATCCCTCCCCCTAGTATTCCAGAAGATGGATGCATCATTAAAAGATAAAAAATAGCTTTCCAGAAAAGAAAATGCCCTGCTCACATATATAACATCCAACAATGTATCATGGATCCCTCCAAGTTTCTTCACAGGCATCAAGATTTTTTTTCTTCTTAAAATATAGCTGTATGACTTTTTCTCCTTAATTATGCTTAATGTTTTATTTATATTTATATATATATATATATATATATATATATATATATATATTCATTGTGCAGTGGTCATTTGCTGGGTTTTCTGGCATACTACAAGCATTTTATATGATTTTCTCTTTAGTAAGTCCTAGTTTTGTTGTTTTATTTTGCAATATTAATGTTTTTAGCTATTTTTGGTTTATTCGTTGTTACACATATGTACATTTACTTATGAGTTATGTGCATACAGACATGCACATTTTATTATTTACATGCTAATTCTCTTTTTGTCTCTCTCTCTCACACACACACATTGTGAATTCACTCCACACTCTTCATGTATTTACTCTGACCAGTAGTATTATTTATGACTCCCCATTGCCTTGTCTTTTTCATTCCATGTGAAGCTGTTTTTTCTCATTGATGTTTTACCTGTTCTTTTTTACTTCTTTACTTGTAAAAGTAAATGCAGCATTTGTAACATCTAATCAGTATTACTTTTAACTTGAAAAAGATCATTTCAATCTTTCATTTGTCCAAGAAGAAAGGTACCAATATATACTGCAATACTCTATGTTTAAACTACATCATAAATAGAGTAAACCCTATCTCACGTCAGCATGCTTATTTTGTTGTTGATCACATAATGACTTATGGATTTCAGGGCACAGTGAAAAATAACCTGGTAATAACCTGCTATGCATGTCTATCAGATAGATGTATAGTAATATAATAAATAGGATGTTGGGAAAATGTCAAAAGCCTATGAAATTTGTAATGTGCAACATCACATGGGGGCTTCATAAAATTCCATAAGGCCCTGACTTGTTTAGCTTATGAGTTACTGTGACATCTTAAACCTTATGTCAATCTTGTGAAGGTCAGATCACTGGATGCATTTTGCAAAGCAAATCAGGGCACATATATTAAATTATGTCAGCCCTTTACACTCTACTTAGAATGAGGACAACAGCACTTCTTTACTGTGATTTATTTGAAGGTTGCACTGTGACCTGTGGTAAATCATACAAAGCATATGGATTTGTTTCAAACGTGTTTTGTATAAAAATGCTATTTAAAGTAAATTGAATCCATTTTGGTATAATCAGTATGGCGTTGGTGACTAACTCATTGTTTGTATAAACAGTATGTGAATTTCAGATGTATTAGAATATATATATATATATATATACTCCCAATATTACCACTTGCTGCAGGGGTACTTCAAGTACCCCTGATGCACCAAAAATGAACCCCCCTATGCTGGGGGTCCCCATCTGGACCCCCGCAGTGTCCCTACATAAACCCTTGCTGCCTCTTGGGACCTTAAAGGACCTAAAAGGTCCTTAAAGGACCCGCGCTGAATAAAAAAATCAACCCCTGCTGCGGGGGTACTTCAAGTACCCACCAGAACCTAAAATGAACCCCATCACTCATGGGCGTCTATATAGACCTTTATGAGATTATTATTAACCCCATCAGTCCAATACAGGTCTATATAGACCCCTATAGGACACTATTAACCACTACACTAACACTATAAGTGCCATGAGGGTCCTCTAGGACCCCCAGGACACAAAGTATAGGCACTACACTATTAACCCTTTCCTACCCTAGTCCATTCTATTAACCACCCTATACCTAATTAACAATAATTAACCCTATGATTAACTAATTAACCCCCCTCAGTAATTAACCACCCCTCTAAGTAATTAACCCTATTTAACCCTCATCAAACCTAATGAACTTTATCACTAACCACTTAACCTTATCTAGACCCAGTTATCCCTATCTAGTCCTATTTACCCCTAACTGTACCCAATGAACCCTAACTATACCCAACAAATCCTAACTATACCTATTTAACCCTAACTGCTATTGGACTGATGGGGTTAATAATAGTCTCATGAGAGTCTATATTGATCTCCATGAGTGATGGGGTTAATTTATGTGCTGGGGTACTTATAGTATAGGGGTTCATTTTTTATTTACAATGGGTCCTTTAAGGACCTTTGAGGTCCTTTAAGACCTGTGAGGTGGGAATTTTGAAATGTTAATGCTGCAGAGGTCCCGATCGAGACACCTGTAGCAAGGGTTTATGTAGGGACACTGTGTGATCCGATGGGGACCCCCAGCATAGGGGGGTTAATTTTAGGTGCCGCAAGGGTAGTGCAGCATGTGGATTTGTTTGGGGAGCAGGGGGAGGTTTAGGGGCCGGATGGAGGTTTGGGGGCCAAAGTGGGGGTCTCTTTTGCTACTCCGGCAGCATACGTAAGGGCTGTTCAAGCCTTTGCGAGTCCTCCCCAGCACTCGTTAGGCTTCGCATACATTTGCACGTTACAGGCTAGCTCCCGAGTGACTCTTTGCAATTTAATAGCTTAATTGAAAACGTAGTGGTTACGGGCTTGAGAGAACAAAGGATTTGCGGTTGTGAATTTCAACGTACTCAGTCCAATAGGCATTCATCATCCGTTGTTCGGCTTACCCCGCAAGTCGTCTGCAGGTTCGTTTACGGGGCTAATTTAATAGCCGTAAGTCATGCGGGCTACATTACTGGCCACGTTGTAAAATGTACCCCCAATTTAATGAGACTGATAGAGATCTAATAGCCTATTAAAACCTAGACCTTACACAGAATGAAATGACAGGAGAGATTAACAAAGTTTTTGTAGCGGTTGTAAAAACACAATGAGGGGTTGCAATGACACTTTTGCACACGGAAAATAAACATTGAAGCTTTCAACAAAGTTTTTTTGCAGCCTTTTCATAGCTTTGTGGAATAAATAAGAAAGGGGCAGCAAACAAATAATAAATAGACTAGTATTAAAATTATGAAGAAGTAATACTTTAGATGGGTGTAAGTTATCAGAAATCACTGGCAACTAAACTAAACTGAAGTGTAATATATTTATAGATTGTTTTATTCATACATATGTGGCTGTATTTATATTTCGAATTATACCATGGAGAGACTTAATTATATTTTTGTTATGCTGAATGAACTAATATATTACTTGTTTTCATACAAATTGATACAAGAAGCACAATAGGTAGTTTCAGTAAGACTTAATGCAGAGTTAAGCAAAATGTGAAACCAAACCTATTCTAAATTGAAGTTATGTTATTTAAAATATTAATTCATGGTATATTTTCCATTAATATAAAATATTGAAAACACAGTAGCCCTGAACAATAACTATTTAAAGAAATATACAATGATAGTTCAAGTAATTTATATTTCAAATATAAACTAGACTATTGTTCATGTTTCCCTTCTCAGGGGGCAACTCTTTTAAATTGTGGTTTAAGCTAGATGGCATGTGTTTGTAGCGTATTTGATAGGGCGGCTTTGGTAACTAAGAAAAATGAGTTTTTAGAGTGCAGTTTGATTAGCAATCAAGGCAGGGATTCTAAAATTGCTGCAGAGAAAATTTTATTGCACAAAACCTTTATTCAACATGCGTGCATAAAATTATAAGGTTAGCGTCTCACAATGGCAGAGGAAGATAAGACCTAGCTGTCACCAGACAGAGTTTAGAGTCAGCATCAGTACCTAGTACACTCCAGCTTACCTGAACATTGAATCAAGTATTTTCAGTCCCATGTATCCATTCTTCTAGTGCTCTGTGATAGCGCCAATACTAGGCAAAAAGATATTATTATTATTAATGTTGTTTATCTAAAATTCTGCAAAGCTGCAAAGTTTTTGTGACTAGTTTCAGAGACAAAATTATACACAATAAGGAGTTTCAGTAAAACAAAATGTTAAATCAAATCTAATTTTAATATTAAGTTATTGTATTTAAAATGTTAATTCATGGTATACTTTTCCATTCATATAAAATATTGAAAACACAGTAGCCCTGAACTATAACTATTTAGAAAAATATACAATAATAATTCAAGTAATTGATCTTTGAAATATACTGAGCATATTAGAGTCTATAATTGCATCAGGGATTACATACAGAAATAGGTAGCATGGTTTCCAGTCTGCACAATAATATATATATATATATTATTATCCTTTATTATCCTTTATTTATAACGCGCCAACATATTCCGTAGCGCAAATATATATATATATACAGTATCTCTTAAAAAACATATATATATACAGTATCTCACATAAGTGAGTACACCCCTCATGTTTTTTTAAATATTTTATTATATCTTTTTATGTGACAACACTGAAGAAATGACATTCTGCTACAATGTAAAGTAGTAAGTGTACAGCCTGTATAACAGTGTAAATTTGCTGTCCCCTCAAACGAACTCAACACACAGCCATTAATGTCTAAACCGTTGGCAACAAAAGTGAGTACACCCCTAAGTGGAAATGTCCAAATTGGGCCCAATCAGCCATTTCCCCTCCCCAGTGTCATGTGACTCGTTAGTGTTACAAGGTCTCAGGTGTGAATGGGGAGCAGGTGTTTTAGATTTGGTGTTATCGCTCTCACACTCTCTCATACTGGTCACTGGAAGTTCAACATGGCACCTCATGGCAAAGAACTCTCTGAAGATGTGAAAAAAATAATTTTTGCTCTGCTTAAAGATGGCCTAGGCTATAAGAAGATTGCCAAGACCCTGAAACTGAGCTGCAGCACAGAGAGAAAGACCATACAGCAGTTTCACAGGACAGGTTCCACTCAGAACAGGCCTTGCCATGGTCGACCAAAGAAGATGAGTGCACATGCTCAGCGTCTTATCCAGAGGTTGTCTTTGGGAAATAGATGTAGGAGTGCTGCCAGCATTGCTGCAGAAGTTGTAGGGGTGGGGGGTCAGCCTGTCAGTGCTCAGACCAGACGCCGCACACTGCATCAAATTGGTCTGCAAGGCTGTCATCCCAGAGGGAAGCCTCTTCTAAAGATGATGCATAAGAAAGCCTGCAAACAGTTTGCTGAAGTCAAGCAGACTAAGGACATAGATTACTGGAAACATTTCCTGTGGTCAGACAAAGATACATTTATTTGGTTCAGATGGTGTCAAGCGTGTGTGGCGGCAACCAGGTGAGGAGTACAAAGACAAGTGTGTCTTGCCTACAGTCAAGCATGGTGATGGGAGTGCCATGGTCTGGGCCTGCATGAGCGCTGCCGGCACTGGGGAGCTACAGTCCATTGAGGGAACCATGAATGCAAGCATGTACTGTGACATACGGAAGCAGAGCATGATTCCTTCCCTTTGGAGACTGGGCCGCAGGGCAGTATTCCAACATGATAACAACCCCCAAGATGACCACTGCCTTGCTAAAGAAGCTAATGGTAAAGGTGATGGACTGGCCAAGCATGTCTTCAGACCTAAGCCCTATTGAGCATCTGTGGGGCATCCTCAAACGTAAGGTGGGGGAGTGCAAGGTCTCTAACATCCACCAGCTCTATGATGTCATCATGGAGGAGTGGAAGAGGACCCCAGTGGCAACCTGTGAAGCTCTGGTGAACTCCATGCCCATGAGGGTTAAGGCAGTGCTGGAAAATAATGGTGGCCACACAAAATATTGACACTTTGGGCCCTATTTGGACATTTCCACTTAGGGGTGTACTCACTTTTGTTGCCAACGGTTTAGACATTAATGGCTGTGTGTTGAGTTATTTTGAGGGGACAGCACATTTACACTGTTATACAGGCTGTACACTTACTACTTTACATTGTAGTAGAGTGTCATTTCTTCAGTAATGTCACATGAAAAGATATAATAACATATTTAAAAAATGTGAGGGGTGTATTCACTTTTGTGAGATACTGTATATATATATATATATATATATATATATATATATATATTATATATATATATATATATATATATATATATATGTTTTTTTTTTCTTCAATATATCCCTGAACTGATATATGTTTACTTTTAAGTTGAATCTCTTTGAAATTGTTTTGTAAAATGAATATTGGAACTAAACTTTGAGTTAGCCTTATTGATTTAGTTTCTTCCTTATTTTTTTGTTATAGAGAGATGCAACATTTAATTCAGGCCTTTATGGAAAAAAGTAAAACATTATTATAGAATGGACATGATTCCTCTTTGTCTACTGATACTACTATTTCCTAAAGGGAACAATATTATTTCTATTTCCAATTTTCTAATATTTAAAGTACAAATGAACAAATATGGTACTTTCATATTTAAGATTACAGCATAGTCCTTTTGACAAATAAAAATGTTATCTATATGTAAGATTACCCTCAAAACGTAATCATTACATGTTAAATTTCTGAACCAGTTAATCTGTTGTTCTTTCACTTTTTTGTTGCATAGAGCAGCTTTTTTTAGAGAGAAGAAGGAGGATTGGGGCGAGGAGAGAATGACCCCTGAAATGTGACATTGCCATTAGTCATAATTGTAAATAGGTTATTGAAGAGCTGGCTTGCAGTTGACATGTTCTTTATTTAAATCTGTTCACAATGGTAAGGACCTCATAAATGATTCACTTCACTTTAGCAAGTGAGCCAGCTGGTTCCCTGCATCAATAACCTTTAGAACCACTTGTGTAGACTAGATGGTCCTGGTAAGAAAAGCTTTGTACATTCTCACTGCCCATTGAGTGCATTAAACCTGAACAAAATGACTGATTCATTTTGCTATATATTTTTTATTTTATTTATTTATTTGTAAGTGGATGCACTTGACTTTTTACTAAATTTGCTAGATTATTTTACTGGAAAAACTATTTAAAACTATCATTATGTTAATATCAACATAGACAGAAATATATTTATAGACTTATATAGGCATGTAACGCCCCTAAAATATGATTAATTTTAGTTATTACACTGTACTAAATATGCATTAATTAATATTTCCTTTTCTCTATCATCTTTTATTTTATAAAAACAACATTTTAGAGCATTTAGTAAACAACAGCTCTGTTGATAAGTGTCCCTAGCACATGGATTTTATCATATTGTGTCTACTAAATACAATAAAGAAATAGATAGACGGTGCAGCACATTCACATGTATATTGATGTTTAAAGAACCACTGTGGTCATAAATTAAAAATTATATTTTTTGAAGAACTTTACTTGGCAATAGGCAACATGTTTCTAGAATGTACAAATATTAAAACCTCTAATTTATTATGCAATTATGCTGCTGTGGAATCTATCATTTGGTTTCCAGTTATATACGTCTAGTTATCTACTACATTGACTGCAGAGAGAAATATTCTATCTACAAAAAGAAATTGTGGTAGCTACAATTACCAGTGCTTTAATTAGGACTAATATAAAGCTTATTAGTTTACAAGGACATACCATGTTGAGAAAGAAGCTGCAAGAAGCAGCCTGCAGTAAATAAGTATTGCATACAAAAGCTAAAATTGTAAAAGCTGTGCTTATTTTTTTATTTTTGCTTATTACCAGTTTAATAATTCAAGAGACCATATAGAAAAGTTACCACATTGCTCCATTAATATTGAAATACACCTCACTTTTGAGACCATGAGCCTCATTCAATTGCAATTAGGTTATACAGGCCGTATGTCTGCGGGCTTGAAATTTGATACAATTACCGAGCGATTCAATTCAACAAGGCCTCAACTTACAGGCTGAATGCCGAAAACGTAAACCATTCAGCAGTATTTCAGATCCAGATCAGTTAAACAAGGCTGTAACTCCCGATTTGGAAACAGCCAATAGAAAATGAGACTGTCATCATTATGTCAGTAAAACATGGAGGTTACACGTCAATCAATTACCGTTTAGGGGTCCGATATGTGATCAGACTCACAATCTGGCAATGTACACAATATTAAAAATGAAGGAAATGTTCTAGTCCATGTGGGTGACCTGATATGTATTAACTCATTGATTCCCGAGATTGATATAACACAGAAATTACACATAAAAAAAATAAATTTTGATTGCTGATTTGCGAGCTTGAGACTGTTGTGTAATTAATTATTTCCCCGTCATTTACAGTGCAGTATTGATTTTTTATTTGCATTTACAGTGTTACAAACAAGGGTTAAATCCTCTTGCGAGTCCTATCTGGTACTCGTAGGATTTTCTTCTACTTTTGACATTTACAGGTGTGAAAATATTTACGGGCTTGAGGAATTTGAGAAATGTAATAGTGATTTGCGATTGTAACTCTTGTGGGCTTGAAAGATCAAAGGCTTAGATAGGGTGTAAGTTAGGGTTGTAACAGGGATTTTCAGCCTGTAACCCGTAGATCATTTGCAGCTTGCAAAAAGACGCCAATTGAATAGCAAATTAGTTTACGGGCTACATTGCGCGCTCCCGTAAACAACAATGGCTCAATTGAATCAAGGTCCATGTTACCACTACCAATATGCCACCCTAACCCAGACAAGTCTTGCTTGAATATTACTCAGATATTTTTGTGCACCAGGACACAAAATAACAAATATTAGCCAAGAAAAAGAGTCATTAATAAGTTGTAGTTTCACACAACGTCATTTGCTATTTTCAGAAGTTCCGTCTTCAAGGTTTTCTTGTCTATTCTCTGGTTTCATTTCCTTTGGTAGTGATAAAAAGAAAAGGACAAAGAAGTAAAAAAACATCTGTAGTCTTTTTTTTTATT
Organism: Discoglossus pictus; assembly: GCA_027410445.1. Classification (NCBI taxonomy): domain Eukaryota; kingdom Metazoa; phylum Chordata; class Amphibia; order Anura; family Alytidae; genus Discoglossus; species Discoglossus pictus. The sequence goes on from CM050166.1 coordinate 202,040,520, forward strand.
TGTGAAATCTGATCTTCATCAAATGTTTCATGATATAAAGTTTTATAAAATGAACAAATCATAATAAATTTCAAATCTCACATTCTCTGTAATGTGTATTAGCCCAGTTGTAATTCATTCATGAAATTAGGCCAATCAAGATAGAGACAGACTCATGGCTTCTTACGCAAATGCATTCTTGTGTCAATTTTTGTTCTTTTTTATGTGTCACCAAGGAGTCATTTTTGTCCACACAATTAATTTGCACTACAAATGAAGAGTTATTATCCAAATTGTCACTTTTATGCACAGTGACAACTATACAGTCTATTTTGTGAAGAATGGATATCCAGATATTTATAAACCAATTTATTATTCAGCAGACTTTTTCTAATGGGTTATGAGGAACACTTTAGTGATCAATTACCTCTGCCAGTTCTAAATTTGCATTCAGGGATATTTTATAGTGAAATACTACATTTTATCTCTGCATTTATTCTTATTCTGAAGTTCAGTCTTTTTTTTACATTTGAAAATGTCACATTAAAGCAGTTTAGATAGTTAAGCAAATGCAGTCTGCTTATCAACATATTTTCTCATAAAACAAAAACTAAAGTGAGAGATGCACACCAGACAATGGAGACAATTGGAAACATTTTACAAATGAACAATCTCATGAAATGTACCAAATTTAGGCCTCTCCTAATGGTAGGACAGAACCAAAATGCCAGACATGCCTCCTCTGTACAGAAGAAACGGCAACATACATAATAACTACAGTAGTAAAGTATTTTTTTACCTAGGCACAGTAAGCATGCCTGTGTTACTTTCTATGGGCCATTAACTACTTCAAATGCCTTGAACTCATACATTTGGCTTTGGGTTTTTTGTTTATAAATGTTTATATGTATTCTATTGACTTAAGAATTCATTAGTGCAAATAAGTAATACAGTGCCTTGCAAAAGTATTCACCCCCCCCCCCCCTGGCATTTTTCATGTTTTGTTGCCTCACAACCTGGAACTAACATGGATTGTTTGAGGATTTGCATAATTAAATTTACAGAACATGCCCACAACTTTGAAGATGTTTTTTTTTATTTTATTGTGAAGCAAATAACTAATAGGACAAAATAACAGAAAAAGTCAATGTGCATAAATATTCACCCCCCTAAAGTCAATACTTTGTAGAGCCACCTTTTGTGGCAATCACAGCTCCAAGTCGCTTGCCACATCTTACCACTGGGATTTTTGCCCTTTACTCCTTGCAAAATTGCTCCAGCTCCTTCAAGTTGGATGGTTTGCGCTTGTGAACAGCAAACTTTAGGTCTGACCACATATTTTCTGGATTGAGGTCTGGGCTTTGACTAGGCCATTCCAACACATTAACATGTTTCCACTTAAACCACTCAAGTGTTGCTTTAGCAGTGTGTTAGGGGTCATTATCCTGCTGGAAGGTGAACCTCCGTCTTAGAATCTAATCTCGCACAGAGTGGTACAGGTTTTGCTCAATAATATCCCTGTATTTAGCAACATCAGGTTTTCCTAAACTCTGACCAGTTTCCCAGTCCCGGCTGCTGAAAACATCCCCACAGCATGATGCTGCCACCATCATGTTTCACTGTGGGGATGGTGTTCCTTGGGTGATGTGATGTGTGGGGTTTGCCCCAGACATAGCATTTTCTTTGATTGCTGAAAAGTTAAATTTTAGTCTCATCAGACCAGAGAACCTTGCTCCATACATTTTGGGAGTCTCCCACATGCCTTTTCGCAAACTCAAAATATGTCTTTTTTTTTTGTTTGCTGAACATAATGGCTTTCTTCTAGCCACTCTGCCATGGAGTGTACGGCTTATTGTCGTCCTATGTACAGATACATCAGTCTCTGCTGTGGAACTCGGCGGCTCCTCCAGGGTTACCTTAGGTCTCTGTGCTGCTTCTCTGATTAATGCCCTCCTTGCCCGGTCCGTGAGTTTTGGTGGGCGGCCGTCTCTTGGCAGGTTTGCTGTTGTGCCATGTTATTTCCATTTGGTTATGATAGATTTGATGGTGCTCCTGGAGATCATCAAATATTTGGATATTTTGTATAACCTAACCGTACTGTATTTCTCAGCACCATTGTTCTTTGGTCTTCGTAGCAGTGTTTGGGTATGGGCGCCTCTTGCTTAGGTGTTGCAGCCTCTGGAGACTTTCAAAAAAGGTGTGTATATGTAATGACAGATCATGTGACACTTAGATTGCACACAGGTGGACATCATTTCACTAATTATGTGACTTCTGAAGGTAATTGGTTGCACCAGAGCTTTTTATGGGCTTCTTAACAAAGGAGGTGAATACATACGCACATGCCAATTTTCTGTTTTCTATTTATAAAATAAGTTTTATGTATATATTGTTCTCATTTCACTTCACCAACTTAGACTATTGTGTTCTGATCCATCACATAAAGTTCAGATTAACAAAACATTTAACTTAAGGCTGTAATGTAAGAAAATAGGTAAAATGTCAAGGGGGGTGAATACTTTTGCAAGGCACTGTATTTGCTGAATATGAAGCAATATTAAGAGTGATTTTAAGTGTGTTTAAATTCATGAATTGGGCAATAGAATAGGGCCCGATGCCTTGAAGAGACCCTAGCAGCTTTGTATTACAAAAACTTACAAAAATTTAAAGGAAAGAAAATATCTTTTAGAGGAAACTGATATGTCTCAAACACACCGATTGACCTGTTTCCTTCTCAGTAAACATTATTTCCACTGTAGCTAAGGATTATTGGTAGTGACATGCAAATGAGGCTCAAAACATACCACCTTTTTCCTTAGACCCACTTAACTATAGCCTAATCCATGTCTATGTGCTGTCTGAGAGCAGGGTCCATATAACTAAACCAAATCCCATCTTAAGTGGGCTTGAGGCAAACAGGTGATTTGCATATTAGTACCCAGAATCCTTAGCTATTTTAAAAATACTGTTTACTGAGAACATCACTGGGAATACTGTTCTCCTGACCTGCTTGAGACATGTAATAATAATTATTTTCTTCCTGGATATAGAATGGATGGTGGAAATCACCTTTCTTTCCAACATAACATATTAGGAAAACCCATGGCAGTAAATAGTTTAGGATATTGGGGTTTTAACCAGGCTTGGAAATATTGGTGAATTAAAGTGATTGGTTATAATTAATGGAAGGGATGGGTGGTATATGGTAGCGAGGTGTGTGTATAATATAATAATAGCTTCATCTACCATATCAAGTTGTGTGGGTTTGTTATAGGGTTAAGCCATAGTAGACAATACGCCACTGCAAATGGACACAACTTAATAGTGTACCCTGTGGGATGGTGCCTAATCAGGGTGCAGTCTCTTATCATACTTTACATTTATCTTTCCTGTGTAATGCTTTTTGTGTGCTGGGTACAGTAAAGGGTTAGACCCTTATGTTTACCACACAGATGTTATAATACGAGATTAGAGTGTTTGTCACATGCACTTACTGTAAGAGATTGTTAACTGATTTTGATGTAGTGCTTGGCAACAGTGCACACATCTGGCAAGTGCCATAGTGTGTGTTAATGGCCATTTCATCCTTTACAAATATCTGCTGCAAGGCTTTTTCATGTTTAAGTAATTATAATAATTGTTGCTTTTTCTGTTTTCTTCCTACTTATTAGATTTTAGACATCACAGTGAAAGTGTTACAGCATGGCTAATTCTGCATTTTTAATGTCTTACAGACACACACATGATGCTAAATGGAATAACAGTTTTTTTTTATTTGCAAACTAGATCTAAATGTAAAAGCAGAGCATAAAAATTGCATTACAGTCTTGCAGTGGAGTAATTTCAGTCTCTGCGGAGTACTGATAATAACAATAGTGATTAGTAATGCTGATGAATAAGCTCACTTTTATTGCAGACATTCAAATTGCCTCATTAATGCATTATCTTCAAGTTAAGTGTTAGAGCAACTAATTATTCAATCAATTCTTTTGCCCAGATCATGCTTGAGACGACACAAGGAAATGCATCACTCACACTTCCCTTGCCCTCCCATGCAAGCAGATATACTAAGGACATTAAGGTCGACAAAGTGGGATTGAAAATATATCTGATTTAAAGCAATTATTTCTATAATTACATTTTCAAATTTCATTCCATGCACTGAATTCACTATTTTAAAAAAATGCTACAACGGTGTAATTATTTATGTCACTATAGTATTTAAAAATGGTTTGTATTAATAGGGGTTCTGTCTGTAGTTTTTTTGCATTGTGGTATCTCAATGAGACCTGAATCTTTATCAGATTGCATGGAAAAGATATGAGATAATAGATACTGCTGAAATATGTGGAGTCGTGCGTATCCCATCTGTACATAAATACATTTTTGTGACAGCTATCTATTTATGTGAATGTTTTGCTTAATTATTTTTTACAAAGAATGAATTAAAGATAAACCACAATAGTAAAACAAGCAATGGCCCTTTAAAGGTATAAGTTGTATCTAGCATAAAGAGTACACCATGGGCCTCATTCAAGTGTGATTTGGCCAATTGAATAGGGCTCTATATAAGCACATAGTATATTTATTTTGCAGAAGTTTTTAGTTAGTAAAGACCTTGCTTTTGGATAGAAGTTCACTAACTAAAAACGTCTGTAAAAAAATATGCGCTGTGCTTATATAGAGCCCTATTCAATTGGCCAAATCGCATTTGAATGAGGCTTATGGGCCATATTCAATTAGTTACTTGCAAATGCCTTGAACTCATACATTTGACTTTGGGTGTTTTTTAAAAATAAATGTTTATATGCATTCTATTGACTTAAAAATTCATTAGTGCCATTAAGTAATATTTGCCGAATAAGTAGCAATATTAAGAGTGATTTTAAGTGTGTATAAATTTACAAATTGGCAATTGAATCGGGCCCTATGACTTAAATTATATGTTGTGAATTATTACTATTTTTAATTTTCCTGTGTTCATATCAAGGGAGCTATCATATTGGCTTCTCCCCACCCCCACAGTTTATCACCATGTGTGATGGGCTTTTAACAGGCTGTGAATCTCCATATTCCATCTTCTAATGCACACAGACATCTACTTACTGCTGTCATATAGTGCTGATGCATTAGAACTTAGATCACATGACCACACAGACCAATGCAATACATGCTATGTTTGGATTACAATATAGAGATTCATAGCTTACTACTTTCCCACCCTAGCGAAAAACACATTCTGAGTGATAAGAGATGGGAGAGAGACCAACAAATATTGTGTATAAGACAATCACATTTTATTTGTATATTTTTATTTTAAAAACTAGGTTGATGAAGGTTATTGTTTTTGTGTCTATTTTATGTTTTTATATACAGTTATAATTATTTACAATACACAATCAATCACATATTTTATTACTTAATATATGGATCAGGAAACTTTATTCAAGCTGACAGACCTCTCAAGATTAACAGCCTTATTAAATTGCGATTCGGACAATTGAATAGGGCTGTATATAAGCACAGAGCATATTTTTTTACAGAAGTTTTTAGTTAGTGGAGACTTTGCTTTTGGATAGAAGTTCACTAAGTAAAAACTTCTGTAAAAAAATATGCTCTGTGCTTATATAGAGCCCTATTCAATTGGCCGAATCGCAATTTAATAAGGCAGTAAATATCTAATTTTAAAATGATCTGTTAATAGTACTGAGCATCTATGAGAGACCTACACTAATGTAACAGCAGCTCCCGGTGTCCCATTATACAGCGGCAAGTGTGTCATTTTTTAAAACAGTAACCAGCTGCAGTAAACAGCTGGCTTACATTTAATACAGATAACAGATAAACTGATTGGTTTATAAATGCCACAGAATTAACAACATGACCTGTTATTACTCCTATTAAGTAGAAAATTAAATCCCTCAACATTAAAACAAATGTGAAGATCTAAACGATATTGCTTTCTATTTTTACCTCTGACAAATGTAATTCAGCGTTTTTCATCACCATTACTCGAGTACTCCTAATAGGTAAGGTTTTAATACATTTTTTTCAAACAGAAACAGAGGGGCCGATTCAATTGCCCAATTATTACATTTTTCCACACTTAAAACCACTCAATATTGCTACATATTCGGAAAATATTACTTATTGGCAGTAATGAATTCTTAAGTCAATAGAATGCATATAAACATTTATAAAGAAAACACCCAAAGCCAAATTTATGAGATCAAGGCATTTGAAAGTAGTTAATAGAATATAGTCTATTATGTGCAACTCATTTGCGTAGACTGAATAAGGTTGTGCAGTAAATAGGCAGTTGCAGGTTCTTGTGTTTCACACTCTGCAACAGTTTGGAAAATATAGGGGGGGGGGTAGCAACAGTGTAAGCATATTTTGAATCACAATACATTGAAAACTTGTTAATACTGATCTGTAATACTAAACTGTTGTGAAAGTATGCTATTACAATGTCCCTTTAAGTGTTTAGGGGGATGGAACACAACTTGTTATTTCAAGCATCTACAAGTGCATGTTTTAAATATTCCAAAAGTTTTCTTTTTGCATGGAAAATATTACGTAGAACATGTTAAAACTTAATTAAAACAAACATGAAATACATAGAGCACATTTTAGTCTGTAGAGCTGTAGGGGCAGTCAAACATTGTTGTGCTATGAAACCTTTATTTTTTATTTATTTTTTAAAACGTCCTTTAACACATTATCAAGTATCCTCTGAGGCAACACAAGAAAATCAATCTTTTCAGGGGCCTCATTCAATTGCGATTTGGCCAGTTGAATAGGGCTCTATATAAGCACAGAGCATATTTTTTTACAGAACGTTTTAGTTAGTGAACTTCTATCAAAAAGCAACGTCTTCACTAACTAAAAACTTCTGTAAAAAATATGCTCTGTGCTATATAGAGCTCTATTCAATTGACCAAATCGCATTTGAATGAGGCCATGTCTCTTTACTTAATTGTATGATACAAGGCATCATGCTATCTTTGCCAACAAAGAACCTTCTCTGCCTTATCAAACACAGGCTAAGTATTATATATTTTTTCAATGTGGACTCAAAGGAACTCAGTTCCCTTTTCTGTCTTTATGGCATAAAGTTACCTTTCTAGTTTTAATGTTTCTTTCTCATTTCCTCTACTAATTATATGACACAGTGCTTATTTTTTTATTATATTGATCTAGAGACACAAGAGGTACAATTCGCCTGGCTTCACTGATGTACTATTTTAAATACAGTGTTTTGCGTGACTTTTACACATTTTATAGCTTTATACCATGGCGTTAAAGAAGATTTCATTTTCAGTTGATGTTAATTAATTACACAAAATAGTCCATAATGTCAAAGTTAAAATACATATTTTTGTCAAAATGATTTACAAATAAGAAAACATCTCAGAATAAATACATCCAATTCCTTAAAGCACTAGAGTTTTGTTAAAGAGCACATAAAAACAAATGGCACAGTGAAGACCAAGGAGCTACCAAAAAAGGCAGGGATGAGGTTCTGGAGAAACAAATTAGGAGTAGGTTATAATAAGTATCATATACGTTGAACATACCCAGAGCACCATTAAATTCACTATTAAAAGAATATGGCCCAATTTTGACTCTGCCCAGAGAGACCTAAACTTTGTTTCATTACAAATTTAACACATTGTTTCCTAAAACAGACCAAATGCACTGAATGTTCGAAGATGCTTTTCCTTGTTAAGAAAAGTCTTGAATTTTAAGGAAAATATGGTAATTATTTCCCTGATATTCAATTTTCCCAAGTGTTTGATTGCCAGAATGCAGACTGCAGAATGCAGTGCTCGCGTGTTGCAAATATTGTTGCTATGAGTTGTCTGGTGATAAGTATTTTAATAATTTTCAAATACCATAAGGAAAGAGTATAAAAGATATGTAATATAGAACAAGATATAAAGGACTACTGAGTAATTGTATGTCTACTTATAAACATCCAAAATCTCCTGAACTAATAATACATGAGAATCAAGTAGCAAAGCAAAAAAAAGCTTCCTTAAATTAGCTACTTTGTAATAAAAAATATAAAATTGGGTCCAGCCACAAAGTTTCCAGCTAAAAGCACTTTAATAGGCACTCAACACAGTGGCGGAGCTAGTGAATGGAGGGCCCTGGTGCCAACATTTTTTTGGGGCCCCCCATAGGGAGGAGGGGCAAACATTTGTTTTGACTCCCAGGCCACCCTTCAGTGCCATATATATACACACACATTTATATAAATACATTTTCTTGTAAAAAATATATATATTTTTTAATTTTCCCTCAGGCCCCCATTAGCAGCACCATTCACCACCAACCCCCTCAGCAGCAATATTTACCCCCAGACACCCTCAGCGGCATCATTCACCCCAAACACCCCCAGGCCCCCCTCAGCAGCTATATTCACCCCCGGGTTCCCATAGCAGCATACTCACTAACCAACCCCCCCATGGCCCCTCAGGAGCACCATTCACCCCCCAAAACAACCAGGGCCCCCTCAGCAGCAACATTTACCCCCCCTCCCCCAAACAAACAGGGCGCCTTGTTGCACCATTCATCCCCCAAGCCCCTCAGCAGCCATAGTCACCCCCAGGTCCCCCTCAGGAGCATCATTCAACCCCTCAAAACCCCCAGGGACCATTGTGGCACCAATCACCCCCCCCCCCCCACACCATCAAGCCCCCTGCACTTCATTCACCCACCCTCCTCTTACTTGTGCTTTGCAGTCCCTGTCTCATTGCTCAGAGGCTGGATATTCTTCCCCTGCTGGAGCTTCATACTGGAATTCCTCTCCCCTGTAGAATGAAACTCCTGCAGGGGAAGGATAATCAATCTCTCAGTAATGGGATCCGGGACAGGGACGCCAATGCACAAGCAAGAGGAGGGGGTGAATAAAGTGCATGGGGGCTTGAGGGGGGTGAATAGTACGACAAGGGGCCCTCTGGGTTTTTAGGGGGTGAATGATGCTGCTTGGGGTGCCCCTCACAGAACAAGGGCCCTAGTGCCCCTCACAGAGTAAGGGCCATGCCTTACTGTAGAAATAGCCATCAGTATTCAGCAACTGAGCATAGTGCATTTTCAATTTCACCCAACAAAAATGGGGTCTGTATCTTTGGCAGTGCATTGGATGTGTCTAATAACAGCTAATGACATTCACAATACATATGCATACAAGCACACAAGTGTTGCTAATGTGTTAGCTCCTCATATAATGGGAGGTTTATACATAATTGCATGCTTTTAACATGCAATGTTTCTTACTTACTCATTTATAATTTATTGTGCAATTACAGATTGATGTAGGAAAATGATCTTAAACTGAACATAAGGATAGGCTGGTTGTCTAAATACTAACAATCTTGGCAGATTCAGGTCAGTTCAGGTACAACATATTCCACACACTGTCTGTACTGGTCTAGAAGATTAGAAATGTATTACAGAAGCACCTTAAGTTCAGCAATAGATGTGTCTGGCATTATTTACAGAAGATAAAACGGAAGTGAGCAGTTGTTTGTATGAAAAGCAACTTAAAACTTACTTTAACACATTGTCAAAGACAGGAACTTTCTATAGCAGAAACCCATAAGAGGGTTGTCTTCTGCATTTTTTATCATTTTGCAAATAAGGAAATTGTTAGAACTGCTGAGAGGTCAATAAATATTATTAGTTAGTTGATGTAGTTGATGTAGTCTAGCATACTCTTGACACATGATTTGCTAGAAATATCATTTTCATAAGTTACATTCAGTGATCATTTTTTAAAAATGGCTACTGAACAGCTACTGAAGTCCATATTTAGTCTTGTTGACAGACAACATATTTTTTGATATTAATAAAACATACAACCTTCAATTCATTAACTAATATATGCTGTGCATGGATACATTGCAGTTCTTGCTTTGACAATGGTGAGGGGTCTTAAGATGTCAAAAGCTTTTCTTTCGATCCATACTAAAACTCTTTCAATAAAACTGAATGTAAGTATTGTCTGCATCCACAGTTCTCTCCCATGTAAAACATCAGGTTAACTAAATAACCTTGACTTCCCCTATTATTGATTATTGCATGCAATAGTAAATTAAAAATTGTATATTTGATTTCTTTAAAGGTTTTTCCAATAATCAAGTTCTTTAAAAAAAAGCATACTGAAATTATGGATCTTCCTTAAGCAACTAGCATTAGCAATTGTAGATGTAATATGCTGTATTAAATAATGATTGTATTAGACGTTTTTGAAATTGGAAACTTAGAATTCACTAATTACAAATCAGGTTTCTTTCTTATATTGTTATAGACAGGAGGACACATGCCATGTACAGTGATTCATCAGCGTAGTTCAGTTGTCTCTCTCATAGTTTTAGTCTCTCATACAATTATATATAAAGTACAGAGACTTGTGACTCAGTTCTACCACTCTATGAGTCAGCATCTCAAATCATTTACTCAAAGTGTCTTTCAATAAAAATCATGTTCCAGATATTTTGTAAAATTATCTTTTAGTTTTACAACTAATCCAGTAACTGCTACATCAACCTGTTAGATGGATGCATTTTATATTCTTAAATCTATAAAGTTGAATTTATGCAAGATAAAGCCCTCACATAACAACATACACATATAACAGCAATGATTTTGTTTGAAGTGGGCATATAACACCATAATATGGTTCAATTTCCCTTTACAGAAATTAAAACCATCTTAACGTTGTATATAAGTAGTTTAATTCAGTAAGCAATGGCTAGATTTATATTGTAGGCTATTAAGCATTGAATACTTAAGAGGAGACAAATTAGGTCATGTAAAATGTCTAACGATTATTTCCATATCTTCATATGTAAAGTTATAATGGTACATTACCCAAACCACTTTCCTGCCATTAACTCACTAAGCTTGGTGGGTACCCTATCTCAACCATAGGACTACCCTATTTAAGCAATAATCAGATAAGATAGCAATACTCTAGCCCTGTCAATATCTCATCTATATGATATTGCTACATCTACAATTACCCAATCAGTGCCTTATAATAGCACAATGCTTTTTGCAACCTAACACTATAATATCCGTTATTCTACCATAATCCTTCCCATTAACTTTTTATATATACTTTATACCTAAATGAAGAATCCCTGAAGATGAAATGCACGGAGGGGCTAGGAGTAAGGTCAGTGGTGTGTGATATCACCTGCAGCATGCTTGGAATTGGAGTGTAGAACTGAGTGGAGGAAACTCAGCTAGTCTGTACAGATGTATAAGGATATTCATCAATGTATGCCTTATTTGGATGTTATACCAAATATAGTAGATACTTAGTAGATTGACACTGTTCAGCCCATTGTTTACTTTCATTTGAAGACTGAATCCAGATATTAGACAATTGTTACTTCTTTTGTCTTTTTCATGCACAAATGAGAGATATAATTAAGAGATTCTGTTAACAGGTAAACCTGACCAAGAGAATGGTCTCCGTTGGCCTTAATAAACGGAGCAGTGGTTCTTATCAAATCAAATATATAGTTGTGAGCATACGAGTTGTTGCTAACGCTTGTGGGATCTAGTGGCGATCCCGTTGCCCTCGCGAAGCGAGGGTCACAGTCTCTGGCAAGGAGCGCCGCAGGCGCTCCTTGCCAGCAACTGCGACCCTTGCAAACTTCACGTCATAACGCAAACAACATACGAGACACAAATCGGCCGCAACCCGCGGACATGAAAAAATGAAAAACACAATATATACACACAACACATACATACAAAGCTTACCTACAGCAAGAGGGAGCATCCAGGACCTCAAAACATTAAGTTACACCTCGATTTAACTCAAAATAAAAGAGTTTAGACACTAAAAACATCTCTAAGCGAGAGAAAAAATGGCCGCCGAACAAAACGAAAACGAGGCTACAGGACTCTAGACACGCAAAACACCACCAGAAACACGCAAAACACCACAAAACAGCTACGGATATTCCGCTACAGACGCATACCACACATTTGCCGCCAGTTTTGAACAATGCGGAAGTACACAACTACGCTAACGGTTTGGTCTCGCGCACGCACACTATTACACTGCACACATTCACCACGCTTACACAGTAGCTCCACACCACTAATGCTCCAGCAACATCAAAACAGATTGTCAGCTCTTCAACAGAATGCTTCCTGCATATATTACTTCAAAATAGGTAAAGTATATTAATTTATTAATGTATTATTTCTTTCATTATCATACACCAAACAGCATTAGCTCACTTACAATTTCATTGCCGTCATTTTTTGACGGACAATTTGCTAGTCCATATAATAAGAGCAGGAAACTCTGAGTGATATATAAAAAATGTGTGCATGTGGTTTATATATTCTACACTTTATTTATTTTTTAAGATTTTACAAAATAGAAGACCCTTAACAGATTTTGAAATTAGAGAAGGTATTATTTAATGGTGATGGTGATTCTGTACTGTACATAATCTCATATAGTACACAATTTAATGTCATTTTATTGTTCACTTATAAAATGTAATACATTTTAATTCCTTATGGTCCCACAGAAATTTGGTTTAACTAAAATAAGGATTTGTATTTTCACTGTAGGTGTAAAGTGACAAATATCAATTGTTTAATATCACTTGTAATTTGCATATGTGTTTAGTATTAGTTTTGTTTGATATATTGTTTTGTGCCTATTCTTACTTTACTTATAAATGTTTGTATAGCAGCTTTGTGAGTTAGCCATCTTGTGTAAAGATGGCTAGTTACTGGTGACAATAATACTGGTTCTCCAAAATGCCTTATAGAGACTGTAAAAATACAGCTGTTTCAACTACTAAAGATTGCAATTACTAAATATTGACATTACACTAAATTTACCATTACATATGCCTAGTTCTACCACTTCTACCAAACCATCATCCTAATCTTGTAATTTTTGTAACTGCTTTGTGACATTTGTCACGTTTGTTGCCATATTCCTACCTGTGCAGTATAAATTCTCCAATGGGGTTATTCTGTTTTAAATGCATAGTTTTGTACCTGGATGCATTAAACAATATTTGACACCATGGGCATAGGAGCCCCAAAAATTCTGGGGAGACAAAGTTTACAGAGACAAAAACCTGTTGCCCTGAGTGGTGCAATTCAACTCTACTGTCAGGACAGGCGGCCTCCAAGGGAAGAGAGGGCAGGCCAACCAAGAAGTATAAATAAAACATACAATAGTGGAGCGCTACATAATATAAAAAAATGTGTCTGCATCAAAGGAATGGTACTTATCCACCACCAATGGAAGCAGTAATCTGAGGCAATACAGATTATCCCTCAATTCTAACCATATCACTCCAAGTCCATATATGGATTAAAAAAAATATATATATATGGTGAAGTAAGTTTGGGTAATTTTAGTACATGGATAAATATTGTACTTACAAAACATAAAAATTGGTTATGTGCTTAAATATTATAAAAAGACAATTATTTAGCATAAAACTTATGTAGAACATCATTTTAATGTATGTATTATGGCAAATAATTTATATTTTGTGAGCTTTAAAAAAGAGGTTCTGCATATGCATTATGTCAGATCACATATATAGTTTGCAAGTGGGTTGTTGCTAATGCTTGCGGGCTCGCATAACGAGCCTGCCGCAACGTGAAGCAACCGCCTATGACTTTTGGACCGCAAATGCGGACCCTTGCGAAGCGAGGGGCCGCATTTGCAGAGGTGAAGGCTCCCACGTCGGCTGCAATGAGCCACAGGAGGTGGAGGTAGAGGCTCTACGTCACCTCACAACCGGTTACAAACCACCACACAAGCGACACTTGAAAAAAAAAAAAACTTAAACACACAGGGCCTCATTCTATTAACGGCCGTAGGAGATGCGGGGCCGCAAGGACCGGCCGCAAGCTATTCGGCTATTCTATTCCCCTCCGGCCGAGGATTCCGGCAGGCTTGCGGCCGGCGCCAGAGGAAAGCCTTTGATCTAAAACGGCCGCAAGAGTTTTGGCCGCAAGAAAAGCCTGGTTGCTATTCTATTGCTCCGGGAACCCTCTCTGCAAGGCTAAAATCGATCCGCAGCTTACTTGCAGGAAAAAGGTCCCGCTAGCACCAATTAATCACATTATAAAGCAGAAATAAAGGCATCCTGCACTCTGAGGAGACTATAAAGTGATTGTAGGTGTTAGCAAAAATAGCACAACATTCCCCTACACTCAAATCCATAAAAAAAAATTTTTTTTATATATGTCAAATATCCATGTAAAAAGTCCAGAGTGCTTGGAGCACCTCAGACCCGGCCACGCTGCGGCCGGAAAATAAACAGTTAATGTAAACTCGGATTTGGGCTGATGTGCAAGCTTGAGAGTGGGTTGCTATTAATCCTCATGTCCCCCAATATGATCCCTAGCATTTACAGAGCTGTACAGTGCTGTCTTGAATTTATTTTTGACTTTAAAGATTTCTGAGCTTACGGCCGGTTCCAAGATATGCTGCCGGCCGTAAGGGGAGATCCTTGCAGGGCTGTTTAATAGAATTGCGAGGTAACAGAACCCCCGCAAGGAATCGCAGCCTTGCAGCCATTTTACGGCCGATAATAGAATGAGGCCCACAATGACTAACTACGGACTTATACAAAAATATACGAGACGCGGCACTTAGAAAAAAGCATTACGGCCTCGCAAAAATACGATCTTAATGGACAAACCACAAACAGCGGCAAACATAAAAAAACACACAAATACACACAAAAAAACAAAAACACTTACCCACACCAAGGGGGAACACCCTCTGCAACACTGCTCAAATCTCGAATTGTGTCAAATTTACAAAGTTTAGACACTCGAAAATCTACTAAGCGAGAAAAAAATTGTCTGCTGAAAAAAACGAAAACGAGGCTACGTGACCCCTTAAGCCGCTAAATCCAACAAAGCAAATACTGCTTTTACAAAAACCTGTACGACCTACAACATACACTATTAGCAAGGACGCTTTATCATACAAACCCGCGTACCACATATACATTCGCCTCCATTTTACAACACAAACTTACCGAATGCGGAAGTTCCCAGCTACACTAACGGCTTCCAATCGTGCACGCAGCCTACTTACACTACACACTTCACACATTGCTGACACTTACACCTCAGCTCCACAACACTAGAAACCTACATTGTATGCTGCACGAACATGAAAACAGATTGTCAGCTCTTCAGTACAATGCTTCCTGTATGTATTACTTACAAATAGATAAGTATATTAATTTATTAATTTAATACTTATTTAATTAGCAGCACAAAATACATATACACACACACAAAAAAAAAAACCCTATCGCAATAAAAGCAAAAGACATTCACTGCACGCCTCACAACGAGCGCCAATGCTGCTTATAGCACACAAACTACATCAGGGGACAGCCTTGCAATAAGCACAAAAAACAGATCAGCGCCGACCTTACAAGGGGCCTCATTCAATTGCGATTTGGACAATTTAAAAGGGCTCTATATAAGCACAGAGCATATTTTTTTACAGAAGTTTTTAGTTAGTGAACTTCTATCCAAAAGCAAGGTCTTCACGAACTAAAAACTTCTGTAAAAAAATATGCTCTGTGCTTATATAGAGCCCTATTCAATTGGCCAAATCACATTTGAATGAGGCCCAAGGACAGCAAAAGTGCCTCTCATAAAAAAAATACAACAACCAAGAGGCTCGCAATGAGCACCGCCGAAGGCGCTCAGAGCAAGCCTCACAATCAGCGCCGAGATCTCACACCACCATAAAAAATAATATCTGCCCCAAACAACATTCCTTGACTTACAATTCTATTGCCGTCATTTCATGACGGGCAATTCGCTAGTAGTATATATATTTTTGTATTAAGTAGATAACCGTTGATTAATCTCCTATCCTCTGTCTTTACAGTCTGTTTATCTTAACAAGACTTGTTTCTGCACTGTCAGAGATTGTGGGTGTGTTTCTGTAGTTTTTATGTTTGGAAAGTGCAATCTTTTATATGTATATTAAAATAACCCAAACTTACATCACCATACATTTTAATTTTTTGTGGCTCTTTTAGCCAGATTCTTTTTTTTTTAACAAAAA
The DNA here is from genome assembly GCA_027410445.1 of Discoglossus pictus. Classification (NCBI taxonomy): domain Eukaryota; kingdom Metazoa; phylum Chordata; class Amphibia; order Anura; family Alytidae; genus Discoglossus; species Discoglossus pictus. The sequence goes on from CM050166.1 coordinate 202,056,613, forward strand.
CTAGTATAACAGAAAGGCAAAGATAAAGTGCTGAAAATCTGCAGAGAGCAGAGATAACATAAGGAAGAGAGAGAAAATGAGCGTAGAGAGAGAGAAAGACAGAAATACAGAGATAAAAAAGGAAACAAAGTAGTACTTTACAGAAAGAGTACCAGATAACTGGAATAACCTTCCAGTGGAAGTGGTGGAGTCAAACACTGTTAATGAAGTTAAACATGTCTGAGATACACATAAGGGTATTTAGGGCTTAATAAGTCAGACTTTTGGGTTCATAGAATGGGCAAGCTAGATGGCCAGTTTAGTTATCTATCATCAAATCAATGTGTCTGTGATTAAGGGAGGAGGCAAGAAAAAAGAAAAAGAAATAGACAGACAAGGGAGAGAGAGGGGAGACAGTAAAAGACAATGGAAGATAAAGAAAGAGACATGGAAAAGTGAAGGGATGGGAAAGGAGTGATAAATAAGGGTAAGGGAAAGAAAGAGAGGGAAAGGTCTACATAGTAAGAAGGGGAGAGGGAAAAGTATAATAGCCATTTGTAATTACATTGTTGTATGTACCTTTGTGTATGTACTATTTCTGCTGCTGCTTGGCTGCCCATTGCATCCTTCAGGGTTGTTAAACATTGGGGTCAAAGCTTTCCTGGGAGAGACATACTGCTACATAGTGCTGGCACTCTCTAGTGGCTCCCACTGGTAATGCATGATTAAAGAAAATGTTGGTATTTTGTGTGTCCCCTATTCATATAATTTGGATAGGGGATTTTATCCCCTATCCCCTCCAGTTCCTTCGCCCCTGTTTGCCATACACATACACTTACACCCTTTTTTTGAAGCATTACTCATTTGATTTAGATTTATTTGATGTTTTTCTTTCTTTTTTTTTTTTTTGCAATAACAAAGTACACCTTCCCTTAGAACTAACAAATATATTAAATATAAAACAGGCTACAGCACAAACATGCTCTCTATAGCTATATAGAAATGAAAATGTATGTGAGATGTATATCCTTGTATAATCATATTAGCAATCCAAATACTTTTTTTATTAATGCTAAAGAAAATATACATTTCCATTTAGCATACAATAGAGGCAATCTAACAAGAACACAAAATAATTATATATTTTCTATGAGCCAAGTAAAGCATTTAAATCGGAGTGCTAAATAATAATGTAGTAATCAACAGCTTTATAAAGAAACAATTACCATAATACTTAGTAGAAAATGTATATTGAACTGCTTTAAAAATTCTGATGTACTGACGAAAGAACACATTCTTTGTTAAACAAACAAAGAAAAGTGTATTATTTATACTCAATAACATAGTATACATAAATAGAAAATAAAAGATTTAGTAAAAGGTACACTTGAGGGTAAAAATACCTTTGATGCTGTATTTTTTCTAAACTCTATACAAGTCCAAGATTATAAATATTTATATGTTTGGCATTAAAGAGCAAGTGTAAGGGCTGTGAATATCCAGTCCAGCACTTGTTTGTTCAACAAAGCCATTAATAAATAAAATAATTTCAAAATGAAAGCTATCCACCTCCTTGCACAACTCACATGTTAACCTGAGACCATGAGGTAGAAGTTTATTTTTCCTGGTAGATCTGGTACAACGAATCAACAATGACATCTCTAATGTCGTCATGGGGAAGTTATGGACACAACACTGTTATTTGTAGTGTAATTGATTATATATAAGATGCAGCAACTAACAAGGGGGTATTGCATGCTGTCAAAACATTGTGAAGTCCCGTTCATTAATTTTCTGTCACCTAACCAAGTTGGAATGCAATAAATTCAAGGTGTACAGAAAATGTGAAATTAAATGTTTTTTTTTTTTATTACACTTGAGTGCAAACTTGATCCAGTATCAATATTTATACAAATGTAGGAATTAATTATTTTGGCCTAAAACTGATTGTTAGAAACAATTTAGTCACAACAGTCACAATGGAGCAATTACAAGAGATTAGTATAAATAACATTTTAAGCAAGAAACAATTAAAATCCTTGAGATCTAAAAAGTTTCGAATTCAACTTTGAGACATAGATATTGATTACAGACAATGTGTGTAAATTTTGTAGCTATACTAAAAAAAATACTTATAGTAGTCATATCAATAGGAATGGTAGTTCTTGACTTGTATTCCTTTGATAGAGATCACAAATATTATTTTTTTCTTTGCGTCATTCAGTTGTTTTCCGACTCTTTATGACCTCATGGGCCGTAACACACCAGGACATCTTTATGTCCATGGTCATGCTGATCCATTTGGTGTTCATGGAGTGCATCGCCAGTTCCTTCTGCAGTGGGCCACAGCATACAGCTCCTGGTATTCCTAGGTGGTCTTCACAGTGGTGAAAAAAAACGAATCCTAGCCACTGGACCACAGGGAACCCAGATAGTTAGGGATAGTCTATTTACACTAACTTTTTTTAATGCAATTCAGATATTTAGCAACTTTTATATTTTATTATTATTAAATCTAGAATCCCAGATAAATATCACTAGATATAAAGAGAGTATGAGTCAATCATTAGCCCAGTGTTGTGCAATGTAGCAAAAAGTTGTATTTTGGAAACTTGATATACAAACAATAGCATTAGTAATACAAACTATAAAGCCCTGTATTATTTATATTTGATATCAAGAGGGGACACTTCTCACATTTTTAGGGTATTATTTAGCAGAATTAAAATGTCATAATAAAAGTATATATATATATATATATATATATATATATATATATATATATACAGTTGTGCTCAAAAGTTTGCACACCCTGGCAGAAATTGTGCCATTTTTGCATTTATTTTGAAAATACAAAAGCCTTTTATTGAAGGGTAGTGATCACAGGAAGCCATTTATTATCAAATAGTTATTTGACTCTTTTTTAAATCATAATGATAACAGAAATCACCCAAATGGCTCTGATCAAAAGTTTACATATGTTGAATGTTTGGCCTTATTACAGACACACAAGGTGACAAACACAGGGTAAAATGGCAATTAAAGGTTAATTTCCCACACCTGTGGCTTTTTAAAATTGCAATTTGTGTCTGTATAAATAGTCAATGAGTTTGTTAGCTCTTACGTGGATGCACTCTACAGGCTAGATACTAAAACATGGGGAGCAGAATAGAACTGTCAAAAGATCTGCGTAACAAGGTATTGGAACTTCATAAGCAAGGTGGAGGTGTGGGCATATTACTTTCCACCCGCTGCTCATTCAATTGCATTTCCCCAGTTCCCTCTCTCTAGTTTTCTTCTTTCGAAGTTCACACTATCTGTCTCTTTTCACCCCTCTCTCTGCAAGTGGCTGTCATCTATTGCCCGCCTGGACCAGCCTCTCAATTTTTGAATAATTTTGCTGTCTGGCTCCCTCACTTTCTCTCCTCCAACATACCTTTGCTCGTTCTTGGTGATATCAACATTGCTACTGACACTCCCACTTTCCCTACAGCCACAACATTACTTGCACTTACAACTTCCCTTGGCCTCTCACAATGGATAGAATATCCTACCCACCATGATGGACACTCTCTTGACCTCATTTTCTCCAATCACTGCTCTATCTACAATCTTATCATCTCCCCACTCTGACCACCATCTCTTAACCTCCAGCCTCACAACCCCTTCCAATCCCTGCCCTTTATCACGCCCAACTACCAGAGCCCTCAGAAACCTGCATGCACCCCTTCTCAGTCCTCTCACTAACCTCACTTGCCCTGATATCGCTACCACACAATACAATTTGACTCTAAATTCCACCCTGGACTCTCTGGCCCCCATAACCACAGGCAGACGCACTCGCTCTCACCTACAATCATGGCACACTACACGAACATGCTACATCCAGAGGTGCTCCTGCAGCAATGAACAAACAATTATGGAGGAAAACGCGCTCCACAGTGGACTTCCTCTATTACAAGTTTATCCTACGCTCCTATCACTATGCCTTCAATCTTGCCAAACAGAGCTACTTCTCATCATTTATATCAAATTTGGCCTCCCCTTTCAACACTCTCCTTTGCCCTCCCCCTCCTTTCGCCCCTTCCTGTCTTACAGCTGAAGATTTTGCTAGACACTTTAATAGTAAAATTTTAAATATTCATAATGAACTCTCCTCTCAATGTGGCCATATCAAACCGTCTCCTCAACAAACAAACAGCACCCTGCCTTCACCCTTTCCCAAACATATATCAATTATGAACTCCCTTAACCCTGTAACTGAGGATGAAGTTGCTAGTCTTCTATCAACCTCTCGTCTCACAACTTGTCCAAATGATCCTATTCCATCATAGGTTATACCTACCCTCTATTCCATACTTATCCCAATTCTCACACATCTATTCAACCTTTCCCTAGACACTGGCAAGTTTCCATCACCTTTGAAACAAGCAATAATTACACACATTCTTAAGAAACCCTTATTTGATCCAGCTTCTGCATCTAATTATCGCCCTACCTCTCTACTTCCCTTGGCTTCTAAACTACTTGAGCATGTCGTCTACAATCACCTTACACAATTTATTTCCTCCAACTCCCTCCATGATCCCTTTCAGGTATCTGGGTTCCAGCTCCAACACTCCACAGAGACAGCTCTCATGAAAGTTACTAATACATCCGCTAGACGCATCTACCATACTAAACGATCAGTGTCTGCAGCACCTCTCTGTCAGGCACTCCATTGGCTTCCCATAGCCTCTAGAATAAAATTCAAAATCATGACCCTAACATATAAAGCCCTCCACAATAGTGAACACTCCTAAATCTCTGTGCTCATGACAAAATACACTTCCACCTGCCCTCTTCGATCTGCTAATGACCTACTTCACTCCTCCTCTCTCATCACCTTCTCTCACCCCGCCTTCCAGACTTTTCTTGTTCTGCCCCTATTCTTTGGAACTCCTTCCCTCACTTCACCAGACTATCTTCCTGCCTCCAATCCTTCACAATCTCTTTAAAAATGCATCTATTAAAAAAAAAAAAAAAACTATCATCTTTTGTGCATATATCACTCTCCTGTACCTTACCCACACCCTTTAGATTGTAAGTTTGTGAGTTTTCAATCTTGTGAGGTGCCTTAGGGAAAGCACTGTGTATATCTGATTAAAAGCTCAATAACAGGGCCTTCCATTATTTTCATTGTTTATATTTGTACCTAACCCCTGTATAGCGCTACAGAATATGTGCGTTTCAAATAAAGGATAATAATAATATTAATAATAAAGATGGAAAGGGATATAAAAAGATATTGAAAGCCTTGAAAATGCCAGTCAGTCCTGTTTAATCACTTATTAATAAAAGTAGTCGAAAATCCTGGGATCTCTTGATACCAAGCCAAGGTCAAGTAGACCAAGAAAGATTTCAGCCACAACTGCCAGAAGAATGGTTTGGAATACAAAGAAAAACCCACAGGTAACCTAATTGGTGTGACAGGACCAAATTTGCGTGACAAGACCAAAATAGATCGTTATGGTCACAACCATAAGCACTATGTTTGGGAGGGGTCCGCAAGGCCTATAATAAAAAGAATACCATCCCCACTGTGAAGCATGGTGGTGGCTCACTGATGTTTTGGAGCTCTAAATGCACGGGGAATCATGTGAAAATTGATGGCAAGATGAATGCAGCATGTTATCCGAAAATACTGGCAGACAATTTGGATTCTTCTGCATAAGGGCTGAGCATGGGACGCTCTTGGACTTTCCAGCATGACAATGACCCTAAGCACAAGGTCAAGTTGACCCTCCAGTGGTTACAGCAGAAAAAGGTGAAGGTTGTGGATTGGCCATCACAGTCTCCTGGCCTTAATATCATCGAGACACTCTGGGGAGATTTGAAACGTGCAGTTCATACAAGACAACCAAAGACCTTGCGTGACCTGGAGGCATTTTGCCAAGACGAATGCAGCTATACCACCTGCAAGAATTAGGGGCCTCATAGTCAACTATTATAAAAGATTGTCATTGATGCTGAAGGGAGCAACACACATTAATAAGAACTAAGGGTATGCAAACTTTTGATCAGGGCCATTTGAGTGATTTCTGTTATCATTATGATTTAAGAAAGAGCCAAACAACTATGTGATAATAAATTGCTTCATATGGTCACTGTCCTTCAATAAAACAATAAAAGATATGTTTTTGCATGATCAGTCATATTTGCAATTTCTGCCAGGGTATACAAATATACATATATACAATATATATATAGATATAGATAGATTAATAATGAGTATTGCAGTATATTGTCATACCTTTTGTACTTGACAACACCTTTTTTATATTGAACCCTTAGTTTGAATATAAACAGCAGATGCAGAGAGAGTGGAGACAGCATCTAATATCATCAGGTAAATACATATAGGGGGGATCAACGCAACATATTATATGAAACATATATATACATACTATATACTTTAGTCATCAGTGATATTCTTTCTGTTGGACAATCACCTCAATACAAGTGACAAACCTGTTAGAGTAAAATAAGAACAAATCACATGAAATCTTTACTTTAATTATATACTGTATATATATATATATATATATATATATATATATATATATATATATATAATTATTATTATTATGACTAGCTCCTACTTTTGAGGTCAGCAGCATGTAGCTGATGAAATACAGCACATTTTGTGACCTTGCTTGATGGGTATATCCTTAAACATATCAACCATCGCTTTCATGGGTAAAATGTGCAATTTATTTGACTTTGGAAAATAGATGGTCAATGTTTTTGACCATGGGTGACAGTATTTGTGAAACAGTGCAGTTTGTGAACTGGTAGCGTGCTGGTGTGGTTAAAGTGTATCGTGACTGGACAAATGCCACCCTTTGTGTTGAAACTCCAGAGCACCACCTGCCATTGATGTCAGAGGTGAATGTCGGTTGCGAAGATTTGTGAGAGGGCCTACCAACACGCTACAATTGAGCAACTCACTGTCCAAATGAACCAGGGGGCTACCAGACATGTGTCTAAAATGACAGTGACGCCAACCCTGTTGCGTATGAGACTCCAAAGCAAACGGCTGGTCACTGCACCCATGCTGACGAAAGGGTTCATTGTCAAAAACAGCTTCAATTTGCATGACAGTATTGAAATTGGCCCTCTTCTGATTGACAAAGAGTTGCCTTCTCTGATGAGTCGTGTTTTCTCCTTCATCGACTAAATGACCTTGGCGTATCAGGCTCAATACGTTTGAGAAAAAAACTCTGCAATCATTGTTGGAAGAACACAAGCTGGTTACGGCAGCATTATGGTCAGGAGAATGTTTTCCTGCCATTATCTGGGTTCACTCATGCGTCTGGTAGGCACTCTATCCATCCTTTCTTACCTGTAGCGGATGGGATTTTCCAGCAGGACAATGCAACATGTCATATGGCCAGAATTGTTATATATATATATATATATATATATATATATATATATATATATATATATATACTTTTTTACATCATATCGATAAGAATAATTAATACACTGTAATAGCCAAAAGCGATCACAGACAGTGTGAAATACAATAACTCATTATAAGATGTACAAGTGATCAAGAATAGAAGAAATTTACTAAGCATCTGAAATGTGCATCCCTACATTTATTAGGCATTGTTTACTCTTTTTATTGTAAAAAAAATAGGTCACAGCCCTTCAGCCTATTCTCAGCCACTTAAGATGCTTAGTAACTTGCCTAGATTATTTTTTGTGATATAGAGAAGATAAAATGAGAAAGAATAGTAGGACTATAGAAAAATGAAGATGTAAAGGTTTGACAAACCATCTTAGAAGCTTGTTTCACTTATGTCCCTTAAATTATATATTAACCTTAAAAATACCCGATGCTATTTAACCTCAGCTTCACATTCAAAAAGACCCATTAATAAACATTCTCATTAGCTAAGACTAAAAGAGTGACCACACAGTAAAAAAAGGCAGAATGTCTAATTTACCTTATAAGGTAACCAAAGTTCTCAGTGTATTTTAATCAGAAATGAGTGTCCATTTATACTAAAGCGCACTGGCATGGATAAATAAAATTAATAAACCCTTTAGAATATATTTTTTTCCATGTGATGCTGTGTTTCGCTCCATTTAGTCATTTTCTATGGGGCTACATGCAATAAGAGCAATCAGGAAGTGTCGATGGATATCTTAACAGAAGTTTTTTTCTTGACGTGCTTTCTTGCTGATAATCGGATCAAACTCTTAATATTTTCTTCAATTATACAAACAATGGAGGAAACAATAATACACATATAGTAAGGTTGTAAGATAAAAGAATGCAGGTTAATTTTAGAGATGGAAGTATCAAATGTGAATGGGACTTGGCACCCAAGCACATCTATTTTTAACATAATTCTCTTACATAGAGGTTATTGATTTCTCAGTGTTCTGACAACTGGAGAACTGCAAATACAGCCTTTTTTCACAAAAGTAAATTATGGAAGTGGCAGGTTGAAAAAGATAGGTGAGCTTGACAAGTCTTTTACTATAGAACAAATGATTAATTTGCTACAATCCCAAAGTACATAAAACTAATTGTCAAAAAAAAATCCATTTATCAAAATATTCTATTTAACTGCAAGATAAAACACATTTATCGGGGCAAAAACTAAAAACAAAGTGAAAAGTAAAAAAATATGACCATAGACTTAACCTGAACAATTTAAATATGATTTCTTTAGTAATATAAATCTCAATCTCAATCTCAAATTGTATAAAATTAAGGAAGAGCAAATGTTTTTGAATTTAGGAGTGGGAAAAGAGGACAAGAAACCATTATTTGAATCAATGTCATTATTAGAAGAGAATAGTAGCCAAAATTCAATAACCAAATAAAATTTGGAAGAAACAAAGTCAGTTTACGCCACAGTTTAATAACTTTGCAAATATATTTAGACCTGGAAAACGTAAATAGGGAAAACAACAAAGAAGTAACAAAGTAACTTAAACAAAACTGAGAGAGAGGCTCTGTTTGGAATTGGAATCATGTAAGTCCATAACTCCCCTTCTGGATCTCTACCTTGTCGTTGTGAAGGTGCATGTGTACATCAATGAAGCTGTGAGCTATACCGTGTAGGGTCAGACAAGATGGGCAAGTCATAACAGAGGTCAGATAAATTGTGGTCTACTGGATAAAGAACTGGCAACCTACTCCAGTGTCCTTGCCAAGAAAACCATATAGATAAGCACACTCATAAATACAGACAGATGTGCCTGGCATGCTGCATCCACATGGACACTGAAAGTAGTACACGTCTGAAGGACAGAACAACAACAACAAAGTCCATAACTATACACATACTGATAAAGGAGGTAATGTGTTGGTTATGGAAATATAGACTATTTAAAATGTACAAAGAGATATTACATGATAAAGCATTTTGGTGACTACAAAAAATAAATCAAAGTTGATCATTGATAATGCAAAGAGGCATAAAGTTATTGATAATCAAGAATATGATTTTTTGCTATGAGATGAATACTGCAATGTTGACCTTCTATGCTTTAACAGAAGTACACAAACATACCTCCCCAATGCAGAGCAGTAGTGTTCGGGAATGATATTGTGACACAGCATGCTAGTCTTTTTACAGACCATCATCTAATTCTCTACCATCATTGACACTCCTAGACATTTAGAAAACCTTAATATAGATCTGAATAGAATTTTGGCAAGCATTGATGTGGAAATGCTTTATAGCAGTATGTCACATAAAGCAGGAATTTATGCCGTTAAATATTTTTTTAAAACACACAAGAAAATTCATGATAATGCCAATTTCTTTTTAGGCTGATGGGAGGTCACTCATGTATTTAATGATTCCATGCAAGATCTCATTTACAATATTATTAATAGTGGTACTGTTTTGGACAGGTTATGAGGAAGATTTGGGATTTTTGCAAACATGTTAAAAAAACTTGAAAGTTAGCATTGAAAGTTAGCATTCAGGAGCTTTTATAAGAGTAATACCAACTAGACAATATTTGAGATTTAGATGAAATTGTAGTGATAATGATGAGTTCCAAACTGAAGCAAATAAATTAAGTCTGAGGTTTAAAGAAATAGGTTATCCTACCTATTGACTTAAATAAGCCTATCAAAAAGATTTAAGTAGTAATAGGACAGATCTATTAAGAGAATGTACGGTCAATAACAAACAATTGAAAAAAGACCAAATTTATTAAAAATAGATTTTTTAGCATTTTACCCTCAAAGATAATTCAAAAGCCATCAGGTCTATATTTTCAAAATATTGATACTTATTGAGATTGGATGAGGACATAAGAGCTTCCCTTGCACTGAATGTGCCTATTATCGAAAAATCTGAACTGAAACTTAGCCGACACTTATTAATGGCTTGTATCTTTGTGGCCACTGTTAATCTTGCAGATTCATTACCCTGAGAAAAAAAAAACATATATTCATCCAATTACTTGAGAAAGTTTTCTGATTAAAAATAGTTTTTAACTGCAGCACAGTAGGGTTTACATGACATTTAAATGCAATAAAATGTATTTACGAAAACCTACTAGACAATTTAGAGGGTGATTTTGGGAACATATCTTTTCCCTAAAGAATGACTATATACTCCTGTAGCTAGACATATGACTTTCTATCATAAGAAAAATCACAAATACCAAGATGGAGCAACTCTGGGCCATAGAAAACATGACCTTGACAAAATATTCCTTTCAAAAATGTATTTCATGTTTACATATACAGACACCTCGTGATCTGATGAATAGACAACCAGGGTTCTGGTATAGAAAACACGTTTAGTGCCTCTACTTTTTTTTACTTTCTATGCAGGAATTAAGTACCTTAACATTAAAATATTTTGTCGGTTTATTATTTCTTATGGTATTATAAAATTAATTGGCAGATTGCATATTTCCTTTTGTTTGTATGATTGTAGTACACTGAATTAGAGGTGTTAAATCAATAATCAGAAAACTATGAAATTGGAAGCACTCAAAGCTGAATAGCTCATACCTTTTCACCACTTCACTTACATACTTCATCTGTATAATTTAATTACACTGTATTAGATGGCATTAAACTAATAATGTAAAAAACTGCGTTCAATCCAACATTGAATGGTTCATAATAAAGGCACACCACTTCACTAATGTTATATAACTTAGCTTAATAAGACATGTTCATAAGAAAAATAGTTAGTACATAATCCCAGATAAAACAAAGTCAACCCAATCCCCCCCCCCCCAAACAGCCTATATATCACATTCTGGTGTGATACACACCCTCTGGTTTCAATTAGTTTGTATACTGGTTATAATTAGTGATGTCCCGAACAGTTCGCCGGAGAACAATTTGCGGCGATTTTCGCATGTTCGCGTTCGCCGCGAACGGCGAACACATGCGCTTTTCGGTTCACCCCCTATACTTTATCATTGAGGAAACTTTGAACATCATTTATTTTATTTTATAATTTTTTGTGTGTAATCTATGCCTGCCTGCCAGAGTGTGTGTGTGACAGGCTAACACCTAAGAGCTTATATTGTGCTTATTTTCACTACTCATACCTGGTGGTGTAACATACATTGAAAACAACCATTTTTTTCCTGTAATCTAATTTCAGTTGCCTGCCTGTGTCAGGCTCACAGCTTATATTGTGCTCAGTGACATAAAACAACACTTTTTTGACTTAATCGATTGAATATCAGTTGCCTGCCTACAGGCGTGTGTGTGAGGCCTACAGCGCCTACTCTGCCAACTTTTGCCAGTGCACAGTGACACTCATATCTGGTGGCACCTTAGATTGCACGCGCAGTGCTCCAAATTTGAAGTGGGAGGACTGACCAAGCATCTTTTTCCATCTCCCTGTTCCAAATATCAATGCCATATACACGTCCCCTAATAGTGGACGTAACAGGGATTAAACCGATAGGAATAGTACTACTTAACAGTACACACCTTATAATAATGCAGACAGAGGCAACGCGTATGATCTTCCATGCTGTGCAGTGGAAGCCCCCAGACTCTGACCTGTGTATAATCTTCCATGCTGTGCAGTGGAAGCCCCCAGACTCTGACCTGTGTATTATCTTTCATGCTGGGCAGTGGAAGCCCCCAGACTCTGGGAGTCTGAAGAAGAGGAGTCAGAGGAGGAAGGTGGCTTTGAGGAGGTGGAAGACCAAACACAGCAGGCGTCCCATGGGGCTTGTTGTCACCTTTCGGGGACCCTTGGTGGCTGGGTGGAGGAAGAGACCTTCAATGACATCAGTGAGGACAAGGAACGGGACATGGCTAGCTTGGTATCCAACCTTGTGCAGATGGGGAGTTTGCGGTTGTGCAAAGGGACTGTTTGCGGTTGTTTGCAGTGCATTAAACGGGGAGATTGGTCTGTTACTGTGAAGCGGGTGTAACCCTTACACTACCTGATCGATACAACATCATACCTGATGTTTTAAAGCATGTTATTCCAAACAATTTAGGAATGTTAGGTGATTTATACCCTTTATGGCTTAAAACCAGACTCTGCATCAACTATGTAATTTTCCGTGGGAGTTTTGCCATGGATCCCCCTCCGGCATGCCACAGTCCAGGTGTTAGTCCCATTGAAACAACTTTCCCATCACTATTGGGGCCAGAAAGAGTCCCTGTGGGTTTTGAAATTCGCCTTGCCATTGAAGTCTATTGGGTTTGCCGATGTTCGCCCGTTCGCGAACATTTGCTGGAAGTTCGTGTTCGCTGTTTGCGAACCCAAAATTTGATGTTCGCAACATCACTAGTTATAATACATCAATCAGTATTGTCACACAGTCTGTATAGTCTTTTCTAAGCGGATCCTCAAAACCAGTAACAAACTGGTACCTCACAATTTCTGTTTTTTTCAGTCTAGTATCCAACAATGGGACTAGATTCTCCAGGTGTAGTCTTGTGTTTTTCTTTATACATCTCGCAATATATATAAATCTCTCTCTCCAGGGATCCACACAGCTCTTTCAAACAGAACACTGTCCACAAGTGTCCTCTCAATATCAAAAACAAAAAGGGTAGGAAAAGGAAGTGCAGGGAGATCCCAATAGTGTAGATTAATAAATGGATTTTTATTTAAAATGCACAATAAAAAATGTTACATTCACATTTATGACCTCAAAGTGTATTGAGGTACATACATTCCATATCATAGTTGTCATCTTGCGTTTTTGTCCATCACGACATGTTAAAAGTAACACGTCGAAGTCGATCATTGTTGCCTCAAGATGAGTGCCACAGGCACTCATCGCGAGGCTCACACGACTTTCTGCAATGAGTGCCGGAGTCACTCATTGCAGGGCTTGCGATGAGCGCCTGGGGCGCTCGTCACGAGGCACGCACCACCTTGGGGCTTCAATAAGCGGCAAAGTCGCTGATTGCCTGTGCAGCCTATTGGTGAGCGTCGAAGGCGCTCATGTCAATGGCCCCGATCAGCTCTGAAGCGTGTAGCACTTTAACGCTGATCGCGAGGCATTCAACACTTTACGATTTAACATCCAAAATTTTGTCAACCGCGCAACTCAAAAGACCCCCCAAAAAAGCCAAATAATTTAAAAAATGTACTTCAACACTAGCACAGGGGGAGAGTCAGGGAGCCTATGAGTGAGGTTGTAAACTAATTTGGCTTAATTGGCGTTTTTAGGAGATCGAAAATTTGCTAAGCAAGGAAAAAAGTGTTGGCCTAAAAAAAGGAAAAATTCTCAAACAGAATCAAAACGAGGCCGAAGCCAGTAACACTTACCCGAACAATTCTAGGCACACGGGACTTAGAAAATACATGATGACGAAGCCAGTAACACTTACACGAACAACGACAGGCACGCAGGATTTTGAAAATAAAACCAAAAGAAGTCAGCGCGCCACAAAAAGCTTCAGCAGAGACACAGAGGAGAAAGACACAGGGAAGGGACAGGGGAGAGAGGGTGGAAAGAGACACATGGCTGAGAGATGAAGGAAAAGACACACAGGGGAGGGAAATAAGACAAAACAAAAGACACAGGACAGGGAGAGCAGTGGGATGGATTGGGGGGGGGGGGGAAACTGACACAGGGGTCAGAGAGTGGGGAAAGGCTCGCGATGATCGCCGAAGGTGGCCATTCCGAGGCACAAAAGTTGCAGGTTGCTGAGGCCTGCAATGAGTGCCAAAGGTGCTCACCTTGAGGCCCGTAAAGTAGATAGAAGGAGAGGCTCGCGATGATCGCTGAAGGTGCTCAGAGGGGGTAGAGCCTCGTATTGCCAGGCTTATATGCAAGTCGCTAGTAGCATATAATGTAGAAAATCTTGTTGATATAAACAAACGTTCCTGTTGTCACAAACAATGGTAGTGGAGCAATATTAAGTATAGTGGCACCAAGATGTAAATAATAAAGATATTACAGTCTCTGTAAATCCAGCACACATCAATGAAATCCCTATATTACCAATACTTAGCACATGAAGGGCAACAAGGACCCCAAATTTCTCTAGTATCTGAAGATTAAATGATTAAATATGGTGCCTTGATGTATGTCAGAATATTGAATACATTCTTAATCCTTTTCAAAGGCTCTCACTGCTGTTCAATGTAAATGTAGATTGCAAATTATAAAATCAAGAATATAAATCTTAAATATCAACACAATAAGTAAAAAATAATTACATTAGTAATCAAACCAAACACGTTTCTACCAACTATATGATGTTTCTCAATGATATCTTATACTTAACCAGTACCATGTATATTCTCTTTTATAAATACATGGCATTGGTTAATGCTAATTATGTTATGTTTCAAAGTGAAGATTTATTGAAGGCTTAAATATGTAAGTCATGCTCCTTGTATGTGAGTCCTAGGATTTACCTTCTTAACTGAAGTGACAGATAATACACTTAACAGCTTAATGGATATTAGTGTTATGTATGGTGCTTACAGTAACAAGCAATAATGTAAAGATTACATATTATTTGGACAGATGCTATAAGTTGGCTTTCAATAACTTTGCTCATTGATCAATAGTTAATCTAGCAGATACAATTCAGGGTGCTTATTGTGACAAAGCCAGTAACATTGCCAAAACGTATGTTGAGAACATTAGCAGCCTTATTACATTGCGATTCGGTAAATTTAAAAGGCCTCTATTTAAGCACACAGCATATTTTTTTACAGAAGTTTTTAGTTAGTGAACTTCTGTCCAAAAGCAAGGTTTTCACTAACTAAAAACTTCTGTAAATAAAATATGCTGTGTGCTTATATAGAGCCCTTTTAAATTTACTGAATCACAATTTAATAAGGCTGTAGATTTTCAGGACGTTCAATCTAAGTAATTTTTTGTATATTTATATATATATTTATATTTATATATGCACTGCATTCTGGGAACCTGGGCAGGGACATGCAAATTAATATATGAATATATATATATATATATATATATATATATATATATATATATATATATATATATCATACACTTGTAATCTAATTTCTACAGTACAAACTAATTTCTTAGGTGCTGGTGGAGCAACATGAGGAACAGTTGTACATCTGCCAGGAGGCAGCTAAGGAGTTGTGTCTAGGGATGCCACGAATATAAATTTTAACCTGTGCCCCATTTCTTATATTTGCTAAGAAATCATAGATTTGGTAAGAGAATAATTTTATTCAAAGTTAATAAGTACAATCTTGTACAATAGACACTGCAAGAATGGTCATTGCAACTACAGAGAAATGCTGATAAACTGTAAATAATTAACTTAGAAATAAAAAGGCAGGATAGTTACTTCCAGATGTAAAGTACCACTGTGTCTAAAGAAATGTGTTTGATAGACATAGTGAAGCATATCCTCTCTTTAACCAAAGAAGGTCACAGATCAAAGAAGTAATTAGTTATGTGTAAATACTTATCCAACACTTTCATGAGGATGAATCACTGATTAGGCAAACAATGGATATTTGCACAAAGCCATCCACATACTGAAATGAATGTGCTACTGTATTTGAACACTACCTCAATTCAATACACAGTCATCACTTTCAAGATCCTCTCTTATATTCATGATCTGATTTTGCAAAAGGCCAACAATGCCAGCCAATGACAGACAGAAAAGCAAGCTCAGCAACAAAATAATTTCACCCATGTATCTATCTTTTGTAATCCAAATTTTATTTCTTCAATATCCTCTCCCTGTTCCTTTAATTTAATCCAATTTCATATCTCTCAGCCTCAATCTTATTTCTGTTATGCCTTTCTTTTTTAATCTAACTACATATCTACTTGACCCTCCTCCCCCCTCTCTTCTATCTGATCTATCTAACTGCTCCTTTAGAGTTAAATATTTGTGTTCAATGTCATCACAGTTACTGCTCATTGTTGTACTACCTCAAAGCTCTGTTTTTGTCCCTTTGCTCTTCTCAGTATAGAATGCCTCCCTTGGCAAACTAATTTGTTTTCTTGGATTCATCTCTGTGCTGGCGATACCCAAATCTACAACTCCTCACATGGTTTATCTCCCTCCCTACTAACTCTAGTAACCACCTATCTATCCAGCATCTCTTCCAGGATGGCCTCACATAATCTAAAAATAGACATGTAAAAGACTTAACTCTTGTACTCGACCGGGGCGTGACCGGAAATGGTGTTGTCCACCTGTGTGAGCAGGTGTTAGAGACAAGAGGTCAGGCACAAATGGCTCCACTAGAGTGATGTATGCTACAGTGAGAAGAGCTTTCCTTAAGCTTGGTAAAGAACCTCTGTACGCCACACTTCCCCTGGCTTCCTAAATCTATATTTTCCCCCCAGCCATGTTTCAAGGGCAGTTGACCATTCCTTGATTAGCTTAACTATCAATGAGCAAATAGAAATTAAGAATAGATCAACCTGGAGAATTAAACCATGAACGGTTGAAAGATGCAGAATCAGTAAGAACCATCAAAGCTGAAATTGAGGATTTTTTTAAAACTAATAGAGGCTCAGTAGACTCTGCCACTACATTATGGTGTGCCCATAAATCCATAATCTGTGGCCTGATGATATCACGCACAGCTGCATTACGTAAACAAAAAGGAAAGCCCTTACGGGATAGTTTTATTCCATGACGAGTTAGATATCATTTTCATCTATTCAAAGGAGCCTTGTTTCCTAACATCAGTGGTTCAAACAAGACAGTGGAGTGGGAAATAAGCAATTGTCAATGTACATTTTCTCACAAAAGATCAACGTTTATTTATTCACAATACACTGAAAAGTTGTTGTACTGATATTTACAACCTAAATCATGTGGACTATTGCAATCTTAAACATTCAATTTATTCATACTTGGATTTTTCATATGTAATATTACCTACTTCCTTTATTATACAGTTTGGATAAAAAAATGTCTTGCTACTATGGTACTGTTAAGTACTACCATGAACAACATTTGATTTGCAAATAATTAACAGATTGCTCATTTTTAATCTTACTACTGACATTAAAATTCGGCCAATGCAGCACTTGTTTTTTTAATTATTTGCCCTTCAGATTCAAATTTTCAGTAATGAACTTTTAATAAGTTAGTAAAGCATAAATTAAATTCTTGCTGCTTTTTAATGTGAGATATTTAATTTTAAAACTGCATTATTGAGGTAAGGTTGTTAATTAATTCTTAGCCTGCAGTTTAATGCAAGAGGGATTTCTTACAGTAACAAACCAAAATTATTGCATGCAGCCACTAAGCCATATGCTTCATCAAATATTATAAGTATGTACCCACTAAGGAAATAACACTCCAGGGATAAGATACAAATGCTAGTGCAATGTATACTTAAACAATCACATTCTTTAATACCTGGTCTGTTATGGCTCTTAAAGGACCACTGAAATGGACCAGCTTTCATAAATGTTATGGTGATTAAAACTGATATTTTTTGATTTACACTGAAAACATCTGTTACAAACTGTTTGGCATTGGTAGAGTGTATACTTATCTGCAAATGGCTAGCACTGCATTTTCAAAGTAAATTACACTTTGCCACTGAGAATATGCATTAGCAGTATGTATGTCTAATCGCAATATTGAACAAAACGATTAAAGGGACAAAATTATTTTTTTCTTTACAGCTACCCAAAGATAATTTTTAAGATAGGAGAATTGTTGCATATCAACAGCCTTTTTAAATTGTGATTCGGCCAATTCTAAAGGGCTCTATATAAGCACAGAGCATATTTTTTACAGAAGTTTTTAGTTAGAGAAGACCTTGTTTTTGGATAGAAGTTCACTAACTAAAAACTTCTATAAAAAATATGCTCTGTGCTTTTATAGAGCCCTTTAGAATTGTCTGAATCACAATTTAATAAGGCTGCAAGTTTGGAAACACTTAATTACTTGCATTGCAGTTGTCTCATAGCTCAACTGTTTACTCCTCCCCTAGCACTGCTTTCTGACTACAGATTTCAATATATGTTAGCCAATTACAATAGAGACAGTTCCCCCTGTTGGAGAAAAACATTGGCATCATCAAATAAACATATTCTCCCTGACTACCTTTATTGGCTTACTAGTAGACCATTTAATTAGGGGTGAAAATAAGGGAGTGTTTGAGAAGTGGAAAGGAGGGTTGCCATGTCATATGGTAAGACTTAAAAGTAAGTTATTACTGTTTGGCAATTTTTTGTAATGTATGCAATAATTAGATTTTTAAAATATATTTAGATGACTGAAAAAATTGTAAGTTGATATTTGTTGTTCGAAATATATGAAAGTTGGATCATTCTAGTGATCTTTAAGATGCCCTGTTTTTTAAGGACAAACATAGAGTAAATACTTTACATATCCCCTATATTTAGCTATACGGAATATGTTGGAACTTTATAAATAATAATGAGAAAGAAATAATAATTCCCTACATCTGATTCGCATATTTAAACGATTTTAGAGTTATATTATGCATCCTCATGTAATTGTAACACATTATTTTGGTTTAATTCACTATATACAGTATATATAAAGAAAAGTACACAGGTGTAATGAGTGATAGATTTTTCTTTTTATAGTTTACATAATTCAATAAATATATTCTTACTTGTCATCACCAATTTATGTGTAGTACCCAAATTCTCATAACCTTAGGGAACCAGGGTGGCATTTCTCCCATGCATATTTCAAGCAGGTTTTTTTTGTGTGTTGCAATTTGTTGAAATATTTCTTTATGAAAAAAAGAGATTTGTTTGAAATTAGTTGGAGTGATTGTCCATACATAATTTAACTAATCTGAAAAAATAAACAAAAGATAGAGGTTCTCATTCAGAGAACAATGATAACCCACTCTGAGGGGAACTCCTTTTAGCTCACTTGTTCCCTTCACAGGGAGAAATATCTTGTCGTATATCAGTCTGGTCTCACTCAAAAGAGTCCAGACCCCAAATACCAGGCAATGCTACCCAGAACAGGAGAAACACCAAACCCCAGAAGTAAATTTCAGCCAAAGTTGGGCCTCAACAGTAGAGTGTAGCTGAACTCTCACAGTGAGCAAGGAGTCCACGTCATGAGCCTCACCCTTAGGGAGAATAAGCCCTAAGGGTCATTTGCATAACCAACAACAATAAACAGAGATACACAATCAGAAAATAAACTAACCTTAATAGTGGGTTAGTTCTATGGACATGATAACCCACTCAGAGAGTAGCCTTTTTTACCTCATGTGTGACCTTCACAGAAAGAAATATCCTGTAGTATATCAGTCTGGTTTCACTTAATAGAGTCACCCGACACGAAAATACCAGCCAATTCTACCCTGAACAGACCTTTGATGGGCCTCATCAGTATAGTATAGAATGAACCAATTTAATATATGTTTCTGATATAAGTAATGTGTGTTAGATTAGATAAAAGTTAAAACAGGGAAAGTTCCTTGTACCGTTAAAGGAATTATATCCACACAATTCTCCATACCATATAAAACCATATAGAATCCCAGGATTATATTTGAATTCAGAAATTGGAATCATATAATAGTTGTATGGCTGGTTCTAGCTGTTTCTTTATTTACCCTACAATATAAAACAGCAAATATATAAATTAATAAGTTAAATAGTTATATTTATTTGGTGTTTGAGTGGACGTGGAAATAATATCTCTTTGTTGCATCAAAAAGGGTATTTGTTAATTTGTCACATTATGTTTTCTTTTTTCAAATAAAGCTCTCAGAGCTCAACTTATTCAAAAGTTTTACTGTTTTTGTAAATTTGTGCTCTGCCAACAAATGAGATCTAGACACTAACTATGCTCTTTGCATTTCCTGTTAGTTACAATTACGTTTTGCTTTATATTTTTTCATGCAAAAACACCTTTTGTAATGTTTAAAATATGTTCTTTCAAATGCTTAAATTGTTTTCCATGTCCCTTTAAGACGATCCTTTATTTATAAAGCACCAGCATTCAAAGCAGACATAAATGAGACAAACACAGTATTTTTTTTGCGATGTGTGATAGGGTCAGATTTCAGGTTTGAATTTGAACAACATACGGGGTCAGTGTAAGAGCTAATAGAATGGAATGAGATAAAAAATCTACAATCAGATACAATCTTTGGTTACTAGTGGAATAAATGTTTATGGAATAGAAAGTGTAGAGGAAAGATTACACTATATATTATTACATGCGGCCAGAAGCATGTCTACAGTTGACATCCCTTCCAAAAATGTTATGGCTATAATGTAATATGTGAAAGTGCTATTTTAACTGACAATAATCTGTACTCTGCTACATTGTTATTAGTGAAAGTTCAATATATCCCACTAAATATTATGGTCTCTTGATTATTCATTGAGAAATTGTTTCAAAGAATGAGGTGTGGATATAGGTAGTTTCACATAATATTGTACAGTTAAAAAAAATCACACTTTTACATTTTAAAATATATTTTGTCAAAGGAAAATGCTACATAGGAGAAATTATCAATGATTATTTTCATCCCGATACGCAATTCAGTCATTTTATTTAGCAAACTATCTTTGCTCTCATTAAAATAATGCAGTGATCATCTGCACATTATGTGAAAAGTACTTGAAATGTAGTGGAACTAGAGAATGAAGGCCCCTGGTGCCTTTATTGTACTCCCCCTCCGGTAGCAACTTACTTAGTGACCCTCTCCAAGATCCCTTCCCATAACAGCTCCCCTCCCTAATTATTCTTCCCACAACAGCACCCCTTCCCAAGTCCCTTTCCATAGCTGTTCCATTTCCTAATCTTCCTGCCTGTGTGAAGCTCCTCTGGCTGAAGCAGAGCTCCAGGAAGCACACATTCCATCTTCCAGGAAAATCCACTACACACACACACACATATATATACATATATATGTGTGTGCGTATATGTAGTATATATACACACACCCCACCTGCACCACTGGTAGCACTGCCACTGTACTTGATAAATTAGTCAATGTAAAGGAAACAATCTATTATATCTAATAAAGCAATGCAATGGAAATGGCTGGGAGCCCCCGGGGAAAGCAAATAAGGGAGGGGGCTTTTGACCGGGCTAAGTGCTAGGGTAGAGGGTAAGGTTCCAAGGGTGGAGCTTAATGGGAGGCTATTTAAGGGGGTGTTTCCCGTCATTGTGCCACTTGACAGAGGCACAGAGTGATGAAAGTTTCCCTCCCTTCCACACTGTGAGTTGGTTTTGGATGTTAAATGTTATTTGTCACAGCTTGGCGGGGGTGCTGCATCACCCTAGGAGGGAGCTCAGTAACTGGTGAGGTATCCGGTGAGTGGTCGTTGCCAGAGGTCCCTTGGGCACGGGGTTCCATTGGCCCTCTGGCTGGGTGGTGAGCTCCTTCCGTGTAGGGGTGTGCAGCTACCTCTTGTCATCATGACATGTTGTCATGTTATTAATAAAGCTGTGGCCTGGTTTTACCCATACAGGTGTATGTGTCATTATTTGGGGGTATGGGTACTTGGTTAAGTCCTCTCGGACCCCAGTCACTTATGCTTAGGTCAAGCATTCCTATTGATATAACTGCAAGACATTCCAAAATCCATGTGTATAGCAATGTGATTAATAAATGTCAAGATATAGTAATATTTACCTGTACACACACACTGCTCATACATTGTGATTTTAGGTATTAGTGATTGTAATTTTTTACCTTAGATTTTGCAATATTATTTTTCCCCAATTTTGCTTTTCAAACATTTGCCACATCCTTTAAACAGGTTGTTTTACATGCCATCAAATGTGATAATATTGTATTTGGTAAACTCAACTGAGTATTAGTTTATATGTTTAATTCTGTAGTGTGATTCAATAAGTTTAACAATGAACAATATAAATAAAGTGTATTGAATGGTATATTAACCTAGAAATATAATTAATTATATCACATTATGGAAGTTTTTAGATTATTTTATTGTCTGAGAGACATACCTCAGGTGGTTAAAAAGAAGATCTCACACCACGCTGTGTGCTATTATACTTAGTAATATTAGTGAATCAGACAAGGGGAGCTGGGAGTGGTCTTTCAAAATCCTCAAGGATTCTTCTGCTACACCATATTGCACTCAACAAAATCTGAGTCATAGATAAGCTGCAGATTTCTGAGATAACTGGTTTTCTTATTTGCATGCCCATGTTGTACTTAGTACATGCTTCATTTTTATAACATCAACAGCCTTGAAGTAATACGAAGTTCCTCCCAGTTTTGTTTAAAGTAACATCTGTTGATTTTTGCGTCTTGTATCACAATGATAGCAAGTCAATACATTTAATTTTGTGCGCATCTTAAACTGAAATTCTTGTTCAGAGAGATTATTTGATTAGATATGTCCCAAGGATTTATCATGCTGTACCTTCTGAAAATAGAAGTATATTTAGC
This sequence comes from Discoglossus pictus, assembly GCA_027410445.1. Classification (NCBI taxonomy): domain Eukaryota; kingdom Metazoa; phylum Chordata; class Amphibia; order Anura; family Alytidae; genus Discoglossus; species Discoglossus pictus. The sequence goes on from CM050166.1 coordinate 202,079,472, forward strand.
AGCTTGTACTACAAATGTTATATATTTGCAATACTAAATTACTGTGCCTTTCTTTTTTTACAGGGCATTTATATATGTTATTTTCGAATGGACTAGAATATCAGTTTCTGAAAATGATGTCTTTCTTCTTGGAATCCTTATGTCAAATAAATACAGGACTGTGAAATGCATTATCTGATAAGGAATTTATGAAACTATAAACGCTTCCCAGGCACGGACCTTGGTCTCATCGGAACTGTCAGCTATGATGGTATTCTTAGAGTCTTTTTGCTGGTGAATAATCTATTCCCTCCTCTGAAAGAAACTCTCTAAAACAGAAAAAAAGGTGAGAAATGTGGAAAAAAATACTGCTCTAAGCAGAAATGACAACTTAGTGTCTTTCTGAAGCTGTTTTATCTCTTGTTATGCTACTTAAAATATACAGTATCTTAGAACAGATTTAAAAAAATCCATTTATGCAACATTTCCAATGTCAGAGCTGATGCTGGCTGTTATATAAAAAAAGAACGATAGCTTTCTGTTTGTTACATTTTTCTGAAATGTGATATACTTATAAGATAATGTTAAACATAGTAAATGTAAAGCAGTAATAAATGTGCATCACAACAAAGTTACAATTATTTAATATTATTTATCTGTAATGTCATGGAAAAATTACATTCTAATTATTTTGAAATGCTGTGCAGATACATTTTCTTATTTTCTTCATTTTGTTACCAAACAGAATATGCAAAATTTTGGTTAACATCTATACACACATAACTGCTATAGAACGACTCATGCAAGGGATAATAATGGTTCTCTCTGACCCATTGCTTCAATATGCTGATATACCTGCTGTCACAAGGAGGGACCAGCTGGTGTCGTGTCCATCTAGTATTGGCCCAGGGAAAGGATTCTCTAGGCAAAGACTGGACTAGGCTTCTTTGGGGAAGAAAGAGAAGCAGGTAGCACAGTACTTTATTATAGACTTCTCCCCATCAGGGCTGTCATCACAATCACTCCTTCCCTCGAGTTACACAGTAATTAAAGACCCCAAAAGGATTGTGGGCAATTGGAGATCCAAAATGTCCAATTGCCTGGAGACACCATCAGATTTCTGATGAGCCCTACCCTGCCTGTATCGTATATTAAAATTACAAGTCTGCAGGGACAGGCTTCATCTCAACAGGCAACCATTGTTCCTAGGACCCTGTTGAGTCATCATAATGGCTTGTGGTCTGTGAAAACCATAACCTCTTGCCCATAAAGTTAGAGCTGTAGTTTCTTTAGGGCCCAGGCGATTCATAGCTAGCATCTCAAGGCATCAGCTTGTGGCTCAGGTATGCAATAGGGTGCTCCTTGCTCTGGGCATCCACCTGACTCACAATGACCCAATGCCATAGGTGGATGCATTCATATGGATCAACAAGAGGCTAGAGTAATAGGGGGCTACTTTGAGAGGTAGGACTATAGGGCAGTCTGCAGGTCCCAGAAGGCTTTCCCACACTGTATGATCTGGGTGGTATTCTTTCTGGGGAGATCTGTCAATAGCTTTGCCAGGGTACTGTAATGGGGAATAAACCGACGTAATACCTTGTGGTACCCAGAAAGGCCAACATCCGCCTCTAACTCATTTTGGTGGGCCACTACTCTATCAAAGCGATCTTGGACATCTCTGGCCAAGATTGCTTTGATAGAGAAGTGGCCCACCAAAGTGACTCACTACTCTCTGTTGTAGGTACTACACTTCCCCTATCTATCTGTCACTTTTCATGGAGAATAATTAATCATGCCACTGGGATCTATCAGTAGTCCTTAGACAAGGACTAAAAGATGGCTTGATGACCCCTAGCTCTAACATTTCATCCAACTCTCTCCTTATATTCCCATTCACAGACTCAGAGAACCCATAAGAGAGTTGCATCAATAGGGTGTTGACATCGGGGTTCAGTTAATCCATCCAGTTGGGTCAAGAACAAGCTTGGGTGTGGCTCTGCACTGCCTCAAGCTGCTGTCACTGGTCAGGGGACAAGTCAGTCATGATAAGGGAATCGGGGGATGGGTCTGTAGGAGCAAACATTACTGTTAGTACCCCATCCCCATCTTCCTCTTCTGCTAGGAAAATAAACATCAATTTGGGATTCCAACTTGGATATGGCTTTAAAATACTCACTTGGATTGCTTTTTTATCTGTTGTTTATCCAGTTATACTACATAGTTAGTGTTGGCTAATTTCAAGATGATTTGGAAAGGATCCTCCAAAATCACCTGGAGCTTGTTCTGGAATATTGGGTTTGTAGGTTCTGGATTACCAAGTTTTTCCAAGCCCAGGCTTTATGATAATGCCAGGACTTCTGCTTGATTTGGACCGCAACCAGATGCTCCTTGGCTACCCAGTCATTTTCTCTTAGCGACAGCACATATGGCACTACATGGAGTTCCATCCCCTGGTGATCTCCTTCCTAAAACTCCCATAACAGGTCTACTGCCCATACAAGATTTCAAAGGAAAAGAACCATGTGGACTCTTAAGGGAATAAACTTTTGCTAGTTATTCTCCAGGTCTAAACAGGCTCTAATCATATCCTTTGGGGTGCTATTGAACCTCTCACAAAAGCCACTGGTCTGGGGATGATAGGGAGTCCGCCTCAAAGAGGTCATGTGTCACTCGCCAAAACTGCTGGCTTCAGCCATAAGCTAGGTACCCAGATCTGACAAAATTTCACCCGGGTTTTCAACCTTGTTCGACTGACTAGGCCTGGCAAGTGTCAATAATATCTACAGCCACACAGTAAAAGGGAATCTCTGTAATGGACATGAACTGCAGTGGAGTCAGGGACACTGATGCTGACAAGATCACACAAGGCATACAAAATTGTGACATCTCATGATGTTTTGAGCCAATAAAAGGTCTAAGTCTGGAATTGGTGAGTGTGGCAATTATCCTGATACCCTGCTTAAGGGAGGTCATGCTCAATGACTAGCAGAGCTGATTGGTACATTTCAGGGATGTTATAGCTCCTTCCAGGACTGCTTGTTCCTTTATGGATCAGTCACCCTGTACATCAGACTGTCCTCACAAATATACCTATCCTCCTCAGGGCCTGCCTCACCAGTAAGAGTCATAGCCCTATCTCTATCTAAGCAGGGTCCTGCTTCACCTGCTGCTTAAACTCAGTCTGGTCTACCAACGGCTCAAACCTTTCCCCAGCTGCTGGATTGCTCCTGGCCCCCAGCTACCACAATATACACAGGCTTCTTCAATACAGCAGAGGTGCTAAACAGCCCTGGTACTTTAGTGCTAGAACTCCACCATAATAAGCTGGATGTGGTGACTGGTAGTCTCATGCAGGCAACTGGACAGGAACTATAAAATATTCCTCCTCGGGCCAGACACCATTCTCGGCAACAATCAAAGAACTGGTTGTCCATTGCTGTGTAATCGGCCACCCACTTGACCACACACACAGGATAGGGCGAGGGAACCCCCATAATTTCCTTGTCAGTCATTGGGATAGTCACACTTTTGGTGCCGCAACTGTTGGCAGCTAAAGCAGCGCACCTCACGCTGGGCCACTCCATGCCTAGGGTCTGAGTGGGCAGTATGTGGACTGGAAGGCAAGGAGTACAACGGGTCCCTTCTGGTTGGAGCTGTATTCCAGGCTGGGCTAAATGAATGGAGAGTGCTGGTCTAGGTGGCCCTGTGGGGCGGAGACTATTGGATAGGGAGGAACTCTCACTTCTCCTCAGGTCTCCCTGTACTGTTCCACCGGTCAACCAGCCTCTTCTGCCATGCTGGAGGGCAAAGCTAGAGAAATTGTTCAGCACAACAACTTGGGCTGTCTCCTCAGGACATGGTGCCACTTCCATCATCTATCGCAAGAGTTGAGCACCAGCTCCCCACAGGAGTCCTGCTTCCTGTAATGTTCCAGGGTCACCTGGTATCGGGCCAGCAGTATCCTCTTAACTTCATAGTCTTCTGCAAAATGGCAGGAAATGGCTTGGTAGGATGTTCTGGCTTACCCACTAAGCTGGCCCACCAGAAGTCAGACCAGTACTCGGGTTTAACAGAATTGGGGCTGGTATTGCAGCTCAAACTACAGCATAAAGCTCTTGATGTCTCACACATCATTATTCAATCAGTGAAAGCCTCTATAAAGCAGCTTTCAAGGTGGTAAGTCACAACCAACGGAGCTCTTGTTTTGATGTTGTGACTGTCTGTTTCCAGACGCCTTGCTCGCTCCTTGGTGACCTCCCAGTGACGGCCCTCATCACCCCAATTTCTTGATCTGGGGACAGTCCTTCCCCCAGTAGGGCAATCTGGTGGCTGTACCTCCTCGCCACCTTGAGGTCCTTAGAATGGGACAGGAAAGCTTCCATACAAGGGACTTTCCTGGGGTCATCCCCAGAGCCCTCAGGGACCCTCTGATCCTCATCCAGGCAGTGCAGCTGTGCCACAATAGCATTCCTGGTCCAGGGGGCTGGCACATACACCACCCTGTTGCGGATCAGCTCTCTAAGTGTGGCCATGCTGAGCTCATCATACTGGGACAACCTTACCACTTCTTCTCAGGTCTCGGCCGCTTGGTTTTCCCCTTGATAGCATTGATCCCACTGCAGTCACAAGATCACTAGAATACCAAATACTACACTGATCTTCATCTGTGAATGGAATCAAAACAATCCAGTCTGCATAGATTTAATGTCTAATGTGTTTTGTGATTATTAGCTTCTCACTCCCTCTTTATTTAGTATTCTTCAAAATCCCGGAAATTTGTTGGACTTGTTGCCTCTTCATTTAGTTGTAACTTAAGTTCAGTACTAGTAGAACTGAGTTTGTTTAGTCATTTGTATGTTAAGAGGAGATTGGCTTGCCACTCATGCAATATATGTTTTGCTGTCGGTACTAAAAATGTAAATGTTTTTATATAGCTCTCCAATTTTATCTCTCTAACACCTACTTTAGTGTTGCATTTGTTCATTTCAGCTAAAAATGAATTGTTTGAGTTCTTCAAGGTCCAGTCTGCGGTACTTAGCTGTTATCAGTCTACAAATCCTATGTTGGAAATGCAATAAGGTCAGCTTCCAGCACCACCTGTATGCTAAGGATGTCAAGATTTAGCATTCTTCTCCTGAAATTTCCATCCTTTAATGACAAATGTATCAACTGCTGACCAACATCTGTTCCTTGATATTATTGCAAAAACAAATTTTAACTATTATTGATGCCACTGTATATAAAACCCCTAAATATCTAAATCTTTCTTGCCATTGATAGTTGAATTATTATACAACAGTCTAAATATGCTGCCTTTTGGTATACCTGGTATTGCTTGTTAATTTACATCAGCAACATTCATCTGTGGAAAACTCAAAATCTGTCACATTCTCATATGGAACACAAACAAAATTGAATTTCCCTCGCTCACTATTTCCCAATTTAATTAAATCTCCTAATTTGCTTTTCTCTAGCCTACTTACAGAGCAATATATTTGAATGTTTCTGTTAGACACGTTCACTAGAATATTGATCATAGGCTGCATTTATAAACCTTTCTCTCAGAGGCTTCAACTCCTTTGGTATCAGGATGTACAGAGGTTTTTTGTTAGTGAAAACCTTGCTTTTTGATAGAAGTTCACTAACTAAAAACTTCTGTAAAAAAATATGCTCTTTGCTTATAAAGAGCCCTTTCAATTGGCCAAATCACCATTTAATAAGCCTGTTAATGAAAATGCCATTTGACAATTGCAAATGTAAAACATATGTTTGCATTTTCACATGTGAACCACTGAAAACCATTACCAAATGTAATTAAATAATGAATTAATATACATAATGGACAGCATTTATGATAACCAGAATTCAACAGTAGCAAAGACAACCGTAAATAGACAAGGAATGTAAACATTTTAAATCATGCATTTAAAAAAGTATGTTTTAAATATTACACAAACAAAGCTTTATTACATTTTCTTGAAAATAAAAGGTGCACAGAAGTAATTGGCAGACAAGTATTAATCATATATCTAGTTATAGAGTTATAGGCATAGACTAAAATAAGCTCTGTCATTTAATATTATACAAATTTAAATGAATATGTTTCTAATGTCACTTTACAATGAATGCTTACATGTTGAGAATATATCATAATTATCCATAATATACCCATAAAAGGCCCATCTTGTGCTAGAACAAATACAGCTTAGACATGATTTTGCTGAAAAGAAGAAACAAATTAGTATGTATTGCGATGTATAGCTTTATATGAAAACTGCATTGGACTGTATTGTATCTACCAGTAAAATGTTTCCAAATATTTTGCTGTTCACTCTAAGATATCTAAATGCATTATATACATAAGCGCTATACTATAGATTATAGTACAGAGCTAATATGCTGCACTGATCGTGATTCCTAATAAATTAATAATAGTTTCAGAGAGTGCCTATCAAATGGATTAGTAAATATATATGTTTTTCTTGTTATTCACTCCCATACTGGTAAGAGCTGGTGTTGTATAACTAATCAATGTATTGAATGAATACTTGTTCAGCCATGGATTGCTTTCTTCTAGCATTGGCAGTGTTGTCATAGGGGTCAAGGATCTTGCTCCATCTTGTAAACATTCAGTGCTCACATTACAGCAGATCCTTCAGTTTTTACAGTAGAGTCAATGCATTGCTTTTATACTGATTTAATAAGTAATGCAATCATTTAATGTTTCCTGATGACATAAAACATATTTTGGTTTAGGCAAAGAGTCATAACAGAGGACAAGGCTACAAGCTGAAAAAGGTTTGTGGTTTTAAAACAAATCTAAAAATATGAAAGATAAATGAGCCAAGTGGCTTTTATCAAATTATTTATTTCTATTATGTATGTATTGTATGCTTTTCTCCTGTGCATTTTTAATAAAACTCCATTATCTAGTGGAGAAGGCAACCCAGTCAGAGTTTAATGAGTTCATAGATCAGTTTGCTGCCGAGGAGCCCTCAGGCTTACATCAGCTGAATTCATTTCTGTGGTCAAGAATCAGTAAGCATTATAAGAAATACCTATTGCAGAAACATTAGTTGGAAATAACCCTGTAACAAGGTAACACCAGTTCCATATATAGGCAACCTTCTATAATTTCAGCATCAATGACATGGCTAGTAAATGGAGAAACTTGGTGCAAAAACATTTAGAGCCCCCCTTGCAACTTCTCTTTACAATGTAGGTGCCTGTAGGGGGTCAGTAAAAAAGTTATACATACATGTAGGTGGACAGAAGTTTTTAGTTAGTAAACTTCTATCCAAAAGCAAGGTCTTCACTAACTAAAATTTTCTGTAAAAAAATATGCTCTGTGCTTATATAGAGCCCTTTAGATTTGTCTAATTGCAATTTAATAACAGTAGCATGTATGTAAGCCATAAACTTAAACATTATGTAGAGAAAATCTGAATTTTAGCAAGCTCTGCTAGTGTCCAAGGGCAGCTAGTTGGATGCTGAAAACACTTCCTGTTGCCTCAGAGAATGAGTATTGAGCAGCTGGCAGAACAAACATGCTACTATTTGATTTTATATCATGAGTAGAGCAGGTAGTATGTTTATATCATTGATAGTCTATAATAAGATTATAACCTTTTACACCCTCATTTGAGTGTTGAATTTACATTTCAGAAACCCCTAGACATAACTCACAAGTCATTCCCATACGTGTGCATGACACTCTTGTTTTGGGATAATCTATGGGTTATCATGCAAGCTCTACACAGCCAACACACCCTTTGTACTCCATTTATATTGATATATATATATATATATATATATATATATATATATATATATATATATATATATATATAGATTATATTGAAGAAGGTTTATACTTTCTTACACACTATATCTGTGCTGTTCTTGGAACTGATACTCTACATAAATCATTATACAGGGTCGAGTCACATTATTATTATCACCACCACATACTTTTGATGTCAGCAACGAGTTGCCAATGAAATACAGCATATGTTGTAAGCTGGCTTGGTGGGTATATAAGGTGGTTCTGCAAACATGTCAATTTTGTGTAATTTATCCAGCTTTAAAAAGTGGATGGTAATTGACTTTCAGGCCAAGGGTGGCAGTATTTCTTAAATAGAGCAGTTTGTGAACTGTTTTCATGTTGCTGTGGTTAAAATGTACCATGACTGACAAATAGCACCATATGCATCGTATATAAAAGGTATGATACAACAACTATTGGAATAGCAATGTGTTTGCACCATCGTTATGCTAACATATTTCTGAGACGTTTGTATCTTTAAGGAATTTAATATTTACAGTTTCTTTTTATTGGCCATGTTGGTGAGCAAAATACAGAATTACTTAACTGTCTAAGTCATCAGTTATCTTCACGATTTTAGTAAATAATTATTGATTGCAGCTTTTATATGTTTATATGGATATTTACCTGTCATGTAATCTGACAATTTAAATGCTTGCTATAAATATGAACCCTTGTTATTTATATTCATGTTACTTGTAAAGATGCTTAAAGACACCTACTTCCCGGATTACACACACACAAGCATTTTATTTATTTTATATAATATAGAGGATTATAATAAAAAATGCAATAATCTATTCATCAACAAAAAGATATAAAAGGTTGGCAGAACAGATGCATTAAGCAGCTTCTGCTTTTCAACACTCCCATGTGACCAAGTGTCAGGGGAATGAGTCGTCTCTGCGGATATAAGTAACTCAGAGCTTATTACTACTTAAAGGAGTGAAAACTCCTAAATAAGAGAGAGGAAGACTTACCTTGAGCCCTCCATGGGACCTACTGCACCACAAGTGATCATATTGATGGCTGTGGTATATCTCTCACTCGCATTGTAGGAATCCTTGCTGGGACCAGATTTAAATTGTGGTTGTTCCCTTGCACAATATCTACACTTTTATTGGAGAAGGATGCAAAAAGATAATGGTCTGTCCTGTGACTGCCAATTCTAGTGCTGCAGTAAAAAATGTATATATAATAAATATATGACGAAAAAGTTTTTATTCTAACTTGATGGGTTTCTTCTATATAGGCACTAGGACTTTACTTATTCCAATATATACTGGAGATATATATATATATATATAGTAAATAAAAAGTACATCTGTGTTCACATCTGGATGTCTAAAGCAAGTAAAAAAAATTGATTCCAGCTCAGAGTTCTGAGAAAAAAAGGTTAATACACTGCATTCTGGGAAGTTGAGCCGGGACACACATATATGGCCACAAATGCCTCGCTCTTCATTTCGTAGCCATTATCAAACATGGCTTCTTTTAAGCTTAAGCATGCTGTATTACACAGCTTTAATGCAAAGCCGAGGTTGGATATATATATTTATATTGAGGGGAAAAGTATTTGATCCTCTTCTGATTTTTAACGTTTGTCCACTGACAAAGAAATGATCAGTCTATAATTGTAATGGTAGGTGTATTTTAACAGTGAGAGACAGAATAACAAAAAAACAAAAAAGAAAAATGCATGTCAAAAACGTTTTACATTGATTTGCAGGTCAATGAGTGAAATAAGTATTTGATCCCCTATCAATCAGCAGGATTTCTGGCTCCCATGTGTCTTTTATATAGCTAACAAGCTGAGATTAGGAGCACTCTCTTAAAGTGAGTGCTCCTAATCTCAGCTCGTTACCTGTATAAAAGACACTTGTCCACAAAAGCAATCAATCAATCAGATTCTAAACTCTCCACCATGACCAAGACCAAAGAGCTGTCCAAGGATGTCAGGGACAATATTGCAGACCTACACAATGCTGGAATGGGCTACAAGACCATCGCCAAGCAGCTTGGTGATAAGGTGACGACAGTTGGTGAGATTATTTGCAAATGGAAGAAACACAAAATAACTGCCAGTCTCCCTCGGTCTGATGCTCCATGCAAAATCTCACCTCGTGGAGTTTCAATGATCATGAGAATGGTGAGGAACCAGACCAGAACTACACAGGAGGATCTTGTTAATGATCTCAAGGCAGCTGGGACCATAGTCACCAAGAAAACAGGACTGAAATCCTGAAGCACCTGTAAGGTCCCTCTGCTCAAGAAAGCACATATACATGCCCGTCTCAAGTTTGCCAATGAACATCTGAATGATTCAGAGGAGAACTGAGTGAAAGTGTTGTGGTCAGATGAGACCAAAATCAAGCTCTTTGGCATCAACTCAACTTGCTGTGTTAGGAGGAGGAGGAATGCTGCCTATAACCCCATGAACACCAACCTCACTGTCAAACATGAAGATGGAACATTATGCTTTGGGGGTGTTTTTCTGCTAAGGGGACGGGACAACTGCATCAAAGGGATGATGGACGGGGCCATGTACCATCATAGCTTGGGTGTGAACCTCGTTCCCTAAGCCAGGGCATTGAAAATGGGTTGTGGATGGGTATTCCAGCATGATAATGACCCAAAACACACAGCCAAAGACTGATAATTTCTTTGTCAGTGGACAAACTTTCAAAATCAGAAGGATCATATACTATTTTCCCTCACTGTATATATATCACTGTATATATATATATATATATATATATTAGTAATTATTAATCCATATCTATATAGATCAATAATTAATATTGCAGTATATTATGATACGTTTTGTATTGGACAAACGTCCTATTTATAGTGACAAGCTTTCAAAAGGTTCAACCTCTCTCAATCTCATATATATATATATGGATTAGTAATTACTAAATTACTAGATTATATATATATACTGTATATATTTATATATATATATATATATATATATATATATATATATATATATATATACTATTTTCAGTACTGCATACATACATACTTAAATCTATATTCAAGTAATAATTCTGATTATCAGACATCTTATACACAAACACACCATGGTACACTAGATCACAGTAGACAAGATCAAGATCCATTTCACACTTCAGGGTGGACAGGTGATCACTATAAGCTATATATAATTAAAGTTCACACACATATATAAATACCAAATACATCAATGATCTTGTCTGAAGAGTTAGCGGCTGGTACCTTGAGAGCAGTTATCCCAATTAAACCCCATCTATGCCATGTGTTTTTATTAAAAAGCTCTCAAGAATAGGGGTCTTGAATTCATCCTTTTTGTCTTTGTTACAATTATAGGACAGTTGCTTATTTTTAATGAAATGCTTGATCAGTTTATCACTCTCCCTCATGGCAACAGGTGAGAGTGGTAATCATAATTTATAAGCAGTGTTAAGTGTGTCTTTCATTACAAGGGACATGTATTAGGAGTATGCATATGTGTGTTTGTCTGAAGATGTTCTAGTCAGTCTGTGCATGCACTATGATTGGCTATTATTTTGGAATTTAATTTAGCTACAGATATGTTGTCTAAAAACTGGACACTTCACTAGAAGTTGGCTAATGTGGATGCACTGATAAAATAAATTACAGGTTTATTCAAATGTTAACATGCCAAACTGAGAATTAGCATGGAAATCACAAGGTATGTGATCACATTTCCTATGGCATTGCTATAAAGCATGGTTCATGTTGCTGACTGTATTGCCAAAGAACAATAGTCATAGTAAAGTTGCTGAATAAAGAGATAAACGGAAAGTAAAATGATCAGCCAGCTCAATCCCTGGTGAGAGAACGATCTCATTTTATTAGCACTGTTTCAGTAAGGTGTGAATTTAACATGTTTAGGTACTGTAGGTATTGTACTTAATGTTCAGATTAAATTAATGTTGCATGGCTAAATTGTGTCAAATGATATATTGCGATAGTCCCTAAAATATGAAAGATATACTGTACCTCTCCAGTATCTGTATATCACCTAATGGATGCCAGAATGTGAACATTGTTTTAATTGAGCCAAGATTAAAACATTTCAGCATAATGTTTCAGCAATGAACCAAATCATATACAGTATCTCACAAAAGTGATTACACCCCACACATTTTTGTAAATATTTGATTATATCTTTTCATGTGACAACACTGAAGAAATGACACTCTGCTACAATGTAAAGTAGTAAGTGTACAGCCTGTATAACAGTGTACATTTGCTGTCCCCTCAAAATAACTTAACACACAGCTATTAATGTCTAAACCATTGGCAACAAAAGTGAGTACTCCCCTAAGTGGAAATGTCCAAATTGGGTCCAAAGTGTCAATATTTTGTGTGGCCACCATTATTTTCCAGCACTTCCTTAACCCTCATGGGCATGGAGTTCACCAGAGCTTCACAGGTTGCCACTGGAGTCCTTTTCCACTCCTCCATAATGACATCACAGAGCTGGTGGATGTTAGAGACCTTGCACTTCCCCACCTTCCGTTTGAGGATGCCCCACAGATGCTCAATAGGGTTTGGGTCTGGTGCCATGCTTGACCAGTGCATCACCTTTACCTTCAGCTTCTTTAGAAAGGCAGTTGTCATCTTGGAGGTGTGTTTGGGGTCGTTATCATGTTGGAACACTGCCCTGTGGCCCAGTGGCTCTGCTTCAGTATGTCACAGTACATGTTGGCATTCATGGTTCCCTCAATGAATTGTAGCTCCCCACTGCTGGCAGCACTCATGCAGGCTCAGACCAAACATATATACACATATGTCTATATGTGTATATATGTTTTCTATCATATGTTGTGTTGATTCCCCCTATATGCATTTACCTGCTGATGTCAGATGCTGCCTCCACTCTCTCTGCATCACTGTATATGTTCAAACTGAGGGTTTCATCTCATATCAGTGTTTTTGTGCTCTTTGTGCCTTATCATTTATCTGTCAGTTAGGGATTTTTTCCTCAGTAGAGATGTATACTTTTAGTGGTGGTCATGGTCTGGGCCTGCATGAGTGCTTCCGGCACTGGGGAGCTACAGTTCATTGAGGGAACCATGAATGCCAACATGTACTGTGACATACTGAAGCAGAGCATGATCCCCTCCATTTGGAGACTGGACCGCAGGGCAGTATTCTAACATGATAATGACCCCAAAAATACTTCATTGTGAATTTATATTAGTAATCAAAGAGGGTATGTCTGCACAATAAGTATTCTATTTGAACTCAACCTTTTGAAATATTACTAATACAATATATATTGTATATGTTGTATTGATCTGCTAATATAGCTTAGTTGGGTCATATATATCCAAGTTTTGTTTAATTTAATACAGAGTGTTCCAGTGAAGTTACTGTATATGTGCAGATAAATCTAAGGTCAGAAGTTCTCATGGAAGCAAATGTAATATATACATTTACTTCTATTTTAAACACAATATAAGATACAATGAGAGATCCCAGAGAATAGCTAGGTTGCATAGTTAAAACTTTAGAGAATATATCAAACATAATTTCAACAAACATTTGCTTAAGCTTCACTTCACAATTCTAACCACATAACAGAGTTTAGTTAATCAAGCCCACTGTGATTACTGTTATTCCACATCATATGTTTTTATTTACTGCCAGTGCTGATTTTGTGACTTTACATTGAACACTTCATGTCCATAAAATAATTAAGGCTTTATATAGTTACATTTGATTGCACTATCCCTATAGAGATAATTGCCCATTTTGCTGAAATAATGATAGGTTATTTTTATTTTCTAGCTTTTAGGGATATTATTTGAATCTATTGACTTAGTTGCAGCTAGATTAGCTGCACAGCTGCTGCATATACAAATCCAATTCTGGACTTCAAGTCAGTCTTGGAAACTTCTCTCAATGCTCCTTCCATTGTAAGTCTATAAAGCAAATAATTAGTACACTCTAGAGAACTTGTTTAAAGTCCTGAAACTGACATATCTTTGGCATGACAAAACAGAAATAAAATTAAAGGACCACTGCACAATGAAAAAAAATATTTATTTGAAAATGTTGCTCATATTGGAATAGTAAAAATGTCATAAGCTAGTTTTTAACTAGAAAAAAAGAACGTTGATGCCTCTGTTGGTCCCTTGTGGAATCTATGATTTATATGTAGTGTGTTGGAAGCTGTGTCTGTGTGAGGGAGTATACATTTCTGTAGAGATATAGTTGCATTTCCTGAAGCAAGGAGTCTGTTTCTGGGCCAGTGAGGAGGTGGGGTTTGGTGACAATAATAATCTTATACAACGATCTTAATAAAGGCTGTTTGTTTCCTTCTTCCACACACCTCTCTTCAAAGGTAGCCAGAACATGATTCAGCTTTGAGAAAGTGTTGTAACAAACACAAAATGTATTACTATAATCATAAACGGAGTCCTCAATATTTGACTGTAATTAAGTTACAGTAGGCTGTAAGGGAGGCCGTAAGTTATTTTGCTATTTAATTGGCGTTTTTTTGTGAGCCGAAACAGGCTACGTGTTACGGGCTTGTTAAAACCGGAACTTACAGCCCATCGGAGCCTTTGATCTGTCACGTCCACAAGAGTTACAATCGCTAAAATCACTATACAATTGCTACAATTCCTCAAGGCCGCAAACACAGTCAAGCCTGCAAACGGCAAATGCCGGCCAAAATCTTACGGGTTCCAAATAGAACCTGCAAAGGGTTTACAGACTAGTTTGTAACACTGCAAAACACAATAAAAACACAAACATTTACTTAATGGGCTTTAGAATTCATTGCACAACAATTCCCAATTAACAAATAGCTTTTTTTCCCCATATGTTGTAATGGTCATGCATATGCCAATATGAAAAGTCATACTGCAACATGCTGAAAGCTATTAAAGACACACTACCTGATTAAATTGCAACACACATACATAAAAAAAGGCTGCCACATTAACCCTTTCTCACTCACATAGGCTCCAATCCGGACCCTAAAAATACAAAGCTCATCTTATATACATCTCACTCATCACAACTACATTGGGAAAACAAATAGTGGCCAAATTAAACCCCCACATCACATATATCAAGTACAAGGGGAACATTTTAGATTTGGTTGTCCCTAAGTTCTGTCTGACTCTCTGTGACCCTATGGACTGCAGCACCCTTACTATTGTCTCTGTCTGTGAGTATCCACAAGGTTTGCATGGAAAACATACTTTAGTGGGTTGCCAGTTCCTACTCCAGTGGACTGTGATTTGTCTGACCTCTCTGACCTGCCCACCTACAGTGGCCCTAAATGGTATAGTTCACAGCTTCATTGAGGTACACAAGACCCTTCACCACCAGCACTTAGCAATCCAGAAGTGGAACAGGGGAACATATACCACACTAATTTAATCTAACAGATCAGGAAGGGCCGCAAAAAAACATGTTGGTTGTGCAGAGGCATGTGGAGTAACAGCTAACTCATCTCCAGCAGGGACAATCTCCCCTAAGCCCATCCTGGAAAGTCCCACACCATTAATGGTGGTCATGTGCAAAGCTATATACCCATTATCATTTGGTGACATCCCATTAAGCGGTTTGCTATCAATCAATTGACATTATCACCTGTCATATTGTTATCAGGCCTTCAGGAGAATGTTGATACTTCACAGTATCACAAAGGGGACTTTGCATGTGTATTAACCCTTCATTTATATATATATATATATATATATATATATGATATTATTATTATTATTATAATTATTATATGTATTAATCTATTGCAAAGTAACTAGAGCTCATTAGTTTACAGATAAAGGAAGGTGACACAAATGGGATATATGTGGATGTCCCAAAACCCCAACCAAGCTTTATTTCATACACAGAGCACACTCAAAAATGTACAAGACTGTGCATTAATATCATGGGGGTGGGCAAGAGGCTTTTTTTGGTAAAAAGGGGATACCTAAAGGGGGTAATGTCATAGTCTAGAATAAGCATGATTAATAGCACCTACCAGGGTCACATATGGTCACTACACCACTGCAACCGGAATCTGATGAAAAAAAGGATCATCAGAAATCCCGTAATTTCATTGAAGAAACCATTAATGTGCATAGCACTTACAACTTGTCTAGAACTGCTCAATGAAACAGATGATTCAACCTCTGGACTGTGTAATCCAATCCAGTTTCACACATACAGTGTGTTCCCAAAACCAAAATCTAAAAAAAAAAGTTGTAAAAAAAAAAGTCGGAGGAGGATAAAAAAAAAAAAAAAAACATGTATGTACAGTACTTTGCTACGATTCTGGGTGAGGAGGTGGTGTTGGTGGTGGCCCGGTGGGGAGGGTCTGAGGACCGGCTGGAGCCTCACTCCATGAGTTTGGTGGTAGTGGTGTCACTGGGCCTGGTGGTGGTTTTGGTGGCCAGTCCGCAGCACATTTTTTGTGTTCATTCCTAACTATCTGACATCTAGGCTTGAACCTGGATGATTTACTTAATTGCAACTATGAGTAGCTATCATTTGCTAGATGTGATCTATTCTTTGGTTCTTGATCTTGATTGTTCTTGGCTCCTAACACTATCTTGATTCTGGCTGCGGTCTGTAACTGCATAGGCTGCAGTGGGCATACCCATACATGGACTCTCTATTGGTTGATTACTGTTGGTGTGCCCACGAATGGCAGTGATTTGTCAGCTTCATGGATTTAATGAGACATCAATCTATCCCTTGTTAAGTCCATAGAGCTAACATGTCAGTGTCCTTGTTGGTCATCATGTACATGTGTAGTGTGTGTAATGTACATGTGGTGGCATTGTTGGTGTATGTGATATTCACCTGACATGGAGGCTGGATCCTGCTAGGCCACCAGCTCCAGCGGTGGGCACCTGGCTCAGAAGATCCTTGGCTACCCTCTCCCAATCATTGTATCTGACTGTTGCTTGACTAGCCTCCTTGGCTATTATCTTCCTCACCTTGACCCTGATGTTATCAAACTGGTGCTTCACAGACCTCAAATCCCTTGCCGCTACCTCATTCCATGCCTGGGCCCTAGGGCCGGGCCTTACTTCCCTCCTCCCCCGCAAGGATAACAGGGCATCCACGGATGGCACCAACGAGGACCACATTCTCCTGGTGTGTGTAGTTCAGGGCCCTGTGCTTGCCTTTTGCCTTTTGCCCTCCCGACTGAATGGGGATCCTTAGCTCCCTTAACTGTCCCTCAGGCCTGTCCCTACCCCAGACTACCTCCCAGGATTAGGCACATCCCCCTATTTCCCTGTACTAGATGTGCCTATTTCTATGAGTACCCTGCCACCACCCACCTCTTTTACTCCACTATCCTCCTCTCCTCCGCTCTCCACCTCCTCCACTCCTCCACCACTCTCCACTATGCCACTCTCCTCTCTGCCATTCTCCTCCTACTCCTCCTCTCACCCTCCTCTCATCACCTCCTCCACCTACTCCTCTTCTCTTCCACTCCTCACCTCCCCCACCTCCTGCTCATTGTCTGCCTACTCTCTTCCACCTCTCTCTCCTCCTCGACTCTCCTCTTCTACCCGTCACTTCAAATTACAGTATGCAAGAAGCTGTGAGGCATGTCTAGGTGTTGTCGGGCATATTGTAACAGGGCTTTTTTGGCATTGGTGCAGTAAAGGCTTCTTTCTGGCACCTGGCGACCATGCAGCTCATTTTTGTTCAAGTATCGTCATATTGTGCTCCTTGAAACAACCACAATGTCCTTTTCCAAGACAGCCTGTACTTGAGGTTACCTGTGGGTTTTTCTTTGTTTTCCAGTTGTGGCTGAAATCTTTCTTGGTCTACCTGACCTTGGCTTGAATCAAGAGAACCCCGGAATTTTCCACTTCTTAATAAGAGATTGAACAGTACTGACTGGCATTTTCAAGGCTGTGGATATCTTTTTATATTCTTTTCCATCTTTATGAAGTTTCATTATCTTGTTACGCAGGTCTTTTGACAGTTTTTTTCTGTTCCCCATAGCTCAGTATCTTGCCTGCTCAGTGCATCCATGTGAGAGATAATATACTCATTGGCTATTTATACACAGACACTAATTGCAATTTAAATTAACCTTTAATTGACATTTTAACGTGTGTGTCACCTTGCGTGTCTGTAACAAGGCTAAACATTCTGGGGTATGTAAACTTTTGATCAGGGCCGTTTGGGTGATTTCTTTTATCATCATGATTTAAAAAGGAGCCAAACAACTATGTGATAATAAATGGCTCCATGATCAGTCATATTTTCAAAATAAATGCTCAAATTTCACTATTTCTGCCAGGGTATGCATACGTTTGAGGACAACTATATGATGGAAAAATATGTGTTTTATATGTGTATTTATTAACTGTTGCGGGATGGGGTGTGGGGTATGGTATGGGGGGGAATAGAGTGACCTAGATCTATGTGTGTCTATGTGTGTTATATAAAATATGTGTATTTGTATTATGTGTAATCTCTAAATATATGTAATCAAAGATTTAAAGTGTAAAATCGTAATTAGAAGAGTATAAAATATTAAAACCGGAAAATACTGCTCTCAAAAATCGCCTACTCTCTCTCTCTATAAATGCTCAAACCACCAACTCCGGGACCTGCATGCTACTTTGTCAGAATCTACAACACAGTCAATGCATGGCAGGTGGAACGCAACTTTATAATCTTTCTCTGTCAATCATCTTTGGCTAGATCCCTTTCTATTGGCTGAGTTGCCTGCGTCTCACTCCGTAATACTGTGATTGGATCGTAACTGTGGACCACTTTTATTCCAGCCCATTAACAACTTGCAGGTGCGGAAGGGGTTTGCGGCCTTTTTTTCTTGAACTATAGTGGTCCTTTAAGAAACACCTTTATACATAATAAAAAATGCTGAATCAAACGTGTGAGTTCACTACATCTTTAAAGAACTAACAACCAGTTTTAGAAGTTTATTTTTTAATAAAAAAACTTTTAGAAAGTAAAATAAATAAACACAGCTTTTAGTTTAACTATTATAGGCAACATGCATAGTTGACAGTCATTAAAATGACAGACGTGCAAATGTTATTACACTTTAAGAAGCTCTCATGATTTACCCACTACCTATGTCCCTAAACCTTTCTATAAACAGCACATGATATGGGCAGATATTGTGAGAACATCTTTTCACACATGCATGAGAGTATGTGTGATAGTATACAAAAAAGTTGTAAAAGATCATTCATCAGAAGAGTATTTTTATAGGCTGCATGCATGTGACTATGTGTGTGTATGAGTGTCAGAGCATTTACATGTTTGGAGAGAGGCAGATGTGCATGTGAGAGTGTGCTTGCAATAAGGGGCCTAGGAACTGGGCCAGATGGGGGGGACAAATCCCCTCCAGATTTCTCAATGTGTATGTTTATGTGTAGAGAAGCAGTTGAGTGTTTTATTTATACTATATGCAGTATCCCCCCCAGATTTTCTTTGGCTCCTACACCCATGCTTGCAATAGTATGAGTGCATGATCGACAGAGGGAGTAAAGAATGGAGAAAGATAATATCGGAGGGAGCTAAATCATTGCAGAGAGAAGGAGAAGATCTCAGAAAGAGTGGAGTTTTCTCCTAGCTCAGAAGAATGACTTTTCTCTTAGCCCCGTCCTCTAGAAAGCTCATGCAGTACAGAGTCAGAATGACTATATACCGACTGTTTGAGCTTCACATTCCATTGCATTATATTGCAATTTGTCTCAATTCAGTACTTGCCTGTGTAGTCTACCGCACATATATACAGATTATGATGTCTTTTCTTCCTAACCACATATGTCACCTGAAAGACACCTTGGATGCAGCTAAGATATGCATTAAGTTGTACTGAAAATGATTCCACGATTATGTGTGACAACAAGATCACACGTCTAGACAGGTGTTATTATGTTTCCTGTACATTTAGTCTTATATGTCCCTTAGGTTTACTAATTTTATATTACTTTCCTTTGTCGATTTTTATTGTTAGCCTTTAAACATTTTATTTCGGCCTATTGCATAGAACATTTGTCACTTTTTTATTTGTCTTGCCTCAAGCAATTTAATTGCAATTAAGGTGCCTCCCTTGGACACTGTAGTATTTTTCATGTCAGTTTATATTTCCAATCCTCTAACTGTTGGTGTTAATTTATAACTTCCATTAGTTTTCTATTAAATAACAGGAGTAATATAAACAATGAGAATTTTTTTTCCATCAGAGATCATGCATTAATTATAAAGTGAAATGTATTGATATGTTTAATAACTTTGTTCTTCTAACTAAAAATATATTTACCCTTCAAACTATGGTATTGTTTTATATTTGCAAATAAAATCTAATCCAGAGTTCCAATGCAACATTTATCCTTCCAAAAACCTAAATAAATATCCCAAATGAATTAACATAGCAAATATATAACAGCTCACAGAGACTTAAAGTCTTAAGTAACTACAGAAGACAAAAGCTACACATACCTTACAAAAATAAATAATATACATAGAGTCCTCAATAAATTCATGTTTAAAATATTTTAACTCCAAGAACGACAGCACTTACGATTACCACTTGATTTCTCATGCCTGGTTGCACAATCACAATATAGCAATCCTATATTATTTGATCTCTACTATTAATTTAGAGCCTGCAGTCTATGGATGAGATGACCATACTACCGTGTTGGTGAGTGTATAACTTTAGGTGTATATGAAGTGACCTCATCCTGTCTAGATGACCTGTACATTCAATTCATTCTTGATACAGCCAATAGCCTTTTGAATGTAAGGTTGTCATTGTTTTTAACTTTCTTTTAATAGTTTCCACTATTTGTAACACTATATATGATAATTGTGGATTATAGTTGTTCTTTGGGAACTTTGTTTTTTTCCCATAATGGGTAGTATGTGACAATACGCTTTCTCTCTAGGTGAACTATAGGGTGCTAGTCAGAAAGTGGGGCATCAACATAAGTTGTGCCTTCCAGGTAGGAGGGACCTTTTGAGGTCATAGGGTTCTACTGGCCTTACCAGTGGTGTTGAGGCCTTATCCATACTTACTTTGTCACATACTTACCTTTGATTATTTTGTTTTTCTTTTTTGTCTACAAGTTGATCTATTTAGTGTGATATGTGGACACTATCCTTTTAATAGAGTCATTTTGTTGTGCAATAAAGGTTTTCCCTCTCCACTAATTTCATGTTACATATATATAAACAATGTTAATGGGATACATTCAGAAAAAGTGAAGGGTAATATGGAGTGCCTCACTTAAAACTTTTAGAATCTACTCTGTTTAATATATTTATTAGTGATATTACTAGCAATTTTCAAGAGAAAGTTTACCTTTTTGTAGAAAGTTAACATCCCAGAAGGGTACACCAAACAAGTGATGGTTTTAAAGCAAATGGAAGAAATGGACAAGTGCATCAAATCTAAAGTAACTAATGAAAAGTGTAAAAAATAATTTAGGACACCAGATCCCCAATGTGGAATATAGGCTCATTGGTACATTGCTGAGAGCAACATTACATTAAAGGGGCTTGGAGTTACTATTTCAGATAATTGAAACATAGAGAACTAATGGAGCAAAACAACACTAAAATCAAGCATGCTGTTTAGTGTATAGAGGTATTAGTATCAGAAAAAGGAGTATTAATGATACTTTAATGATCACTACAATATATGTACAGTTCTGAATACTTTATCCAAACTAAAAATGTTAATTGTTAAAAAAAATCAATGTTAAAGTGACCTAAAAGGGACAATTAAATCATTTTTTTTGTTGCATCTGAATGAGGGTATTTGAAAACTTCTATAGGTTTCTGCTCAACCTTTTGTGCTGCGTTTTGCATAATTAGAGGCATGGTGACTTTAGAAGACTTCTTGTGTGTTCTAGTGTCCGACTGATATTGATTAGGCCTCAAACTTAACACAGTCAGGAAACTGAGAATACAGGAAATCTGCTGCAGCTGCCCCGCCCCTAATAATGCAAAGCGGGTGGAACTAAGCAGCACAGAAAGTCGACAGGAAACCTGTAACAGTAAGAGCTTTAAAGGATAAATACTAGTTTAAATGTTAATTGACTGAAAGGGGAAGTTATAAAGTGGAAGTTATAAATCAAGTATTCTTATGCATCTACTTTCATTTTAACAGACATTATTTTAATAGTACAGTTTTCCTTATATAATTTTTTTATAAAAAACATAGGTTTGGTAATGTTTAAAGAATGCTTTTTTAAATTCATCAAGAAAAAAACAATATTGTTCCATGTCCCTTTAATATGAATACCCTTGAAGAGAGAATTGTAATACGATAGAAACCTTCAAAAATATTAATAAGTTGGAATTTAGAAAAAGAGGCCATAAATTGAAACTGGGAGGGTAGCGGATTCAGAAAGAACTTGCAAAATATAGTATTTTACAGAAGGGATAGTGATTGTGAGGAACAACCTTCAAGCAGAGATATGGGCCCCATTTAATTCCACGGCCGTAATTACCTTCATACAGCCTGTATGTCTGCTTGTTAGAAATTTGCAACAGTTACAGATGTATTTATTTGCTCAAGCTTGCAATTACTCGAGTATAAGCCAACCCGAGTATAAGCCGAGGCACCTATTTTACCACAAAATACTAGGTAAAATGAGTGACTTGAGTATAAGCCGAGGGTGGGAAATGTGCTGCCCCCTGTGTCCCTCTTGTGCTTTCTGTGTCCCCCTCTTGTGTCCCCCTCTCTCTCCCGTGTCTCTTCTCCCCTCTCCCTTCCCTGTGTCTCTTCCCCCCTCTCCCTTCCCTGTGTCTCTTCCCCCTCCTCATTCTCAACCTCCCTCCTCAACCCCCTCATCCTCAACCCCCTCCTCAACCTTCCTCCTCAACCCCTTCATACTCATCCTCAACCCCCCATCCTCAACCCCCTCCTCAACCCCCTCCTCAACCTCAACCCCCCTCCTCATCCTCAACCCCCTCCTCAACCTCCCTCCTCAAACTCAACCCCCCTGTCACAACCTACAATGATGATGGAGTATAGAGAATCCTAGTCCTCTTATCTCCTGTAGGTTTTAGACCTAAGATTTGGGTGACTCAGACCAATGAACAGTCTTTGTAGATGCAAGAGCATAAGTCCCAGCTTTTGGTAGTGTGTCTGGGAAACCTGGAAGGGAGTCAGAAACGATCTCCTCTACCAGCATATGCCCCTGGGTCAATAATACACCTGCACACAAAGTCTTGATGAAAATTATGAACCATGTTTTATTTTAGAACAGCATATTTAACCACATCACAGAAGAATGGGGGAAGTGGCTACCGTTAGCCAGCCCCAAATGACCTCTGGCCAATCATGAAGGGGAACTGTGTGTGAACCAATAGTCCCCTCCCAGGTCCGCCCACTAGGCGAGGCCAACTAATTCATTTGGGCTCTGAATCTCCAGGGCAAAGCATGCCTTGGCTCTCCTGTGCCCATGCTATGAAGGCTGAGAAGTCTCAGGCCATCCCATTGTTTCTGGGTGCCTGCCTGTCTGCTCTCCAGCTGTGAGCTCCCCATTGTTAGTACTCTGCTGGACACTTAGCTAATGGGATTAACAGGCCTTTGGGAACAAAGGAGGCTTGGCTGTATTCAACGGCTTCCCCTCTACAATATAATAACATACTAATATAATAACATACATTCATATTTACAAATATAACACGCAATGTTTCACCCACATATAACCAATATATCCCATTAGATCCCTCACAGGATACCCATTACAATGAGCCTAAACATGGAAGGGATGGGAATATGCTAAGGGGTAAACTTATAATACTTTGTCCCCTAGACCACAAAATAACAATATAACCTTATAACAGTATAACAGGGGGTTTGGGAGCCCCAAACCCCCAGGTATCATCTCTTGTGTCAACAGTCTGTGACAGACATCTGTCCAAGTCCCAGATGACTGCCAAGTGAGCCATGACACCCCCCATCCTCAACCCCCCTCCTCATCCTCCCTCCTCATCCTCAACCTCCCTCCTCATCCTCAACCTCAACCTCCCTCCTCAACCTCCCTCCTCAACCTCAACCTCCCTCCTCAACCCCCCTCCTCAACCTCAACCCCCCATCCTCAACCCCCCTCCTCATCCTCCCTCCTCATCCTCCCTCCTCATCCTCAACCTCAACCTCCCTCCTCAACCTTCCTCCTCAACCTCAACCTCCGTCCTCAACTTCCCTCCTCAACCCCCCTCCTCAACCTCAACCCCCCCATCCTCAACCGCCTCCTCAACCTCCCTCCTCAACCTCAACCCCCCTCTCAACCTCCCTCCTCATCATCAACCCCCCCTCCTCATTCTAACCCCACCCCCTCATTCTACCCCTCTAAATACCCCCCCTCTTCCTTTCCCCTCACTTACCTGCATCTGAAGCTCCTGCTTCGGCCTCCGCTCCTTTCGGCTTCTTGACGTGGCGCGTATGTGACTTTACGTCATTAGCATATACCGGGTGCCGGGGGGGGTTTAGAATGAGGAGGGGGGGTTGAGGATGAGGAGGGGGGAGGTAAAGAGACACCGGGGGGTTAGAGAGACACGGGGGGGGTAGAGAGACACGGGGGGGGGGTAGAGAGACATGGGGGGAGAGTGACTCGAGTATAAGCCGAAGGGGCCCTTTTTAGCCTTAAAAAAAAGGGCTGAAAAACTCGGCTTATACTCGAGTATATAAGGTATATTCTCACAGCCCCAACATGCAAACCATGAACCCGTACATAGCAGTTCAGGGCATGATCATGATCAATTAAGCAAAGTTACAATTTAGAAACAGACAATAGTAAATGAGACCATCATCATGACGTCCGTAAAACATGGAGTTTAGACTACAATTAATTAGTGATTAGAAGTCCTATATGCGATCATACTCGCAATCCAGTAATGTAGAAATCAATAAAAAATTTACGAAGAAACTGTTCTAGTCCATGTGGGTGGCCTGATATGTATTAACTCCTTGATTCCTGGGATCAATATAACATGGAAATAAAACATGAAAAAAACCTTTTTTATTGCAGATTTGCAAGCCTGAGACTTTTGTGCAATTCATTCTAATGCCTTTCATTGCTTTCCCCGTATTGTTAAGTACATTAGCGTGTTTTTGTTTGCTTTTACAGTGTTATGAACAGGTGTTTAACCCACTTGTGAGTCCTCTCTAGTACTCCTGAAAGTTTTTGCTACTTTTGCCATTTACAGGTTTGAAGGCAATTGCTGGCTTGTTGAATTGTTGGAATTAAATAAGGAATTTGCGTCTTTAGCACTGGAAACATCAAAGGAATAGATGGGACCGATTTACGTTTTTGACAACTGCAGGGATTTTGAGCCTAATCAATTGCTGGTAGCTAAAACAAGCCAGTTAAATATCAGTAACTTTTACGGGCTCCATTACGGGCACTTGTAATTACAATCTGGCCAATTGAATAGGGGCAATAGTATATTAAGTATATCAAGGAGATGAAAACATGCATTTAATATGCATAATAGTATCTCATACTTTATATGTTTTATATAGTTTAAAAATGAGAAGCTGTGAACATTTTTTAACACACTTGATAAAAAAAATATTTAATACAACTTTATAAATGCGTATGGAAGCAGATTAAGTGTGCCAAAAGGCACATGGGACATGTGAAGATCTTCAGTGATTTTTATCTGGTGCAGCCAAAGAAATAGAATACCAAATTGTTAAATTAAGGCTGTTTAATTGCACCTCTCTAACCTGGAAATTATTTTTTCTCTTGTAAAGTACATTAGCTACAGCCTTTAGGCACAAGCAATTAGTAGCTATTCTGTCTACCTGACACTGACAGAAAAAACACAAGTTTATTATTGTACAGCCATGCTGTCAGGACAGACTTTATAGTGTTCAATACACTTGACAGTGACAACTCCATTTAGTTACATAAATTTCAATTAGTATGTATACCCGAAACTACTGTATATGTTCTTTAGGTTAAGCTCCTGAAGCACAAAAAGGCAACATCCACCGTATTAGTCATTTTGTTAATTTCAAAATGAAATTCTAAACTGCTGATGTGAAGAAGCAAAATGCTATAGCTCCTCAGTAATTTAACAACTACCTTGCTTTAGTTTGCCCAATTACAATATTTACATATTATATATGACATATGTTATCAAATTTAAGTCATGTTAAGTTAAATAACAACTTAATTTATGAAGAGGACAGAGGTAAGATAAGAGATTACCATTAAACATATTTATTATCACCTGAAAAGGCAATAATTTCTATATGATCAAGACAAAAAAAAAAAAACATTAATTATCAAAACATTTGCTCCAGTTGGATGAGTCTAAAACAACAAGTGACAAACCAAAATATATTTTTTAAATATATCTATTTCAGAAAATCTTATACAGGGAAATGTTATAATTGTAGTAACTTTGCCTTACTGTCTAATGCAGATGCGATTTAATACATAATTATAGATCTACACTATACTTATTTATAAGATAAATATAACTTATCAGTTTGATTTGTAACATTGTATGGAGACAAAACTGTTACATGAAACTGATCTTCAACAAGCAGCTACAAGACTACAATTCATGGCAACTACAAAATCTTTTTTTATATACATACACAAAGATATATGTCCCAATAACTTACCTGGACTGTACAATGGCCTTTTACTTACTTAATTCTTTCCCAGCAAATATTTTTTTCCCCAGAGAACAATGTTATATGCAAAGATACTAACTATGGGCCTCATTCTATTACCGGCCGTAAATCGGCCGTAAGGCTGCGATTGCTTGCGGGGGTTCGGTTAACTCGCGATTCTATTATACGGCCCCGCAAGAATCTCCTCTTATGGCCGGCCGCATATCTTGGAACCGGCCGTAAGCTCTGAAATATAAAAACGCAAAAATAAATTCAAGCCTGCACTGTACAGCTCTGTAAATGCTAGGGATCATATTGGGGGACATGAGGATTAAAAGTAACCCCCTCTCAAGCTTGCACATCAGCCCAAACCCGAGTTCAAATTAACTGTTTATTTTCCGGCTGCGGCGTGGGCGTGTATGAGGTGCTCCAAGCACTCTGGACTTTTTACATGTATATTTGACGTATATTAAAAAAATATTATTTTACGGATTTGAGTATAGGGTAATTATGTGCTATTTTTGCTAACACCGAATATCACTTTATAGACTCTGCAAAGTGCAGGATGGCTTTATTTGGGCTATTTTATGTGCTTAATTGGTGCTAGCGGGACCTCTTTTCTGCAAGTAAGCTGCGGCTCGCTTTTAGCCTTGCAGACAGGGTTCCCGGAGCAATAGAATAGCAACCAGGCTTTTCTTACGGCCGATTTCCTTGCGGCCGTTTTAGATCAAAGGCTTTCCTCCGGCGATTGCGGCCGCAAGAGATAGCAAGGCGCCGGCCGCAAGCCTGCCGGAGTCCCCGGCCGGAGGGGAATAGAAAGCTTGCGGCCGGTCCTTGCGGCCCCACAGCGGCTGCGGACGATAATAGAATGAGGCCCTATATATGCCTGCTCGCAATATATAATTTTCTTTTCTTTTTTAGATTTTTTTATTGAAATACAAGATAATAATAATGTGTATTTACTTCAATACAACAATCTCCTTCTTGTATCTTTTTTCTTAGTTTTTAAAATTTTAACAATAATTCAATAAAAGTAAACATTTTTTTTTAATATATTAAATATAATCAGTGTGTATTCAAGTCAGTTAAATGTCACAGGTGAAATAATTTGAAATAGTAATAAGTCTAGTAGAAAAATAAACATAAGACTACAAAAATATTAACAAGATGAACAACAACAACAAAAAATACAAACAGAAAAGGAGGGGAGTAGTAGGGATAGGAAGAAGGAAGGAAATATTTAAATCTTTAGATATTTCTCTCCACTTTTAGGTTAAGTACTAAGTTATTGTTCTTTTAATTCCAACATATCTTAAGAGACCATCAGCCTTATTAAATTGCAATTCGTCAAATTCTAAAGGGCTCTATATAAGCACAGAGCATATTTTTTTTACAGAAGTTTTTAGTTAGTGAAGACTTTGCTTTTGGATAGAAGTTCACTAACTAAAAACTTCTGTAAAAAAAAATGCTGTGTGCTTATATAGAGCCCTTTAGAATTTGCCGAATTGCAATTTAATAAGGCTGCATATGACCCAACCAGATGCCCACTTTTTAAAGTTTTTCATCTAAATCAGCTGCATTCATACTCATAGTTTATATATATATATATATATATATATATATATATATATATATATATATATATATATATATAAGTTTTCTCTTAACCTCACAATAAATAATTTTCTGACAGAATGAAGTCCAAAAATATAAGCCTGATATTAATATTAATACACAAGCTTTCAAAAAGGGAAAACAGAGAGAAAAAAGACAAACAAAGAAACAAATAGACAAAAGCTAAAAAAAAAAATCTCTTCACTTAGCATTACCTTTATTTTATACAAGGAAAAACAACAGAAAAGCTATTCAATATTAAATATAAAAAAGACATCCACTAACTTACTAAATATTTTCTTTTCTCTAATACTTCATCCTGAGACCCAAAATGATGGAACACATTTTATGAAGGGGAGACTGGAACTTAACAACGTGTTTGTGTGGTTCAGTCATGTCTGACTCTCCGTGACCTCATAGACTGCAACAAACCATGATGATCCACATGGTATTCATGGCAGAGATACTAGAGTGGGTTGCCAGTTCCTTCTCCAATAGGCCACAGTATACAGCACATAGGTTGTTTCCCATCTAAGTACTGACCAGGCTCAACCCTGCATGGCTTCAAGGTGTTGTGAATTCTAGGTTCCCTGGCTGAAATCAAGCTCAGGTCGCTGTGGTGAAAGCACCGAATCCTAGCCACTGGACATCCATGGAACCCATGGAACCTGACATAAGTTGATCCAAATTATACTATAAGACATATTGTAACTCTATTGAATGTAAATCCTCATTAAATCACTATACATAATTATACTACTACATCTGTTGAACTTATAAAAATTAAGTGTCTACAGGGCTAGAATACAACATGGTTACAAAATATAAAAAATCAGCAACCAAACATAAACATGCTAACAAAAGTATGTAAGATTTCTACATACCGAAACAAACAATGCCAACCTCTGTCAACACAGAGCCACTTAATGTCTGACAAATCACATAATTAAATCCACTTACAGTTATCTACTAACCCATGGCACAACGATATACAAGACTTAAAAGCATGTTTTCTAGCCTGACACAAATTGGTGCAACAAGAAATTTGTGACTTTTTTTTGAACAATGAAATCTGAGATAATGTCAATAGGAGAGAGTGCTAGAAACTAAAATAGAGGACTTAAAATCACTTGAGATTAAAACTCATTATATAGAAGTAAAGGGATATGGAAGGTTTCTGAATGTTACAAAGTTTACAAATATGTATTTGTTTACTTTTATTTACTTTGTTTTATTAAGTAGTGTTTAAAAGCTCTGTATGGGTCTGCTCACTGCAGCATAGGGCTGGATGTCTGGTGTAAAGTCCTAGCTGTCACAAACCACATGTAAGAAAACATATAGAAACATGTTGCCAAGAAGTGGTCCCTGATTGGCTAAGATACTACACTGCACATCCAGAACTACACATCCTATGTCCGATTCGCTGCAGTGGGTAGACCCACACAAATAGTATTTGTTTGATTTTAGGCAGTAAAACAAAGCTTTAAAGCACTTCTTAATAAAGCAAAGCACAAAAAAGTAAATACATACAAAGGTATTTTACCTACCCGATAAAAAGTAGAAACCTTCCATATCTCTTTACTACAAAAAAAAAAATCCTGAAACAAATAAAAATCTCAATAAAATTCATGCTGCATATATTTGCACTGCTAATTCCACAAATTCCAATGAGAGAATTATGTATGCATCAAATACACAGAGCGTAACTTACAGCCTCCAGAAGCCTTTGATGCTTCACTTTCGCAAGGCTAAAATCGCAAATCGCTATTCAATTGCTAAATTTCCCCAAGCCTGCAAATGTTTTCACAACCGTAAACGGCAAATGAAGGAGAAAATCCTACGAGTGCTAGAGAGGACCCGCAAGGGGGTTAAACACCTATTCGTAGCACTGTAAAAGCAAATAAAAAATCACTACTGCATGGTAAATAACAGGGAAAGTGATGACAGACATTAGAATTAATTGCACAACAGTCTCAAGCTTGCAAATTGGCAAGATCGTAGATTTTCTTTTATATTTCGTTTCATGGTTAAATCGATCTCGGGTATTAATGAGTTAATACATATCAGGCCACCCATATGGATTAGAACAGAACTGCCATTCATTTTCATAATTCTTTTTTTATTTCGCCATCATTTTACTGCCGTAATAATGACAGTCTCATTTTCTATTGGCTGATTCGAAGTGGGTGGTTACGGGCTTGCTGGACTGATCAAGTTCCCGCCCTGAACTGCTCCGAACCAGTGCATGGTTTACAGTTTTGGCTTTTGGCTAACTTGTGGGCTTGAGCAATTAAATATCATCACAATCAGAGACGAACGGGAGCCCGCCACACACTCGCAGACATTCGGCTGTCTGCAATCGAGTGGCAGGCTTTGAATTGAATATGGCCCAATGTTCTTTCATTGGAATTTGTGAAATTAGCAGTGAAAATAGTTGCATGGGAAATCTGATGACATTTTGAATTGTTTTGCAATTTTTTTTTTAGATATAAAGTGATATGGAAGGTTTTTGGATTTTACTGTATTTATTTAATTTTTTGTGCTTTGTTTTATTAAAAAGCAGATTAAAGCTCTGTTTTTGCTGCCTAAAATCAAACAGACAGTCCCTACATGGTTCTGCCCACTGCAGCATAGTGTTTGATGTGCAGTGTAGTGTCCTAGCTATCAGGGACCACATCTCAGAAAACGTGCCAACATGTTGCTGAGATGTGGTCTATGATAGGTTAGGATACTACAATACACATCCAGACCTACCGATATATATAGCCACATTAAATTGGGGCTATGTTTTAAAACGTAGCCCGTAACTCCAATTTTACGTGTTACAACTATGAAATTAGCCCCGTAACGCATCCCACAGACCGTAGGCCAAAAATTGCCTACGATTTGAGCTACGTTGAACTTCGTGGCCGTAAACCCTTTGATCTGTCAAGCCGGTTACGCTAAGTTTCCAATCATGCTAATAAATTGCAACAATGTCGCTCGCGAGCAAGCCTGTAACACACAAATGGAGCCCAAAGCCCAACGTGTGCTCGAGAGGATCCGCAAGGTCCAATATTTAGCCCTTGTAATGCAAATAAAAACATACTACTGCACATTTCTTAAAAGTGAAAGTGATGTTGGATCTTAGAACAACATTCTCAAGCCCAATGCCCATCGCAATCAATGAGTTAAGACATATACTGTAACTCACATACAATAGACTATCATATTTACAGCTTTATTAATATTGCATTATTGTGGAATGTTGGTCCGATCGCAACTTGTAATTGAAGCACGTAGGACTTTGAAATCTACCCTCTCCTTTTTCAGTGACGAAACGCTAATGATCTCTTTTTCCCTTGGCTCAGGCTAAACCCGTAACTACGGTCTACACTAATTGATCGTCCGCACGGTCGACAATCAAACGTTCTACTGTATGAACGAGCAATGATTTGCTTCTCAAACCGTAGCTCACAGCCCCTTCTAATTTCATAGCAACGTAACTTGGACAAATTTTAAGCCCGCAGCCGTTACGTGCTTCACGTTGGAATTTAATATGGCCCCCTGTGTCTGAGACTTTTTGTAAAATTCTCATTACATTGCAAAGACACACCCTCCTGAGAAAATAGCAGGGAGGATCAACTGTAAAGAAA
This sequence comes from Discoglossus pictus, assembly GCA_027410445.1. NCBI lineage: Eukaryota > Metazoa > Chordata > Amphibia > Anura > Alytidae > Discoglossus > Discoglossus pictus. The sequence goes on from CM050166.1 coordinate 202,111,153, forward strand.
GGTAGACACTATTCAGTGTAGAATAATTGCATATTAAGATTCAAAGTATAAAGGTTGTGTTTTTTTTAAATAGTTTGCCCATCATCAATTGTAGTTATTCAAAAAGCCATATTGAAATAATATGTCCCCAGTGTACCTTTAATATCTTTGGTAATTTGATGTATCTCTAATGCTCACATCTCCTCTTCTACTATCTTATATATATATTTGTGGTAATTGCGAGTTTGTGGGTAACACAGGGGAGGGAAGGGGGAGGGAAGACACAGGGGAGGGAGAGAGAGGGAAGAGACATACGGGAGGGAGAGGGGGAAAAAAGAGGGTTGTGGGCATGGATATAAATGGAATGGTTAAATTTTATTATCAGTATGTTTGTTGTTATAACCATTTGTTGCAATATTCTGTCCTGAAACATGGGTTTAAATAATGTATAATAAAGCAATATGTATTAAAGTTTAAAAAATGTATTGGCTGATATGTATGCTATGTGTACTTATAATCCAAGAAAATATATATTTTTTACAATACTTTTTCCTCTTGAATAAATTAATTCAACAATTGTGAATAGTCAATGGGCATGGTGATTTTAACCTTAAGGCAATGTAATAGAACTTAAGTAAACCTGTGTGAGACTGGCACAATCACAGTGTATGGTGTGTTCCCTGAGGTTTCCTTCAGCAGGCTGTACGAGTTAAAAGTGATCAATACATCAGGGTTATATTCATTTTACAAGTAATTATTTACTATCATATTGCAGCCATGCCAAAATGTAACTTGAAATATAAAAAAGAAGTCATAACGCTAGTTGATGGCATTCTAAACTATATTTCTAGCATTGTGATACAATGAAAACTGATATTTAGGTACATTTCCTATTTAATTGATACTTTGTGTATTTCCTTCTAAATATATGTTAATATCTTAGTCCTGAACACCGATGTCTAGTGTGATTAAGAATATCTCTCTTGAAACAAGTTGCTTTACTGTGTGTGTAGTGTATATTTGTTTCTGGCAGTGTCTGTAGCGTAAGTTCAGAAGTGAGTGGCCATATTTATTACTGGCAGATGAACTATGTAGTTACAGCACCAGAGTACCTGAAAGTGTACTGTTGCAAAACAGCACTTACATAGGAATGTGCTGCTAAAGTCCAAGGGCAGCAATTTTAATATGACTTAATAAACTGTTTACTTAAAGTGTGTATACTTTTTTATAGTGTATATAATATTATTAATAATGGAATTTGATATCTGTACAGGTTTTGTTATTTTTAGTCGTCAGTGGTCCTTTAAGTCCTTAATGGCTGTACCAAGTTATTATGTGCTATTAATATTCATAAGTGAAATCCATTTAGTTGATCCTAACATATTACAGGACCACGGGGCACTCACATTTTGAATTATGAACTAAAATACAGTGTTTTAAACATTATATTTGCCTATTAAACAGATGATGCAATGTCTGTCTTGTATTAATCAGTAACACTTTCATGGCTTCTCTCTGGCTGAGCAAGCTCTGTTACTCTCCTTCCTATGTAGTCTCACAAGGGACATGACCTAATCACAACATTGCCAGTAAAATTTATATTTTTTCAGAGGTTGGAATTACATCTGTGCTGCAAACGATCAGTTTAGTCCAAAAAGTGTTTATTTCATAGGCTTATTTCATAGCTTGTTTCAGAGGTGATCCCATGATAAGATATAGCACTTGTAGTCAGTAATCTGACTATTTATTGTCAGATATGTTTTTTAGGCATCTCCTAAATATTTGTTCTGCATTTCAGAGCATCAGAAATACTACTGTTCATCTGTGAGGACATTTACATATGCAAGAGAAACTAAATATCCCAACTATCATGCATTTAACAGTTTTAAGCATTCCATTTTTTTTAAAATGTAAACGTATTAAACATACTCTTTTAATCAATGTGTAATTGATTTTGGAACACAATCTTGTGAAAAATGGTGTTACTTTTATAAGGTTCACACAGTAGAAGGAGCTGCTGAATTTTCCATGGAGCTCTTTCACTTGAGTGATGTAGTTCACTAACTAATAGGAGTTAGTCAAGAAGGAGGTACTCACTTTTTCCAAAAGCAGTTTGAATGCATGATTTTGTATGTATTGTCATCAATCCCAATCGCTTCATGGCATATAAAACAATAAATATCCTTAAATGATTTCAACATAATAAAAATCCTTTGCTTACGAAAGTCCTCTCACTTCCTTTCATCTGCACCCCTTTTAAATATTCCCAATCTGTCCAAAAATCCACAGACAGAAACTAGAATGTGGTCTCTCATCTTCTGTTGTATGTAATTTCTGGTATTTAAGGTAATAACTCTATTTTAACTTTCATTAAAGTTATATTCTAATTAGCAGTCTATATCCTAATATTACCAGAGTAATACAATCAATATTACATTTAGACCTTTTATAAAGACAGCTTCTTTACCGCAATATTTAAGGTTTCCCTTAGTATTTATTTTCACACTGTTAGGTGCTTAACACCAGTCTAGATAAACTCTCTGAACAAACAAAAAGGAAACCTAAAATGTCACTTTTTTAGATTTAACTTTAATTTAAATTTAAACCATGGCACTTATAAAAAATATATTCCTTAAAAGCACAAATATATTTTAGACTTTAATGCAAAACAAACATCCAAACAAAAAGAAAAAATGGGGAATAGGAGGGAGCCTATGGCAAGGGATAGCATAGAAGATAAGTCCTATGATCTTGGTGGATCCTCCTGCCTGGAAGGCTCTCTAACAGAAGCCCCAAAGCTAACTAAATATCCTACTATAAATAGAAGGAAACAAAAAAATGGATTAATGAGCGTTTTTGAAAGTCCTTTCATTGAAAAAGAAAGGAAAAATAGGGTAGGTTAAAATCAAAGAATTTGTCTGCAAATATAGTATCATGTTTGGAAGTGCTCTGCGGTCAGTTTTCAATAAATAAATATATTTCTCGCAGGATGTAACATTTAGGAATGGTATTGCTTAGCCCTTCCTAATGCCCTCTTGGAAACCTCATAAGTATTTCTATTTTTATCCACAATAACTGAACTTGCTAAAGTAACTTATTTTGCAAAAGGTCTAAGGGCCATTTCACCACTAGTGTTTTCCTCAAAAGCTATATATGAACAACGGGTGCGTAAAAAGGACTCAAAGTATTTCTTTTGTAAATTGATTTTATGATACATAGACCTCCTTTAGATGTAAGTCCAGGGGTCAATAATCCATAACTCTATAATCAAATGCAACATTGCAGTGATGTGGCTAGCCTGCAGTAGAACAGAGCCAAGAGGTCATTTAGATTATAGACTTGCTAAATGTCATTACCCCAATGTGCTTGCAGTATTAACAGTCCAGGTATATCCAAGGAATAACCAACCATGGTAGTGTAATTAGTGAAGCTTTATAAATCTCAGAATTCAGTGATCAAACAAATAGTCCACAGTTGTCATTCAGTTTCCATTCATGAACTCATGACAAATCAGCTGATTCTTCTCTAGATAACAATGAAAGAAGCTATACATACATCTACTATAAGTATCCTAGGGTGACAGGTTGTTGGCATAGAAGTGCATTAGAAAATTGAAATAAAATAACTTGCATGTTAAAAATGGTTGAATAACATGTAAACATGTCCATATATATATATATATATATATATATATAATATGGTAATATAAGTTCAGTGCTGGAAGATGGTCCCTGGAGGTTGTAGTGTGGTAGTTGAGTTTCTGGCAAATCCAGAGCGTGGGGTGTTCTGAAAAGGAATTCAAAGTATGTCGGTAACAGTAAATATAGTGTCTATTTAATCAAATGTATTTGATCACATGTAAAAGATTTTCAGTTCAATGTGTGGGCATCTCTATTCATAATTTGAAGTGTTGCTTGAGAACATTTGTAGGCCAGTGGGATTCTTGACCTCAACTCTGCTATAGCTAAATGTATATGTAAGGGCCTCATTCTATTATCGGCCGTAAATCGGCCGTAAGGCTGCGATTCCTTGCGGGGGTTCAGTTAACTCGCGATTCTATTATACGGCCCCGCAAGGATCTCCTCTTACGGCCGGCCGCATATCTTGAAACCGGCCGTAAGCTGTGAAATCTAAAAACGCAAAAATAAATTCAAGCCTGCACTGTACAGCTCTGTAAATGCTAGGGATCATATTGGGGGACATGAGGATTACAAGTAACCCACTCTCAAGCTGGCACATCAGCCCAAACCCGAGTTCAAATTAACTGTTTTTTTCCGGCTGCGGCGTGGGCGGGTCTGAGGTGCTCCAAGCACTCTGGACTTTTTACATGGATATTTTACGGATATTAAAAATAAAATATTTTACGGATTTGAGTATAGGATAATTATGTGCTATTTTTTCTAACACCTAAAATCCCTTTATAGTCTTCTCAAAGTGCAGGATGGCTTTATTTGAGCTATTTTATGTGCTTAATTGGTGCTAGCGGGACCTCTTTCCTGCAATTAAGGTTCCCGGAGCAATTGAATTGCAAATAGGAATTTCTTACGGCCGAAACTCTTGCGGCCATTTTAGATCAAAGGCTTTCCTCCGGAGCGAGCGGCCGCAAGAGATAGCAAGGCACCGGCCGCAAGCCTGCCGGAGCCTCCGGCCGGAAGGGAATAGAATAGCCGAATAGCTTGCGGCCGGTCCTTGCGGCCCCGCAACGGCTGCGGCCGCTAATAGAATGAGGCCCTAAGTGAGGTGGGTTATGAATGCATCCTGTATAATGCATCATAACCCACCTAGCAAAAAATTCATGGTGGTACCCTTTCAGCTTTTCTATATAAAGGTTTATTTGCTCTATGAGAACAGATGAATGTACCTGCATACTGAGAAAACAATGTATTTTGCACATTTCAATTACAAATAAAAATTCTGAAAGATCTTAAAAATAGTCGGGTGATGGTCTCTTTTATGAGCCTTAACTTGGGTATTTAGTGAAATTAAAAAAGTTTTTTTAAACATTGTCTGTTATATAATGCAAAACATATATTTCCCCTTATATATATACTGATGTTTTGAACAATTGTCCATGTTTAAGATTCACAATGTTAGAATATGAATATGAATAATTCTAGCAGTGTCTGTGTGGTATATTAGTATTTAAAGCATTCAAGGCTAGGCTAATTGAGTATTTTCAGATATGACTTTTGTATGTGCGATTTGGTGTTTCTCTTTTTCTCCATTTATTTTGAGGAAATATAAGTTAGCGGGCTTCTTCTTTTTTTTTTTATTATATACACTGTTATACACTGATACAGTCTTTTATTTTATCCATAGTTATTTTATCATCACATATATCACATAGTTTATTATCTTTTTATATAAATGCATTTAGATTTTATGATACATATTATGAGGCATAGATCCTTAAATATTAAATTATTAAATTATTGGCAATGGCCAATCTTTTTAAAATAAAGCATAGGAATAGAGAAGTTCTCCAAGAGTTAACATCTTTGTACATCTGTACCATAATAGTGGTACTGTTAATTTCACACCTAGAATTTGAATTTTCCTGATTCATATTAATTCTTATTTTTAATACAATCTTAGCAGAAATAATATATAATGTTAACAATGTTTTACATGCTGCAATTATAAAAAAAAGATAACACAGGTAAAACAAAGAAAATAAAAATGGATGTTTATATGAGCCAATATAATCCATATTATAATATTTGCATTTCTTACATGACATATTATTTATCATATATCCACTTCTCCAATATTTTTCATTTTTTCAGCTTCATTGAATTGTAGATGTGATGGATCACTTTAGTTATCTCTTCCAAAATGAGCTCCAAAATGAGCTGATGGATTTGTTCAAAACCTTTTTAATTTTTCAGATGTGTTTTCTGCTAACATTTTTCATATTCTTGATTTTCTTCCAATGTATTATTTGCTACACTGACACTGTAAAATATTTATTGCATTAATGCTGATTCAATTTTATACAAAGAAAATAATATTAATATCACAGGGCATACCAAATGAAGCACTATACTGTTACAGTTATTGGTGCTGCAGTTAGTATATATATACATATTGTTATAGTCTGTATATAAAACAAATAACAACCTTTGATTAATAAACTACATGGTTTGAGAACGAGTACTGGGAGGCAATGAATTTGTCTCTGTGGGTAAGTGAATTCTTAATGCACTTTTGATGTTTCTGTTTAAATTATATTGTAGTACAATGCCAATGACTAGTGTGCCTATGATGACGTAAAAATCTTAATAGCTAGGAAATAATGTGGATTTATTAACAGTATTTAGCATTTGAAGAAAAATAGGGTGGGTCATTCTTTCAAATGTGTGTCCTTAGATCATCCTAATAAAGCATATGATTTCATAAATGTGTCTGAAATGGTTAATTTAGCATTTAAATATGACCCTGGCCAAGAAGGACCCTTGTGTGTAATTGGTACACAAGTTTGGGGACAAGTAACAGTGTGGCAACTCATATGAAAAAGGAGAAGCAGTGTGTTTCAAGTGATAACTATCTCTTGATTTTAACCCACTCCAGTATCTCTGCCATGAAAACCAAATGGATCAGCATGGTGTGTTGTCCATGAGGTTACAGAGAGTCGGACAAGACTGAGTGACACCATGATGATGGTATAGTTAGATTTGAATGTAAATATTGATATCCAATACATCATTACATTATATGATTAGACATGAAATAGTTAATTGGAATAAACCTGACATTGGAGCCTCTTAAGTCCTACGTGTAGCTCGTAAGGGCTGCATGCTCAAAATTTGTCCGTCTTATGTCACTATTCAATTAGAAGTGCTGCGAGTTAGGAGCGAGAGGCACAAAATCGTAAAACAGTTCTTGGCCGTCTGAGTTGCGGTCTGAAACACAAACAATTAAGGAAGCACATAGTTACGGGTTAAGATGGAGCCAATGGCAACAGAGATCGTCATCATTGCCTCACAAGAAAATGGGATGGATTTCAAAGTCTTACTGGGTTAAATTACGAGCTACAAGCGAACTCACATTCCAGTCATGATGCAATATTAATAAAGCTGCAAATATGATGTTATATCACATGCGAGTTACAGTATATGTTGTAACACATTGATTGCAGGGATCGATATAACACGGAACATAAACATGAAATAAAGTATTTTATATTGCAGATTTGCGGGCTTGAGAATGTTGTGCTATTATGTCTTAGACTTAATATCACTTTCCCTTTCAATATTAGTACATTAGTGTGTTTTTATTTGCATTACAAGTGCTATGTATTGGACTTTACCCCCCTTGAGGGTCCTCTCGAGCACACGTTGGCCTTTGGGCTCCATTTGCATGTTACTTGCTTGATCGCTTGCGTGTGACTTTTTTGCAATTTAATAGCTAAATTGAAAACATAGCGGTTACTGGCTTGACGGATCAAAGGATTTAAGACTGCGAAGTTCAACGTTGCTCAACACGTAGCCTATTCTCTGCTGTCCTGCGTCTTAACACGCAAGTCCGCCCCGAGCTACATTACAGGGCTGATTTAATAGCTGTAACCTGTAAATTTGGAGTTAAGGGCTACGTTTTAAAATGTAGCCCCAATTTAATGAGACTGCAAGTTGGTGCCTTGTTACTTTTAATCTCAGAGGACAATGTTTTGTGGTTTCATTTTAGGCTGAGAATTTGATATGTTTTACATGAAAATTGCAACAGTTACAGAGCAATTCAATTGAACAAGCCACCAAATACATGGCCAAAAGCCAAAACTTTAAACCATGAACCCATAAGTAGCATTTCAGACCATGATCATGATCAAATAATCAAGGCCGTAACTACCGATTTAGAAACAGCCAAAAGTACATGAGACCGTCATAATGACGCCAGTAAAACATGGAGGTTAAACGTCAATCAATTAGCATTTAGAAGTCCAATATGCGATCAGACTCGCAATCCGGCAATGTACAAAATAATAAAAATGAATGATGATAGTTCTAGTTCATATGGGTGGCATGTGAATTAACTCCTTGATTACCAAGATTGATATAACATGGAAATAAAACTTAAAATAATATTTTTTATTGCAGATTTGCGAGCTTGAGACTGATGTGCAATCACATATATAGTTGTCAGCAATACGGGTTGTTGCTAACGCTTGCGGGATCACATAGCGAGCCCACCGCAACTGTAGTCGCAGTTGCTTGCAAGGAGCGCCAAAGGCGCTCCTTGCGCTGGTGGATAGAAGCGCCATACGCGCTTATCCCTACGACCCCACACGACTTAGGCAGTGAGCGTCAAAGGCCGAAAAAAACAAAAACGAGGCAACAAGACCAATAAACATGCAAAAACACGCCAGACACATAAGACTTCTACACAAGACCATATGGGGTATAAAATACACTATTAGGGAGGACGCTAAATGCTCCACAATCGCCTAACACATAGACAGTCGCCGCCATTTCACAGCACTAACTTGCAACTAATAACATTACCAATCCAAAATGCAGAATTACACACCTAAACAAACGCTTTGCACTCACGCACGCAGCCTACTTATCCTACACAGGCTACACGACCAATACACACGCAAAAAAATGCCAGACACATAAGACTTTCACACAAGCCCGTACGAGCTATAAAAAACACTATTAGGGAGGATGCAAAATGATCCACACCCACGTAACACATACACAATCACCGCCATTTTACAACACTAACTTGCAACTAATAACATTACCATTACAAAATGCAGAATTACACAGCTAAACAAACGTCTTTCCCTCGCGCACGCAGCCTATTTACACTGCACACTTCATACATTGCTGACACTTACACCTCAGCTCAGCAAGAGTGCAAATGTACATTGTATACTGAAGGAACATCAAAAAAGATTTTTAGCGCTTCAGGATATTGCTTGCTGCATATATTAATTACAAATAGGTAAAGTATATTAATTTATGATTTAATTAATTAATTATCATAAAAAAATACATATAGAGGGGGAAAAAAAGGACCAGATGACAGGATCGCAATAAGCGATGAAGGCGTTCAGCGTGCTGCTCACAATGAGTGCCAAGGGTGCTCAGAGGAGCAAAAGTACACCAAGGGAGAGGCTCGCAATGAGCGCCAAAAGGCGCTGCAAATCGTTTGCAAGTAGCTAAAATATGTCAATTAAATAGCAAATTATTTTACAGGCTCCATTACGGGCTCTTGTAACTAGAATTTGCTCGGTTGAATGGAGGCCTAAGAATGTTAAGCGGATTATTCAAGGTTATGGATTTTTAAAACATAGCAGTTGTACTGTATATATGCCATATAGTTCATTGTGAGGGCTTTTAGCATGATTTTGTGGCAAGGATAAAAGCCGAACCTTCTAGACAGGGGCACCACTTCAGGGATCATACTTTGAGACCCCTGTATCTATGCAAAACTGTTTCTTGGGATTCCCTGAGAAAAACTGAGTAATCAATTTTGCTTTCATGTATCACTTAGTACAACTATATTGACCAATGTAGGTTCTGAAGACTTGATACATTACTTGTTTCCTTCTTTTTTTCACTATTCTTTTGCTTTTTGAGTTTTGAAATAAAGTTTAATTTTGAATTTATCACTTATTGCTGTTAGCCGTTAAGTTGTGACTGACTCTCTGTGACTCTATGGACCTCAGCAAGCCAAGGGCATCTGTCAGCACCTGCCCCTCTGAGCTCCATCAAGCTCATGTTCATTTCGGCAGTTACCTCATCTAGCCAGGATCAGAGTTTCTCTAGGGAATCCTAACTTCTGATGATAGGGACAAAATATTTGAGCTTCAGACTCATGGTCAAAGCTTCCAGTGAACAGTTTCCTATAGTATTGATTGATTGGATCTTCTTGCAGTCAGAGGAACTTTGAACATTTTTTTCCAAAAACAAAATTCAAAGGTGTCAATTCTATGGTGCTCAGCCTTCTTTATGGTCCAGCTCTCACATCTGTATATTTATAGATTTAACTACGTGGACCTTTGTGGATAGTGATTTATCTTTACTTTTTAATAGCTTATCCAGATTTGCCAGTAGCAAACCTCTTTTAATTTCATGGCTGGAGTCACCATCTGAAGAGAACTTGGAGCCCATGAAAATAAAATGTGTCACTGCCTTCACTTCTTTCTCATCTATTTAATTGGAACTGAGATTGCTGTTTGTCAAGATCTTCATTTTTTTAATGTTGAGTATCAGCTTAACATTTTTCAGCTATCAGAGTAATATCATCCTTGTATCTGATGTTATTGATAATTCCTGCTTTTGATTCTCCCAGTCAGGCCTTACACATGATGTACTCTGTGTATAAGTTGAATAAATAAGGTGACAATATACTACCTTGTTGAACCCCTTTCCTAATTTTTAACCATTCGGTTGCTCCATGTTCGATTCTAATCATGGCTTTTTTGTCCACAAACAGATTCCTTAGGAAGCAGATGAGATATCCCAATTTCTTTAAGAACTTGCCATATTTTGTTGTGATCAGTACAATCAAGGGCTTTAGAATAGTCTATGAAGCAGAAGTAAATGCTTTTCAGGAACTCTCTTGCTTGCTCTATTTTCCAGCAGCGTTTGCTAATATGTGGCCTCATTAAATTCCACAAATTGTAGTTACGGGAGCCCGTAAAGGAGCCTGCAAAACTTACTGCTATTAAATTAGCCCCTTTTAGCTACTCGCAAAATATTTGCGGGTTACAGGCTGAAAAGCAACTGCGGTTGCCAAAATCCTAACTCCGACTCAGCTAATTCTTTGATCTATCAAACCCGCAAATGTTATAATTGCTATTAAATTGCTACAATTCCCCAAAGCCTCACTTGCTTTAAAACCTGCAAATGGCAAATGTAGCGAAACATCCTGCAAGTACTAGAGAGGACTTGTAAGGGGGTTCAATACCTGCTCGTAGCACTGTAAAAGCAAATTAAAAATCAATACTGCGCTTTAAAAGAAGGGGAAAGCGATGATAGACATTAATTGCACAGCAGTCTCAAGCTCGCAAATCACTTACTTTTTATTTCCATGTTATATCAGTCTCAGGAAACAAGGGGTTAATACATATCAGGCCACCCACATAAACTAGACCAGTTTCTTCATTCATTTTTATTGATGTTCACATTGCTGAATTACAAGTCTGATCACATATCAGACTTCGAAACACTAGTTGATTGACGTTTAATTCACTAATGGCTCTGTCTAAGCAGCAACATACAGGCTTTCCTCATTGATCATAATCAGGCACTGAAATGTTACATATGGAAGCAGAGTTTGCGAGTTTAAGCCTTCGGACCCGTACTTACTGACTTTTTTAATTTTATCGCTCTTTAACTGCTGCAAATTTCACGCCTGCAGACTTACGGGCTGAATGAAGGTTAACTACAGGCTTGGAATTTAATGAGGCCCCTTGTGTGCCTCTGCCTCTGTGAAACCTGGCTTGCACATCTGGCAGTTTTCAGTCCCTATATTGTTGGCATGTGAAATGACTGCAATTGTTTGATAATTGGAGCACTATTTGGCACTGCCTGTTTTCGGGATTGGTATATAGACTAACCTTTTTCAGTACACCGGCCATTGTTTTGCTGGCATAATACAAGCAACACTTTGATCATCTTCTAGAAATTTGGACAATTCAGCTGTAATCCACTGCTGCAGCCTTGTTATCAGAAAGGCTTCCAAGGTCCCACCTTACTTCACTCTCCAAGAAGTATTGCCAAACTATTGCCAAACTCAGTGTATACCTACCACCTCTTCTTTATCTGATCTGCTTCTTTTAAATCATATGATTTTTTGTCTTTTATCATGCCCAATTTGACATGAAAGGTTCCTTTGAGATTCCTAATTTTTGCAAAGAGTTCTCCTGACTTTTCCATTCTGTTATCTTCTTCTATCTCTTTATATCACTCATTATTTTTCTCCTTGTCTCTTTTTGCTATCCTCTGGAATTCTGCATTCAGTTGGACAAATATTTTCCAGTCTTCACTACCTTTCACTTTCCTTCTTTCCTGGGCAACTTTCAAAGCCTCATCAGACAGACAGTTTACCTTCTTAAGTTTCTGTCTTTTAGGGATATTCTTTGTTGCGTTTTTCTGGACAATTGCTCACTGTGCCTTAGGATGTAAAGCTGCACCTCATTGACGAGGCCCACACATCTGGAGTTTGCTGTTACTCCTGTTCAGGCTAGAATTGCCTGGTATTTAGGGGCTGGATTACTCTTTTGAGTGAGACCAGACTGATATACTACAAGATATTCCTCCATGTGAAGAACACAAGTGAGCTAAAAGAGGCTGCTCCTGAGTAGGTAACCAGAAATATAGAGCAAACCTACTTAGGTATTGTTCGTTCTCAGATGAGCACCTCTACTCTTTTTGCTTAGATTTTTTGGATGATGTCACAAACTTCTGTTCAAAGTTCTTCAGGCATTCTATCTTCCATGTTTAGTCCCTTGAATCTATTTTTTACCTCCACTGCATATTCACTGGGGAAATTGTAAATGTTTCCTTTTGTATTATATTATAACTGTGTAACTGTGTTATTATGACTGTTCAAACAGCTAGAATTGACCTTACCTCTCTTCTGCTTAACCCAATTTTAGTTTGACTCCAGTGGCCTTGTACGGTTTAAACACTTGTCCCCTTGAAACTATTGTTAGCAGACATTCTTTTAGAAAGAAATAGCTTGTAAGACAAAAACACTGACATGCTGAAAATTCTGGATATTAAGGTACAAGGACAGTCTGTAAGAGTGCCAACATTTCCATGTTTCTAAATGGCTTGCAACCACATTTAGCTGGTCACCAGACTGAGAGAAAATGACCTATGACCATATTGTTTTTCTGTTCCTCTGTTATTAGCTATAAAACAAGCAAATGTCACACAGTAAGGCAGACCACTTTGCTGACCCTATTGCATGAGGAAGTCTTCATTGTTGACTCCAAGCTGGCTTGTAAAAAGAAATTAAAGAAACCTTGATTGACGTCCCGTTTTTTGGATATGGTTCTGTCTGTAGTGTACTGCCCCTCCACCCCAGGCTATTCCTCCCTCCACCCGAGGCCATGCAACCGTACACCCCAGCCCAATCCCCTTCAGCTCCCTCAGCCTGACCAGATCTCCCATGTAGTCATGGGCTTCTACTTACACTGATCCGTGGTAGCTCAGTTCTGTGCTTCCTCTGCTCCTCTCCTGCCGTGATGCCATTTGGAGTTTCCTGAATCTGTAAAAAGACATCTCGGCAGGAAAGGCGCGGATGAAGCAAAGAACTGATCCATCACTGATCAGGGTAAGTAGAAGCCCAAAGGGAATTCAAATGATGCTGAGGGGGGCTAAAGGGGCAGGGGCTGGGGTGGAGAGAGGCATTGTGGCCCTCCAGAGGCAGGGCCCTGGTGCTATGCACCGCATGCACCATTGGTTTCTCTGCCACTGATTGCCACTCAGTTCGTTCTATTTCAAATTAAAACTCTGGGCTCTTCCGCTGCTCCAGATTTCAATTCACCTGTCTGTCATTCAAGAATTTGGTAACCTCCTGTAACAAATTTTCAGTACTTTTTTAAGGATTGGTTTATGCACTTTCTATCATAGTGTATCCCATCACTGTTTTTTGATCTATATAGATTTTTTGGAAATTCAAAAGCATTAATCTTATCATATAATTTATTTTAAATAATTTTTCAATTAAACTGAATCTCACAGGAAAATAATAATGCAGAAGTAAAAAATAAATATCCTTAATATCAAGATCATAGAACAATTTCTCTATTTTGATCACAAGTATTTATTATTAACCAGAATGATATATTTTTCATGTCTACTCATAATCAGATTATAGCAGACTGTTCTAGTTTATGTGTACTAACATTTACTGAAACCCAGGCTGCAAAATAAGATACATCACACCCAATTAATTTGCTAACTTCTTGAAAAATATTAGAAAAGTCACTGTCTAGGAGAGTTTATGGACCGGAACTGTTTTACAAGACATGGTTTAAAAGCAGCTTTAATAAATTATGAGATGGCTGTAATTTGTACCAGTATATAAAAAAAGTATCTCTAGTTATAATAGTTTTATACCAACTGGTAAATAAATAGTTATTGTATTAGTATATGAATGCCTTGCAATTGTATTTTGGGGTTTAAGATTGTTATAGGTTTTTACCCTATCACAATGCTTCAGATTTTCTTTAATATGAATGTTATTTTATCCACAGCTTAAACAAAACAACATTTAATCATTCTACTTTTAATTAATATTCTATTTCACAATTATTTCATACTTAAAATACATATGTTTTTGATTAATTTTACATTTCAGATGTCCATAGATTTCAGATTTTAGATGTCCATAAGGATGTATCAGCCGTGGGTAGATATTGAAAGTCAAAATAATCCACTGAAACCATTAATAAGTATTCATTTTGGCATATTGTATTTACTCTGTATTGCATTGCTCCATCATAGTCTCATTTGCAGATATTGTGAAGCTATACAAGTATGTACGCTTAAACAAATATAATTTATGAACTTTGTTTCCATATATTCCGCAAACATATCTATGTCTTAAACATATTCTTTGATGAAGCTTTTCCAGGTGTGTCATATCATTGGACTAAAGCAGTCATATATGAAGGAAATTGCCCTTTTCCCTAAACCCTAAAGACAAGTGTCTGCAACCTTTACAGTTAAAGACCTATATTACATAAAACTTCAGCACTAGCGATCAACAAAAAGCCAGTATGTATGAAACATAATTTGAATAACTAAGATGATATGCAATATAATATTGATTGTTTTGTTTTTTTATTTCTCTAACAACTTTATGTTTTACAGAATGCAAGTGATATGTGTTTCGTAGAATAAGTAAAATAGATTAAACAGGCTGGTACTGATTTATGTGCGCAGCTGAGAACCATTTTAGTGGTGATAAACAAGTCACATTTTGATCTATACTGAACCACATTTGGCTCTAGAACAATAGGTTGCTGAGCCTGATTTAGACAAATCATCGGACAAATACAAATAAACTTTTGTAGATGCTACAAAATATACAAAATGTAACATCATCTATGACTATTCATGGTGGGCAGCATTTACTGAACAGTGGGCTGTTGTTTATAATACCTGTTGCCATTCCTCTTTCTGATTTGGGATGATTTGTTTCTGTACTCTGTATGGTGGAGGGCTTCTCTTGCTCTTTTGCTCACGATACATTAAATGGTTGTTGTGTTATACTCACTCATACAAATCCATTGTACAAATCAAAACCAACCTCGCACTGATGATAGCCATTAAGCTTGAAACAGCTGTATGTGAGTGGGTTTAGGATTTGTGTAAAATCCAATCCTTTGCTTTGCTTTAAAGCTGTGGTACAGCGGGCATGTGCATTTGAAGGAGCTAGGTAGAAATAGCATTTTGGATTTAAGACTGCATTATCTGCTCATTTGCATGTCCCCACCCTGTGGCTCAGAATGCAGTAGAATAACTATATTTCTGGGAATCCAGGGAGGTTAATAAGTTGTTAAACTTATTTTTAGACTTGCAGATGGGCTTACAAATGTATTATTATTTTCTGTACTCTGTACGGTGGAGGGCTTCTTTTGCTCTTTTGCTCACCATACATTAAATGGTTGTTGATTTGGGATGGAAACATTTGATCTTAGCATGAAGCCTTTTATTATAAAAGGAAATATTATGGTATCATAATACTCTGAGCCAATGGTTTCAGAACTGTATACCAACTACATTAGACACAATAGAAACACGGCATAGTATAATTCAGTAAATGATCTTATGTATTTAAAGCAAGATTGGCAATATGAACAAATTCTAGCTTGTTTGGTTGGTCAGAATATGCTTTGTGGTGCAGTGAATATTTGGTCCAATAATCTAAACATGTCTGTCATTTATAGATGTTATGGAAGAAGAACATTTTATATAATATGATTAATTACAAACAAACAGTGAACCAAAACATGTAAACAACAATAAGTTTGACACCATAATAAACATTGTGACAATTTACTTGGGCAATCATAAAGATGTAGCACAAACAGAAAGTAAAGAGTTAATTTTAAGCTTGAGTTTCAATGTTGGCTTGTTATAGTTTTCTATAAATCTGTATGTTCCATTTTGGAGAGTTCATTACATTGGCGTTGATATGATAGTTCATTTTCGACTTTGATCCAAGGCTTTAGAGCTAGACCTACATATTTAAATAAACTAATTTATTCTGATCGGAGTTGAGACAAAATAACCAATTTGATTGCTCTGCTGCATGGGTAGTTACTTTGACAGAGAGTCTAGTGCAAACTGTACAGACTAAAGTTATTCTAAAGTACAGTATACATTTTCTGTCTCTGGATTGAGTTCCTTTGCATGATTCATAAATATTGTCTCCAGTAGGTTGACTAGAATTATAGTCAGATCTTTCAATATATATCCTCTTTGTTTTTTTTGGTTTTTTTTCTGATGTGCAGGCTTCTAGTATGTGAACACACATTTATTTGTCAGTTCAAAATGGTTTTAGGTTGAATGAGACCAATGTGCATCAAATCCTTAGACAGGAGAATGCTGGTTCTTTAGCCTGCATGTTATATTACTATTGCTGTTGTATTTCATTGGTCCTTTCCGTGATACCAACTGCAAACATTTATATCTGAAATTTAGTGTATTTCACTAGTCCCCTTCCTTATTTTTCTTCTACCCTTCAACCTCCAGTCCATGTCATGTTTTGTACGTATAACATTGACAGGTAGAGAAGCAGCATACTAAATGTAACTGTTCTTATCTGCCCTTTTTATTCCTGTATCATATCTTCTATCACTGTTTGTTTTTTATTGTAAAGCTCTGTGGATGATGCTGGTGGTTTATAAATAAAATATTATTCATTTGTCACAAACTTAAGGACACAGTGCATCAGGGCCAATCCATTTAATATGTCAATGTAGTTTTTTATGCACAGATAACTGCCAAGCATGTGCAGAGTTCTATATCTTTATGCGATGTGATATAATATTTTTATTTCAAAGTTAGTCCTTTTTCATACCCATTGGTATGAAGCCCTGCATCCTAAAATACTTAGGAGAGGCTTGATTTTACATGTAAATCTTATTTTGTATACCATACATGTATATATTATTTATTTTTATCAAACACATTGTTTCTTTCTGAATTAAACTGAATTTTGTCAGTTAGAACATCTGATATGACCTTGAGTTGTTACCAGAGGCTAACTGCCTCACTATCAACAGCCATGTATTATATATTGTGACAGATTCACTGTCACGTTCAGGATCCATGCCTTGTTTTCCAGCACCACAATGGAGTACTCTGGAGCCTTTGGTATGGTTGAACAGATCTTTTGGTTTATTTGTCAGCATAAAAGAAAATAATCAAAACAGAAAATAAATCCTAGCTTCTTGTTGAAGCACCACCTACACTTTTATCTCCAGTTCCCTCACTGCTCTACTGTAATTCATAATAAAGTCCAAAACACAGGCCTGCACACTTGCCTGTTTTATAATCCACTCGCTTCAGGGTCTGCACTCCATCTGCAGAGGAGCTGTGTCTCTTTGACCTCTCCAGTCACGCTGGACACTATTCTCAATGTCTCTCAGCTGTGCTGTCTGTGCACTTCAGCCAGCCTTACTGGCTTTCCAGGTCTTACTGACGTCTCTCTCGACACACCGAGCTGTCTCAGGCTTTCTCTGCTTTTTCACAGGCTCCACACTTCCAAACAATCCTCCACCTGGAGGCAGCAGCAGGTCATGAGTACCATATCATTTAACATTTAATATATACTGGGCACAAGCTAAGATCCTGCTCCATGCTGATGATAGCCAGTAAGCTTGAAACAGCTGTACATGTATAGGATTCTCAGCTTGTGTAAAATCCAGTCTTGGCTTTGCATTAAAGCTGTGTAATACAGCAGGCATAAGCTTAAAGGAAGCAATGTTTGAAAAAAATGTATTTCTTGGAATTCTGAGCTGGAAGCAGGTTTTTTTTTTAACTTGCTTAAGACATTCAAATGTGAACACAGATGCACTATTTTTCTTACTAAATATATATATATATATATATATATATATATATATATATATATATATATATACATATATACAGTTGTGCTCAAAAGTTTACATACCCTTTGCAAATTAGTAATACTTCATATGTACCATTTTTAAAGAAAACATGAGTGAGCAGGTAAAACACATTTGTTTTATAGGATTCATATTCAACTGTAGCTTATAACAGAAGGGCACAATCAGAAAACAAAACATGGCAACAAACAAAAAAAATAAATTACCCTGTTCAAAAGTTTGCACACCCTTCGTTCTTAATACTGTGCATTGACACCATTAGCATCAATGACAGTGTGCAGTCTTTTGTAATAGTTGTCTATGAGGCCCCAAATTCTTGCAGATGGTATAGCTGCCCATTCGTCTTGGCACAATGTCTCAGGTCATGCAAAGTCTTTGGTCATCTTGCATGAACCGCATGTTTGAAATCTCCCCAGAGTGGCTCAATGATTTTAAGGTCAGGAGACTCCACAACCTTCACCTTTTTCTGCTGTAACCACTGGAGGGTCAACTTGACCTTGTGCTTAGGGTCGTTGTTATGCAGGAAAGTCCAAGAATGTCTCATGGGCAGCCTTTGTGCAAAAGAATATCAATTGTCTGCCAGTATTTTCTGATAAAATGCTGCATTCATCTTGCCATCAATTTTCACAAGATTCCCTGTGCCTATAGAGCTCATACCCCCCAAAACATTGGTGAGTCACCACCACAGGGAGATGGTATTCATTTCACTATAGACCCCTCTCCAAACATAGAGGTTATGGTTGTGACCATAAAGCTCTATTGTGGTCTTGTCACTCCAAATTACAGTGTGCCAGAAGCTATGAGGTGTGTCAAGGTGTTGTTGGACATATTGTAACCAGGCTTTTTTGAGGCATTGGCCCAGTAAAGGCTTCTTTCTGGCAACTTGACCATGCAGCTAATTTTTTTTCAGGTATTGTCATATTGTGTTCCTTGTAACAACCCCACAGTCTTTTGCCAGAGCAGCCTGTAATTCTCCTGAGATTACCTGGGAGTTTTTCTTTGTATTCCAAACAATTTATGAAGTTCCATTACCTTGTTACGCAGGTCTTTTGACACTTCTATCCTGCTCCCCATGGCTCAGTATCTAGCCTAAGCAGTGCATCCATGTGAGAGATAACAAACTCACAGACACTTAACTTAAAAAGCCACAGGTGTGCGAAATGAACCTTTAATTGCCATTTTAACCTGTGTGTGTCATTTTGTGTGTCTGTAACAAGGCCAAACATTCAAGGATATGTAAGCTTTTAATCAGGACCATTTTGGTGAATTCTGTTATCATTATGATTTAAAAAGGAGCCAAACAATAAAAAAAAATGTAGCTTGTTATGCTGATATTTTTTGTTTTTGAGAAAAAAAAATAATTCTCATTGAATCATAAGTCAATAATCAGTCGATACAATTATGTATTGTACAGGTTGTGAAGAGGCTAATCATTGCTGCAGCTAGTCAGCTAAGAGCAGCTAAGAGCTTACATATTTCTATTTATTCTCTATTTTCTGTAAGTTAGGTGTGAGATCATAAATGGTGCCAGAAAGGCAGCTTTAAAAGTTACAACAAAGAAACTATTCTTTGCTATGCTGTGTGGGTCAGCTGGAAGATATGACCATTATTTTCTAGAAATGTATTCCATAGCCTATACCCCGCATATTGCTATTTATCTAGTTACTGATTTTAATTTTATTATTTATACATTGAGAAAGCCTGTAAGATTGAATGAAACGCGTCTCTCAATTTATTTAAATTTTTTTAGTTATTGTTATTGACAATTTTATTATTATTAATATTATTTAATTTTATTTTTTTATCTTGTATTAGCATGTTTTTTATACTCCTAAACCTGTGACTTGTAACTAAGAGCCATTATCCTCAACCATTTGATAAGTATTGCAACTACTATACAGCAAACTTTGTCATTTGTGTACTGGAATTCTTTATGAATACAAATATTTTCTTTTTTTAAACATAATCATATTAGCTTTGAGTATTAATAGGTGTCTATATGACTTAAGTACTCAGCTTCTCCGTGAACATTTTAGTTCAAGAATAAAAACGCACCCATAGGGTGACTCCTCACTACACCTTACCTGAAACATACAGGAAGATCCAGTTCCCAGACCAGTGGAACCAGCTACCTCTGTGTTATGCATCAGGAGAAGGACTTCCTGGCGAGTGACGAAATACCTCATACCGTGAGGTTAGGACATGTGAGCTGGCATTATTACCTGCATTCTATATATTTATCTAGTTTAGCATTTATTTGCACTAGGTTTTGCACCTCTTCCCCACCCTTTCATCTCTTTTATTGAGTTTGAGTGTACCACGTGAACCGTGCCGTCTGAATGGGCAGCAATTTCCAAGTGATCACCATTACACCAATTCCATCAAGGAGGAACCCCCCCCCCCCCCCCCCCCCATTACCTGGGACTACTGCTTATTGCCCTCCTTTAATCCACAGGACTAATTGGACATATTGAACCTTTTGGACTAAGGTACCGTGAGTCCCCATATCAATCAGGGATATATGAGACAGAACTTAAACAGTTGCATAATATCCAACTATTTCTTCATTCTACTTTGGGCCTATTTTGGGCCTTGACTCTGGAGCGCTTACATTTTTGGACCTTTCATTGGTCTTATTTTCTGTTGGTATGAAAACTGGTTCACCTGTATGGGTCCCATTCAGAATTTCTGCATGGATGAAATGGTCTTATAAATCCTGAACAATTAATCTGGTCCCATAACAAAGTCCTTGTTTGGGGTTCATATTTCTCAGTAACATGATAATTGCTTCTTTTGTGAGCTGCAAAACATGTGGTGGCATTTCAGAGGGAGTTAATGAATTGATAAATTCAGTGGTGAAATTAGATTCACTCTGTTTGTCATCAGCTAGAACAGAATCAGCACTGTGATAACTTTTTTGTGGTGCATTAATGCATTTCGATATTTTGTTATTGAGATTCAAAGCATCTTTATTTTTTGATGTTAAGATTACTTTCTGTGCAAGCTCTGATGAATGTTCTGGGGTTATTCCATGTGGAAATATTGCTGCTATGAGTGAATCTTTGCAAATCATTTCTGCTGGTATCTCCACAGTATGGTCAGGTAAATTGTTTACTATGTCTGTTTTTCCTTCCCCAATTTTAATTAGCCAACCATTGAATTCATGTTGGCCTTCAGATCTCATGTTTTTTTCTAATCTAAGGTGTGTAAATTCTTTCCATAGTGGACTTGACTTTATACATGTTTCCACAATGTCTGTGCGATTGCCACATATAACAACAGGTAATGTTTGTCTGAAATCTCCTCGTAGTAACATGACTTTGCCCACAAAAGGCAATTCATTACTCATGACTTCACATAATAAACGATCAATACATTGCAGAGCATGGAGCAACATTATAGTGGCCTCATCTATGGTAATTAATGTTGACTTTTTAAACTTAGTGGCTTGAGATGATTTCATTCTAATATCAGACACTGATGTTTCCAATATTAGAACTGGAAGCTTAAATTCACTAAGAACTGTTCTGCCACCTTCTGACAATAGTGCAGCAATTCCAGTGGTTGCAATTTCACCTTTAACTCTAATTGAACTCATCAACAAATTATAAGAGATACGTTTTTCCAGATCCACCAGGTCCATCTAGATAAAAATAACGCTCTTTGAGCAAGTCATCATCTACTACTTGTTTTATTGCATTGAAAGTGTTCAATTGCAAATCATTTAAACTGGCAATTTTTTCTTCAGATTTTGTTTCTCAACATCAACGTCATAGTTATCCAAGTTGATATCATCTATAATTCCTGTATCTGGGAGATTAAAAATTGCACAACTTAATCCATGACATAGAAACACTTCTTGAATTTCCATTAATGCTTTTAATTGAGCTATGGAGTCATTGTACCTATGCAAGAAATCTTCATAATATCTGTTTTGAAAGTTTCCCACAAAGTCAGTGCATTTAGAACATTGCATATATCTGCACTGTTCTCTCATCTGGCATGGCATTTTAGACGGAGCTGCTTTTTCTAGACATCTCTCCCATTCTGTGTAATCAGCCAGAAAGTTTATATGTCATGCAGCTAATTGAAAGGTGTCATAAACTATGTCATTGACAGTTCTCAAGTCTTCAAAATTTTGTGCACCCGGAATATTTAAAAGTAGTAAAAGTAAGCAGAAATGTTCAATGTCTCTGGGACTTACTGTATACATTCTGGTAATAATTTTGTTACCACCCTTTTATCTATGTTTCCATTTGCCATTGACAAAAACATAATGACATGGAATCTCATTGTATAAGTATTCCCTTGTCTCCATATCTTTTGAATTTATGATAAACTAAGCAGTAAGTGTGGTTTATCGATGTTCACTTTGTGCAAGAGCATTTTCTTTATTGCCACTATGAAAGTAAACTAATTGTCTTTGTGGCAAATGAACAGCTAATCGATATACAGCATGTGATCGATCATGCATTTCAAATTTCAGAAGCCGCCACATTGTGTTTAGCGCACCGACAAAGCGAGCATCTACATGAGATGCCAGTTCATCATGCACTAACTCATTTTCTTGTTCATTTGGTCCACTTTTTATCACGACAGTTACAGCATCATATCCTTTATAAATATATTTGTACACATATTTAATTGATTTAATGGAAGTGTAAGCTTCCACATTTATGTGTGCATTGTACTTCATTAAGAGATGTGGATTATATGGCACCACATACGTGTTATCTACATCTTTACCTCAAATTATGGCCTTTGGACTCTTTCTTTGTCTATACAAAGGATACCCATCCCACAATCTGTGCATGTGGAAGGCCTCTTTTCTGGAATTCAATTGTGTAAACATATGCCAACACTTACCAAATAAGTTAGTAATGGTTATGTCATCTATTAAGGCTGATAATTTGATTTTAAATACTTGAGCCACTAAGTCTGGTCTATCAGAAGCATTTTGACCATGTTTGAAATAATCAACAATTTCTGCCCATTGAGGATTACATGTAAATTGCGAGGAGATCCTTGGAAGGAAGATGGTAAAATGATTGGCCAGCTGCTAGATTTTGGTTTGTAGCCGCTTCAGCAACATAATCCATGAGGCCACAATTCTGTTCAACACAGAGTTTATGTTGTTGATATTTGATAAAATGTAAATTATTGGCTTCTACTTGAAGATAGGAATCAATAATCCATTGTTGTGTCAGTTTTCCTGCACTTAAAATGAGATGAAAATCATCCTTAATTGCAGTTTGAGCCACTTTAAATTCCAGCATGGAAATATTATTTCTGACACGTTGTTTAGTGTTTGAATAGCTTGGAAGTATTAATTTTGGTTGCCAACCTGCCTCCCCATTGGGATACATACTTGGGTACGTAATTGGATCTAAATTTGGACTTAATATAGTGATGTTAATGAAAGGTTGCTCCTCATTTCTGGGATATATTCTAATATCCCTTTGAAAAGGTGGCTCTCACACTCATCATTTTGAAAGACCATTGTATCCGCATTAGCTCTTGGTAAGTTATAACGTCTTTTAGCAGAATGCCGATCTCTTTTAAGAACCATATTGACTCTTGGTATTGGCAACTGATTTTGTTCTGTATGAAGACGTTGTTGTTGTTCAACTTCTGGCAGATTTTTATAAGCTTGAGTGTATGGATTTAGTTCCATAATCTTATCAAGCACATGAAAAACAGTGCCTAAGGATGTTGTATTTTCTGCAAGCTGCATTCGTTTTTTTCTTTGCTCTCCTTCCTGAGGGTGTAAATGGGAAGTACGGTGGTAAATTTGGCCTTGAACTTTAAAGCAATAAGGGCCATGTCCTTCAACATTTCCAGCTAATGTTTCACCCAATGATGCAAAAGAAATGGCACTATTTTAAAATTGTATATTTTGTTTAAAGTTTTTGTAATTTGGGAAAGTTGGGTCACTCATAATATTTTGTAGATATATTGGGAATTCTGCTTTTTCAGGAAGTTTTAATTTTCCCTTTTGACAACAACTAATGAACTTACCATCTCTTGGTCTTTCATTAAGAAAATGATAAGCCCCACAAAATTGACAAACCACATTTACCATACCACAATTGTGAGGTTCCACATTTAAATATAAAGTAAATAATGCATTTTCCTGTAAATCCAGATGAACATTAGAATCCATATTTACATTATTAGCATTATAAGCATATTCCTCACATGTTTGTGGCACAATATTTTTTATTTTCCTATCTCTCTTACGCAGAGTATGGGGAGAAACCATGTGTCGTTTCTTGTCCACTCATTGACGGTCTTGTTCTCGTAGTTTTTTCTTACTGTCCTCCGATTGTTTCTGTCTTTTTTGCGTTCATTTGCCAGACGTTGTTTATACTGGTTTCTGGTTTCTGGCTTTTCATCCATGTAAACCTGTAATTATAAATATGAATGTTTCTTTGCAACCTAACAATTATGTAAATGAGCCATTAGGTATGTGAAGTAATCATTTCATGTAGCTTACCTCTTCACTTGGATTTTCCACTGTTGCCAATGCTCTTCTTCTTTTAGTTTTTTCTTGGTGTCCTCCGACTGTTTATCTCTCCATCTTTGTTGACGTTCCGTGCCCATACGTTATTTGGCTTTCTTCCTGGTTTCAGTCTTTTCAGCCATTGTAATCTGTAATTAGAAATATAAATCTGAATTTCTAAACTACAGATTATGATAATGAAGCATTTACATTTTCTGGAATCATTTACTTTGAAGTAGTAGTAGTGAAGAAGTATTGGAATAAGATATGCAAGGTATTTGATTGCAATTCTACACAGTGTATTGGTGCATGGTATGATTCTTGCATGTCTGTGGCGGCTGTGCGTCAAAGCGACCCAGCTGAGTGACTGGGAGGTGCACAGAGAGTGCAAGGTGTGATACAGACAGAGAGCAGTGTGCGATAGAGAGGAATAATGCAGAGTGCATGATAGACAGAGTATGTGATAAAGAGAGTGTGTGGGAGACTTTAGTGTGTGTGTGTGAGAGTGTACTGCATGTGTATGAGAGTGTAGTGCATGTGTCGGAGAGAGGGAGAGTGTAGTGTGTGATAGAGAGACTGCAATGTAATATAGAGAGTGCTTTGTACATTTCAACCTGCCGGGGAAAATGGAAGACACAGGGGAGAGAGATGGGTAGAAGAGTGTGAAGACACACAACAGGTGGGTGGGGGGGGCGGGAGTGGAAAGAGACACAGGAGAGAGAGTAGGTGGAACAGACACAGAGGAGGGAGCAGGAGGGGGAAAAGATAGAGGGGAGAGAGTGGGGAAGAAATACGGGGGAGGGAGAGAGGGGGAAAAGAGACACAGTGGAGGGACAAAGGGTGGGTAGAGACCCAGGGAAGGTGAAGGGGGGATAATAGATTGTACACAATGTCCTTGAATAAACATTCATAATCATTTTATCAACATACTGTGTAATTAAACATGATAAACATATTCTACAGTTCTATCTTTGTTCTCTTAAGAAGTCTACTTTAATAAAGGTGTTTAGCATGTTGTTTGTAATTCAACAACGATTTACCTTATTAGTAAGGGGTGAATAGTTCTGCAAACCACTGTATATATGATGTTTTGACCATGACTTTCAATTTGTAAGGATTTCAGTGAGTTATACAGCTCCTATGTACCAACCATCTGAAATAGTTACAGTTAAATCTTTTATAGGGGAAATCTGCACAATTACACTTTTTATTATTATTGGAGCAGCCACAAAAACAAATTAATAATATGAGTATCACAGTAAACAGTGATAACTCTTTTATTGGACATATTTTATTTAGTTAAGTGTTACAAGCTTTTAAATAGATACTAAATAGGAGGAACAAAAGGACTTATTGATGAGGGTAAAATAAGAGTGCAAAAGTTGGCCTGCTGCTCAACATTAAAAAGATGAAGATCATGGCAAACGGCAATCTCACTTCCTGCAAATAGGGGGGGGGGAAAGTGGAGTCAGTGACAGAATTTATATTCCTTGGATCCAAGATCTGTGCAGATGGTGACTGTAGTCATAAAATGAAAAGATGTTTGCTTCTGGGGAGGAAAGCTATGGCAAGCTTGGACAAGCTAGTAAAATGTAAAGATATTAAACTATCAACAAAGGTCTGCATAGTTCGAACTATGATATTCCCATACGGATGTGTGAGCTGGACCATAAAGAAGTCTGAGCTCCATAGAATTTAAGCATTTGAATTATGGTGTTGGAGAAGACTGCTTAGAGTCCCTTGGACTGCAAGAAGATCCAATAAATCAATACTTTATGAAATCCAGACAAACTATTCACTAGAAGGTATGATCATGAGGCTGAAGCTCAAATATTTTGGCCATATCATGAGACGTCAGGATGCCCTAGAAAATAATCTGATGCTGGGAAAGATTGAAGGCACAAGAAGAAGGAGACGACAATGGCAGAGATGGATAGATGAGGTCACTGTAGCAATGAATATGAACTTGATGGAGCTCAGAGGGGCACTGACTGAGAGATGCACCTGGTGTGCTGTGGTCCATGGAGTCACGGAGAGTCGGATGCGACTGAACGACTAAACAAAAACAATTTTCAAGTCAAAAACATTTTCCCATCTAGAGATAGTAAAACATTAGATTAAAGCAGAAGTTACAGTATAGGGGGCATTGTAAATCTGAAAGAGAACATATTTGAACCATTAGTTTGATAGTACAGTATATATATATATATATATCACATATATAGTTGTGAGCGTACGAGTTGTTGCTAACGCTGCGGGCTCGCGTAGCGAGTCGCGGGCCTCGCGTAGCGAGGGCACTGTGCCAGGTTCTCAGTTGCTGGCATGGAGCGCCGCAGGCGCTCCTTGCCAGCAACTGAGGACCCTCGCGAAGCGAGGGCCTCAGTTGCTGGCTTGGAGCGCCGCAGGCGCTCCATGCCAGCACCTGAGGACCTCGCAAAGCGAGGTCTTCAGTTGCAGCAACTGCGACCCTTGAAAAAAAAAGTTTACGTCCAAACACATTACGACACTCGCAAACAACATACGACACACGTTGAAACACATTACGACACTCGCAAACAACATACGACACACGTTCACACACATTACGGCCTCGCAACACTCGGACGCAACTCGCGAACATTACAAAATTACAAACACAATACATACACACAGCACATACATAAAAACCTTACCTACACAAACAGGAAGCACCCAGGACCTCAAAAATGCAACTTAGAACTTAATTGCACTCAAAATAAAAGAGTTTCGACACTAAATACTTTGTTAAGCGACAAAAAAAATGGCCGACGAATAAAACGAAAACGAGGCTACACACGCAAACACCATGCTACACACGCAAACACCATACGAGACACGTTACCACACATTACGAGTTCGCAAACATCGGACGCAACACGCCGACATACAAACATTTAAAACTTAACAAAGACACACAACAAACACATAAAAAGCTTACCTACAGCAAGAGGAACCAGCCAGCACCTCAAAAAAACAAGTTACACCTACATTTAAATCAAAATAAACACTTTAGACACTAATACCATCGCTAAGCGAGAGAAAAAATGGCCGACGAACAAAACGAAAACGAGGCTTCAGACGTAACTACACTACACTTACTCGCAATAATGAAACACATACTATGCGGAACGTATCACAATCATATTAAACACCATTTTGAACAGTAATACGCCTAAAATGGCGGATGGAACGCAAATTGTAAGCTGGAACGCAAATAGCGCATGCGTATTGCGTTCTAACGGTCTCACTTTCCAGAACTTTCTACAAGTTTATAAATACTGCCTATTTCCAACTAAAAAATACATTTCTCCTCAGGTGATCAACGGAGTGACTTCTGAGATAACTGCTGCTTTTACTTGAGAAGACAATTCTTTACTAATTTACTACTTTACATTGTGCAAATTACAACTGACAGGTAAGCTATAATATATTACATTTTATTATCAGGTCAGGTCAAACAAATAAAAAAATAAACTAGGATTTATGTAGTCATCATGTATGGCACATTTATGTGTATAGGCTCCCAAACAAAATTAAACAGAGCTTTATGTATAGTGACATCTGACACGCACATATATGTCTATAATGTATAGTTACATGTGACACGCACATATATGTCTATAATGTATAGTGACATTTGACACACACATTTCTGTGTATTGCCCCTTCATAGTGACATGTGACACGCACGTATATGTGTATAATGTATAGTGACATGTGACACGCACATATATGTCTATAATGTATAGTGACATGTGACACGCACATTTCTGTGTATTGCCCCTTCATAGTGACATCTGACACCGACATATATGTCTATAATGTATAGTGACATGTGACACGCACATTTATGTGTATTACCAATGCAACAAAATTAGCTTACAACAAAATCAGTAAACAACTACATTTTAATGACATTATATGTCATGTATACTGATATGTCACACGCACATATATGTGTATCATCTATAGTTACATCTCACACACACACATTTATGTGTGTTGGAAAAAATAAATATAATGTTAATTTAACCATTTAAATTTGACTCATGTATACTGATATGTCACACGTACACAAAATAATTACATTAAACTATGTAATGTGCTTCATGTATGTGAGATATGTGTGTAGCCCCCAACAAAAATTAAGGTTAATTGAATTAATTTACTGCAATTCAATACATCAGATAAAGCTGAATCTTTCTATTTCGTTTCATATTCAAACAGACTCTGCATCAACAGCGTCTCTCAACAATTTGCACCGTGCACTGTGAAGCACAATCCCTTTTAAAGAACACCAACAAATTTGAAGAGGTAAGATACAAGAACACATTACATGCTCAAAAGGACATGCTTTGCTAGATGACAAATTATAAATATACAAATAACTATTTCACTTTCTTTTTCAAACAGACACTAAAAGAAGACCGGCGGATTAAGATTGGCAGGAGGGGACCGTCTGTCATTCAAAACTTCTATCAAGGTAAAGTATTAAGTATAAACAAGAAATAACCATGAGCCTTATTTAATTGCAACTTCCTCATTTGAATAGGGCTCTATATAAGCACATAACATTTTTTTTATACAGAACTTTTTAGTTACTGAAAATCTAACCACAATCAAGGTTTTCAATAACTAAAAACTTTGCTCAATAAATATGTTATGTGATTATATAGAGCCCTCTTCAATTGGCAAAATTGCAATTCAATGAGGACCTATATGTCTTTAATGGCCAAGGGCCTCACTGAAATGTGATTTGCCCATTTCAATAGGGCTCTATATAAGCACATAACATATTTTGGAAACAGAACTTTTTAGTTAATGAACTTCTAACCACAATCAAGGTTTTCAATAACTAAAAACTTTGCTCAATAAATATGTTATGTAATTATATAGAGCCCTCTTCAATTGGCAAAATTGCAATTCAATGAGGACCTATATGTCTTTAATGCCCAAGGGCCTCACTCAAATGTGATTTGCCCATTTCAATAGGGCTCTATATAAGCACAGAGCATATTTTTTAGGAAATTTTTCTTTTGTGAACACGTTCCTTTTGGATACAAGTTCACTAAATACAAAATTCCGTACAAACATATGCTCTGTGATGATATTGAGCTCTATTCCATTGGCCAAAACACAATTGAATAAGTAGCTCACAATATAACAAATGCAGTAACCAAAGGCCCTTATTCAATTGCTATTTTGGAAAATTAAATATGGCTATTTTAACAAATATATGTGATGTGCTTATTTACAACCCTATTCAAATTTCTACATTGCAATTCAATTACGGCCTTACAGTACTATTATATTGTAAAAAATGCAATTGCATGAGGGCCAAACTATGCAACATATGGTACACACAAAGGCCCTCATTCAATTGCAATTTGCCCAATTGAATAGGGCTCTAAATAACAACATAACAATAGCTTAAAACTAAGGTTTTAGTTAATAAAAAAATATCAAAAATACAGTTTTTCAATGACTACAAAATTATTTTAACTAATATGCTAATATGCTATGTGCTCATTTACAGCACAATTCAATTAGCCAAATCGCAATTCAATGACACACAAACTGCTACACACAAAACAGAATTTCTTATTAAGGCCCTCATTCAATTGCAATTTTGCCAATTGAATAGGGGTCTAAATAAGCACATCACATATATTTTTTAAAGAAGTTTTTAGTTATTAAGCATCTATCCAAAAGCACGGTTTTCACTACCTAAAAACTTCTTTAAAAAATATATATTATGTGCTTATTTAGAGCCGTATTCAATTGGCAAAATCGCAATTGAATGAGGGACTAAATGTTTAACAACCTATAAGCCTTACAAATAACCAAAAATAAGAATAACAAAAGTGTTGTGCACCTAATAGCATTGTATAAAAAAGCACACAAACTCATAGCAAACTATATTAACATTCTTCTTTAATGTTTAACAAATTATAACCTGTACAATCAAGAAGAAATTAGTTTTGCACAAGTGATGTGCACCAAACAGGATTGTCAATAACTAACACAAACACATAGCAAACTACATTAATTATATTATTTCATGTTTCACTAACTATAACCATCCAAATAAAGGTTAAATAAGTATACCACAAGTGGTGCGCACAAAACAGGATTGTACAAAAACTAACATAAACACATAGCAAAATAAATTCATATTCTTATGTAATATATCACAACCCACAAGCCTTACTAAGAACCTTAAATAAGAATAACAAAAGTCTTGGGATTGTACAGAAAGTTAAAAAAAAAATTTTTTAAAAAAATAAACATAACTGATACAATACAGCAAAATTAATACATTTTTTACTTATTTAAAAGACATTTCACTCAAACAACATTTTCTATTTTACATTACAACAGATACTGCGTGAAGACAATCGGACGAGGACTTTTTCCACAGGACCGGACCGGACCATCGGACGAGGACTCGGACCAGACCAGCAGACGAGGAATTTCAACACAGGACCAGACCAGCAGACGAGGAATTTCAACACAGGACCACACCATCGGACGAGGACTTTCACCAACGGACAACAACATCGGACGAGGAATATCGCCACAGGACCACAATATCGGACAGGGGCTATCGCGACAGGACCACACCATCGGACGAGGACTTCCGACAGAGGACCACACCATTGGACAACGATTTTGAAACGAGGAGCAACAAACATTCGGATTTAAATCACACTTCAACCAAGGTAAACTATAATAACTACTAAAGAATAACACTAAAGAAACTGGTTTCAGTTGCATCCGTCTCAACAGAAAAATAAATTAATTAATTTACTATCTCACTTATTTTATTTAAATTGCTACTATGCAATACATAGCTCAATAACCACATCACTTTTTTTTTCAGCAAAGAAGTTTTGCAGTGGTAAATATCTATCCACAAACAAAGTTTTTAATAAATACAACCATTATTTTAAATAAATATGTTACATGCTTATTTACAGCAGTATTCCATTGGAAAAATTCTGAGCCACTGAAGACAGGAATTATAAATTTAACTAAATATCAATGATACATTCATGATTTGCCTTTTATTTCAACAATTGTGCACAATCATCTTTAACAGGAATTACAAATTTAAATATACACAATTACATTTATTTGTTTCCGTTTACAGATTAATATGGCTGATAACGAGACCAAAGAAGAGAAGAAAAGACGTCAAACTAGAGAAAGACAAGAGAGATGGGCCGCCCAGCAGACACCGGAGGAGAAAGAAATTAGAAGAGAAAAAGAACGCAAAAGACTTGCAAATAAAAGAATATCCGCTGCAAAAATGAAACATACAACCAAAATAAATAAAAAAATAATAAAGCATTTACAAACTGTTCCTAAAACATCAGATGACATTTTACAACATACCAGTCAAGACAGACCAAAAAAAAAAACTACCAAAAAAAAGCATTTACAAACTCTTACTAAAAACTTACAGGAAATTTCAACCGAACAAGTCCAACATATACCAAGAAAATGTACGAAAAAAACTAAACATTTAGAACCTGTTGTTGAAACATTTCATGACTTTTCATCTGATGAATATCAAAGTCAACATCCAATATGCATTGCAAATTGTCCTTTAATGAAGTCTTTAGCAGTAGAGGTTCATAGTTGTGGGGACATGACTACTCAATGTCAATTTTGTGAGGCTTATTATTTTAAACAGGAGAGACCCCGAGATGGACAATTTATTAGTTGTTGTCAAAAAGGAAAGTTCAAACTTCCACAAAGGAAACAATTTCCAACCTATTTACTAAATATTCTGACTGAACCTACTTTTCCAAATTACAAAAATTTTAAGACAAACATAAGATCCTACAATAGTGCCATATCATTTGCATCTATGGGGGCAACATTGGCTGCTAATGTACCAGGACATGGTCCTTACTGTTTTAAAGTCCAAGGACAAATTTATCATCGCACTTCCCATTTACATCCAGAGGAAGGAAATAAAAGAAAATTCGCTCAACTATATGTCCTAGATACAATGGAAGCTGTTGACCAACGTATGCAGATGGAAGAAAATAAAAAATGCTTACCCACTGTTTTCATAGAGCTAAATAACATTATGGACAACAATCCCTACAGTAAAGCTTATAAAAAATTGGCAGAAGTAGAAAATGAACAACTACTTCATTCACAAACACATCAATTACCAATGCCGAAGGTTAATATGGTGCTTAAAAGAGACAGACATACTGATAAACGTCGTTATAACTTGCCAACAACAAATGAGGTTGCAATGGTGTTTCACAATGATGAAGGAGAACCACCATTTCAAAGAGACATACGAATATATCCTAGAAATGAGGACCAACCGTTTATTAATATGAGTATCTTAAGTCCAAATTTAGATCCAATGACATATCCCATCTTTTTCCCACACGGAGAAGCAGGTTGGCAACCAAAATTAACTCTTCCCAGTTACCCAAATGCTAAAGCCAGAATCCGAAATAATGTTTCTATGCTTGAATTTAAAGTAGCTCAAATTGCCATTCGCAATGTATTTAATCCAATTTTATGTGGTGGGAAACTAACACAACAATGGATTATTGATTCATATTTGCAAGTTGAGGCAAATAATTTAAACTTTATCAAATATCAACAAGATAAACTCCGTGTAGAACAATATTCTGGACTCATGGACTATGTTGCTGACGTGGCTACAAGCAGAGACATGACAGCTGGCAAAGCCATCATTTTACCATCTTCCTTTCAAGGATCTCCTCGGAATATGAGAGAAAGATACAATGATGCTATGGCTATTGTGACAAAATTTGGCAAACCCGATTTATTTGTGACATTTACATGTAATCCACAATGGCCAGAAATTACACTAAATCTACTTCTTGGACAAACTGCTTCAGATCGACCAGATTTAGTAGCCAGAGTTTTTAAGATTAAATTAAATGAATTAATACGTGACTTCACTATAAATCAGTTATTTGGCAAATGTCTTGCTTATGTATATACCATTGAATTTCAAAAAAGAGGCCTTCCACATGCACATCTTCTAATAATACTTCAAGAAAAAGATAAATTAGATACTTCAGACAAAGTGGATGCAGTCATTGTTGCTGAACTACCAGATCCAGAACTATATGGTAGACTATATGAGATTGTTACTCATCGCATGATTCATGGACCCTGTGGTGACCTTAATCCACAATCACCATGTATGGAAAATAATAAATGTTCCAAAGAATTTCCCAAAGATTATAGAGACAAAACCTATGCCAATTGTGATGGATATCCACTTTATAAAAGAAGAGAAGGAGATAGTGCCATTATTCGTGGGAAAAAAGTGGACAATAGATATGTAGTACCCTACAATCCACATTTACTCATGAAGTACAACGCCCACATCAACGTAGAAGCCTGCACTTCCATCAAATCAATTAAATATGTCTATAAATATATTTACAAAGGTTACGATGCAGCTACTGTAGTCGTCAAAAGTGCAGACAACCCTGAAAGTAGTGAGTTAGTACATGATGAACTTGCATCTCATGTAGATGCTCGCTATGTCAGTGCGCCAGAAGCTATGTGGCGGCTTTTAAAATTTGAAATGCATGATAGATCACATGCAGTATATAGGTTAGCAGTACATTTGCCACAACGACATTTAGTCTATTTCCATGCTGGAAATGAAATGAATGCATTGGCCCAAAGTGAAGATCGTCACACTACACTAACTGCATGGTTTGCATTAAATTCCACTGATGCTGAAGCAACACAATACTTATATATTGAAATTCCATATCACTATGTTTTTGTGAATGGATTATGGAGACCAAGAAAAACCAGAGGCAATAAAATTATTCCAAGAATTTACACAGTCAGTCCAAGAGATGTTGAACGTTTTTGCTTACGGATATTACTTTTAAATGTTCCTGGAGCACAAAGTTTTGAACACTTAAGAACTGTTAATGACATTGTATATGAATCCTTCCATTTAGCTGCAAGACATAGAAACTTACTCGCTGATGATACAGAGTGGGAAAGATGCTTAGAAGAAGCAGCACAATGTCAAATGCCGCGACAGATGAGAGAACAATTTGCTTTTATTTGTATCTTCTCAAATGCTCCAAATGCATTAGCTTTGTGGGAGACTTTTAAAAGTAATATGGCTGAAGACTTTATGCTACGATACAATGAACCCATTGCACACTTAAAAGCGTTAATGGAAATCCAAGAAGTCTTTTTAACTCATGGATTAAGTTGTGCAAGTTTTAATTTGCCTGATCCAGGTCTTATAGATGACATTAACTTTGAAGACTATGACATTCAACTACAAGCAGAAAGAACAGAAGAAAGACTTGCAACTTTAAATACACTACAATTGCAAGCATTTCATGCCATTAAAAATGCTATAGATGATGACATGGTGACAGAGCGTTATTTCTATCTTGATGGACCTGGCGGATCAGGAAAAACATATTTGTACAATTTATTAATGAGTTCAGTACGAGCACAAGGAAAAATAGCAATGGCGTTTGCCACTACTGGAATTGCTGCACTTTTATTAGAAGGTGGAAGAACTGTTCATAGTGGATTTAAACTGCCAGTGCCTATTTTAGAAAATTCTGTGTCAGATATTCGCATGACATCCTTACAAGCAAAGAAATTGAAGAAATGTAAATTAATTATAATAGATGAGGCCACAATGATGTCATGCTATGCCCTCCAATGTATTGACCGTTTGCTTCGTGAAGTCATGGATAATATTTTTCCATTTGGTGGAAAGGTAATGTTGTTGGGTGGCGATTTTAGACAAACATTACCTGTTGTTGTACATGGCAATCGAACTGACATTATCGAAACATGTATAAAGTCAAGTACAGTATGGAAACATTTTACCCATCTTCAACTGCAACAAAATATGAGATCAGAAGGCCAAACTGATTTCAATGATTGGCTTATTAAAATTGGAGAAGGCAGAACAGAAAAAATACTACATTTACCTGACGACACTGTAGAGATCCCACCTCATATGATTTGTCAACAAGATATTATATCGGCTATATTTGAAGGGAGCATAAATAACGAAGAATATTCCGAGCTTGCCAACCAAGTCATACTGACGTGTAAAAATAAAGATGCATTAATCCTCAATAATAAAATCTTAAAAAAAATTTATGCACCACAAAGAAATTATCACAGTGCTGATTCTGTACTTGCTGATGACAATGAAAGTCAGGCTAACTTTTCGACTGAATTCATAAACTCTTTAACTCCTTCTGGAATGCCACCACATATTTTGCAGCTAAAGAAAGGTGCAATTATCATGTTACTGCGAAATATGAATCCCAAAAAAGGCCTATGCAATGGCACAAGATTAATTGTTCAACAATTAAAGGACCATTTTATAGATGCTGAAATTTTAACTGGGACCCATAGAGGAGAGAGAGTTTTCATACCAAGAATAGATTTAGCACCAAGTGAAAGTAGTCTACCTTTTATACTTCAAAGAAGACAATTTCCCATTATTATGGCATTTGCCATGACCATTAATAAATCACAAGGTCAAACTTTCAAATCTGTGGGTATTTTCTTGGAAGAACCAGTTTTTGCACATGGTCAATTGTACGTTGCGTTGTCAAGGTGCAAAAATCCACAGGCTATTAAAGTTTACATTGAAAACAATGAAAGTCAAGGTGATTTATTAGAAGATGGACGTATTTTTACTAAAAACATTGTCTACTATGAAGTACTATAACTTTGAAGGATACTAATTAAAGATGCCAAGATTTTTTAAAAGCATTGCAAAATACATAACAATTGGTTGTTTAATTCAGTCATAATTAATGGAAGTCATGTTTATGAATGATTCGCCTCACAAAATACTTGCCTTGCATTGTTAGTAAAAATTATGTTAAAATGTTAAGTCACTATGTTAATGTTTCTAATGTTACAAGTTTAAAAAATATATTTTCAAGTTATTTCATTCAACATATTACAAGGATCTCCTCGGAATATGAGAGAAAGATACAATGATGCTATGGCTATTGTGACAAAATTTGGCAAACCCGATTTATTTGTGACATTTACATGTAATCCACAATGGCCAGAAATTACACTAAATCTACTTCTTGGACAAACTGCTTCAGATCGACCAGATTTAGTAGCCAGAGTTTTTAAGATTAAATTAAATGAATTAATACGTGACTTCACTATAAATCAGTTATTTGGCAAATGTCTTGCTTATGTATATACCATTGAATTTCAAAAAAGAGGCCTTCCACATGCACATCTTCTAATAATACTTCAAGAAAAAGATAAATTAGATACTTCAGACAAAGTGGATGCAGTCATTGTTGCTGAACTACCAGATCCAGAACTATATGGTAGACTATATGAGATTGTTACTCATCGCATGATTCATGGACCCTGTGGTGACCTTAATCCACAATCACCATGTATGGAAAATAATAAATGTTCCAAAGAATTTCCCAAAGATTATAGAGACAAAACCTATGCCAATTGTGATGGATATCCACTTTATAAAAGAAGAGAAGGAGATAGTGCCATTATTCGTGGGAAAAAAGTGGACAATAGATATGTAGTACCCTACAATCCACATTTACTCATGAAGTACAACGCCCACATCAACGTAGAAGCCTGCACTTCCATCAAATCAATTAAATATGTCTATAAATATATTTACAAAGGTTACGATGCAGCTACTGTAGTCGTCAAAAGTGCAGACAACCCTGAAAGTAGTGAGTTAGTACATGATGAACTTGCATCTCATGTAGATGCTCGCTATGTCAGTGCGCCAGAAGCTATGTGGCGGCTTTTAAAATTTGAAATGCATGATAGATCACATGCAGTATATAGGTTAGCAGTACATTTGCCACAACGACATTTAGTCTATTTCCATGCTGGAAATGAAATGAATGCATTGGCCCAAAGTGAAGATCGTCACACTACACTAACTGCATGGTTTGCATTAAATTCCACTGATGCTGAAGCAACACAATACTTATATATTGAAATTCCATATCACTATGTTTTTGTGAATGGATTATGGAGACCAAGAAAAACCAGAGGCAATAAAATTATTCCAAGAATTT
Organism: Discoglossus pictus; assembly: GCA_027410445.1. Lineage (NCBI taxonomy): Eukaryota > Metazoa > Chordata > Amphibia > Anura > Alytidae > Discoglossus > Discoglossus pictus. The sequence continues at coordinate 202,148,867 of CM050166.1, forward strand.
ACACAGTCAGTCCAAGAGATGTTGAACGTTTTTGCTTACGGATATTACTTTTAAATGTTCCTGGAGCACAAAGTTTTGAACACTTAAGAACTGTTAATGACATTGTATATGAATCCTTCCATTTAGCTGCAAGACATAGAAACTTACTCGCTGATGATACAGAGTGGGAAAGATGCTTAGAAGAAGCAGCACAATGTCAAATGCCGCGACAGATGAGAGAACAATTTGCTTTTATTTGTATCTTCTCAAATGCTCCAAATGCATTAGCTTTGTGGGAGACTTTTAAAAGTAATATGGCTGAAGACTTTATGCGACGATACAATGAACCCATTGCACACTTAAAAGCGTTAATGGAAATCCAAGAAGTCTTTTTAACTCATGGATTAAGTTGTGCAAGTTTTAATTTGCCTGATCCAGGTCTTATAGATGACATTAACTTTGAAGACTATGACATTCAACTACAAGCAGAAAGAACAGAAGAAAGACTTGCAACTTTAAATACACTACAATTGCAAGCATTTCATGCCATTAAAAATGCTATAGATGATGACATGGTGACAGAGCGTTATTTCTATCTTGATGGACCTGGCGGATCAGGAAAAACATATTTGTACAATTTATTAATGAGTTCAGTATGAGCACAAGGAAAAATAGCAATGGCGTTTGCCACTACTGGAATTGCTGCACTTTTATTAGAAGGTGGAAGAACTGTTCATAGTGGATTTAAACTGCCAGTGCCTATTTTAGAAAATTCTGTGTCAGATATTCGCATGACATCCTTACAAGCAAAGAAATTGAAGAAATGTAAATTAATTATAATAGATGAGGCCACAATGATGTCATGCTATGCCCTCCAATGTATTGACCGTTTGCTTCGTGAAGTCATGGATAATATTTTTCCATTTGGTGGAAAGGTAATGTTGTTGGGTGGCGATTTTAGACAAACATTACCTGTTGTTGTACATGGCAATCGAACTGACATTATCGAAACATGTATAAAGTCAAGTACAGTATGGAAACATTTTACCCATCTTCAACTGCAACAAAATATGAGATCAGAAGGCCAAACTGATTTCAATGATTGGCTTATTAAAATTGGAGAAGGCAGAACAGAAAAAATACTACATTTACCTGACGACACTGTAGAGATCCCACCTCATATGATTTGTCAACAAGATATTATATCGGCTATATTTGAAGGGAGCATAAATAACGAAGAATATTCCGAGCTTGCCAACCAAGTCATACTGACGTGTAAAAATAAAGATGCATTAATCCTCAATAATAAAATCTTAAAAAAAATTTATGCACCACAAAGAAATTATCACAGTGCTGATTCTGTACTTGCTGATGACAATGAAAGTCAGGCTAACTTTTCGACTGAATTCATAAACTCTTTAACTCCTTCTGGAATGCCACCACATATTTTGCAGCTAAAGAAAGGTGCAATTATCATGTTACTGCGAAATATGAATCCCAAAAAAGGCCTATGCAATGGCACAAGATTAATTGTTCAACAATTAAAGGACCATTTTATAGATGCTGAAATTTTAACTGGGACCCATAGAGGAGAGAGAGTTTTCATACCAAGAATAGATTTAGCACCAAGTGAAAGTAGTCTACCTTTTATACTTCAAAGAAGACAATTTCCCATTATTATGGCATTTGCCATGACCATTAATAAATCACAAGGTCAAACTTTCAAATCTGTGGGTATTTTCTTGGAAGAACCAGTTTTTGCACATGGTCAATTGTACGTTGCGTTGTCAAGGTGCAAAAATCCACAGGCTATTAAAGTTTACATTGAAAACAATGAAAGTCAAGGTGATTTATTAGAAGATGGACGTATTTTTACTAAAAACATTGTCTACTATGAAGTACTATAACTTTGAAGGATACTAATTAAAGATGCCAAGATTTTTTAAAAGCATTGCAAAATACATAACAATTGGTTGTTTAATTCAGTCATAATTAATGGAAGTCATGTTTATGAATGATTCGCCTCACAAAATACTTGCCTTGCATTGTTAGTAAAAATTATGTTAAAATGTTAAGTCACTATGTTAATGTTTCTAATGTTACAAGTTTAAAAAATATATTTTCAAGTTATTTCATTCAACATATTACAAAGTGGATGTTAAGAGGTCAAGCACCTTTTAAGTCACAATGTAAATATTGTCTGTTATCTTAAGATTACTACCTACATTAATGTTTATCGCCAATTTATGTGCTCAGTAATAAATTAGTTTAATTACGTACGTTTTAAGAAGAGTTTGACTGTATGCCTTCCTCTACATTCAATGTATATTCAAGTTAACAATTATTGTGATAGAAATTGAATTTTAATACTGATTAATTTAAATGTCAATTGTTTTTACATTCAAATGTTAATACTTTTAATAAAAAATTACTTTACAAAATGTATTCACTATGTTCATGTTTATAATGTTCAAAATTATACCAATGTTTTGTCAACTTCTAAACTTACATAAAAAATAAAGTTCAAGTTTAAAAATATATACTTTGATGGTTATTGCTTACATATATTTTAAACTTCATCTTAAAATTTGCAACGTTTAAAAAAGGCTTTTTACTTTTGGCTTTCCTATTCATTCAATGTATATTCAAGTTAACAATTCTTCAGATACTAATTACATTTTAAAAAACCATTACATCAACATTTTACAAAAATACACGTTCATATTAAAATACTTACAAGTGTCAAAAATATATGTTAATAACTAAACAACTTGACAAACATATACATAACATTGCCGTCATTTTTTGACGGGCAAGTCGCTAGTATATATATATATATATATATATATATATATACAGTGGATATAAAAAGTCTACACACCCCTGTTAAAATGTCAGGTTTCTGTGCTGTAAAAAAAAATGAGACAAAGATAAATCATTTCAGGACTTTTTCCACCTTTAGCTAATCTTCTGCTGACAAGCTTCTGTTCCAGCTTTGGTGTTTATTTCATGTCAAGGATTCAAGGTTTGGGAAATATATTTTTTAACTTTGCATCTGCAGTTAGTAATTGTTTTAAATCTTTGATTATTTTCTGTATTTTCTATAGAGCTGGATAGTATGTGATCACTAGAGGTATACGTGAAGTAGTTTATTTTATTCACTGGGTGTTTTAATAGCAGTGGTTCTGGGTAATGATACAGGGTTTGCAACCCTACTGTCTGAAATATTGAGACAAGTTTTTGTTACTGTCCCCAGTATTTAAGCATATATGGTGGTATCTAATAGCTTGGCTATGGATTATGACTTGTTTAGTGTCGGAGGGATGGAAACTAGAGCTGCGTAGGTAGCTGCATGTGTCTGTGGGTTTCCTCTATACAGATGAGTGGAGTGTGCCATTTATTATGGATATAGTAGTGTCCAGAAAGTTCATCTGTTCTGTAGAGAAATCCATTTTAAAGTTTATAGATGGGTGGAAAGTGTTGAATGAATTGTGAAAATCTCTGAGTTTATATTATACTAGCGACTTGGCTGTCAAAAAATGACTGCAGTAATGCTGTTTGGCGCTCATTGCGAGCCTCTGGTTTGGTGTATTTTTTGTTATCATAGGTGCTTTTCCGCTTATTGTAAGGTCCGCAGTGATCTAATTTTGTCGCTTATTGCAAGGCTCTCCCCTGGTGTACTTTGTGTCCTATGAGCACCGTTGATGCTCCTTGTGGGTCGCGCGGTGAAAATCTTTTTGTGTATATTTTTTTTAATGCTAATTAAGTAATTAATGAAATCATAAATGAATATACTTTACCTCTTTGTAATTAATATATGCAGCAAGGAATGTGCTGAAGAGCTAACAATCTGTTTTGATGTTCCTGCAGCATATAATGTAGATTTGCAGTGTTGTTGAGCTGAGGTGTAATTGTCAGCAATGTGTGCAGTGTGTAGTGTAAATAGGCTGCGTGCGCGAGGGGAAGCTGCTTGTGTAGCTGGGTACTTGCGCATTCTGTAAGTTAGTGTTGTAAAATGGCTGCTAATGTGTATGTGGTAGGCGGGTTTGTATGATTTAGCGTCCTTGCTAATGGTGTATGTTGTAGGTCGTACAGGTTTTTGTAAAATCTGTATGTGCTTTGCTGTATTTTGCAGCTTTAGGGGTCGTGTAGCCTCGTTTTCGTTTTTTCGTCTGCCATTTTTTCTCTAGCTTAGGGGATTTTCGAGTGTCTAAACTTTGTAAATTTGACTGAAATCGAGGTTTAACCTGTGTTGCAGACGTCCTTGCTGCGGCTAAGGTTTTTATTTAGTTTTTGTGTATATTTTGGTGTTTTTTAATGTTTTCTGCTGTGTGCGGGTTGTCCGTTAAGGTCGTATTTTTGCGAGTACGTAATGGATTTTTTCTAAGTCCCGCGGGTCGTAATTTTTTTTGTGTAAGTCACAATTTTTTATTTTCTAAGTCCTGCGACTTATATTTTTTGATGTAAGTACGTAGTTAGTCATTGCGTGTTTGGTGTTTTTATTTTCAAAGTCCCGCGTCTGTGGTCGTTTTTAGCCGGCTGTGAGGCTTTGCGAGGGTCCGCATTTGTAGCCTGCATTGAGCCTTCAGCTCATTGCAGCCGACGTGGAAGCCTCCACCTCTGCAAATGCGGCCCCTCCGAAAATTGTAGGGGATCGTAGTGATGAGCACCTTTGCTACTCGAGCCTGCAAGCGTTAGCAACAACCCGTATTGCTGAGAACTATATATGTGATAAATGTAACCATGATCAAAGACATAAATAACTATACATTAATAGATATATATTTTATGAAACATGATTACTTAAAAATGGTTTGAACTTAAACCTTGCAACAAGTTCATGTCTTTGCAGCACTAATATTGCTTTGTTAATGTTCATTGGATGAGAGATATGAGATATGCAGCTGTTCATTAATAATGTATTATTTATGATTAGACTGTAGGGATACATTTCCCAGAATAGGTTCTACACTTAGTTTATTTTGCAGTGCAATCTTTTTTTTATTTAGGAAAAAAATATACTCCGGAACATTTTCAAATATCTGCTTTCAGATTCTACAAAGATAAATCGAGTTTCCTTGGTCCTTTAAGGCAAATAATCATATTCTATTGTGTTACTCCAAGAAAACATTTTAGACTGTTTACAGTATCAAACTGTGTTATATTATATCTTTAGGCTTTTCATTGCTAAAGACTCAGAGATACCAAAATGATCTTAATCAAATGATTTGTGTTAGCATATCTGGTTGTAAAAAAACTGTAATTTATATTTAGCACTTCATTTTGTGAAAGGAACATTCTGTAATTTTTGTGCTCTATTAATGTATGGTTTATATTGCAGACCTAACTTAAAAATAGATATTTATAAAAAGTATATGTTTTTTACAAAGACTTAAGCAGTGGTCACTTTGAAAACATTGTGATTAATGTTTCCATTATTCTAAATTTGTGTATTTAAAATGTAGTGATATTTAAACATGAATACGGATAAACATATTTTTATGCATACAGGATGCTATATTGTAGTATTATGCATATTTTGTCTAATTAGGTCTGTAATTGCCAGCAGTAATCCTGTGTGGGTGAGCAACAATCATTTAAAACCCTTCAGCAAAATAACTATATGTTTTACAGATAAAACAAGTTGATTTTCTCAACTTTGCTTAGCTTAATAGAAAATTACGCAAATAGAAAATTCAGTGATTTCAGTAACCCTAAAGCTACTATAATTAGCTGACATCTCTAAACAAGTAACAGCAGGAGAAAATAAGCTAGCAAGTGTAATTCCCAGATGGCGAGATTTATTGATGAGACATTGATGAAAGTGTTAAAACCTAATAGACTAAGAAACAAGCCACAAAAAACTCCATGACATTGGATGAAAACAATTACTGTGAGGTGCATGAACGTGGATCATGGCACATTGCATATAATTTCATTACTGTATAGTGAAACAGGGTATCTTTGACCATTTTACCCGCATTCACCAAAGGCACATATGCACCATCTGAAATGTGTTTATTATTTATTATACTCAGAATAATTATAACATTTGTGTAAAAACTTAATATTCTGTTGTAGGAGTACCCAAAAAAAGTTTAAATGATTACCTAGAAAGACGGCACTAGATATATTAAAATGTATTAATAGATATACATTCCACATAAAAATGCTTGTACCAGCTGATAATAGACCCCTTCTTTATTGTAAAAGAATAAAAGAATAAAGCAATTATAATGAAAATTCATATATTTCCAATCTATGATTTTTTTTAACTGTAAGAGCCTGATTCAATTGAGTAATCGTAAGTTACTGGAGTCCGTAAGTGAGGCTGTAAGTTTATTTACTATACAATTGGCGTCTTTTTGCGGGCTCCAAACGGGTTAAGTGTTACGCTTTGAACACTCTGTGGTTGTTAAACCCGGGACTTACAGCCTCCCGAAGCCTTTGATCTTTTACGTCCGCAAGAGTTACGATCGCTAAAATCGCAAACCGCTATTCAATTGCTACAATTCCCCAAGACCGCAAATATTTTCACACCTGTAAACGGCAAATGTAGTAGAAAATCCTATGAGTTCTAGAGAGGACCCGCAAGGGGGTTTAGCCCTGTCTGCAGCACTGTAAATGCAAATAAAAATCAATACTGCACTGTAAATGACGAGAAAAGCGATGAGAGACATTAGAATGAATTGCACAACTATGTCAAGCTCGCAAATCGCCATTAAAAAAATATTTTTTTTATGTTTCATTTTGGGGTTATATCAATCTCAGGAATCAATGAGTTAATACATATCAGGTCATCCACATGGACTAGAACAGTATAGTCATTCATTTTTATTATTTTGTATTTTGCGGGTTTGCAAGTCCCATTGCATAAATGACCCCTGAACCTAATTGATTGACATATAACTTCCATGTTTTACTGCCGTAATGATGGTGGTTTCATTTTCTATTGGCTGTTTCGAAATGGGTGGTTATGGCCTTGCTTAATTGATCATATTCCAGCCCTGAACTACTACGCACGAGTGCACGGTTTACTGTTTCGGCTTTCGGACCCTAACTTGCTGGCTTTTTCAATTGAAGAGTAACAGAGTTCAAGCCTGCAGCAGGCCCGCAGACATGCGGCCTGTATACCGCAAGATGTGGGCTTCTAATTTAATCGGGTTGTTTGTTTTTCATTTTGTAAGGAGAAGTACAATACAATAAACCTTTTTATACCTATATACAAATGTTGCTTACCGTTTATAAAATAGATATAAGTAAGAGGTAGCGGTGAAGAAGGGAGGGAAATGGGAATAAAAGGGAAGCATAATAAGAAATTACTTATTATACACATTTTACAGACATATCTTTTTTTAGTCAATGTTTTTTAATAAATATATATTTTTTAAAGAAAATACAAAACAAAATTCTACCACTGTATCCAACGTTATAGCACATCAAATGAGAATGTACCTAATACGTTTCTCTGAAGATATTTTAAGATATCTTACATGAGATCACAGACCCAAAGCATTATTTTATTTATCGCTTCAAGAATAAACCCAAATTACCCTAAAATAATGCCAATATTACATTTTAAATGGCATACATAAGGTATATACACACACATACAATTCAGCTAATTGTACCCACCAAATTTATACAAGAATGGCAAGTAACAAAAGTGATGCCTTAAAGATACAGATTCTGAAATATGTATGTGACAGGGGATATTATATATATATATACATATATATATATATATATTTTTTTTTTTTTTTTTTTTTTTTATTCATACATACATATACAATTCAAATATATATGCTCCTGGAATTTCACATTCACATGTCTTTATGTTTGAGCTATATATATTTTTTAATATCCACATTTGAAAATCATAGGTGATCTTTAGGTTTGTATATTGTAAAAAAAAAGTCATTTTAAACATCTAGGAAAGAATATATTTTAATATTCATCTGTAATATTGTTTTCTTTTTTTTTTTTAAGTACCTGTGTAGAGTATGAATTTCTTCTTTAGTATTGTCTAGATGACCTGACCATATTGTCTCTCAATAAACTTTCTCTCAGAAATGTACTTTCCCCAGTATCCTGATATATCAGTAGAGTTTCCTCTAAGTCTTCTATATTGGCCCATGGGGATATTGTCTAATCATAAAGTATTGTGACAGCTTCTCTTACTTATGTAGTTATTGCTGTCAACTTCTTTGAAATTAGTTTTAAGTTTGATTGATCCTTCTGCAGCGTACAAGGTGAAGTTTCAGCAATGTGAACTGCAAGCCTCCTTCATTAAAATTAAGATTTTATTATGCTTCCATGTATAGTCTCAAATAATAAATATCACATCATCCAGGTACCTGTCCCATAGAGAAAGGTCAATTCAAAAAAGGTTTTGAGGTTCAAAAAATTGTACTCAAACAACCCATACAAATATTACCATAGATGAACCTGGTCAACATGTCTTCTTTATTTGGAGGAAATATTGTTCTTCAATGAAAAACAATAATGTTTCAAATTAAATGGACAATTTTGATAGTAAATGATGTTTGATTCCTATTCAGAGATTGATCATAACAGATGATCTCACTAAGGTATTGATAGTCAGCACTGAAATAGAAACCTTATACATTCATTTTTAACATTTAAGCAGATAATTAACACAATTACACTTGAAGATTAATGATCCCTCTGTTGGCTTTTGTGAATTTTGGATGTAACATAAAAACGATCTTAGATTATTTCGACATATTTGCTGAATACCAAAATGCCTTTTCCTTGGCCTCTCACAATAGATAAGCCTTACACACCAATAATCACACACCCACACACAACTTGATTTTTATTTCTGTTGCTCCCTATATGTGGTCTCCCTTCATGTAACTTTCAGTTGCTTGTATATAAAGGACGTCTCTCACAGTTCCATAAATATAGAAAAAAAAGTAATATATTCAACAAAGCAAAACACTGACGCCACACTACTAACTACCAATAATCAACCCTTCTTACTGTTGCGCAACCTCTGGTTGATATGCAGGACTCCAGCACTAAACCTCAGGCCATTATTATTGCCCTTCCTTCCCCCATAATCATCTTTTACTATAGGCCCATCAGAACAGGGCCCACATAACTTTTTTTCTTGGCTTTCTGAATGTATTTTAATAACTACTCAGAATTTGCACTGTATAGTAAGGACTACATACTTTGGGCACACAGTAATTAAACAATAGACACATTATTAGTAGTATTCATAACTAGAAATAGTGATATAGCACTTTCAACTGGAATGATTAACATATTTTCATAATTTTTTAACAATATTATACAGTACAGTATTAATACAAAACAAATACCTGTAATCACTAAACATGTGTAGTCAATATTTTGGCAAATACACATGAAAAACTTTGTAATTTAGCAGGTAAGTTTAAAATGTTAGATTTTGTTTTTACCAAGTTTGTTGCTTTTAAATAAATAAAGGAAGGTGAAGTTTTACAATAAACGTGCCGGATGTCCGTCCAGCTCTATTTCTAACGGACACAGTTTAGGTACTGAAATATGAGCATTGAAATGGATATTTTAATACAAGACAAGTTTATGCCAATTATGAACCACACAAATAAGAATTACTATATCTTCTATATCCTCCTCTGTATGGCCTAGAATCCTCAAACTTAGTCAATAACATTATTTTTTTTAAGGAAAACAAGAAATACAGTTTTATATTGTACATTACATAAAACAAAATATATTATTTTATCACTATTAATAAAATAATTCAGGGGCCTTACCATTTTGATTAGCCTATATTTACTATCAATTCCTTAGCATCGCTGGCCAGGAGGAGTTAATTTATTTTGTAGGAATTAATTGACTTTTGTAAATTGGTCTAGCAAACATATTAGTCTTTGACTATTGACATACAGAGAGAAGTCAATTTAGTGAACTAGGGTGTGAATACTGTTGGGCTGGATATTGCACATCATTCATGTTCAGAATATGAGATATGAAAGAAGCTTAGATAGGGCAATGCAAATATTTGTACAGAAGTAGGACAGCTCAGGGAAAGACAAAGACTAGAGCAGATGAGCTAAGTATGTTGGATCAAAAGAGGATTTCTGTAGGAAATAGGGCACAGCACACTTGTGCAGACAGTGCTACTGCCAGCAAACCTGAGCACAGTTAAAGGGAGTCAGTATGATACTAAATTGTCTAACAGGAAAATGTATTATGAACTATTAAAAGGAGTAGCTCCTCACTATACATAATACACAAAAATGGGAAACAATCAACTTCATACACATAGATCTAGTTTATTTTACCCAATGCTGCATCAGCATATACAGTAACTTAACTCTACCAATGACATAAAAATGCACAATGTCAATGTAGTTGTTTACGATACATTTAAATCACATCCTATGTGGCTTAACCATGATTTAAAGATCATGATAAGGAAAAAGAAACATGCATTTAAATTATACAAGAAGGAGGGAACAGAGGCAGCTTTATGTGACTATTAGAAATCAACAAGGCTTGCAAAAAGCTATTAGACTGGCTAAAATAGAAAATGAGAAGTCAGCTGCAAAGGAAAGTAAGACTAACCCTAAAATATTTTTTACATATGTTAATGGGAAGAAGGCGAGGAAGGAAGCTATAGGAACATTACAATGTGACACATGCCATCTGATAATTAGTGACCAGGAAAAGGCAGATGAGCTAAATAGGTTCTTTTCTTCGGTATACACAAGGGAGGTGCCAGTCGTAGTATTGAAACATAATGGGGCTACACTACCATCACTAGATAAATGGTTAATAAAGCCCCAGGTCCTGATGGAATACATCCAAGGGTACTGAGGAAACTGGGTTCTGTAATAGTCAAACCATTATATCTAATTTTTAAAGACTCGCTCACCACAGGGTCGCTACCAGATGACTGGCGAAAAGGTGATACCTATATTCAAGAAGGGAGCAAGAGCAAATCTGGGGAATTATAGACCAGTGAGCCTCACATCTGTAGTTGGGAAGCTTTTAGAAGGGTTAATAAGGGACAGTATACAAGAATGTGTCTATTTGAACAAGATCATAAGAAAAAGTCTACACATATTTATGAAGGATAAGTCATGACAGACCAATCTAAGTAGTTTCTATGAGGAGGTTAGTAGGAACTTGGATAAGGGCAACTCAGTGGATGTAGTCTTTTTGGATTTTGCAAAGGCTTTTGATACAGTGCCACATGGCAGACTTTTTTCGAGAGCTTGCTAAAAGACAGGAAGCAAAGGGTTGTTGTAAATGGAACACACTCCGATTGGACTAATGTGGTAAGTGGGGTTCCTCAAGGTTAAGTATTAGGTCCTCTCCTTTTTAACATATTTATTAATGACGTAGAAGTAGGACTCTAAAGTAGTGTCTCCATTTTTGCTGATGACACTAAGTTGTGCAAGTTAATTAAATCAGATAATGATGTACTATCCTTACAAAGGGATTTGCATAAATTAAAGAATTGATATTGAAAGGGATTTAGGAGTACTTGTGGAAGACCACCTAGGTAGCAGTGCTCAATGCCAAGCAGAAGCTGCAAAGGCAAGTAAAATATTAACATGTATTAAGAAGGGTATAAAAGCAAGGGAAGCAAATATAATTATGTCACTGTGCAAATCCCTAGTTCGCCCTCATTTGGAATATGAAGTACAATTTTGGGCACCACTTCATAAAAAGGACCTTTTAAAGTCTGAAAAAGTACAGAGAAGGGTAACAAATCTAATAAGGGGAGTGGAGGGGTTAAGTTATGAAGAAAGCAAATTAAACTTATTTTCCCTTGAAAAAAGGCATCTATGAGGGCATATGATTACCCTATTTAAATACATTCAGGGTCAATATAAGGCTTTGTCAAGTGAACTTTTTGTACCAAGAGATTTTCAACTGACAAGAGGACATCCCTTGAGGTTAGAAGAAAACAGATTTGATCTTAAAGAAAGAAAAGGGTTCTTCACAGTTAGGGTGGTTAAACTGTGGAATTTTCTACCAAAGGAGGTTGTGACAGGGAATTTGATAGATAACTTTAAAAACGGGTTAGATATATTTTTGAATAAAGAGGGCATTCAAGGTTATCCTAGATAATTAGCGAAGTAATATTGTTAACGGGAGAAATTTGATCGCCAGTTTCTGGGGTCAGGAAGGAATTTTGGTTTTTGTTCCCCTTATAAGACAATTCGCAAACTTTTTTTTTTTTCTGTTTGCCTTCTTCTGGATCAGTCAACAATTATTAACAAATAGTCCACATATTAGATGGATCAGAAGAGATCTATAAAGGTTGAAATTGATGGACTAACAGTCTTTATTCAACTTCAAATACTATGTAACTATTTCTTATGCCACAAAATAGATGTGAAAATATTGTCATTATTGCACCATCAAAATGTAAACTTTATTGAGAATGGCACCAGTATAAGCTGTAATGAATGTTAAGTTACCAAAATAATTGAATGAATAGTCATTTGGTGATAATTTCTTAAAGGGACACATGTGCTGCAGCTTCTAATGCAGGGCCTAGCAGCACATAAACATGTGGGCCAACAGGAAGTTACTAGACATGTTTTCTGAGTTAGAATAGACAATATGGAGATTCAAATCTTTCTGCTCACTCGCCTTACACAGTAATATGCTCTGAAGACTATTTCAGTGTCTTCCCTCTGCCTGACTCAGTAATGAGCTCTGTACCATGATGGATGTAATGAATATGAATTAGAATCGGGTGTAGAGACTTTGAATCAGGCAGTGGCTAAGTGATTTGTAGCTACTTGATTATATTCTAGTATCTAGTGTAGCAACATAACAGATAGCACAGTAGGTAAGGCTGCGCTATGGTGGTGACAATATTAGGTTCAAAGCCTCGTGTTAATTTGTGGTAGCTGTGTTGATTTTGTATTGATTGTAAAATAATTATTTGAATAATTATGTGAATTAGTTATTACTACTTCATATAATCATTCAATATACATGTTCAAATAACAGCATTAGTTTAAGTTACTTTTTAGAGCAGAGTGTGTTGGTGTAGTGGTAAATGTGTTGTTTCATAAAATGTTTTCACTGGTTTTAATCCAATGCCTACCACGTTTTTAAAAATTGTCTAATATATTTATTTACGGACATATGATTTGTATATATAAATAAATATGTACATTAGTTAAACAAAATAAAAGTGGAAGGCAGGAGAATCAATTTTTGACTTGAAAAAAATCTTTAAAACCAACCAATTTTAAATATACCAGCGCACTCTGCTTTTAAAGATAAAGTAAATCTATAAAAAAAATTTAACAGTTAGAGATCCAGCCTTATTATTTATGCAGATTCTTGCGGGACGGCTTCAAAGGCTAAAATAAAATGACAATATCTAAGTAATTTCCTCATCCATTTTAAACATATAAACAAATGTCCCACATGATTTCCCTCTAACTAATGGTGCAGAGTACATATGGTGACTTGTGGTCCTTTAACTCTACTATGTACCATTAAAGGGATATGGAACTAAAACATACTGTAAGTAGTACAAAATATTTGGCTGTTGGTTGAAACCGGGCTCATACAGTATAATTATATTATTATATTATTTACTGACAAGGACACCCTTCCCCCGGGTAATTATTCACACAAAGCGATTATCAATTTAAAAAAAAAGTAAAAATATACCAGGATACATTTCCAAATACCTTTCAGATTCAAGAAATAAAAATGTGATTTTTATGGTCATTCAATCTGCTTTAGTCATCTGCTGGAATAACTGACTAAATATATTGCTACTCAGACCCAGATTGGTGCCAGTCTACATGAGGCAGATGTATATATGTAGGCACATTTGCATGTTGCTGCTCAGCTTCCCAGAATGCAGAGTAATAACTGTATTTCTTGGAATACTGAACAGAAAAACATTTTTTTTTAACTTGTTTTACACATTCATATCATATCTCCTCTTAGACTCCTTTTTTCTATAGAAAATAGGTTTTATTTGGTTAGTATTTCTTCATAACTTAGCCCCTTTATTCCCCTTATTAGTTTTGTAGCCCTTCTCTGTACCTTTTCCAGCTCTAAAATGTCCTTTTTATGAAGTGGTGCCCAAAATTGTACATTAGAGTTCAAATGAGGCAGTACTAGGGTTTGTATAGAGAGAGAATTGTATTTTCTTCCCTTGCTTCTATATCCTTCTAATATTTTATTTGCCTTTGCAGCTGCTGCTTGGCATTGAGCACTGTTACCTAGGTGGTTATCCACAAGCACTCCCAAATCCTTTTCAATATCTGATACCCCTATATTTGCTCCATTAAGATTATAAAATGGTATGGCTATTTTCCTTCCCAGATGCATAACTTTACATGTATATGTATTAAATCTCATCTGCTATTTAGATGCCCATTCCTCTAATTTATCTAAATCCCTTTGGAGGGAAACTACATCATTATCTGATTTAATTACCTTGCACAACTTAGTGTCATCAGCAAAAAATAGAGACAATACTTTCCAGTCCCACCTCTAAGTCATTAATAAATATGTTGAAAATGAGAGGTTCTAATACTGAGCCCTGAGGATCCCCACTTACCACATTAGTCCAACCGGAGTATGTTCCATTCACCACAAACCTCTGCTTCCAGTCTTTTAGCCAGCTCTCGATCCATGAGCAGATATTTGCTGCAATTCCTGTATCCCTTAACTTGCTCAACAGTCTTCCATGTGGCACTGTATCAAAATCCATTGCAAAATCCAAAAAGACTACATCCACTGAGTTGCCTAGATCCAGCTTCCTACTTACCTCTTCAAAGAAACTAATTAGGTTTGTTTTACATGACTTATCCCTCATAAATCAATGTTGACTCATACTTAAATTCATGTTCAAATAGACATATTATTGTATATTATCGCTTATTAACCCTTCTAAAAGCTTTCCCACTACAGAAGTGAGTCTCACTGGTCTATAATTCCACGGATTTGCTCTTGTTCCCCTCTTAAATATAGTTATCACCTCTGATTTTCGCCAGTCATCTGGTAGCGACCCTGTGTTAAGTGAATCTTGAAAAATTAGATATAATGGTTTGGCTGTTACAGAACCCCGTACCCTCAGTACCCTTTGATGTATTCCATCAGGACCTGGGGCTTTATTAACATATATATATATATATATATATATATATATATATATATATATATATAGATAATTAATCAGACTATTGAAGTATATAGTGATACCATTTTTAATTTGACAAACATAGGTTTCATGACGAGCTTTCGAGAGTGTTCCTCTCTTTGTCGAGTCAGAGTCAATACTTTGTCTTACTCGACAAAGAGAGGAACGCTCTCAAAAGCTCATCGCTTTATTATGAATATGTTTGTCCAATAAAAAAGGTATCACTCCTCACTGCAATACTCTGATTTAACTGGATTACTGGACATTCACGGCTACCTCACTCTTCATATATATATATATATCTATAATAGTGAATTGCCCGTCAAAAAATGACGGCAATAGAATTGTAAGTCAAGGAATGGTGTTTGGCACCGACATTTTTTGTGGTGGTCTGAGATCTCGGTGCTGATTGCGAGGCTCACGCTGAGCACCTTTGGCACTCATTGCGAGCCTCTTGGCTGTATTTTTTAAATTTTGCTGTCATTGTAAGGTCTTCGCTGATCTGCTTTTTGCTCTTATTGCATGGCTGATCTGCTTTTTGCGCTTATTACATGGCTGTCCCCTGATGTAGTTTGTGTGCTATGAGCAGCGTTGGCGCTCATTGTGAGGCACGCAGTGAATGTTTTTTGCGTTTATTGGGATAGTGCTTTTTTTTTGTGTATATGTATTTTGTGATGCTAATTAAATAAGTAATAAATTAATAAATTAATATACTTTACCTATTTGTAAGTAATACATGCAGGAAGCATTGTGCTGAAGAGCTGACAATCTGTTTTAAAGTTTCTGCAGCATACAATGTAGGTTTGCACTGTTGTGGAGCTGAGGTGTAAGTGTCAGCAATGTGTGAAGTGTGTAGTGTAAGTAGGCTGCGTGCGCTAGGGGAAGCCGTTAGTGTAGCTGGGTACTTCCACATTCTGTAAGTTAATTTTGTAAAATGGCAGCGAATGTGTATGTGGTAGGCGGGTTTGTATGATGAAGCATCATAGTGTATGTTGTTGGTTGTACAGGTTTTTGTAAAAGCTGTATTTGCTTTGTGGAATTTAGTGGCTTTAGGGTCGTGTAGGCTAGTCTTCTTTTTTTTCGGCTGCCATTTTTTCTCTTGCTTAGGTGATTTTCGAGTGTGTAAACTTTGTAAATTTGCCAGAATTCAATGTTTAAGCAGTGTTACAGAGGTCCTGGGTGTCCGCCCTTGGTGTGGGTAAGGTTTTTATTTGATTTTTGTGTGTTTTTTTGTGTTTTTTAATGTTTCGCGATGTGCACGGGTTGTCCGTTAAGGTTGTATTTTTGCGAGTCCGTAAAAGATTTTTTTTTTAGTTCCGCGGGTCGTAATTTTTTTTCTGTAAGTCCCGCAGCTTGTATTTTTTTGTGTAAGTCCGTAGTTAGTCATTGCGTGTTTATGTTTTTTTTTTCCAAGTCCCGATTGTGTGGTCATTTGTAACCGGTTGTGAGGCGCCGTAGAGCCTCCACCACCGCAACGCGGCCACTCGCTTTGCGATTTGCAGCCTGCAGCCTGCAATGGGCTCATTGCACCCGACGTGGGAACCTCCACAACCGCAAATGCGTCCCCCTTTGCTTCGCGATGGTCCGCATTTGCGGTCAGAAAGTCGTAGGGGGTCATAGGGATGAGCGCCTATGGCGCTCATCTCAACCAGAGCAAGGAGCCAGCAACTGCGGCCCTCGATGTGCGAGGGCCGCAGTTGCGGAGGGCTCGCTATGCGAGCCCGCAAGCATTACCAACTACCCGCATGCTGACAACTATATATGTGATATATATATATATATATATATATATATAGGTTTGTGTCCCATTGCACTTGCTGATAGTCATATGAACCAAAACTTAACTAAATATTAGAATATTATTGACAGTGCCTGAAATAGACATGGGAATATTTTTGTTTTCTTTCTTGCATCAGAAAAAGGGTATTTGATACTGTGCCACCGTATGTTTTATTTTTTCTAATGATGGTCTCTGAGCTCAAAAACATTTTCAGAAATTTAAATGTTCTACAAATGAAAGCATCCTCTCTGTATTTCATGTTTGTTTAAAGAAAATGTTAACAGGCCCTGCTTAATATTGTTTTCATGCAAAAAAACTGTCTTTGTAATGTTTAAATATATTTTTGACCACCTACTGTCCCTGAGATATAGCACCTTTATAGTGAAATATAGCATTTACATAATGAAATATAGCATTCAGGACTTATTTATCAAAAGAAAGTTATCAAGTTAAGAGGATTAACAAAGCCACATTCAGTTTTATTCTTTCTAGTCAATTTGTCAACCTTTCTAAAGCGTTACACCTACTAATTATCAAGATCCATTGGCATATATTTGTGAATAAGGCTGTTTAATTGTTGCTAGTCACACAAAGGATTTGAAAAGTTTAAATCTGTAAGACATATAACAATATTAATATTAAATAACAATATTTTTGCATCAAATGCCAAATAAAATCATAGATTTTATTGATATGAGCATTCTGCGCATGGGTCTTATTAAAGTATTCTGCTTTGACCCATGCATTTCTTAACATTATTGATATTGTTCATACGTCCCCAGACAACAAGCACAAGAACAAATTGAATACCCACATCAATTAAACTTTAATTAGTGTTCACAGTTGCACCTGTAAAACTAAAGTTTGTTTCTCCTTCTCTGTTTATTTCTTATTAATTAGCTTGCACTTTGCATAAAGAGGTTGTGCGGAATGAAAATAATGTTTTGCAATCTTAATCACTTTCCTTTGTTATGTACACCGAGGATTAAATTAAATACCATTGAAAAAGAAAATGAGAACGAGGGTCTAAAGTAGTGCATATTTTCATGAAGACTGTATATGGCAGTTTGCTCAACTAAATTTACTAAAAATCTTCATATATATACTTTTACATGAAAAATGTTATGCCTTTACATACTTTTTCTATGCTGTTCTATGAAAAAAGCAAAAGGAATTTCAATTGCTCACCTTAAATTTAGTATCTAGCCTAGCACAGTTTATAGAAAACCCTGTATCATCTTGATTATTTGATCAAAATGGTATAAAAGGAGCACAGTGGAGATTTTCGATATCTCCAATATAATATGGATTTAAAACTATACATAATAACACATACTTTATTAACTGAACTGTATAAAATAAATATCATTTGTATTGATGTTTGCAATTTTTATCAGCCTTTCTAATTCACCCAGCAATAATAATCTATTTTTCTAATGTGTGATTATTGCAGATAATTACTAATTAAACCCTAGGGCTTTAGCTGTCTTATTTTTTGAGTAAACCCATATAAAAAGTAACATTTGGAGCATGTTCATCTCTTAGGGAGTAACTAGATTGATTAGGCTATAAATACTCCATGGGTTTGACCATGCTCACTTTTTTAAATTATTATACCATATTTGAAAACTTTACTGTTTCCCTTTGAACAACTAAACATATTAGGAGGCTATAAACAATCTCAGAGTTCTGTATATTAGAAAAATTTAAATTTTTCTCCTAAATGGAATATCAAAACTACATATATATATATATATATATATATATATACATATATATATATATATATATATATATATATATATATATATATATATATATATATATAAAGAGACTATTATACATGCATGTCTATAGTACTGCATATTAATTAGCATTTAATTTTCTACAACTTTCTAAAGAGGTTATAAGCAAGCTTGTCAATTGACAAAGAGTGGATGAATGTTAATATTTCATACACATTGTACACATATCTAGCAAGAACACAACTGTGATAAGAATGCAACCATTGGTAAAGCAAAACAAAATGTAGTAACAGTAAATGGAAAACAATTACAACGACTGTGACTACATCTGTGAGCACATCACAACACAATTATCTCCAGGGGATGCCATCTTTTGTCAATAGTATATATAGTGGATACAAAGAATATGTTCTTCTGAGTTTAAAGGTTTTAAATGATAGTTCAGAAATGTTCTTTTTTTGTCTACAAAATTGGTCCAGAAGCATTATGTCTATAAGCATTATCACATATTATCGCTAACATTTTCAATTAAAAAAAACCTACTCAGATCTAGTACTTTCCAGGCACTGAAAAAGTTCTAGTTTATCACCAATTCTGTAAAATGAATGTTTGTATTTTCTTCAGGAATTTCCATATGCCTATATATATATATATATATATATATATATATATATACTAATTTTGTAAGTTTAGCCAGTGGTCAAGGGGAATTTGATCTTATTTTTCCAGTGCCCACATTTTTCAATGCTTATTGAATATTTGTATTTATAATATTTACATTATTTTTACTTGAACTGTATGGATTTAATCAATATGTTATAAAGAATATTGTTCGTGGTTTTTTTTTCATATTTGGCTTGTAAAATGTGTTAACTTTATTCTCACTTTTTTTATCTATAAAGAAGTCTATGCAGAGTTGTCAGCTAATCTATTAGAAATCCAAAAAAATCTTACACATTAGCTTCAAGAAGAAAAATAAGATTTTCGATTCACATTTATTTTAAAATGTGTGTATCTTGTTTGCACAGCTGCATTTACATTACTGAAAAGTGAGTGTGCCCTGACCTCCCCTGTAAGAGGGAAATCTGACAAATACATACTCCAAGACGATACTGTGGTTGATGACAACATTGAGTTCCAAAGGAGGCCGCCAATATCCATTGCTCATAAACACCAACTAAGGGGATATATGATTATCATACATATTTAGTTTAACATAAGGCTCCATTTCTTATCTATTTACATTTAAAGTCCACAACATCAGTGAGAGTTTGTTAGAAATAGCCTAGCCAAGAATTGGTTTTCCCAAAATCCTATAACTGTTAACGGTCCAGTTAGTTGCTAGAGTAGCTTTCATTCATGCTTATGTCCTGTTTCATGTAAAGATTTTTGTGAAAAAATGTTCAGTTCATTTATTTAACTGACCTTACATGTGATAAATGATAATATTAGTGTCCAAATATGGTCTATATATTTGAATTCCAGTTCTTCCATGAAATATACCCAAATATTGGTCTTTACGTTTCAATATACTTTTTATGGTTTCATGGTACAGTATCATGTTGTGGACACTGAGCCCATTTTAATCTTTCTTAAACAGTAGTTTACATTAACAATACATTGGTACCAGCCTAATATATGTGAATATAGTACTTTGTTTTTATAGTTGTCTTGTTTCCATCCACATTTGTTGTAGAAAATTGAAGGAGCAAACCTATAAATTATATTAATACACTTTATATTCTAATAACTTTATTCTGCACAAAATGTGTCAATATCCCAGATGGATATTAAACATGCCATATGGTTCATTCTAAAAATTTAAGTGGAACTGTGCACAACATTCAGACATGTGTAAAGGAAATTAATTGAATGCAAATATTATTAGATACTTGTAAAATATTCTCGAGATTCATAAAAGACATTATCATCAACTGTTTTTTCTCATAAGAAAGTCTTGGCACATAAGTGTCAACAGGGAAGTGTATTTGAAAAAAAGAGGAATGTAAAAACAAAAGGTCATGATTTGAGGTTGGAGGTAGAAGACGTAAGGTAATGAGAGAAAGTACTACTTTACAGCAAGAATACTGTAGTAGATTACTGGAACAACCTTCCAATTGCCTGGGATAAGCATAGAACATTATTGATACAAAATTAAGCCAAACTTTTAGGTATATTGAATTGGCAAAGTATATGGGAGTAAGAATTTAACCACAGTGAAAATTCATGGCACTTTGGTGACTTATTGAGTCCATGTAAATAATACATAGCGAGTAATAACATCACAGTGACACAGCTCCAGCATTATCATTAATGTTATTTATGAAGGTACATTAAAGTAGAGTGGATACAATAGGCAAATTACAAAGTTAAAACTGATTCTAAAGTTTGTAGAATTAAATGCAATAATATAAGTAAAAAAACAAAGGGCGCCATTCACTTTGAGCCAAGTAAATTATGTTTACACGTAGTTTCAGCAGTGGGAGCTTTTTTACACAGGTATTTAATGCTTCCCCTCATTTTTGACAGGCAATTTCCTAGTATACACATACACAAAATATACATGAAAAAACAGAACACTGCAGTCCACTGGGATAAACCTCATTCTGGTTCAACCAATCATAAACAAATTTCTCTCAGACATATTTTCCAAACATAAATAAAGAATCTTTAGATGCCCTCAATGATCCAGTCACAATTGATGAAGTTTAAAGAAGCAAAAAATCTACTAAATCCCACAAAGCCCCAGGACCTGATGAATTTAAAAATTATTTATATAAACAATTCTTAGATATTTCTTTACCTCAACTCAAAATATTATTTAATGATATTATGTTAGGCACACCAATACAAACTGAATTATTAGAAGCTAAAATCAGAGCTATACATAAATAAGGAAAAGATCATACCAATTGTCAAAGCTAAAGACCGATCTCACTAATAAATAGTAACCTTAACATTTACTCAAAGATATTAAAAAAACGACTAGCATTGCTTCTTCCAAATGTATCAGTTATGCTTTATACCAGGTAGATAAGCCACAGATATGCTAATCTATATCTCGGTAAATGGGGAAAAGAGATACTTTTCTCAGAAGAAAATGATTTTTACACTGAGAAAATAGAGTTTTTATTTACACAATATAGATTATATATTAATGGTATGGTCTGGCACATCTACACAACTACAAAAATGCATATCAAAATTGAATACAAATGACAAAAACGTGAGACTAACAGTGGAATATAACCAAGTCAGAGAGAATTTCTTGGATTTGGAAATCCAAGTTGATGAAAAAATTTAACTAAAAACTAGAACATATAGAGAAAAAATGCTACTGATTCCTAGCTTCATTGGGAGAGTCATCAACCCATCATGACAAAACTTGCAATTCCCACAGGACAATACCTTAGACTAAGAAGGAATTCCAGTGACACTAACAGCTTTGTTCAACAAGCAAAAGAACTGCAGGCTAGATTCATAGAAAGGGGCTATTCCAAGAAAGTTTTAAATAAAAGCATATCAGAAAGCCCTTAGACAAGATAGGTCCGAACTTCTGAAAGATATAATCAAAGATGAAGGTAAACAACCCCTACATTATAATGTTTCTAATGAAGCTGCAGAAATAACTTCAATATTAAATAAACATTGGGAAATTTTACAAATTGATAAAGACTTTAAAGATGTAATAACCCCAAAAAGCAGTGTAACATACAGAAGAGCTAAGAACCTTAAGGACCTTCTTGTCCATAACCACTATGAAAAACCAAACAAGAAAAATTGGTTAGAACAAAATCAACAGGGATGTGTACCCTTTGGAAAATGTAAAGCTTGTGATCAAGTGTTAAGGACAAAAACTTTTTCAAATGCTTCAGATACCAATACATATACAATTAAACATAAAATGAATTGTCAGACTATAGGGGTGATTTATCAAGTTGTCTGCTCATGTAATAAAAAATGCATTGGAAAAACGAGCAGACAACTCAGCAGTGTTGGAACATATCAATGATGTATTAAATAATGCTGAAACTTCAATAGCCAAACACGTAAGAAAAGAACACAATAATGATCCAAAATGCTTTATAAAGCCTAAAAAAAAGGTTTATAGGCATAGATCATTTCCCTCCGACTATACGAGGAGATTTGGACCGAACGTTACTATGCAAAGAAGCAAAATGGATTTTCTGGCTAGACACCAAAAGCCCCAAAGGTCTTAATGAAGAATTCACATTTACACCAGTAAAAGATAAGAATTGTCATAACATACAAAAAGCATTTAGTATATGTAAATCAAGACATAAATAATCTTGGATAACCTGAAATGGTATATTAATACATGATACCAAAAATGAATAAAATATAGGACAAATCAGGGAAAATTAAGTTCATGTATCAATTATAATGTTAAACAAAATAAACACCATGTGATAACTTGGTCCCCTTATAATGTGATAAGTTTCATTTATTAAACATAATAATAATGAAAATAAAAATTCACAAAAAAAAATTAAGATTTGTGATTTATAATATAAATCATTTTAGACATGACAAGATAAAGTAAAGGATTTTCTTTTTATGAACAATTAATACATAAATAAAAAATAGTGCTTTAAATAATTATTGATATCAGTCCATCTCAATATAATATTTATTGATATATAAAAAATAAGGCAAATATTGTTACAGTATAAATGAAACTTAAAAAAAAAGAATGTTAATTGAATAATATTACTGTGGATTTAATAATCGGATAATAAAATCATTTATTCAGTTCTAAATCAGTTAGAATAATCTTATAGTATATGTTGTGCTCAACTACATAATTTTGAAATCACAAAATATATACTATAGTAATGTATATCATGGATCATTATAGTATAAATAAGTGCACACTTTTTTTCAAAAATATGTTACAGATATTTAAGAGGTTAATTGTATTAGCCCTCTCTCTATAAAAGAGTCTTGGAAGCAGAGCAATACAGCCCCTGATGAGTGAGACGTAAGATCTCACAGAAACGTGCGTTGAGCGTCTTGACATCATTTCCAAGTGTCAGACGCTGTTTTCCAGCTTTAGATAACGGCGTTCTACGCCAAGCAAAGCAGAAAGGCTCTATAAGACAATATAATGCATTGAAAATTACCAATATCATTTAAAAAGAGGATTTCAGACAAAGGGCGATTGTACCATATAATCTATTTATCCTAGTGTAATCCGATTTGGGTATTTAGCAAATAAACACTTTGTTCACGCTGATGGTCTAAGGAAATGGTATAACAGTTTTGTTGCACAAGATACCTTAAGCACAGTAATTATCACAGCACAATTTGGTAAATGTAGTGGATATATATGTAAATATCCATGAGGTAAAAAAAGCACTTAGTGTAGAATTTTGAACATAAAAGCAAATATCTATTGGATGTTAAAATTGAGTAAAAGAAGTTTATGGAATGAATAAGAAATTAATTGGATATTGTCTAAATCAAGAGTGGGACTTTAATAATGAGTTATAGAATATAAGTGAAATGAAAAGTATATAATATATTAAAGTGAAACAACTAAGTCCATAAGATTTTGTAAGCAGAAGTCACTTTTTAATCACAAAGCACATGTTGTCACTTGACACCTTATCTCTATAAATGTATAGAGAAAGATTGATATTGCAAATTTTTTCACATTGTGGAATCACACATAATAAATATACAAATACTGTGCATAGCACAACAAAGCACAGAATAAAAGTTTCATTTTGCTGATACAGCAGCACAATTATACAAAAGTCACCTTGCACTTAGCACTTTAAAAATTCCCCCAAAAAGAAATAGCTGAAATATAACTAGAGCCAAAAAAGTTCTGAGAGGCAAAGCAATATAATACAAGGAAATAAAACAAGCTTGGAGAAACGTCGATACTAAATCTGATAACCCTTAGTTTTTATAGCAAGCAATTTTTACCAAGATATTTTAACCTATTTGATAAAGTTTTTGTTTTTAAAGCTAATAATTTGTGGTTAAAAAAGGTGTTCTTTAAGTGGTTTTTTCTCTTATGAACCATTATTTCAAAAAAATTGTAGAACTTAACACCTTAGTGTACCAAAAGTTTTAACACGGTCAAGTCTAAAGAGTTTGTAAGCCCCAGATAATACCAGAAAATCTTTTGACCTTATGGCATCTAGAGATAAATTCATTTAATGCACTTATCCTTAGATGCTGGGAAAGCTTTTGATAGGATAAATTGAATCTATAGGTATGAAACTTTACAAAATTTTGGCCTATGTAATAAATTCTTAAAAAGCATTATGACTCTTTATTCTTTTCCTAAAGCATATATATCTTATCAAGGCTATTGTTTAAAATTATCTAACATTACAAGAGGGACAATATAAGGATGTCCACGTTCCCCTTTAATTTTTGTATTATGGATTGAACCACTTGCTATGGCAATAAGAAAATATTACAGGTGTAAAAATTATTGATAAAGAATACAAATTAACAGCCGTATTAAACTGCGATTCGGCAAATTTAAAAGGGCTCTATTTAGGCACATAGCATATTTTTTTTACAAAAGTTTTTAGTTAGTGAAGACCTTGCTTTTGGATAGAAGTTCACTAACTAAAAACTTCTGTAAAAAAAATATGCTATGTGCTTAAATAGAGCCCTTTTAAATTTGCTGAGCGTAATTTAATAGGGCTGTAAGTCTCTTTATGGGTGATATATTGTTAACAATTACAAAACCATTAATCAGCCTCCTAACTTTTTAGATTTATTGAAGAAATTCAGAAAAATGTCAGGATTTAAATGAAATACAAATAAAAGGGAAGCATTAAATATCTCATTCCCAAAGGAAACTAAAAACATAATAGAACCTAATTTTTTTTTTTTAAATAAATGGTCACAACATTACATAAAATGCCTAGGCATTTATATCCCTAAATTCATTAAATTGGCCTATAATGTAAACTATCCAAATATACTTCAAAATCAATTCAATGATTTAAATACTTGGAAGACATATAAAATGTATTTGCTTGCAAGATGAATACACTACCCAAACTTAAGTATTTATTTCAGACAATTCCAACAGCAATTAAAACTAATGACATCTTAATATTACAAAAAGCGATCTTTCATTTTATGTGGAATCATAAAAAGCCAAGAGTAAACAGAGCTACAATCCTAGCTTCAAAGAAAAATGGTGGTTTATCAACCAACCCCTCTTTTAACATATTGTAAAGCAACTAGATTGGCACAATTGACCGAATGGTTTATCAAAAATTCACCACCATGTTGGGCAGAAAAATAAAAAAAATATTTTGATACAAAAAATGTTGTGGAACATTTTGAAATGCAAAATCAATATAAAAAAATATCCCTCACAATTTATATCACACTCTATGGTTGTAAGTCTGCAAGTTTCAATCCTGCAGGGTGGTTTGGGGAAAGCACCACGGACACTGGATTTGAGGATCAAAGACAGGGCCCTCCTTGCTTTGTTATGTTTTGATTTGTATTAACCTTTGCCTGGAACTTATCTTATGTACAGCGCTACTGAATATGTTGGCGCGATATAAATAATCAATAGTAATAATAATATGGAAACAAATTAACAAAATAACACATTTATTGATGGAAGGTACCTGGCTTCTTACTTCATTATGGTTGTTCCATAAGGAATCTTGAAGAAATAAACATGGTCAAAAGAATGGATCTATCCAGTTGTAAATTCACCAGCACTGACAGCTGCAGTGCCAGCAAGTAGCTGCTAGAAGGCGCTGTGGAATTTTTTTAGCGCTGCTGATATTTCACACAAGTTATAACCTTAGAAGGTTACCCTAACCCTAACCCTCACCCTAACCCTCACCGTAACCCTGAAAGCTTACCTAACCCTAACTCTATGGTATGGACACTGAAAATCGCAGCGCCATCTAGCGGTTGGTGGGCGGCACTGCTGCTGCCACTGCTGGTGAATTTTTGGCGAATTTCAAGAGGGAAAGGACCAAAGGACTTGCTGGCTCCTTACAAAAATGTCTACATGGTCTTCAGGTCTATTCAAAGAACAATTTAACTCTCCACAAAAAGGTTTAATTTAGAATCAATACATAAAACAATACATAGATTACATTATGTAAAAAAAAATATCTTGGGAAAAAGGTAATTAATATATCTCTTAATGAAAAGCAATGGGATAAAATGAATAGAAATGTAAATAATTCTTCAATTTATATACATTTTAGAAAAAATGCCTCTAAAACTTTAATGAGATGGTATCAGGATTACAAAAATTAAACCCATCATTATTTTTATTAATAATAATAATAATAAAAATTAAAAATAATAATATTAATAATAATATGCTTTATTTGTAACTTGCCAACATATTCTGTAGCGCTATACAGGGGTTAAGTAATAAGTACAAGACAAAAAACAATGTTAATCCATTGCAAAAAAAGGAGGGCCCTGTCTTTGAGCTTAAAGGGTCAGTTAATTCAGCACAATTTGGAGGACACCAATGGAAAGATCCTATGAAGGCAAGCTGAAATACTTTTTGAATTTTTGAAATACGTGCATTTTTGATGAAGATATCTAGTCTTAAATAATGTATGAGTTTGTTTACTTTTTTAAACAGCCTTCTCAGTAACTCACTGCTCAGACAGAGTGCTGTTCCTCCTCTTAAGTGACTTCAGGTTGCAGGAGTGTGTATGCATAGAACTCAATAGAAATTATTTTGAATGACAGGGGGTGACATTAGTGTCATCATGCATAGATGCTGGATCTTGCTTAGTAGGAAGTTCTAGGAAATCTGTGAATGTCTGTGAAAGCAGCAGAGCAGCATTTGTGTCAGAGAAGTGATTTCTGCAGAGACAACACTCTCTCAACAGGCAACTAAGGAACAATTAAAATAGCATTATATCAAATTATCTCTCTCTTTTTTTTTCTTTCACACTGAGGAAGTATCCCATCGGCTACCTTCCCCCATAGACGTGCAATGCTACGGCTGTTCCGATTCGGCAATAGGCTCTTTCATACACATATTCCTTCACTCTAGGGCAGGGGTCACCAAACTCGGTCCTGGAGGGCCGCACCAGGCCTGGATTTGTGGATATCCTTGCTGCAAACAGGTGAGAATCTTGTTTCTTCAGCCATCCTGATTGACTCACCGGTTTGCAGCAAGGATATCCACAAATCCAGGCCTGGGTCGGCCCTCCAGGACCAAGTTTGGTGACGCCTGCTCTAGGGGGAGGGAACAACCTCAAAATGTAAACACACCCGCAACAAACGGACCGGAACTCTGCTAATGCCCTGGTTTTAAAACCAGCACATGGATTTTTCTATACAAACTGCGTTCCTATGCAACATGCTGCAGAGCAACTTCTATGAGATAAACGGCTCTTTAAAATCTAAAGTACTTAGTGCTTTTGCAGTATTTAAAAAACAAAATGGCATATTACTAGAAGGGAAATACAGACAGGCATCTCACCCCATCATCAAGTCCTCAACCTTCAATTTAGATGATTTCCCTTCCAGTAAATTACAGAGGAAGCAGCACAGATTATAAAGTCTTCTAGGATATAGGGCAGTTATGCTGGAATTAAAGGACCACTGTAGTGCACTAACAAGTAAAGTTCATATGTTTGCTGGCCATAGATCTCTAAAAACAGTGTACAGTTTATAAACAAATGTAAAAAAATGTTCTCAGCTTTTAAACTTCCTGTTTTTCCTGTGTCTATCACAGGTGTGGCCAGCTCTACCTGTGTGCTGGGCTATCATGGAGATTGGAAGCAGTGTGGGCTGATGCCACTGGCCATGCCTTATGACATTAGCTCCACCTTCACTGCCTACATAGAGGTAACAGGGTTCAGGGTTAGGATTTAGTATTAGGGTTAGGGTAATGGCTGATAACACACGGTAAAATAGGGGTACACTCAGTGGCCATTAATTGGCATGCATATAACAGGAAAGAACTATTTATTTTTCGTCCAGCACACAGGAAGAGCCAGCAACGCCTGCGATAGACACAGGTAGGAGGCGATATGCAGCTCTGTGGACAAAACAGACAGACTAAAAAACAAGAAAAACAATGTTAACTTTCATCAGTTTCCAACTGCACACAACTAACCCAACAAACAAACATATGAGCCCCACCTGTAAATATAGTACAGTGGTCCTTTAAGCCAATAAAAAGATTATTTACTAAATGTAATAAAGTGCTGCTGCAAAAAAAAACATTTTTGGCGGCCCCGCCTTTGAGGGGTTATTGTAAATATATTTTTTGCTCTTAGTCCCCAGGAAAAACTCACTCAGTGCCTCTCCCTTGGATCCCTTTCCATAACAGCATCCCTCCCCAAGACCCTTACCCATACCCTCAAGACTCCTTTCCATAGCAGCTCCTCTTCTCATAGCTGGTTCGCTTCCCTTATCTCATACCTGCCCAAAGCTCCTCTGCTTGCATCAAAGTTCCAGGACATGCTCGCTTCATTTGTGGTCCTCTGTCTGCATCACAGCCAGGGTGGGGGCCTACAATACACTACACACTTGATATATATATATAGTTGAATAATCAGAGTATTGCAGTGAATAGTGATACCTTTTTTATTGGACAAACGTATTCATAATAAAGTGACGAGCTTTCGAGAGATAATGCCTCTCTTTATCAAGTCAAAAAGCGATACTGATACAAGTATAAACTAAAAACAGCAAACAGAAAGAGATGGGGAAAAAAAATAATTGGAAAAACAAGAAAGACTAAATGAATTGGCCAGAGTTAAGTGAGAAACAGATCAGCACTGTGAATAATGTCCTGATAGGTCAGTAAGTCTATAGATCAGATTGTAGATAAGAACACAGCAGAGTAAAATAAAGAGCAATACATTTCAGCATAGCATGTAGCTTACAAAAACAGCAATAGAAGGGGGGGGAGGTAAGTGGAATGTGTTAGCTATAAGACATTAAGATAGTGAATCCCTACACAGTACCCATCCCCCCACTGGACCAAAACCCTTCTCAGCACCCATCTCTACATAACACCCAGTCCTTGTCAACAGCCATCCCCTAACAGCACCCATCTAACATAACACTAATCCCTATCTCCTTGCTCCCCTTTTCTCCTTTTACAAAAAAAATAATACAAAAACAAAATTACACATGACTGGGCCCCCACATAGGAGTGCCCTGATGCATTGCACCACCTGCACCACTGATACATATGCCCAGCATGGAAGTCTGTATAGATCCCCATGGTAGTTAAGGGGTTAAAAGGGATACCATGGGGGTCCTTTAAGGTCCCTCATAGTATGGGGTTAATCTTTAGATACCGCGGAGGTCCATAATAGACCTCCGTGCCAGAGGTTTATAGCTGGACCCCCACGGCATCAGGGTTTACTCTTTATGTCAAGGGGGTCCCATGGGGGTGGGTAATATTTAGATGCCACAGGGGTCCTTTAAGGATTAATATTTTGGATGCCCTGGGCATCTTAATGGTTATGTAAATAGGTTAATTTTGATTTGTCTGGAAACAGGGGGGTTGGGTTTTAGGGGGGAAGGGGTGATCAGAAGTGAGAGGGAGGGGGAAAGCAACATGTTTATGCCTTTGTGGGTGATCTATAGTTTTCTTAGAATTTTTAGACAAAATCAGTACTGTTACGAATTACGAGTATTAATTAATTTTAAGTGATTTTGCATTGAATAGCTTTTTGAAGCAAAAGCAACTCATAATATTACTTATGTGTGAAAATCAATGGGGTAATATTGTGAGTGGGGTTACTCGCTTGCATTGTGAGTAGCAAACTGTCAATCTTGCTGAGAGGAGTGAATACAATAGCTAGTTAGTAACCAATTTTTGCTTGTGTAACTTTACAAAATTGGAATTGAATGAGGCACAAAAATTGGAGGTGCTTAGTCTAAGAACAAACTAGCCTAAGTAGGTTTATTTATAGGCATAGTGAGCCACTTAGAGAGCAGATTATTTTTTGCTCAGGTGTGCCCTTCACAGTGAAGAAATATCAGTCAGAATATCAGTAGTCTCACTCAAAAGATTGACCTGCCCTGAAATACCAGCTAATTCTTCCTAGGAGCAAACCCCAGACAAACTTTTCAGACTTTTTGAGCCACATCAGGTCTATCTGCACTCCCTAAAAGACAGTCAGCAATCAGCATAATGTCTGGAGGACCCCTTTGGCCTCCCTAAGGTTGACAGGGTTCCCAGACATCCTTACTCACTGTGCCTTATGGTGTACAGCTATACCTCAGTGATGGGGCCCACAAAGGCAGAAATGTATGTGTGGGGTTTGCTGGTTCTCCTGTTCAGGGAAGAATTGCCTTGTATTTCAGGGTAGGATCACTTTTGAGTGAGACCTGGCTGATGTGCTGACTGATATTTCTTTCATGTGAAGTGAGAGAAAAGAGGCTGAAGTCTGAGTTGGTTTCTATGCCACTAGAACAAACCCACTTAGGTTAGTACCTTCTTGGATTGAGCATCTCTGGCTTTGTTTTTCATCTCAATACTATAAGGCAACAGACAGTTTGATACATCAAACAGAGCTATGATCGATTACTCCAAAGAGCTTACAATCTAACATACACATGGAACTACAACAATAGCCTGCTCTCTTTAAAGTCCCATGGATCTAAAATAGTGCAATATTTTAGAATTCAAAATATGGATTCACAAGTATTTTAAACGTGTAAATGCATTTTTTGACCTGTGAGATCACATTCATGAATATACAGATATCTTAAAGGTATACCTAAGTGAGCTGGATTAATACATTTCTGCAATCCTTTGGCAAAAAAATGCAGCTTAAGTAATGCAGCACATCTCATAAAACTTTTTTTTTTTATTAATATCTAAAAATCCCTCTAATTATTATATTGATACCTCCAGGGGGTGTCTACAAGGGCCCTGATCCCCACCTAATCGGCATGCAGCATCAGGGGAGCAATATTAACCCACTAGTTATCTTATTTTGCTTGCTCAGCCAATCTCCCTGCAGCTTCCTGTCTCTATGTCAGTAGCAATACCTAGCACATAACACTGATACAATACATATCCCAGGCTGCTTTGCACCACAAACAGGAACCCAGAGTTAATTCAAAAGTTTCAGCTAATCTGATTGGCCAAATCAAATCATTTTAAATGTGATGCTAATTTAGCCTGGGTTTTGAGTGTGTTAATCCTAATTTGCAACTGTCAAAAATTACAAGAGATTTTGCTGATTTCAATGTAAGTGTTTAAATGTTTATTTTGGGATTGTATCACGCAAAAAAAATTGATCAGATGCATTCATAATCCAGATCACTTAGATATGCCTTTAAATATAGCCAAAAGATCACCATATATTGTTTTTTTCACTTGGAGACTCTTATGGATCCCATACAGTCTTTAAAGGATTTACCTGGTCAAGTTATCAGATTTTCTTCTTATAGTGTATAGTGCAGTAAGGCAAATCTGGAGTAGTATTAGGAGATAGATATTTCCAACAAAGTATGCCCCATAAGTAACTAGCTGCTTGGGTTCTTGTCAGGAGGAGAATGTCTAAAATAACTCACAGTAGAATACATTTGCAGTTATATTAGAATTTAATAAATTATCTGCAAAGTTCAAAGCATATACAGGTAGACATGGGTATATTTAAGTCTTATGCTGCCCGGTCATTCAGGTTTGTCCACTCCACCCCACTTGCAGCTCATCCTTTCCTCATTCTATATCTCAGATCATATGTTTATATATGTTTATGTTTATATATAGTATGTTAAAAAGTGTAAAGTAAACTTAGAGACAGAAATATCACTGCATATAGACAATTTTGTGCATACAAACATATTCAATGTTGCGCACTGCATATTCAGGCGGCTTGCTTCCCCATGAAAATTTGCTACCCTAGGCTTCACGGGCTAATGCAGAAATACACCCCTACAGTTATATGTCTAACATATTAAACAAGGTAGGTACACATCTGTTTTTTGGGAAGCTATTAGCATAATAATAATGTAGAGGCTTAAAATACATTAATACAGCTAGCAATATCCATGCTAAATTTGCAAAATATGCAGATTAAGTGTGTTTCTTTATCTAAGCCCACAAATCAGATGATTCATATTTCCTTCAATAAGTTTTATAGTAAACATCACTATCCAGATCAATATTTATCAGTTATCCACAATTCTGAATCCTGTAATGACATCTTGCAGCTGTTTCAGAAGTAACCACATCAATCTCAGAAACATATTAGTTCAAGTTCAAAAGAAAAGGCAGCTTATTTTAAACAATAACACTACAACATGATTGTATATAGTATCCAATTTGAAACTGCACTGACCTGAATCTATATGCTTATGCAGACATATATTTTTTTATATAGGTTTAGGGCAAACTTATTATTTGGATATAGCAAGAGGAAATGAGGAGTAGTAACTGGGTAATGGGGGGGGGGGGGCTGTGCTAAATGGTTCTCGAGCCCCTGGCTAAAACATCAAAGTTTAAAGGGGGTGCTAGAGTCCCACAACAGCACTCCACAGCACGATCTGGAGACAGCAACTGTATACTAAACAAAATGACAAGCAATCAAAGGACATCCAAAGACTCACAACTAAAGCCCAGCACAGTTTGTGGACCTGTAAAAAACAGGTAGCTTTTGCTATATTTTGCGGAGGCCGGATTTAATTGCTTCATCAATAGTATACCTATGTTGCTCTGTCTGTTTTGCTGTGTCTGTTTTCCAAATATAGGGAGGTCCAAACTGAAAATTTTCCATCCTAAGGTAATTAATATTTTTCTACTTCAGGGGTAATAAAAATTTAAGTTTCAGTGTGGCACTAAGTTACACCAGGCTGGTGAAAATAGAAGAGGGATTAATAAAAGTCTGAGTTTCAGTGTGGAACTAAGTTACAAAATAGAAGGTGGGTATCAGGATTAGTGATGTCGCGAACATCAAATTTTCGATTCGTGAACAGCGGACCCAAACTTCCATTAAATGTTCGCGAACGGGCGAACCGCCATAGACTTCAATGGGCAGGCGAATTTCAAAACCCACAGGGACTCTTTCATGCCACAATAGTGATGGGAACTAACACCTGGACTGTGGCATGCCGGAGGGGGATCCATGGCAAAACTCCCACGGAAAATTACATAGTTGATGCAGAGTCTGGTTTTAAGCCATAAAGGGCATAAATCACCTAACATTCCTAAATTGTTTGGAATAACATGCTTTAAAACATCAGGTATGATGATCAGGTAGTGTAAGGGTTACACCCGCTTCCCAGTAACAGACCAATCTCCCCGTTTAATGCACCGCAAACAACCGCAAACAGTCCCTTTGCACAAGGTTGGATACCACGCTAGCCATGTCCCGTTCCTTGTCCTCACTGATGTCATTGAAGGTCTCTTCCTCCACCCAGCCACCAAGGGTCCCCAAAAGGTGACAACAAGCCCCCTGGGACGCCTGCTGTGTTTGGTCTTCCACCTCCTCAAAGCCACCTTCCTCCTCTGACTCCTCTTCTTCAGACTCCCAGAGTCTGGGGGCTTCCACTGCACAGCATGGAAGATTATACACAGGTCAGAGTCTGGGGGCTTCCACTGCCCAGCATGGAAGATTATACACAGGTCAGAGTCTGGGGGCTTCCACTGCCCAGCATGGAAGATTATACACAGGTCAGAGTCTGGGGGCTTCCACTGCACAGCATGGAAGATTATACGCGTTGCCTCTGTCTGCGTTATTATAAGGTGTATACTGTTAAGTAGTACTATTCCTATCGGTTTAATCCCTGTTACGTCCACTATCAGGGGAAGTGTATATGGCATGGATTTTTGGAAGCGGGAGATGGAAAAAGATGCTTGGTCGGTCCTCCCACTTCAAATTTGGGGCACTGCGCGTGCAATCTAAGGTGCCACCAGATATGAGTGTCACTGTGCACTGGCAAAAGTTGGCAGAGTAGATGCAATAGGCTTCACACACGCGCTTGTAGGCAGGCAATTGCTATATCTATTACAGTCAAAAAAGTGTTGTTTTATGTCACTGAGCACAATATAAGCTGTGAGCCTGACACAGGCAGTCAACTGAAATTAGATTACAGGAAAAAAAATGGTTGTTTTCAATGTATGTTACACCACCAGGTATGAGTAGTGAAAATATGCACAATATAAGCTGTTAGGTGTTAGCCTGTCATACACACAAAAAATTATAAAATAAAATAAATGATGTTCAAAGTTTCCTCAATTATAAAGTATAGGGGGCAAACCGAAAAGCGCATGTGTTCGCCGTTCGCGGCGGACGCGAACATGCGAAAATCGCCGCGAATAGTTCTCCGGCGAACTGTTCGGGACATCACTAATCAGGATAGAACCCATGTCAATGTATGATTGAAAACAGAAAAGCAATTTACATATAGTATATTGCAAAAAATAGAAGTGCTCTATAGTATAACTACTGTGTTTATATTCATTTTCATTGTGCCTATACCTATTGGTTATATATGGTATGTTTTTGGGATTGCATAATACCATAAATATATGACAAAAACACCAATTTTTGTTCTAGTTTACTTTAATTGTCCTTTATAGTAGACATAAGGCATTGGTATCATATTTTGTTCTATAGACACTATATACTAGTGTACCCAATAGCATTGGTGATCCAACTATAGCTGCTACACAACTATCTGGATTGTATCCTGAGCCTGGGATTGAGATCTGAAGATTGGACATCAGTTACTTCCAGAGGTACCCCTTTTAATCTATACAGATACCTCATAATTTTGTGGTTATCACATGTGAGTGAAATACTATACGATTGATGTTTTGACGTGACTATTATACACTCATATTGCACTAGGAGGTGGCACACTGTCTTTCCCCTACCCTTCTTATCATCAATGTATGATTTGTTGAGAAAACTAGAGCTTTATGATTTATTATGATTATAAATAGAATTACACTTTTTTTTGTTTCATACCAGATTCATTAACATGTATTTTATTATATTTTATTACTATTAATAACAATGGATCAGAAGCTACAACATGTCAGTGCTTAAGGTTTTTTCCCCCCCATTTTTGAGAGCCCTTGATGCTGTAATGTTTTTCTGACTAAGTTTATTACACTGTGGCATGTGTTTCTTATTTTTCCTATTTCTCTACTGAACAATTTATGTTGATCTAATCTAAGTGCTTAGACACAGCAGCTGTTGCAAATATGGTATTATTTAAAACTATAGGTAATAATGAATATTATATCTACTGTCATTTGAATTTTATTAAGAAAAATTGCATTTTCCTATAATACACGTACATAGAAGTCTGTAAATTTTACTTTTCAATCATCCACCAGCATAGTATTTTATCCCATTCTTATTTTCATGGATATGGTCAATATTTGCTCCCTTGGGTTCTGTCTGTATTGGTTTCATTCTACAACAATATGAAGACTGTGCATGTGCAGACCCCAATCTCTGCCATGTTCCTTTAGTAGCTATGCTGTCCTATTTGGGGTCAGATCTCCATATATTTTGATTCATTATTTTACAGCATTAAAGCAAAGGGCATAATTACCAGTATCTATAAGTACTCTCACTAGATGGGAATAATGTAAAGCTCTCTAAGGGGTTACAGAGAATCATGATCAGATGGTTTAGCATATACTAGTGTTTCATACTATTTAAAACTATTTTAAAGACATTTCATGGGTGAATTCATATTATGCCAATATTTTAATTAATTCTCTTACTTACTTTGGAGAATCAGATGATATATTAATTAATAAATGACTTATTTTTTTAAATATATGCTTCTATTTTTTATTATTTATATACTGCCTTTACAGGAAGGCCATATTGTACTATGTTTGATTTATGTTATTTTCCTTATAATTTAATATATTGTTTTATCATTTATATATATATATATATATATATATATATATATATATATATATATATATAGTATATATACAGTATATATATATATATATATATATATATATATATAAATATTATTATTATTATTATTATTATGATCCTTTATTTATAATGCCAACATATTCCATAGCGCTATACAGAGGTTAAGTACAAGTCAAGAACAATTTAAAACAGTGCAAAGGATGAAGGGCCCTGTTATTGAGCTTTCAATCAGACTTACACAGTGCTTTCCCTGAAGCACCTATTGAGATTGGAAACTCGCAAACTTACATTCTAAAGAGTGTGGGTGATGTACAGGATAGTGATAGATTAATAGAGCGTGTAAAGGCTAAAGATTATATGCTTCTTTGAATAGATGCATTTTTAAAGAGATTTGAAGGATTTGAGGCATGAGGATAATCTAGTGGAACAAGATAAGGAGTTCCAAATTATAGGGGCAGAACAAGAAAAGTCCTGTAGGCGGGAGTGAGAGGAGGTGACAAGGGAGGAGGAGAGAAGAAAGTCATTAGCAGAGCAAAGAGAGAGGGTGGGAGTGTATTTTGAGATGAGAGCAGATATATAGGAGGATGCATTATTGTGGAGGGCTCTATATGTTAGGGTCATAATTTTGAATTTTATTCTGGAGGCTATGGGAAGCCAGTGGAGTGCCTGACAGAGTGGTCCTGCGGTCACTGTGCGTTGATTTTGGTAAATGAGTCGGGAGACGGGAAATAGGAAGGCCAGCGAGGAGAGAGTTGCAGTAGTCATGGAGAGATATGATGTGAGAGTGAATTAAATTTTTTGTTGTGTCTTGTGTAAGGTAGTGACATATTTTGGAGATATTTTTTAGGTGAAAGTGACAAGATTTTGAGAGTAATTGAATGTGAGTAATGAAAGAGAAGGCAGGGTTCAATAGAAGCCCGAGACAGTGGGCCTTGGAGGTGGAAAAGATAATGGCATTGTCAACAGTGAGAGATAAATGAGGGGTGGGAGCTGAGGAAGAGGGTGGAAAGACCAGGAGTTCCGTCTTAGACATGTTGATTTTAAGTTGACGGGCGGACATCCATGAGGGTATGCTAGAAAGGCAATTGGCAACATGAGCTAGCAAAGAGAGTGATAGTTAAGGTGCAGAGAGGTAGATTTGAGTGTCATCTGCATAGAGATGATATTGAAATCCAAAGGATTTAATTAGGACACCGAGAGAGGATGTGTAGATGGAGAAAAGAAGGGGGCCTAGGACTGAACCTTGGGGCATGCTGACAGTTAGAGGGCGAGGCGAAGAAGAGACACCAGATAAGGAGATTGTCACGATCTGCTTCTTCAAGGGGGCTTGATATGAACCTAGTTCAAACCTACCCCTGCAGAATCATGTACTTCCTAATCTCTGTGGCACAAAAGATGGCTTCTGAAGATTGCAAGGCCCAAAAGCTACAGGCAGAGAATACTGGATCCAGGTTACTTAGTGGCCCATAGCAAGACCACTCCCCAAGTCAGGATACAACACACAGAAATAGTCTCACACCTTGTTTATGTGAAAACTATATTGCAACCTTTATTGAATGAACAAAACAACATATTTATACTCTCCAATACCACACCCTTGTGTACATTGGTGTATGTGTGATGTCAGACCATCTGGCTTGCAACCTTGGGCTATCAAAGCTCTTGAGATCACATTCATTAGATAACCTTTATGTTAAACTCAAGTGTTTGCCCAGGACCACTTGAAGCACATGCATCTGTCTTGACCCAAGGTCTGCATGTTTGAGTGTGCAATGATCTGCAGCTAACTTCTATCCAGAGCATTTCTACCAATTCCACATATGTTCTGTATAATATTTTCCCTCTTATAATATATTATAACTAGGATACATAATAACCATGTATAGGCAACATATAACCACACAATAACACATAATCCCAATGTAACAATGTCATGCTCCCTTGGACATACTCACAAACCACTGACAATATGAGTCCTTAAACAATTAAATCATGACAACTTCTCCCCCTTCCTTTCTAGTATAGCATAGAGGATCATCCTAACGGATAATTCTCTAGCTATACTGCTTTTACTTGTCCTCCTGTCTGGAAAGTCCATCCATGTGATAGCCTCAGTGGCCCTCTGGGTACCCTGCCTCCCCCTGTCCAGGGCGAATACTCGCTCCTTCCCAGTGGCCTTGTGACTTTCCCAAGCCCCTGGGGAGACTTATAAGACAACTGCCATGGAGGACCCTTCAAGGTAGTCCAGGGGAAACAGTACATCCCAGCTAGTAAGTCCAGCATAAATTTGGGAGGATCCTTACCCAGCAAAGCCCTTTCCTTCCAGGCTAGGGAGACCTCCTGTCCTGCCGATTCTGGATCAGCACTCCGTCCCATGGGTAAAATTGAAGAGTACAAGGTTCCCTTTGTCAGGCCTGAGCTTTCTCCTGAATAAACTGGGATACGGGAGTTGCAACATGGGCTAGTGACATTCACTGGTGGCATCCATGCTGGATAAATGGGCAGTTCTGATACAAGCTGTTGTGGCTCAGTAGCCAACCTTTCTCCCACCAAGCCTGGCCAATGGCCCCTTCTTTCCAGGGTTACAGGTACACAGCCAGTGTCTTTGGGCAGCTGCAGGGGAGTCATTGTAGGGATACCAGGAGACAAATCACAATCTGGGGTACCCTCTGGCTCTTTGGTCTCTGGATCCTCAGGTGGAACCTCCTGACTCTCTCCATCTGAGACTGCCTGGTGTGTAGTTACAGGCAGCCCTTGAGAAGCAGCTGCTACTGCCTCTTGTTCAGGCTGAAGAACAGGGCTACTTTCTGTTTCTGCTCCAGGGTCTGTGGCTGGCTCCTGGACAATGGTCATCCAAGGAACCTCTCTACAATTTCCACAGTCAAATGGTAGGGCCCAGTGCTCATTAGGTTCTTCTCTTACACTAGTAGCAGAGTAGCTTTTCCCCAGTTCTTCCCCTGGGCCCGGCACTGCTGTGGTTTGCCCCTGTCCCCATTCCTCTAACTGGGTGAGACTTAGCCCCCTAAAGATAGGGACCAGTTCTTCCTCTTCCCAGTCAACCCCATGGATGCCGGCACCCTTGTTATTTTGAGAATCATGGATATCAAAATTCTCCCCACAGTCCATACATTCATTTTCTGACCCAGCCTCAGCAATATTTAGCTGGGTCTCTGTAGTACCTGTTAGGTGGTTCTGTTCCATGCCTGACTGGCATGAGCCCTCCCAGCTGGCTGGCCAACAACCATCCAGGGATGCTTCATCCAGTAAGTCTATATAATCCACCTCCAGCTGTAGCTCCTGTTGGATCAAAGGCCAAAGTAAGTTAGCTGTATGAGAGCCTGTCTCCAGTCCCAGCATGTGACAGCGCTTGGCAAACAGACACAGCTTTCTTTTCTCTGTCCCCAAGCCACAGTCCGGATCCCCATGTACTATGTCCCAAAGTGCCTTTTCCAGCCCCAATGAAAACTGATGATGTATCCCAACAGGTCCAACCCAATAAGCATATTGATCTTCCAGGGCGACCTCCTCATATACCAATTCTTCCAGCCATTCCATTAGCCTGTGACCTGGCCATAGTCCCAGGAATGCCATCCATTTATTTAGAAGGCCCATTCCTCTACAGTCCTTTCCAGTCACCAGAACATTCTTTGTCTCTACTGGGGATAAGCATTTCCCCTCCACAGGAGCTGAGACAGGGCCATTGCTTACCCTTCTCCTGTTCCCCTGTACCTCCTGTGTGATCTGTATCCGGAGTTCCCTCTGCTGATCCTTGGTTAAACCTGCAGGCATTACCTCCATCCATCTTTGGTACCGTCTGGACACTTCCTCCTCCTCTGCTGCAGACATCTCTTCATAAGCTGCCATCCTTCTGTGTTTTATACAGAGACCCCACCACTGCCAGCCAAATGTCACGATCTGCTTCTTCAAGGGGGCTTGATATGAACCTAGTTCAAACCTACCCCTGCAGAATCATGTACTTCCTAATCTCTGTGGCACAAAAGATGGCTTCTGAAGATTGCAAGGCCCAAAAGCTACAGGCAGAGAATACTGGATCCAGGTTACTTAGTGGCCCATAGCAAGACCACTCCCCAAGTCAGGATACAACACACAGAAATAGTCTCACACCTTGTTTATGTGAAAACTATATTGCAACCTTTATTGAATGAACAAAACAACATATTTATACTCTCCAATACCACACCCTTGTGTACATTGGTGTATGTGTGATGTCAGACCATCTGGCTTGCAACCTTGGGCTATCAAAGCTCTTGAGATCACATTCATTAGATAACCTTTATGTTAAACTCAAGTGTTTGCCCAGGACCACTTGAAGCACATGCATCTGTCTTGACCCAAGGTCTGCATGTTTGAGTGTGCAATGATCTGCAGCTAACTTCTATCCAGAGCATTTCTACCAATTCCACATATGTTCTGTATAACATTTTCCCTCTTATAATATATTATAACTAGGATACATAATAACCATGTATAGGCAACATATAACCACACAATAACACATAATCCCAATGTAACAATGTCATGCTCCCTTGGACATACTCACAAACCACTGACAATATGAGTCCTTAAACAATTAAATCATGACAGAGATGCTAACTGCTCTATTTTCTACATAGCATATCTCTTTTTGACTTGAAGTTAGACATTATATCTCGAAAGCTTGTCGCTTTATTATGAATACTTTTGTCCAATAAAAAAGGTATCACTATTCACTGCAATACTCTGAATATTCAACTAAATTACTGGACATTCACGGCTACCTCACTCTTCATATATATATATATATATATATATATATATATATAATATCTTTGTTTGTATACATTTATTTATTCATCATAACTTTTTATTTATAAATGTAAAGTTTTATTCATCATAACTTTACATTTATTCATATTCTAATTAATTCATGTTCATTTAATATATAAGCCATGTAAACTATATTTTATTTTCTTTATCTAAAACAAACAAAAACTTAATGTAGACAAATTCTTCTGTTACTGTATTACTGGATTTTCTGGATATATGTGATTGAGTGTTTTTGATTGAGTATTTAGGATTTTCAGTTTGTTTTCTGTCTTACTTCTTTGTCCCTTTAGTATCTTGAAAGGTTTTGTGCTTGGGAAACAGAAATCTGTGAACATAACACAATGTTCTTTTGAGCTTACTTAGTTTTGTCAGAGTGAGTGTTGCACATCACAGTCTGTGCATCTGCGATGGCGATAATATCCATATGAGAATTACAGCAAACTAACTCCACACCAAGATCTTTTGAAAATTGTCTAAACCGATGAGTTCTGTAGTAGGCTTTTATTTTATTGACTAAATTAGATTTGGACCGAACGTTACTATGCAAAGAAGCAAAATGGATTTTCTGGCTAGACACCAAAAGCCCCAAAGGTCTTAATGAAGAATTCACATTTACACCAGTAAAAGATAAGAATTGTCATAACATACAAAAAGCATTTAGTATATGTAAATCAAGACATAAATAATCTTGGATAACCTGAAATGGTATATTAATACATGATACAAAAAATGAATAAAATATAGGACTAATCAGGGAAAATTAAGTTCATGTATCAATTATAATGTTAAACAAAATAAACACCATGTGATAACTTGGTCCCCTTATAATGGGATAAGTTTCATTTATTAAACATAATAATAATGAAAATAAAAATTCACAAAAAAAAAATTAAGATTTGTGATTTATAATATAAATCATTTTAGACATGACAAGATAAAGTAAAGGATTTTCTTTTTATGAACAATTAATACATAAATAAAAAATAATGCTTTAAATAATTATTGATATCAGTCCATCTCAATATAATATTTATTGATAGATAAAAAATAAGGCAAAGATTGTTACAGTATAAATGAAACTTAAAAAAAAAAGAATGTTAATTGAATAATATTACTGTGGATTTAATAATCAGATAATAAAATCATTTATTCAGTTCTAAATCAGTTAGAATAATCTTATAGTATATGTTGTGCTCAACTACATAATTTTGAAATCACAAGAGATATACTATAGTAATGTATATCATGGATCATTATAGTATAAATAAGTGCACACTTTAAAAAAAAAATATGTTACAGACATTTAAGAGGTTAATTGTATTAGCCCTCTCTCTATAAAAGAGTCTTGGAAGCAGAGCAATACAGCCCCTGATGAGTGAGACGTAAGATCTCACAGAAACGTGCGTTGAGCGTCTTGACATCATTCCCAAGTGTCAGACGCGGTTTTACAGCTTTAGATAACGGCGTTCTACGCCAAGCAAAGCAGAAAGGCTCTATAAGACAATATAATGCATTGAAAATTACCAATATCATTTAAAAAGAGGATTTCAGACAAAGGGCGATTGTACCATATA
The DNA here is from genome assembly GCA_027410445.1 of Discoglossus pictus. Lineage (NCBI taxonomy): Eukaryota > Metazoa > Chordata > Amphibia > Anura > Alytidae > Discoglossus > Discoglossus pictus. The sequence goes on from CM050166.1 coordinate 202,191,832, forward strand.
ATCTATTTATCCTAGTGTAATCCGATTTGGGTATTTAGCAAAAAAACACTTTGTTCATGCTGATGGTCTAAGGAAATGGTATAACAGTTTTGTTGCACAAGATACCTTAAGCACAGTAATTATCACAGCACAATTTGGTAAATGTAGTGGATATATATGTAAATATCCATGAGGTAAAAAAAGCACTTAGTGTAGAATTTTGAACATAAAAGCAAATATCTAGTGGATGTTAAAATTGAGTAAAATAAGTTTATGGAATGAATAAGAAATTAATTGGATATTGTCTAAATCAAGAGTGGGACTTTAATAATGAGTTATAGAATATAAGTGAAATGAAAAGTATATAATATATTAAAGTGAAACAACTAAGTCCATAAGATTTTGTAAGCAGAAGTCACTTTTTAATCACAAAGCACATGTTGTCACTTGGCACCTTATCTCTATAAATGTATAGAGAAAGATTGATATTGCAATTTTTTTCACATTGTGGAATCACACATAATAAATATACAAATACTGTGCATAGCACAACAAAGCACAGAATAAAAGTTTCATTTTGCTGATACAGCAGCACAATTATACAAAAGTAACCTTGCACTTAGCACTTTAAAAATGCCCCCAAAAAGAAATAGCTGAAATATAACTAGAGCCAAAAAAGTTCTGAGAGGCAAAGCAATATAATACAAGGAAATAAAACAAGCTTGGAGAAACGTCGATGCTAAATCTGATAACCCTTAGTTTTTATAGCAAGCAATTTTTACCAAGATATTTTAACCTATTTGATAAAGTTTTTGTTTTTAAAGCTAATAATTTGTGGTTAAAAAAGGTGTTCTTTAAGTGGTTTTTTCTCTTATGAACCATTATTTCAAAAAAATTGTAGAACTTAACACCTTGGTGTACCAAAAGTTTTAACACGGTCAAGTCTAAAGAGTTTGTAAGCCCCAGATAATACCAGAAAATCTTTTGGCATCTAGAGATAAATTCATTTAATGCACTTAGATGCTGGGAAAGCTTTTGATAGGATAAATTTAATCTATAGGTATGAAACTTTACAAAATTTTGGCCTATGTAATAAATTCTTAAAAAGCATTATGACTCTTTATTCTTTTCCTAAAGCATATATATCTTATCAAGGCTATTGTTTAAAATTATCTTACATTACAAGAGGGACAATATAAGGATGTCCACGTTTCCCTTTAATTTTTGTATTATGGATTGAACCACTTGCTATAGCAATAAGAAAATATTACAGGTGTAAAAATTATTGATAAAGAATACAAATTAACAGCCTTATTAAACTGCGATTCGGCAAATTTAAAAGGGCTCTATTTAGGCACATAGCATATTTTTTTTACAAAAGTTTTTAGTTAGTGAAGACCTTGCTTTTGGATAGAAGTTCACTAACTAAAAACTTCTGTAAAAAAATATGCTATGTGCTTAAATAGAGCCCTTTTAAATTTGCCGAATCGTAATTTAATAGGGCTGTAAGTCTCTTTATGGGTGATATATTGTTAACAATTACAAAACCATTAATCAGCCTCCTAACTTTTTAGATTTATTGAAGAAATTCAGAAAAATGTCAGGATTTAAATGAAATACAAATAAAAGGGAAGCATTAAATATCTCATTCCCAAAGGAAACTAAAAACATAATAGAACCTAATTTTTTTTTTTAAATAAATGGTCACAACATTACATAAAATGCCTAGGCATTTATATCCCTAAATTCATTAAATTGGCCTATAATGTAAACTATCCAAATATACTTCAAAATCAATTCAATGATTTAAATACTTGGAAGACATATACAATGTATTTGCTTGCAAGATGAATACACTACCCAAACTTAAGTATTTATTTCAGACAATTCCAACAGCAATTAAAACTAATGACATCTTAATATTACAAAAAGCGATCTTTCATTTTATGTGGAATCATAAAAAGCCAAAAGTAAACAGAGCTACAATCCTAGCTTCAAAGAAAAATGGTGGTTTATCAACCAACCCCTCTTTTAACATATTGTAAAGCAACTAGATTGGCACAATTGACCAAATGGTTTATCAAAAATTCACCACCATGTTGGGCAGAAAAATAAAAAAAGTATTTTGATACAAAAAATGTTGTGGAACATTTTGAAATGCAAAATCAATATAAAAAAATATCCCTCACAATTTATATCACACTCTATGGTTGTAAGTCTGCAAGTTTCAATCCTGCAGGGTGGTTTGGGGAAAGCACCACGGACACTGGATTTGAGGATCAAAGACAGGGCCCTCCTTGCTTTGTTATGTTTTGATTTGTATTAACCTTTGCCTGGAACTTATCTTATGTACAGCGCTACGGAATATGTTGGCACGATATAAATAATCAATAGTAATAATAATATGGAAACAAATTAACAAAATAACACATTTATTGATGGAAGGTACCTGGCTTCTTACTTCATTATGGTTGTTCCATAAGGAATCTTGAAGAAATAAACATGGTCAAAAGAATGGATCTATCCAGTTGTAAATTCACCAGCACTGACAGCTGCAGTGCCAGCAAGTAGCTGCTAGAAGGCGCTGTGGATATTTTGCAGCGCTGCTGATATTTCACACAAGTTATAACCTTAGAAGGTTACCCTAACCCTAACCCTCACCCTAACCCTCACCGTAACCCTGAAAGCTTACCTAACCCTAACTCTATGGTATGGGCACTGAAAATCGCAGCGCCATCTAGCGGTTGGTGGGCGACACTGCTGCTGCCACTGCTGGTGAATTTTTGGCGAATTTCAAGAGGGAAAGGACCAAAGGACTTGCTGGCTCCTTACAAAAATGTCTACATGGTCTTCAGGTCTATTCAAAGAACAATTTAACTCTCCACAAAAAGGTTTAATTTAGAATCAATACATAAAACTATAGATTACATTATGTAAAAAAACATCTCTTGGGAAAAAGGTAATTAATATATCTCTTAATGAAAAACAATGGGATAAAATGAATAGAAATGTAAATAATTCTTCAATTTATATACATTTTAGAAAAAATGCCTCTAAAACTTTAATGAGATGGTATCTTGCTCCAGTAGGATTACAAAAATTAAACCCATCATTATTTTTATTAATAATAATAATAATAATAATAATAATATGCTTTATTTGTAACTCGCCAACATATTCTGTAGCGCTATACAGGGGTTAAGTAATAAGTACAAGACAAAAAACAATGTTAATCCATTGCAAAAAAAGGAGGGCCCTGTCTTTGAGCTTAAAGGGTCAGTTAATTCAGCACAATTTGGAGGACACCAATGGAAAGATCCTATGAAGGCAAGCTGAAATGCTTTTTGAATTTTTGAAATACGTGCATTTTTGATGAAGATATCTAGTCTTAAATAATGTATGAGTTTGTTTACTTTTTTAGACAGCCTTCTCAGTAACTCACTGCTCAGACAGAGTGTTGTTCCTCCTCTTAAGTGACTTCAGGTTGCAGGAGTGTGTATGCATAGAACTCAATAGAAATTATTTTGAATGACAGGGGGTGACATTAGTGTCATCATGCATAGATGCTGGATCTTGCTTAGTAGGAAGTTCTAGGAAATCTGTGAAAGCAGCAGAACAGCATTTGTGTCAGAGAAGTGATTTCTGCGGAGACAACACTCTCTCAACAGGCAACTAAGGAACAATTAAAATAGCATTATATCAAATTCTCTCTCTCTTTTTTTTTCTTTCACACTGAGGAAGTATCCCATTGGCTACCTTCCCCCATAGACGTGCAATGCTACGGCTGTTCCGATTCGGCAATAGGCTCTTTCATACACATATTCCTTCACTCTAGGGGGAGGGAACAACCTCAAAATGTAAACACACCCGCAACAAACTGCCTTCCTATGCAACATGCTGCAGAGCAACTTCTATGAGATAAATGGCTCTTTAAAATCTAAAGTACTTAGTGCTTTTGCAGTATTTAAAAAACAAAATGGCATATTACTAGAAGGAAAATACAGACAGGCATCTCACCCCATCATCAAGTCCTCAACCCTCAATTTAGATGATTTCCCTTCCAGTAAATTACAGAGGAAGCAGCACAGATTATAAAGTCTTCTAGGATATAGGGCAGTTATGCTGGAATTAAAGGACCACTGTCGTGCACTCACAAGTAAAGCTCATATGTTTGCTGGCCATAGATCTCTAAAAACAGTGTACAGTTTATAAACAAATGTAAAAAAATGTTCTCAGCTTTTAAACTTCCTGTTTTTCCTGTATCTATCACAGGTGTGGCCAGCTCTACCTGTGTGCTGGGCTATCATGGAGATTGGAAGCAGTGTGGGCTGATGCCACTGGCCATGCCTTATGACATTAGCTCCACCTTCACTGCCTACATAGAGGTAACAGGGTTCAAGGTTAGGATTTAGTATTAGGGCTAGGATAATGGCTGATAACACACAGTAAAATAGGGGCACACTCAGTGGCCATTAATTGGCATGCATATAACAGGAAAGAACTGTTTATTTTTCGTCCAGCACACAGGAAGAGCCAGCCAGAAAGCCTAAATCGATGTTAATACCAAAATCCTTGGACAAACGTATTCATGGCCCACTATCTTAATGTCTTATAGCTAACACATTCCACTTACCTCCCCCCCTTCTATTGCTGTTTTTGTAAGCTACATGCTATGCTTAAATGTATTGCTCTTTATTTCACTCTGCTGTGTTCTTATCTACAACCTTATCTATAGACTTACTGACCTATCAGGACATTATTCACAGTGCTGATCTGTTTCTCACTTAACTCTGGCCAATTATTTTAGTCTTTCTTGTTTTTCCAATTTTTTTTCCCCCATCTCTTTCTGTTTGCTGTTTTTAGTTCATACTTATATCAGTATCGCTTTTTGACTTGATAAAGAGAGGCATTATCTCTCGAAAGCTCGTCGCTTTATTATGAATACGTTTGTCCAATAAAAAAGGTATCACTATTCACTGCGATACTCTGATTATTCAACTGGATTACTGGACATTCACGGCTACCTCACTCTTCATATATATATATATATATATATATATATATATATATATATATATAAGCATATATATATGCTTATATTCACATATACTAGTTCTACTAGTTCTACATAGCAGCCAGTCCCTCTTAGCAGCCATCTTCGCAAGGTACCCACCCCTCTTAGCTTCCATCCCTATAGCACCCAGTCCTTGTCAGCAGCCATCCCCTCTCAGCATCCATCCCCACACAACACCCAAACTCTCTCAGCGCCCATCCCTACACAGTACCCATCCCCCCACTGGACCAAAACCCTTCTCAGCACCCATCTCTACATAACACCCAGTCCTTGTAAACAGCCATCCCCTAACAACACCCATCTAACATAACACTAATCCCTATCTCCTTGCTCCCCTTTTCTCCTTTTACAAAAAAAAAATACAAAAAACTAAATTGCACATCACTGGGCCCCCACATAGGAGTGCCCTGATGCATTGCACCACCTGCACCACTGATATATATGCCCAGCATGGAAGTCTGTATAGATCCCCATGGTAGTTAATGGGTTAAAAGGGATACCATGGGGGTCCTTTAAGGTCCCTCATAGTATGGGGTTAATCTTTAGATGCCGCGGAGGTCCATAATAGACCTCCGTGCCAGAGGTTAATAGCTGGACCCCCACGGCATCAGGGTTTACTCTTTATGCCAAGGGGGACCCTTGTGGGTGGGTAATATTTAGATGCCACAGGGGTCCTTTAAGGATTAATATTTTGGATGCCCTGGGGATCTTAATGGTTATGTAAATAGGTTAATTTTGATTTGTCTGGAAACAGGGGGGTTGGGTTTTAGGGGGGAAGGGGTGATCAGAAGTGAGAGGGAGGGGGAAAGCAACATGTTTATGCCTTTGTGGGTGATCTATAGTTTTCTTAGAATTTTTAGACAAAATCAGTACTGTTACGAATTACGAGTATTAATTAATTTTAAGTGATTTTGCATTGAATAGCTTTTTGAAGCAAAAGCAACTCATAATATTACTTCAATGGGGTAATATTGTGAGTGGGGTTACTCGCTTGCATTGTGAGTAGCAAACTGTCAATCTTGCTGAGAGGAGTGAATACAATAGCTAGTTAGTAACCAATTTTTCCTTGTGGAACTTTACAAAATTGGAATTGAATGAGGCACAAAAATTGGAGGTGCTTAGTCTAAGAACAAACTAGCCTAAGTAGGTTTATTTATAGGCATAGTGAGCCACTTAGAGAGCAGATTATTTTTTGCTCAGGTGTGCCCTTCACAGTGAAGAAATATCAGTCAGAATATCAGTAGTCTCACTCAAAAGATTGACCCGCCCTGAAATACCAGCTAATTCTTCCCAGGAGCAAACCATAGACAAACTTTTCAGACTTTTTGAGCCACATCAGGTCTATCTGCACTCCCTAAAAGACAGTCAGCAATCAGCATAATGTCTGGAGGACCCCTTTGGCCTTCCTAAGGTTGATAGGGTTCCCAGACATCCTTACTCACTGTGCCTTATGGAGTACAGCTATACCTCAGTGACGAGGCCCACAAAGGCAGAAATGTATGTGTGGGGTTTGCTGGTTCTCCTGTTCAGGGAAGAATTGCCTTGTATTTCAGGGTAGGATCACTTTTGAGTGAGACCTGGCTGATGTGCTGACTGATATTTCTTTCATGTGAAGGACACAAGTGAGAGAAAAGAGGCTGAGGACTGAGTTGGGTTCTATGCCAATAGAACCAACCCACTTAGGTTAGTACCTTCTTGGATTGAGCATCTCTGGCTTTGTTTTTCATCTCAATACTATAAAGCAACAGACAGTTTGGTACATCAAACAGAGCTATGATCGATTACTGCAAAATGCTTACAATCTAACATACACATGGAACTACAACAATAGCCTGCTCTCTTTAAAGTCCAATGGATCTAAAATAGTGCAATATTATAGAATTCAAAATATGGATCTACAAGTATTTTAAACGTGTAAATGCATTTTTTGACCTGTGAGATCACATTCATGAATATACAGATATCTTAAAGGTATATCTAAGTGAGCTGGATTAATACATTTCTGCAATCCTTTGGCAAAAAATACAGCTTAAGTAATGCAGCACGTCTCATAAAACATTTTATTTTTATTAATATCTAAAAATCCCTCTAATTATTATATTGATTCCTCCAGGGGGTGTCTACACAGGCCCGGATCCCCACCTAATCGGCATGCAGCATCAGGGGAGCAATATTAACGGACTATTTATCTTCTTTTGCTTGCTCAGCCAATCTCCCTGCAGCTTCCTGTCTCTGTCAGTAGCAATACCTAGCACATAACACTGATACAATACATATCCCAGGTTGCTTTGCACCACAAACAGGAACCCAGAGTTAATTCAAAAGTTTCAGCTAACCTGATTGGCCAAATCAAATCATTTTAAATGTGATGCTAATTTAGCCTGGGTTTGAGTGTGTTAATCCTAATTTGCAACTGTCAGAAATTACAAGAGATTTTGCTGATTTCAATGTAAGTGTTTAAATGTTTATTTTGGGATTGTTTCACGCAAAAAAAATTGATTAGATGCATTCATAATCCAGATCACTTCGATATGCCTTTAAATATAGCTAAAAGATCGCCATATATTGTTTTTTTACTTGGAGACTATTATGGATCCCATACAGTCTTTAAAGGATTTACCTGGTCAAGTTATCAGAATTCTTCTTATAGTGTATAGTGCAGTAAGGCAAATCTGGAGTAGTTTTAGGAGATAGATATTTCCAACAAAGTATGCCCCATAAGTAGCTGCTTTGGTTCTTGTCAGGAGGAAAATGTCTAAAATAACTCAGAGTAGAATACATTTGCAGTTATATTAGGATTTAATAAATGATCTGCAAAGTTCAAAGCATATACAGGTAGACATGGGGACATTTAGGTCTTATGCTGCCCGGTCATTCAGGTTTGTGCACCCCACCCCACTTGCAGCTCATCCTTTCCTCATTCTATATCTCAGATCATATGTTTATATCTGTTTATGTTTATATATAGTATGTTAAAAAGTGTAAAGTAAACTTAGAGACAGAAATATCACTGCATATAGACATTTCTGTGCATACAAACATATTCAATATTGCGCACTGCATATTCAGGCGGCTTGCTTCCCCATGAAAATTTGCTACCCTAGGCTTCACGGGCTAATGCAGAAATACACCACTGCAATTAGATGTCTAACTTATTAAACAAGGTAGGTACACATCTGTTTTGTGGGAAGGTATTAGCATAATTATAATGTAGAGGCTTAAAATGCATTAATACAGCTAGCAATATCCATGCTAAATTTGCAAAATATGCAGATTAAGAGAGTTTCTTTATCTAAGCCCACAAATCAGATGATTTATATTTCCTTCAATAAGTTTTATAGTAAACATCACTATCCAGATCAATATTTATCAGTTATCCACAATTCTGAATCCTGTAATGACATCTTGCAGCTGTTTCAGAAGTAACCACATCAATCTCAGAAACATATTAGTTCAAGTTCAAAAGAAAAGGCAGCTTATTTTAAACAATAACACTACAACATGATTGTATATAGTATCCAATCTGAATGCACTGACCTGAATCTATATGCTTATGCAGACATATATTTTTTTATATAGGTTTAGGGCAAACTTATTATTTGGATATAGCAAGAGGAAATGAGGAGTAGTAACTGGTAATGGGGGGGGGGGGGGGGGGCTGTGCTAAATGGTTCTCGAGCCCCTGGCTAAAACATCAAAGTTTAAAGGGGGTGCTAGAGTCCCACAACAGCACTCCACAGAACGATCTGGAGACAGCAACTGTATACTAAACAAAATGACAAGCAATCAAAGGACATCCAAAGACTCACAACTAAAGCCCAGCACAGGTTGTGGACCTGTAAAAAACAGGTAGCTTTTGCTATATTTTGCAGAGGCCGGATTTAATTACTTCATCAATAGTATACCTATGTTGCTCTGTCTGTATTGCTGTGTCTGTTTTCCAAATATAGGGAGGTCCAAACTGAAAATTTTCCATCCTAAGGTAATTAATATTTTTCTACTTCAGGGGTAATAAAAGTTTAAGTTTCAGTATGACACTAAGTTACACCAGGCTGGTGAAAATAGAAGAGGGATTAATAAAAGTCTGAGTTTCAGTGTAGCACTAAGTTACAAAATAGAAGGTGGGTATCAGGATTAGTGATGTTGCGAACATAAAATTTTCGGTTCGCGAACAGCGGACCCAAACTTCCATCAAATGTTCACGAACGGGCGAACCTGGCGAACCGCCATAGACTTCAATGGGCAGGCGAATTTCAAAACCCACAGGGACTCTTTCATGCCACAATAGTGATGGGAAAGTTGTTTCAAGGGGACTAACACCTGGACTGTGGCATGCCGGAGGGGGATCCATGGCAAAACTCTAACAGAAAATTACATAGTTGATGCAGAGTCTGGTTTTAAGCCGGAAAGGGCATAAATCACCTAACATTCCTAAATTGTTTGGAATAACATGCTTTAAAACATCAGGTATGATGATCAGGTAGTGTAAGGGTTACACCCACTTCCCAGTAACAGACCAATCTCCCCGTTTAATGCACCGCAAACAACCGCAAACAGTCCCTTTGCACAACCGCAAACTCCCCATTTGCACAAGGTTGGATACCAAGCTAGCCATGTCCCGTTCCTTGTCCTCACTGATGTCATTGAAGGTCTCTTCCTCCACCCAGCCACCAAGGGTCCCCGAAAGGTGACAACAAGCCCCCTGGGACGCCTGCTGTGTTTGGTCTTCCACCTCCTCAAAGCCACCTTCCTCCTCTGACTCCTCTTCTTCAGACTCCCAGAGTCTGGGGGCTTCCACTGCCCAGCATGGAAGATTATACACAGGTCAGAGTCTGGGGGCTTCCACTGCCCAGCATGGAAGATTATACACAGGTCAGAGTCTGGGGGCTTCCACTGCCCAGCATGGAAGATTATACACAGGTCAGAGTCTGGGGGCTTCCACTGCACAGCATGGAAGATTATACACAGGTCAGAGTCTGGGGGCTTCCACTGCACAGCATGGAAGATTATACACAGGTCAGAGTCTGGGGGCTTCCACTGCCCAGCATGGAAGATTATACACAGGTCAGAGTCTGGGGGCTTCCATTGCACAGCATGGAAGATTATACGCGTTGCCTCTGTCTGCGTTATTATAAGGTGTATACTGTTAAGTAGTACTATTCCTATCGGTTTAATCCCTGTTACGTCCACTATCAGGGGAAGTGTATATGGCATGGATTTTTGGAAGCGGGAGATGGAAAAAGATGCTTGGTCGGTCCGCCCACTTCAAATTTGGGGCACTGCGCGTGCAATCTAAGGTGCCACCAGATATGAGTGTCACTGTGCACTGGCAAAAGTTGGCAGAGTAGATGCAATAGGCTTCACACACACGCTTGTAGGCAGGCAATTGCTATATCTATTACAGTCAAAAAAGTGTTGTTTTATGTCACTGAGCACAATATAAGCTGTGAGCCTGACACAGGCAGTCAACTGAAATTAGATTACAGGAAAAAAATGGTTGTTTTCAATGTATGTTACACCACCAGGTATGAGTAGTGAAAATATGCACAATATAAGCTGTTAGGTGTTAGCCTGTCACACACACACGCTGGCAGGCATAGATTACACAAAAAAAATTATAAAATAAAATAAATGATGTTCAAAGTTTCCTCAATTATAAAGTATAGGGGGCGAACCGAAAAGCGCACGTGTTCGCCGTTCGCGACGGGCGTGAACATGCGAAAATCGCCGCGAATAGTTCTCCGGCGAACTGTTCGGGACATCACTAATCAGGATAGAACCCATGTCAATGTATGATTGAAAACAGAGAAGAAATTTACATATAGTATATTGCAACAAATAGAAGTGCTCTATAGTATAACTACTGTGTTTATATTCATTTTCATTGTGCCTATACCTATTGGTTATATATGGCATGTTTTTGGGATTGCATGGTACCATAAATATATGACAAAAACACCAATTTTTGTTCTAGTTTACTTTAATTGTCCTTTATAGTAGACATAAGGCATTGGTATCATATTTTGTTCTATAGACACTATATACTAGTGTACCCAATAGCATTGGTGATCCAACTATAGCTGCTACACAACTATCTGGATTGTATCCTGAGCCTGGGATTGAGATCTGAGGATTGGACATCAGTTACTTCCAGAGGTACCCCTTTTAATCTATACAGATACCTCATAATTTTGTGGTTATCACATGTGAGTGAAATACTATACGATTGATGTTTTGACGTGACTATTATACACTCATATTGCACTAGGAGGTGGCACACTGTCTTTCCCCTACCCTTCTTATCATCAATGTATGATTTGTTGAGAAAACTAGAGCTTTATGATTTATTATGATTATAAATAGAATTACACTTTTTTTTGTTTCATACCAGAATCATTAACATGTATTTTATTATATTTTATTACTATTAATAACAATGGATCAGAAGCTACAACATGTCAGTGCTTAAGGTTTTTTTTCCCCCCATTTTTGAGAGCCTTTGATGCTGTAATGTTTTTCTGACTAAGTTTATTACACTGTGGCATGTGTTTCTTATTTTTCCTATTTCTCTACTGAACAATTTATGTTGATCTAATCTAAGTGCTTAGACACAGCAGCTGTTGCAAATATGGTATTATTTAAAACTATAGGTAATAATGAATATTATATCTACTGTCATTTGAATTTTATTAAGAAAAATTGCATTTTCCTATAATACACGTACATAGAAGTCTGTAAATTTTACTTTTTAATCATCCACCAGCATAGTATTTTATCTCATTCTTATTTTCATGGATATGGTCAATATTTGCTCCCTGGGGTTCTGTCTGTATTGGTTTCATTCTACAGCAATATGAAGACTGTGCATGTGCAGACCCCAATATCTGCCATGTTCCTTTAATAGCTATGCTGTCCTATTTGGGGTCAGATCTCCATATATTTTGATTCATTATTTTACAGCATTAAAGCAAAGGGCATAATTACCAATATCTATAAGTACTCTCACTAGATGGGAATAATGTAAAGCTCTCTAAGGGGTTACAGAGAATCATGATCAGATGGTTTAGCATATACTAGTGTTTCATACTATTTAAAACTATTTTAAAGACATTTCATGGGTGAATTCATATTATGCCAATATTTTAATTAATTCTCTTACTTACTTTGGAGAATCAGATGATATATTAATTAATAAATGACTTATTTTTTTAAATATATGCTTCTATTTTTTATTATTTATATACTGCCTTTACAGGAAGGCCATATTGTACTATGTTTGATTTATGTTATTTTGCTTATAATTTAATATATTGTTTTATCATTTATATATATATATATATATATATATATATAGTATATATATATATATATATAAATATTATTATTATTATTATTATGATCCTTTATTTATAATGCCAACATATTCCATAGCGCTATACAGAGGTTAAGTACAAGTCAAGAACAATTTAAAATAGTGCAAAGGATGAAGGGCCCTGTTATTGAGCTTTCAATCAGACTTACACAGTGCTTTCTCTGAAGCACCTATTGAGATTGAAAACTGGCAAACTTACATTCTAAAGAGTGTGGGTGATGTACAGGATAGTGATAGATTAATAGAGCGTGTAAAGGCTAAAGATTATATGCTTCTTTGAATAGATGCATTTTTAAAGAGATTTGAAGGATTTGAGGCATGAGGATAATCTAGTGGAACAAGATAAGGAGTTCCAAATTATAGGGGCAGCACAAGAAAAGTCCTGTAGGCGGGAGTGAGAGGAGGTGACAAGGGAGGAGGAGAGAAGAAAGTCATTAGCAGAGCGAAGAGAGAGGGTGGGAGTGTATTTTGAGATGAGAGCAGATATATAGGAGGATGCATTATTGTGGAGGGCTCTATATGTTAGGGTCATAATTTTGAATTTTATTCTGAAGGCTATGGGAAGCCAGTGGAGTGCTTGACAGAGTGGTGCTGCGGTCACTGTGCGTTGATTTTGGTAAATGAGTCTAACGGATGCGTTTAATATGGATTGGAGGGGAGATAGACGGGAAATAGGATGGCCAGCGAGGAGAGAGTTGCAGTAGTCATGGCGAGATATGATGTGAGAGTGAATTAAAAATGTTGTTGTGTCTTGTGTAAGGTAGTGACGTATTTTGGAGATATTTTTTAGGTGAAAGTGACAAGATTTTGAGAGTGATTGAATGTGAGTAATGAAAGAGAAGGCAGGGTTCAATAGAAGCCAGAGACAGTGGGCCTTGGATGTGGAAAAGATAATGGCATTGTCAACAGTGAGAGATAAATGAGGGGTGGGAGCTGAGGAAGAGGGTGGAAAGACCAGGAGTTCCGTCTTCGACATGTTGATTTTAAGTTGACGGGCGGACATCCATGAGGGTATGCTAGAAAGGCAATTGGCAACATGAGCTAGCAAAGAGAGTGATAGTTCAGGTGCAGAGAGGTAGATTTGAGTGTCATCTGCATAGAGATGATATTGAAATCCAAAGGATTTAATTAGGACACCGAGAGAGGATGTGTAGATGGAGAAAAGAAGGGGGCCTAGGACTGAACCTTGGGGCATGCTGACAGTTAGAGGGCGAGGCGAAGAAGAGACACCAGAGAAGGAGATGCTAACTGCTCTATTTTCTACATAGGATATCTCTTTTTGACTTGAAGTGAGGCATTATCTCTCGAAAGCTTGTCGCTTTATTATGAATACTTTTGTCCAATAAAAAAGGTATCACTATTCACTGCAATACTCTGAATATTAGACTAAATTACTGGACATTCACGGCTACCTCACTCTTCATATATATATATATATATATATATATATATATATATATATATATATATATATATATATATATATATATATATATGTATATATAATATCTTTGTTTGTATACTTTTATTTATTCATCATAACTTTTTATTTATAAATGTAAAGTTTTATTCATCATAACTTTACATTTATTCATATTCTAATTAATTCATGTTCATTTAATATATAAGCCATGTAAACTATATTTTATTTTCTTTATCTAAAACAAACAAAAACTTAATGTAGACAAATTCTTCTGTTACTGTATTACTGGATTTTCTGGATATATGTGATTGAGTGTTTTTGATTGAGTATTTAGGATTTTCAGTTGGTTTTCTGTCTTACTTCTTTGTCCCTTTAGTATCTTGAAAGGTTTTGTGCTTGGGAAACAGAAATCTGTGAACATAACACAATGTTCTTTTGAGCTTACTTAGTTTTGTCAGAGTGAGTATTGCACATCACAGTCTGTGCATCTGCGATGGCGATAATATCCATATGAGAATTACAGCAAACTAACTCCACACCAAGATCTTTTGGAAATTGTCTAAACCGATGAGTTCTGTAGTAGGCTTTTATTTTATTGACTAAATTACATGCAACAGTAGTTAGTATCATTTTGGGGGTTGGCTAATCTGTAGCATGATATTGACATGACATATTATTTATGATGTTATACACAATTGTCTCGCTGACAACAGACATATTTTGTTGCATATTAATTTATTTGAGGTAAAGTATATTATTACTTGTTTTGGTTTTTGGAGTTTTTGTAATACTTCTAGTGCATGAATGAGTATGAGAAGAGTCAGGACTGGTACACAAATTTCTGTCCACCAACAATAATATAGCACCCCGTTCCATAGGGTTACAATCTTATTTTAGGGTAAAAAAAGACTAGAAGACCAGTGCTTAACACTTACTTCAATACTGAGAAAATAAATTAAAAACTTTATTAACACTATAGCTACGCCTCTGATAAAAAGGTAAAAAGGCATCTATCGGCAACATTGTTATTCGATTAGAGCAACTTATTGAGTATTTTTTGTTTTGGGGAATATTATGAGTCAGGAAAGGTGTTATGGTAAAATAACCACACCATAGGTAAGAGAATGCAGCACATATTTGTGGTCACCAAAGTACCCCTACTTTCTAAAAAACTCTCAACTAAATTGATACCCCAAATCTGACTGATATTGCCTACAAAAAAAGATAGGAAAAGGGGTCTTGTTTCATACAAATACATAAATGTTAAATATGTGCTGGATTTAAAATTATAAAAACTATTTGACCATCTTAAATTTAAAAAATTGAAAGAACAACTCTGTACAGGTATGCCCTTATAGAATTAATAATAAAAATGCTGCTGGAGGTCAATGCTTGCTCACAATTACTAATTGACTATTCATGAATAGCACGCTGTAACCACTACTACACACAACAAACTTGTATATATGAATGGCCCTAACCGGTAACCTCACTATTCAACTTGTCCTGTAACTAATTTAAATTGAGAGTAAGCAGTGTCCCTCAGTAAATGTCTGATGACTGTTTAACAGCTTCTGAGTGGTTTTGTCAAAGGCAAATTATCTTAAGGTCATTTTAGATAATTTGTCTTTAACAAAGCCACTCAGAAGCGTTTCTTTAACAATTCTTAAGTGTACAGAGTTGTTCAGGATAATGTGTTAGTCATTTAAATTTTGGGAATTTAAGCTGCTTTAAGATCATCAAATTGTTTTTATAACCTATTTGACATTTAATGATGGCAGTTACAGCAATAGGTATATGAGATCACCACTATTTGACCATCAGGTCAATTATTATGAGTTTCTTTTTTGTTGGGCAAGTGTGAGACAACATGTTTTCTCTCTATATTATATGGCGAAAATATCAGTCAGATTTGGGGTATGAACTTAGGTTGAGCCTTCCAGACAGGAGGAGTGCTTTAGGGGCCACAGGGTTGTGCCTTCTTTTACCTATGGCGTGGTTGTATTACAATCACACATTTCATGTTTCATATTACTACAAACAAACAAATAAAACTCAATATGTTGCTCTAATCAAATTACAATGTTGCCAATAGATGCTTTTTTTCAACCTTTTTTTATCAGTGGTGTTGTTCTAGTGTTAACAAAGTTTTTCACTTTTTAATCTTTTTTTCCCAGGATAAAATCAAGAGAACAATGGCGGAGAGGTAATATATAGGAAGTGGCAGAAAAATACAGTAATATATATAATAAAATAACTGATAGAATGACAAGAGAAAGAAGTGAAATTTAAAAAAAGTAATTACAATGACAGAGCTGAAGATAGTTTCTACAACACATTGAACCCATCATTTCAATTTAATTTTTTTAACAATGTGTGTTAAAAAAAAAAAAAAAAAAGTATTCAAAGGATCAGGCTAATCAGAACATAATATATTGAAGCTATAACCAAATTGATCCAGGGCTAGGCAGGGTCAATCCTGGAGAGCCATGCACAGGCTAGCATTTTACTGCTTTATAGATACGAGACTATCGCTTCTTCAGTTATCCTGATTGACTCACCTGTGCACAGAAAGGAAATCCTCAATCCAGGGCTGTGTGTGGCTCTCCAGAATCAATCTTCCTTACCCCTGATCTAGACAATAGCACTGCCTATATAAGTCATGTCTACATATTTAAACAAACATAAAAATCATGCACAGTGATTACATTAATCAATATTTTGAATAACTGAGCAATTGTATATTAATGTGTATTAAAGCATTACCACATTTGTAATGAGCAGGCATTTAACCATTTATGTAACATTGTAGTATATGCTCCACTATAATATCAAGCAAAGTATCTTAACAAAACAATGAAACACGTAAGAAAAAATTACAAAAAATAATAATTATCTTTTTTTTAGCTTGTATTGTTGTTAGGTACACTATGAGACATTTTCTACCTAAAGCAAAATGTCATAGAATATAGAAAAGTAAAAGTACTGTTGTGAATATTATGTTTTTTTAGGAATAAAAATGATCTCTGATTATAGGATAAAGCCTTCAACCACCAAAGTTAGATCTTAATATCCCACTATTATAAAAAACAGTTTTGATCCAGGAGCATACATACTTAATATTTAAAGGAAACACAAGTTGATTCACGGATTATGTTTAGGAAAAAACAATAAAATTGCTGCAACAAAATATAGATAACAGTCAAGATATATATATATTGGGTGCAATACTTTATTGTATTATATTGAATCTAGACAACATCCTTTTAATTCAGTGTCCAATGTGGCCCACAAATATATCTCTAAAAAAAGAAAAAGGCAGTAATGCATTTTGAATATATATATCTTGGCAAGAAAAACAAAATTTTGAACTACTCATTTGCTCTAGGGGCTCACGTGTTCTTATTTATATAAGTGTTTATGAAAGTTCTTTTTTTCTCAGAAAAGGCTGCAGTCAGGTGTATATTAACTGGGGGGGGGGGGGGACAAACCATAGATTAAATGAATAGAGGACACAAAAAATAGCAAAATTAAACTTAATCATGCATTACCAGATTTTGGCACTAGAGGGTTATGGGGCAATATGTCTTTCCCATGAAACCTTTAACTCAGAATTTATCTTATATATATATGTATATATATATATATATATATATATATATATATATATATATATATACTGTATATATATATATATATATATATTTATATATATATATATATATATATATATATACATTTTAATTATATTGGGGGGCAGTGGCATTGAGAATTTAAACAAAAACTCACCCCTGCTTCCTGTAGAGTTGAATTATCCCCCCAGATTTGTTATGGCTCCTACGCCCATGGCTGCAGGGGATCTTACTTCATTGTTCAGCTCTTTCCCACATATTTCCAGTTGTGGCAGGATTCCTACATCTGCCATTTCATAGTTACATGTTTAGCAGCGTTAGAAAGAACAAATTAAGTAACATAGAGACAGTTATGGATATATAATTATTTTACTGTGCAGCATGTCACCCCTTTACAGTTGTTTATTTGCAATTTTAGATTGTGATCAAAGCAAAAAATTATCTTTTAAAAAAAGGCTATGAAAAGACTTGATCCCAGGTTTACCACTATATTGCCACTGTTTCTTAACCTCTGGGATGTGTGTCCAAATACATGGTAGCTGATGAAAGAGGACAATATACTTATTCAGAGCTAAGTATTGGAACTATAACAATTCCTTATACAGTCTGCACACCTGATTCTAATAAATTCCACTGTCTGGTGCAGCTCATTATGTGTTTTGAGAATGCAAGGGTAGGCTAGAAGTAGCATATCTATTAACTGTCTTCAATCACTTACATTTCAGTTATTTTTGCAGCAATTTTAAAAAGGAAAATCCATTTTCCTTGTGCTTTTCCACCCTCTATTCAATGAAGCATAACACACATCATTTTCAAAATACATGAACATGTAAACACAGTGCATAATTTATTTTGAATGATAGTTTTGTTGCTGCACATTCTTTACACATTTACTACATAGGTAATTAAATATATGCATATTTTAGTTCCCCTTCTGCATTGCTACCTTGTCATGGTGAAGGGGCTTTTGTACCTCAATAAAGCTTTGAGCTATACCATGTAGGGTCACCCAAGATGGGCAGGTCATAGCAGAGAGGTCAGACAACTGGCGAAGGATCTGGCAACCCACTCCAGTATCTTTGCCAAGAAAAACATATGGATAAGCACAACCAGAAACACAGACAGTCCATATGGTCACCGAGAGTCAGACACGACTGAAGGACTGAACAACAACAATAACATTATGTTAGTTTATACATGTTCTGCATAGAAAGGATATGTTGCTAGAACTTTTGTGTAGGATGTATTGCATATCTTGACTTGTTTTCATACCTACATTTGCTTAAAAAGTCTTCTTCAGTATGTTTTCAATTGGATGTGAATCATAAAATGATAACTTTACTTACATGTATTAATTAAATTTGTAGCAAAGTAAAGGAAATTGAATGATCAAATATGTTTCCTCAGGACATGATTTAGGATTAGAAAATGTGCCTTTAATTTAATTCCTATCTGTCCTTATCAACAGCACCATCTGTTCAGTTAGTCATGACAAGCATTATTGAAGCCATTTTATGCATGTGTTAAAGAAATATTACTTAACAATTTAGATAGAATAATAGTTAATGTGCATAAAAGCTCTTTTCCATGAACATACAAATCTAACTATGTTATAAAATGTTCTATAATATAATAGTTATTTTATGTATTCAAAGTAGAGATGATTACAAACAAACCCTACATCATTATTTATTTCTCCTATCTACATTTGCAGGTGTCTCTTCTACTGGATCCAATCAATATACAGGAGAGTATTGATTCAAGGAAGTTTTTTTTCTGGGCAGAGAGAAAATCCTCTTCATTTTTTATAATGATGTAAGTTATTATCCATCCTTTTATTTCAAACAGTTTATTAACATATACACTACAATTTATAAAGTACAGAAATTTAGAATTTTAGACATCTGATATTAAATGACCATGGTAGCTTAGGGCAAACTTTGTGTGACTAACTAGCATTGGCAGCCATTGTAAACAATGAACAATGAACATTAAATTATATAAATATTAACAGGAGCTCCTTGTTTCTATGGCTCTCATACTGGATCTCTTCAGCAATGTTTGGTGGTCATTCACCTGAGAGGTGTGTGCCACCATTTGTTTCTGTTCATCAGTGGGAGAAAGACATTTTTGAGATATAATAGTTTAAAAATGTAATGTAATAAGCATTCTCAGTAGAGACTTGGGCATGTGAGCCACTGTCAGATTCCTCACATTGTGACTGTTCAGTTAATTGGCCACTCTAAAGCAGGTATCTAAAGCAGTTGCACCATACATTCACTTGTTACCCATTTGGCACAATTCATTAGACTAACAGCTAACTAACTATTAAATTCGAGGACTGTAAGTCCAACATGAGGCTTGCAACGGGCTGTGGGCTTCAAATTTGGTAGAGTTAAGTTGCTATTAAATTAGAATGGGCTGCGAGCTATGGGCTTGAGATGCAAATTGTAGCTCGTTCATAGAACATTGGATTTGCAGCCGTGTGGACGATCAATTAGAGTAGTTACGGGTTTAGACTGAGCCAATGAAAAAAGAGATTGTTAGCGTTATGTCACTGAAAAAGGAGAGGTTAGATTTCAAAGTCCTACGGGCTACAATTACAAGTTGTGAACAGACCCACATTCCACAATTATGCAATATTAATAAAGCCGTAAATATGATATTCTATTACATGCGAGTTACAGTATATGTATTAACACATTGATTGCCATGATCGATATAACACGGAAATTAAACCTGAAACATGAAATAAAGTATTTTTTGGGGCTGGTTTGAGAGCTTAAGAATGTTGTGCTATTAATTCTAAGACCTAACTTCACTTTCCCTTTTAATAAAAGTACAGTAGTGTGTTTTTATGTGCATTTATGGGGCTACATATTGGTCTTTACCCCCTTGCAAGTCCTCTCCAGCACACGTTGGGCTTTGGGCTCCATTTGCGTGTTATGGGCTAGCTCGCGGTTGACTTTGTTGCAATTTAATAGCATTATTGGAATCGTAGCGTTTACGGGCTTGACGAATCAAGGGATTTGCGGGCTGCGAATTTCCATGTTCACGTCCCGTAGGCATTTTTCGGCTGCGGGGATGCTTACTGGGCTAATTTAATAGCCTTAAGTCCTACGGTACAGGCTACATTTTAAAACGTAGCCCGAGTTTAATGAGGCTGTATGGCCCCTATTCAATTGTACAATTGGAGCCCATAAAATAATTTGCTATTCAATTGGCGTCTTTTAGCTACCGACTAATGTCTTGCGGGTTACAGGCTAAAAATCCCTGCGCTTGTCAAAATTGTAACTCGGAACCAGCTAAGTCTTTGATCTTTCAAGCCCGTAAATGTTACAATCGCAAATCACTATTCAATTGCTACAATTCCTCAGGCCCACAAATGTTTTCACACCTGTAAATGGCAAATGTAGAAGAAAATGCTAGGAATACCAGATAGGACTCGCAAGGGGTTAAACACCAGATCGTAGTACTGTAAATGCACATAAAAAAATCAATATTGCACTTTAAAAGACAGGGAAAGTGAGGAAAGAAATTAGAATTAATTGCACACCAGTCTCAAGCTCGCAAATCTGCAATAAAAAATATTTTTTTTAATGTTTAATTTCCGTGTCATATCAATTTCGGTAATTAGGAGTTAATACATATCAGGCCACCCACATGGACTATAGCATTTTCTTCATTCCTTTTTATTAATTTGTACATTGCCGGATTGCGAGTCTGATCGCATATCAGACTTCTAAACGCTAATTGACTGACCTTTAACCTCCATGTTTTACTGACGTAATGATGACGGTCTCATTTACTATTGGGTGTTTCTAAATCTGTAGTTACAGCCTTGCTCTGTAACTGTTGTAAATTTCAAGCCCGCAGAATAATGGCCAGTATGGAGGCAACTGCAAGCTTGCAAATGAATAGTGGCCTAAGTATTTTAGCATATTTAAACGGTCAATGAACTCTGAGTTTCTTTTCTTAAAATCGAATCAGAAGTAATCTCTTCTATACTTTTTCTAAATCCTTTAATGAAATACATAAATATATTTTGTCTTACTTGCTTTATTTTGCCACTCATATTGCTCAGTATAGGGGCAGTCATTTTGCCCTCACATACCCCTTTTCTGAAGTTTTTTAGCTGGTGCTTGTAATAGATTACTCAAAAATGTTGTTACTGTATGGATGGAGCCATTCATACAACTGGGCATCTTCCACTTACAACATGACAGGGGATCACATATATAGTTGTCAGTGTTGGTGACGTTTGCGATGTTGGTAACGCAATTGAGTCCCTCGCAAGCAAGGGACGCAACTGCTCGCCTCGCATATTGAGGCGAGCAGTTGGCTTTAACAACACCCGACACCAACGGGGGCTGCAGTGAGCAGCACCAAATCTCAACACATATACCATGAGAGCCCACTTTAGGACCACTGATTTCTGAATTAAAATATAAGTCATCAGTTTGTATATTTTCAGATGTGTGCTAATTACCTTGAAAGGGTCTACTAAAATTTAGAAATAAACGCTGTAGAAAAATGGGGACTGACGTGTTTTTTTATACTCTATTACTGTTTCTCATTCCTATATATTGATTAGAGAACATGGCTGTATTTCCCATAAATTACACAATGGCTGGGTGTATATTCTCAAGTTGTGTTTGGTATTGTGCACAAGCTTTACCACAAAACAAGGCTGTACCCGTGTATGCTATTATCTCTAGTTTGGGGGTTGTAACTTGAGAAACTATATATAATACTATATTTACCCACCAAGCACAATGAGTGATGACTCCATTGACTTAAAGTAATCATTAGCCCAAAAACAGCGACTTGAGGTACATGTCACTTCTGAGTTTAACAATGTTAGATCAAAATACTGTCATGTACCATTCATATAGTCTATTGAGATCTTCATATAGTTTGTTCAGTTTGTTATTGTGACATTTAACGGTTCCTAATAAATGGGTGCCAAATATACCTTAAGTAGATGAGGTTTAATAATGTGATATATGTAGCACAACAGAAAACAGTTTAAGTAGGTTGGATTGCATGCTTTCAAGGTTATGTACCCTTCATCGAAGCAAATCTTCAAATAAAATATTTAATATCTGCAGTCAGGTAAATATGGGCTCACAGTTACAGATAAACTGGACTGGATATTATAGTAATATCTGAGGCTCTTAATAAATGGAATAGTAATTGTCATGGCTGAAGCATGCCAAGGCACCAGCTGTGCAATACCTTACAGACTGATGCCGTCAGCCTTATAAGATAGGCTTAATGTGCCAGGGGAAAGGGGCCAACTGAGATGGGTTAACATTGGGGATTTTGTGATTTACGTGTTATTCCTTGATATGCCTGTTTAAAGTTGCCCGGTGCCACTGGGCCGATACTGTGGTACCCATGTTTATAGTTGGGGTGTGCGTATGAACATGATGGGAGTGATGGGGTGTATGTCTGTGTTGTGCTTTGTGGGGGCTGGCACTTATAAGGGAAATATTTTATATACCCAAAATTTCATAGTAATGGACTAAACAGTACTTGTTTTTTGAATATGTTTAGTTTTTGGATTTTGCATAGTAAGCTTGGTGATATGAATCTAAAACCTGGGTTGTGACATGGTTTGTGCATAGTTTTCCTAGTTAAGAAATATTGTGTATTTTCACTAGATTTTGTGTGTAGTACGAACATAAACCTGCCATTGAGTCATCCATCAATCCATAGACAGACTCACATAAAAAGAGGAATCAAATGTCTTGTTCTGACAGGGTGAAACTCAATGTAAAACAATGTGTGTTTTCTCTCTTGGCGGGGACAGCTCAAGGATATGAAGATGATAAATTGAAGGTATGATCATAACCAATGTACCCCCAGAAAGCAATCTACTCTTAAAGCCTGTTAATTATTATCATTTCTTGGGAAGGGAGTAGAGGTGGGTGTAGAAGAAAGAATGAAAAAAATAAGTGAATGAAATGAGACATAAAAGAACAGTTCAACTGTTTCAAAACTAGGAGTATATGAAAAGTTTGATGTATATAAATTCTATTATTAAAAAATCTTCATCGTAGGAGTTATTGGTTTGCATATGTCAAATGGTTAATTATGAATAAACCTGAAAGTTTTTTTTCAACCCATGTGCAAAAGTTAAAAAACAAAACCATTTTAAATACAGTGGCACCTCTATATTTGTCAGTCCCTATATTCATCAAGTTCTATCTTCATCTTTTTTATGGAAAAAAATGCTCAACTCTGCGTCCAAAAATCTGATATTTGTCCTGAAAAACCCAGTATTCCTCATAACAATTCTATACTCGTTTGATTCAGTATTTGTCCCACCCTCAGGAATGGATTAATGATGTATATGGAGGTTCAACTGTAGAATTAAATAAAATATATTGCATCCTAATTGTTAACCTCAATCTCTTTCACTCTTCAGATAAGGATATATTGAATTTTAAATATATCTATTATCAACATTTATTTTAAAAAAGCAATGGGTCTGGGTAAACATAGTTTTGTATGTAAGGGCATCCACCTATGGCTTACAAACAAAAAACACTTTTTTGTTTGGGAAGTTAAAACACTTCCTATTTAGCACTTTTGGCTCTACAACAGTGGTTTCCAAACCGGTCCTCAAGGCACCCAAGACAGGTCAGGTATTCAATTTAACAGTGTGAACATAGGTGAGGCAATTATTATTCAACAGGAGCCTCCAATTTTCTCACCTGTGTTCACATAGTTAAAATGGAAATCTGTCCTGTCTGGGGTGCCTTGGAATTGGATTGGAAACCACTGCTCTACAACATCACTTCCTATATGATATCACAATGTCAGCAGTTTATTAACACAGAACGTGGCATATAGTTGACTAAAAGATCACTCAAGTGAGCCATCTAGTAGACATCTAGTGGTTGAATAATATAGCATAAATAGTGCCGAATATAAAACAGAAAACTTACAATGAGGTCTAGTGGCCAAAAAAACATAAATAGTGCAAAAAAGTATACAGTATATATAAAAACCAAATGAGTGCATGTTGTACATAGCACAAGCTATAAAAAAGGCACATAACAATAAAAAAGCAATACCATTCAAATAAATTGATTGGATCACAAAAAAGTTAAATATCACAGGAGGAAAAGTATAAAATATTAAATGGATATTATAAATCACATCTTATAAAATCAAAATGATGAAACATAAATTAAATATAAAAACTAATATACAGAAATATAGTAGCAAATGAAAATAGGTTAGTGGCATATACACAATGAAAACACCCAAAAATAAAAGTACATATGATCTGAAAAAGTATTGGTTAGTGGTTCATAAACAATGAAAACATCCTAAAGTAAATATAAATATGGGCTAATATATTATAGATAATAAATATGTAAAATTGTATAAACAGAGTAATATTTATAATAATTTTAATGATCACATATATAGTTATGAGCATTCCGGGTTTTTGCTAACGCTTGCGGGCTTGCTCACCGAGCCTGCCGCAACTGCGGCCCTCGCAATGCGAGGGCCGTAGTTGCTGGCAAAGAGCGCCAAAGGCACTCTTTGCGCTGCTGGAGATGAGCGCCATAGGCGCTCATCCCTACGACCCCATACAACTTAGGCAGTGAGCACCGAAGGCGCTCATTGCGCTGGTGGAGATGAGTCCCGTAGGCACTCATCCATACAACCCCGTACGACTTAGGTAGTGAGCCCCAAAGGCGCTAATTGTGCTGGTGGAGATGAGCGCCAAGGCGCTCATCCCTACGACCCGCAGAACTACAGATTAACAGAAATCTCAATTATCCAATTCACAATGTGAGACTCGTAGCAGTTTGAAAAAATTGCGTGGAAAAAATACGGTCCGTAACACTTTGCAAAAAGAAAAGCAAAAAATACAAGCCGCGCACATCCAAAAACAGCAATATCACAAACAAAATAAAAATAAAAAAAACACAAAAAACATCACACACAGCACGGGGGTACAACAGTTTCTACTTTAGCTCACACTCTATAAGTACTGCAAGTAGTGATGTCGCGAACATCAAATTTTCGGTTTGCGAACAGCGGACCCGAACTTCCATCAAATGTTCACGAACGGGCGAACCCGGCGAACCGCCATAGACTTCAATGGGCAGGCGAATTTCAAAACCCACAGGGACTCTTTCTGGCCACAATAGTGATGGGAAAGTTGTTTCAAGGGGACTAACACCTGGACTGTGGCATGCCGGAGGGGGATCCATGCCAAAACTCCCACGGAAAATTACATAGTTGATGCAGAGTCTGGTTTTAAGCCATAAAGGGCATAAATCACCTAACATTCCTAAATTGTTTAAAACATCAGGTATGATGTTGAATCGATCAGGTAGTGTAAGGGTTACACCCGCTTCACAGTTACAGACCAGTCTCCCCATTTAATGCACCACAAACAGTCCCTTTGCACAACCGCAAACTCCCCATTTGCACAAGGTTGGATACCAAGCTAGCCATGTCCTGTTCCTTGTCCTCACTGATATCATTGAAGGTCTCTTCCTCCACCCAGCCACCAAGGGTCTCCGAAAGGTGACAACAAGCCCCCTGGGACGCCTGCTGTGTTTGGTCTTCCACCTCCTCAAATCCACCTTCCTCCTCTGACTCCTCTTCTTCAGACTCCCAGAGTCTGGGGGCTTCTACTGCCCAGCATGGAAGATTATACACAGGTCAGAGTCTGGGGGCTTCCAATGCCCAGCATGGAAGATTATACACAGGTCAGAGTCTGGGGGCTTCCACTGCCCAGCATGGAAGATTATACACAGGTCAGAGTCTGGGGGCTTCCACTGCACAGCATGGAAGATTATACGCGTTGCCTCTGTCTGCGTTTTTATAAGGAATGTACTGTTAAATAGTACTGTTCCTATCGGTTTAATCCCTGTTACGTCCACTATCAGTGGACAAGTATATGGCCTGGATTTTTGGAAGCGGGAGATGGAAAAAGATGCTTGGTCGGTCCTCCCACTTCAAATTTGGGGCACTGCGCATGCAATCTAAGGTGCCACCAGATATGAGTGTCACTGTGCACTAGCAAAAGTTGGCAGAGTAGATGCAATAGGCTTCACACACACGCCTGTAGGCAGGCAATTGCTATTCAATCTATTACAGTAAAAAAAGTGTTGTTTTATGTCACTGAGCACAATATAAGCTGTGAGCCTGACACAGGCAGGCAACTGAAATTAGATTACAGGAAAAAAATGGTTGTTTTCAATTGTATGTTACACCACCAGGTATGAGTAGTGAAAATAAGCACAGTATAAGCTGTTAGGTGTTAGCCTGTGACACACACACACGCTTGCAGGCAGGCATAGATTACACACAAAAAATTATAAAATAAAATAAATGATGTTCAAAGTTTCCTCAATGATAAAGTATACGGGGCGAACCGAAAAGCGCATGTGTTCACCGTTCGCGGCGGACGCGAACATGCGAAAATCGCTGCGAATAGTTCTCCGGCGAACTGTTCGGGACATCACTAACTGCAAGCTTTCTGGAATTTTCTCCATTTCTCCTCAGGTGATGAACAGTGTGACTGTACATTTCACTGCTGGCATTACTTCTGAAGCAACTTGATTATCAGAAGTCTAAAATCTGCAAATTACAGCAAATAGGTAAGCTATAATTAATGAATTAAATAATAAATTTATAATTAAAGAAAAAAAAAATATATATATATATATATATATATATATATATATATATATATATATATATATATATATTGTTTGCAATATTGCCAAGAACAACATTATTCATGCACAGTAAAATTTAAAAGATATATACATTTTTAAAATTAATTAATAAATTAATCATTTAAAAAAAAACTTGGGTTTTAAATATTGTCAAAAACAACAATATTAATGTATAGAAGCAATTAGAAGACATTATTCATGTATAGTAAGATTTAAAATACAGATAAATATTTAGGTGCGGTAAAATAGTGTAAATTTAAAAATAAGAAAAAGGGACACATTTCAACAAGAAAATAGCTTTTATTAAGACATATTTGAAAACATAATTTATGTTTTTAGCAAAAAAGAATTATTAATACTTACAGTGGATTTCAACATTGACATTTTTTTTTCATTTTCAACAGACTCTGCCTGAAGAGAGTCACTGACTAATTTGCAGCACTGCATGGTTTCACACAAATTGTTAAATCTGCAGAAATGTACAGACAACAAATTAAACCCAACAGGTAATGTACAAAAAATACATTTGATTAACATAAATACTATGGTCTACTATACTATTGATAAGTTATTTCAACATTTGCATCTCTGTCTCTCATTTTTAACAGACACTGCCTGAAGAGTGTCGCAGGAGGATTGGCAGCAGGGGACCCTCTGTCATTTATAGACAACAAATTCAAGACAACAGGTACACTATAACAAGTAAAATAAAAACGATCCTGTTTGGTGTGCGCTATTGTGAAAATGCATTGCAACCTAACTAACTCTCTAAGCCTAACCCCAATAACCTACTAACCTAATGCCAACAGTGCCCCACACAAAAGATGATAGCACAAAAAAAAACTACCATAAGCCCCTAATGCCAACAGTGGGGCACACAAAACAGGATACTACAACAAATGTTGTTAACAGATATAAAATGGAAGGATCTAGCATCTTCTGTGTGCCCCAACCAATAAGCCTAACCCCATAAACCTAAACCTATAATGCCAACAGTGACGCACACAAAACTGGATACTACAACAAATATTCTTAAAACATAATAAATGGAAGGATCTATCTTGTTTTCTATGCACCACTGTCCAAGCCTAGCCCCATAACCTAAACCTCTCTGAATACATACAAACTGGAAGTATATAGCCTGTTTTGTATTGTCTTAGTACAAAAACAAATTGATTTTAATGTTATTTTAACATTTGCACATCTCTCTGTAATTCTCAACAGACACTGCCTGAAGACTCTCATTATCGCTACAGGAATTTATACACAACACAGTCAAGACAAGAAGTACTGTATTACAGGCTACAAAAAAAAACAACAACACATCAAGTACTACTGTTTACACATATAAAATGGAAAGGCCTATCCTGTTTTGCGTCTGCCTTTGTAGAAACGTACTGCAACCTGGCTAACACTCTAAGCCTAATCCCATAACCATTAACCCATAATGACAACATTGCCACATGCAAAACATTACATCAAAAAATAAATAAAGTGGTACCCTAACCCCTAATGCCAACAGTGGTGCACACAAAAAAGAAAATGACAATGCTGGGACAGGAAAGTCCCAGAGATGGCCAGTTTGTTAGTTGCTGTCAAAAAGGCAAGGTAAGACTTCTACAAAGACAAAACTTCCCAACATATTTAAAGTATTATGACTGAGCCTAATTTCCCTAATAACCAAAATTTCAAACCAAACATAAGATTGTATAATAGTGCCATATCCTTTGCATCTATGCGTGCAACATTAGCTGCTAATGTGCCAGGACATGGCCCTTACTGTTTCAAAGTAAAAGGACAAATTTAGTATCATACTTCTTATTTACATCTACAAGAAGGGGAGCAAAGCAAATTTGCTCAACTATATGTCCTAGATACAATGGAAGCTGTTGAAAAATGTATGCAGCTTCCAGAAAATAAAAAATGTTTACCCATTGTTTTTATAGAGCTTGATTAAATTATGGCCCCAAACCTGTACACTCAAGCTTATAAAAATTGTCAGAAATAGGACAAGAACAAAAAATTCATGCAGAACTACATCAATTACCAATCCCAAAAGTCAATATGGTTCTTAAAAGAGATCACCATACTAATAAACGCCTTTCCAACTTACCAACATCAAACAAGGTTGAAATGGCCTTTCAAAATAACGAGGGATAACCACCATTTCAAAGCGATATTAGAATATATCCCAGAAATGAGGAGCAACCTTACATCAACATAAGTATCTTAAGTACTAATTTAGATCCAATGACATATCCCATTTTTTCCCCCAATAAGGAAGCCAGATGCCAACCCAACATTAACTCAGAAATAATATTTCCATGCTTGAATTTAAAGTGGCTCAAACTGCCATTCGAGGTGGATTTAATCCATAATCACCATGTATGTAAAATAAAAAATGCACTAAAGAATTTCCAAAAGATTATAGAGACAAAACTTGCTAATTGTGATGGCTATCCATTATATAGAAGAAGAGAAGGCCAAAATGCCACTAACTGTGGAAAAAAAAGTTGATAACAGATATGCGGTGCCTTACAATCCACATTTGCTCATTAAGTATAATGCACACATTAATGTGGAAACTTGCACTTCTATAAAATCCATTAAATATGTCTACAAATATATTTACAAAGGCTATGATGCTATAGTGGTCAAAAGTGCAGAAAATCCAGAACAAACTGAGTTATTACATGATGAACTTGCATCTCATGTAGATGCTCGCTGTGTATGTGTGCCCAAAGCAATGTGGCGTCTTCTCAAATTTGAAATGCATGATCGATCACATGCAGTATATCGATTAGCTGTACATTTGCCCCAAAGACACTTGGTTTATTTCAATGTTGGAAATGAAAGAAATACTTTGGCACAAAGGGAGCATCGGCAAACTACACTAACTGCGTGGTTTCAATTAAATTCTACTGACTTGGAGGCAAGAGAATTGTCATACATTGACATTCCATATCATTATGTTTTTGTTGATGGATTATGGCGGAAAAGAAAAAATGTGGAAATAAAATTATAACTAGAATTTACACTGTAAGTCCAAGAGACCTTGAACTTTTCTGCTTATGTTTACTCCTTTTAAATGTTCCTGGTGCACAAAGTTTTGAACAGTTGAGAAATGTTAATGACACCGTTTATGACACATTTCATTTAGCTGCGCAACACAGAAACTTCCTGGCTGGTGATACAGAATGGGAAAGATGTCTAAAAGAAGTAGCACGGTGTCAAGGAAGGTGAGAGAACAATTTGCATTCATTTGCATCTTCTCAAATGCTCCAAATGCATTAGCTTTGTGGGACAAATTTAAAACAAATATGTCTGAAGACTTTTTGCAATGATACAATGAGTCTATTGCAGAAGTAAAAGCATTAATTGAAATTCAAGTGGTCTTTCTCTCTCATCGATTAAATTGTGCAAATTTTAATCTGCCAGATCCAGGACTCATAGATGAAATAAACTTTGAAGACTATGATACTCAGCTTCAAAACCAAATAACACATGAAAAACTTGCAACTTTAAATACATTACAATGCAAGCATTTAACGCCATAAAAAGTGCACTAGAGGATGACTTGCTCAAAGAGTGTTATTTCTATCTAGATGGACCTGGTGGATCAGGAAAAACTATATAATTTTTTGATGAGTTTCGTTCGTGCACAAGGTCAAATAGCACTGCCATTTGCAACAACTGCAATTGCCACACTTTTGCTAGAAGGTGGAAGAACTGTGCATAGTGGTTTTAACCTGCCAGTTCCCATTCTGGAAACATCAGTGTCGTATATTCGAATGACATATTTACAAGCAAAAAAAAATGAAGAAAAGTAAATTAAGTATAATTGATAAAGCTACAATGATGTCATGCCATGAGCTACAATGTATTGACCATTTGTTGAGTGAAGTCATGGATAATGATTTGCCTTTTGGTGGAAAGGTGATGTTGTTAGGTGGAGATTTTAGGCAAACATTAACTGTTGTTGTCCATGGAAATCGCACAGACATTGTAGAAATATGTATCAAGTCAAGTACAATATGGAAACTCTTTACTCACCTCAAATTAGAACAAAATATGAGATCCGAAGAACAACATAAATTAAATGAGTGGCTCATCAAAATTGGAGAAGGAAAAACAGAACATATTCATAATTTACCAGATGATACCGTGGAAATTCTATTGCAAATGATTTGCAAACGGGACACTATATCGGCTATATTCCAAAATACAATAACTAACGACAATTATGCAGAGCTTGCAACCAAAGTAATATCAACATCCAAAAATAAAGATGCATTGCTTCTGTATAATGAAATTAAAATTAATAGATGTACCACAAAAACATTATCAAAGTGCTGATTGTGTACTTGGTGATGACAAAGAAACTCAGACAATCTTTTCAACTGAATTTATTAATTCATTAACTCCCTCTAGAATGACACCACATATTTTGCAGCTAAAAAAAGGTGCAATTGTCATGTTTCTGTGAAATATGAACCCAAAAAAAGGACTATGTAAGGGGACCAGATTAATTGTTCAAGAAAAAAAAGACCATTTCATTAAGGAAAAAATTCTCAATGGTACCCATAAAGGTGAAAGAGTTTTCATACCAAGAATAGATTTAGCACCAAGTGAAAGTAGCTTGCCTTTTGTACTTCAGAGAAGACAATTGTCCATCATCATGGAATTTGCCATGACTATTAATAAATCACAAGCACAAACTTTTAAATCCATTGGAATCTTTTTAGAAGAACCAGTATTTGCCCATGGTCAACTGTATGTTGCATTTTCAAGATGCAAGAATCCAGAGGAAATTAAAGTTTATATTGAAATCAACCAAAGCCAGGGTGATTTATTAGATGATGACCGAATTTTTACAAAAAACATTGTCTACTATGCAGTACTGTAAACTAAATTAGAAAAAAAAAAAAAAACAATAAAACTAATCTACAAATAACCCAATTTAAAAAGCAACAGTGCTGTTATATTTATGACAACAAAAGAACAGTGGTTTTATTTTGAGGACACAATTTTATGTCTCTCAGACTCTTTTTAGAAGATCACTATTTCACTAAGAAATCTCTATAAAATTGCAAAAAACAAAGAGAACAGTGGTTATACCCCGTGGACGAACTTTGATGTCTGGTGGTCTCTTTTTAGAGGACCACTATTTCACTTAGGAAACTCTATGTGCAATTTTCAAGTACTACAAGTATAAAATTAAACAAGTGAAAAAACAACAAAAAACAACAACAATAAACAGTGGTTATATCCCATCGACAAAATTACAAGTCTGCTAGGCTCTTGTTAAGGGAACCACTGTGACATACAAAACAAAAAAAAAATGGAATGTCTTGGAAGTGACTTTTGCCAGGATTGGCCCCACAAAACAGTTACCTTGCATTTGCTTACATTTACTGTTTCAATATGTTTGTAATGTTAAAATTCTGTTTTCAAAGCACTGAAAGGTTGTTTCATTGTATGTAATTAAGGGTTCATGTTAGTAGGATGATGATCATTTGTTCTAAAATTTAAATTTAAATTTGTTTCTAATATTTTAATTACATAGAGAATATTGACCCAGGGAGTAATCAGATCGCTAGTTAATGGGGTCAGGAAGGAATTACTTTTTTTGCCCACTTTGAAACAATTGACTAAGTTTCATTGGGGTTTTTTGGTTTGCCTTCCTCTACATTCAATATTCAAGATCACTATATTTTTAAAAAAATTTATTTTAAATATTATTGCATTACAATAATGTTTGCATTGTTAACATTGTATTTTGCAAGGTTTGAAAAGTTGTTTTATTGGATGTTATTAAGGATTTATGTCAGTAGCAGCATAAGTATTTGTTCAAAATTTAAATGTATAATTAAATAGACAGGACTCATCCAGGAAGAATTCTGATCGCCAGTTACTGAGGTCAGGAAGGAATTCATTTTTTTCCCCCTTTGATACAATTTGCAAAGTTTCAATGTTTTTTTTGCTGATTGCCTTCCTCTGGATTCGATACCTATGTGCTTTACCAGTTGTTCAACTACAAGTCGCATGTTAAGAAGCATTCTGTAATGGTTTAAAATACTCATTCATACAAAGTTGACCTATTGTTATGTTAGTCATGCATACATCAGAATTAAAAATTTTAGTATTCCTAAAAAGAATTCGTTCACCACTGTTTCCAATATAAGTTGCATGTTACAAAGCTTTATGTAATGCTTCACAATACATATTCATACAAATTTCATGTATTGTTATATTATTACTGCATACATGACAATTAAAAAGGTTAATATGGTTTAACAGTTTTTGAAATACAAGTTGAATGTTAAAAAAAAATATATATATATTATAATTGTTGTACTTCTTTGTAGATAACAAAAAGGTTAAGAGTGTTAGAGACTCACATTGTGTGGCAAACAGCATTCACAGCTTTAACATTTTATTGACCGTCATTTTTTGACAAGCAAGTCGCTAGTATGCTATAAAATCGATCTAAAATCAAAGGTGGTAATTTATAAATTCATAAATGACTTCCCAAATCCAAATCCACATTTAGACCTTCAGGTTGTAAAGTGTTAAAAACTGTGACACAATATGCCTTACACTTGTTTACTCTGATTCATTTTTCTCTTAACAATATTTTTATAATGTTCCCCAAATCTTTGCTTTAGAGATCTTTTAGTGTGTCTAATACTCACACACTATAGATTTAAATGTTAACATCAATATAATGTTTAACTAAATAAATAATTCTTATTAATACCCCAAGACTAAATTGGAAAGGAATCACAAATTACTAAATGGGTACTAGGTTTAAATGTTATTATTTGGTATCTACTGATTGCTTGATGAGCTGAAGCTGAGAAGAAGAGGAAAGGATTGTCTAACTGCTGAGGGGAATAATCCCTTTAAAAATGGAGGTCCCCTCAATGCTTCGGTAGTTAGGGGGGAGTAAATAAACGCTTTCGCATCTTTGGAAGTGGGAGGGAGGGGTAGAGAGTAAAATGGGTAACATAAATGAGAAATATGTTTCTTGCAAAAATTATTTGTAAGGGCTTTCCATCCTGTTTTGATCGCTGCTGGTTGCCATGGGTGTAACTTAGCCAGTGGATTTCCAAATTGTGAACTTATTGAAGTTCAACTTTTTCTTTCCCCACGGTAAACCAAGTTTCTTGTTTTTTTGGTTTGTCCGGTGAGGTGATGGAGAATGATTCACCGGTAGTGAATGCATGGGTAACAAAGGTGACTTGTGTGAATGTTGTGGTAGGCAGAAGGGTTTCGGAGGGGGCTGGGGGGGGGAGAGCAAAGAGCCTTAAGGTAAAGGGTCTTAAGTTATGATGATCCATACAGATAAGGATAAAGAAGGTAGACTGAGAATATGTAGTCAGAATGTCCAGGGATTAAATCTAGGGGTAAAAAGACAGATGGTCCATAGAGCGTTTGGATCTGGGTTAGCTGATGTAGTTTGCCTTCAGAAGACCCACTGGCAGACAGGTAAGATCCCTTACTTTAAAATGAAAAATATAGGCCTGACTCTTAATTCTACTTACAAGAAAAAAGCCCGGGAAGTCTCAATACTTTTTAACCATAAATTAATTTTGATGGAAGAAATTTCTATAGTAGATCCCAATGTTCGTTATATAATATGGGGAGGTTTAATAAACAGTGAGAAATTTACTATAGTCAACATATATGCCCCAAACCAAAGGCAAATTAGCTTTCTTAATCGAATATTCAATTTGATAAGGCGATACAGCTCTGGTGCCCTCATTATTTGTGGGGACTTTAATTTATGTGTGGACGCTGACCTAGATAGAAACTCCCATAAAGGAACAATTTTAGATTCCCAAGCTAAACAAAAAATTAATCTTTTTCATAACATCTTAATGAAATATCAAGTATATGACTCCTGGCGAACTTTTCATCCCCAGGAAAGGGATTACTCCTTCTGTTCCCATCGACATGATACGCATGTTAGACTGGACTATATATTCGTTAATAGTGTAACTTTAAAAAGAGTGATCAAAAAAGAAATTGGGCCTATATTGTGGTCAGACCACGGGATGGTCTCTATAAATATATTAACGAGTCATATAGAAACAGTTAGACCACCATGGAAACTAAATATTTCCTTACTCCAGGACCCACAAATAAAAGATCTTTTAAAAAAAGAACTCAATAACTTTTTTAAAGTAAACAACCTGTCTGTTACATCTAAAGTCACAATTTGGACTGCCCATAAAGCCTCCATAAGGGGTCATCTGATTAGCTGGCAGGCTATGAAGAAAAAACTTAGAGGTCAACCTCTACGAGACCTATATATTGATTTGACAAATTTAGATAGGATTAATAAAACCGGCTCAAATGATAAGATTGTAAAGAGAATGGAAGCAATAAGATCTCAGATTAAAAAAATAGAACAAGAACTGTTAGATAAATCCCTATGGTCACTGCAGCAACGTTTGTATCATATGGGAAACAAATCAGGGCGACTCCTAGCTAATAAATTGAAGAGCAAAACATCAAGTAAAAGAATAGACAGTTTAAAGCATAAAAATGAGATCCTGAGAAAGCCTAGTGATATAGGAAATGCTTTTGGTCTTTTTTATCAAGATCTTTATAATTTGAGGGATGATAAAAACTTTATTAAACCATCTAAAGAAGAGATATTTAAATTTTTGGATAATATTGACTTACTGAGAGTTTCGGATGACAGTCTGGATATTTTAAATAAAGAAATAACTGATAAAGAAATTTCGGAAGCTATAGATGGCCTGAAAAACGTTTCCTCCCCCGGCCCAGATGGCTACAGAAATTGTTACTATAAACTTTGCAAGTCAGAAATTTTAATTCCTCTTAAGAATGCTTTGAATGAAATTAAGGTATCAGGTCGGGCACCGAAAGAAATGCTGGAGGCCTCGGTTATAACAATCCCTAAAGAAGATTATAAAGAACCATCATGTAAGGATTTCCACCCGATATCCTTACTGAACACTGATATAAACATTTATGCAAAAATTCTAGCTACCAGGCTGAATGCAATCTTAGGGGAACTTATTTCTTTAGATCAAAAAGGCTTCATTCAAGGGAGGCAAGGATCTGACAATGTTAAGAGAATGATTAATTTGATCTCTTATGCCAAACGTAAGGGAGCTCCCACAGTGCTCTTATCATTAGACGCAGAAAAGGCTTTTGATAGAGTGGGGTGGGAGTTCCTAGAATTGTTGTTTGAAAGATATGGGTTGGGGGACTTTGGTTCGAAAGCCATCCGGGCCCTATACACTGCCCCCACCGCAAAAGTAGTGGGGTCAGGGTATAGTTCATTCAGCTTTGATATCTCGAATGGGACACGTCAAGGTTTTCCCCTTACCCCTGCTATTTTTGCTATGTTCATTGAACCTTTAATAATATTGATTGGGAAGGAGAAGGAGGTGCAAGGGATAAAGGTCGGATCTATGGAACATAAAATATCAGCCTTTGCGGATGACATTCTTGTAGCACTAGAAGATCCATTAGCTTCCCTCGGATCTTTGTTCCAACTGATAGATGATTATAGCAAAATATCAAATTTTAAGCTAAATATTAGCAAATCAGAAGCCATGCCCATTAATATTTTTATGAAATATTACTGAAATTAAAACATTGATTCCCTCTCATATGGCAAAACTCTCTGAAACACTTGGGAATAATATTAGAAACAAATTTGAAGCAGACAATAATAATCAATTATAAAAAAGTGTATAAAAATGTTATAGCAAAAATCAATGCATGGTCAGGCTTAAATATATCTTGGTCTGGCAGACTTATTGCCATAAAAATGGTAATATTCACAAAAATTACTTATATCTTATGCAATATCCCCTGCCGAATCCCTACATATTTGTTAAACCAATTACAAAACAAAATTGATAATTTCATTTATAAGGGGGAAAAAATAAGAATAAAAAAATTGAGAATGGGAGGGAAATTTAAACATGGTGGCTTGGCTTATCCACTACTTAAGGAATACCAGGAAGCTATCTTAGCGGCAAATATGTTGGAATGGTTAGAACCCACAAATGTTAATAATTGGGTCCAAATCGAACAAGAGCTAACAGGTTTAAATAATATTAAAATTCTCTTATTTCAAAAAAAGATTAATCTTAATTATATGAAACAGGGTGAAGCTATGGTTAGAGGAAATGGAAATACATGGAACAAATTGAATGCTAAATATAATTTGATTCTGTTTCCTTCGCCCATTACCCCGTTATTAGATCTAGCAACATATATTGAATCTCCCACTTTAGGGAGGATAGCTAATGCAGGTTTTAACCTGCTGTTCAAACTGTTCCCTGGAAATACATTTTCATTGGAGAATATAAAAATAAAAGCCCCTCAACTAAAGATTTCATGGTTAGAATTTCTTACGTTGGAAAAAGTTCTGAAGAAGTCAGAGTTTTATTTGACTACATCAAGAGATTTAACTCAATTTGAAAAATTGATTATGGTAGAATCTAAAACTCATCTTATTTCAAAATGTTATGATATCATCAGAAGGCCACAAACGGAGCATAAGTCCAAGTGCATACAGGACTGGGAGGGAGACTTGGGGCCTCATTCTATTAGCGGCCGCAGCCGTTGCGGGGCCGCAAGGACCGGCCGCAAGCTATTCTGCTATTCTATTCCCTTACGGCCGGAGGCTCCGGCAGGCTTGCGGCCGGTGCCTTGCTATCTCTTGCGGCCGCTCGCGCCAGAGGAAATCCTTTGATCTAAAACGGCCGCAAGAGTTTCGGCCGTAAGAAATTCCTATTTGCAATTCAATTGCTCCGGGAAACCTCTCTGCAAGGCTAAAAGCGAGCCGCTGCTTACTTGCAGGAAAGAGGTCCCGCTAGCACCAATTAAGCACATAAAATAGCTCAAATAAAGCCATCCTGCACTTTGAGAAGACTATAAAGGGATTTTTGGTGTTAGAAAAAATAGCACATAATTATCCTATACTCAAATCCGTAAAATATTTTATTTTTAATATCCGTAAAATATCCATGTAAAAAGTCCAGAGTGCTTGGAGCACCTCAGACCCGCCCACGCCGCAGCCGGAAAATAAACAGTTAATTTGAACTTGGGTTTGGGCTGATGTGCAAGCTTGAGAGTGGGTTCCTTTTAATCCTCATGTCCCCCAATATGATCCCTAGCATTTACAGAGCTGTACAGTGCAGGCTTGAATTTATTTTTGAGTTTTTATATTTCACAGCTTACGGCCGGTTCCAAGATATGCGGCCGGCCGTAAAAGGAGATCCTTGCGGGGCCGTATAATAGAATCGCGAGTTAACTGAACCCCCGCAAGGAATCGCAGCCTTACGGCCGATTTACGGCCGCTAATAGAATGAGGCCCTTGGAGTCTAATTGGACCATAGAAGATTGGCATAGATCATATGCAATTACGGATAGATTTGTTAAAAATCCCTCCTATAGAGAACTCCATTTTAAAATCTGCAATAGGTGGCATTATACGCCGGTTAAGATGGCAATGATTAGTGGGCTAGACCATGAGAAATATTGTTGGCGCAATTGTAGCCGGACAGGTTCTTCCCTGCATTCTTGGTGGCAATGCCCATATATCCAAAAATTTTGTTTTTTCCCAGCTGACAAAGATATGTGAGGTAGAGTTAAGTCCACACCCAGAAATAATTTTATTTCATATTTTTCTTCCACTGCCTTTAAAAGTTAAAGCCCTTATGTTGCAGATTTTGATGGTAGCAAAATCATTGATAGCCTCCAAGTGGAAGCAGAAATATGTCCCGTCTTGGAATGAGGTTAAAACGAAAGTGGATAAAAATCGTCTGCTAGAATCAAACTTTACCGACTTGGGGGTTATAAAAGAAAATATTCTATCCTGGTTTTTATGGGATAAATATTTCTCTAATACGTAATTAGTGAAGCCACTGATCTGACCTAGGACATTCTGGCCACCTCTCCCGGGCCCATTCTCCCAATTTCCCCTCCATGATCCCCCACCAGACCCGAAGCCATGAATGGAAGAAGTGTGAATGGAAGTGTGTCTAGTTTGAATTCATTTTTTAGAATAGTAGTTCGCAATATCATTGTGATGCCGTTGGGACACTATTGCAGATCAAATTATTGAATGAACTAAATGGTGCAAAGGACCAAAAGGAGATGGAAGGCCTTAGGAAGATGGAAATAAAAGAAGGGTAAAGGAAGAGGGAAAGGAAAAGGAAGTAAAAGACAGAATGATAATAATTTCGTCTAGCTAGAACGATCCCATGTACTGTACTTTTGTGCTTCTTCATGTAACATCTCTTTTTTTTTACTTTAAAATAAAAAGAAAAGGGAAAAGTAGTAATTGTAGTATGAAGAAGGAAAGGTCTCTTTATAATTTGACGGAAAAAAAAAAATGTTTAATGTTAAATTGGCCAATTTGGGATAAAAATGTATTAAATATATAAGAACTTTCGTACAACCTGCGCAAAGCACGTGGTTTTAATATATAGTTTTATTTCCATTACCCAACTGATAAGTTGTATAACCTACTTTGTCTGGTATAGTGATCTTCTTCTCCTGTTTGACGTGTAATTTTCCCAACGGATGGGTAGATGATATGTTTGCTTATAAAGTGTATGTAATTTATACTTTTCTAAAATAAAAAAAAGTTTATAAAAAAAAAAAAAAGAATAGTACTCTAGATTTTAAAACAATAAGAAATATGTTTTTGTTAATGAAAGGTAATATTTTTAGATATTTGCAGGTATAAAAATATCAACACCTTTTCTTCAAAGAAAAGAGGAAATAAAACTAACTCATTTTGAAAGGTTTTCCCAAGCTACAATAGTAAAAAATATGCATAATTTAAACTGTTTACATGTTATTGAAAATGTAGAAAGTAGGCAAAGAACACTGCAGAAGGTTTTGCAGGAAGAAATAAACAGAAATACAGAATAAAAGTTTGTTTGTGTGACCATTAAAGGAAATGGTGATGTACTAATTTACAGATATTATTTTGTACCACAATCTAAAAAACAAGTGTTCACCTATGGTAAAAGGGCCCAAAAGTGAGAGGGAGTTTGAGGGGTTATTCCATTATGGCATTATTGGGTATTTCAAATAAGCGACCAGGAAAATGTTAACTAATAATATATACTATGCAGTAGGAAGGCTATTAGCTGGCATTGGGAATATATGTCAAAATCCAATAGTCCTTTTATTTCTATACATTCCATATCAAATATTAAGCCAGTAAACCAATGCATTTCCTAAATTTTTTTTAAATAATTATTCTTTCTTTTTCACAGCCATATGTCATAAAAATTTTCATACTTGTAAATTTAAACACACATGTCATAAACTGCACTTAATACAATCTGAACATCTTTGTATAAAGAAATGTTGTTGTTGTAGTTCTTTTGTTTAACTGTGACCTTCTTTTCTCCGTTTAACTGTAGCTGTAGATTCAGAAAAACATAAAAACTAAATGAACCTAAAACTTATTAAATTAAACTGAAATAACCCTAACCTTCAAGTGAGAGGGGAAATACACTTGAGTGAGTCATAGTTGATTCTTTTTTTTTACTTTTATCCCTAATGTATTTGAACTCCAGTTTACCTGTTCAGCTTCCGCTTTCCACTCTTAGGGCCTCATTCTATTATCGGCCGTAAATCGACCGCAAGGCTGCGATTCCTTGCGGGGGTTCTGTTAACTCGCGATTCTATTATACGGCCCCGCAAGGATCTCCCCTTACGGCCGGCCGCATATCTTGAAACCGGCCGTAAGCTGTGAAATCTAAAAACGCAAAAATAAATTCAAGCCTGCACTGTACAGCTCTGTAAATGCTAGGGATCATATTGGGGGACATGAGGATTAAAAGTAACCCACTCTCAAGCTTGCACATCAGCCCAAACCCGAGTTCAAATTAACTGTTTATTTTCCGGCTGCGGCGTGGGCGGGTCTGAAGTGCTCCAAGCACTCTGGACTTTTTACATGGATATTTTACGGATATTAAAAATAAAATATTTTACAGATTTGAGTATAGGGTAATTATGTGCTATTTTTTCTAACACCTAAAATCCCTTTATAGTCTTCTCAAAGTGCAGGATGGCTTTATTTGAGCTATTTTATGTGCTTAATTGGTGCTAGCGGGACCTCTTTCCTGCAAGTAAGCTGCGCTCGTTTTTAGCCTTGCAGAGAGGGTTCCCGGAGCAATTGAATTGCAAATAGGAATTTCTTACGGCCGAAACTCTTGCGGCCGTTTTAGATCAAAGGCTTTCCTCCGGCACGAGCGGCCGCAAGAGATAGCAAGGCACCGGCCGCAAGCCTGCTGGAGCCCCCGGCCGGAAGGGAATAGAATAGCCGAATAGCTTGCGGCCGGTCCTTGCGGCCCCGCAACGTCTGCGGCCGATAATA
Organism: Discoglossus pictus; assembly: GCA_027410445.1. Taxonomy (NCBI): domain Eukaryota; kingdom Metazoa; phylum Chordata; class Amphibia; order Anura; family Alytidae; genus Discoglossus; species Discoglossus pictus. The sequence goes on from CM050166.1 coordinate 202,233,426, forward strand.
GAATGAGGCCCATAGAGTTTATGAATTCAGCCAGTTTTAATATCATTTTTTTTATGTTTGTTATGTGATATTTGTAATTTTAATATGATTGTGATTGAATATGGGGAGTTGATCCATACATCCCATATTTCTGTAAATATTGGATATGTATTTGATATGACATGAGTATTTTTTTCATTAATCATTATGAAATGTAGTTTATGTATTATTTCTTGGAGGTGAGGTTGTGGCATCTTTAATTTTTTTGCAACGTGGCTTTTTGTGGCCATAAGCAGGAATTGTAGCCATTTATTATGTTGCTTTTGTAGTAGAGGAGAATAGTCTACCAATAGGCAAATGTCTATCAACGGGTGTATTGTTGTCTTCAAAATGGTGGAGGCCAGGTCCATGACTTTGGTCCAAATGTTCTGAACTATCGGGCATTCCCGTCAAGTGTGGAGAAATGTACCTGTAGTTTGACATATAGCAGTCTATAGCAACTTGAAGATGTTTGTGTGTTAATTTTATGTAATCTATCAGGTGTGAGATAAGCTCTGTGCAGCACATTTATAGAAGTTTCAAGTAGACTGTAATTTTGTGAGCCTTTGCTTATATTTGTGGAGATTTTTTTCCCACTTATGCAATCCCATTGAGTTCCCATGTCTGATTCCCATTGTTTCACAAGGCTAGTTTTGAAATTTGTTATCGGGGCATTTAGTATAGAGTAAATAGATCCAAGGACACCGTTGGATAGTGGGGCTTTGCTGCATATACGGGATAACCAGTTGGTTTGTGGTTTACGCCAGTGTGGTCACTAAATGCTTTTTTTTTTACAATAATTGTAATGCTCATTGAGTGGGTGTTATAGTTAATCCTCAATTGGTCAAAGGTAAAGATTTGTCAATTTGATTACAAATTACCTAATTTGTCAAGTTTAGCTGTTGTCCACCAATTTTTAGAATCCTCTCTCAAGCTGTCCCAAATAGGTTGAGATATAAGTGTAGGGGTTAGTTCTGTTAATCTAGCTGCTAAGTGATTTTTTTGAGTTAGCCCTTTTCCGTTTAGTTATCGAAAGTTCTATCATAGAGTTGTTATGTTTCAGTATATGTGGAGGGATTGATGGATTCCATGTAACGGATTCCCATGTTTGGGGTTTCATTTGGTAATTTTCCAGACATACCCAGGCTGGTTGTTGTTCACTGGAGTGTGCTTGGGGAATGAATACGACCTGGGCCGCGTTATGATATCATTTTAGGTTAGGGCACGACAGCCCTCCTATTTTTTTTTATTTCGGAATATGTGTGTATGGGCTATCTTTGCTCTTTTATTATTCCATATAAATCTAGTTATATATTTTTTCTAACTCTTTGGGAATAATTGGTATAGGTAAAGATCTGAATAGATATAATATTATTGGTAATATATTCATCCTAATGGCGTTTATATGCCCTGTCCATGATAATGGATATTTGCTCCATTTGTGAATATCAGTTCTAAGGGACCTAAATAATGGGATATAGTTTGCATTGTACAGTCCAGACATGTTAGTGGTAATGTTCAATCCCAGGTATTTTATGTGGTGTTTAGGCCAAGAGAACGGATATTGTCTTTTAAGATGGTCTAGGTCTTGTTGGGTTACCTAACAAGTCCTATCCAGTGAAGGTAGTTGCTATGGAAACATCTGCACTGCATTCTCTAGAGTATCATAATTCATTGTTTCAATGTAAACATTGCAATATATGGTTACCAGTTTAGCTATTGGCAAGTGACAGGTACAAAAAATATTGTGATCAATGGTAAAGCAGCAACCTAGTGGCACCAAATCTGTGTTGTTGTTGTTGTTGTTACTATTGTTTTAATATGAGATCTTGGTTGAAAATATCAACTGAAGAAGTGGATAAAAATCTTGTGAAATGTGCTAATCAATAAATTGTGTCTCGTAGGTTAAAGCTATAAAGAACAGTGCCGTATGTAATATAAAATTATGTAATGTATCTATACCAAAACAATGAAGTAATACTTATATTTTGCATTGAATAACAAATAATATTTTTTATTATTTTTTCATCTTTATACCTTTGTTTTGTAGTACAATTATTACTACAAAGAAGAGCTGAATTTATTTTGTTCAGTAACATGTTTGCTAGAGTGGCCTCGTAGTACCCATGTCTTGATTATTTAGTCATTAAGGTAATGCATACAAATGAAAACAATGATTGTTTATTCCAACTGTATTATTTATATATATATATATATATATATATATATATATATATATTACATATTTCTATAGTGACATAGTTATTGAGGTTGAATAAAGACTTAGTCCGATAAGTTCAATCTTTTTAGCTCTTATCTGACATTTGTAATGTGGATATTAATGGTTTATTGATCCAGAGGAAGGTAAATAGAAAAATAAAGCATTGAAACATTGCCAATTGTCTCAAATGGCGGGAAAAATTCCTTCCTGATGCCAGATACTGGCAATCAGATTCCTCCTTGGATCAATACTCCTCTGGTTATCCAGGATAACACTGAATGTCCTTTTTATTGTAAAATCAATTGAATCCCTTTTTAAAGTTATCTCTCAAATCAGCTGTCACCACCTCCTTTGTTAGAGAATTCCACAGATTAACCACCCTTATTGTGAAGAATCCTTTTCTTTCTTTAAGCTAGAATCTTTTTACTTCTAACCTCAAAGGATGTCCTCTTGTCAGTTGAAAACCTCTTGGCACAAAAAGTTCCCTTGACAAAGCCTTGTATTGACCCTGGATGTATTTATATAAGGTAATCATATCCCCTCTTAGTTTCTTTTTTTTTCTAGAGAAAATAAGTTTAATTTGATTAGTCTTTCTTTGTATCTTAGATCCATTCCCCTTATTAGTTTTGTTGCCCTTCTCTGTACTCTTTCAGCTCTAAAATTTCATTTTTATGAAGTGGTGCCCAAAATTGTACTCCATATTCCAAAAGAGGGCGTACTAGAGATTTGTTCCCTTTGCTTCTTTACCCTTCTCAATACATGCTAATATTTTATTTGCCTTTGCATCTGCTGCTTGGCTTTGAGCACTGTTACCTAGGTGGTTGTCCACAAGCACTCCCAAATCCCTTTCAATATCTAATACCCCTAGATTTGCTCCATTAAGGTTATAAATCACATGGCTATTTTTCCTTTCCAAATGCATTTATTCGTATTAAACCTCAACTGCCATTTAGTTGCCCATTTCTCTAATTTATGCAAATTCCTTTGGAGGGAAAGTACATAATTTTCTGATTTAATTACCTTGCACAACTTAGTGTCGTCAGCAAAAATGGACTTAAAACTTTCCAGACCTACTTCTAAGTCATTAATACATATGCTAAAAAGTAGAGGACTTAAAACTGAACTCTGAGGAACCCCACTTACCACGTTAGTCCAATCTGAGTATGTTCCATTTACAACAAGCCTTTGCTTCCTGTCTTTTAGCCAGCTCTTGACCCATGAGAAGATCTTTACTGCAATTCCTGTATCCCTTAGTTTGCAGAATATACTCCCATGTAGCACTGTTTAAAAAGGCTTTTGCAAAATCCAAAAAGACTACATCCACTGAGTTGCCTTGATCCAAGTTCCTACTAACCTCCTCTTAGAAACTAATTAGATTTGTTTGACATGACCTATCCCTCATAAATCCGTGTTGACTCCTACTTATAATCCTGTTCAAATAGACATATTCTTGTATACTATCCTTTATTTACCCTTCTAAACCCTTTCTCAGAACAGAAGTGAGGCTTACAGGTCTATAGTTCCACAGATTTGCTCTTGCTCTCTTTCTTGCTATAGGTATCACCTCTGCTTTGCTCACATCTGGTAGCGGGCCTGTGGTTAGTGAGCCTTGAAAATTGAAAGTATGATAGTCCCATTTTGCTGCAGTGTAGTATATACTGTATATACTATTTCATCAACTAAATGGCTACAACTTGAGGTACAATTACTTTAACTGAAATGCAAATGAAGAAAGAATTACATTTGTGCATTTGTACGTGAAAAACGATACTGCAAATCTTAATCTTGTAAGAAAATCTGTCTGTACCGGATTGCATGCCCAAATTTAATGTTGCACGTACAAGAACATTTGTCCTATACTCTAGTGTAAATTCAGTTTCCAATACGTTGTTAGCTAAGCGTGCAACTAAAAAAGTACTCTTTAGCATGAACATTAATACTGCATTATTCAGACTTTTTATTGTGTTCATTTTTTGTAATTGGGATCTTATTATGGCGTTGTCATGATTTGGTTCATAAAATCTTTATGGTTTTGTTTTCAATGTTGCACAAGTTTAATTGAAATATTTTCTTTCAAGTATAATAAACCACATTTATTTTCATAATGTCCTCTTCGGCATAATTTTCAGAGATTTTTCTTTGTAAGATTTAGCTGCTTTTTATGATTTTGTGAATGCTGGATAATGATCAGAGGAATACAGTACAAAAAAATATTGTAAGTTTTATAAGGTTGAGCCAAATCCAAATGTGTAATAACTCTTGCAGAGATAAAAATTTGCTATAGTTAACAAAAAAAAGCTTTTTTTCTCAATTTTTTATTTGCACCATATTCTTTTTTGCATATTTAGTGTATATAAGCTCTGCACTATCAGAGAGTGGAAAATATGTGGAAAACTTTAATAGTTTAGCTTAAAAATTTAAATAGTTCAATAATTGATTTAGATGGTGTCATTTTCAGATATTGCTTGTATAGCCACTGAAGCCCTCCATAATAAACTTTTTAGCTTTATTAACTTCTAAATATAATGTGCATCATACAGAGAGATGTTGTGCACTGGATAAAAACTTCTATTTTACAGCTGTAGATTATGAGCTATCAATCGTCTTTCGCCCCTTCTTTTTCCTTATTGTTTTTTAGTTAGTTTGTTGCCTCACAACCTGGAATTAACATGGATTGTTTGAGGATTTGCATCATTTAATTTACAGAACATGCCCACAACTTTGAAGATGTTTTTTTTTTTTTTTTTATTGCGAAGCAGACAACAAATAGGACAAAATAACAGAAAAAGTCAATGTGCATAACTCAATACTTTGTAGAGCCACCTTTTGAAGCAATCACAGCACAAAGTAATTTTGGAGAAGTCTCTATGAGCTTGCCACATCTTACCACTGGGATTTTCCCCATTCCTCCTTGCAAAATTGCTCCAGCTCCTTTAAGTTGGATGGTTTGCGCTGGTGAACAGCAATCTTTAAGTTTGACCACAGATTTTCTATTGGATTGAGATCTGGGCTTTTACTAGGCCCTTCCAACACATTTACATGTTTCCCCTTAAACCACTCAAGTGTTGCTTTCGCAGTGTGAACCTCCGTCCTAGCCTCAAATCACGCACAGAGTGGTGTATTTAGCACCATCCACCTTTCCCTCAACTCTGACCAGTTTCCCAGTCCCGGCTACTGAAAAATATCCCACAGCATGATACTACCATGTTTCACTGTGGGGATGGTGTTCTTTGGGTAATGTGATGTGTTGGGTTTGCGCCAGACATAGCGTTTTCTTTGATGGCTGAAAAGTTTAATTTTAGTCTCATCAGACCAGAGCACCTTCCTCCATACATTTTTGAAAACTCCCACGTGCCATTTTGTTTTTTGCTAAAAGTAATGGCTTTCTTCTGGCCACTCTGCCATAAAGCTCAACTCTATGGAGCATACGGCTTATTGTCATCCTATGTACAAATACTTCAGTCTATGCTGTGGAACTCTGCAGCTCCTCCAGGGTCTCTGTGCTGCCTCTCTGATTAATGCCCTCCTTGCCCGGTCCGTGAGTTTTGGTGGGCGGCCGTCTCTTGGCAGGTTTGCTGTTGTGCCATGTTATTTCCATTTGGTTATGATAGATTTGATGGTGCTACTGGGGATCATCAAACCTAAGCCTGACTTGTACTTCTCAACAACATTGTCCCTTACTTGTTTGGAGAGTTCCTTGGTCTTTATGGCAGTGTTTGGTTATTGGTGCCTCTTGCTTAGGTGCAGCCTTTAGGGCCTTTCAAAAAAGTTATGTATATGTAATGACAGATCATGTGACACTTAGATTGCACACAGGTGTTTGGGAAATAACAAAGTATTTCTCAGAGATATCTGTCCCTGGCCAAATTACCAATGTTTATATAGTGTGCACACCTTAGAGAAATAATACACCAACACAGAGTTCTGGTATAAAACTTTTTCTCACCTAATTTATTACGTCAGCCGTCATTTATATAGTTTTTAGTAATCAGATAAAAGTTACAATTAAGCAAAACATCAGGTTTATAAAGCAATTCATTGGTTATGAGGTGTCCGCTTTTACAGGACCTCGATCAGGTATTGGGTTAATACATTAAGGAGTCTCCAAGACTCATCCCACAGGGGGATGAGTCTTTCTCCCCATTGGTCAAGAGATCAAGACAAAGGGAAGATGGCGTTTTCCTTCTGGTGTCTTCAAGGTGCGGTCGCTGTCGTCATCCTTGTTAGACCGGAAGTAGTGCCAGCGCCATTTTGTAGGTGGAAGCAGTGAATCCTCCATCTTAGAGCTCCCAATGATTCAGCATTTCTTAGTAAAACTTGGTTATACGATAATACTGCAAAGATAAGATATATAAGTAGGTGCACGAATACAGTTATGCATTTTGTACTGATCCTAATCCATAACAGTCCCCCCTAAAATGACATAATATATTCGTCACACTCACAGTTATTAATAAAGCTTAGTGACTATAAGTATAACACCCTATTCTAATATCGGGGGTCTAAAACTAAATATCTTGTTATAATAGATATATGTCTCAACTATGGTCCTTCCAGAGCACTATTCTTTATGTCTTCTATTTCCGGATGTTGGAAGCGTTGCGTGTAAGTAAGACATAGGTACATATCTTCGTTCGATCGGGCTTGCCATGACCTGACGTCAAACCTACCATATGTCCTATGCGGCATGGGAAAACCTAACAAGCCTCTAATATTCTAATAGTGTAGCTAGGCTTGGATAAGGACCATAGGACTCAGATATAGTGTAGCTCCACTCACAGGACACTCTCCTTAGAGCCAGTTAAAGTTTGCATCAGAAGATGGGATATCTTACAGTCATCATTTTGTCCATGTAGGTCTGTGTCTAAATCTTGGTAAATAAAGGTGGGAGAAGTCTTGTCCACAGCTTTCTGAAGGTAATTGCGTATACAAGGAATAATACAACATAAGAGGAAGGCTAACAAGATTACGACAATAAAGATGGCCATCCCTATTTGCAACAACACTTTCTGCCACCCATTCATCCAACCAAACCATGATTCCCAATAATCTGTAGTGCCGGAATTTTGTTTTAACTCCTGACCAAGATTAGCCAACTTCTGAATAGCCATTGTGATCTTGCCATTTGGACCTGTATTATCAGGAATGTATGTACAACATGTGCTAGTGGCTGGAAGCATTTTACATACTCCACCTTTTTCTGCAAGGATCATGTCCAATGCCATACGATTCTGGAAGGCCATGTGTGATGTAGCCTCTAATTGTTCTGCAATGCCTTTTATGGCATCCTTACTGTAGTTAACAAATCGTTGCTGGTTATAGTAAATATAATTGATCCAGGCAACATTCTTGTTTACACCTATTATTGGTAGTAGTGACTCGAATCCTGCTTCTACTTGATTACGGGCTTTAAACTCATCGGGCACCCCCCTTGGGACTCCAATAGAGTCTATGTACACATGAGAGTCAAAACTTTCTCTAGGTTCAGATGATGATGCATGTCTTTTCCTTCTGGACTGTGTCTGAGGAACACTAGCCGAATCACCATAATGGGTTGGAACAATGTGAAGGGGCATTATGGCTTTAGCTAGGGTACATTTCCCCCTCCACACCCCTGAGAGTCTAACTCTAAGTTTCATGTCCCCACATAACCAATATATGTCTCCCAGTGCTCGTGTTTGATTAATTAACAACGTGGATGATCCATCCCTATAAGTGTGACAGAACCCACTCGGGAACGTCTGTAGATTGAATCCATAGGAGACATTTCTACGGTAACATGTTCCTGGATATATGGTTATACCTTCACCAGGGTGGGGGTTGTTCACAGATATAGGGTATTCTTTCTTCCACTGTTCACATCTGGATGAATAGACAAACTTAGTCTTAAACAGACTCAAGAAACATTTCTCTTCCAACAGAGGTATGTTGAGAGGAACTGTACCTAAATGGTGCCTAGTGTGGCCACAGACATAACAATTTGTCTGGTTACTCTCTTGCACGCTATATTTCATCCATTCCAACCATACATTGAGGTCTGAATACCCTGTTTCAGTGGCTAAAGTATCTTCATAATTTGGGTCACCAGTGGCAGTCATTGTACCAATGATATGAGATCCTGGTTTCAACATCTGTAATGCAAGTGGTAAGTCAGGATACTCATACATATCTACTAGTTTGAATTTACCGAGATATTTGGTGGTCTCCCCCTTAGTCCAAGCACCTATCCAGTATGTGTCAGCATCTATGGGACTAGGATTCTGTATGTTCAGAGTCAGTTGCATACTAAACCCATATACCCCACTATTTAGATATCTGCCTGTCTTTAACAGAGTCAATCGGTCTAGTAGGGGTATCCCTTGGTTGTCTCTTTTAGTAGACGCAATCTGAGGCATGTAATGCCAGTCTGTTCCAGTAGTCCACCATGCGTCATACCATGAGGAACAATCTGTACCAAGGAATTTGTCTGCTGCACATGGGGTTATGGCTTTATAAGGGGAGTTCTTATACAAGTCACACTGTTCTGGGACTGTAGGGCACTCAGCAACATCACAAAAGTCAAATGTATAGGTAGCAACATGTGTATTACGTGAATTATACCAAAATGTGATACCATCTTTACACTTTGTAATGGTTACCTGCTGAGCAATATTCAAAATTATCATGAAGGACAAGACAAACCACTGAATTGTACTCATTGTGTTAGTTCCTGATCATCAGTAGGAGGAACCTTTTTACAATGGGATGCGTGGACCCAAGTAGCTTTCCCTTCCAGCTTAACTGATGTAGCTGTGATCAGCAGCACTTGGAATGGGCCTTCGTATCTGGGTTCCAAAGGGGTTTTTCTCACAAATTTCTTAACCAGGACCCAATCTCCAGGAATTAGTTGATGAGTACCAGTGATTACTTCTGAATCTGGAATAGAAGAGAACACTTGTGCATGGATTTTAGTCAGTGCGGTGGACTGTAATGCCTCAAGGAGCGCAAAGTTGATTTAAGTTGCAATTGCTGAGGAAAGTAGCACCCTAGTCTAGGAGCAGACCCAAATAGGATCTCATGGGGGGACAATGCATGTTTCCCTCTAGGGGTATACCTGACACTGAACAAGGCTATGGGGAGACTTTCAGGCCATGGCATACCAGTTTCTTGTGACATTTTTAGCATCCTAGATTTCAAGGTACCATTCATACGTTCCACCTTCCCACTACTTTGAGGATGGTAAGGCGTATGAAAGGAGAGGGTCACTCCTAGGGCTGTCCATATTTCTTTGGCCAGTACTGCTGTAAAAGCTGGTCCCTGGTCACTCTCAATCACTTCAGGGACCCCATATCTGCAGATAAGCTCTGTTAATAAGCGTTTCACTGTTGTTTTTGCTGTCATGTTTACAACTGGCCATCCTGAGAACATGTCCACGATGACTAATGCATATTCATACCGACCACTCTTTGGCATCTGAATGTGATCAATTTGTATCCTCTGGAATGGATATAATGATTTTGCCAAATGTCTCTGTGGTGGTTTCTCTGTGCGGCCTACGTTGCACTTTGCGCAAATACTGCACAATTTACAGTAAGTGCTTGTCAGAGTAGTGATGTCTGGGGCCATGTAATACTTATTTATTAAGTTATTCATGAGAGTCTTTGACAGGTGTGCTGGTCCATGTGCCCATTGTACTGTTGCTGAGTACAAGCTTCTTGGCAAACACAATCTCAGATTGTCAACATATAGTCCATCTTTCAAAGCTGCTCCTTTTGCTTTCCATTTGTTCAATTCTTCTGGACCTGCCGTCTTTTGCAATTCTTTGAGCAATTTAAAATCTGTTGGCAGAGTCTGCATTGTATAGATGTTTATTTCTCCATCCACCTCTCTCATTTCCATTTCCTGTGTTGTCATTGCTGCTTGTTTAGCCGTCTGGTCTGCTAGATGGTTTCCTCGTGCTTTATCTGAATTTAGCTTCCCATGTGCCTTTACCTTCAATATGGCTACTTCTTTTGGGAGTGCTAGAACTTCTAACAGTTCACGGATGGCTTTATCATGCTTCACTGGAGTGCCTGCAGCTGAATCCTCTGGCTCTCCAAATTACCCCAAAGTCTTGAGTCACTCCCAGAGCATACCTTGAGTCTGTATAGATATTGGCTCGGACTCCTGTCGCAATTTCATAGGCCTTAGTCAATGCAATCAACTCTGCCTCTTGTGCTGACATGGAGGGAGGTAGTGAGAAGGCTTGTATCACATCTTATTCCGTAGTCACAGCGTATCCTGTGTGATATTTTCCATTCTCATCAACATACCTTGATCCATCTACATACAGAGTGATGTCTGGATCTGTCAGGGCAAGTTCCTTTACATTTGCAAGGAACTTGCGTATTTGTGAGTCCTGGGACTGCATATGGGTCTCTGGCTTGTATACTGGGAGTGCTGTTTGCTTGCCAGTGGAGAGTTTTCTTTTCCACTCCTTCCTCTTCCAACTCATCTTCCTCTGCAGATTCCCACCATTTTAATGCAGCTCCCAATGTCTTCCATCCATCCGGTGAAAACTTGGATACTGCAACATGTGGAATTTCTGTATCCCAATTGTAGAGCAATTCTGCTTCTTGTTGGAGCTCCACTGTAAAATCACCTGCTGCATTGTTGTACAATGTCTTTAGTTTTAAGGTGACCTGCTTCAATTCAGTGAGACTTGCTTCGTATTGGAAATCTTGGCCTGGAGATTGTTTATTCCACAGCGTGCAATATAAAGGGTCTTGTGTCTCATCTGTGAGCATCTGGCCGTTTCCACCACCTTCCAGTAGACGTCTTTGTAGATATAGATTGGTTATTCCTGATTCTGGGTTCAAAATCAGGCTGTACCAAAAGTATCCATCTTCCTCATCTCCCCCCCTGGAAATGGTAAGAGAGTGGCTGGATTGAGAACATAGCATCACTGTAAGGTAACATTGTCTGGCAGAAGGAGGGAACATTGCAGACGGAGGTGTCTGGCTGTAGTCATGTGCTTAGGTTGAGTCTGCTGTATGATGGCCGCAATGTCATGTGGTGCAAGAACTGTCAGAGGATAGCCAAGGACTATGTCATTGGTTTTGTCCAGTAAGGCTTGTGCTGCCAATGCTGCTCTGAGGCAAGACGGTCCTCCTCTTGCCACAGCATCCAATTGACATGAGAAATAGACAATAGGCCGTTGTCTGTTTCCATGGGACTGTGTCAAGACTCCCATTGCATGTCCTTCTTTTTCTGACTCAAAGAGCTTGAATGGGAGATCATAGTTTGGTAATCCTAGTGCTGGTGCTATTGAAATAGCTTTCTTCAGAGTGTAGAAATTATGCAGAGCTGTCTGTGTCATCTCATATGGCTCCGTCTTTAACACGTCATATAAGGGTTGCATTAGAAGAGATGCTTCCGGGATCCAAGCTCTACAGTAAGATATTAGACCTAGGAAAGCATGCAGTGGTCTGTGTCCTTCTGGGACAGACATGTCTTCTATTGCTTGTACACGGGCACGTGTAAGATGACGTACACCTTTTGACAAGCAGTGTCCCAAAAATATGACTGTCTGTTTACACCATTGTAGTTTGTCTCTGGATACTTTGCATCCTTGTTCTGCCAAGTGTCTCAGCAAGCTCTCTGAGGTCCTTGTGGCTGTGGGAAGATCTTCAGCACACAGCAAGAGGTCATCAACATACTGCAGCAATACAATGTCAGGATTCGCTTGTTGCCAGGAGTCAAGGATATGGCTCATAGCTTTGGCAAACTGGCTGGGCAAATTTTGCGCTCCTTGAGGCATTACAGTCCATTTGTATTGATTATGATCATGCGTGAAAGCAAACAAATACTGACAAGAAGGGTCAAGGGGAATACTGAAGAAAACATTTGCTAAATCCACTACGGTAAAGTATGCAGCTGTTGGAGGTATTCCAGAAAGGAGAGTATTCGGATTAGGCACTATTGGAGTGTCCAATATGGTTGCTTTATTAACTGCTCGCAAATGTTGTACCATACGGTATTTTACTGGTTCTCCCTTTTTGGATTTCTTCTTTACTGGAAAGAGGGGCGTGTTACATGGTGACGTACATGGGATCAACGCCCCTTGCTGCACTAATCTCTCTATCTGCTGAGAGATCGCATCTATTTGTGCTGGCTTCAGAGGATACTGTGGCTTGCGTGGTAACTCTGCTCCGGGTTTTAGTTTTACTATGACTGGTGGCACCTTTAGGTGTCCAATATCTTCCGGTCCTTGTGACCAGAGCATTGCTGGAATCTTGTCCAAGATATCATCTGGCCCTGTATTACAGATGCTATTGGCATCTATGTGTAGTAATATGGGCAGTGAGCAGAGTGCTGACGTGTCAGTGACTTGTAGAGGTGTAGACACCTGTACGGTTCCATCTGGGGTGAATGAGATGGATGCTTGCAGTCAGGAAAGCACATCTGCACCTAATAAGTTTATAGGGCATGTGGAGGATACTACAAATCTTGCGAGTAGGTCTGGAAATGGGCCTATTTGCATAGGTTGGGTTAAATGGTTGGAGATGGGAACACCATCCACTCCTACACAAGCAACATCAATGTCAGACAGGTAAGATATATCAGGCAGATCTTGTTTTCTTAAAACGCTTCTGGCTGCACCTGTGTCTATGAGAAAGGTTGTGGGAGTTCCCTCTATTGGTATTGTCACAATAGCTTGTGGTCCTACCTCGTCATCCCCTGAAGAAACTGCCAGAATAGGGGACACTGACACAGGCTCACCCCCATCCTATGCTGTAGCTTGAAGTACAGGTGCTGCATTAGTATCATCTGTCTGCTGTCTAGGTCACACTGTCTTGTTTCTCTCCGTGGTGACTCTTCAGAGTTCACCATAAGTACGCTGATGATGCAGGTTGCTTAGCCGCTGCTGTCTCCAGTCCTTTAGCAACCAGCAGTAAGGTGTCTAAAGGTAACACTCTATATTCTGGTCTAGATGTCAACAGACCCTTTTGAAGTGTCTCCTGCAATCCTAGCACGAAAGCTGTACTTAACATCTGCGTGTGTGTTTTGTTATGTGGGCTGAAGCAAAGATCTGTAAATACTTGTGTGAGTCGTGCATGAAACTTTTCTACTGACTCTTCTTTTTCCTGCTTGATATCTTGTAAATTAACTGCTTGATCTGCCAATTTATCCTTCGCCCAATATCTTAATAGTTCACAGAATTGTATACCAGATGTAAAGTCATGCTTTGAGCGATTTGTACCATAAGGATCTATTGCATTCCGCATAATAGGCCAGTATGAATCTCCTGCTTTTATTTCACACAAGCTAACTAGGTCCTCCCACGCTGCTGAGTAAGTCTTTTGGATCTGTGCCATCTTCCTATAGAAAGTCATAGGTTGTTTTTCAGGGTCGGGCAATGTGTTTATAAGGGAGGTGGCTTGTGTCAGGGTAAATGCAACGTACATTAGACTTCCCCTTTTCTTGTTCCTCCTCTTAGATTTCGCTTTTGAATTGGATCTCCTATCTCTCCATTCTTCCACCCCCTCTCCTCCCCTAATGTCGTCATCCCCCTCTTCTGAACTATCTTGTTGGTGATGATGTATGGGCAGAGTTTGCACTTCCAGTGGTGTTCTAGGCTTGGGGAGGGGGGCGAACAGCGGGCTTACGGCAGAGCTGTGTGTACTATGTACACTATGGGGCCCAGCACTTGCTGGTGAATCTTCTGTTACAATTGGTGCCTCCACAGATGGAAATATCGGATATGGGGAATACAGTGTTCCGTCTGGAGTCAATACTGGATACAAGCAAGTGGGATGTGCTGTTGGAGCGGTAGGCGTAATGGGCGGAGCCCCTTGGACAGGTGATGTGACGAGTGACATCATGTTATGATGGGCAATATTCGGGGGTGAGTGCAGCTCCTCCTTCGTGTGTGTGTGGGCGCCATTTTTGGGTTGTGGCTGAATGGAATGTCTTTGTTCTGCAGTATGTAGTAGCTGTGGTGCATTAGGGTGACAGGGTGCTTGTGATATGGAGGGGATGACGGGCGAATTCGGGGAACTGACCACTTCGCATGGAGCATGATACACATACTTTTTCCGTCCCTTCATTTCAATCTCTCTCTCGATCCAACCCTCCTGTGCAATCGCTTTAGCCACCCTGTACCACATCTCATCACTCGGCAACAAACCACAATCTTGTAACTGCCCTTTGTTATCTCTCAACACTTTACGCCACTCTTCTGCCCTCAAATGCCCTCCTACGACACTGGTAATACCACACACTTTGAACATCTTTTTGCATCGACTCACGACAGCCTCACCTCCCCTTTTCTTAACTATATCCTGGGCCAACACGCCCTCACTCAATTTAGCTTGATTCTGCCCCATATCTCTATATGAAGCAAACACGTATTTAGCAGCAGGGGTTTAACGAGGTAGTAATACAGAGAGAGAGAGAGAGAGAGCTAGAAGCTCCGAAGGAGAAGGTCTGACTTGTTTGACTGCTACGAAGGGTTAATTCGTACGTCTTCTCTAAACTCAGACCTTTGTTACCGCCCTCCGGGGGACTATACCTTTGCAGTCTGTAACCACTTACTACTGGTAAGTGATAGCAAGGAGAATAGTGGACAGAGGCATGTAAATCAACAAGACATAATCGTATCACATTTCATATCATCATGCATTAATAACCAGCAGTGACATAACATATAACATTATAATCATCAAACCTTTTCTGCAGAAAACTTTAGATTCAAAGATATGTGATTCGGGATCTTGCACTATTATGTGCTTACAAACCGACACCCTCAGGGCTTATTGTGCTTTACAACACTATCAATCTGCCTCTGAAGTCTGTGTCCCACATACACGTTTAACCACCCGTAGTGAACAATAGACTATATTCATCTATCCAGCATGCATAGACCCCCACACCCCCCCCGGGAAAGTATGCAAAGCAATTCCAATCCCCGGGCCACGTATAAGCACGCTTGTATGTGTGGCTTCCCTGGGTTATGTGCGTCTCTCGGCACAAATCATCCGTCTCCAGAGCCTGTCACACATACACGTGTATGCCCCCCTGAACCACAATATCTAAGAAATCACAATCGTTCAACCATGCTATCAACAGTCACACACAGGCGACAGATATCACTATCTCTTGTACAGGATTCAAATGGACTTGAGGCAAGCTATTACCTGTACTTTGTAACCTCCCCTTACAGCGGAGCTGGACAATGGGCAGAGTCCCAGGAACAGGTCTACGCGGATAAGGTACTAATCATGTCCTTACCGTGTACCGGAGGTGATTAGGTTCCGCCTGTTCCTGTGAAGTCCGTCCGAACTCCTCTTGTCCGCTGTGGTTTGGTTAAACCTCAAGTCCCTGTTCGGGCGCCATCTTTGTTTGGGAAATAAGTATTTCTTAGAGATATCTGTCCCTGGCCAAATTACCAATGTTTATATAGTGTGCACACCTTAGAGAAATAATACACCAACACAGAATTCTGGTATAAAGCTTTTTCTCGCCTAATTTATTACGTCAGCCGTCATTTATATAGTTTTTAGTAATCAGATAAAAGTTACAATTAAGCAAAACATCAGGTTTATAAAGCAATTCATTGGTTATGAGGTGTCCGCTTTTACAGGACCTCGATCAGGTATTGGGTTAATACATTAAGGAGTCTCCAAGACTCATCCCACAAGGGGATGAGTCTTTCTCCACATTGGTCAAGAGATCAAGACAAAGGGAAGATGGCGTTTTCCTTCTGGTGTCTTCAAGGTGCGGTCGCTGTCGTCATCCTTGTTAGACCGGAAGTAGTGCCAGCGCCATTTTGTAGGTGGAAGCAGTGAATCCTCCATCTTAGAGCTCCCAATGATTCAGCATTTATTAGTAAAACTTGGTTATATGATAATGCTGCAAAGATCAGATATATAAGTAGGTGCACGAATACAGTTATGCATTTTGTGCTGATCCTAATCCATAACACAGGTGGACATCATTTCATTAATTATGTGACTTCTGAAGGTAATTGGTTGCACCAGAGCTTGTTATGGACTTCATAACAAAGAGGGTGAATACATACACACATGCCAATTTTCTGTTTTCTATTTCTAAAAAATAGTTTTATATATATATATTTTTTTTTCATTTCACTTCACCAACTTAGGCTATTGCGTTCTGATCCATCACATACAATTCAGATTAACAAAACACTGAACTTAAGGCTGTAATGTAACAAAATAGGTAAAAAGTCAAGGTTTTTTTTTACTTTTGCAAGGCACTATATATATATATATATATATATATATATATATATATATATATATACTGTACATGTATACATACAGTATATAGTACCCGTTGACTTTTTGGCTCCATTTGCGGGTTACGGGCTTGAACGCCAGTGAATTTGTTTCCATTTAATTCCGTGATTGGAACGTAACAGTTACAGGCTTGACAGATCAAAGGATTTGCTTGCACGCAAGTCAAATTCACAAGTTCCGTTGCCTTTTCTCTCCCTAAAACCACAAGTCATTGGTGAGTTGCTTAACAGGGCCAATTTAATAACCGCAAGTCTTGCGGGCTACGTTACAGGCTATAGTTTTACAATTAATAGGGCTAATAGTCTACTAATTTCTAAGACTAGATCACAAGGAAAAGATGTAACCAGATTTGTGGGTACATTTAATTCCCAATTGAAAGACATTTGGGGAATTTTAAACAAACATCTGGATATTCTCAGGACTGACAATACCCTTAGGGGATATTTAGGTGAACGGAATCAAACGAGTTGGAGAAGATCTCAGAATTTGGGAAATATCATAGCGAAGAGTCACTTTACCAGGAAAATTAGAAGCCACTGCAAACCCTTACCCATAGGGACATACAGGTGTGGTCACTGCACCTTTTGTACATATCTGATGATCTAATATTAGGGAGATAACAGACTGATTGGGTAATAAACATCTGGTCCGTAACTTTTTAAACTGTAACATAAATCTTGTGTACTTTTGTGTATCACCTTATTGAACTGTATCTCTGTACAGCTATGATAATCTGTTCCCTCACACTACATCTGAGTATAATATAGATTATCCTAATCTTATATTTGGTTGGTTGGTCATATATCTGGGATCTATATTTCCCTATTTTCATGTTCTTACACTGAATATGAATAAAAGACTAGATATAATATAGGGTACATATCTTTTTCAGCACAATATACCCACTTACTTACTTTACTTACCTTTATGCCGACAGTGTCTATTTGTAGCATAATCAAGCTGTTCGTGTGTGGATTGAGTTAACATCTAGTGGGAATTTGGTCTTTGTTTACACATAAGTCATCACCCCTGGACATGAGACTATATCGCCACAATCCAGAAAATTATAGTGCATGCTTTACATTTGTATATTGGGTGATAATGGGAAGATCATTAATGTTATGTGCCATTCTGCTAATATGATATCGGCTTAGGTAACTTTACCCTAATATTCCAATTAATACTTGCCAACCTTAATGCTTATTGAGATCATATCTAGCATAATATTTTTTTTTATATAAGGAGGAACTTGACAACCGAGTGTGAATTCGGCTTTGACTACATACATAAGCTACATTCCTTGGACAGTACATATATGTTTATATCATCACTACCTATAGAACTATAGTGCATAGATATCTTGCATAATGAGGAACATTTGAATATTTGGTGTAAACAGAAAGACCATTTTTTACTAATTGTACCTGTCATTCTGCTATCATAATATGGGTCTAGATAACCTTACCTGGATACTATAATTATGTCCATTCATGTTATGGGTACCAAAATGGCTACCCCAATGTATGGCTGACCTAGAATGTACATTCTTATCTATATCCAATCACAAACCTTACAGGTAATTCTGCTATATAGATGATCATATGGACAGAGGGAGAAATTATGTGTATATAGAAAATCCACAGACAGATGTAGCTACCTTTACCGCTCTAGTTTCCATGCCTCCCAAACTAAGCAAGACATAATACAACATGAAGCTATTACATACCACTGTGTATGCTCAAACACTGCGGGCTCTGATAAACACCTTAAAGCAAAGTTTGAATCTTTCAGACAGAGGGTACATTGGGGAAACCAGACAAAAAATGCATCATAGGATGAATCTAAATAGACATTCTATGAAAACAGCACAATGAAGACATTTATTGTACCCCAATTGGACACCAATTTAGCCAGAATGATCTCTCCATCAAAAACCTAAAAATCTAGAACATACAGGGGAAAAAAGCATTTAAAATAATAATGATCACATTATTCAACACTAACTTAATATGGAATAGGTTTTTCTAACACATTATCACAATTTCTTGTGTTTGTGCCTCAATATTTCTCATGTTTTATGTCACTGTAACAGGCTTGTCACTCTTGAAGTTTCTGTCAGATTGGAAGGATTTCTCTGCGGACTGCAGTGTTCTGTTTTTTCATGTGTATATTGATCTATATGTGTACATACTATGGTCTCCATTCAATTGAGCAAATTTTAGTTACAAGAGCCCATAATGGAGCCCATCAAATAATTTGCAATTCAATTGGCTGCTTTTAGAAAACCGCAATCGGTTTGTAGGTTAGATGCGCAAAATCACTGCGGTTGTCAAAATCGTAACTCCGCCTTTTATCTTTCAAGCCCGTAATGTTACAATCGCAATTGCTACAATTCCTCAAGCCCGCAATTGCCTTCAAATTCGTCAATGGCAAATGTAGAAGAAAATCCTATGAGTACCAGGTAGGACTCACAAGGGGGTTAAACACCTGTTCGTAGTACTGTAAAAGCAAAAAAAAAAATCAACACTGCACCTTAAAAACCAGGAAAAGCAATGAAAAACATTCAAATAATTGCACAACATTCTCAAGCTCTCAAATCTGTAATGAAAAAATTATTATTTTACGTTTTATTTCCGTCATATCAATCTCTGTAATCAAGGAGTTAATACATATCAGACCACCCACATGGACTAGAACAGTATCATCATTAATTTTTATTATTTTGTACATTGTACATTGTATTTTGTACATTCTGTACATTGCCGGAGTCCGATCGCCTATTGGACTTCTAAACGCTAGTTGATTGATGTTTAAACATCATGTTTTACTGATGTCATGATGACAATCTCATTTACTATAGGCTGGTTCTAAATTGGTAGTTACGGCTTTGCTTAATTAATCATGCTCATGCTCTGAAATACTACTTACGGGTGCATGGTTTACAGTTTTGGCTTTCAGCCATGTAGCTGTGGGCGTGTTCAACTGAATTGATCTGTAACTGTTGCAATTGAATGGAGGCCCATGTGTGTATGTTTCCTATACTGTGTTGATTTCCCCTATATATACTGTATTTACCTCATGATGTCAGATGCTGTTTCCACTCTCTTTCCATCACTGTTTACATTCTTGCCAAAAGTTCAATTTCTTGTCAGTTTTTCTTCAGACTTGATAAAGAGAAGTCTTATTCCTAAATAGTTTGTCACTATAAATAACATTTTTGACCAATAAAAAAGGTATCACTATATAACGCATTACTCATTATTCCTCTAAATTACTGGATATTCACAGCTACAGGTGTGGGGATAGGCTTTATATATATATATATATATATATATATATATATATATATATATATATATGTATATATATATATATATATATATATATATATATATATATTTGTAATTTATATATAAATTATTGACAGTCATAGTCCAGTCAGCTAGAATCAACATGTCTCAATCGTCTTTGCAATGGAAGAAAAATAACTATATAACTAACATAGTGATAATATTGGAAATATAACACTTTCTCACACAGCATTACTACTCCCATATTTGTACCATACTGCCATACCAGTTTAAAAGTTACTAAAAATGGGGATGTGATTGGGTTCAAATCCAAATGTTCCATCTCAAAGTCTAGTCAATTAACTACTAGGCTAAGTCTCTGCATAACCTGCACACCTGACTTTCATTTGTACCACACAATATTTCACCCTGTAATTGATTGTTCAGAGTACATATGGTGACTTTAATTTAAAAAGGTTAGTCTGTCAAATAAACTTGCATTATTTGTTCCTGTGTCTCGTTATAGGTATCCACTGATGAACATTAATGTGCTGACAAACTTGTCAACTGAAGAAGTAATGTTTGCATTGACATCACAACAGTAAAGTCTAACTAGTGGACATCACATACATTTCAAAGCTGGAGTCTACAATTTTACAATAAGTGTTGGAGTTTCTACTACCTGGCTGTAGGGAAGTCTTTTCCAATGCTTACAAAGAACTGCTTATCGCTGCTTCTTTGGTTCTTTTTCGATGGAGGTCTCATAACACCGCTGCAATCACAATATCCACCACAGACTTCAGCATCCAAGCAGAAAGAAAATGTTATCATCTCAATGCCTGGAAGGAGGTCAGCTGCTCAGCGAGTCAAGCGTGGCTGGGTATGGAATCAGTTCTTTGTGCTTGAGGAATACATGGGTTCCGAGCCACAGTATGTGGGAAAGGTACAGTTCTCTATTTTTTCATTATATGACATTTTTATATATTTTTACGCCTTTTATCTGATGACATGTGCACATAGATAGACAAGAAATATGGGATGCATAAACTATACCACAAAGAGCATAGAGAGTCTAAGAGTCCAGATCTAAGCTTAAAGGACCACTTTTTGATAGTGATAGTTAATAGTGGGTAAGATTATTGAACAGTTTATACATATATATATATATATATATATATATATATATATATATATATATATACATATACATATATATAAATGTGAACAGTTAATATTGCTGAGAAAAATATCAATAATCTCAGATACGTGGTTGATACTACTCTGATGGCTGAAAGTGAAGAGGAACTAAAGAGCGTGTTGCTAAGGGTGAAAGAATAGTGTGCAAAAGCTCCTCTGTTTCTGAGAAATAGATGGAGAGGTAGTGAAGACAGTGGCAGATTTTATTTGCCTGGACTCCAAGTTCTCAGCTGATGATGACCTCAGCCATGAATTAAATTAAATGAGCATAGTAGAATTGACGCCTTTGAATAGTGGTATTGGAGAAAACTGCTTAGAATCCTTTGGACTGCAAGAAGATCCAATCAGTCAATGCTACAGAAAATCAAGCCGAACTGTTCACTGAAAGATTTGATCATGAGGCTAAAACTCAAAAATTTTGGCCACATCATCAGAAGACAGGATTCCCTGGAGAGGAGTTTAATGCTGGGAAAGATTGAAGGCAAGCAAATAAAGAGATATTAGAGGCGAAGATGGATAGCTGAGGCACAGTTAGAAAATGATACTACATGTACAAACCTATTATACAAATACATGGTTAGTAATGTAAATGACTGGTCACAACTCATGCAACTAATGGTCAGAATTTACCCTTCTGAGGAATATTTTTGTCTTATCACTAGATGGTAGCAGTACATTTATTTTGCAGAACACCTAGGCCCAAGATGAATTTATCAGCTCTTCTACTGTGATGCTCCCCAACCTACAGCTAGTAAGGTTTACCGTTTCTTGTACCACAGATTCACCAAACTTTTCTACTATTTTTTATTGGGTTAGGACTAACAGGATACTGTACAGTAGTACTTACCTGGGTCCGTGTGCCAATCCTTTTTGTGAAGCCAGTTTTTATAGATGAGTCTTCTTAGTCAAGAATGACACAGATCTGGTCCAATTAAGCCAGGGGTCTCCAAACTCGGTCCTGGAGGACCGCACTCAGGCCTGGATTTGTGGATATCCTTGCTGCAAGCAGGTGAGACTAATGTTTTTTCAGTCATCCTGATTAACTCACCTGTGCACAGAAATTAAATCCTCAAATCCAGGCCTCAGTGCGTCCCTCCAGGACTGAGTTTGGAGGACCTCAAATTAAGCAGAAGGGATTAGATCATATGTATAGGAGCCCTTTCACATCAATGGTGACCCAAGGAGGACTCAGCTTGCTGTCTTCCGGTTACAAACTTATATGGCAAATCATATTTAGGAATATGTTACACTTGTGATTGGACAACAAGAATTGAGAAATAGTAATAGTCATACATGATTGGCTTATAAATATGTGACATTAGCTAATAGTTATTATAGACTTTGCTGTGCTGGATCTGTTATTCTGGTACATGTACCTTGCACCCTAAAAATAAGAATAGATAGATATAAATAACTACCCCCAAGGAGTGAGAGTGAGTATGGCAGCATTTCTGAGGAACAAAAAGGGAACTACTGTCTGTGTCAGCTTTTCTGAGCAAAAAGAAAAGAAAAATGCTGTGAGCTATTTAAGACATACAACAGAATAAGAATAAGATTGGAGGTAGTAAGCCATCTTAGAAGACCTAGAGGCTGTGTGCAGCCTGTTTACAGGTCACTCTAGCATTATGCTATCACCTGATATTGGGGACATTTTGAGTACTATGATGGCATTGCTCTGTGGTTTAGATTTACGTGTGGGATGTGTTAGCTCAGGAGTGATTTCCAAGCCCAGGCTCTTCCTTCTCTATCCAAAATAAATTTTTAACCATTGTGAACTTGTATAATAGAAGACTGGCTTCACTCAAACATGACTGCAACTCACATATCTAATTCACTCTTTGATTCTTCCAAACAAACAACATCCATCAGGACTGCTCCTTTTGCGAATTACAAAGAAAAAACATCAGTAGGTTTGTGTTGATTGTTGGATATTTATGATAATATATGAATATATGGATGTTATACAGTACTAGCGATTTGCCCCTCAAAACATGAAGGCAATACAATTGTAAGGCAGGTAATACTGTTTGCCACAGAATGTAAGGCTTTTAGTCCTCTGAGTACCTTCGGCGCTCATTGGGTGCCTCTTCCCTTGTGTACTTTTGCTCCTCTGAGCACCCTCTGCGCTCATTGTAAGCTCCGCGCTGAGAGCCTCTCCCCTGTTTTTTATTTTAATATAAATCATTTTTTTTGTAAAAATTAATTAATTAATTAAAAATTAAATTAATATACTTTACCTATTTGTAATTAATATATCTAGCAATCAATATGCTGAAGAGCTAGCAATCGCTGTTGTTTTTCCTGCAGCATACCATGTACATTTGGCCTGTTGGTGACCTGAGGAGAAAGTGTCAGCAATGTGTAAAATGTGCAGTCTAAATAGGCTGCGTGCGCGAGGGCAAATCATATGTTTAGATGTGTAAAGCGACATTTTAGATTTGTAATGTTATTAGTTGTAGGGTAGTGTTGTAAAATGGCGGCGATTGTGTATGTGTTACGCAGGTGTGGAGCATTTTACGTTCTTCCGAATAGTGTATTTTGTACCTCGTAAGTTCCTGGGTAAAAGTCGTATGTGCCTGGGGGTGTTTTGCATGCTTAGGGGACTTAAATTTGCGTGCAACCTGACACCCAAACGTCCTGGCTGTCCTCCCTGGCTGTGTGTGATGTTTTTGGCATGATTCTTTTTTTTTTTGTATGTTTTTCCTGTTTTTTACTGTGTGCGGTTCAGCCTTTAACTTCGTATTTTTTGTGGGTCGTATTTTTTTTCTGTAAGTGGCAGTTTCCTTTTCAAAGTGTCTTGGCTTGTAACAATTATCTATCATTCATTTTGTTTTCTTGGAAGGAAGGGTTAAATGAAGTAACCATAGAACCCAGTTATTGGTCCTGAGATGATTTTGTTTCCTTGTTCCAGATACCTTTTCTACTTGAGAGTAGGGAGTATAAGTCCAACAAAGAACCAGTTCAAATGGTCAACATGAAGTTTCTCAAAAAAAGGAAACTTTACCATCTTATACCCACAGAATAGAATTAATTTCCAAAGTTCACATTTGATGCAAAGAAGAATAACAATAATGTATAGTCACTCATTTTTTTCATACAGTGCAGCTTCAAAGGACAGAATAGTTATGTCAGAAATTACATAAGCAAAAAAAGACTTATTAAACTGACTCTAAGCAATCATCTTAATTAAAAATACCAGATACCACTGACTATACTAAAGGCAGAATACCAATATAAATAGTGATTAGCTAAGCCTTATAAACTGTCACTTACTCCAGCTTCAAAGAACAATGATACAGATGATTAGCCATTCATATATTTATGTTGTCAATGACAATATTTTACTACAAATTGCATATATAATGTGATGTGTGAAAACGGCAGTATTATTATGTACTATGTATAATATTTTGTATTGTCAAATATAATGGGATAACAATTAATGCCTGCACAGGATTGACCCATTATGCAAATTTCACAGCTCATTTGTCTTTGATAAAGGAAATAATTACTAATTATTAGCACAAATTATACATGACAAGAAATAAATACTTATTCATTTAACTTGATTTGTAAGTATCTGCTTCATGGCTAGCACCAAGAGAATTTAATATGCTATAGCACTGTCGCAGATGAATAGACACAGATTATTTCTTTTGTTGCAGAATTTTTACTACTGACTAAAAGATTTCAGTGCTGCAAAAAGTGTATTGAAACATTTATTTTTTCGGCAAAGCCATTACCATTATGTTACTTAATCAACCAAATGTCATTTAGGATTCCAATATTTAGTGAAGAAATATTTTGGGAAATAATACAATAATAATTAAAAATAAATAACATGAATAAAATAAACCTTTGTATACACTGTACTATCATATTGCATTTTTACATCATTACATTTTTTATTTTGTATTTTACTGTATGCTACCATTATATATATATAAATATATTTATATATATATATATATATATATATATATATATATATATATATATATATATATATATACCACCCTCCCTTCAATTCTCTTCCTTTGAAGTTCACACTGTCTACCTCTTCTCACCCATCTCTCTGGAAGTAGCTGTAATCTATAGCCCACCTGGACCAGCCTCTCAATTTCCGAATCATTTTGGCTCCCTCACTTTCTCTCATTCAAAGTACCTTCACTCATTCTTGGAGATTTCAACATCGCCACTGACAAACCCACCTCCCCAACCGCTACAACTTTTATTTCACTTATCTCTTCCCTTGGTCTCTCACAATGTACAGAATTCCCAACTCACGCTAATGGACACTCCCTTGACCTTAGTTTTACCAATCTCTGCACAACCTCCAACCTTATCATTACCTCACTCCCTCTATCTGACCACACCTCCTTACCTGCAGCCTTACAACACCTCCTGCAAACTGCCCTACTACACTCCCTGCCCCCAAAACCTGTGAGCACTCAGTCCCCTACACCTTTCCACTGTGCTACAACCTCCTTTTCTGTCCCCCCACCACGCTCACCTGCCCTAACACTGCCACCAAGCAATACAACTTGACACTATCTTCCAAATTTGACACCCTGGCTTTAACAACCACCAGCAAATGCCCTAACTCTCATTTTCAACCACGACATACTATACTAACACTACATCCAGAGGTGTTCCCGCACTGCCGAACAACAATGGAGGAAATCTTGCACCTCTGCCGACTTCCTCCATTACAAGTTTATTTTGCGCTCAAACTTCTCTGCCCTTAATCTTGGCTAACAACACTACTTCTCATCTTTTATGTCAACTCTATCGTCCAGCCCTAAACATTTGTTCTACACTTTCAACACTCTTCTCTGCCCACCTTCTGCACCTTTCTGTCTCACAGCTGAAGACTTTGCCACCTATTTTAAAAATAAAATTGAAATCATCCAAATCAAACTCTCCTCTGAGTGTGGCCCTAACACATCCACCTCTCAATAAAACAACAGCTCTTAGCCTTTACCCTACCCAATTCCCACATCCATCATGGACTCCTTTGACCCTATAGCTGAGGTTAAGGTCTCTAGTCTACTTTCATCCTCTCACCTTACAACTTCTCCACATGACCCCATTCTTTTACAACACCCCTCTCTACCACACTTATACCTGCCCTCATACATATTTTTAATCTTTCCCTAACACTGGCAAGTTTACTTCTTCTTTAAAACACACCATAATGACACCCATTCTTAAGAAACTTACATCTGACTCAGCTACTCCATCTAACTATCACCCTATCTCTCTACTTTTCCTGGCTTCAAAAGTGCTTGAGCAACTTGTTTACAATGGCCTTACCAAATTTATTTCCTCCAAGTCCCTCTTTGACCCCCTTAAATTCTGGCTTTCGACTTTGTTCATTTGATTTTAAGCTCAAAGACAGGGCCCTCCATTCTTTTTTTCTTCATTGTGTTAGCACTATGGAATTTGTTGGCACGTTACAAATAAGGGAAATATATATATATATATATATATATATATATATATATATATATATTAATATTAATATATATATATATATATAATATATATTATCTCTTGTTTATATAGCGCCAACACATTACATAGCTCTGGGGTACAGTATAACGTGTATGACAATATATAATTTGCCTACCCTGCCCTTGAGCTAACAATAATAAACATTAAACTTTTATACAAAGTGCCATGCACGACTGAGAGTTCGCAAACTTACAGAC
Organism: Discoglossus pictus; assembly: GCA_027410445.1. Classification (NCBI taxonomy): domain Eukaryota; kingdom Metazoa; phylum Chordata; class Amphibia; order Anura; family Alytidae; genus Discoglossus; species Discoglossus pictus. The sequence continues at coordinate 202,260,148 of CM050166.1, forward strand.
TAAAGAAGTAATGAAACAAAAGGGAAGGTAATTAAAAGGCAGAAAATAGGGCTTGGAAAATAATTGAAAAGAGATTTGAGAGTTAATAAATTATTAAGTCTGTGGATGTATTAGCTGTAAAGAATGTGTGGACAGGGTAGGTGGAAGGAATTCAAAGGCAGAAGGTGATGGTTTGTAAAGGCTGTATGTCTGGAGATATAAGAAACAAAGTTGAATGTAACTGGAAAGATGACAGTTGGTTAGTGTTCCTGATCAGTTGGATGGTATGAAACCCAGTGTCACTGGCTAAGCACATGTAGAAGCATATACTGGTTAAATGTGGCAAACTATTCAAAACCTAAAATAACAATAATGTTAGTAATTAGTAAAATAAAAATACTATTAATGTATATATATATATATATATATATATATATATATATATATATAATGATATCAGTGTGGTACCATCGAGTCTAAAGGACAAGTGGATGAACATAGTGGGAAGTGGAGGGACATGTTATCCTGTAGTATATATATATATATATATATATATATATATATATATATATATATATATATATAGATATATATACAGAAAATGAATAGTACATTTATGATTCTATTTGAATGTCTAAAAAGTAAGTTAATACACTTATTTCTTGCTCAAGTTTCTCAGAAATACAGCTGATGCACTGCACTCTGGGAAACTGGGCAGGGACATGCAAACGAGAACACAATGCACTCTCAACCTATTAAAAAAAAATACTATTTTATGATCAATGAAAAATGGAGGTGGGGTTTCAAAGTCTTACGGGGCTCAATTACGAGTTACGATCGGACCCACATTCCAGACATAGTGCAATATTGCTAATGCCATAAATATGATATTCTATTACATGAGAGTTCCATTAAATGTATTAGCACGTTGATTGCCGGGATCGATAAAACACAAAAATTAAACATGGTATAAAGTATTTTGGGCCGATTTGCAGGCTTGAGAATGTTGTGCTATTAATTCTAAGACTTAACATCACGTTCCCTTTCATTATATGTACAGTAGTGTGTGTATATGTGCATTTAAAGTGCTACGGATTGGACTTTACTCCCTTGCGGGTCCTCTCTAGCACTCGTTGGCTTCTTTGCTCCATTTCCGGGTTATGGTGTTGAACGCCAGTGATTTTGATGCAGTTTAATAGCGCAATTGTAATGTAGCGGTTACACAAGTTGAACTCTCACATCCGTAGGGTGGTTTGGTGACACTTAATCCCGCGACACTTAATCCCGAGACAGTTAATGCCTGACACTTAATCCCGTGACAGATAATCCCATTGACACTTAATCCCGCGACACTAAATCCCTCCCGCGGAGAAGAAAGAAATAAGAAGAATGCAGAAAGTCATATCTTTCGGAGGCGGTGGTAGAGGTATCAAATTCGGAGCAGACATAAATTTCTGACGCTTTCATTGTAACGTTCTCTTTAGGGATGTTTTCTTTGGTAAGGCCATAAGTACGCCACTATCAAGATGCGTACTTACTTCTCCAATGACAGCTTTTGGTGTTGCCGAAATTTGTCCCATCTTGTTTTTCATATCAACGACAGCCTGCATCGCTAAGATAGACTCCTTGTTTCCGTCGTGATTGTGTTCAGCATCGCAACCGTATATAAGTTCATCGTTCTTGGTAGCAATACGTGCACGGCATCTGGTTTTCTGATGAAGTTTGCAACGCCAATGAATTGTCCCATTCGTACACTCCCTATGTTTGACGAATTCATATTGCTTGTGTAGTAAAGACTGCTTGCCTTTCGACGTTGTACCAAAAGTGATCTTATCAGCCATAGGCTATAATTTTTTTGTCAACTTTACAGTTACGATATTAACAATAATATTAATATTATTATTCAATTAATACTAGTCCAAGTGAGTTAGCCAAGAAACTCTCTGATTTATATAGTGGGAGTTATGGTGCTTTTCTTAATTCGCGGGATTAAGTGGGATTAAATGTCACGGGATTAAGTGTCAGGCATTAACTGTCGCGGGATTAAATGTCGCGGGATTAAGTGTCCGTACACCCGTAGGGTTTTCTCCCTCCTACCTCATCTGCGGGCTGGTTTAAGAGGCCAATTTAATAGCCGTAAGTCTTGCGGGCTACGTTAAGAGCTACGGTTTTACACGTTAGGGGATTTTAATGTGGCTAATAATTAGTAAAACAAGGGTTGAAAAATTTGCTTTTAATCTTTATAAAAATTGCATTTGGAACAAATTTAGGACTTGATCCTGATTTTAAGCTGTATAAGCATCAACCAGTAGACAGAGTAACTGATCTTTTCCATAGAGCTTCATATCTCGATCATTGTAATTCTATGACTAACATTAATTAGTCACTCAGATGGCAAACCCTTTTTTTTCTCCCAGAACAGTTTACAGAGTAATTAAAAACATATTTTGAAACCCTCAAAGCACTCATTTTACATTCAAACAAAACTATTGCAATATTTCCACCAAACCATTTAAAAACATGCTTGCAAATGTGTGACATATGTATCAATTAATTGTGAAAGAAATGTATAACAGTTTACATTTTCTGCCATATATTTAAAAGAATAAGTATTAACCATTACAAAAAAAAATCTGTTTCATTGCATGACAATGAATGCTGCAAACCGTTCTTTCTAAAAATGTATCTGGTACATTCAGAAAGTTGATTATACCATAAAGCTCTCTGATAGACCTCAGTTAAGACTTAGCAAGAATAGGGTCCTGATTCTGTTTTAAAGCTAAATTCCCAGAGTTTCAAAATATTTTTCATTAACCTTTTGTAGTACTTATTTTTTAGGAAGAAAAAACATAATTTTATATTGTTTAAAACCCTCTGTTTTAAATGCATGTTATTACATTTGGGGCTAGAATATTAATTAGAAAAATTAATTTTCATATGAAATATTTTATTAATCTCATATAAACGTTATATTACTTGATAGAATGATAAGCAAGAGAAAATAAAAGATACAGTAACACTTTGTATAAACAAATGAATTCCCAGTGCCCTGCAGTTTCTCACTGTATATATCTCCAAATGAAACCACTAATAATGCACTCCATGGAGTGACATACAGATATACCACATGCTATTATACCTACTGGTGCATGCTCCCAGCATATGCTTAAGTGCTAGTAGGTGAAGCCTACATTAAAAGAACATCAGGAGAGAGAACAGGGAATGGTGCTATTTTGCACATTTACACACTCCAGTAGCTGCAATGATGTTTCCTTCATCTGTACTGAGAATATACCTATGTTCAAATTGTCAATTAAAAATGCAGGGGAAATACTCAATGATTTCAGTTTGCCAAATTTCTTTCTGTTTTTCAGTTTCCTCTCATTATTTTTAACAAACAAAAAACTGCATTTTATGGCATATTTTCTATGTTCATATTTTGAGCTGTTATAAAATTCATATAAATTATTCAATAAAGGTAGGCACATTGATATATATATATTGATTTTAAAATGTCATGAAAGGAGGATCATGATTGAATATGAATTTGAATATTATATTTCATTTTTAAATCATGTGAAAACATGAAATATATCCCTGCATTATTACAGATTTAAAAGTTAAAAGCTCAAAGTAATGGATAACTGCATCAATAAATAATCTAATAATTTATAATAAAGCAAATAAATTACTGGACAATACTATTCAGATCAATTGACCTTGAGTCAACAATATGAGAACTATGGACCATATTCATGAATATGTGTAGAAATATTATATCAAAGAAAATTGTAACATTAGTGAAATGTTAGAGAAAACTTGAAGTTTTGTGAACATAGCCTCATATCTCAGGTACTCTATATTGTGAGAGAACATGAGCCAAGAAGTCTTTGGAATTTCTCAATACTGTATCCAGGGCTTGTCAATATGCGGATTTGGGTTCAAGTCAGAATCTCCCATATCTTCTGGATCTCCACATCTTTTATTACATTTTCTTTATATTCTGCCTAATGATTCCATGCGTTTAACTATACTATTAGTTAAATATATTTTCTGTAGTTATAATTCCCTTTAATTTCCTGTGCTAGTTTAAATGCCGTTATACTAAAGCATTTCTCTATAGGTAAAAAAAAAAAGAATATGGACTCAAGACCTTGCCATTTTTAAAAATAAATTTGGATTTTGGAAAACAATGACTACTCTCAGTCTATACTTTATGCTTATAAATCAGATAAGTCATGGAGAGAGTAAATTACAAGCATGCATCCAGTTACAATTGGAGTTATTTGAATCCAGTTAATAAACACTACAAAATAATTCTCAAACCAATTTGAAGAAATAACAACCACTTATGAGCCTAACAAATTGGAAGAAATATGGATTCTTAACTTAATATAAACTTACAGCCTTATTAAATTGCAATTCAGCAAATTCTAAAGGGCTCTATATAAGCACATAGCATATTTTTTGCAGACGTTTTTAGTCAGTGAACTTCTATCCTAAAGCAAGATCTACACAAACTAAAAACTTCTGTAAAAAAAATATGTTATGTGCTTATATAGAGCCCTTTAGAATTTGCTGAATTGCAATTTAATATGGCTGTTAATATATAGTCAACATTTCTGCCTCTACGTGGGCAATATCAAGATCTTTGGTGAAGGCCTTCATAACAAAACCGAAGGTCTCAAAACATTAAATGTAGATTGAAGATGCATGTGTACCAATAGCTTGGATTGTGTAAGCCCAATTATTGACTACTTTTCCTTTAATTGCTATTCTTTATATTCAAAGTGCCAACATTTTCAGTATCTATGTAGAGCAACTATAATGAGATAACAAATGATAACATTACAGAAACTACAAAGAAAATACAATACAATAAGAGATTTGATGCAATGAGATTGAGGCCTCTGATGGAAGAGCCTAAAATATTTTCTTGCATATAACAGGGGAAACTGTTTTTTTGTATAATTTGTTATACCAAGAACATGTACATTTGTTTATTATGGTTTTGCATTTACATAAAAAAAAATTTAAGTTTGATTCCTAACTCCACACTAAGACTGATTCCAAAAAGGGATGCATCAGTTTCATTATTTTGTTTCCAAAATGATAATCTGCAATATGAGACACTATATATAATATTTTATAGTTTTTAAGTGTTAATCAGATGATATTTTACAACCTCGTGATAAAGGGTAGGCCAATCAAGTTATTCTTGCTTCCCATAAATCAGATATGGCTTTTCATTTCTAGAATGCAAATACATATTCTATAAAGGAATTTTTAGTAGTAAAGTTAATACATAGGTGAAACCTGATTTAAGTTGAAATAATGTATATTCCAATTATACTTTGGGAACCAAATAGCATGCAGAGTAATATCTATTTTTTTTCTAAATCTGTCATTGCTCTAAATTTATCATAACTGTAAGTAAAACATCAAACTACAAAATATTATTTACTTGAAAAATGTAGCACTATATTGATATTGTACTCTAATTAGCTACAGGATTGAGAGAATTATTATTCCCAGAGGACCGAGTGAAACATTAATTATTTATCTACTCCTAAAAACTCTCTGTAATACTGAATGCCATAACTCTTCCAACTCTTCTCACAACTAAACTATCCTTAATTGAACTCACTATCAGCTCACCCCAACCTTCTAACTAACTCACTCCCCAATTGACCTAATTCTAAATAATTACTTCATTAACACAGCTGTCAATGGTATAAAACAAATAACTGCAAAACAACAAGAGTCAAATAAAGACAATTACAACTGAACAAGAATTTTAATTGGTCAATTAGTGCGATTTTTAACCAAATATGCCTAAAATGTTCTGAGAAGAAAAAAATAATCAGCTCTATCAAAGAACAGACATTAAACATATTAACAAGACAGTAGAATATAGACAACACTGAAATCACAGAAGTTATCCCCAAATAAAGAAGTATATTTTATTCTTCTCAGTGAACTGGATATAGCATGGTCGAAAATAATTGGCCATTAGTTCGATAGACAATAATACATCATAAATTAATAAATATCAGAAGTGATATATGGAGCCACATTAAATTCCAAGCCAGTAACTCCAGCGTGAAGCTCGTAAGGGCTGCGGGCTTGAAATGTGGCCGAGTTCCGGTGCTATTAAATTAGAAAGGCTGCGAGCTACGAGCTGGAGACGGAAAACCGTAAACCATTTTTTGACTGTCGGATTTGTGGGCTGGAACGTAATCAATTAAGCAATCACGTAGTTACGGGTTTAGATGGAGCCAATTGAAGCAGAGATTGACAGCATTGCGTCACAAGAAAATAGAGGATGGATTTCAAAGACATACGGGGTTCAATTACAAGCTATGAGCGAACCCACATTTTATTCAAAATGAAATATTAATAAAGCCGCAAATATGATATTCTATCACATGCGAGTTACAGTATATGTATTAACACACTGATTGCCGGAATCGATATAACACCAAAAATATACATGAAATTAAATAATTTTTTGAGCCGATTTGCGAGCTTGAGAATGCTGTGCTATTAATTCTAAGTTCTAACATCACTTTCCCTTTTAATATTAGTACCGTAGTGTGTTTTCATTTGTATTACAAGTGCTATGTATTGGACTTTACCCCCCTTGCTGGTCCTCTCAAGCACACGTTAGGCTTTGGGCTCCATTTGCGTGTGACTTTGTCAGTGACTTTGTTGCAATTTAATAGCATGATTGGAAACGTAGTGGTTACAGGCTTGGCAGATCAAAAGATTTACGGCCGCGAAGTTCAACGTTGCTCAACACGTAGGCTTTTTTTCGGCCTTGCTGCAGCTTAACCCGCAATTCATCTGCGGCCTGCGTTACTGGGCTAATTTAATAGCAAAAAGACCTAAGATCTACGTTACCGGGTACGTTTTAACATGTAGCCCGAATTTAATGCGTCTCATTGTCTGTATAACTAGAGTATATTGTATACTGATGCCGGTGACTCAGATTATTGCGCCAGCAACTATAAAGTAACATAATTATACCAAAAAAATGATCACTATCTAAGTTCAAATGGTAGAACATGATACATACAAGGCTTAATTTAATTTAACTGCTGCTAGAGGGTTCAGTAGCTTGCAAGACCCCCTTTTGCAACATGATACAGATAAAACTATGTGAACCTGTGATCAAATCGATCATCAGTTAGAGAGAAGCATGGGAATATGTTAAGGAAGCTTGCCATCAGACAATATATCAATAAAGAAAAGGCTAAACGCCACTGATCCGTGACTGCCGGCTATGATTGTCAATGTGTAACCAATGATTGATTAAAGAACAGTTGTTTTAAAGGCTACTGGCCATGACAGAATGAGTGCAGCATAGACAATGTGCATCTGCAGAAATGCTGAAGAGTAATCATATAACTGAAAACAATATGTATTTGAAAGAGTAAGGATAATGAACATATTAATTGAATATTGATTAAACTTACATAGCAGATAAGCACAACAATATTTAGAGATACACTGCAATTTAGTTACCTTCTTAAGTTTTGGGAGAAATTAATTCATAATATATATATATATATATATATATATATATATATATATATATATATATAAATACAATTAACAAAAAGTCAATGTTATATTTTAGTTTTTTTGGAAGTGGACATGCAAATCTGCGATAGAAAGCAGCTTAGAATATGTATTTCTTATATCATAGCCTATTTGTTTACTGACTTCAGAAAATACAGTTGAGACATCAAGTTATTGTTTGCTTCATAGAGCAGGTTCAAATAGATAAAACAACATGGCTTTAGAAGCAATGCTACAGCTGGGAAAAAATCATAAACGTGAAAACCTACTGGGTTTTTGCTCAAAATCCTTTGGCAAGCAGTGTGCTGAGCAACTGTGTTTACCTTATAGCCTATCAGTTCATGCCCTAACAAAGTGTGCTTGACAGGAAACCTTACTAGGAACAGGAGAAGTGAATCCCAAAACATAACCCTATTGTATAACAGCTGGATTTTACTCAAGAGCTATGAAATCTGCAGTTCTAGTGCATAATGTTTGAATGATGAAACATATGAAGTATGTGTAAATTAAATTGTGCAGAATGTGGTAAAATGCAGAACTCCTTTTTGATGTTTTCGCAATACATAGCACAACAATTGAGCTTCTGGGATTTTTTCAGCATGCTTGTGATGGCATGAAGGGAATGAGTAAGTTGATCACAAAATAATTAAAGGTGGACAGAAAATAAATATAATGTAAAATATGTTCTTGATGATTCTAACAAGCGCAACAATAGGAAAAAATATATAAATTATAAAAAGAGAATGAGTTTTAAGATTCTATTCTTGTAAAGATTGTTGTTGATATAAATCAGCTAAGGGGCAGTGGCATATTAAACCCCCTTAAGTATTACACTGTAATAAAAAAAGCTTAAAATAACCAATTGTAGACTAGTGAGTAGCCATAGAGTTCCCTTCCCTGTGTCTCCCCCTCGCCTCCCCTGTGTCTCACCCCCTGTGCCTTTTTCCCCCAAACCTGTGTCTTTTCCTCACCTCCTCCCTCCCCTGTGTCTCTTTCCCCCCTCCTCCCTCCCCTGTGTCTCTATTCTTGCCTCCTCCCTTCCCTGTGTCTCTTTCCCCCTTTCCCTCCCCTGTGTCTTCCCCCCCCCCCCTCCCACTCCCTCCCCTGGAGCGTTACACATTATGAAAACTATTATATGTGATACTTAAAATGTATTAATTAATGAAAAGAGGTCAAAGATCTGGAATTAGATGTCTAGATGCACATAAATATACCAACATATGTTTCTATGTGATGAAGTACATTGACACTATAGGCACAGTTAGCTAGTCAATTTAGGACTACTTTGAATTTCCCATCATCACATACAGTGTACTGCAAACACGGTGCCACGAAAAACCTATTTGCTCCATTCCTGATTTCCTCTATTGTTACAAATTTGTCAAACTGAATATTTTCAGATCTTGAGACAACAAGCTAGTAGTATCAAATAAAGGGAATCTGAGTGAACAAAAAAATGTTTTCTTATTTAATTTATTTAAGGAACAAAGTTGTCTAACATCAATTGGCACTATTTGAAAAAGAATTGACCACTTGTTAAATCAGCCCATATAAAGGTACACATAAAGCCCTATTAAATTCCCCCAATGTGTAAATCCATAGCCTATAACATAGGCCGCAAGGCTTGCGTCTATTAAATTGGCCCTGTAAAGCAACCCAACAAAGACTTGCAGGGTAAGGCGAAAAAAAACTATGGGCCATGGAAATTTTAACTGCACGCTCGCAAATCCTTTGATCTTTCAAGCCCGTAAATGTAAAGTTCCAATCACACTATTAAATTGCAACAAATTCACTGGCGTTTAAGCCTGTAACCCGCAAATGGAGCCAACGGCTTTTAGAGAGGACCCGCTAGGGGGTTAAAGTCCAATCTGTAGCACTGTAAATGCAAATGTACACACACTACTGTACTTATAGGTAAAAGGAAAGGGATGCTAGGTATTAAAATTAATAGCACAACATTCTCAAATCGCAAATCTGCATTATAAAATACATTTTTTATGTTTAATTTCCATTTTATATCGATCCCGGCAATCAATGTGTTAATACATGTAATAGAACTCGCATGGACAAGAATATCATATTTACAGATTTATCAATATTGCATTATTTCTGGAATGTGGATCCGATCGAAACTCATAATTGGAACCCGTAAGGCTTTGAAATCTAACCTTTATTTTCCAGTGACGTAATAATGACGATCTCTGTTGCCATTGGCTCCATCTAAACCCATAACTACGGGTTTGACTAATTGATCATGTTCACGGCCGCACATCAAACATGCGAGAAATGGTTTACGGGCTTGCACTCTGTAACGCAGCTGAATTTCAAGCCCGCAGCCTTTGAGGTGTGCCAATGCTGCTACGATCTTTAAATTTAATAGGGCTGATAGAGTCAGTTAACTGCACACAGCCAGCCCTGCTCAATATAAACCTCACTTATTTTGGCCATGTCCATCAGAGTTAGTTTTACAAAAAAAGGAATGGTACCATTATTGATCAGAAATTACTGAGTTATATTAACAAATCAAAAATTAGTAAAGTGCAATGGGACAAGGTTACTTGGGTATACCAAAAAAAAAGAAAAAGCAGGACCCCGTTACTGCACTCCCTGTTAACAAAATAAAACTGTATGTAGAAATCTAATAATTGAGTCTTTCATAAACTAGCTTTTGTAACCTAATATAATATATTCATAATCCTTGATAAACAGACTAATAGCTTAATAAATATTAGAAGTGTGCATTAATCATAATTCCCGATTAAAAAAATTCTGAGATTGACCTGATTCCATTTTTTAATCACGATTAATCGCAACCACATGTACAATTATTAACCCTTTTTAATGCCTAAGCTGACATTATTAAAGGGAAATAGTAAAGCCGAACACTGCTAGAGGTCACAGGGGAAATACAAATCACATACGATTACAATATTTCAATACAATGATAAGCTTTATTTATATTTAAATAATTGCCAATACACCTTCAAATGAATATAGATATACATTTATATTCAAAATAAAAGATCACATATAAAAATAGATTGAAGGTCATTTTTCTTTTAGTTCCATGGCTGTTTAATGTCAATCACCTTTTCTCACTGTCCATGATATTCTTAGTAATGTGTAAAATGTGTTCATTATTTTCCTGTCTGCCTTTATCTTCCATAATATAAGTCTGTAAGCTGCAATACAGACGATTGATGTTTTGAGAAGCTTCTTTTTCATACTGTACAGTGGACATCAACAATATGCTGTGGTTAAAACTGTAATTAACTTGCAATTATTTCTTAATGACAATTAATTGTGATAAAAAAAAAACATCCTCCTCCTATAATAAATATAAATAGGACTTGACTGTGTCCAAAGTTCATTAGCTGCTAAATTTGTATAGCTATTTTTCTCTATTGAGTTCCTTACATCCATACATTGACAGAACAAAATATATCTGTTTATGCAGCTTCATATCAATTGATTGTTATTATTATCAACCAGCATATTCCATAGCACTGTACAGGGGATAAGAACAATGAAAAATACAATATTAGCAAACTGCAAAATACGGAGGGCCCTGTTTTGAGCTTAAAATCTTATGCGGAAAGTGCTTTTTTTCCAAAGCACCCTACAAGATTGGAAACTCACTACTTAAAGGGTTTGGAAGAGGTAGACACCTGGGCAAGATTAAACAGATAAGGAAAAGCAAGGGTCAGGAAGGAAGTGAAAGTTTGATACCCCTGGAGGCATATGCATCAAGACCTACTTATATTCACGTTCTTGGATTATTTCTATAGGGGCTATGGATACATTTAATTTGGTTACTTTAGTTATGTTTTTGTTTTTTTATTATTTCTACAGTGGTATTTACCTGAATCAGATTTAGTAATAAAAATGTGTAATTGAAACAATAAAGTATATAAGAGGCAGATACATTGATACTTTGTGACCAGGGAGATCGATAATATGTTGCTGCTTTTTCTTTTTGTTTGGTACATCAGAGTCAAGTTGTCAGCGCAAAGATTCATCAAGCACATTATGGCACTCCTGAAGACATCAGAAAACAAAGTTTTTACATCTATAAGTCTGTAAATGTATAAAAAGCTATTTCTAAAGAAGTTGGATTAAACCAAACCATATTGAGACAATAATATAACAATTATCTTTCTTTAATTTGCCCAATTACAATTACATATAAATTTAAGTCATGATAATTTAACAACTAAAAGCTTAATTTGAGAAAAGGACAGAAGAAAAAGACAACATTGCTATAAAACATTCATAACATCATCTTAAAAGGCAATCCATTCATTATCAAAACATCAGTTCCAGTTGGGTGAGTTTAAAATAATAATGGAAAACCCCAACAAAAAACTCTAAAATATATATTTTTCAACAAATTCTACATAGTGACATTTTTTTAATTGTATACGTGAAATACATAATAAACTCAATTTATTGACTGATTGTCTGACACAGATGTAATTAAATACATCAAACCTAGATCTATACTATAAACTACTTCTCGGTTTAATTTTTATGGAGACATCTTTATAAATGAAATATAACCTACCAGTTTAATTTATATGAGGAAAAAATATAAGTTACTGTAGTTGAAGCTGGAACAGCTGATTATATGATATTGTATGGAGAGCGGACTGAGAATTGAAACACACAAAATCACATACATGAAATACATACATATAATGACCCTTTTCTATTATGTAATATTAAACATTGAAAACCCATAATAGTTAAGCTTAAGCTATGTAGTACAAATCTATCCCATACAGTATCCATTACAACAGGCAATACACCACATAAATATATCACATTAATATGAATAAGTTCACTATTGATGAATTTCCATCCTCCATTTGATAAATTTGCCAATCTCAATGGTGAATGCTAGTGGTGTATTGAGGTGAATTGAGGTGAATCAATACACAAAAGTACATTCGCCCTATGATAAATCTGGGACTAACTACCTACTTGTTCATTTACAAAGAGAGTTGATGGAAAGCATATTTTTAGAGCTACATTTTAAACTGAGATTGGAAAGTGGTGGGATTTTCTGATATTGTCTGAACTATCATTGAAAAAGGTGAGAAGGAGCTCTAGAACATGGGGAAGTAAGGAGACATTCAGGAGTGGACCACCGGGGGAAATAAGAAAAGAGATATGAGGAGAAGCTGAGCAATGAATATCTAAGGTCTCAGGAACCAGTACCAATCCTAGGACCGGTTGTTGAGACACACAGGATATACAGCCTTATTAAATTGCGATTGGGCCATATTTTTTACAGAAGTTTTTAGTTAGCGAACTTCTATCCAAAAGCAAAGTCTTCACTAACTAAAAACTTCTGTAAAAAAATATGCTCTGCCCTATTCATTTGGCCCAATCGCAATTTAATAAGGCTGATAATAATGGTCCGGGTAATTTTCCTGAGAGTGTAGATGGCTAGGAGCCAAGAAAAGGGCACAGCTTGGTAATATTTTTAAGGACAAACAACATGTTTTTGCTACAGATTGTATATAAAAGGAGTCTGATACAAAGTTGTGTACTTTAGACTTCTGCATACTGGTGAATTTTGGAGCACTGAAGTATACTTACTATTTTTATTAAATATATTTACTAATCACCACTACAAATTTGGATACACTTCTCTTAATCCTTTGTTGCTTTTATGAATGATATTTGTTTTGCGGTATATCTCTGCACTTCATAATTTTTATGTGTATTCTGAGAAATGTGAATGTGATGTTCCATTTGCTGCCATTTCCATGTCTATTTTGGGAGTTCCTTTACATTGTCTAAATAAGGTGTGATTGTATAATTACTTGGTATAAATATGACGACAGACACATTGCTACCCTTATCTATATCCCCTGGCGCTTAGCTTACTGCAATTATAAGTTGCATATTTTAAACATGCAGTATAAAAAATGACTGCAGCAGACAGCCAGTGTTTTCAATAGACTTGTCACACAGTTTCCTTGATTAGCTCTGTAAAAATTATCACATGTTCTCAGTTTTATTAAAGGTGAGTAGTTTGTTAGTCTTTTCAGAGCTGCAATTTGTTCTCAATTTACAGATGTTGCCAATATGTTTGAATTTATTCACATATGTCTTATGAATATCACGCTATTTTGTAGCTTGTAATGGAGTCTTAACATCTAACTACCTGGTATATTTCAATAAAATGAATAGTCTATGCAATGCAAAGTTTCTTTTTTTTTGGTAGTGGGATAGAATATTGATCAATTTTGGCCTTTGAATATGATATCCAAGGCATAGTGGAAGTTTGTTTGTGTCGTTCAGTCAGGTCAGACTCTTTGTGACCTCATGGACCACAGCACACCATGCTGATCCACTTGGTATTCATGGCAGAAATACTGGATTGGGTTGACAGTTTCTTCTTGAGTGGGCCACAGCATAAAGGCATACAGCTTCTGGTATTCCTAGGTGGTCTCCCATCCAAATACTGACAGGCCCAGCCCTGCTTGGCTTCAGGATGGTGTGACCTCTTGGTTCTCTGATTGGAATCGAACCCAGGTTGCAGAGATGAAAGCACCAAATCATAACTACTGCACCACCAGGGAACCCATAGTAAAAGTAATAATGCATAATTAGAACAAACTAGGAACTCTATCACATGGTTACCTCGTAGTATATTTATTGTCACGCCAAAAATATTTTTTATGATTATTCTTAAAGAGCATGAAAAACTAGTTATAAATTATACTAACCATTTGTTTCTAAAATCAGCCGTTCCGGTCAGTGCACAATCCAGTACGTATAATTTAGGTACAGCAGATGATTCAGTGATGGAATAAAATCATTGAGGCATTTTTATTTATAGGATTCATATGTGCAAAATAATAATTAACTGATTTAAATTGTTAATTAGAATGACAGCTTACTTCTCTCTCTCTGAGATTGTAAAAGCAATGCTCCCTATGGTCATCATGTAGTTAGACCCCTTGCCCCAAACTTATCAAGTACTTTGAACCACAAATTAGCATATCAATCTACATATTAGCATAAATGAGCTGCACAATCAATATTTAATATCTCAGAAATGGTTTACTGTTCAGAAAATAGTACAATGTATAGACTTTTAGTTTTTAATGTTCTTTCAGCTGAAACCAACTTGTTGTTGGGGTGTCAGCATCCTTTTAATTAGCATACTAGAAATGTTTGTTAAATGTTTTAATTACATACATTTTCTGATGTCACACCAGATTTTGGCACCAATGTTTTTTGCAAAGGTTTAAAGGCGTTGTTGTTCCACTCAGATTGTACTGAGCGTATAATTAGTACATCTTCTTTCTGCCATGTGATTTCAGTAAGAGAAAAAAACTGTACCTCCAGGGAGTATGCTGCATTACACTTTTGAGTGAAGGTTGTAATTGTTTGAAACATTACTTCCATGTGCAATGGCAGTGGCTTCTGGTGCCCTCTGTATAAGCTGTTTTCTCAGATTTCTGTATTTGCAATGGCACCAAGTACTATTTGTTTATGACTGATTTGGCAATTTCAGTAATTTTCAAATTATATACATACATATTCAGAGGCTTCTGATCAACTCTACCTCTTAGATTTAAATTTTCTTTAATTTCTAGGAGAAACCAGAAGTCTTTTAAGTCTAGCCTGATAATGGTAGCTAGCTTTTTATTTTGATAAATCACATGTCCATTTTCAATTACAGGGGCCTCATACTAATCAGAGACGCAAAATAGCCGCAACTCTGTGATTCCTTGCGATGGGCTTACAGCCCCTTGCAGCCCTATGTCTACATTGGTATTCACATGTACGACGCCGCAAGAAGGTCCCTCTATGGCCGATCCCAAACCATGCAATCGTCTGTATGCATTTGCCACGAGCATGTAACTCGTGTTTCAAGGCCGCAAACTTGGAAAAGTGTAAATGCAAATATAAATTCAAGACAACACTGTAAATGATGGGGAGCACAATGGGGGACATGAGGATTAATAGCAAAACATTCTCAAGCTTACACATCGCCAAAATCCAATCTTTCATTTCAGGTTTATTTTCCGTCCAAAGTCCAACAGGCTTGAATGACCTCCAAGCCCGTAGCTCGATATTCAAGCCCGTACGGGCTTGGAGGGTGAATGTCCTCCAAGCCCGTGGGACCTGCATAATGGATTGAACATGAAATAAATTATTTGTATTTGTGTATATGTGTATGTAAGTATTTTAATAGGTGTAGCACCTTCAATGTGCACAAAGGTTTACATAGACAAGGCACAAAACAGTTACTTAACAATATGAATACAATCAGCATAGCTTAAAGACAATAAAGTTACATATCCTCTATCTCAAAAAGCATACAATGTATTTATATAGGGGGAAGAAGCATACACATTTTAGGTACAAATGCATATGACATGGAGGATGCTTCTTAGTTTCTAGAAGTGAACTGTTTTATTTTCAAGCTGAGTGATGAATGAGGTGAGATTATCAATTTTTCTTGTGTTGTGTGTGCTTTCCAGAAGTGTGGAGGTAGTAGTGAGAGGTTTTGGTCAAAAAAGAGCTTGTATAAGATAGTGAGGAGACATTCCTGGACAAGAAGAAGAAGAAGAATATGAACAATAAGGATGAGCTTAGAAATGAATTGGCTTAAAGAGTTTTATAGCCTATTCTTGACTTCAACAAAAGCCTACTGCAGGTGTAAGGTTAGGTATAGAAAAGTTGCGTTGTATGCCATGCGCAAAGTAATGGTATTTGACACCAAATTATTTGATCAGTTCACCATTGGAAAGGGTGTACAGAGAAAAGAGAAGGAGGCCCAAGGTAGAGCAATGGGGCGCAGCTAGCTCCTAACATGCATAAATAGCAGCAAATAGATGAAACAATATAAGAATGGAGAAGTGGCCTTATTCTTTGGCCTTGTCTTCAGTAATCTTTATAAAAGCTGTTTCTTTTTGAGGAAGAGCAACAAAACTAGACTCTAATGTCATAAAGAGAGTTATAGTTGATAAAATGTAAATATGAAATTAGCCCTTGTAGAAGCTTGGGAGCAAAAGGAAACTTGTACACAGTGCAATACTAATGAGCCTTTTCAAGGATAGGTGTGGCTCTAGTACACTTAAAGGAAGAGGTAACTGTAGCTGTGGTGCAGAAGGAGTTGTTCAAAATGTGGGTCAGTGTGGTTACAAGAATAGATAATAGGGGTTTCTATAAGTGGGAGGGAAAACAGTCAAAATAGAAATCACATTGCAATATAAATGTACACCAAGTTTGAGCACAGAGTGTAGTGGTAAAGAGGTAAGCATTCTGTTTTAAAAAATATATTTTGTTGAACTCACCGACTTCCACTTGTTTTGTTTTTGTTTAACTAATGTACTTATTTATTTATAGATATCAATCATATGTGTGTTAACAAATTCATTAGTCAATTCAAAAAGGCATACATTTTGTACCAGTGACTTATTAATGAAAACATTTTATGAAGCAACACACTTTAAACTACACCAACACACTCTGCTTAAAAAAGTTAAACTTAATTCATTGTTTGAAGTCTATATATATTGAACATTATGTGAACTAGTTATTTCAAATTGTGAGTGTGTATATATATACTGTATATATATATATATATATATATATATATATATGTATATATGTCCATGTATTAAAACTACCTGGTGTTTGTGGGAGGGGCCCTCTTTAAACGGTCAAACAGTTGGGGTAGCGATTGGACCCATTGCTCTCCAGCTATGGAATGCCCTTTCGGGCAAGTGGAATAATGTAGCTAGAGGTAGCTGAGGTGTGGCGGAGGCTACTGGACATCTGGCCTGCTTAGAGGGCCGTGGGCAAGGCCAAGGACAGCTGATATGGGCCGGATCAGCAGAGACTATTAGGCTCCGAGTAAGGAGAGCGTGTTAGTGAAAAGGACAAAAATAATTGAGGAAAGCTCTGCGAAAAGCTGATTCGGGACTGATGGTTAGCTGACGGTTCGATGCAAAGTGATGGCTAATAACTGCAAAAGAAACCATGCAAGTGTAAGAGGGCATGTTTGAAAAGGGGTGTGCAACTGGTATTCTTCTGATATCACAGCAATTAGGGACATATACGATTACAGTTACTTCTGTGGTGATAAACAAATTGAGTAGAAAGGTAAAGAGACCACCACCAATAACCAATAACTCTTGGTGAATACCAGCAAGAAGAATGTTTTTTTTTAAATTATTCTGTGCCAAAGGGTACCATTGCTTGTTTTTTTTAGCTGCTTCCTTTATAGCAAAGGATGTAGTAAATGGATGACATTTCCATTAGCCCTACCGAAAGTAGTGACACTAAGAGACATTTAAATCAATGCAGCCAAATCCTTCTCTGCATTTACAGTCACCTGTCACTTGTCTAAATAGATAATCAGAAACAACAATGCCAAACCACCTCTATAGCATAATTACATATGATATTAATTTAAAGGCTGTATTTTGTATGTTCTAATACATTTTTGCACAATATATATTCTAATTCTGCAAAAGAACGTACTGTAAATATAAGTCTCCAGTGTCCCTTTATGGGAGAAAATCTAGTATGTGGACTTGTGCCTTTAAAAGCTGTGTATATATTTCAAGAAATGTGTATGACTGCAGTGTGATAATTGATATGCAGATAAAAGTAGAAGCAGCCCTGAAACTGTACTCCTTAATGGCACTGTTCATTATAGAGTTGTTACTTTACTCGGTAAAGATGATAGTTTATTTATGTGTTTGTTTCAGAGCCCAAGGTCAAGAAGATGCAACTACAGCCAGTGAAGATATTTGCATAGTTGAGCAGTAGATTAGATGAATACTAAGGTAAACAAGGTTGACATCAGCATTGTGGATGGATTAGCACAGTATTGATAACAATTGTTTTTAGGCAATAATGACCAGCAGACTGAGACAGTATCAGATTTAATCAATTATTGTATTTGTATTTTAATTGAATCTTAGATAAGATGTACAATTCTTCCACTGGCTTTGCATTTCCTTACTAATTTCCTTATTGAAATAACTGTGATTCAACAAAATCTGCACTTATTTCTGAAGTATGTAACAAATTAACAACAGTAGCAGTGTAAGCCATGAACATGAAAACTTTTAATATGGAAAATCAGAATTTCTAAAGAGTCTGATAGATAATTCTGTATTCAAAAAGAGTAGAGGTTCTCATCTAAGAACGAAAAATAATTTTTCTATAGGACTGGTTACCTACTCAGAGAGCAACCTCTTTTAGCTCACTTGTGCCACTCACAGGAGAAATATCCTGTAGTATATCAGTCTGGTCTCCCTCAGAACAGAGATTCAGGCCCGAAATACCAGGCAATTCTCCCTGAACGCGTTTCGGCCTCTATGGGTCTTGTCAGTGCATACATTTTCCTCAATTTATGGGTGATAGGGGGAACCAGATGTGGACTCCTTGCTCACTGTGCCTTAGGGAGTACAGCTGCACATTACTGACGAGGCCCATGGAGGCCAAAATGTGTCTGGGGTTTGCTGTTTTTCCCGTTCAGGGTAGAATTGCCTGGTATTTTGGGGCTGGGTCACTCTTTTGAGTGAGACCAGACTGATATGCTACAGGATATTTATACTGTGAAGGGCGCACGTGAGCTAAAAGAGTAGGTAACCAGACCTATAGTGAGCGTGGTAGCCACGTGCGTGATCTCATTGCTGAGTAAAAAAATGCCTAGAACATGATCTTTACAATACTGAATAATAAGGAAGCTATCAAAAGATCCAATGTGGATACAGGTGTGACTGTAATGAGTAAGTAAAGGTCACAGATATTGGAGGAAGTGGAAACATTTTTGTACATTTGGATTAACGAAAAACAGTTACTGGGTGATAGTATTTCCCAGGCGCTGATATGCGAGAAAGCAAAACAATTGCATGCCAATCTGGTAAAAGACAGGCCTACACGACTGGTAAGAGCAGTGCAGAATTTAAAGCCAGTCATGGTATGTTTGAGAATTTTAAAATGAGAACTGGCATTTCCAGTGTGGTATGACACAGAGAGACAGCCATTGCTGACAAAGATGCTGCTGAAACCTTTGTCAGGGAGTTTAAAGACTAGGTAGAGGCTGAGGCTTTTGTACCCCACAAGACTTCAACTGTGACGAGACTGGTTTATTTTGGAAGAAAATGCCAGAACAGAACCTACATCACTCAAGAAGAGAAGACATTACTAGGGCTCAAGCAGATGAAGGACAGGCTAACTAACGAAGGCAGAAGCAAGTTTATCTTGATAGGGTTATAGTTTATCAGAGTCTCCAGCGATGTTAAGAGACAGTAAATAGAAAAATCCCGAGTCGTAGTGCCTGATGTTCTAATAGAAGAGAAATCCCCTTCCCAGCAATAATCTGTCTCCTCATTCTCCTCATCCTCTACATTGCCACCATCCCATTGGGACCTCAAGTCCTCTCAGTACAGTTAAAGCGAAATTAAATTCTATGTTATTTGATCTAATTATTGTTTATTCATTTATGTCGGTTTCGTTTTAAGGTTTTGTATAAAAAATACAACACTATCAATTCAAACTAAAATGTGAAATTTTTGGGGCTGGGAATGGATTTTTTTCAATTTACATTGGTAAATGCTACTGTGGAACTCAACCTTTTTGGAACTCAACCTGCCGTCCGGAATGGATTAAGGTTAAGAATCAAGGTCCCACTGTAGCTTGTATCAATAGGTTAACACATATATTCCAATTCTATTGCTCCAGGAATGTAAATGCCTTGCACACCAATTGATCCGCAAGGTATATATGACTCCAACGTCCAGAAAATACATCATAATTAATAATTCTAATTAAACACTAGTTGTGTGACATTTTCCCTTCCTGACTATGGCCTTAGTCAGGCTACAAGTTTTCAAAAAATGTTTGCAATGTACATTTGTCTTTTAATGGTCTACTTTATACTGTAAGCCCTCAGAAGCAGGGACGTCTATTTTTTTCTAAAAATTGCTTTAACTTTATTGGTATGTGCAACATATTCACTGTATTCTATTTATTTTCCTTTTATAATGTGTAATTTGTAAAAAAAAAGTGTATTACTATTAGTTATAATAATAATAATGATAAAATAATAAATTTAATACGCTTACTAAAATTCTTTTTCCAAATGGGTTCAGAATATTTTCTTCATTGTGTCCAGATACCACAAAGGCTTCCTACACGGCACTTCACTGCCTAATCTAAACACTGCAAATCCTAATTCAAATCATTTGAAAAGGAAACGATTCATAATGTTGTTAATTAAATGTAGAGGAAAAGTTTTTGTATTATAGCTTTTCACTCTTGAACTTCAAAAATCCCTACACAGAAATTGTGCAAAAGACCAACGTTTTTAATATAGTTTTTATCTATCTCCATTCATCTACCACAAGCTAACCTCTGTATAGACAAAGCTTCAAGCTGACTGTGAAGTAGAGGAAACTTTATATAAAACTTTATATCTTGCTTACATATAGGACAAAACGGTAAAGGATCACTGTAGTGTGAAAACGAGCTACAATCAGTAGAAGGCATATTTAAGTATCCTGGATTATGAATCTGATAGACAAGAATCAGTAGTGTATGAAAACATTTTTTTGCATGAAAATATACCAAAATAAACATTATTAAACTTGCCCTAAAGTTTGCTCAATCTCTTTGCAAGCAGGGGATTTTTAGAGTTAATGAAATCCCTGCTAAAATTTGCATACAATCCATAATTCATTTTGGCCAATTACAGGCAGCCATACATTGTTTCAATTTGTGATGGCCGTTTGTTTAATCAGGAATCATGGGATGTGTATTCCCCTGCACAAGGAAGCAAGGCGAAGCCCAGATATTGCTGTGTGGATCTCTGTATTGTGCTGCTATTGAATTAAAGGTTAGTTTAGGGTTAAAACCCTTTTCCAAATGCAATATTTCTATTGGTAGGTTCACTGTGCCTATGTAAGCAGTTCTGTGGGTGTGGATTTTATTTTTAAATAAAATAAATCTGTCTATGTATAGAATGACTCAATGTAATGTGGGTTTCTGATATAAGCAGCAGGTGTTGGATTAGAAAAAGGTAAAAACAGGGAATCACAAGTCATGTTGTTATTTTAAATGTATAGATATTATTTAATTATATACTTTAAAATTAAATGGAATTATTTAAATGCTGCCTTACACTGATGTGTAGCAAATATCCATCTTGTATGGTTCCACTCATATGCTGTCATTACAGGGGCAAAGACATGTTTCCTCTCATTACATTTCATGATATGGGACCTGCTCATGTGCTCAGCAATGTCATCCATGACGTCATTACTAACGTGCCGTGTGCAATATCATGATGTGGGATACTGACTGTTCACGCCCGTTATCACAAGTGCAATCACACATTTGCAATGGCCACAGGGACAGTGAACAGATTTTGTGTGTCACACTATGTAGCTTGTGCATGTGCAATCAAGCTGTTCAATAACCCTTTTATTTCTCCATTACACATGTGAATGTGGCATCACAGATCTGTAGGGGTAGAGCCAAGCAAAGAATCAAGATGAATCTGTGCTACATATCATAGGAAGCCAAGGGTGGCACGTCCTTTGAGCGCAGCTCAATAGCGCAACGTCATTAGAGCGCAGAGAACTGCGCTCTGATGATGCTCTGCGCTCCAGCCTGGTGCTGTGTGATCTGCCCCTGTCTGGTGCCCCCCATTATATAAGATCTTACAATTTAATGGTGATGTGGCATGTGAGGTATGTGTGACTCAGCAGCGTATCCATTGGAGGTTTCTTGTATAATGGGGGGCACCAGACAGGTGCAGATCACACAGCACCAGGCTAGAGCGCAGAGCGTCATCAGAGCACAGTTCTCTGCGCTCGCATGATGTTGCGCTATTGAGCTGCACTGGAAGAACGTGGTGCCCATAGTAAGATAATATTTAAACGATTTAAATAAAAAAAAATATTAAAAACGTATTGAAAAATTTTTTAAATTATGGTTGATTGATTTAATGAGCAAAATGCCTCATCACACTAAAGTATTGAACAGAAAAACATTTATTACACTGCAGCAAACCAGACAATGAGAAAAAATAAATGTGCTATTAATAAGACCAGCATTCAAATCATTGAAATGTTATTCCTGCTGGGATTTGGGATCTCCTGTTTATTTTAATGAATACTGTTTGTTCATGTGGGTTATTTTGACAGAGCTTGACTATGCTAGTAGCTTATTTCAAAGAACTCCCCAATCCTATATTTACATACGGATTGTTTTGAAGAAGTAGAATTTATAACTTGTTTTTAAAATGTGTTTAGCAAGTAAAAAAGCAAAAACGAAACAAACCATTTAATTTGCTACCTAGTGCATGCAGTGCAGAGCACCTTCATTTTTGCATTATCTGCACAATACACCCTATCGGTGTATTTATTCCTTTAGTCAGGTTAGAGGAATTGAGAATGGGATAATTAGGTGCAGACAGATCTGCGATTTTGCACTGCTTCTAACCTATACTATCATAGTTTGGTGTGCATACTGTAAATAAAATGTCAATAATATACATATGAGAATTCAATGCAAGGCAACCTTGACCTTCTTTTGCTATAGCCACTGATTGGTATGGATTTATACTGAGAGACCTGGGCCTCATTCAAATGTGATTTAGCCAATTGAATAGGGCTCTATATAAGCACAGAGCATATTTTTTTACAGAAGTTTTTAGTTAATGAAGACCTTGCTTTTGGATAGAAGTTCACTAACTAAAAACATCTGTAAACAAAATTTGCTTTGTGCTTATATAGAGCCTTATTCAATTGGCCGAATCGCATTTGAATAATGCCCCTAGAGTGTTGATGTTTCTAATTATTGTATTGCTTGTTCTATCAAACAAACTTGAACTAGCAGCCAAAAGTAACAGGCCAGCAATGTGGTGTATCATATCTCTTAAGTATCCTGAATCCTGCAGGACAGTCATGTGTTGTCACTGCGGAAGTACAATCGTTTTCCAGTTTGGAACTATTAAACGTGTAAAGACTATGAAAACCTCATATAACAGAATGGTATAAATTAAAAAAATATGAAATCTATACACTGTATCGTTGAATTACCCAAAGCTCAAAAGCTCCTGGATATGCTTAAAGAAGGCCATGTTTAAAATGATAATAGATTACAAGCGCAAAGCCTTTGTGGGCGCATTTGCATGTCCTTCCCAGAATGCAGTCTAATAATTGTATTTCTCGGATTTCTGGACGGGAAACAGGTTTTTAAACTTGTTTTAGATGTTCAAAAGTGAACACAAATTTACTTGCTGTAGAACTGTATAGTGGAGCCTTTTTTCACTCTTTGTTGTGGTAAAAGAGTCAAAATCTACTACACAAGCTAGTAACCAGGCCCACGCTGGTGAGAGACAGTAACCTTGGAAAAGCTGTACGTGGGTAGGCTTCCTAGCTTGTGTATAATACATCCTGAGCTTTCCTTGAAGCTGTGTAATACAACAGGCATATGCTTAAAGGAAGCCATGTTTAAAACGTCAATGGATTACAAGAGCAAAGCCTTTAGGGCACAAAAGCATGTCCCTGCCTATGTTCCCGGAATGCTGTGGAATAACTGTGAATTCTTTTAACTTGTTTTAGACATTCAAATGTGGACACATATGTACTATTTATTTACTTATATATATATATATATATATATATATACAGTAGAATCCCGGTTATCCGGCACCCAACTACCTGGGACCCTCAAGCAACCGACACCGGCATTATTTCTTCATTTTCAAAAAACTCCAGCTAAACTAGCATAACCGGCACTATCCGGCACCATTCAGCAGTTCGAGACTGCAAAAAAAAAATCTAACTTTTTTTCTAATTGTATTTTCTGGGCCTAATGGCCCAGTTTAGGTGTTAATATTCCTTTCTTTTGCCTGTTAAAATATTTTGTCCAGTGTCTTATTTAAAAGTCCATTAGCTCTACTATAACAATGAGATTGGTTGTTTAAGTGATTTGATTATATGTTTAATTTTAAATAAAATTCAGTATTTAAAAGATGACACAGGGTAATAATTCAAACTGTGAAAGGAAAAATGTAGTGTGCCCATTATAGCTGTGCTTGTTGTAGCATTCATGATGTAGATGTTGCTTACTGTGCTTGCTATTTGCCTCTCATTATCAGGAGAAAAATACTTTCTTATCCTTTTGTACTGATTTATTCAATGATGAAGCTTTTTTTTTCTTGATATCTGTTATATTGTATGTTTTATACTATATTCTATGTGCATGTATAAAAGAATTGATAAAAATGCATGTTTTTTCAATAGCCTCCTACATCAAGCCTCTGGCTAGCATCTGTTGTTCTTAGAATTTCAGGATTTTCCATTATAACCAACATGACATCACTAAATATTATCAGAAACAGAATAGCATTTTTCATTTTGTTCTTTGCAAATTCATTCTTTCATTTCAAACTATATGGAAAATAAAAATGCCACTGCTTTCAATTTCTGATCTGAAAAAACTTAAGAGCAGTGGCTCTCAACTTTTCCAGTGCCCTGACCGCCGACAAAACCTCCCAAGCCGTGATGACCCCAACAGCAAAACTACAGACCAAAATAGACAAAAAAACACATCCAGACGACCCTCGGCAAATCGTCATTCGACCCCTGATGGGCTCGAGACCCCCAGGTTGAGAACCACTGTTATAGATTTTATGTATATATTAGGTGTATGAAGGGGTTCCCTGGTGCTCCAAGGTTAGGATTAGGTGCTTTCACCCATGTGACCTGGGTTCAATCCCAGTCATGGAGCCAAGAGGTCACACTACCCTAAAGCCATGCAGGGGTGAGTCTGGTCAGTACTTGGATGTGAGACCACCAAGAAATACCAAGCGCTGTATCCTGTGGCCCACTGGTGAAGGACCTGCCAACCCACTCCAGTATCTCTGCCATGAATATTAAGTGAACAAGCATGGTGTGTCGGGGTCCATAAGGTCACAGAGAGTCGGAAAAGACTGAAAGACACAAACACACATATATTTGGTATGTTATAAAGTGTCAAATACACATATACACAGAAATATCACTCTATATAGACATTCTGTGTAAATACAAACATATTTCAATGTACTGCACTGCATCTTCAAGCAACCTGATGGCCCAGAAGCACAACCTCGATGTTAAGGTTTTTATGTGTTTTAAAATAAGAGGCTTGGCTCTACTAAATGTTGCTAAGAAAGAGAAAATATAATTTCCATAATATTAATACACATTAAAAAGCAATATTTATATTGGGTGTCAACTGTTAATGCATAATCTATTTAATATTATATTTATCATTAGATGTTTTTAAGTCAATATCGTGAACATTCAATATCGTGATGTGATTATTGTGTTGAAATTTTTTTTTTCAAAGGCTATACAAAATGACAAATTAGGTTTTTTATTACACTAATTCAGTTTACAAGAACAGAAAAAATGTCACAAAACAGTATTTATGAATCAATTCCTCAGAAATAGAACATATTCAGCCGATGGCTCTGAGTTTCTGCATGAGGATAATGAGGGATCTGTTTCTCCATGATGGAGTTTGTGTTGAGAAAGAAAAAAATAACTAAAGCCCAATGACATTACAGAAAAAAATGACTATAAATACTAACCTGAGGGTTTATTTTTAAATACCCACATGGAGTGAAATAAAGATGGTGTTTTTCCGAGAAGCATTTTGAAACTGGCAAAACGTATTTTTTTAACCTTTTGTTCTAAATATGGAGCATAGCACTGATGGTGTCTCAAGGGTGATTGTGTCATAAATCTATGAAAATTGCAATTCAGATAGCAAAGTAAGTAGGAACTCTGATGCCCACAAGGTTGAAACCAGAACTATTACTATTAAATAACACAGTCTGATTTTACATCCGTTTGCGCGTTATGAGAAATATTGATCATTTGTGCAAGGAACATTAGTTCAACAAAAGCAGGGGGTTGTTTCAGCTCCTTGGGGGATATACATTTTTTAAACATAATTACTGACCACGGTACATCATTCTAGAAATACATTTGGAATGATATTGTGGCATTAATGAGATTTCTTGTTAAAAATACACTTTCTTGATAAATTCTGATGTGCCTGTTCTATAAATAGGATTTAGAAGTGCCATTTGTTTAAAGACGTGTGTGGGTTATTACAAGAACATTAATCCAAATTTGGCTCTTTTTCTGCATTTCAGCTGAATTTATTCTTAGTCTTTAATAAAACGGTTGCATTAAATCATTTTTCAGATACACTTTAGATCATTAGTTCAATTAGATTAAAATATGTACAATTACAAGAGGCAGTATACTCAAATTAAAAATAACTATGATGAAAAAATAGGGTTAACTCCATGGTTTAAAGCAGGGGATAAATGCTTCTTAAAAATTCACAGAATATCTGTATGAAAATGAAGTCAGAGTCTGGAAGCCATGTTTTTTTTTTATGGATACAAATACTTTATAAAGACTTTTAGGAGGGCACAGGGAAAAATGTACATTGTAAATTAGACTTTTGCAAAAGAACAACATGCAACTGATTTAAAATTTTATTTAATCTCTATTTCACCTTTAATCCCTCTATCCCATTTCCACTAACCCACTTAAAGGGACAAGAAAATAATTGTTTCATGGTTGCATTAGAAAGATAATGTTCCACAGTATCTTTTACTTTTTCAAATACATTTCTCAACGTACAAAATCTATTCAGAAGTTTAGCTGTTTTGGGGGCTTGCCCTCCACCATCCAATTAGATCTACAGACTAAAATATGCTTTCTGCATTTCCTGTTAGTTTAAATTAAATTTAAACAGGTTTTAATTTATATTAATTCATGAAAAATCTATTTTTGTTATGTTTGCTATTTTTAAAACGTGTTCTTTTAAATTCTGGAAAAAGATGTGTCCCATGACCCTTTAAATTATTCTGTACTTAAGCAATCACATATTATAATTGTCTAACTGCGAGTTTTCGTCACACTTGTGGCCTTGCAGGATGACAACTCGCAGTTTGACAACATGCTCCCTCCTTCCCCGCATCATCCTCCTCCTCACCCCTTATCATCCTCCTCCTCACCCCTTATCATCCTCCTCCCTCCCCGTTATCCTCCTTCTTTCCCCCCCTCTCTCCTTTCTCTGATGTGAGCACCTCCTGCTTCTCTCCCCAGCAGCATGACTTCTTCCTGTGAGCGGCTGGCATATGTTAATGACATCACGCAGGGGCCTCTCTCCTCTGCTGTTCACTTAAGGTGGATTCCTATATATTGAAGCATACATGCACTTTTTCTCTGCTGCCACACATTACGACCTCGTAAAAATCGTCTGCAACCCGCGAACATGAAAAAATGAAAAACACCATAAATACACACAACATATACATAAAAAGCTTATCTACAGCAAGAGGGGGCATCCAGGACCTCAAAAAATGTTACACCTCAAAAGAGTTTAGACACTCAAAAATTCTCTAAGCGAGAGAAAAAATGGCCGCCGAACAAAACGAAAACGAGGCTACAGCACTGTAAACACGCAAAACACCACAAGAAACACGCAAAACACCACAAGAAACACGCAAAACACCACAAAAGACCTACGGATATTCCACAAAGATGCATACCACACATTACCCGCCATATTACAACAATGCGGAAGTATACAACTACGCTAACGGTTTGGTCTCGCGCACGCACACTATTACACTGCACATTCATCACGCTTACACAGCACCTCCACACCACTAATGCTGCAGCAACATCAAAACAGATTGTCAGCTCTTCAACACAATGCTTCCTGCATATATTACTTAAAAATAGGTAAAGTATATTAATTTATTAATGTATTATTATACACCAAACAGCATTAGCTCATTTACAATTTAATTGCCGTCATTTTTTGACGGGCAATTCACTAGTAATAGTATATATAGTATATACCCTATATCTCACCTGCAATGGAATAATAGGCTGTAACTGCTGGTGACACTAATTACAAACACCCGTGCAAGCTGAGTAAGGGAGTCTTATACTTTCAATATTAGCTCTATATTAAATGTAGTTTCACACTCATTGCAAAGACTATAGAGACATAGCCTAATGGTAAAAGCAAGTGACTAGGAAATGGTAGGTCTTGGTTTGAACTGTCCCTATTCTCCTTTTGTAAATACCATTTTTTTTATTTTGGTTGCAATTTTTCACTTAAGATCTTCACTCAAGATTTTCTCACTAAGCAGACACCAGAAAAGGAATCGAAACATAAAGATGTCAATGAAGGTTTCTTTTATTTATTACAAGCTTGGAGAATACAAAGAAGACTTTGTAATGCAAGCAGGCAACACAGTGGTCTGAGTTACATTGACTGATTATATAGGCTAACAACAGAGGAAGAGAAAAAGAATATGGTCACAAGATATTCTTGTTTAATATGGTCACTGACTATCTACATAGGCCCTCATTCAATTGCAATTTTGCCAATTGAATAGGGGTCTAAATAAGCACATCACATATATTTTTTAAAGAAGTTTTTAGTTATTAAGCATCTATCCAAAAGCAAGGTTTTCACTAACTAAAAACTTCTTTAAAAAATATATATTATGTGCTTATTCAGAACCCTATTCAATTGGCAAAATCGCAATTGAATGAGGGCCATAGTAATTGTAATTTACATAGTTACATAGTAAATGAGGTTGAAAAAATACTTTTAGCCCATCAAGTTCAACCTTTTAAGATCTCCTCTGATCTGCAATATAATGATTAGTTGTTAATTGATCCAGAAGAAGGCAAACAAAAAAACCCAAGTGAAACTTTGCCAATTGTCTCAAAAGGGGAAAAAATGGAATATGAAAACATCAGCAATCTTGCCTTACAAACTGTCCTTGCATCTTTATGTCTCGTAATGTCAGAATTTATGTCTTACAAGTTATTCTTGCACGTGAGTGTCTAAAAAATGTCAGTAGATGTCCACGGAAAAAGGTGTATAAACAGCGCAAGGCCACGGGTGTCAAGATACTATTTAGTTACAAGCTAAGATTTGGGTAAGCAGAAAAAAACATTAGATCAATCATAGTTCAAAGTGTAATCCACAGTTACATAGGTACAATATAAGTACAAATAGAAACATTTACAATTTCCTCTACACAAATACAAAATATATATATAAACCCTAAAGAGATGGTGTGAGACAAATCTAGGATTCTGATGCTTTTAAAATAATTGCTTAAACTAAATAACAATTTAAATTGAGAAAAAAAGAAAAAGGGAGGAAGGAGGATTTGGATATATATATCAATAGCACTAAAGTAGATGCTGTTACTCATTGCACATGTCTGTGTATGATGAACAATGATTATGGAAATCTGTAAAGCTAAAATATAATCTATGTAACAGTTACAGCCTGAACCTCATTAACTATGCACTTATATTATAGAAGTTTAAAGGCATATTTAAGTTTCATGAATTATGAATACATCTGATAGAGGAGAATTAGTAATGTATGCAAACATGTTTGCATGAAAACATGCCAACATAAACATTATTAAACTTATGCTTTGATTTTGAGAGTTAACAACCCTGAAAATCCCTGCTAAAATTAGCAGTCATAGGCAGATATAACACTTTTTCAATCTCTGGTGGCAGTTTGTGCCATCAGTGTAGTCTTGTTTCTTTCCTGCACAAAGAAACGAGCAGCTCAGACATTGTTATATGGATTTCTGCATTGGGCTGCTGTTGCCTTGAAGGTTAGTATAATGTTAAAAATCTACCCAAATGCGGTGTTTCTATTGGTAGGTACACTGTGCCTATGTAAGCAGCTCTAGGGTGTGGAAAATACATTTTATTTTTAAATTAAAAAAAGTCTGTATGTTCATAAAATTACTCAATGTAATGTATGTTTCTGAAATAAGCAACATGTGTTAGACTAGAAAAAGTTAAAAACAGGGAAACCTTTAATGGTAGTAACTAAAAATATCTATAAAAAAAGTAAATATTGATTCAATTAAAACATCTATTCAATGTTTCCACATCTATCTTATTATATAGAGCCTATATAATCACCTCATTGTGCTTCTAAATTAATATTTCACATATTCTGTATTATATGAAAATATACACAAATGGGATATGCTATCATAAAAAAGGGATATGGGAATCTATGCAAGATAATCTTTGTTATCGCAGACCCATAGAATATATATTTCTAAATTTCATGTTTTAGAAAGGTGGATTGATTTTAAATGTAGAACCATAAAACTTTTGTGTAAAACAAGAGACAAAAGCATGCAAAGGTGACTTGGATCAAGAGATATGTTTCAACAATTTATTTTAAAGATAAAAGGGAATTGAAATAAAACTTACAAGCATAGTGAGCTGTCAAGTCCTGTGATTGCAGCTTGCCCAAAGCCAGATAATGGAGATCCACTGGTATTTCTTTTTAATGTCAATGATGATAGCCTGCCAGACAACTTATTCCTGTTACGGAGTGTTGTTAAAGGTATATGTAAGTTTCCCTGTTTCCCATTTTCGAATCTAACACATGCTGCTTATATCAGACACACACATTACATTGAGTCATTCTATACACATACAGATTCATTTTATTTAAAAAAAAAATACTTGTTTCCCACACCCCAGAGCTGCTTATATAGGCACATTGTACCTTACAATAGAAACACTGCATTTGGGTACAGATTGTAACCCTTTTACTAATCTTCAAGCCAGCAGCAGCTAATTGCAGATATTTGCAGATCAGTGTCTGACTCCTCCTTCTTCCTTCTACAGGTATACTACACATCCAATGATTCCTTCCTGCAAAAACTGCCATCATTGGTTGTTAAATTGTATTAAAATGTATTGACTGCCTGTGATTGGCCAAAACAAATTATGCATTATATGCTAATTTTCCAGGGATGTTCAAGGGTGTCAATGAACAAAAGTTGCTGCTTGCAAACTCAAGAGATTTAGCAAACATCATGGTGAGTTTGTTAGATATGCCTTTAAGGTAATAGCACAGGAAATCGTCCTCTATAGAGAAGCACATTATATTGCATTGTTATAAAAATACATTACAAGTCAATGGAAGTTCATGCTTTGTGTTGATTACAAGTCAATGGAAGTTCATGCTTTGTGTTGATTACAAGTCAATGAAAGTTCATGTTTTGTGTTGATTGCACATAATACACAATAACAGTATTATCATTATCTGATGTAATGCACTTTTATTGCTACATGTGTATACTGACAGAAATGGAACGTATTAATGGCACCCTCCATACTCCATAAACATGGAGGAGTAACTGACAAAGTATGAAAAATCTGTAACTTTTACACATCTATTTATATGACCAGTATATTTTGAGAAACACTTCACATGTTTGTGAAGTATGCAACATACTAATAACATTAGCAAATATATAAGCAATGAGTATAACACCATTTTTTCAAAAATATATTTGATTTATCATATCTACTTGTATCATGGATGTTTCCATCTTGACTAGTCTCTCTGTAACCTAAGAGGATGGGTTATCCTTCTGGGGATTGCTCTCTATTAAATTCTATTGTCAACATTTACTTTGTAGTTTTTTAATAAAACTGAATATATGGTTCTTATAATTTTTTAAACATTAGTACAACACCGTTTCTTTTTTAATTATAAGCACTCTAACCCAGGGAAATATCTTAAAATATAACTTTTATTAATTCAAATACAATACTGAAAATGTATAAATGTATATGTATCAAAAAATATGTCAACACCACATACATTATATGCAAAATATATTAAATACCAATGTTCACATTATCAAATATCCAAATAGGACATCAAAACTGAATTCTAAAAGTCGATTAATAAGGAAGAAAAAAATCCTGGATATAGATCTTAGAAAATATATTTACAAATACCTAGAGGAATAAATCCTTTTCTAGATTACATCCCTGGGTCAAATGGCCGACTTACTGCCAACCCCCTCCCAGACTTTCCTATACTCAACCACAAATGTGAAATAATCTGAGTAAGTGCTCAATGGTTATTAACATTTCTCTTACTTAAAATTACAATGGAGATCTTTCATATGCACATATGAATCTATAAACAATAATATAGTCAGGTACTTGGAAAACATTTACCATGTGAACCCAAACATTGTCCCTCACTCTAACTTGAACAACAGTTGTCATGTATCTTCACAATTCAGCTCAATGTATCTAAACGCTTAATTGTGCTGAAATGATTCAAACCTCCATTCCATACCTAAAATAAAATCATAACCATCCTGAAATGTCAACGCATTTCGCTAAGAAGCTTGATCACCACTGAGATGGTAAGTACGTTGAGCTGAATTCATATCATATCTCTACCTCCGTTTTTAGTTGTACTAATACTTTGCTCTTAGTTTTAAAACTTTCCCATGCCTGTAACTTTAACATTGTATCTCCATTATTCCTTTCACTGACCTGACCCCAAATCAAGTTACAGAAATTATTTAAATATTGCATCTTATTAAAGGTTTATCTATTAACACTAAAATGTACCACACTGGACTCAGGTTGTATATTCTTTAGTTGTGTGAATTAAAATTGTCACACAAACTGTATTTTAAGTTTAACAAGTCAACAAATATTTTTTTCAAACAGTAAAATTATCAAAATATTAATTTATCTAAACTTAAAAATACATTAAATAAACATACTTTTTTGCATTACACATCTTGTTAAAATTGATGGTACGATTAGGCAACTTTTGACAAAGTACTGTATGCTAAATAGCCAGGTGTGTATTCATGTTATGTAACAAATTTAGGGACTTTTTGCAAATATCAGTTATTATTATTTTATTTATTTTATTTTTCCAATACATACAAATTTAAATTTTTCCAATGTATAGAAATCATAAATAAACAGTTTTCACAAACATTTAATTGACTCTTAAACTTTTGGAGCCTTCATACACACACAAACATACACCAAATATTTTAAAAAGTCATTAATAAAATCCTTAAAGGAAGGAACAGGATGGAACTTTTCTCTTTTAGAGAAGGCGAGCTGAGAAATGAGGAGCTAACATATATTGCTCTATTGAGGTATCTAAATTAAATCCAAAAGTCCCATTTTGATGTTTGATTATATCTAGAAGGTTCAATATTCTGCAAATCTTGTTCAATTTGTTCGTTCCTATCAATTATTGCTCTTATTTCCATCCATAATGGGAGGGTAGGTATTTTCCAATTCAAAGCAACCAAGTGTTTTGCTACCAACAAAATGTTAATGACAATACTGGATGTTTTATTTTGAATAGGTTCAGAAAAGATATTTACCGTAATACATTTAATTCTGGGGTTACTCTTAATTCCTGATTTATAATTATAGACAGCCGTTGAAAATCTGTCCAAAATGTCTAGATTTTGTGGCAAGTCCTCCTCATGTTCATGAGTACCCCATTCTTTACACCCGCTCCAACAGTATCCGGATGTTGTTGAGGGGCTATTTTCTCTAACCTGTTTGGGGTTAAATACCACCTATTTGAAATAAACATCTCTTAGAGAGACACAAATCATATTTTTTCTCTGTAAGTTTAAAAGCTCTAAACCATGTTTTAATATCTAGATCTATCAATATGAACACATACTTATTCCAATTTCACCACTGTGTATTATTTAGCGGTATAATTTATTTACTCATATCTAAATAAATGAGTTTAGTATCAATGATCAAAGTAGACAATATAAAGATAAAATGAGCTTACCCCTGTATAATAGAATATATTTTTTTCATATACTAAAAAAACACCATAGAGGGAAATCCACATGTAGATACCTATAGGGACCACCTATATACTTTCTCAGACACTCAGTACACTTCATTAGAGACAGAAACTGGCAGGTTTTGCCTCTAATGAAGTGTACTGAGTGTCTAAGTGTCAAATCTTTGTTCATACACAAATATATATCTCCTTGTTGAGCGCTAAGCACTACACAGCTATCATATCACATCAATTCAGAATTGCCGTCTGAGTTCTGTAACTATCACTATTTTAAATAGGGGGTAGTGAGTATTGCGGGGAGTCCCAGAGGATACCTAGGAACATAAACCCCCTGCATTTGTTTTTATAATTATTTAACCCCTTCCCTGCCATGGGAAGGGGTAATATAGACAGGGATATGAGAGGATATTGGGTCTAGTGTAGTGCATTCATGTAGTGGCTACCATCCTGTAGCACTGCTATAGAGACTGCTGAGCTTCAGACTATTAGCACACATTAGAGCTAGAGAACTCCAGGCAAAACCCCTTTGGTGTGAGCCAGTAAACTTTAGAAGATTATTTTTTGTGGTAGACATCGAAAGCTTCGCAAATTTGTTTTTCAAATCACCCGTATATATGAGTGAGCCTTGTGGGAATTCTTTTGGAAGCCATGCAATAGAGTTCTAGATCCCTAAATTGTTTGATTGAAAGCTTTACAAGATATTGATACACTATGCAGGAAACTCACCATGTTGACATTATCAGTGCTAAATATGAATATTTTCACTTTTAATAAGGATAAAACTATTTGAGCAAATATATCATTGCAATACAGCCATAGTATTTTCAAAGGAAGAAATATTTTAGTGTTAAAAATAATGAAAAATGGATACTGCGGTGCAAACATTGCACACATTGCATGGATATATGAACTGTATCTGGACTGTTATTTTCCTATGAGCAGGGAGGTCATAATTGTAGTATTCCCTGGATGTATGGGTTAGGGTTGCCCTGCTTGCATGTATATAATAATTTATTGATGACATGTGTAATTTAATATTGTATGTTGTATTTTAATATTCCCTGTGGTATAAGTATAACTTATATATGTACTGTTAAGTATGAGAATCCCCATATCATATTCAAGATAACAGATTTCCTGAGGAATATAATAAAGCATGTCGCCTGAATCCTCAGGGAATAGGGTCAGAATTATGGGGTGACAGGCTGAGGGGGTTTGAGAAGACTTCAGAAGTCAGACTTGGAGGAGCCAGGAAATTTAATTTAGGGAAGGGTGAGGAAGATCTTTTTAGCCATTATGGTCCCATGGACAGCTAACTTCCTGACAGGGGAGACTAAGCATAAACTAAAGTGTGAAGCCCCCTAGCCAAGACAAAAGGCCCCATTAAAGTATTCAGTCTGTTAGGCTCCAGCTCACAGGGGGTGGTTAGAAAAGGCTGGCATCATTGATTAACAAGTGGGCCACATGGCTAGAAGAAGAAAGTTTGAGGATTGGTTAAGAGGACTGTTGCTGGGGGTATGAATTGGTTATAAGGGGTGACTAAAATGTATCAAAAGGTTGAATGTATGACAAATAAAGAGTGCTCAGGTGGTCATACATAATTAAGTGTATGCTCATTACTGAGGGAAGGGATAACCCTGATCATAGGGGTTAACAAAAGCTAAATACATATTAATACTGAAGGCTAATTTAAACAAGACAGATGCATTCTTGTTTAAAAAGAAGTTATTTCCAACAAAAAAATATATGATTTAAGCAATGCTGTATGTGCATCAAAACATACAAGGCATCAGTGGACCAAGTGACATAACATGTAACAATTTCCAAGTTTATTTCCCAGCATGATGAATCTATTTTTCACATATTCTTACATTTATCACCTATCGCTTATGTATTCAAATTGAATTTACTGCTTGTCAGTTAGTTTAGCATGATAAATTATTTTCTATGCGGATGACTATAACTTTCCAGTATAACATCATGCATTAAATGCCAAATAAAAAGCCTATTTGAGGAATTTGTCTGCTATCAACTCTTATGGTTAAAATTATATGTATACGGGAAAGTGAAGTAGACAATTGCTGTGTTTCTGCATGTTTTTAAGGAAGAAATCACATATTTTTATTTAGTAATAACAGGGTCCTTAATATGCTTAACCCTTGTATAATAGCATAGTATAGCAGCCGAGCTTCAAAATGTGCTTTGCAGAAAAGTTTTTTTTTTTTATTCTTTCACAAAGACATTTTGTACAAATGTAACCTGCCATCTATCTGTCAGTCACCAAGTAATACAATCTATCTGCTCTCAATCTAGATCAGTGTAAAAATACAATAGGTGTCTTGTAATGAAAAAAATTCTGAGGTTGGTCAATATACATAGGCTCAAATGTCAAATATCAATATATGTCTCCACATTTTATGTAAAAAATTATATATTTATCGCATTTAAATGTAGATGCAGGGTGACTATTTCCTAAATAAGCTACACAAAGGAAGACAAGGTGAGAGGGAAAATGTTCTTGAGAGGCCTCTCAAGTTTACAAGTTATCACGTTAAGTTTCTTTTTTCAGTTGACTATTTCTATCCAAGGCCTCTCAAACTTGAAAAAGTATTAGTTACCTCTAGCTTAACCAAATCCTTAATAGCTCAAATACATAAGGTTATAAATCATTTTTTTTAAATTTATCTGCTCTCCACTAGAACACTGTAAACTTGATGATCTCCCTCCTTCCATCACAGCCACTAGCCTGGCATTTGTTGAAGTGGGCAGGCAGTAATCTGTGAATCTCCATATTTCATTTTTGAAGCCTGTTGCTCCTTATTGACCCACAGGTCATGGGATGATCGCTTCTGAACTAGAAGCTGCACTGCATGACCTCTGGACCAATAGAAAGCCACTGGTCAAGTCTTCTTGCCTTGGGAATATCTAGAGCAGATTATCATTGTTTTAGTAATATTTGTGACATAATACTAGAGAAAGTAAAAGACATTCTACTGTGTGTAAGATGCCTTGACAATCAAGACAATCTTTTGGCATTAGCATTTGCAGACACAAGGTGGAGTAAGGTAAAAAGATCTTGGAGGGGTAATGTCTACTATGTGGGACAACATATAAACTGTAGAGGTTTCTTCAATCCTTTTACATTAGTGCATCTGGATACATTTCTAATTATAATGCAATTTGAAGAATAAAGTTAGTTTTCTGTTTTATTGCATTTTTACATTATGCAAGTACACAAAAGAACAAGTCTTCGAGAAAGTCATAAAATAAAAGCTGCAAATTACAGAAAGTATTCGATTTTAAAGAAAGGTAATTAGCAGTACTGGTCAAGTGCTCTATACAAGTGAATTCAAATGTTATGACAACCGTAAGTCTTATTAAGAGATAAACGCAGAAGTGTCTCAGTTATGTTGCATAAAGTAAAAAGAAAGAAGGAAATATATATATTTTTTGTTCCTACCAGGAGTATATGGCAGCTTAATTCATTAGCATAATTTATAAATAATTCAAGATTTAGATATCGACATGTATTGTTTAAACATCAGATATCAACCTGTCAACTAATCTCAAGAGAGTATTGCAAATATTTTAAAATTATCCTATAAAAGTAACAAAATTGGAGAAGCATTTGAGTCCTACCTTTTTCCTACATCAAGTTGATACCCTCTCCTTTTTATTTTGCAGCTTCATTCTGACATGGACAAAGGAGTGGGATCTGTTAAGTACACCCTCCTAGGAGATGGTGCTGGGACTATTTTTACCATTGATGATACTACAGGTGACATCCATGCAATTAAAAGCTTGGACCGAGAAGAGAAACCATTCTACACATTACGAGCTCAAGCTGTGGATATTGTTACTGGAAAACCAGTGGAGCCAGAATCTGAATTCATTATCAAAGTGCAGGACATTAACGATAATGAACCAAAGTTTTTGGATGGTCCTTATGTTGCAAGTGTTCCAGAAATGTCTCCAGTGGGTATGTACTTACATTCAGATCTCTTTTTGTATTTAATTGTTATACTGACCCATAATCTTCAGAATAAAATATTACAAAATGTGGGAATAATCTGATCAATAATAAAACAACTAGTGTAATTTACAGAAAAAGACATCCGTTTAATTATATATCTACGTATACAACACCATGCTTTTGAATCATCCACCTTTCTCTATAAACTCTAATGCAAAACGTTGTCATATTCTGTGACTAAACATATGCAGGTGAACATTAATAGCCATCATTATTTACCAAATACTGTACTTTAGCTTTCAAAAGCTGCAGTAACTTCATTGAGTCATTTATTTAGCTCATATACTTCACCTTAGTTGCTTAGTATATCTTAGTTGCACCTTAATTAAGACAGAGGTTTCATCTAGAATATTAGTATGATATAATGATCGGTATATTGAGATACAAGCTTGAAATATGATGGCAGGCAACAGGTTTAAATATATGCCTGTTTGAGTACCAGAGAAATAATAGTGGTTTAGTCATTGTGATTAACAAAAACCACAAGCATCTATGTCCTGCTTTCTCACTTTTCTTTAGGTATATTGATTAAACTAATCCTGCATTGTTCATACACAAGAATTTAAATTTAGTTACTGATTGACAATGCAGTCAGTATTTAAAAAGTTTTAAAAC
Source organism: Discoglossus pictus (assembly GCA_027410445.1). NCBI lineage: Eukaryota > Metazoa > Chordata > Amphibia > Anura > Alytidae > Discoglossus > Discoglossus pictus. The sequence goes on from CM050166.1 coordinate 202,299,113, forward strand.
TACTATTTGAACTTTATTGTTGCGTGCTATAGCAGAATTGATTCTGTCCATGCCCTATTAGGTGTTCCAGGGGCACATTTGCCTAAGAGGTGTCCTAAAATTACTATATTGTCTTCAGAGGCCACTACATTTTCCTTGGCAGATCCTCTCTGCTTGGACACCTAAAAGAGGAAGGTAGTGGTAGATCTGGTTGAAACTGCAATCCTAAAGTTAAAATGTAAGTGGAAAAAAGCTAAATTTTGTTTTTCAAATATATGGTGTGTAAGGGTAGAAGAGATCGGTATGGGAGACTGCCCCGATATTTTGCTTCGAGTGTTTATACCTGCAATGGGAACACAACAATCTAGAATTTTCACACCCTCCCCCACAGGAGTGGATTTGTAATGTGGGATGGAAAAAAGAAGTTGTGCTAGACCCTGAAACAAAAATGTTAAAAAGTAAGTTTTCAAAAATATGTTGATTTTTTTTCTTCAATTACTGATTTTATTGCAAGTCAGTCACTAAATAAACACATTGAACCATATTGTATGACAACTATGTTGACCCTTTAAAAACCCTATTTTAAACTGGTTATTGAGAGCTGGAATTGAGAACAATTATCTAAATGAACGTTTACTCGCCTTACATGCATTAGCTATAGGAAACTACTGTTCTCCTAAACTAAACTATAATCACGTTTTCTGTAAAGATAACATTATATTTCTAAATATGAATTTCTTGTTTGAAATATTGAGGAAATGGGTAACTTAAATCTAGCAAAATGATTCTAATAAAACCACTGAGCTTATGATGTGTATTGTATATAAATTTCCTGCCGCAAGCTGTTTTACATTTATAAGTTGTCACACCTGAAATTGATTTTAAGTGATTGATGGAGCATAGAAAAATAGCCTTCAATATTGTTTTCTTTATTATTTCTGCAAAGTAAGATTTAAAAGTATGGTTCTTAGATAATATTCTCCAACAAACTATCTAAAAAAAAGTTTTATTACAGTATCATTTAAACACCCACTGAAGATAAAAAGAACATATTTGTGTGCATATATTATAGTTGTATTTTAAATTCTTGAAGAAAAGCAAAATTAAAATGGTATATTGTAATCATAGTTGTAAAAATAAAGTACCCTTTTATAGACCTAAGAGTGTAGTATATTTAGCTATGTTGGATGCATTCTAATATAATATACATATATACATATATATATATATATATATTATAATAGACTGAGTTAGCTGGTGAAAAAAATCCAAACCACAATCACATATTATATATTAAAGGACAATTGTAAAAATGATATATTTATTGCATTTAAATGTCGATGCAGGGTCCCTATTTCCTAAAAAAAAGTTTTTTTTTATAATATAAAAAAATTGAATCTCTAATTTATTACCATATATGGTATATGCAATTATGCTGCTATGGAATCAACCATTTTGGTTTATTCTGATCAACCTCCTAAGGTGGGAGAAAACTTCGATCTGGATAATTAGAATATGACATGAATTAATGGCAGTGCTATCAGCAAGACTAAATAAAAATCATTAAAAGGACACTGAAATATGTTTTTGTGTTATACCTGAAAGAGGGTATTTAATAATGTGCCATTGTGTGTGTTTTTTTTTTTCAAATTATGCTTTCAAAGCAGAAAAGAACTGGTTCAAATGTTTAACTGATCTTGGAACTTGTCCCTATCATCCAATCAGCAGCAATGAAACAGGAATACATGAGTCCTGTTTCTCTGCCAATTACATATGTATGCCCTGTGCACTTAGTTTCAATGAAGTCTAAACAGTTTTACTTTATATTTTTCATGCAAAACACAACTCTGTAATGTTTAAAGCTCCTTTAAATGCATGAAAAACAAGAATTGTGTACCATGCCACTTTAATTTACATGATCAGCTCCAAAAAGAAAATGGTAACATTCAATGCATTGATTGCATATAAAAGCTAATCATGTAAATGCCGTGTTCATTTCTTTTTATAGGTTTTCATTTTCTAAAAACATTTGCTCATTATCAAGTTTAATTATCAACAATATCTTAATTTATATGAAATAGGACAACATGCACCATAAACAGGATATCTAGAGTATATAGACTTGCCTGCAGCTGATTTTTGGCTGTGTGAATCTGTAAATTGATCTGCATTTTCTGAACAGGTTTTTAGGCCACAGGCTTTTAAAACATTTTTCTTCCCATATATAAAAGGCGATGTTCAATATGTAATGAAGTACACCTCCTCTGTTCGCACTGGGTAGTGTTCTATTCTGGATCCCCTCCTGATATCTTGTATTTCAATCTGGCACATAGACAGCACTTCAGACTCCCGTATGAAAGTGAAAAGTGACTTTTTGGAATAAACAGTAACTTTCTTATCGCTTGCACACTGGAGTCTGGAGTGCTGTCTGTATGCCAAATTGACACCCATTGAAGGCACGTCAGTAGGAGATTTTGGTACTGTTAAAGAAGTCCATTTCATTTTGTTAGACCCCTGCTTGAAATCAAATGTGGTACTGGACTACAAGTACAGAAAAATGATTCAACTATTACGGTATCTAAAATATATTTTAGAATTATGTTTCAAATTTCATTTCAAGGGTTTTTAGAAATGTTATATTGTTATCAATACTTTACCGAACAGCAGTATTTATAGTACATACGATACATAAAAATGCCAGGGTAAAGGGGACCGCTGCATTTCCACCTTGGCTATGTAAAATGATTAAGTCTAAGCTATATGTATGTAACAGGAAGCCTCCACATGACATTTTTTTAAATAAGTGGTTCCAACCCACCCCCCCACACCCCCTGCCGATGATCTTTTTATTCCCCCATAGTAACTGAGGTTAAAAAAAGTCTTTAGGCCCATCAAGTTCAACCTTTTAAGATCTCCTCTGATCTACAATATGCGGATTACTTGTTAATTGAACCAGGAGAAGGCAAACAGTGAAAAACCAAAGTGAAACTTTGCAAATTTTCTCAAAAGGAAAAAAAAAAATTCCTTCCTGACCTCAGATACTAGCGATCGGATTCCTTCCTGGATCAATACTCCCTCTCTAATTAACCAGGATAACCCTGATTACCCCTTTTATTTAAAAATATATCCAATCCCTTTTTAATGTTATCTATCAACTCCGCTATCACCACCTCATTCGGTAGAGAATTCCACAGATTAATTACCCTTACTGTGAAGAACCCTTTTCTTTCTTTAAGGTGGAATCTTTTTACTTCTAACCTTAAAGGATGTCCTCTTGTCAATTGAAAACCTCTTGGCACAAAAAGATCCCTAGACAAATATTTATACTGGCCCTGGATGTATTTTTATAGGGTAATCATATCTCCTCTTAGACGCCATTTTTCTAGAGAAAATAAGTTTAATTTGGTTAGTCTTTCTTCATAACTTAGCCCCTCCATTCTCCTTATTAGTTGTTTTGCCCTTCTCTGTACCTTTTCCCGGTTCTAAAATGTCCTTTTTTATGAAGTGGTGCCCAAAATTGTACTCCATATTCCAAATGAGGGCGTACTAGGGATTTGTATAGTGATATAATTATATTTGCTTCCCTTGCTTCTATATCCTTCTTAATACATGCTAATAGTTTATTTGCCTTTGCAGCTGCTGCTTGGCATTGAGACCTGTTACCTAGGTGGTAGATGCATAACCTTACATTTATTTGTATTAAATCTCATCCGCCATTTAGTCCCCCATTTCTCTAATTTATGCAAATCCCTTTTGAGGGAAAGTACATCGAAAGTACATCATTTTCTGATTGAATTACCTTGCACAACGTCGTGTCATCAGCAAAAATGGAGACAATACTTTCCAGTCTTAATTCTAAGTCGTTAATAAATATGTTAAAAAGGAGAGGACCTAATACTGAGCCCTGAGGAACCCCACTTACCCCATTAGTCCAATCTGAGTATGTTCCATTTACAACAATTCTTTGCTTCCTGTCTTTTAGCCAACTCTCACTCCATGTGGAAATATTTACTGCAATTCCTGTATCCCTTAGTTTGCACAATAGTCTTCCATGTGGCACTGTATCAAAAATCTTTGCAAAATCTAAAAGGACTACATCCACTGAGTTGCCTTGATCCAAGTTCCTACTGTCACGACAGGCCAATTTGGGGGACCACGCTCACCCCAAATCTCTCTCTCTCCACGGTCGCAACTTTTCGTTCAGATCTCAACACCAGCAGACACTTCAGATGACAGCATCATTACTGCAGAGACACGCACCTCAGACCCCTATTCTTAGGATCTAAGAATCACACCCATGTACCTTGGATTAGTACAAGCAGACTCTGACACCACCTGTGTTTAGTGTGTCCAAAGTCAGACTGGCCACTTCTTTATTGTTACCAAGATATATAAAAAAAACAGAAAGATGACACAAAACACCAAAGACTGCCCCCAGTTCTAGCCCATCCTCCTAGGCAAATAGCTTGCTATTCCCCCTCACCCACATGATTTCCTGATGTAGAGAGGCATCTAACTTTCTTCTAATTACACCTTTTGTTTCTCCTCTTACAGAGCCATAAAACTAGTTACCCCTTTCATGAATAAAGCCAGAGCCTTCACACGTGGCCGATCGCAGGGCCATATAAATTCCACTATCCTATTTCTAACACAGATACAGTTTTGCAATGTTAGTCAATTACAGCACCACATGCACTTATTACATCCATGATATAAATGTTAAGCAAATTGTTAGTACCTTCTAACCACACATATAATAACAGATAAACCCCAAATAGTCCAGTGGGCCCTTCTGTTCATAACAGCTAGTTTCCCCCATCCTAGTGTGGCCTAGGAATTCGTCCTGACGGACAAATTTCTAGCCACACTGATCTCACTTGTGCAAGTGATGGTGATTGTAATAGCCTCACAGTCCACATTTCTTCCAATTCCAATGGGCACACAATTTTGGGCATAGCCTCCATGGCTCAATTGCCAACCGCCTTCCTTGGGCCATGGCACATGCCCCCTTCCTCCCCATCCATTGGGGAAAACAATTTAATTGGGCAGCTGCATCTAAAACAGTCCTTGGGCCTATTAGTTCACCCAGTCCAAAGGGTCCCAGGGTGGTACAAAGTCCAGGTGACAGTTCCCAAGGTGACATGGCTCGCCCCCCTCCCAAAAACCAGGGCCAGTGCCCTCCTCTTCCCAATGTCTGAGGGGAAACATTTTCCTTGGGAGTCCCATAAACTAACACCTCCAGGGAGGAACATACCAGTCTGATACTGAACCCAGCATCCATGATGGTGGTCTGGAATGGAGGCTCCACTTTCACCTGCACCGCAGTCTGGGCATGGTAACCCCTCTCACCTGCAGCAATGGTCTGGGCATGGGACTCCATTTTTCCATCTCCTTGGACCCCAGTTGGTGCGTTGTATTCCATCTCGCCTCCCTTGGGATCTTTGGTCATTGTGTTCCCTGGCAGGACCTCACAGCTCTCATCCAGACATCCCCTTGGGCCATCAGTTTTACAGACATTCTCTGTCTTCTCAATTGCCTTGTTATTAGCAATTGTGCCCCAGCCATTTGGGTCTGGCTGGCCCCCTTGGTCTGACACAGTCCCAAGGTTGTTCTCGGTGTTCGCCCCTGTACCCATGGCTGGTTCCTGGACTGTAGTTATCCACGGGAACCCCATGTTAGGTTCACAATCCATCTCTGGTTCTTTCCAGAACTCTCCCAGGCCCTCCATCTGGCCTGCTATTCCTGTCTGAGACTCAGACTCCACCGGTTTTGAGATGTACCCATAATGTATGGTACCCTCCTCATCTGTCCCAGTTGTAGCAAAAATTAACTGGGCCTTGTCCATTTGTATCTCCACATTGGTATTGTCCTGGTCAGAGTCCACAATATCCTCTCCCCAGACCTCTGGTAACCAATCATTTTCCTCCCTGTCCGCCTGACAGGGTTCCTCCCAACTGGATGGCCAAAACCCCTCCATGGATGCCTCATCCAGCAATTCAACATACTCAGCCTCCAGCTGCAGCTCTTGCTGAATCAGGGGTTCCAGCAAATTAGCCTCCGGGGACCATGGTTCTAATCCCAGACCATGACAGCGTTTAAAAAATAAGTTATTTTTCCTCCTTACAGTCCCCATGCCACATTCAGGATCACCAAAGACGATCTCCCAGAGCCCATCTATTAGCTCCAATTGAACATAGAGATCCTCTTCAAGGGCACCAACAGGCCCTATCCTGGCATGATACTGTTTCTCTAAGGCAATCTCTTTCCATACCAGTTTCTTCAGCCAGCATGACAGCTCATGGTCCTGCCACAATCCCAGGAACGCCATCCATTGCTTTAGAAGGGCCATTCCTCTGCAGTCCTTTGCCTCTGTCACCTGGCTCTCTTTCTCTACTGGGGATAAGCATTTCCCCTCCACAGGAGCTGAGACAGGGCCATTGCTTACCCTTCTCCTGTCCCCCTGTACCTCCTGTGTGATTTGTATCCGGAGTTCCCTCTGCTGATCCTTAGTAAAAGCTGCAGGCATTACCTCAATCCATCTTTGATACCGTCTGGACACTTCCTCCTCCTCTGCTGCAGACATCTCTTCATAAGCTGCCATCCTTCTGTGTTTTATACAGAGATCCCCACCGCTGCCACCAGCTGTCACGACAGGCCAATTTGGGGGACCACGCTCACCCCAAATCTCTCTCTCTCCACGGTCGCAACTTTTCGTTCAGATCTCAACACCAGCAGACACTTCAGATGACAGCATCATTACTGCAGAGACACGCACCTCAGACCCCTATTCTTAGGATCTAAGAATCACACCCATGTACCTTGGATTAGTACAAGCAGACTCTGACACCACCTGTGTTTAGTGTGTCCAAAGTCAGACTGGCCACTTCTTTATTGTTACCAAGATATATAAAAAAAAACAGAAAGATGACACAAAACACCAAAGACTGCCCCCAGTTCTAGCCCATCCTCCTAGGCAAATAGCTTGCTATTCCCCCTCACCCACATGATTTCCTGATGTAGAGAGGCATCAGGAATTACACCTTTTGTTTCTCCTCTTACAGAGCCATAAAACTAATTACCCCTTTCATGAATAAAGCCAGAGCCTTCACACGTGGCCGATCGCAGGGCCATATAAATTCCACTATCCTATTTCTAACACAGATACAGTTTTGCAATGTTAGTCAATTACAGCACCACATGCACTTATTACATCCATGATATAAATGTTAAGCAAATTGTTAGTACCTTCTAACCACACATATAATAACAGATAAACCCCAAATAGTCCAGTGGGCCCTTCTGTTCATAACACCTACTAACCCCCTTATAGAAACTAATTAGATTTGTTTGACATGACCTATCCCACATAAATCCATGTTGGATTGTTAAATTATTGTTAAGCCACTTTGCAGGTAATTTACTCCTTTTACTTTTATTCCCATAAAAGTCCCAGTCGATCTGTCCCAGTCTATACTTTGTATTGCTGCCCTTAGACCGTTTAAATCTGCTCTTTAAAAAATCGGAGTTTTTGTTGGCCCCTTACCGTTTTTTTTTTTTATTCAATCTCAAATGAGACTGTCTTGTAATCACTGTTTCCCAAATGTTGCCCTATTTCAACATTTGATACCATATCAATATTATTTGTGATAACTAAATCCAAGATAGCTTCATTTCTAGTAGGCTCCTGTATAACCTGAGCCAGATAATGATCCTTGAGTGTACTCACGAACCTGCTCCCTTTACCTGTACTACTGGTTTAACTCATCCAACTTATTTCAGTGTAGTTAAAATCTCCCATTATTAGTACATGGTTATGCATAGCTGCATTTCCAATCTGTAATAATAATTGCATTTCATCACTTTCAATTATATTTGGGGGTTAACTGGGATCTGATCGATACAAAATAGTTCATCATGCCAATGTGTAAACCCAAATCTACATATTTTTCAAAACATATTTTTTTAAATGCTGAAAAGTCTTAATCACATGAATATTTACATCTTTCATAAGAAGCCCTGAGAAAATCTCTGGTGCAACAACCTGCTTTCAGAAGTCAGTCCACCTGTTAGTCTGAGAGTAAGTGCATATGTATCTTTAAAGGCCCTAGAGGGGATCTGCTGGGTGAGAGACCATCTTAGATTTCCACAAGGTGATACAACGCTCCTCTAGAAAGATCAACATCCTTCAAATATCACCCACTATTTAGAACAACTAATATTATCAATACTGTTAAAATAAAAAAACACCCTCCATTTTTAAGTGTTTATTGTCCTTCTATGTCCCAGAGAAGTGTTTATTATGGGCTTTAACATATGTCATTTGACAAGGCCCGCAAGGGTGCTGCTCAGTCCTACTGCCTTGTGCAGCTTGTTAATCCGACAAATTTACCTGCCCCCTCTACATTTATACACCCCTCTTACCACACCTGCCAACCATGGCCCATCATACAGAGCTCAATGGGAATCCATGACTAACCAGCTAGTCCATGCTAGAGGCAGAGTGTTTATTTCTCACACAATTGCTTACAGGAGAGAACTGGATGAAGCTGCAGATATACTAAACATTAGGGAACGACTGGTAACTTGTTTACCTGTCACCAATTCACTACCTCAGTGCCTGACAAACAATCTGTTACAGATTGGAGAGAAAGAAAAATGGGCTTTGGGGAACTTGAGCTGTGAGGAATTCACCCTTCAAACTGCTGCTAGATACAATTAAAAGGGAACAGAATTCTTCAGCTTTCAGTATAATAACCCTAACCATCTGAAACACTGGACCTACGTTTATTACCAAGATGTTCCTATCTATCCATAGACTAACTGGCATTTAATACTGTAATACTGTCACAAACCACCATGTGCCAATCAGAACTGTGCAAACTATTCTCTTTAAACTGAGCCTCTAGGCTAAGGGATTCCCTGTACTAGATGTACCATGTTCAGTCCTTGAATATGTTCACTGTACTATAGAGGATGTTGTTTTACTGTACTGTAATACTGGGTGCATTATATTTGTGTGTATTGCTTGCTGTAGAAATTACATTCATGCTAAAAATGTCTGATATTTATAAGTATTGTTTTATAAATAATAAATCAATGCTGTGTGACCTGGTGTATGGGGGTATAATCAAATTATTATTTACAAAGACTGATCTAAGAGGTTCTTTATTTAGCTGAGACAATGCTTCAAATGTGACAGTTTATTCGTGAAGATGTCCTGTGGAGAAATGCTAATAACCAGCTTACTAATTAGTCACATATTTTGCAACAGCTATGAGTAATTAGGTTAACTTTGCCTAGTGATATTAATTGTGCCAAGTAACTTAATGCCACTACTGTTTAGTTACTTTTTGTTAATGTGTTTAGTTAACATTGTATTTTTGCTATAAAGAAGCTGTAACCTGTTCTTCTGGTTAAGACACAGGTAGAACTATATTCTTGTCCTGGATGCTGGGTTTTCTATGCTCTGTTTGTGTCTGATCCAATGAAAGGCTACAAAAATTCTGCTGTCTGCTCCAGCTAGTGAGATGTTTGAAGGAACCCTGTGCACAGGCAGAGAGTTGATCCTGTATTGTAACAAATACAATCCTGGAAAGAGAAACTAGTCTGCAGAGCCTCCCCAGTGAAACATAAACATACAGCCACCATAGGAGAAAGTAGGAGTAGGTTAACGAACTTAATCAGGAGTGGAAGACTGGCTAGGTTGCTACAGACTTTTCCATCTTGTATCCAGAATATCCAATCTGACCTCTATATCTCCATGCTTGAATTGGATTGTTTACACAGGAAGCCAGTCTTCTAATTGATAAGCTTCCTGGTTTACAATATTGATTATTTTGTAAATAACATTTACATTTGTCATAAATACTTCAGTGTTGATGAGAGAAACACTCATTTACTAGACAATAGGCCTCATTAAATTGTCCGCAAAAGTAACTGCTATTAATTGAACTCATCTAGCTGCCCACAATCGATTTACGGGTTACAGGCTGAAAACTCCTGCGGTTGTCAAAATCTTAACTCCGACCCATCTAAACTTTTGATCTTTCAAGCCTGCATATGTTACAATCGTTAAAATCGCAATTCGCTATTAAATTGCTACAATTCCCCAAGGACGCAATTGCTGTCAAAAGCGCAAATGTAGCCCAATATATTATGGGTTCCCAATAGGACTCGCAAATGATTCACAGACTAGTTTTGAACATTGCAAAAGATAATAAAAACACACTACTGGAGTTTAAAATAAGGGGAAAGCAATGGAAGGCATTATAATTAATTGCACAACAATCCCCAAGGAAAAAATAGGCCTTAAAAAAATATTTTATTTTCTAATATGTTGGAATGGTCATGCATATCCCAATATCAAAGTGTTGCTGCATGATACATAAAGCAATTAAAGACACACTACCTGATTAAATAACAACACAAAATGTACGGCACAGAGGAGGACCACTGTTTCCTCCTGATTGTAGTTTGGGGCTCTTTGCCTGCCCTCAGCCTCTTGCCCTTCCGACTGAGGATGGGGATCCTTCTCTCCCTCATCTTACCCTGAGGCCTGTCCCTCCATCGCACTACCACCTGCTCCTAGGATCAGGCTCCTCCCCCCTCTGACCCTGAAGTCGATGTGCCTATGACTATAGGCACCTGGCTACCCACCACCTCCTCTTCTCCACTTCTCAGGGCCACCTCTCTCTCCTCTCTCCTCCTCTCCATCCCTCTCCCCTCCTCTCTCCTCCCTCTATAATTATCCCTAAAATAAAATAAGGATAAATAAAAGTATTGTGTATATATTTATGAGGTAACATAAAACTGTGTTTTAAGTGTAATTATTAGCTGTTGGGGTATAGGTTGGGGGCGTAGGGTGAGGGGTATGTATGTAGTGAGTTAGATATATGTGCTTCTTTGTTTGTTATTTACTCTACTAGTGACTTGCCCATCAAAAATGACGGGGCAATAAAATTTTAAGCCATGGCAATGCTTTTTGATACACAATGTAAAGCTTTTTCTACTCTGAGGACCTTTGGCGCTCATTGCGAGCCTCTCCTCTTGTGTACTTTTGCTCCTCTGAGCACCTTCGGCGCTCATCACAAAGACAAATATATATATATATATATATATTTCTTTTTTCCCATCTGTGCATTAGAAATATGCTGCGTGCATGAGGGCAAACCGTTGGTTTAGTTGTGTAAAGCGCATTTTAGATTCGTAATGTTATTATTTGCAAGTTAGTGTTCAAAAGCATTTTCCGTCATGTGGCGCTCATCACCTAAGTGCTGCGAGTCAACGGCTCGCCTCGCTGCAAAGCGTGACGACGTATAGTAGTTTGACAATTATTATATGTAATGTGTATTTGTATTACGTGTAATCAGTAAATATGTGTAATGAAAGTGTAAGTTTAAAATCGTTATTAGAATAATGTAAGAGAATAAAACCGTAAGAACATGCTTGAAAAATCACCTAATCTCTCTCTATCACTGCTCAAACCACCAACTCTGGGACCTACGTGATACTTCATGAGAATCTACAACACAGTCAACGCACGGGCGTGTGAAACGCAGCTTTATAATCTTTCTCTATCAATCATTTTCCGCTATCCCGCTTTCTATTGGCTCTGAGGTCTGTGTCGCACTCAGTAATTACAATATTGGATTTTAACTGCGGACTGCATCTGGTCCAGCCCACTAACAGCTTGAGGGCTGCAGGAAGGGTTTACTCTTTTAAGGCTTCAGAGCTGTACTTGTGAGCTTGTTCAATTAAATTGATCTATAGCTGTTGCAATTTCGGGGGTACGATATGCTATTAGCCTTGCAAAATACAGAATTATGAAAATGAATTCCAATACAGTTCTAGTCCATAATGGTGGCCTTATATGTATTAACTCATTGGTATCTGAGATCGATATAACCCTGAAATGAAACATAAAAATAAATGTTATTCCCTGACAATTTGTGGGCTTCAAGCTGTTGTGCAATTAATTCTAATGTCTGTCATCGCTTGCCCCGTTATTTACAGTGCAGTATTGATTTTTTATTTGCATTTACAGTGCTACAAACAGGTGTTTAACCCCCTTGCGCGTCCTCTCGTAGGATTTTCTCCTTCATTTGCCATTTACTGATGTGAAAGCATTTGCAGGCTTGGGGATTGGAGAAATTGAATAGCGATTCGCGATTTTAGCCATCGATTTAATCATCTTGCAAAAGTGAAAGATCAAAGGCTTCGGAAGGCTGTAAGTTACTCGTTTAACCATCGCAATTTTTTCAAGACCGTAACTCGTAACCCATTCGGAGCCCGCAAAAAGACGCCAATTGAATAGAAAATAAACTTGCAACCTCATTTACGGGCTCCAGTAATTTGCAAAAGCTCAATTGAATCGGGCTCATAGCCCTCAACATTTTGGTAATCGCTTCTCTTTCAATTACTACAATTGTTTATGCACTGTGATATTAATCAATTAAACTATATTTGTGAACCCCTGGTCCTCTTTCTTAAAACAAGTTTAAATGGTACCTATAAAGTTGATAATCATTTGATTTTATGAGTTCATAAAGCACTGCTATTCCCCATGTGAGCAGGAACAGTTTAATCCTGTAGAAATTCAATGACATGTTCTAAAGTTACTTGTTCTACAAGTGTTATGTGAATTTTAGCTATATAAGTTTTCACTAAACCTTTTTTCCATCTTCTTTCCTACCCCCTCCCATTTTTACCTTTTACTTTTTCGCCTCCCTTTATAAAATCAAATATGGAGCATAGTTCTATATCTTGTAAAATGTGTCATTAGCCAGCAGTAAATGGCACCAATATGAAACAAATATAAAACCTATAACCACCTGCCTGATATTGTAATAATTTGAGCCAACTCGCATCATATTGCATATTGTCATATTGCACATTAATTAAAATTATCAAAACAGTTATACAAAAAACAAGTAAAAAAGCCCCAAAGTTTATTAGGAAGCATATCTAAAATAAACATCACCATGAAAAGCACCAATAAGGGTTTGGTTATAAAAAATATCCCAAACGTTGAACACCCTGGAGCACTGTTAAATCCTTAATTAAGAAATAGAAATAATATGAGACAACCATGATTCTGCTTAGAGAAGGCCATACATAAAATGCCCACATTAGTCAGAAAAGCAACCAAGAGGCCAGAACTTGAAATATTCACAGCTGAAATGGAACTTGAAACTGCTATATTATGGCACTCCACAAAGATGGGCTTTATGAAATGTGGAAAATATTCCTTTGTTTGATGAGACCTAAATGTAACTTTTTGGCATGTCTCCAAGTAGGTATGTGTGGCACAATGCTAACACTGCAATTCTAGAGGAAAATGAGATGCAGTCTTCAAGAACCTGAGCTTTGGGCAGATGCTTTACCATATAATGACTAGTTTGCCAAAAACAATGCGGCAAAAGCTGATAGGGATTTACTGCAAAAGACTCCCAGCTGACTAACAAAGGTGACTAACCATTGGGTCACAATAACAAATATTTTGCACCGTCAAAAGAGTTAAGTATGCTATGTATTATTATTATTATTATTATTATAGTATTTTGTAATGCCCAACACATTCCACAGCACTGTACTAGGGTTTAGTATGAAGAGAGTAAACACGTGCCAAAAAGTAAGGGGCCTTATTTTTTTAAATCTTACATACATGGTGCTTTTTTCAAAGCACTTTATAAGATTAAAAACTTTCAAATTTACAATCTCAAGGGATTAAGGAAAAAAAAGGAGAGTAGAAGGTTAATTGGTGATTAGGTTGGTGGTATATCAGATGTGAAAGATGGAGGCAATAGTGCTAAACCTGCACTTTAAATCAACATGTATGTTAAATATGCTATGTCAATCAAATGATACATATCTTGAATAAAAAAACTTTAGTTTCAGGTTATAACACTTCAAACTGTGGAAAAGTCTAAGAGGGGGGAAATTCATACTACACGTTGTTCTTATTTTTACTTGATTATTTCTGAATAATTCTTAACAAGGAGAAAAAAGGTGTCCACTACTTTGTAAATTAGTTAGGGCAGTAAATACCAACATATATTAATGAGATGAAAACAATAATAAAACCTGAGAAAGGAAGAGATTGTCCTCATTTCAAATGCTCTCCTCTGTCTGGATGATTTTGAACATTTAAATTTTCAGGTTTTGAATGGAGTGACCATTCTGGGTAAAATAGTATCCAACTGGAGTACAATAACTATTTTCATTGTGTTTTTAAAAGTATGCCTGCATAGACTCAAGCTTAAGTGCAGTTTATGGCCGTTTTCTCCAGTATAATAGCCTATTGAACATTCCGTGCAATCTATTATGTATAGCACATTGGAGGCTGTACATGTATATTACCCTCTGATGTTATTATGCATGGTTGTATCATCTTTACTGACATAGTTTATAGAGCGTTCAGTTGCAAGATCTGGTACCATTTTCTCATTGTCCAGTGTTCTACTGTCTAAAAGCAAAAATGGGACGCGTGTGGAATACATTTTTTAATTCTGCGTCCATTGTTAGCAGTGGTTGTAAATCTTTGAATATTTTGTATTTTTCTTCTATAGCTGAATGGTATGTGACCACTAGAGGTGCATTTATTATTGTTTTTTTGTGTTTTTTTTTACTGTAACAGGTGTTTTTGGGTGTTTGCAGGATGGAGGTTATTTTCTGCGTAATGACACTGGCTTGTAAACCTTCTGCCTGAGACCGAAAAATTCAAACAGTGTTGTTAAATCTTTGTCACAATGACCAGTGTGTGAGCATATGTGGTGGTATTTAATGACTTGGCTATGGATTAAGGATTGCTTAGTGTTGTTCCATGTTCGGCTCTGACCATGGCTTCTTGGTCCACATACAGATACTTCAGGAGGCGGTTGAGATGGTCTGGTACCCCAATCTCTGTATGAACATGCCACATTTTGTTGTGACTCACACAGAGGCTTTTGTATAATCAATGAAGCAGAAATAAATGTTTTTCTGGAACTCTCTTGCTTTCTCTATTATCCATCGGACATTGGGAATTTCACCTCTTGTGCATCTGGCTCTGCAAAACCCAGCTTGTACACCTGGTGTTAACACATCCATATATTGTTGGAGCCGAGCATAAAGATCTTAAGCATTACCTTTCTGCCATGTGAAATAAGTACAACTGGATTGGATAACTGGAACGCTCTGCTGTTTTTTGTATGTAGACTGACCTTTTCTAGCCATTTTGGTATCCATATATTATAAAGTGGAGTTTGCTATACTATAGAGTCAATGTGAAAAACGAAATCCTAAAAGGACCACTGTACTGAACCATTTCCATATGGTCCTTGGAGTAACTAATCTTGATAGTGGGCAACATTTTTCAGAAAGCCAAAAAACCTATAATATACTTTTTCATTTTGTATACCCTATTATTAATTACTGCAGAAATCTATTTTGTTATATGAGCTTCATATATGATCACTGATTGGTGTAGCATGGGACACTGCACGATCAGTAAGACCATAATTTGTCTTTATGAACTGCCAAGAGCAGACCCAAGCAGATACTATTTGTATGATTTTAAACAGAAAAACTGAAATTTAAGTACCGTATTTTTCGCCGTATAAGACGCACTTTTTCTTCCCCAAAACTGGGGGAGGAAAGTTGGTGCGTCTTATACGGCGAATATACCTTTTCAAACTGCCTCTGTCCTCTTGATCTCACCCCAGCGCTTCCTACCAGCATCGCGTCGGCCGGTGCGTCCTAGTGACGTCACACACGCAAAGCTGCAGTACACGAGGAGTGCTGGTAGGAAGCGCTGGGGTGAGATCAAGATGGCAGAGATCAGAAGAAAGTTGAGGATCAGGGGGGTCAGGGAGGATCAGGAGGGTCAGGGAGGATCAGGAGGGTCAGGGAGGATCAGGAGGGTCAGGGAGGGTCAAGGGCTCCCAAATGCTGCAGTATATGGATATGTATGTGTATGTGTGTATGTGTGTATGTGTATGTGTGTATGTGTGTGTGTGTATGTGTGTGTGTGTATGTATGTGTGTGTATGTATATGTGTGTATGTGTGTATGTGTATGTGTGTATGTGTATGTGTGTATATATGTGTGTGTATATATGTATGTATGTGTATGTATATTTATGTGTGTATGTATATGTATATATATATATATATATATATATATATATATATATATATTTGTGTGTAATGTAGGTGTGTATCTGTGTGTAAAGTGTATTTGTGTTTGATTCAGATTTTGTTTTCTTCTTGTTTTCCTCCTCTAAAAACTAGGTGCGTCTTATCTGCCGGTGCGTCTTATAGGGCGAAAAATACGGAACATAGTAGTAAATAGATATTTGGGTATATTACATTCCTAGTGAAATCCTGAAACCTTCCTTGTCCCTTTACTATAATAAGTTTACTATAATAATTACAATCTATTATTTTTAAAGATATTTCTGAATATTTTAGTTAAAAGGATGCTTTTAAAAGTGAATGTTTGTATCATCATCCAATTTAGGTTGTAAACATGGACAGTGTAATTTAAAATAATATACTGAAAATTTTAATTTGGATGATTGCTTTATGTTTTTTTCTGCTTTGCTGTTGCAGTGAAACAATATATATTTTTAAAGCAACATAATTATGAAATATATTATTATGCAATATTTTTTACTTAAAATATATGACTATTTGTGCTAGCAACATTAAATGTGCCTGCGGAAAAGCTTGGCAAATGTAAACATTTTAGATTATTATTTTTATTAGCTAAATACTTACAAAGAAATGCAATTATAAAAACTGTTGTTGCAATTTATTACAATAAAAAAAAGCTAAAAGTGTATACAATATATATAATGCTTACACCTAATTGTAGCACAATTTACAAAAAAAATGCAAGTTATTAAATCCAAATTGTATTATTTTAAGAGATTGTTCAATTTAGGTACTAATTGAACTATGCAAAATACTGAATGTGTTGTTTAACAAAAACTGCACATAATATGGTGCTAAATGTTATATATTTGTATTGTCTTTTTTACTAGTACCTAATGTATAGCAGTATGTTGGTGCGTTACAAATAAACTATAATATTAATAATAATAATAATAATAATACTTTGGCTTAGCACTCACCAATAGAGATTAATACATCTTTTTAAACATTTCTAGTTCTCCGAAATATTTCTGTTTCTTGTACACCACTGGAACTCTATATTCTTCTATATATATATATTGCTGTTAAAACCATTTGTTTTGTCACTAATAGAGGTTTTAAAAGCATCATGCCAGTACAAATTGTTAAACTTCTCGAAAGTACTTCTGAGTTCACTGAAAGTACTTTTTGTCTATTACTGAACCAGTGCTATCAATTTAGTTTAGTTTAGTGCTTAAATACAGAACCTTTATATCCCATTGCTTTTATTAGGCATTTTGAGTAGTGAATACAGCAAGTTAGAAAAGTTTTCCTCTATCACATTTCAGTAATTCCAATGACATTTTCTTTGGAGATGCAGAATTACATAGAGCTCGACTACACTTGTGGATTGTTTAAGTGTAAAAATCAAATGTAGAAAATACTGTACTTACTCGAATCTAATGCGCACCTTTTTCATGAAAAATCGGGTCCCAAATTTGAAATGTGCGCACTAGAATCAACTGTGCACTAGATTAGATGTTTTAATAACCTTTTTCGGGGTTAAAACATGGAATCTAGTTTGCCATCGATAACATTGCATTACCGGTACGGTATGATGAGGGGAGTAATGTAGAAGACAAATAGTGCTGATATTGTTAATTACCAGAATGTTAATTGCTGGTATGTTGTCATTACTGTTACTGTAATTGCTGGTATGTCGTTATCACTGTTAATTACTGGTATATTGTAAATGTTGTAATTACTGTTAATTACTTATATATCATCATATTAAACATATGATGCAATTTGATTATATTGTTGTACAGTAGTGTCATTTATAGTAAAACTACCATAAGTTGGTTACAAAAACTCACTGTTCGGTACAAATGACAAATGCGCATTACATTCGCCAGCAAAAACATTTATTTGATTCATGAGTTCCAAATTTGGAGTGCGCATTAGATTTGATGGTGCACTAGATTCACGTACATATGCTAACATTGTTATTACATGCCACAATAGCCTACATTGCGTTTACACAACACTCGCTAAAAGTGAGTGTGCAGAGATCTCAACCACCCACTATAGGTGAAATAATTACATGTATTTCAATCATTTGTTATGACTTTGAACAAGTAAAGGCCCTCAACATTACTACATTTTAATGCTTCCTTGCTGTAATCAGGTCAGAGAAGGGGTTAGTGTTAATTTAAAAGTAATCTGTGCTCCCTGGGGAAGGTATCAGGCCACCCTTTCCGGCACCCCCATGTGTTTTCAGATATGGCACACTAACCCCAATAAATTACCATTAACTATGACCACCCTAGCCCCTAAGACCCTAAGTCGGCTTGGGTGGGTCTTCAATCCCAACACCTGTATAACCCTTATTTATCTCTTCATTGGGATCCTTAAGGATACCCATGATGCTCTACATTACCCCCATATGATCCCCTATGTATTGCAGTTAAAATTAAAAGAACAAATACAATAACAATTAAATTACCATTAAATTAAAAAAAACACAACAAGCTTTAAAAAACCTAGAGGCAATTCTTGTCTATAAGCCTGTGTCAAAGCTCAGGCTTAGCTAATCTCTTCAAGCAAGGCAAAGCAAAGATATGTACAGCGCCTCATTTCCTAGATGAGCTTCAGCTCTGCAGATCAGAAAAGTTTCTGTGTGAACCTCATATCTAACGTAAGATAAGCCCTTTTAGTCGTCTCTAATGAACAGAAGCAACATTCTACTATCAACACAAGCTGCCCCCAGACAGCGAGACACACAAGAAGCCGAATGATTCTAATGTGGAATCAGATCCAGTATTAATAGGAAATATGAATATGGATCAACTGGATGATGATGCAGCAGATTTTACATAGGATTCAGCCTCACTTCCCTGTTGTCAGGGTCAGTTACATGGCTGCTCCACCATTACAGCAGTGGCCCTGGATACCTCTGTGCAAGCTGGTGTGTCCCACTGAGAGGTGGCAACCAGAGCTTTGCTCAGCTTTGTTTTATGAGAGTCCTAGAGATACTCCAGCTACGCCTACATCTAAGCATGCCAAAAATTATCAGCTTTATGTTAGATCAAACAATGCATCTGGCTGTGCAGACTTTTACTATACTTTCACCAAGTACCAGATCCAAAACAAGTTCCTTGCTACACTATTCCTGCTGGTACTTTCACTCACTTGGGAACTTGCAAGCAGGGCATTGGGTAGTCAGTGCAGATGTTGGCTGAA
This sequence comes from Discoglossus pictus, assembly GCA_027410445.1. Taxonomy (NCBI): domain Eukaryota; kingdom Metazoa; phylum Chordata; class Amphibia; order Anura; family Alytidae; genus Discoglossus; species Discoglossus pictus. Next base: position 202,318,446 of record CM050166.1, read on the forward strand.
TGGATTGTCTTTTCTGGGTTTGGGATCTAATGGACTGCTGCCTTGACCTGGATTTCATATCAGTGACATTACTCTCTGCATTATACATCTGAATTTCACTGTTTACCTTTAACCCTGCTCTTAATGTGTTTATTACTTGTATTATAATTATACTAACGTTTTGTGGCCCTGTTTTCTATAACATGTTACTTGCCCTCTTTAGCTTTTGGACCTAATGGTTTGCTGCTTTGGACATGACCACAGGTCAGAGACATTGCTATCTATATCAGACAAGTATCTGAAACTTATTGTAGTTTACCTTTCAATCTGCTCTCTATACTGTTATTACCATTGTACAAGAGTTCAGTAGCCCTGTTTCCTGTAGCAATTCACTTGCAACTAAGGGTCATTGCTTCTTTTTTTTTTTTGTGTGCCAGCATTGTTAACTCTTTCTCTCTGAACTATATGTTTTGTGCCACTGAGTACTGCATTTAACATTGATAACACTACTTTGAGGTCAATTATACCTACAGAATTGTATGGCTTCTTTTCCACTTTCCTCTGCATTTACTAGGAACATTTCCCTCCCACTCGGAGAGGAAAGGAGAGAAAAGGGTTTGTTTTTCCTAACAGGAGGAATCGCAAAGGGCTTAATGACAAATCTGGAGCACTGTAAATGCACATATACACACACTACTGTACTTTTATTGAAAGTGAAAGTTATGTTAGGTCTTAGAATTAATAGCACAACATTGTCAATCTCGCAAATCGGCCCAATAAAATACTTTATTTCATGTTTAATTTCCGTGTTATATCGATCCCGGCAATCAATGTGTTAATACAAATAATGGAACTCGCATGTAATAGAATATCCTATTTATGGTTTTAGCGATATTGCCATATCTCAGGAATGTGGGTCCGATCGTAACTTGTAATTGAAGCCCGTAGGACTTTGAAATCCAAACTCCATTTTTCATTGATGGAATGATGACGATCTCTGTTTCCATTGGCTATTTCTATCTCAGGAGTTATGGCCTTGCTTAATTAATTTGTTCAAGCTCGCAAATGCTACATACAATTGCGTGGTTTCCAAATTTCGCTATTGGCCCATAACTTATGGTCTTGCCGAATTGTATAGCACTGTAACTCAGGCCAGCTTCGGGACCTGAGGAGGCCTTGCAGACATACTGCTGACATTCCCCAACTTGAATGAGGCTCATGAACTCTGACATATTATCATATACTGTTCTTTTTTTTTATTATATAACAATTACATTTTGTACTGCACCCTAAGATTTTTTTTTCTACATCATATACGTGCAATTGTTTTCATCTCCTGTTGTTTTTTCAATAAACATTGAAATAAAAAAAAAAGAAGAAATAGTTACTTTATACATTACCCTCCATGTAACCGGTTTAGACTGTTCACTCCATGGAAGTGAAATTTTGATTGAAGCCCATGACTCTTCTTTTCAATCCATAAAAGTTTATTTTTAATTTCTTGAAATGCTTTTACTGCAGTTTAATGGAGATTTAGCGTAGGCCTGTAAATTTAGTTTAGTATTGAAGGTAGTGTTAGGGACTATCACAGTACTTTAAGACCAAAATGGTGAATAGGGACCATAGTGGTGCTTAGGGACACTTATGGTGATGAAGGTTAGTGTTGGAGACCATGGGGAGTCTGTATGGACCCCTCATGAATGAAAGGACTATGGGTGTCTTAAGGGATCCCATGGCGTTAGGCAGCAACTGGCCAGTATTTTAGGCACAAAAACTTTATGGATTATGGATTAGCACAATCAGACACTAGTTGTGCCTGGCATGCTGATTTCCATAGGGTCACAGAGAGTTTGACATGACAGAACAATTAAAAAAATATATATATATAAATCATTTCAGAAATTTTTCCACCTTTAATGTGACCTATAAACTGTACAACTCAATTGAAAAACAAACTGAAATCGTTTAGCTAGAGGGAAGAAAAAATATAAAAAAAAAATAATATAGTTGCATAAGTATGCACACCCTTAAACTAATAATTTGTTGAAGCACCTTTTGATTGTATTACAGCATTCAGTCTTTTTGGGTATAAGTCTATCAGCATGGTACATTTTGACTTGGCAAGATTTGCCCACTCTTCTTTGCAAAAACACTCCAAATCTGTCAGATTGTGAGGGCATCTCCTGTGCACAGCCCTCTTAAGATCACCCCACAGGGATTCAGGTCTGGGCTCTGGTTGGGCCATTCCAAAACTTTAATCTTCTTCTGGTGAAGTCATTCCTTTGTTGATTTGGATGTATGCTTTGGGTCGTTGTCATGCTGAAAGATGCTTTTGGGAGACTTCAGATGTGTTTTTGCAAAATGTAGCCTGGCTTGGATGTTTTTCTTCGTAAGAAAAGGCTTTTGTCTTGCCACTCTACCCCATAGCCCAGACATATGAAGAATACGGGAGATTGTTGTCACATGTACCACACAGCCAGTACTTGCCAGATATTCCTGCAGCTCCTTTAATGTTGCTGTAGGCCTCTTGGTAGCCTCCCAGACCAGTTTTCTTCTTGTCTTTTCATCAATTTTGGAGGGAGCTCCAGTTCTTGGTAATGTCCCTGTTGTGCCATATTTTCTCCACTTGATGATGACTATCTTCACTGTGTTCCATGGTATATCTAATGCCTTGGAAATTCTTGTGTACCCTTCTCCTGACTGATACCTTTTAACAATGAGATCCCTCTGATGCTTTGGAAGCTCTCTGTGGACCATGGCTTTTGCTGTGGGATGCGACTAAGAACATTTCAGGAAAGACCAACTAGATAAGCTGAACTTTATTTGGGGTTAATCAGAGGCACTTTAAATGATGGCAGGTGTATGCTGACTCCTATTTAACACGTTTTGGAATGTAATTGCTTAATTCTGAAAACAGCTTCATCCCCAGTTATAAGAGGGTGTGCAGACTTATGCAACCATATTATTTTACTTTTTTATTTTTCTTCCCTCCACCTAAAAGATTTCATTTTGTTTTTCAATTGAGTTGTACAGTTTATAGGTCACATTAAAAGTGGAAAAAGTTCTGAAATTATTTATCTTTATATATTTTTTTTACAGCACAGAAACCTGACATTTTAACAGGGGTGTGTAGACTTTTTATATCCACTGTGTGTATATATATATATATATATATATATATATATATATATATCTGTTAGATCATAACTAGATTATAAATATAAATACATTCTGATATATATATATATATATATATATATATATATATATATATATATATATATATATATATATACTGTATATACACACACATACATTGGGGCAATCTGAAACCCTTTTTTTTTATACAGTTCCTTCTGTGGTGTAGGGCCCCTTCCACCTGAGGCCATGCCCCGCTTGATCCCAGCCGATGCCTCCGTCACCCCAGCCAATGCTTCCCTTCACCCTAGCCCATGCCTTCCTCAACCACAGGCCATGCCCTCCCCCACCCAATGCCCCCTTTAGCCCCCTCCACCAATGCCCCTTAAGCCCCCTCCACCCCATGCACATGCCATCTTCAGCCCCCTCCACAACAGCCCATGCCCCATTCAGCACCCCACCATTTCTGCCCATGCCACCTTCAGCCCTCCTCCACCCTCAGCACATGCCACCTTCAGCCCCCTCCACCACAGCCCAAGCCCGTTCAGCCCCCTCACCACAGCCAAAGCCCCTTTAGCCCCCTCCACCCCAGCCCAAGCCCATTCAGCCCCCTCCACCACAGCCCAAGCCCCTTCAGCACCCCTCCACCCCAGCCCATACCACCTTCAGCCCCTCTCCATCCTATCCCATGCCAACTAAAGCCCCCTCCATCCCAGCCCATGCCACCTTCAGCCCCCTCAATTCCAGCCCATGCCCCTTCATCCCTACTTCATCCCAGCCCATGCCACCTTCAGCCCCCATCCATCCTAGTCCATGCCACCTTCAGCTTTAACAGATATCCCCTGTAGTTCATTTCCTCTGCTCCTCCACTGCAGTGATGTCATTCGCCCCCAACAAGGTGACCCCCGGGGCGGTCTGCCCCCCTCACCCCCCCTTCCTACACCAGCTACAACGATACAGAGATTATCCAAAACTTCCCCAGAGTTTGAAGCATTAATACATCAGATAGTGTCATGTACACTATCTGATGTATTTCATGATGACATTTCTGTCTCCTTCACTACTGAACTACACTCCACTGGCTACAATGGAAAACATATGGCACACTTAAAATGTGCTGCCTTAGGCCTGTGATCTTCTTGTATAGAAAGAAATAAATCACTAGGTGCATCTTCTCATCTCTAAGTGTTCATGCAAAACCATTTTAATACAAGCTCTTTTAAATACATTACAGAAAATATAGGACATTAGTGTTCTTTTAAACTAATCTGTAGTAAGCATCATACATTAAATACATTACAGTGTTACAGAACAGATAAATGTACCACAGGTCAATGATAATAATAATGATACCATTGCTTGTTTGCCCTATAGCAATGTGGGTTTGATTGTTGGAACAATATGCATAATATTGCACACTGATGCACAGCACCAGATAAATTATAGCCTACTATTGTATATTCTTTATTGCCATAGTCTTTGTATATCATTATACACAGAGATCATATTTCAGACCACTTGGAAAAACTATACTAAACTGATTTAAGCGTGGCTGTATAGATAAATTACTGTAATCAATATTTGAACTAATTATTCTATTAATCAAGTCTACATTTCGATTTCAGTACCTTATACCTATAAAACTGAAACAGACAGTGGTATGCAAATAGGAGCTAAAGTGCTCTCATAAACCCCTGATACTGACAGCCAAGTAATAAAATCAAGTCATAATATACAACATAACTTTACTTAACCACACTTGCAAAAATTAATGATTCAGATTTTACAAATGTACAGTCTATTAGTGTACACTTACTTCCATGTTTATGACAGACAGTGTAATAGTTGTAAAATACTGGTTTGAAATAAAAGGCTTGTAAAGGATTCTGTGAGGTGTTATAACCATATTGCATTTAAAAATTGTTTAGGGATGTGGAAATACCTTCTAAATGGATTTTTAAAATTTTGACATTTCCTTTCATTTCTATTTGTTGAAATATGTTTCTATTTCACCCACACTGTAATCATTGCACATAAGTATATTGCCAAAGCAAAAGAAAAGACTGTATGATCTGGTGTGTGTGCGTGTGTGTGCATGTGTGTGCGTGTAGGCAAATCAAAGTGAAAATGTACGTATTTAGTGATATTAAAAATGCTAATAACGATAATTTATATTGATACTGTTATTACAATAAATCTAGTGAAAGGTACCAAAAAGGATGAATAAAGCTGAAATGACTTAATTTAGTACAAAATATTTCACAAATATGAAAGTACGGTTGTAGCATGTATTTAAATGAGAACCTAAGGTGTGGAGGTCTAGAGTATGTTAGGAACAAATGCAAATGTTATCTAACAGTAGTTCCAGACTACATATGAACTAAATTGAGCACCGTGTGGGAGTGCCCATGGAAAAAGTGTGTGCAAAGCTATTTTGTTGTCCAGTCATTTAGTCATGTCCGACTCTCAGTGGCCCTATGTACTGCAGCATGCCAGACACATCTTGTGTCTGGTTGTGCTTATCCATAAGGTTATCTTGGCAAAGATACTGGTGTGGGTTGCCAGATCCCTCTCCAGTGGGCCACAATTTGTCTGATCTCTCTACTATGACCTGCCCATCTTGGGTGATCCTAAAAGGTATAGCTCACAGCTTCATTGAAATAAACCATCCCCTTCATCATGACATGGTAGATATCCAGAAGAAGGTGCAAAGCTAGACTATAATGTAAAGACATAATGTAATGTATAATTTAAAGTAATAAGCAGCGCAAGGGATCAAGGCTTAATTTACATGTGTGGGGTCCTAGAGAGTTGATAATGTATAGGTATAGATAATGTAAAGGTAATGGATAGTTATGAATTGATATGGACAGCTTGTCTATGAACATCCCATCTCTACCAGTGCAAGCAATATAACTTTCTCCATCTAGTGTTGAAAAGCTGAAAAGGGCCCTCATTCAATTGCAATTTGGCCAATTGAATAGGGCTCTAAATAAGCACATAACATATATGTTTTAAAGAAGTTTTTAGTTAGTAAGCATCTACCCAAAAGCAAGGTTTTCACTAACTAAAAACATCTTTACAAAAAGTATGCTATGTGCTTATTTAGAGCCCTATTCAATTGGCTAAATTGCAATTGAATGAGGGCCAAGGACAGCAGAATCATCTAACACAGACCTGGGCATTGTGCGGCCCGCTGGCCAATGTGGTCCCTTTTTCTGAGAAGCAATGTTGTGACTAACTGGGATGGATAGCATTCTGTAGATACTGCTCCTGGCACTGAGAAAATAAAATAAAGCTATAAAATGAATATTGAGCAAAATTAAGTTCAGCCTATGGTTTGGCCCTCCACAACGTTCTGAGTTTCTCATGTGGCCCCTTTGGAAAATTAATTGCTGACCCCTGATCTAACAGATAAAAGTGTAAAATACTGTTAGCCTTATTAAATTGCGATTTGGACAATTGAATAGGGCTCTATTTAAGCACATAGCATATATTTTTTTACAGAAGTTTTTAGTTAGTGAAGACCTTGCTTTTGGATATAAGTTCACTAACTAAAAACTTCTGTAAAAAAAAAAAATACTATGTGCCTAAATAGAGCCCTATTCAATTGGCCCGAATCACAATTTAATAAGGCTGTAAATAAGTAAATACTTTGTGATATAGTGCAAATACAAAATATTCTTACCAATATGTAACTATTATGATAGTAATTTAGGAGGGAATGGACTGTTCAATAAATGTTAATCTAAGAACAAACAGCCAAAACGAATACTTAAGTGGTTAAAGCAATAGTGAAACATTATACATTTAAATGTTTGAAGTTTAGTATTTAATAGGTCAATATGTATCCCTTTCGTTACCAGAATACTAGTATTTAAAGGATATATATGTAACAAATACAGGCATATATATATATATATATATATATATATATATATATATATATATATATATATATATATATATACATTTTATATGCAGTATCTGCTGTTTGGTTTCTGCAGATCAACTTATTTAGATGGGAGGGAGGAGACATGAATGCACAGGACAGGAAATGTATATGTGCACAGTGGTAATGTGCTGTCAGCTTTTCATTAGGTATTGTGCCAAGCCCATTAGTTTATAAATACATGGCCTCTTGAGAACATTGCGGCAGAATCAGCTGAGAATGGAACCTTGCAGCAATAAAAAATTGCATGTAAAAGCTGAAAACGTAATGTCTGTGTTTATTGTTTTTTTTTTTTTTTGCTTTTTGAAAATATTTTATCTTTTTACCCATTTCACCCCAGTTTAATTATTCAAAAGACTATATAGAAAAAAATGACCATTGTGACCCTGCAATGACAGAAAACCATGAACAGCTATTTTGTTTGTAGTGGCTTGTTAATATGAAATCAATACATTTTAGGGATTGTCTGATGACTCTCCAAGTTTTCACCTATCCTGCAGCAGCACAAATTAGCCATCAGCTTACATAGAGCTGTGATTTCATAGTGGAGTGCTGCATGGAGAATCTCCAAATTAGTGACCCCGCACAGAGAAATTCCGTGTTTGACCCCCAAGTAATTTAATATATTTCCAGGGAATTCTAGGAGTCATGGATCTTCAGCTTGTCGTTCATATTAATCTTTTTTAAAACAAGACTACAACTCCCAGAATATAATGCAGAGAGGTACTGTGTAAATTAGGAGTAGAATTTAGCTATTCAGAGGAAATCTTGGTTTTCTTCCTATCCCAAAGGCACCCATTACTTGCTATGTGTCACATTCAACTGCAAGCCCGCAACTTGATCGCAGATGGACGAATTTCTATGCGTGTGTTGCGGGCTCCCGTTGGTCTTCTGTTTACGATGATATTCAATTGTTCAAGCCCACAAATTACTGTCCCAAAGCCCAAACCGTAAATCATGCCCTGGTTCGTAGCAGTTCAGGGCGGGAACATGCTCAATTAAGCAAACCCGTAACCTCCCATTTCTAATCAGCCAATAGAAAATGAGACCGTCATTATTACGGCAGTAAAACATGGAAGTTACATGTCAATCAATTAGGTTCAGGGGTCCAATATGCGATCAGACTCGCAAACCCGCAAAATAAAGAATTATGGAAATATATGCCAATACTGTTCTAGTATTTGTGTGACCTGAAATGTATTAACTCATTGATACCCAAGATCAATTTAACCCCGAAATGAAACATAAAAATAAATGTAATTTCCTGCCGATTTGCGGGCTTGAGACTGTTGTGCAATTAATTCTAATGTCTATGATCACTTTCCCTGTTATTTACAGTGCAGTATTGATTTTTTATTTGCATCTACAGTGCTACGAATAGGTGTTTGACGCCCTTGCGGGTTCTGTCTAGCACTCGTGAGATTTTCTCCTTCTTTTGCAATTTACAGGTGTAAAAACATTTGCGGGCTTGGGGAAACTGAGCAATTGAATAGCGATTTGCGATTTTAGCCTGGCGAAAGTGAAAGATCAAAGGCTTTGGGAGGCTTTAAGTTACGGGTTTAAAAATCGCCATATTTTCAAGGCCGTTTGGAGCCCACAGACACCAATTGAATAGCAAATTAGCTTGCGACCTCACTTATGGGCTACCGGATCGCCTGAAATCTCAATTGAATGGGAGCCTTAAACTGTGTATGTAGCAAAAGCTTTTTTTTTTTTCATTTTTTACAACATTTTTAAGTTCTAGCACATGGTGCCCTAAAGATAGGCATCCTTCTATTTGGAAATCCAGCCTTGCAAGGTATATCTTACACTAATATGGAACATTTCTTATGGCCTTCACTGAGCACTGGCAGGGGAATACCTATAGATCAAAGTAGAGCAGGGGGATAGGCTTTATGTTCATTTTTTCTTTTCTTTTCATATCAAAGAGAACAGAAATAAGAAGCACTGTTCAGTCCTTTCGAATAACAGAAAACAAGAAATGCATTATCTGGTTACTTCCCTCTATCTAATCTTTCAGTTTTTACACTATTTCTTTATTTCATCATTGAACCTTCAGTATCTCACAAAAGTGAGTACACCCTTCACATTTTTCTAAATATTTTATTATATCACTTATTATTACACTGTGCTACAATGTAAAGTAGTACGTGTACAGCCTGTATAACTCAACACACAGCGATTAATGTCTAAACCGTTGGCAACAAAAGTGAGAACATCCCTAAGTCCTTTGAGCTCGGAAGGCTTCAATGCTTCAACGGCTTGCTTCGCTTTGAGAGGCTTGAAAGCGTGACGACAAATCGTACTTTGACAACTATTATATGTGACTAGCGACTTGCCCGTCAAAAATTACGGGGCAATAAAATTTGAATCCATGGCATTGCTGTTTGCTTTTTCTACTCTGAGGACCTGCTGCGCTCATTGCGAGCCTTGGGCTGAGCCTTTGGCGCTCATTGCAAGCCTCTCCTCTTGTGTACTTTTGCTCCTCTGAGCAACTTTGGCGCTCATCACAAAGACAGATATATATATATAACTATATTTTGTTAACTAATAATTAATGAATTAGTTACTTAATAAATTAATATACTTTACCTATTTCTATTTAACATATCCAGAAATCAATAGCCTGAAGAGCTAACAATCTGTTTTTATTTTCCTGGAGCATGCAATGAACAGTTGGAGTGTTGCCGTCCTGAGGAGAAAGTGTAATGAATGTCCAAACTGTGCATTAGAAATAGGCTGCATGTCCGAGGGCAAACTGTTGGCTTAGTTGTGTAAAGAGCCATTGTAGATTCGTAATGCTATTAGTTTCAAGTTAGTGTTGTAAACTGGCGTTGTTTGTCTATGTGTTACTTGGTTCGTGAGCATTTTCCGTCATTTTTAGTAGTGTATTTTGTGCCTCTTATGTTCCTGTGTGAAAGTGCTACGCTGTTGTCGGTGTTTTGCGCGGTCCGGGGTCATGTAGCTTCATTTTCATTTCTTTTGGGTCGCCCTTTTTTTTTCTCTTAGGCGATTTTCGAGTCCCGAAACTTGGCTAAATCAACTTTAATTCGCATTCCACCTCACTCCCAGATGTTCTGGCTGTTCCCCCGTGCTGTGTGTGATGTTTTTGTTGTATTTTTTTTTTGTAATTTGTGTGTTTTTAGTGTTTTTTGCTTTGCGCGGTTCAGCTGTTAACTTCGTATTTTTCCTATCTCGTATTTTTTTTGTAAGTCCCGCATCTCGTAATTTTTTTGTTTCTATGTCCCGCGTTGGTCAACTGCTTGCAGCCTAAGGCGATCCCGCGTTTACTAAGTGTTTGGTCCTGCATGTCTCAATGTATGATCGGAGCTCCTTTGCGGATAAGTCCGCATGCTTCATTGGCTTCACTGCTCACGAGGCTCGCAGACAATGAGCACCTTCAGAGCTCATCAGCTTTAGTACCTTAATGGCTCGCCTTGCTACGTGAAGCCTTCAGCACGCGGTTGGCAGTGTTTTGCGCTGTCCGGGGTCGTGTTGCCTCTCTTTCATTTTTTTTGGTGCCCATTTTTTTCTCGGTTAGGCGATTTTTGAGTGGCGAAACTCATCCAAATGTTCTCGCTCTCAGACGTTCTGGCTGTTCCCCCGTGCTGTGTGTGATGTTTTTGTTGTATTTTTTTTTTTGTTTATTTTTTTGTTTTTGCGGTTTTGCTGTTAACCTTTTTTTTTTTTTTTTTTTCAAGATCTTGCTTTTCGTAATTTTTTTTTCGAAATCATGCGTTTGTCAACTGCTTGCAGGCTGGTGATCCCGCATTTACTAAGTGTTTGGTGTCTAAGTCCCTCGTGTTTCATTGCCTTCACTTCTCGCCTCACTTCGAGAGGCAAGCAGGCAACGAGCGCCTTTGGAGCTCATTGACTTTATGCTGCTAGTTTTAGTGCCCTAATGGCTTGCATCGATACGCTCCGCGTTAACGGCTCTTCTCGTGTCGCCAAAGCCACTCATCGCACCAACGTCTCGTAGTTTGACAACTATTATATGTGATAGTCAAATGTGTATTTAGAACCTTGAACGAGTTAACTTGATTCTATTATAATACAAAAAAGTCATTGATGAATTTAGGAAATATAAACTAGCATCCTTATTAAATTGCGATTCAGCCAATTAAATAGGGCTCTATATAAGCACCTAGCATTTTTTTTACAGAAGTTTTTAGTTAGTGAACTTCTATCCAAAAGCAAGGTCTTCACTAACTAAAAACTTCTGTAAAAAATATGCTCTGTGCTTATATAGAGCCCTATTCAATTGGCCGAAAAGCAATTTAATAAGGCTGTAGACTAGTGGCTTACTATCTACACTGTATGATGTTAGGATTGTGGAAATAGGCAGGATTGGTATTATTTTAAATACAAATGCTGTTCCAAAACTAGACCAATGAATGTGAAAGGAAATTTTGAGTGTAGTAAGCCTGTAGTGAGTGACTGGAGGGAGGCAACTGTGAATACAGCTAAGTGAAACGCAAGGTCCTCTTCTTCATAAGTTTGCTATAAAATAAATAATCCTTGGTACTTACTTACCTAAATGCTTAATGTAGTGATACTAGTCTTATGTCTCCCCTAGCCTCCAACTGACTTCCTTCCTTTTGCTAAGTTAATTAATTACCACCATAATGATTATGTAGTCTGCATCATTGATTCAAATTGCTTATTATCACCTATAAAAAATTATAATAGCAAACCACTTGCACCTGACCAATCAGCAGCATATGCTATCATACGATGTGACCAATCCATCTACCATATCCATTCTAGTTACCTTAGAACATCCACTAGGTGGCGATAAATGCATGCTAGTGCCACTCTTTCACAATGTCTTCCTATTAGATTTCTACTCTCACCTACTAAATGAAAACATCTTCCCAACGTCATATATTTTCAACTCATGTTACTTTTCTCTTCTCTTCATCCTCTATCAATTCCAACTGTCACTCTCTTCCTAGCCTAGTAAGTCCTTATCTGTTATTCTTTCTCAGGCTTCCGCCTCTCCCACGCCCTTTAACTTTAAAGTTTGAGAGTTTTCAATCTTGCAAAGTGCTTTAAGAAAAAGCACCCTGTACGTAAGATTTTTTGCCATGTGTTAATACTGTAGTTTTCTTTTCTGTATAGGGGAACATTACAAATAAAGGATAATAACAATAGTCTGTGATAATAATATGTAGTACAAATGCCGGTTAGTTACATCTACCACTTTACAATCACTTTTCTGCCCCTTAATTCCTACTATTTCTTCACTCCCTCTTTTTACATGCTTTCACTTATGTATTACATTTCTGTCTTGAAACAAATCTGCAGATCAGCGATTTAGTCATTCCCTTTTTGAAAAAGCAACGGGTAATTCCAAATGTTTAATAACGTTACACAATCACAAAAATATGCAAATAGAGGTCCTTGGTAAAAATTGAATCCTGAACATTGCTTTATGCTGGATTTCAAATCACTTCACCTGTCTGCCTGTCTTAAGCTGTTTTCTGCACTTGGTATCAAGTATTAGTGAAGAAAATGCGCTTGTATTGATGCAGCATTATCTTGGAATAGAAGAATGTCTGTCCCAGAAGTCCAGCATCTGAGCTTGACGCACTGAATTTAATCTAATTTATCAAGAAATGATGTGTGAAGATAAGTCAGGTGAAAGTTATAAAGAAGAACAGTAGTAGATGTCATTCCTGCACATTAAAACATTTATACAGTTAATGTTCTCTATAGACATAGGTGTTTGAATTTGGAAACTTTATATACATAATTCTCAATAAGCATTGCTTTGTACCAATCTATTGTGCTGATCTTCCTATTCTCTTGCTATGATAAAATAGTTTCTTTGGAATATTTTTATTATATGAGTTACACTTTTAACAGCTGAAACATTCCTTTAACATTTCTTGAATACAAACACATTAACAAGAAATATAATGAATTAATGACCTCCAACACTGTAACTCGTTATTCAAGCCTGTAGGACTTCAATGAAATATGGAGGTTGGATTCCAAAGTCATACGGGTTTGGAGGTTGGAGCCTGTAGGACTTTATGGTGAAAATTGAACATGAAATAAAGTAGTTATTTATGCCGATTTACGAGCTTGAGAATGTTGTGCTAATAATTCTAAGGCCAAACATCACTTCCACTTCTAATAAAAGTACAAGATTGCTTTTTTATTTGCTACTGTCACAACCTACAATGATGATGGAGTATAGAGGATCCTAGTCCTATTTTCTCCTGTAGGTTTTAGACCTAAGATTTGGGTGACTCAGACCAATGGACCTTCCTTGTGGATGCAAGAGCATAAGTCCCAGCTTTTGGTAGTGTGCCTGGGAAGAACCTGGCATGGAGTCAGAAACGATCTCCTCTGCCAGCATATGCCCTTGGGTCAATAATACACCTGCACACAAAGTCTTAATGAAAATTATGAACAACTTCTTTATTTTTACACAACTATTTAAACACCTCACAAAAACAGTACAGGGAGTGGCTACCCCTTTGTCCAACAGAGGACCCTTCAGTCTCTTCTAATCAGGAGGTGGTTGCTGCAGATTCCACTACAGTAGTGGAAGATGGGAGTACAGAAGCTAGAGGGGCACCAACAGAACAGGATTCCACTGAATCAGAATGTCCTATGGACACCCCAGTGGAAACCTCACCTTCTCCTGTTCTTCAGAAAGAGGAAGAAACCAATCTAAGCCCTGACATAAAAGAGCCTTCAGAGACCACTGAACATAGTACATCAAAAGCACAAATGGAAGGCACAGTAGTTGCAAAGAGCTATAATTTACCACCAGAGGATACAGTACATCCTATCGCAGGTGAGTCATTACCTGAAGAAGACCTAGAGGTTGAAGGATTGGTGGAGCTACAGAAAGCTGCAGAGGAAGAAGAGAGACACATCTCTTTGCTATGGCCCAGGCCCCTGGATCTGGGCTAGGGAGACCCCAGAGGCCCCCTGGATAGATGGTGCCCCTATGTCTGGTGGGAGCCTATTGTTCCTGACTTAAGTATGTGTACTTAAAGGATTAACCTTGGTGGCCAGCTGGGGTCCTTCTCCTGTTGCAAGATGTATGTGGCAATGTATCCAGCATGACTACCCCATACTATCATATACATATGTGTACATATTCCACACACTGTCAGTCTATTTAAGTACAAGCGTAAAAGCGCACCCCACATAAAACCACCTAATGTCCTCATAGTATATGGGATTGGGGCAGGGTTTCCACATCAATCCATCTCATGCATTATGATGACTTTTATTGATGGTGATGGGAACCCTGCTCATTTCCTTAGACAATAATCATAATAATATAACAGTATAACCGTATAACAGTATAACAGGGTGTCTGGGAGCCCCAAACCCCCAGGTATCGTCTCTTGTGTCAACAGCCTGTGACAGACATCTGTCCAAGTCCCAGATGACTGCCAATCACAAAATGACCCCAGCATAGTTCACACCCAAATCCAATATGGCCACTGGCTGATTCATGACAGCTACGATTTGTAAGTAAGCACTTTGCGACACCTCCTTGGGCCAAGTAACCTGTGGTTCGAGTTTAGCAATTTACGGCTAAGGGTAAATTGGAGCAATTGAATAGCGAATTGGGATTTTTTTGCCGCCGCAACTCTTTCGGCTGTGAAAGATCACTGGCTTTGAGGGAAGTAAACTGCGATTGAACAAATCACTAGGAATCGTAGCTCGTAGGGCGTAACTCGACTGGAGCCCACAAAAGGAAATCAATTGAATAGCAAAGAAGCTTGCGACCTCCATTTGCAAGCCCGGATCTCTAGAATGTAGCAATTGAATGAGGCCCTTGGTATTTGCCACAAAGTGTTTCATTATATAAGCCAACTCGTACTTTCTGATATCAATTGCACTCGCCCAAAAATTATGTATTTATAGGACATGCCTATTTATTTCAGTTGGCAATGTTTAATTTATGTATAGAAGTCTAAGTGGGTGCATTATCTTAAGCTATGATTTGTACAGTGCTCCTTATTTCAGTAACTAATACTTCCTTCTTTGTAATTGTTTATATACTGCAGCTCATGTGTGTTGATTTATTTTTATGCATTTCTACCACTGGTCGAGATATAGTTGTTAAACCAAAGCACAGTAGAGAAGAGATCAATAACAGGAGAGGGACTGAGTCCAATAGCAAAAGTACCAAAGGACCTCAGGCAGAAGAATAGTCATATAATCCAATAGTCTGTCTCCTTCTAAAAACAGAAGAACAGGTTTAGTAGACATATCAAGGTCAATGAGCGGGAAATCGAGTGAGACAAAGTCAAGGTCAAAACCAGAAGAAACAATCCAAGAATATTCCGCAAAACAATCCAAGACGATACAGCAAACAGCAACACAACAGAGAACCAAAGCTTGGTTTGACGGTTTTAAGTAGCTGCAGGAGGAAGCAGCAGGTGAGGAGTATCAGAACCTAACCACCAACAGCTCTGTTGAACATGCCTCCGAAAAATGCTATTGGGCAGAGCACTCATCCATAGCATATGCAGATCCGGGTGGTGCTCTGTGAGGTTGGCTGAGCTGTAAACACATTGTCCTCGGTTCAGTTCCAGCTACAACCCCCAGAGTAGCATGACAATAGTACAGAATCTTAAAACATTATGCTACATACCAAGCTAGTCACAGAGTGTCTTCAAGTGTGAACATGCTATAGAATCTCTTGGATTTTTTTATTTAAACTTAAGATATGTGTTATTAAATCAGAATATATATTTACTATTTTTGAATATTGAAACAGATTTTCTGCTTTGCATGATAATATCAGTTATACAATTTATCTAGATTCTCCAAATATAGATGGTAATGATCCATGAGCACCTACACTGGTAAATGTGACTCCAGCTGGAACATGTAACATATGTTGATTATTTGTGCAATATATGTTGTCTCTATGTATATGTAAACTGCTGTCAACAGTGAAGTCACAGTGCATACTTTGGCTGCTATATATTTTCCACCTATTCATAAATATGATTACATTGTAATAACCAATTATGATCTAACGCATGAAAATAAATTTAGCAACATAAAGTTTAAATGTACTGCACAACTTAAGTATAATTAAATTTGTGTTCTTTGTTACCAACATTACATATCTAAATGATGATGCCTGGCATTTCTATTAGTCCCAAGGGTAGCATATTAAAATAATCATAATGAGCCTGGATAAGGTCAAGCAATAATGTATAATGATTCATGGCTTTATCAATCTCCCAGTACACATAGTGTTTCAATAACTGCATCTTCATTAAAACAGCCATGCTCTTCATTGTCTTAAAGTTAAGTGTTAAATAGCATTATATTACTATTTAATTATGTTTCACAAGAGCAACCAAAGAGAAAAAAAATAAAGTGACACATCTACAGGTTTTCACAGTATTCAACCTTGAATAAATATTTAAGTGTTGGAGACTGAACTTGTACAACTGCTGATGGAAAGAGAATAATTAAATTAGTAGGCTCACATGAAAATATAGTTGGTAGTTTTTTAGTTAAAAAGAAGCAAATTAGGTAATCAAAACGTCAAACTTAGAAAACATTGCAGAGGATGATAGAATAATTAGGACTCTTACTGTGTTAAGGGCTGCACTATTCAAGGTTGGAGGATTAAACATGGCTGAGAGAGAGTTTTAGCAATATAAGGACTATTATTGATAATTTCCTAGCTTTGTTCATAAAGGGAAAAATATACTTTTTGACAACTTAATATGATAGGAAAATAGCTGTGAACATGCAGGAAAATGTGTACAACTTGTTCTTGCATACATTTGTGTTATATTACAGTAAGATTTAAAAAAACAAGTTTGGGAGAAAATATATGGAAATATGTTTATCATTTTGTGTTTAAAATGACCAAATGCCACCGAAGATGTAAAAAAAAAAAGTTGTTGTAGAGTCGATGATCTGTTTCCTTGATCTGAATTACATAAAAAGTCAGTTGATATATATATATATATATATATATATATATATATATATATATATATATATGTATATTTCATCAACATAGTGTGATAAAGTTAAAAACATAGCCGTAGTTGAGAGCATTTACTTCTCATGTGACCCAAGCCCCACTGCTACTCCAGCTCTACCAATCACATTGCAGATACTTTTAAACTGGTGCTCTATTCATTTATTCATCTATTCATGTTGTTTAATCCCCAGATGCTAGAGAATTCATTGTTAACAGAAACATTAGCTTTGACTTGTCCTGTCTGAAGATAATTATCCTTTAGTCAACAAACCTGATGCTTTTCCTCAGGTCTTCAAGAAAATAATCAATGCATGTGGGAGAACATACATTCTCTGTCTCCTCCTTATTTGTGTGTATCCAGCAGACATCTCATAATACCACTGGATACAGAAAAGTTTAGACATAGAGTGAATGTTTTAATGAAGTGCTAATAGCTGCCTTCTGGAAGGAAAAGTGTAACTCAGTCAGTTTGCATATATCTGGAAATCAGTAATAAAAAAAACATAATTGCACCGAGGTTCATAATGCCACAATCTAATAGCAAAGATAAAGAATAACCTATGGAGTTGGGAACTACTTCCCTTTCTGAGGTTAAACAAATCTGGAGACACTTTGCATGATTTTTTTTAAACATGGACAGTCTTGTGTCACAATAAAAATATTTAATTACTCAGCAATGACAATTGTGGGGTAATTCCTACCAGCTTAGCTTACCTGGATCCTACAATATTTGCTCATTCTTCTTGTCAAAATTACTCAGGTTAGATGAGGACCTTTGCTGAAAAGCAATTTTCATTTCTTGCCACGTATTCTCAATCTATATTGTTACATACCGTAGTTACATATAGTTACTTACAGCCTTATAAAATTGCCGTAAGAACATAGCATATGGTTTTTACAGAAGTTTCTACTTAGTGAACTTCTAGCCAAAAAAAATATGCTATGTGCTTATATAGAGCCCTATTCAATTGGTCAAATCACAATTTAATAAGTCTGATAGTATTTGAGGTTGAATAAAGACTTTTAGTCCATCAAGTTCAACCTTTTTAGGTCTCTTTTGACCCTTTTAACATGTGGATTATTTGGTAACTAGCGACTTGCCCGTCAAAAATGATAATCACCTAAGTGCTGCGAGTTAACGGCTCGCCTCGCAGGGGGCGCTCATCTCCTAAGTGCTCCGAATTAACGGCTCGCCTCGATAAAAAACATTGAAACTTTGCCAATTGTCTCATAAGGGAAAAAAAAGCAAAAATGTCATCCTGACCACAGATACTGGCGATCAAATTTCTCTCTGGATCAATATTCCTTTGCTAGTTATCTAGGATAACCTTGAATGCCCTCTTTATTCATAAATATATCTAACCCCTTTTTAAAGTTATCCTTTGGTAGAGAATTCCACAGTTTAACCACCAGGTGAAATATTTTTTTCTGTAACTCCAAGGGATGTCCTCTTGTCAGTTGAAAAGCTCTTGGCACATAAAGTTCACTTGACAAAGCCTTATATTGACCCTAGATGTATTTAAATATGGTAATCATGTCCCCTTGTTAACATGTTTTTTTCTAGGCAAAATAAGTTTAATTCGACAACTTAGCCCCTCCATTCCCCTTATTAGTTTTGTTGCTTTTCTCTGTCCTTTTTCCAGCTCTAAAACTTCCTTTTTATGAAGTTGTGTCCAAAATTGTACTCCATATTCCAAATGAGGGCGTACTAGGGATTTGTGGCAAAATTATATTTGCTTCCTTGCTTCTATACTCTTCTTAATACATGCTAATAATTTATTTGCCTTTGCAACTGCTGCTTGGTATGAGCACTGCTACCTAGTTGGTTGTCCACAAGCACTCCCAAATCCCTTTCAATAACTGATTCCCCTAGATTTGCTCCATTAAGATTATAAATTGCATGGCTATTTTTCCCTCCCAGATGCATTACTTGAAATTTTTTTGTACTAAATCTCATCTGCCATTTAGTCGCCCATTTCTCTAGTTTATGCAAAATCCCTTTGTAGGGAACACACATCATTATCTGATTTAATTACCTTGCACAACTTAGTGTCATCAGCAAAAATGGAGATTATACTTTCAAGCCCTACTTCTACGTCATTAATAAATATGTTAAAAATGAGAGGACCTAATACTGAACATTGAGGAACCCCACTTACCACATTAGTCCGATTGGAGTATGTTCCATTTACAACTACCCTTTGCTTCCTGTCTTTTAGCCAGCTCTCAATCCATGAGCAGATATTTACTGCAATTCCTGTATCCCTTAGTTTGCACAATAGTCTCCCATGTGGCACTGTATTAAAATCCTTTGCAAAATCCCAAAAGACTACATTCACCGAGTTGCCCTGATCCAAGTTCCTACTTACCTCTTCATAGAGACTAATTTGATTTGTCTGACGTGACCTATCTTAAATTCTGTGTTGACTCCTACTTAAGATCTTGTTCAAATAGACATATTCTTGTATACTGTCCCTTATCAACCCTTCTAAAAGCTTCCCAACTACAGATGTGAGGCTTACAAGTCTATGATTCCCTGGATTTGCTCTTGCTGCCTTCTTAAATATAGGCATCACATCTGCTTTTTTCCAGTCATCTGGTAGCGACCCTGTGGTGAGTGAGTTTTGAAAAATTAGATATAATGGTTTGGCTATTACAGAACTCAGTTCCCTCAGTACCTTTGGATGTATTCCATCAGGACCTGGTGCTTTATTAACATTTGTTGTTTCCAACCTCTTTTGGATTTCTTCCTTTGTTAACCAGTTATTTAGTGATGGTAGTGTAGCCCTGTTTTATCGCAGTGTCCAAACCACTGGTACCTCCCTTGTATATATCAAAGAAAATAACCTATTTAGCACATCTACTTTCTCCTGGTCACTAATTATCAGACAGCCTTTGTCACATTGTAATGTTCCTATAGCTTCCTTCCTCACCTTCTTCCCATTAATATATTTAAACATTTTTTTTAGGGTTAATCTTACTCTCCTTTGCAACTGATGTCTCATTTTTTTTTTTAGCCAGTTTAATAGCTCTTTTGCAAGTCTTGTTGATTTCCTTATATTCACATAAAGCTGCCTCTGTTCCCTCCCTCTTGTATAATTTAAATGCATGTTTATTTTTTCGTATCATGATTTTTAAGTAATTGTTAAGCCACATGGGATGTGATTTACCCCTATTCATTTTATTTTCACATGGTATATGCTGATGTGTATGTATATTTAGTAAGGATTTGAATGCTTCCCATTTATTTTCAGTATTCTTCCCTGTAAGTTCTTTGTCCCAGTCTATATGTAGTATTGCTGCCCTTAGCTCATTAAAGTTAGCCCTTTTAAAATTTAGAGTTTTTGTTGGCCCCTTACAACTCTGATTTTTGTATTCAATCTCAAATGAAACTGTGCTGTGATCACTATTCCCCATGGGTTCCCCTATTTTAACATTTGATATCATATCAACATTACTTATGATGACTAAATCCAAAATGGCGTCATTTCTAGTAGGTTCTTGTATAACCTAGGTCAAATAATTATCCCTGAGTGTACTCAAGAACCTGCCCCCTTAGCTGAACTGCTGGTCTCATTTATCCAGTTTATTTCAGGGTAGTTAAAATCTCCCATTATTAGAACTTGACCATGCTTATCTATCTGCAGCAATATTTGCATTTCAACACCCACAATTATAGTATACTTCCACCAATATTCATTTAGAATTAGCTCCTCCACTATTTAACTCAACCCACAAAGATTCAATGTCGCTAGTTCCACTATAAATATCTTCTCTGACTACAGGTTTAAAACCAGGCTTAACATACAGACAAATCCCTCCTCCTCTTCTACCATTACCCCTATATTTCCTAAATACGTTATAACCATCCAAATTAGCAGTCCAGTCATGAGATTCATCCCACAATGTTTCAGTAATGCCTATTAAGTTCCATTTTTCCTGTACCGCTAATAATTCTAGCTTGCCCATTTTCCTATGCAAATTTCTTGTATTAGCAAGCATACACTTTATGTTGCTATGGCTCTGCTGTTGTGAAGTGCTTGCCACTGTATTTGAGTCACCTAGTAATACCTCCCTACTGTCTATTGTAACCCTACACCATTCTCCTTCACCATGGGTAGATAATTCATCCCTTTCCCCCTCTACCCTTTCTACCCCAATACTTCTATCTAGTCCCTCCCCCACCTACTAGTTTAAAAACTCCCCCAGAAGTTCTATCGTCCTTTCCCCTAGCATACACGCTCCTTATTCATTAAGGTGCAATCCATCATTGCTGTAGAGATTGTACCCAAGTGAGAAGTTAGCCCAGTGCTCTAAAAACCCAAACCCTCTGTCCTGCACCACTTTTTTTAGCCATGCATTAACCTCCCTAAGCTGTTTCTGTCTCCCTGGGCTAGCACTTGCCTTAAGTTTGTTTCCTAGTTCTTTAAAATCATTATTTAGGACACTCCATCTTCCACTTACTTTGTCGTTGGTACCAATATGTACCTCCGGTTCATTTGCAGCCCTTCCCAATAATGTATACACCTGATCCCCAACATGCCATCCGGGAGACAGCAAACTGTTCGATTGCTGGGTTCTGGGTGACAAATAACCCTGTCTACCTTCCAAATAATAGAGTCTCCTACCACCACAACCTGTCTGTTGCTCTGCCTATTCTGCCCTCCCACTTCTCCAGTAGAACTTCTCTCCTGGCTGTTAGAGAGAACAGCTCTATCTGGCATTGCCATTCCTGAATGAACATACTCAACCGTTTCACTCAATCTGGCAAATCTGTTTGTGTTTTTCAACTCAGAACTGGCCTGCCTCTTCCTCCTTATCCCCCTGCTTCCCCTTCTAACTGTATCCCAACTACCTCCCTGGTCATCCTCACTAGCCCATCTCCACCCTCCATGCTGGGCCCAGCCTAACTGTGATCTGTGAGCACCAACTCCCTTTCCAGTGGAGCAATATCAGTAAGTGCTGCAATTTTCCTCTCCAGTTCTTCAATTTGAGCTTCCAGAGAGGCAACATGCTCACACCTGCCACAGAGGTATTGACCATGGATCAGCTGTTCCAGCAATGCATACATGTGACAGGATGTACACTCTGTGTGGTTGCCGCTGGACTGGCTCACAAGTTTGCTCCTTCCCCTGTTAAAATAGATCCTGCCTACTCACCTGCAGAATTATTATAGAGTAGAGAACAGAAAACACCCTTTAGCTTCCTGCACTTATTCACAGAGCAGATGAAAAAATCTGGGCTTTCCCTGGGTCAATCTAAGACATTCAGTTTCTTGGATGGCTGTGTATTTAGGGTCATTGTCCTGCTGAAAGGTAAACCTCCACCCCATTCCCCATTACCATTTTCTCCAGTTCCTGCTGATGAAAAGCCTCTGATTATGTATGATTATTTACTAACCATGAAATTCTTCTTAATGTATCCAATACTAGTCATAAAATAAAGAAGTGTGTGGTCTGGTATTACAAATGAGAAGGTTATATATTCACAATCCTTATATATGATTCTGATGTTTTATTGTGTCCAGAGTGATAAGTAAGGAGCATTCTTGTCCCATCCCTCAACTGATCTGAACATTTTGGGACTTTTTGCCTGCCATCTTGATATGTGTTTCTGGTGAAATGCAAAGCATATTTAACATTTGATAGTGTCTTCTCTATATTTAACTAGCTACTTGCCTGTCAAAAATGACGGGATTAAAATTGTAAGGCTGGCAATGCTGTTTGCCACACAATGTAAGGCTTTTGCTCCTCTGAGCACCTTCGGCCCTCATCGAGAGCCCAGCGCTGGGCACCTTTGGTGCTCATTTTGAGCCTTTCCTACTGTATGGGCCGCTCATTGCAGGGTTCGTTAACCTGCAAGTTTAGTGCTTGGGAATGCCATGTGTATCTTTCCAGCACCTCCCCCCTGCCCCTTGTGTCTTTCTCCTCTGTGTGTGTGCTGAATGTTTGCGTTGCGCGCAGTGACTGCCGTTGGTATCATTTTCAAAGTCCTGCGTGCCTTGCGTTTTTGTTGTAAGTGTTAGTGTGTTCGGTGTGGTGTATTTTCTAAGCCCTGCGATTCTGGCGTTGTTCTTGTAAGTGTTACGGTCTTCGGCGTTGTGTGTTTTGTAAGTTTTGCAAGCCTCGTTTTCATCCTGTTTCTGAAATTTTGCGTTTTTCGGCCGCCATTTTTTTCTTTGCTTAGGTGATTTTGGAGTAACGAAAATGCCAAATATTGGTGTAATTCGCTTGCAACCTCAGTGTGTGTGAGTGTGTTATAATTTTTTGTACATGTTTTTTTTTTTGTTTTGGTGGGGTTTTAGAGTTATAGGCTTGACGAGTGTCACGCCACTGACGAGCCTTGCATCGTGAGGCTAGCATCTGTAATGGCTTCACTGGCGAGGGACGCAAAGCGTGACTATATATATGATGTGAAAACGCAGGTTGCAAATTTAAAATAAAGCAAATTTAAAATAAAGCTTAAACAACATTGGGGTCCTGGGGATTTGCCATTTTTCAAACATTTTACTTTATCATGAAATTCCTTTCCTATGATAGATGCATTGGCATTTGTCTAACAGTGGCTGAGAAACTATTGAGATAACAGTTTTTCAGTAACATTTCAGTAGATTTAATATTTGAATGCACAAATGGATAATACAAAGTGCTGTGGGTACAGATCACTTGATACACAGAACACTTAACAGCTTCCATACACAATGAAAAATCTTGGGTGGATTTGTCCCTCTTATCCCCTTCATTTCCTACACCCATGCTATCTAGTAGTAATTTATGTAATTGGTTGATATTGAGGGAATTGCCTGAGATAGAAGAGATTTTGTCTTGTGGGCAGATTGATAATACTGCTGTTATGTAGCATACTAGCATTGCTTTATCTACATCATTAATTTGCTGAATCATGATTGTATTTTTGTGGTTTTAGGCATAACATTTAAGATGTTTATAAGTTTGTTTATTCAATTGTTAGCATTTTATTCAAACTCCCCATTTTATAACTGCACACAAATATGTGCTTTGAGAGCAATCAAACTCACGCAGGGAACATTTCTGGGTTACAAGCTTGAAACAAACACACAAATTACGTCTGAAATACTTGCCCTTTGATGTAAGTCACTAGCCATAAAATCCACAAATGTAGCTCTCCAGTAAGTCATTCTGTAGCCCTTCCATTAAGTCATTATTTACAAAGAGTTTTCCCATTAAGTTTGGACTAAAACTTTTCTATCTGCCTTTCTACTAAGGCCTGGTTTGTGGATTTCTTTAAGTTAATTTAAATAGTCAACAAATACATAGATGGTGCATAGCAAATAACATAAACCTAAAGGGCTTACATAGACAGTTCATAAGAGAGTACAGAAATCACATATTAATGAGGTATACTCTTACCTCTGTAGTAAATACTCTGTATGTGTGGGTTGGATTCCATTGCATTCAAGTCCCACCTCATTTGCAACATTGAAAGCTTCTGTGATGTTTGTTTAGGACAACTATTTATTTACTGCATAATTAATCATATGTTTGATGACATCATCTAGATTAAGATATGTGTGGTATGTGTTATTCGGCAGAAGTTAGGGAGTTTATTACAGGAAATTAGGCATTATTTTGTCTTGTAGAAAAAACAAAGTTAGAGTTCTATGGCCATGATAACCCACTCTGAGAGCAACCCCTTTTAGCTCACTTGTGTCCTTCACAGGGAGAAATATCCTGTAGTATATCAGTCTGGTCCCACTCACTAGAGTGACCCAGCCCCGAAATACCAGGCATATCTACCCTGAACAGGAGAAACAGCAAACCCCAGACACAGGTTTCAGCCTTTATGGGCCTCGTCTGTGAGATGTAGCTGAACTCCCTAAGGCACAGTGAGCAAGAAGACCATGTCTGGAGTCCCCCATCTCCCTTAGGGAGAATAATGCCTAAGGGTCATTTGCATAAACAAATAAAACAGTCAAAGGTGCTCAATCAGAGAATGAACTAACCTTAATAGGTTAGTTCTAAAGACATGATAACCCACTCAGAGAGCAACCTCTTTTAACCTATTAAGGTTAGTTTGGTCTCTCATTGAGCACCTCTATTTTGTTATTTTGATTATTTTTCTTGTAGTTAACTATTCAGGTTTACACGATTCTAAGAAATGGGTCTTTATTTGAAAACTTCAGACTTGAGCTAAGGCTTCACATTCTATGAAGACATTAGGTAGTAGTAAAATGCCTGAATACCTGGAAATATCTGGTTACAGTCGAAACTTATTGCAAAAGAGGCTAGGAGGCAGGATAGATAAGCGCCATGGTACTATTTATGATTTTCTACTCCAATGTTTTGTTATTACAGCTGGGGACACATTAGAGATTTAAATGTGTGCCTTGGACGATCATCATGTCATTAGAATATACAAGCCTTAATGACGTTCACCATGGGAAATGTACAATATTCATATTCATTATGACTATAGATCTACTTTGATTTTATAATTATATATACTATGTACTCACTTGACGCTAAGTAAATAATTTTTTTCCACCTTATTATAGATCATGATACAGTAGGTTCTCATTCATTTTGCACTTTATGTATTAAAGATTTTCATAATACTTGATTGTGTGGAGCTTTCTTTTTAATGCTACTGGAGTATTTGCATGATGGTGGAGGTCAAATGTATGTCCAATTCATGTCTTATTTTGTGACTTGAATCAGTGAGCAAATTAGCATTTACAAAAATGTATTTTCCAAATACATTATACACAAACCAATAAAGCAATGGAATACTGGCCATTATTAGTATCAACATGATCACTATTTACATCAACAAGGTCGTTCTGATGAACACGTTTTATCAGCAAGTAAAAACAGAAAATATGATGGTGGCTTTTAAACATTTTCCAGGTGCTTTACGTTTGAATAAACATTTATATTTATCAATATTAAATCTTGTATAACTTGCATGTTTGCTTCATTATTCTTTTCATCGTTAGTATAATAATATGGTTATAGTTTTGTATCAACTTCTCCAGGTAAATATTTATGAATATTCTGATTTTTATGTAATGTTTTATGTTCATGTAATCAGTGAATAATAGATGAGTTGGTGTATATATATATATATATATATATATATATATATATATTTTTTTTTTTTGGGGGGGGGGGGGGGGGGGTCCAGGCATACTGACTATGTAAACTAGAATGTTATTTTCATAGATTAGAAACATTTCCTCATTAGCAGGCTGGGAGGTTGAAAGTAAGATTTTTTTTCTACATGTGATTAAAGGGATGTATCTATGCATGTTATATTTATCCCTCACGCTCTGACATTAATCTTTATGGGAATTCTAACTCCTTTTGATATCTTGTTGCTTCTATATTTAGCCTAATAATATGTTAACAAGGCCCAACATGATCTTAAGATTCTGGGTCTAATAAGATCTACTCAGTATGCAAAGATTGTGTCTAAATTGGACAGTTAGCTTATCTGGTCATCTCAAATCATTTCATATCATTGACACTTATTGAGTATTCTTGTATTCTAATATTATAGTTTCAATAATATATATATATATATATATATATATATATATATATATATATATATATATAGATATACATAATAATTATTATTATTGTAATTATTATTATTATTATTATTATTATTATTATTAACACACCAACAAATTCCATATTACATTTAGTGGTCAAGTACAACCTGGGTGCTAATCCAAACAAAATCAAACAGATAAAAAATTAAATAAGGATAGTAAGAAGAGAAGAAAGTGAAGTAAAAACTATAGCATCAGTGGAGACAAGATGGGGTTACTCCAGATCAACGTATATTTTTGTTATGTAAATGAATGAATTACCTAGTAATGCCTAATGTTGGATATATTAAAATGTACAGCACCACCTTTTGAAATCAATTTGATTGCAATCTGAAAATGGTATACTCAATGTAAATCTCATATTTCTATTTATAATTACATAGGACAGTATTAATAATGTAAATAGCATGTACAAAATTAGATTTGCATGTATAAACATGTAAAATAGTAGAGTGTGACCATCTCAATGGTTCATAATTTTCACAGCCTATTTATAAAAATATGATTGCTAATGAATGCATTAAGATGTTTTTTTCAACTGAGGCTTGAAAATGTATGGTATTAATAAAAAATATCTTGTCTTTTCATGGCAGATGAAAAGGTAAACCCTGCACACAGAATATTTGTAAAAAGGTCAATTTATCCAGATTTCATGCATTTTCATTTGAAGCATGTAAAAAATGTAGACATAATATATAAAAATAGAAGACTTGTTGCATTAAAAAAAAAAACTTGTAGATTCAGTCATTCATTGGTGTTTTTAGGTTTTATGCTAATCTAGGCCCACTCTTATTTAAATACATATATAAATACAAGTTTTCGTGCAGCTTATGCATTTCTGCAATATACCAGAAAATGTCGGCTACACTTATAGATGTTTTAAGACATTTCTGTGCATACTTCTCCAAAGCTCTGTTTCAGCAATTTGTTGCCCCCGTAAAATAAGCTACCCTGGGCCTCCTCTCTCTAGGTAGAAACACACTACTGAGTCAGAGAATACAGGCCAAAATTGTATTATCTGTACAAAGCACGTAATTAGGGAGGCAGAGAGCAAATGCTAGTGGAGGAGAAAGTAGGAGACAACCAAAAAAACAAGTTATTGTCAAGCAGCTAAACGGCAACACAACTCAACTAGTTCCTGGCCAGAAACACAACACTGGACACCAGGAACACCAATCACTGAGGAAGCTGTGAAAAAGAGCATCGAAACGTGTTTGATCTACCATTTACATACATACACATTGTCAGGGTACTTAACCACTGATAAACATTGAGACCTTAGTGTATTTTATGATATCATGGTTTATATTGTGTTTTTTTACCAATTTTTACCTTTTAGTTGTACCTATATTTTATAGGATATTTTGTCCACTTCCTACATTGGCCAGTATGTTTTTTATAGCATAATAAAAGTATATATTTTCAAGGAATTGGGTGTGTGTGTATCTTTCCATTAGACTTGGACTTAGATCACATAGACACACATGAACATATACACATATATATATATAATCATTGGTGCATACTCTTATATAGAGATATACAGAAATTGGAGTGTTTTTGTCAGTATACCTGACACCTCACAGAGGTAATTTCAAGTACACCTCATAGATCATAGAAACACACTGTATATTGGGGTGCACTATGAGAACCACAAAGAGGTCTTGAAACGTCACTTCTGACACCTACCTGTGATAGAGAATCACATCCAGCTTTTAAGCACCTCATATTCTGGAGGTCACCAAAGGTGAGAGACAACTCCATAGAAGTATATTGTCTAATACTACGAAGAGGCACAATGTAATCTGCACTAGGAGTATCTATTGCGCTTTATCCCCCTCCCTTCTTTCTTATATCACACTTTTGCAAACATTTTACTCCAGTTTATTCAACAATATTCCCATATTTAAATATTGTATTTAGATGACTGAAATAGAAAAAAAAGCTTTTCCAGTATGTTTTTTATAAAAATGTTATGTTACTTATTTAAATATTAACTTATTTTTCTGAATTGATACAAATATACATAGATAATTTATTTTGTTCAGCTCATGTAATGTTCTAGATATACATTGTTGTGTTCCCGAAGAAAAACACTGATAGACACATTGATCATACTAAAAATGCAACCCACTTTGTTGACATATTTTTCAAAGGATACTTGGTTACGTAAAAAGCATTAAATGTAATATAATACAATACAATTGTTCTGCAAGTCTGCATTTTATATTGCTCGGTCTAGGACTCTAGGGAATTAGTGCTGCATCTGATGTTGAACATGTTCTCTAATAGCTTTTGTGAGGTTCTTGTCTAGGTGGTTTCTAATTAGATATTCCCAGATGGAAAAGAAAAAAAGCAGCTGTAGTCCCAGCTGGATTTGCAGTGTATAAGACATTTCTTATGCTTCAGAGGGGTTAATATGCTTTGTTGCGAGATTTACATTGCAGATTATTCTCTGCAATCCATTCGACAATAAAAGATGTGTTTCTTCCGTCGGAATATGTTCAGTGCTTATTGTTACATAGTAAGTTTTAGAGCAAGACATTTGCAAAATTTATTGGGCTCTTAGTAGGATTAGATTATATACTTCTTCTGAAAGTACAGCACTGAAAAAATGCCATTCAATTTGAGCTGGGAATACTCGCTCTCTGAGCCGTAACACCTGCCTCAGCAATCAGAAGTTGTGACTCTCAAATGCACATTAATAGTTTGCTGCTGCGGCAGAAGCTGAAAACTAACAAATATATCAAACACAACTTGAATTTGCCAAATACGCTGCAAGTGAAGCTTTGCTTTTTTGTCGAGATATTCATGAAAGAATGCGCTTACCTATTTGGCACCACGTTTATTTGCCCTGTAACTGGTAACCAAAATGTTGATCTATAATGTAATAATTTAATTACATTTATTTTTTTTCTGTTGTAAGACTGTGAAGTACAGCAATTTGTAGAAAAAAAATATACTCATTGTTTTCTAGGTCTAGGTCTAGGCCAAGTTCTTTAATGTGAAGAGCCTCATTTTTTTTTTTCAACCAGTGAGTTGGTGGGCCATGTTTATGTTGGCTAGAGAGCTGGCTGGATGGATTTATATTGACTAGAGCTCACAAGCCGAACTTAAAAGCATATTAAAGTCTAATTGATTATGAATTCATCTGATAGAGGAGAATCAGTAGTGTATGAAAAAAAATCCCCAAATAAACATTAATAAACTTACCCTGTCATTTGCAAATTTCTTCAGCTTTTCTGGCACTTAATTTTTACAATGAATGCCCCTGAAAATTCTTAGCTAAATTAGCATAAAATTCACAATTTTTTTTAACCGATCACAGGCAGCTATAGCAATTTCTGGGAAGCATCATACGATGTGTAGTCTTGTATTTCCACCACAAGAAAACAAGGATGAGCTCAGTCATGTGTATTTCTGCATTGTGTTAGTATCACGTTAAAAATTTACTTGAATGCAGTGTTTCTATTGGCTAGTACCAGGTGCCTATGTAGGTGCCACTAAGGGTGTGGAAACTAAATTAAATAAATTTGTGTATATGTGTATAGAATGAATCAATGTAATGAGTGTTTCTGATATAAGCAGTATGTCTTAGATTAGAAAAAGTTAAAAAAGAAAAATGTATTTCAAGAAATAGAAAAAAAAATGCTGCAATAAAAATGTGTTTAACAGGTGGACCTCGTGAACCAATATATAACTTATTCCACTTATACTCTATACCCAAATCAAATATTATCAATACTAAAGATACCATATAAAGGTATATTGAAATACCTAAGAATACCAATTATCAGTACAAAGTGGTATAGGTACAAGAACTGTAGATTTATTAGAATTAGCCTTAATAAACTATGGAAAACCATGTGAGTGTCAAAATTGCTACTACAAGAGGTTATCTTATGGATAAAACAGACCTTTAAGGCTCTAGTATATAGCTTTGGGCCTACACGGTACAGCTTCATTCAGGTGCACAAGTCCCTTCACCACAACAAGGTAGCGATCGAGAAGGGGATATATATATATATATTTTTTTTTTTTTTATTGGACAAACATATTCATAATATTGCTATGAGGTTTCGAGAGATAAACTTCTCTTTATCAAGTCAAAAAACAATACTGATACAAATTAATAGAGAAGAAAAAAAAGTACATTTCTCCACAGTTTGTGGATTAGAAACACAGCAATTTAACTGGGGAGCATGTGGAATATGTTTGAATTATAAAACATGTTGATAGTGGGACAGAAAACTTAAATCAATATTAAGTCCAGTATCCTCCATATTAAAACATGTAATCATTTTCAATTTGAAAGTTTTCGCTGTTCGATGAAGTTCCCTCTGAGCATTCTGATTTTCAGGTTTTGAATGGAATGATTATTCTGGGTGAAATGGTGTCCAATTGGTCTACAGTAACTGTCTTCATTGTGATTTTTGATGGAAAGCCTGTGTAGATTTGTTATTGATTAAGGCAGAGGCAACCCACTGAAATAGCCTGACTTTAATTGACCACAACCCCATGAATCCAGCATCAATTTTCAAATTGAACACAGTCTATCTAATTACATATAGGGGACTTTTGTGGATCTTTAATACGACCAATAATCACCCTTTTCACAATAACTCGTGATAAGCTACATAAATCTAGCTTTTAAAGTGGAATAATCTTTTAGTATATTGTACGATGACTTGAGATGCTGGATTGCAGACTATTGCACCAGTGTAGGTACCATCAATCCTTTAGTAATCCCCCCGCTTTGTCTAAAATTAAAATCTTTTATCTGAATTGTGTATATGTATATTTATTTTAAATTTTAGCTTGGTGTGTCATTTAAGTCTTCTACAAATCCTTAAAAGTTCATTTTCTTCAAGCTGTTGCAATATCGGGTATTCAACTGTTTAAACTTATATTACCCACATTTGCATATCCTATACAAACACTGTAAGCGCGTTAAAGAGAATGGAACACAATATGCCCCTGCCTTTAAATTATGTAAATCTTGTTTAAACTGCATTGAAACTAGCAGGAATTGCAAATATTACACAATACTATATATATCTCAGTAGCAAACAACAATGCCTCATACCCAGGGCTGGATTAATCATTAAGCAAAATAAGCATGTGCTTAGGGCATCAAAGGAAGAGGTCACCACACAAGTTTTCCATTGAGAGATTTACCATGGATCATATGGAGCAAAACTTCAATAGTGCAACTGAACCAGGTTCCACAAAAAGGAGCTCCTACAATAAATGCAAAATTACATACATATATATGCAATAATAAAAATAAAAATAAAATATTAATAATAGAGGTTAATGATATACATTGTAACAGTGTATTATTGTTTATATTTTGATTTCGATATACTGTATATGGAGGCACCAAAATCTTTTAAGTGTCTAGGGCCTCTAAATATCTTAATCTGGCCCTGCTCATACCCTTATTAACTGATAAATGAAAACCCCCTGATGGCAGTAAACCATTTGAATCAGTTTATTCTGTTCTGAGACATTCATTTAAAAACATAAAACACACTGTGAAATATTAACAAACACCACAAAGTAAGAATTCTTTCCACTATCCTTTAAAGATGTAACATTTTTCAATACAGATGGCACATATCTGCTCTTGTACATTAGAATTTTCTACAGTAAAACAGGATTAGCTCAGTTGTATAGTTTAATGTCATGGTTTCTAAAAGTCAAGCTGAGTTGCTATTTTCTTAAAAAAAAAAAAAAAACACCTATGTTTCTAGAATAAAATAAACTTTGATTTGTCCCTACATGAATTGCATTCTTTGTGTGTATAGAGAAATGGACAAGCCTTTCATCTGCAAGAAAAGAGAGTACATATGTTTCTAAATAATATATTGTAATCAATGTGTATATTGCTGTAATAATATGGTATTGTTGTTTGTTAATCTTTGATAATTGTTGTAATTCACTATAATGGCCCAATTTAATATGACATTAGGTGAGAAATGAGTAAATGTATATACATTAGGAATGACACCAAAGCATTGTTCTCTGCAGGCTCTTTGTCCATATGCATGAAGCACAGATATCCCACAATCCAGTTTTGCACTCCCACAGTTTCAGACACAAACATGTTTGATTTGTCTGTGCTTTGTTCTGATCTGACTTCTGTCTCAGAATTTGTGATACAGTGAATTAAATGTGTATGCTGCCCGCTGTGCAGCTCATTTTCTACTGCTAACCCAGAGATATTGTACGCTATGCTAAAATCTCTATGTGGTGACTCATAGCATCATTTATGCTTTTTATTTGTTTTGCAGTTCACTGCAAGCCCCTCAGTCATTGAAAGGTTAGAAAGTGTTATTATGTAACTAGAAATATAACTTGTCACCCAGGGAAAGATCAGTAACCAAAAAATGTTTGAGGTTTTAATATAGGTGAACATATCAGTTCATATATGTATGTATATATATATATATATATATATATATATATATATATATATATATATATATATTGCTGCGGTCATGAAGAGGCTAGGATATATATTCTGCATATATATATATATAAATATATATATATATATAAATATATATATATATATATATATATATATATACAAATATTGTCACCCAGGGAAAGATCAGTAACCAAAAAATGTTTGAGGTTTTAATATAGGTGGACATATCAGTTCATATATGTATATGTATATGCATGTATGTACCGTACATACTCGAGTATAAGCCGACCCGAGTATAAGCCGAGGCACCTATTTTACCGCAAAACGACCCCGTACAACTTATGCATGGAGCGCCAAAGGCGCTCTGCGCTGGTGGATATGAGCACCATAGGCGCACATCCCTACCACCCCGCACGACTTGCGCATCATACCTACAACCCGCGGAACTACACATCAACACAAAACTCAAATACACAATTCACAATGCGAGACCCGTAGCACTTTGAAAAATATCACCTTTAAAATATTACAGCCTGTAACACTTACAAAAGGAAACCGCCACTTAGAGAAAAAAAAATGTGAGCCGCAAAAAATACGAACTTAACTGCTGCACCACGCACAGCGAAAAACACGAGAAACACACAAAATAAAACTAAAATAAAAAAAAATACACACACAGCAAGGGGGGACAGCCAGGACGTCTGGAAATGAGGTTACACGCTTATTTAGAGGCTACACGACCCCTAAGTACGCAAAACACCACCAAGCACATACACCTTTTCCACAGACCCGTACAACCTAATAAATACACTATTAGGAAGGACGCTAAATGCTCAACACCCGCCTAAAACATACACAATCGCCGCCATTTTACATCACTAACTGCACAGTAATAACATTGACATTACAAAATGTGGAAATACACAGCTAAACAAACGGTCTCGCCTCGAGCACGCAGCCTATTTACACTACACACTGCACACATTGCTGACACTTACACCTCAGCTCCAGAACCGTGCAAATCTACATTGTATGCTGCAGGAACATCAAAACAGATTGTTAGCTCTTCAGCATATTGCTTCCTGCATATAATAATTACAAAAAGGTAAAGTATATTAATTTATAACTTTACAAATTAATTAATTAACATAAAAAAATACATAGACAGAAACAAACAAACCAAAAAAAAGATTCACAATAAACGCTAAAGACGATCAGCGTGCACCATAAAAGGAGCACCAACGGTGTTTAGAGGAGCACAACTACACCAGGGGAGAGGCTCGCAATACCATCAGTGCAAACCTTGCAATGAGCGCCAAAGGAGCTCTCATAACCAAAAATACACCAACGAACAGGCTCGCAATGAGCGCCAAAGGTGCGCATTGAGAGCCACGCGATGAGCACCGAAGGCACTCAGTGTGAGGCTCGCAATGAGCGCCGAAGGTACTCACACAACCAAAAGACTTACTTTGTGTACCAAACAGCATTACCTGCCTTACAATTCTATTGCCGTCATTTTTTGACAGGCAAGTCACTAGTTAAATATTATTATTATGTGCATTTAAAAGTATAAAAATGAGAACATTTTAATTTGCCAGATATAACTCTAGTCAGGTTAAGCTTGAGTTTGATGCTGATGAGTAATCCTCAAAGGATCACTGTAATTGTGGGGAAAACATATTTGTGACAGTATGTAACAAGCTAACAAACTTTAGTAGCTATGTAAGCCAAGCAAAGAAAGAAATGTAATAGAACATGTGACTTTTAGCAGCCTGGTTTATCTCTCTAGTTGTCCTGAAGCCTAAAGGGACATGTACTACCAACTTTTATTCTATTTAACATGATAGGGGGAGTTGGGTTTATGGCTTAATTGTTTAGTGAATTACATTTTCAGTATTTCACATCCTCCACTCCAATGCCCACAAGATTTATTTGCACCCAACAGTGCACATACTTCTTTCCCTGCTCTGAACTAACCCCCATGAAAGATATCACATATCCGCAACTAGACACTAGCAAAGTCTGCTAAGAGTAATATTTTTTTCCACAAATAGATTTATGATCTTAGCTTACATAGCTTCTAATATTTCACATAAAACATTACTGTCCAACTGTCGGGCTGGTTGTTTTCTGTGGCCCACTGACTGCCAAGGAGAGTCTCCTCATAAACACAGTTTAAACACTTGGGACATCATATATAAATTCCAAAATATTTAGTTATTTCATATAAAATATAAAAACAAATTAATGACTCACCAAAATAACTCCACAAGCAAAAATATGAACATTTATTTCAAGAAGTAGTAAACAGCTGCGCAATAAAAATTGTATACCAGGTGTCCCTCATGAACTAATATATAACTGATTCCACTTATACTCACGCTTTAAGTAGCGTAAATTAATCCTGATTTATGGAAATATTTAACCTGAACTCAAATTAATATATGTAAAAATTAATGTTTGTTCATTTCTCTTTTCAATAATTTCATAATATGGTTGCCAAACACATTAAAAAGAAAAATTAATATGTGGTGCTTATGATTGGCATATATGGGCATGTGTTATCATTTTGCCAGGTTTGTTGTAGTTATACATCATTAATGATGCCAATGACTGCATCTTTTCCAATCATTATGGTGCCTTTGATAGCGAAAGTGCGGAATCTAAACACATCCATATGTAGCATTGCATTTTTTACATGCTTTTGTATGTTCTCCAGTGAGAACAGCTTTTAAACTGTGCATGCTTGACTCCTAAAATGTTAATTACTGCACATTAGCGCACTGCATTGCAGATCTGATTGTAATCCATACGATTTAGTAAATCGTGTGTAGACCCGAGTCGTTATAATGTGCAACGTGCAGCAGTAGATTGCGGATTAACAGACGTTCTCTTAGTAAATACCCACCCCAGCATTTATTCAAATTGTGTTGACCATTTGGAAGCGTTTTGGTTTGTTCAAAAGATGAAAATGTATATTTTAAGGTTCCTTAACCTCATAAAGTTTGAAAACAAATTGTTTTGCTTATTATTACCTTTTCACAATTTCTAAATGTGTATCCTATATAACAAACAAAGAGTAAGCATTTTAAAGTTGGACAGAGCAAAATAATTGGGAAGTTTGAGGTACAGAAAGATGAATAGGGGTAAAATGGGGAAACCCAGAGGAATGATTATTTTTTTTTATCTCTTTAAAGAACACTGTAGTCCAATATTTTGTATTATGCTCTCTGCTATGAGCTGTCCATCTTGGGTGAACCTATATGGTATAGCTCTCAACTTCATTGAGGCACACAAGTTCATTCACCATGACAAGGCAGCGATCCAGATGGAGTAAAAACACTTTTTAGTGAATAAAAAAAAGGAGGTACTACACTTGATCTTGATTTCGACCTTAGCTGGGCCTCATCAGTAGAGTGTAGCTGAACTCCCTAAGGAAAAGCGAGCAAGGGGTCCAAGTCTGGAGCCACCAATCAGGAGACTAAGCACTAACAGCCTTATTAAATTGCGATTCGGTAAATTTAAAAGAGCTCTATTGAAGCACACAGCATATTTTTTTTACAGAAGTTTTTAGTTAGTGAAGATCTTGCTTTTGGATAGAAGTTCAATAACTACAAACTTCAGTAAATAAAATATTCTGTGTGCTTAAATAGAGCCCTTTTATATTTACCGAATCGCAATTTAATAAGGCTGTAAGTGTCTTCTGCATAAGCAACAACACAAACAGAGGTTCTTAATCAATGAATGAACTAACCTTAATAGGTTATTTCTGTGGACATGATAACCCACTCTGAGAGCAACCCCTTTTAGCTCACTTGTGCCCTTCACAGGGAGAAATATCCTGTAGTATATCAGTCTGGTGCCACTCAAAAGAGTGACCAAGCCCCGAAATACCAGGCAATTCTACCCTGAATGGGAGAAACAGCAAACCACAGACGTACATTTCAGCATTCATTTTGCCTCTTCAATGAGGTGTAGATGAGCTCCCTAAGCCACAGTGAGAAAGGGGTCCACGTCTGTAGCCCCTATCTCCCTTAGGGAGACTAATCGATAACAGCCAATAGCATAAACAACAACAAAAACAGAGGTGCTCAATCAGCAAACAAACTAACCTTAATATGTTAGTTCTATGGACATGATAACCCACTCTGAGAGCAGCCTCTTTTATCTCACTTGTGCCCTTCACAGAGAGAAATATCCTGTAGTATCCATCTATTATAGTGCTACAAAACAAGAAGTCCTCAATATTGCAGAGAAAATGAATCACATATATAGTTGTGAGCGTACGAGTTGTTGCTAACGCTGCTGGCTCGCTCAGCGAGCCAAGGCCCTCACGAAGCGAGGGCAGTGGCCGAGGGTCTCAGTTGCTGGCATGGAGCGCCGTAGGCGCTCCATGCCAGCACCTGAGGACCTCGCAAAGCGAGGGCCGCAGTTGCTTCGGCGCTCCATGCCAGCAACTGCGACCCTCGCAAACTTCACGTCGCAAACCAAACAGCACGACACACACATTACGACACTCGCAAACAACATACGACACACGTTCACACACATTACGGCCTCGCAACACTCGGACGCAACTCGCGAACATTACAAAATGTAAAACACAATACATACACACAGCACATACATAAAAACCTTATCTACACCAAGAGGGAGCACCCAGGACCTCAAAAATACAACTTACACCTCGATTTTACTCGAAATAAAACAGTTTAGAGACTAAAAAAAAATCTAAGCAAGAGAAAAAATGGCCGCCAAACAAAACGAAAACGAGGCTACAGCACTCTAAACTCGCAAAACACCACAAGAAACTCGCAAAACACCACAACAAACTCGCAAAACGCAACTAACGACCTACGGATATTCATACCACACAGTGCACACATTCAGCATACTTACACAGCAGTTCCACACCACTAATGCTGCAGCAACATCAACACACATTGCCAGCTCTTCATCACAATGCTTCAAAATAGGTACAGTATATTCATTTAGTAATGTATTACATATTTCATTATTATACACCAAACAGCATTAGCTACCTTACAATTTCATTGCCGTCATTTTTTGACGGGCAATTCGCTAGTTATCAGTATAAAATTAATAGAAGCTTTGATTGGTACAAAGTATTTACAAAAATGCAATATTGCACCAGTTGCTGTATTTCAACTTCATACATGTATTACAAATATAAATCCATATCTATGAGGATTTTTAATATAAGAGAAATAGTGATATAATATTTCCTTCAGATTTCACTGAAAAACAAGTATATGCCAGTCTTATACACTTCATTTTACCATTATAAATATACATTTTTTTACGTTGATACATATTATCTTCGCATATTGTTTTTATCTGACTAAAATTACCATCAGTGGAAACATAATAGAAAATTCCAACCTCTTAAGTTAATACACGTGGTCTGAATTATAAAGGAATCTTTTCTCTTTTGTTGTCCTATATAAACAGCATATTTTTTTTACAGAAGTTTTTAGTCAGTGGACTTCTATCCAAAAGCAAGGTCTTCATTAACTAAAGACTTCTGTAAATAAAAAATGCTATGTGCTTATATAGAGCCCTTTAGAATTTACCGAATTGCAATTTAATAAGGCTGTATATACCCCTTTGTGCATCCTGCTATACTTGGAAAGTTTGTTGTATTACCTTGAGCCATTACTTTATATTGTGTGAACTTACACAATAAATTACAATTAATTATATGGCATATAAACATATATATGTGTATGTATATGTATATATATATATATATATATATATATATATATATTAAAAAACAAAACAAAACAGTAAAACCCCCGTTATCCGACACCCACGGGGACTCCCTATAGCCGGTTTAGTGTGAGTTTTTTGAAAATGAGGAATTGATGCCGGTGCCGGTTGCTTGAGAGTCCCGGTTAGTTGGGT
This sequence comes from Discoglossus pictus, assembly GCA_027410445.1. Taxonomy (NCBI): domain Eukaryota; kingdom Metazoa; phylum Chordata; class Amphibia; order Anura; family Alytidae; genus Discoglossus; species Discoglossus pictus. The sequence continues at coordinate 202,357,468 of CM050166.1, forward strand.
GCCGGATAACTGGGATTCTACTGTATATATAAATAAATAAATATTATATATATATATATATATATATATATATATATATATATATATATATATATATATATATATATATGTAGTGCCTCCCTTACGCTCTACCCACTTGTTTGTAAAAGTTCAAAATACATTATGGTATGTTTTTCAAGCATGAATATAAGTGGGCATACATGGAGTTAAATGAGGTTAAAACATTAAATAACATAATTCTCTATGTTTTCTCTGGGAACTATTTGTCAAGTGAGGATAAACCTTAACTCTGATGAACAGCTCCTATAGAAATCATAGGAAATAAAGATAGTTAACTGAACTGGTTTATCTGAACTTTTATTCCCCTCTTGATAAATCTTAACTTTATTTGTTACTCAATTTTGTAGATGATTTTGCTTTTGTAAATATACATATCTTCAACTCTCGATAAACAAGGTGAAAAGAAATGTTTTAAATAAATTTACATATAACAAAAAAAAATCTTTAAAATAATAGGATAATCTTTATAAGGTTTTACAATATTCACTCTATGGAAATTAAGTAATACAAAACGTGAGCTAACTTTATTGATTGAAAAAAAAAAATAGATAATCCTTCTTTCATGACTTGGATCATATTGATCATTTGCAGTGTATGCTTTAAAGAGTTGATACATTTGTTAGAAAACCTTTGCAAAGTGGAGAAAGATTTGCAAAGGATGACATGCAATACCCAAGTATATCTAGTAAGCAGACTGGTGCCATCTACTGTTTTCCAAAGGTATAAAACTAATTTCAAACCAAAAAAAATCTATTCACTTCTCTATATTTCATCTAATAGCAACAAATATATATCTCACATTATCTCTTGATTTAATATGCACTATTTCCTATGGGGAAAACAGTCATTCTCATGTTATCTAAGCCTTTTTCACCTCATCTCAGGAGAGAAAGGGCTTAGTAAATGTCATCCACTATATTTGAATATTTTTTTTAGACAAATAAGAACATACTGTTACTAGATTGTTTAATAGAATGATTTATGGCAGTCAGAAATACTGCAGGGAAAACATTTAAGCTGTTTCAATGTTTTGGGGAGAATTTACTAACCATCTGAAGTCCCTGAGATTAGGTGAGAAGGGCTGTATTCCCCATCGGAAGTAGTACATAGGAAACAAATGGATGCACATCTCAGCCACCTGAGTGCTTAGTATAATAATTCCATTGTAAAAAATGTAAGCTGTCAAACAGGTTGTGATGGGGAGGGAGATTTACTAAGAACACATTTTGCTGCCTCCTTGATTAAAACATTCATTATTTGCTGTGCAAAAAAAGTATACTTACAGCATTTCACACCTCATCAGAGCTCCTGTAGTAGCTTAGTAAATATCCCTTCCTATCACAGCCATTGTAATAACTTATGAGTAAATGCTCCTCAGAATTAAACTGCAAGTATTTTGCAAAATCGCTTTGTAGCAAATAGACATGAAGTGTAAAAAATGCTAATACAAATCATTTTATAATTGTATGCTTGAAAAGAGGACTGATTATTGGGAGTTACTGGGACATGGGAAGAGGCCCACTTCAGGGGCCCTGGCAGCCAAAGCAGCACATTTGTCACCTGACTTCTTCATTCCTACAAGCTAAAGAGGCAGTAGTGGTGGGCTGGGGTCGCCATTCTGGTCGGAGCTGTGGTCCAGACTGGGCTATGGGGCTGGGAATGCTGGTCTAGGGGGGCCAGTGGGTGGAGAAAACTGCATGTGGGAGGTATTCTCCCCGGGTCTCCATGCACTGTACTGCCAAGCAACCATTTTTTTCTGCAGTTGTGTGTTGTTGGTTTTGGACAAAAAGAGTCAGAGGCACTCATCTGAAAATGAACAACACCTCAGATTTAGGTTTTAGACCCAGACTCTCAAGCCTGGAGGACCAAGCTGGAAAAGGTGCTCCAGCACAACAACTTGGACTGCTTCCTCGTCAGTCTGGAAGTGTTGCCCCTTCCACCACCCATCACAAATGCGTAGGTGATTCCACACTGTCATGTTCATGTGTACAACAGAACTGTTTGCCTGGCAACCATGATCCAGGGCCATGGACTCGACGGAGTTAACTAACAAGGACTATTTTGTTATTTCCTGGACTATTTGGTTAAAATCATAATAATCTGTGTATAAGTTAAATATGGTCATGTTTGATATTGAAAGCTATTCTTTGGGTGTTATAATAAAACATGTTATTTGGGACAGAAAGGGGCTCACAAGTTAAGGGGTACTTGGTCTAAGGGTATGGAGAAGGTCCAGTGGACCAGGGAGACAGGAAATAAATGATGGATGAGAGGAGATAAGCTGCATAGGCCATGCACGCAGTCAGACATGGTGTCTTCACCATTGTTCTGACTAATGACCCCCTGGAAGGCTGGGATCAAAAAAGGGATTATGCTAGCAGTCAGCCTGTTCCTGGCCAGCGGGGGGTAATCATGGAGGTTGACATCAGTTGATGGATAGTTTCTACACGTGGACCAGAGTATGGAATGTGGGGATTGGTTCATCCTATATTTACCAAAGGATTGGGCTTTTTTTGTGATTGGTTTGTGTTATGTTTAAATATTCTGCACTGTTGCCAATAAACCAGTATTCTGTTTGGACTTACATAATCAATGTGTAAGTGTCATTCTGGGAAAACCATAATCCTTGTTTGGGGTTATTGTGGCTGATCCTGCCTTGGGGAATAGTTGACTTTGTGGTAGTCATCTGCAGTATTACAGGGAATGACCCTGGAGGCTTTGCTGGCTCATTCACTAAGCAAGCCCACAAGGAGATGGACCTAGTCCTTGGGTTCAACTCATTTGGCAGCTGGCATTCAATTAGTGGAGAGTAAAAAATGCTGAATGCCTCCTTGTGTTACCTTCACATTTGGCCTTCAAGACCTGTCCATGCAAACAATAATTGGATCACAGTATGTGAATTATAAAACTACACATAAAATACATATAAACATCAGACACCTCCAACATAGATATAATCAGCACAAAAAATGGGTAGGCACCCATTGTCCATAACACACACAAGGGGTATTTACTGGGGATGAGGATCTCCAGATCCTAGACAGTCCAAATAGCAGCCCTGGGCTGGAAACCACAAAGTCTCAGGTTTCATGTCCATCTTTGCTGGTCCAGGGATGGGATTTACTTGGGGAAAACTAGACTAGGCTCCTTTGGGGAAAAAAAGAATAAAGTACCACCGTACTTTATTGTAGGCTTTTTCCCTGTCACACTCATATGTTTGTTTGCTGGGCATAGGCTATTAAAAGCAGTATACAGCTGAAAATAAATAACAGTTAAGATTTTAAACTGTATGTTTCTCCCCGCAAGCAGAACTATATGTCCTCCTACCTGTCTCAGGAGGTGTTGTCAGTTATGTCTGTGTGATGGACTATCATTGAGCTGGGAAGCAGGCAGGGCTGATGTAACTGACCTGCCCCATGATATTATTAGCTCCATCCCTACTGCTTATACAGAGGTAACAGCTCTATTGTAAAATGCTTGGAGGTTCCCCATAGTCCCAACACACTGACAGCGCATGAGATATTATAGCCCAACCCTCATTACTGAGCATAGTTTGTCTGTTTTTTAACACAGAAAGAGTTGGAGGAGATATGTAGCTCTGCTTGATGAGAAAACACTCAGTTTAAAAGCTAAGGGAAATGTTAACTATTTTATTTTAAACCAAATACTGTATTTAATAACGTATATTAAGTCAACAAACATATGAGCTTTACTTGCAAATGCATTACAGTGGTCCTTTAAAGGAAAGGGACATATATTCACCATGTTAAGGGTTAGTTAAAGGAGTAGGTAAATAGATATTATATGATAGAAAGATAAATAGATAGATATAGATAGATAGACACACATACTGACAGGGGGTGTAATGAAGGATTCTGCACGAGTAAAATATCTTGCCCATATCACCATTAAAAAAATATTAGCCAGTCACTGCAGACCGGTATATCTTCACATGATTGAAGGATTGCCAGGGTAGAGCCGAACATCTAAAGTCAAAAAGGCTGCAAAATTTAAAACCACACAGTTTTACTGCAGCGAGATCACATCCAATAAATCTAATTTATCTTTTTGACTGGGTAGGCCACATTATAAATCACGGTGGATAGATATAGCATATCTGAATTTCTGCAAAACCTGCAAGGCCCTTAACTTTATCCTAGAAAAAAAAAAATACAAATTGTGTAGTTTGGCGCAATTTTTTTTTTTTTTTGTAATCTAACCTAAAACTTTACAAGTTATTTATTTATTGATTCCAAGCTACACAAAATATTTATTTATTGACTGAAGGGTGCAATACAGTATAGAATTTTCATCCTGATTGCGGAGAGCATATTATTTGATTTACTTGTGTAATAGGCATTCATATTTATAGTAAACTTAACTTACATGTCACTGTAATGGTGGATCTTTCATATGTTTCAGCAGTAAAGTTCAACTTTTCAATTTATTGTTCTTAAAAAAAATTGATGATTTGTGAGAAAAATTGTCACTGCAAATTGTTGGGACTCTCTCATTTTTAGGATTTTACTTCTCCCATCTATTACATGTACCTTATCTGTGTTGGCAGTGTCTAATATACATTGACTGTGCTGAACGGTATATTGATGAGGAAACTGTTGTAAAGTTTTTGGACTCTATACCACTAATTCTAAGCAGTTTTAAAAAGATGGGAGGATCTCTAGCGTTAAGATGAGGGCAAACCAGATATTTTTAATGTAAGTTTCTCACAAAAAAATCTATTATGTTTAGCCATTTTAAGTGAAAAGCTGCTTGAAAGCTAAGAAGCCTGGGCAATTGCAGTTATTGGGTTAATAAGAAAGTGGAACATGAGTTTGTATAAATGTAAAATGACACCGATCGCAACAATTAAAACGTCTCTGTGAATCTTTCAAATTGGGCATGCGCTTCCTCTTTATAATTCCTCCCTGTGAGCATTAGCTAAATGCCCTAGATAAGGGACTATAGAGAGAGGAATGACCTATATGGTAGCTCGACATTACAGCACATGACAAATGTGTGCCGTCAAAAGGGTGGAGAAACATGCGCATTGTCCCAAAAGTGCGCCTGCCAATAGCGCACCCGTCATCTGTGCAAAGGACAGGACGGCACCCGCAGGACTTGAGGTAAGGTGGGCTTTGGGGTGTTAGGTTTACAAGTTAGAGGTTATAGTAAAGTGAGGGTAGAGAAGCTGAGATGAAGAATTAGTGGCATAGAGAGGAAAGAGTAAAGAAGGGATAGATGAGAGTTGGAGGGAGTACAAGGAATGGAGGGAGGAAGAAAGTGAGAGGAGGAAGAAGGTGAGGTTTAATTGATCTAGTAGAGAACACAGGGAAAGATTAAGGAGATGAAGAGGAAAGAAGGGGTTGAAGACCAGAACTGAGAATTTGTCTGTGAGGAGGGGTTGTGACAGCGAGTGACAGAGTGAGGTGTGTGGGTTAGGGGATACAACTAACTATTCCAACGTTGCGCGCTTCTGACATTGGGAATTTGACAGCGATTTCTTAACATCACGCTCATTTTGGAGCGATAATGTTGGGGCTCTGCTGTCGGCTCACATTTTTGCTATGCGCTAAAGTTGGGGTGTCGTCCTATATAGATACTTTGGGCCTCATTCAATTATCGGCCGTAAAACGGCCGCAAAGCCGCGATTCCTTGCGGACGTCTTACGGCCCTGTGTAGAGCTACCTTTACCTTGCAATTCAAATAGACGGCGCCGCAAGGATATCCCCTTACGGCCGGCCGCATATCATGCAACCGGCCGCAAGGTCTGAAAACTTTAAATGTAAAAATAAATTCAAGATGGCACTGTAAAGCTCTGTAAATGCTAGGGATCATAATGGGGGACATGAGGATTAATAGCAACCCCCTCTCAAGCTTGCAAATCAGCCCAAATCCGATTTTTCATTAACGGTTTATTTTCCGTCCCGCAGCCTGGGCGGTCTGAGGTGCTCCAAGCCCTCGGGACTTTGTCCACGGATATTTGACATGAATTAAAATAAAAATTATTGTCGGATTTGAGTTTAGGGGAATGTTGTGCTATGAATGCTAACCCCCCCAATCACTTTATCGTCTCATAAGAGTGCAGGATGGCTTTATTATGTGCCTAATTGTGTGCTTGCGGGACCTTTTTGGTGCAAGTAAGCTGCGGCTCGGTTTTAGCCTTGCCGAGAGGGTTCCCGTAGCAATTGAATAGCAACCAGGCTTTTCTTGCGGCCGAAACTCTTGCGGCCGTTTAAGATCAAAGGCTTTCCTGCGGCCGCAAGGGATAACAAGGCGCCGGCCGCAAGCCTGCCGGATTTCCTGGCCGGAAGGGAATAGAATAGGCAAATAGCTTGCGGACGGTCCTTGCGTCCCCGCATCTCCTACTGCCGATAATTGAATGAGGCCCTTTATGTTTAAAACAACAACATTCAAACACAATTATTTGACAGTTCAATTTAAAGTTTTTAGTAACAAACAAATGCAATGATATTTATTTATATGTGTACTATTAATTTCTGTAAACTGCCTTGTCACTTTAAAGTGATTCTTTACTAACATACAGTTTCTTCATACAATACTATTTCAGTAAAGAGGGGATTATATAAACTTGTTAAGAAAAGCTAGTAATTATGGGGCTTTTCTGGTAATATTGCTAAGGGTATAGATTAGAAAATGTATGTTATTATTGGGAGTGACAGAAGTATAGAGGCCTGATAAGGCAAGCAGTATGTGATACAACTGATCAGGGTCAACTGATCACCATGCAATCCATACTGTGATCACAAGTACTCATTACTCAAATTTAGTAAGTAATTTTACCTTCCGTTTACCTTTTTTATAACACTAATTAGGTACATTTCTTTTGATCCATTTCATCCTTTATTCTTTGATGTGTCTCTATATCTGTACATTTCTTTGAGTTGTATACTTATATACTTAGTTATTCTTTTCACACAAAAAAACACTCAGAGTAGATTACCAAAAGTAAAAATATTTTCAGATTTGTACATATAAAAATCAAAAATTAATTTATAAATATTTCTAATACTCTTGAAAATATTAAGATATTTAAAAAAACTTTTCAAATACATTAATTAAAATAAAAACAGGGGTAATAAATATTTGGAGGCTAAGGGCCTCATTCAAGTGTGATTTGGCCAATTGAATAGGGCTCTACAGTATTTAAGCACACAGCATATTTTTACAGAAGTTTTAGTTAGTGAATACCTTACTTTTGGATAGAAGTTCACTAACTAAAAAAAATATGCTATGTGCTTATATAGAGCCCTTTACAATTTGCCACATCGCAATTGAATGAGGCCCTAAGTTATTCAGAATCAAGTTCCTTGAAAACACAAATTCTTACTTTCCTTTCTGCACCTCCCCACCTGTTAATATCTCCTTACCACTACTGTCTTTTACAGTGCCCCCTGCAGCACAAAATCTCGACATTGTCTTTGATCCTATCCTTTCTCACTAATAATATATTGTTGGCCACTAGCACTTGCTGATTGTATCTCTACAATACCTGCAAAATATTCCCTTCAATCACTATCACTGAAACAAAATAGCTTACTAGTACAACTCACTCCTCTTTCATCTTCCAGCTCATGTGTAGTAGTGATTGTAGTCCAGTAAAAATAGTAAAAGTATTCCTTTTAAATGAAACATATGTGTCCAAAACAGAGCATATCTTTATTTGTCCATTCACCTCTTTTTATACCATTCTTACATACTAAACATCAATTGCCTTAACAAAACAGAATCTATTCCCTTTCAAATACCTTAATTGCCCCCACACGGGCTAGGACTTCCACCAAGGGCCTGGTGCTAGTCTGTCTGTTTCCCCAGATAGGTGCTGTGGAGTCTACAGCCCCAGCTATCAGCTACCTCCAGTCAAGATCTTGGCACAGCAGTCATTAAAAAGATAATGTAATCCCTGGAGACATAATGCCTGGGCAGGGGGTTAGGATCCAACCTCAGTAGGGGGATAATTTTATTAACTTATGGAAATAGTGGCACTTTAAAATACAATCTACACACAAATTCATGGTCCTAAAAATGGAAAATGGACACAGGGCCCTCTGGGCTCAAATGACCTGGTGGAAAGGGGCCTAAGAAATCCAGGACATACAGCTAGGGCTTGGAGAAACCACATCGTACATTATTACAATTCAGCAAGTGACATAGGCCCTCGTTCAATTGCGATTTGGCCAATTGAATAGGGCTCTAAATAAGCACATAGCATAATTTTTTTAAATATGTTTTTAGTTAGTGAAAACATTGCTTTTGGATAGATGCTTACTAACTAAAAACTTCTAAAAAAAAAATGTTATGTGCTTATTTGGAGCCCTATTCAATTGGCCAAATTGCAATTGAATGAGGGCCATAGTCTTTTCCAATGCCCTTATGGCCATTACAATACCCCTTTGATTTAACTGGCCAAGTGGCTTGTGTCCATCAGGGTCCAGTGGACAGACCCAAAGGTCTCATAATCCTGGTGGTTGTGACAATACTCTTTTGGGCCCTGCATGTTTGTTTGCTCTTGGTTTTCAAGGGCATTCCACCTGGCACCAAAAATAATCAGTGCAAAGAAAGGACACGTGCATATCACATTTTAATATTTCAGTAAAGACAATTATATACTACAGCTTTAATACATATTGCTATTTTTACAGACATCTTGGCAATATGTGGATTAAGCTTTGTTTATAATCATCACTGTAATATAACTATATAGTGTGTCAATCTGTATGAATATAGGGTCAGAGGGTATACCCATGCTATTTACTAACATAGGCACTCATATATGGATATATGGATAATGGTCACTCTCTGGAGCACCTTTGAAATCAGAACACTTGAACTTGGGACACCTTTAGCAAAACATAATTATAAAGATGAACTTGCACAAATATCAGAAAGTTATCCTATAGTGCAGGCAATATTTCAGAAGCCAGTGCTAACTCTTCATTAGATTACTCTGATTTCAGGTACTTAGCAGCCTTATTAAATTGTGATTCGGCCAATTGAATTCGGCTCTATCCAAGCACATAGCTTTTTTTTTAAAGAAGTGTTTAGTTAGTGAAGACCTTGCTTTTGGATAGAAGTGCACTAACTAAAGACTTCTCTAAAAAAAACATCTGCTATGTGCATGAATAGAGCCCTATTCAATTTGCCGAACCGCAATTTAATAAGGCTGTAAGTGCCTGAAATTTTGCACATTTTCATGTTTAGACAAGCCTCTCACTATATAAATATATGTTAATGCAGCTGGAGTGATTTACCCCTGATACATAACTTTATGAGTTTTCTTTAAACCTAGCACAAATCAGCATCTTCCTAGCCTTTTTCTTAATGTTTTCCCATTGTGTATAACCACATCCTCCTCCCAGTGCAGCATGTATTGGAATTGTTTTTATTTTCTTTCTTCCTATATACTTTTATATATTTTAGATACTAACCCTTTCACTTTACTTGAAACTAATAATTATCTTTCCAAATTACTACTTTCTTTTTTTGGGGGAAAATAAGTTATTAAGTTTTTAAATTGCAGAAAGATAAATATATCTCTTCTCCAAATAAACACAATTTTTAAACTTTGAAAGTATCTTATATTCATACATTTTGTCTACTAATTGCCAAATGTACCTAAGTCCTCCTTTCCTCCAATTTTAAAATGCAATGTTATTTAGGCTCTGATACCGTCTCATTACCCCATACACACTTAGCAGTTCTGGCCTGTCACCTGACTTCAGACTAAAATACTTATGGGTGTAGTTTCAAGCACTGGTTCCAAAAGTTGCTGACCCCTTTAATAGTGCATAAATGACTCGTTCAGTAGTGTCCAACTCTCCATGACCCTAAGGGCAGCAACATAACAGTTATACCTTGTCTGGTTGTGCTAATCCGCAAGTTTTCCATGGCAAAGATACTGGAGTGGGTGCCAGTTCCTTCTCCAGTGAACCTATCTGCTATGACCCGCCCATCTTGTGGGATCCTACATAGTATAGCTCACAGCTTCACTGAAGTACACAAGCCCCTTCCTCAGGACAAGGTAGCGATTCAGAATGGGGCATAAATGATTACTAGAGCACAAAGTTCAAGCTCTTATATCTCAAATGTCAAGGAAGAATATATTAGATAAATTCTAGAAGAAATGATCATTGACTGAAAATAGAAAGAGAATAGTAATATTATGCAGTACTATGTTAGACAGAGTAGTAAACCTGGAATAACCTCTAGCTGAAATAAAATAGTAATATGATTTAAAATGCTTTGGATATTCTATTCTAATATGGACATAAATTAAAGTTAAGAATAACATAAGGTGTCAGGTTTTTAAACTGACAGACTAGATGAGCAGAGTGTTTTTAAATCGCCATAGAATGCATTTGATATTTACCTCATGTAATCTTTTTTGTCTACTCTAAATTATATTACCTTACCTAATCCATATGCTTTTGACGTATCTAGGTTTACCAATATCATGACCCGACATTACACTTATATTTGCAATATAAGCAACATACTTAGGACCTCATTCAAATGCGATTTGGCCAATTGAATAGAGCTCTATATAAGCACACAGCATATTTTTTTACAGAACTTTTTAGTTAGTGAACTTCTATTCAAAAGCAAAGTCTTCACTAACTAAAATTTTCTGTAAAAAAATATGCTATGTGCTTATATAGAGCCCTATTCAATTTGCCAAAACGCATTTGAATGAGGCCCTTGGAAAGTATATTTAAATTAGCTACTGTTCTTGTTTCTGATTTCTACTATGCCCCCTTGTAGCTCTGTTCAAGGCATTATTCAGACCTAGTGGCTAAGCCCAAACTTTTTCTCTGTGTGCTTTGTTTAGAGAGATAGACACAGGGCCCTATTCTATTGCCTAATTCGTACATTTATACACACTTAAAATAACTCATAATATTGCTAAATATTTGGCAAATATTACTTATTGTCACTAATGAATTCTTAAGTCAATGGAATGCATATAAACATTTATAAAAAAAGCACCCAAAGCCTAATGTATGAGTTTAAGGCATTTGCAAATAGTAAATAGAATATGGCCCACAGTCTGAATTCACAGAGAGTTGGACAATTGGATCCAAGGTAGGAAACAGTAGGGTCAGATAATGGGCCTTATTCAAGTGCGATTTGGCCAATTGAATAGGGCTCTATATAAGCACATAGCATACTTTTTTACAGTAGTTTTTAGTTAGACCTTGCTTTTGGATAGAAGTTCACTAACTAAAATCTTCTGTAAAAAAAATATGCTATGTGCTTATATAGAGCCCTATTCAATTGGCCAAATCACATTTGAATGAGGCTCAATGTGAGTTGTAGTCTGAATCTAAAATATCTCATGTAGCTGACATAACGCCTATTCTGCCAAAATGGGAGTAAATGTCAGATAAGCTTCTTCTAAAGAGGATGCAAATCTTGAATATATTTTAACAAATAATTTGATATTATATCAGTTATAATTTCGATTTTTTTTGTATGTTTTTCATATAATTGATGGCGACATTTGAATTTTTAAATTGTATCTTTTATGTTTTCCATGTTGATACCAATACACCATCTTACTCTGGAATTAAATAATTCATAGACAAGTCATAAGAGTATGCATTAACATGACAAGGACAAACAGATTCCATGGGCTGAACGAAAGGCTGTAAGCCTTCATTTGCTTTTACCATCCACTTGCTCATATATAGTGTGTCAGCATTTTAGACAGATTGTCTTCTTAACTCGTACAACCAAGGAATAAAGCATTATAGCTTAAGAACTTTGTAAACAAACCAATTACAATCAACATAAAACCATCGTCAAGGTTGTTTCCTTGATTTACAGGATTCAAGGACGACATTCAGACTTAGTTTTGTGAGGAAAAGAGATTGGTTGTGAAAGCATAACTGCATTTTATTTCTTCTCCCATTTTCTTTTTCATTCTTTCTTGCTTTTTCAATTTAATAAACTGCTAATGTACATATGAACAGAACACATTGCATTATTTAACGCAATGTTGATTTTTTAGCATCAAAACAATGAAATTAATTGCTGGTAATACTTCTTACTGTATATGTAATTTATGATATTGTTAGAAGCAAAACCTATTTTCAGCTTAGATTACAAATTTCAAGGCTGGTAAAATATGTATGTTAAGTATATTTTAAGAATTTAGATTTAGGAATTTACATAAAATGTTGTCAAATGCTGTAAATGTATCAGTTAGATTATGCTGTTTTACACAAACTGTTAGTATACTGCTCATTTAAATCTAGCATAACAGAGAATATTAGGGTGGCCTACATGAATTTACAGCAGCATTTAAAAAAAGACACTTTATGAAAGAAAATGTGTTTATATAAATGTTTAACTAGGTATGCTTACTTTATTTTCCCTTGACGTAATTTTTAGCTAAAATAATAATTGACTTACTTCTAAGAGGCTCACAGTGTAACTGTATCTCAGCTTCTGGAACCGCCCTCTTTATCCCAGTACACTCTCATACAGGCTGCTATTTTACACATTTGTGATTTGCAGCACTGCGCATTTTATAAACTAAGGACAATATGACAGCACAGGGAGGGCATTCAAATTGCCAGGGCCGCACTGCTAGACAGTGGCTCAAGCACCGTGAATGCCCTTTTCATGGGAGTGTCCTTTGCTAAAAAATGCAGTGCCTCAGTTCACAGGTGTGCTACATAACAGCCTGCATGAGAGTGTACTGGGATAAAGCGGGAGGTTCCAGTTGAGAAACTGTTTCTCTGTAAGGCCCCTTAGAAATAAGTGAAGTGTAAATTTTATTTGAGAATGCAATAGGGTTAAATTAGTTAATTACATTAAAAACACATATAAAAGTCACAAGGGCTTCTGTAAGACATAACAATATTAGCAACTTTGCCTCGCTTATAAAGGAAGATGTATTCCTGTTGTGGCTACTATAAAAACTAATTATTTCAGCATGTCTGTGCTGTAAGGACAATAAGAAAAGTAATGCTTAAGCCAAAATAAGTAATCTAGGGTGAAATATATCCCTGCCATAACTCATGTACAAGCCTGCTGACAGAACACTTCTCTCAAAGTATATTATTGTTATTTTTTTCATGGTTCTGTTTTTTAAGTTAGGCCACACAAGGGCAATGCCAGAAAACTTACTTTATTGATTCATAAACACATACACATACACACCTTACTAAACTTAAGATGAAATTGCCATTGACATTCTAAGGCAATGGATTCTAAGCAAGGCCTTCTTTCCATTGAACTTGAAAACTAATGAGGTGGTGCACTGACTCATACATCTGCTTTTGTTATTATAAATAAAAACACAGAGAAGAATGATTTGGTATAAAACACTGTATGCTATGCATCTGAAAGTGTAGTAAGAATTATACTGCTGCCTGCTATGAAAACAAGGACCTCATTCATCACAGTTTGAAGGAGTAAAATGCTCTTGGTAAATATTTTCCATGAATTCTGATCTATCATTTTCCAAAAAGTTAGTAAGGCAAAGGAAAAGTTGGTAAGGTAAAGTAAGGTAAACTATTATTAAAATTCAATGTTTCTTAAGATACTATATTTTTCCAGTATGATTTTTTTATTTGTATTGTGGTTTTAAAAATTGTTAGTCTATACACATACAACAATTAAAAAAAACATTTTCACAAATAATAACAAATATTGTTAGGAATATTATTATTATCATCACTGATAGGTGCAAAAAATTGAGCAACAATGAGAGTTTTTTTTTAAATTACTTTTTGCGAGTTTATAATCTATTAGCGACTTGCCCGTCAAAAATGACGGCAATAAAAATTGAAGCCTGGCAATGGTGTTTGTCACACACTGCGAGCCTCTCCCCCCTCTACTTTATTGGCCTCGCGATGAGCGCCTTCGGTGCTAATCACGGGCCTTGCAATGAGCGCCTTCGGTGCTCATTGCGAGCCTCTCTACTCCTCTACCTCCCTCTACTTGACGGGAGGGGCTCATTGCGAACCTCTCCCCCCTCTACTTTATTGGCCTTGCGATAAGCTCCTTCAGCGCTCATCTCGGGCCTTGCAATGAGTGGCTTTGGCACTCATTGTGAGCCTCACCCGCCCTCTACTTCCTCTCCCTCCCTCCCCTGTGTATCTTTCCCTGTTCTCCCTCCCTTGTTTCACCTTCCCCCCTCTCCCTACCCTGTGTCTCTTCCCCCTCTCCCTCCCCTGTGTCTCTTCCCCCCTCTCCCTCCCTTGTTTCTCCTTCCCCCTCTCCCACTCCTGTGTCTTTCTCCCTCCCCTGTGTCTCTTCACCCCATCTCCCTCCCCTGTGTCTCTGCCCCCCCATCCCTCCCCTGTGACTCTCCACCCCCTGGCCCTCATCTCTTCCTCCCTCCGCTGTGTCTCCTCCCCCATCCTGTCCCTCCCCTGTATCTCACTTCCCCTGTCCCCTGTGTCTCTCTTCCCCCTCCTCTCATGTCTCTATTCCCCTCCTCCTCTCCCTCTCTCATGTCTCTTTTCCCCTCCTCCTCTCCCTCCCCATGTATCTCTTCCCCCTCCTCTCCCCCCATGTATCTCTTCCCCCTCCTCCCCCCGTGTATCTCTTCCCCCTCCTCTCCCCCCCGTGTCTCTCTTCCCCCTCCTTTCCCCCCCGTGTCTCTCTTTCCCTGTGTCTCTCTTCCCCCACTCCTCCCTCACCTCAATGCTGTAGACGCGCGCGCACGCTTATGTGACATCTTCGCGTGTGCGCGCGCGCACGCTTGTATGCCCGGCTACGTGCGCGCCACCAGAGCAGAGAGGCTGCAGGGCTGATGTGGGGCTGATGGGAGCCATGGCAGAGGGATGTGACGTCTTTGCGTGTGCGCGCGCGCACGCTTGTGCCGGCTACCCGTGCACACGTCCCGCCCACCAGAGCAGAGAGGCTGATGTGGGGCTGATGGGAGCCATGGCAGAGGGATTTGTGAAACTGCGAGTTGTCGTCAGTTGCGGCCCTCGCTTTGCGAGGGTCGCAAAGCGTGACGACAACTCGCAGTTTGACAATTATAATATGTGATTTAGACCTCTGTGTTCTATCATCTCACTTTATTTACTAGGACATTCAAGACCAGTGTACTTTATGTATGTAGTTTGCTGTAGTTTATGAATCTATATCATTATACATATTTATACCAACTGGGCAGGCCCATGCCTTATACAACTGCTAATACTGTTTTACACTTTACAAACATCAACTTTTAAATTAAATACTGTGCCATCATTGTAGCCACAAGAGATTGTGTCTGTTTTGCGGTACCTCCAACATATATTTTATAAACTTGCAAACATCATAGTATTTGCATACCCTGCCTACGTCAGTTTTTAAGAAAAAAATGGAGTTTCATTCTCTTTGGAAAAATAGATTTCAAATAAATAAAATGTTCTTGGAATTTTTGTTTTTTAATTTTATTCTGATGGTTTTTTATCAGCTTAGCAACAGAGATGGTCAAAACACTGACAAATGTATACCCTAGGAATTTTAACAAGACTTCTCCTTTCTTTCCATGTTATCTCCCCTGCTAATGGCTCTCCGTCAGTGGAGGGGTTGCACATGCTCAGATAATACAATAGAACTTAACAGTTTAATTTGACCCACTTGTAAACATCTAACACATGTCTTTACAACAAATTTGAGACTGAGATTATTATGTTCAAGTATTCAGTTCAAATACACAATATATACAAATAAATGCATGTGTTGGCAAATGTCCAAGGCTAGTATTATTTTTAGTTTTTAACAGTTGCTTTAACTCATGAATCATAAATCTGCATATTTAGGTTTTATGCTGTCCTGTGCTAATTCAGATTTATGACCGTTCCAAAAACACAATGACCCAGTTATTCCTCTTTCTTGCTATATCCCAATCTTAAATTTATGCTAGACCTATACAGAAAATCACTAGTGTATATATGTGTCTATGTAAGTACAGTCTATGGGCCTCATTCTATTATCGGCCGTAGGAGATGCGGGGCCGCAAGGACCGGCCGCAAGCTATTTGCCGATTCTATTCCCTTCGGCGCCGGCGCCTTGCTATCCCTTGCGGCCACATGGGCTGGAGGAAAGCCTTTGATCTTAAACGGCCGCAAGAGTTTCGGCCGCAAGAAAATCCTGGTTGCTATTCAATTGCTCTGGGATTCCTCTCTGCAAGGCTAAAACTGAGCCGCAGCTTACTTGCAGCAAAAAGGTCCCGCAGGCACACAATTAAGAAGTCCTGTATTGACCACAATGTAATACCATGGAAACCTGCTGCCCCCTGAAATAAGGCAACCTGCTGCCCCATGAAATAAGCGATGCTCTAGGCCTGAACCTCTTGGGCCTCTTGGGCCTAGGTTGAAACACACCGATGACAGTATCTTTGTATGTATTTTTAGCCACAAAATACAGGCAGTGGAACTGCTAACATAACCCAAAGATGGACTGAACACAATTGGTTTGCTTTAGCTTGTTTCCCAATTTGTGTCTTTGTTTGTGTGTTTATTATTATATGATCCAATACAATTGAGTATGCTGCTCCATATACTCTATAGACTAGAATGGTTTTCACTTAAAGTTAGATGTTACTTTCATATATTCTAATGTTTACACATGTCCATGGAAAGGCAAAGGTTGGTTTGAAATAGATACTTATTTAAATCACATTATGTTAATAAAATCTAAAACTATTCATCATTAAACAGTTGCAATAATAGTATGTGCAGACTAGTCATGCACAACTTAGTTTTATAAATATTCAAATATCTCATTTACAATTTGCTATTATTTTACAAAGTACAACCATAATCTTGATTCTGAACAAGTGCCTTGAAGATTTATGCAAATATGGTTAACACAAAGACTGAATTTCATATGGCTAAAACTGTATAACTCTATTTACTAAGAATTATAACAGGACTCGGCACTCTAATGCTGCAGGAGTAAACATTGATTTATATTGCTATATTCTGTAGGCTTCCAATGAGCGACCTCGTTTCAGTAGGTTAGAAGTATAGTTTTTATCTCTGAATACATAATGTACCTTATCTGTTATTAAACAGCACCGTACTATATATATGTAAATTATATCAACATATCATAGGAAAACATTTATTGCAAATGTATATGTAATTGAGTAGCTTGAAGTCATTTACATAAATATTACAATTTTACAAAAATGATAGTAGCTGGAGCTAACTTAACAATAGTAAATCATGTGAGAAATATAATTGAACATTAAAACTACCTTCCCCATTTATAGGCACATAACTTGTTTAAAAATATCAGTTTTTGGTAGTGCTAGAGAGCAAAAATGTGTTAAGTATGGATATATCACTAAATCTTTAGCAACAAGCAGTGTTTAGATTCCAGTTTATCCCACATGTGAATTGTGTTCAAATGACAGTGTTTTGTAACCTATTGGGTTCGCCAATAATCCCTGCCTACTTAGAAAAATTGGAATAGAACCAAAATAAAAAAGTAAATGTCTAATGGCACCTGCATCCACTTCCCTACCATGGTGGAGAAGGAGTTAAATTTATGGACACTTTCACCTAACCCTCCCCTGTGTCAGGTGTATGGGCATGTAAAAAAGAAAAGATCTAACAGTCATGCCTGAGGATCCTTTCCTTCATTTAGTAGTTTTTATAGATAAGTTTCTATACAAACATATCTATTTATGGGATAGGGGGCTATTTTAACTGCCATCACATATATAGTTCTCAGCAATACGGGTCGTTGTGAGCCCGCCGCAACTTGCGCTGGTGGAGATGAGTGCCGTAGGCGCTAATCCCTACGACCGCGTACGAGGGTCCGCATTTGCGGAGGTGGAGGCGTTGGATGCAATGAGTTTACCTGTGACAAGGGTGTCAGTCATTGCAGGCCGCAAATGCAGGCCCTCGCGAAGCGAGTGGCCGCATTTGCAGAGGTGGAGGCTCTACGGCGCCTCACAAGCGGTTACAAACGCCACAGAAGCGGGACTTTGAAAAAAAAACACAAAACACGCAATGACTAAATACGGACTTACACAAAAAAAATACAAGCCGCGGGATTTAGAAAAAAACAATTATGGACTCGCAAAAATATGACCATAATGGACAACCCGAGCACAGCGGAAAACATAAAAAAAACACAAAATACACACAAAAATAAAATAAAAACCTTACCCACAGCAAGGGAGCACGCCCAGGACGTCTGGTAGTCAGGTTACACCTCTATTTCAGTCCAATTTAAAAAGTTTAGACACTCGAAAATCCCCTAAGCAAAAGAGAAAATGGCCACCGAAAAAAACGAAAATGAGGCTACACAACCCCTAAAGCCGCAAAAAAACGCCAAGCACTTATAACTTTTACAAAAACCCGTACGAGGTGCAACATACACCATTAACAAGGACGCTCAGCGTGAGGCTCGCAATGAGCGTCAAAGGATCTCAGATGACCAAGACACTTACTCTCTGTGGCAAACAGCATTACCTGCCTTACAATTTTCTTGCCGTCATTTTTTGACAGGCAAGTCACTAGTTTGTTATATCAGTGTGTATTCAGTTGTTAAAGGACCACTGTACTTCAAGAAAAAGGAACCTGTTTGTGAATCATACAGCTTACTAACAACATTAGAAACAGGTTCTTCATGGGCATAAACATTTTTTCTGCAAAGGAACCCATTTTGTGTTTGTTAGAATCACTTCCTGATAGCTGGGTCATGGAGGTGTTTTATCTACCCTTACCCTAACTTACAAAGCCCTCAACAATGATGCACCCCCTTATATCTCTGCTCTCATCTCCAAATACTTTCCCACCCGCCCTCTTAATTTTGCAAACAACCTTTTTCTTTCCATCACTGTCATCGCCTCCTCTCACTCAGTCCTTCAAGACTTTTCCTGTGCTGCCTCTATTCTCTGAAACTCCTTGCCTCGCTCCACCAGACTATCCCCCTTCCTTAAAACCTTCAAAACCTCACTAAAAACATATCTGTTTAAAGAAGCCTATCAACTTCCACTCTAACATGTACAACACTTCTCTCACCCTCCTGTACCACACGAAACATTTAGATTTTAAGTTGCGAGTTTTCAGTCTTGTAAGGTGCTTTGGAGAAAGCACTGTGGACACAGGATTCTAAGCTCAAAGACAGGACTCTCCATAGCGCTACAGAATTGTTGGCATGTTACAAATAAACAATAATAATAAATAATAAGGAAGGAGACAACAGATAATAGGACCGGACTGAAATCTATAGCACACCTCTGTCCTCTCATAGGTCCAGAAGTAGACAGTTTGTATCAGGAAATACAAGCATTCCTCTCCAGAAATGTAAACACTCCTCTCAAACATACAGTTTCCACCACGTTATGATCCATGCCTCCAGGGTCCAGAAAAAAATATCAACATTTATTTTTTTTAAATTAAAAATGAGCTTAATAATTTTTCCAAGATTAATTATTAGTCCCAATCAAAGTTTTCAAATATAATATATATATTTTTTCATTTTAAAGTGAATCTCTAATGTAGTGATTTTGAGTGTTTCTGTAGTGTAAGCTCTCTCTCGTGGAGTGTGAGGTCATTTCTATGCAGATAGTGTGGTTAACGTTTATCATTTTAATGGTACTTTGAAGAATATGAAACCAAGGTTAAACAAAAACGTCTGTAATTTTTATGTATTGTGTGTATATATTTCTGAGAATGTGATATAAAGAGATGAAGGGAAAAAGACAATAAAAGTGTGAGATATTTTGAGAAGACGAATGAGAAGAAGGAGCAACAGAACAATACCGAGAAAGGGAGATACAAGTCTATAGTGCAAGAATGGAGACAATGAAACATTATAAAATAGAATATATTAGTATTATTTGAGAATTGTATACAATGAATGGTGGAAAATGTGTTCTTTTTACATCTAAAATAGAAACATACAATTTTTTTGTCTTGCTGTTGTCATAAAGGTTCGTTACTATATCTGGAGTGAGTGGGATCTGTTGCAAATGATTCTTACAGTATTACAGTATGCATTTTGTGCAAAAACGTTTATAACCAAATTACCAACTAGCAAGGCCTGATAGGTAAAATGTACTAAAGTGAGCATGTTTAAGTGAAAATGTAAGCTTTCTGTTCTGTTAGTATGAATGCTATTTTGTGTTGTAAATTCTATGTAATTATTTTACCCCCTCAGTCAGTGTGTAATTTATTTTCAAAAATAAAGGGTTGGTTTGCAATGGTTTAAAGTGGTTTATCTGTACATAGGGAATGCTCTTCAGTCAAGTCAAATTACCAAAACCTTGAAATTAATCTAAATGCAGCTAAATACTAAATTGCTTGTACCACTTCAGTGTAAAATAATCTGTAAAGTGCTTAGATTCATTTTGGGCTTCCATAACATTTAATGTGAATAACTACTGAGCCCACCAAAACGTTGCGGTTGGAACTTACAGCCTGCCGAAGCCTTTGATCTTTGCTGTCCGCAAGAGTTATGATCGCTAAAAATGCAAATCGCTATTCAATTGCTATAATTCCTCAAGCCAAAATGGTTTCACACCCGTAAAAGGCAAATGTAGGAGAAAATTCTTTGAGTACTAGAGGACCCGCAAGGGAGTTTAACCTCTGTCCGTAGCACTGTAAATGAAAAATAAAAAATCATTAGATTTAATTGCAAAACAATCTCAAGCTCGCAAATCGGCAATGGAAAATTAATTTTATTATGTGTAATTTCGGGGTTATATCAGTCTCGTAAATAAATGAGTTAATACATATCAGGCCACACACATGGACTAGAACAGTATTGGCATTCACTTTAATTATTTTCTATTTTGCTGTTTTGCGAGTTCCGATCGCATATCGGACCTCCAAACGCGAATTGAACGCCATGTTTTACTGACATCATGATGACGGTCTCATTTTCTATTGGCTGTTTCAAAATAGGTAGTTATGGTCTTGCTTAATTGATCATATTTTCGCCCTGAACGGCTACGGACGAGTGCAGTGTTTAAGGTTTCAGGTTTCGGCCCCTAACTTGCGGGCTTGTTTAATTGAATAGCACCGGAAATTGTAGCAGACTGCGAGCCCGCAGCAGGCCCGCAGACATACAGGCGTCATACCCCAAGTTGCGGGCTTCTAATTGAATTGGGCTCTTAGTTTCTTCTGCTTAAAATCATGCAAATTGTACATTCTTGGGTCTGCCTTTTTCAGCTTATACAGACTCTGAAGTGCAGTGTTTCATATTAGCCAATCAGGGACTGTCTCAGCAGCATGGTGCGGAATGTAGATGAAAGATGGTCAGTGATTGGCTAGTGTGAAACACTGCACAGCAAGTACAGCAGAGTCTTCATGAGCTACAAAGGGTTGACCAATGCAGGTGCAATTTGTATTAGTTTAGGCAGGAAAACATTTTTTAAGCACTTCTTAATAAAATATAGTTCATGAAAGTAAATAGTTACAGAGGTATATTATATTCCTAGTGAAATCTAGAATCCTTCCAGTTTCCATTAAAGACTATTAAATTGCAGGTCTTTCGTTTGTATAAATATGTTGCAAGGTGTATTTGATATTTTACCGGAGCTGTCACTACTATGCCTGTTCTAACATAACAGCATCACCTTTTACCTTAGTCTGTTAGTTGTTTCTTTTAATATTTCTCTTCTCTGAATATGTTCTGCCCTGTACTTATGCTGCTTAAGAAAACAAAGATTTTAGACAGATGAAACCCTTAAAGAATAGTCAATTGAAATAATATCAAAGTGTGCACGGTTCTCTGATTATGTGTCAGAAATGGCATTACTGTGAATTTGAAAAATATTAGAAAAATTATTTTAAAATATACACTTTTGAAGACTACACTTGAAAATTGGCTACATGTTTTAGAATGTAAAAAGATAATGCAGCCTCTAATTTATTACTTTTTATTCAGTTTGATGCTGAGGAATCTACCATTTTAGTTTCCAGTGACCCACTTCCTGAGGTGGGAAGAAATGCTGAATTCAGAAAAAAAGCTCTGTCTTTATAATAGGAAAACAAAAGTAACTACTGCCATAGCTCTCGTTAATACTAATGCACAGTATACAAGGACAACGGAAAGCATACTCAATAAAGAAAATGGAAGAGTGCAATAAAGAATAATCACATTTAAAAGTTATTTATTTTATTTTTATATTTTATTAAAGTTTTTTGCCCATTATCAAGTTAGTTATTCAAAGTGCCATATAGAAAAAAATGACCATAGTCTTCCATTAATCTTCAGAAATTGGTCTCCTGTTCCAGTGAGCATTTATTATAAAAGTTGTACAACCAGAAGCTCACTGGCCAAGATCTGATACAATCTGAGACTATCAATAAGTTCTCTGAAGCTGTTATTACATTTTCTCATGTAAAAAAGTAATAGGAACCTCAGCTACATTTGAGAATTTTAGGAATATTGCTAATTGCTGTGGATAATCTGACAGTGAATTTATTAATTTACAGCAACTATTTAATTTAGTAATCCTGATGCACTATTCCAATTCATCTGCTCCATCTAGACTAGAAGGTGGTTCTGCTAAGTATTGACTCAGGGAGTGAATATTATGCAGCCATCAAATTGTCTGTATTTTGTTTAATTAAGTTCTGTGTCAGAATAAAAAAAACATTTGCACCTTCAAAGTATTTGTCTGATTGGCAATGGTGTTTTAATAGGTTCGAATCGCACAAATCCTAGTTGTATACTGCTTGGTGTATACAACGGTCGGATGTGCTGCTATTCTCAAAAGCACTGTTCACCCCGGTGCCTTGTTGATAAGATCAATAAAACCAAGTAAAAGTGACGCGTGGAAACCTTTTGTCACTGAGGAAGCTGCAGATTACAGCAGTAAAACGCGTCTGTCAATTTTACTTGGTTTTATTGTTCTTATCAAAGGATTTTACTTACCCGAATTGTATCAGAATTTTCCCAATAAAGATACTTCTACTTATGAAAATGGTCTGAAGTAGTGCTTTGCAACACCTCTTCACGCACACTTGGAAAGTACACAACATCAGACTGAGCGGTTACATGCAACACAAGACGTCATCACACTATACGTACATTATACCGTGGATTAGCACACCATAGAGGGCATATGTCTTAGAACCAAGAGACTAAGGACACCAGACGGGTAGCCGTGTCAAACACACTGAAGATTGTGCGCTCTGCATAGATTCCCTGTCCACACCTCCTAAATATTGAAATAAATCTGTGGTCTTTATATATAAGTGCTTTTGTTATGTTTTTTGATAATTTTTGTATCTTCGGAAATTATATATATTTTTTGTACATTTTTCAGGTGCCTATGTACTTCAGGTCAAAGCTACTGATGCAGATGATCCTACATATGGGAACAGTGCCAGAGTGGTTTACAGCATCCTTCAGGGGCAACCTTATTTTTCTATTGATCCCAAAACAGGTATGACTGAATTATTATTATTATATTAAAATATATCACTTTAATGATTCACACATTTATCATGTGCCGTTATGTGTGATTTACCAATAACTGTAATTCCAAGTGATTTACAACAATATTTTGCACAAGAATACAAATGTTGCATCATTTTTACTAGAAATAGAGTAAGAAATGTGCTTGTGCATTTAATTTATTCTTCTGAAAATTACAATTGATTTGTTAAAAATAAGAATCACGTTCATAGTACAGTAGTATTTTTCCTTTAGTATCAAATCAGTTTCAGAAGCCAGTAAAGTTTGTCATGATGTGTTTACACTTCTAGTCAATGAATGTCTATTGACTATAGATACTTTTTTCTGTTACCTAGGGATTTTATTGCTTGTCCATCCCATTATAGACAGGAATCTTACACACAGACCTGCTGCATGGATAATTTCTACAGTGTTTAACAGGACAAGCTAATTGTCAGAAATGAAAGCATCTCATATCTCATCAAAATTGTCCGATTAATTGTTTCATTCATGGCAAAATGTTCTTGAACCTTATCTTTCAAGATATCCAAATTAATGTGTGGTATCTTTCACAAAAAGAAACTTGGAAGAATGTGATTTTCATTTGTATTACCATCAGTGGTTTACACAAATGATTGGACCACTTCTACTAATGATTCTTTTGCGTTACTATGGCCATCATAATTAGTTAGATTTCTGTTTGTGCAGCAAAATTTTCTTTGAAAAAAGCTCCTGTGAGTTTGAAATATAATCCAAAATATTCAGTTGTAGACATTTTAATTAAACAACTCCTAACAAGTGTTGTCATACAGTTACATAATAGTTAAACTTGAAAAAACATGAATGTTCTCCGATCCATCTTTTGTGTTGATCCAGAGAAATGCAAATAAAAAGACACCGGACATTGTCTATTGTCTTGTTTGGGGGGAAATAAATGTTTCTGTTCCAAATCCCAAAAATGATTATTGGCATTGGATTCTGTTTGGGTTCTCAGTGTAAACTGGGTAGGGGACGGAGGAACCATTTAGAACTGGTCACAGATTGCCATAAAAATAAGGATTCAAGATACACATATCATTCACCATTTTTAGCAAGGAATTAATGTGTATATACAGGAATTATCTTTCTTACCTTAACAGGACAATTGCCACTGATCATAAGAAGTTATTGATTATATTACATTAAATGAAACTGGTTTGCTGAGTGATAGGAGTATGGCAACTTTGCCTGAAATAGTCAAGCCATTCTCTGAAGCTGAAAGTTTGGATTCTTTAAAAAAAATCTGTGATAATTAACAGTAACATATTTTGTACATAACAGAATACCTCAACTAATATATTTTTGTTTATGAAAGGTAAACTCATTTGAATTTTAGAACATTAAAACGTTTGATGGTGGAGATGAAAGAAGCCATATGACTACTGAATTAAAAAACAACAACATGGCTTGTGGGGGTACTACAAAGAAAAAACAACAACATTTCTGTTTTAATCTAAGCAGCATGAAAGGGTAGATACTCACAAGGGCAGCGGAGGGCTGAGATGGTGGTGCTCCTACAGCTAACAGCCATTGTAGCCTGCAGTGAAGCACTTCACAGGCCTATGAAGATTAATCAGTTTAGGTGAAAGGGTCAGAGCTTGCTAAACATGAGGTGAAAAAGACAAAGGAACTAACAATTCACAAACTATTTTAATATAAAAAATCTAACAGGGACTAGTTTGGGATTTGTGATTTACTGGACAAAAATGTGTAGCGTAATTTCTTCTCTTCTCTGCGTCTAAACATTGTATCAGGAACTCTAAGATTTAAAAAGTGAAGATATCTAGTCATGTTCATTTCTAACAAAACATCCTTATATGTAATAAATAAGAAAAATTCTAATGAACTAATCAGCTGAATCAAGAAGTTAGGCATATGTTAGCACACCTTATACATATGTTTTGTAGATACTAGATATATAGAAAAAAAGAGAAAATACTAGCATGTATTAATTAAATAAAATGAACATTGTGTATTGGACAAATTACAAACGATTATATTGTATCATATGACCCCAGCAATAAAGTGACATAATGTAATATACATAAAGTCCTAACTGTTCAATACAATGATCTCAAAGGGCAATGTTACTGTTGGGCCTATAATAATTTAATGCTTTTTAGTAAATGATGTGCATACTGCAGTTAAACTCAGTTGGACTCACTTTCCTATCTCAAACCGAACTAAGTTCATGTGTAATACTTTTTAAGAGAATAGTACTGGGAAGCAGGTTACACCTGTGACCAGGGCCACCTTTAGAAGGCCCAGAACACATGTACCTGTCAAGGCTTCTGACTCTCTGCTCTGCATGCAGATAGCATATGCACAACCCTTAAAACATACATAACATGTTAAATTTATGTATAAAGAAATAAAGATTTTCATTCAGGGTCATATTCACAGCTGAGGTGCCCCTAGACAGAGTATCCTCAGGTGACCCCCTCACCTGAGGTGCTAAAACAAAACTGGTATTTAGAGATAAACATAGATAGAGCTGGCCAGCTATACCCTATTTAATGCTGTCGCTAGGTCCCTGGCAATCAAAGTGCTAAGAGAACAATGAGATTGGGGAACTCAAGGAAAAAAATACAAAAGACATTGAAATTCTATTTTTTTTGGCTTTATATGAACATTTAAACAAACTGAAAACTTAACTCTAAGACAAACTGAACAAACAGCACAGTAGCACACATGTCCGCTTTAAGTACCAGATGTTGAAGCTGAATTCTATTTTTTTTTGGGGGGGGGACAAACTTATCAACTGACATATGTATTTTAGTTTTACGTCCATTGAGCAGATGTTGGTAGCAAGACACGGCGGACAAAACGCCTTGTCTTGCTATTCTGCACCTGTCACTGTCCAGATTGTTCACAACAAATTGATCCAGAATGTAATTGATTGACTTAAAGGTTTTAGTGATGAAATCTGTTGTCAGTTCTTGGAGGTTGTCATTTGCAAGGATCTCATCCGAAGCTTGCAACAACTCCTCAATATTTCGGGCATCAGCATCTCTTAGTCCAGCATTATTGATCAGTGCAAAAATGTCTCAATGATTGTCTCTTCAGGTACCACATCCCCAGACAGCTCTGGCCATATCTTCCTCCACACTCCTTTTCATACATTGATCTGTTTTCATCCAAAAGAAGGGTTAGACTTTCTTTAGCTGCTTTGAATACCGGTGCTTGCTTCTGTTCATGCAATATGTTTTGGCAGAATAGTTCAGTCGCATCAACATTGAAAACCAGTTCTGTAGGATAATTGCCTCTTCAATGATATCTCTTAAAGTGGCTGGAAGGCCGCAGCAGCTTCTCAGGTGATGAGGATGTTATACAGGTTGCTTCTTTTTATGAATCAATCTTACCAACCTCTCCTTGCTGCAAAGTTTTCCGTTGTATCCAGTGTTTGGCTTTGAATAAAACTGGAGATGCTTTTGGCCTTCTCCATGATGATTGCCTGACTTAGTAGCATGTTGCGTTCCGTTTCATCATCAATCCAGATGGAAAGCCATTTCTTCATTTCCTACAAGCGATAAATTCAAGATTGGGTAATCTTCTTCACAGAAGATGTAGTGCTGGTGGTTGCCGAAGACTTTATTTTTTTCTTTATTTTTCAAGGTTGTGCGGATAGTGGAGGTTGGCAAATTTAAATCTGCTCTGACCTTTTTCCAAATGCTCCAGCACCTACATCTTGACGTCCAGAGAAAGGCTTTGGCATTTCAGTTTTGATAGATCTTTCTTGCTCCCGCTCACTTTCTGTAATACAGTACAAAAAAAAAAAAAAATTACTGTAGATTTCATTGGTAAATTAACAACATGATGAGAAATAAGGGAACATGAAACATGTTGCTATCTTGAATTTGCGCTGTCAGGATTGTAGCATTAAATGGGGTCCGACAGTCAACAACTGCGTTATAGTGAGGCAAAGCATTAAACAGGGAACTAAGGGTCAAAACAGCGCTATAGCAAATCAGCGCTAAAAGGGGTAGTATTAGTATGTGTACCAGGATGCAGTGTAATAATGTTTATCTTGGAATTCTGAGCTGGAAGCAGTTTTTTTTTAACTTGTTTTAGACATTCAAATGTGAACACAGATGTACTATTTATTTACTGTACTACTGTACGGTGGAGGGCTTCTATCGCTCTTTTGCCCACCATATTATAAATGATTGTTATGGTGAACTATCTACTCATAAGATCCACAGCACAAGCTGAGATCCCGCTCCATGCTGATTATAGCCAGTAAGCTTGAAACAGCTGTACATGGATAGGATTCTCAGCTTGTGTAAAATCCAGCCTTGGATTTACATTAAAGCTGTGTAATACAGCAGGTATAAGCTTAAAGGAAGCCATATTTGAAAATGGATTGAAGAGCGAGGCATTTGTGGGCACATTTGCATGTCCCAGCTCAGCTTCCTAGAATGCAAAAGTTTTTCTCGTAATTCTGAGCTGGAAGCAGGTTTTTTAACTTGCTCAAGACATTCAAATGTGATCACAGACATACTATTTATTTACTATATATATATATATAGATATAAATATATATATACATATTTGTTGCTATCTATCTACCTATCTATCTATCTATACAGTGCTGTACAAAGTATCTTCATCTTAGAGCCAAGAAGATTTTACAGGATTTTACTGGAGCTGGATAGGGTGTTTCTAGTAGCCTTGAAGAAAGCCCTTCATAAAGATGCATATATTATTCCCTCAACGTGTACAACCGTAGCCCGTAATCTGCAATATAAAACACTCTATTTGCAGTGTAATTTCCGTGTTATATCAATGTGTTAATACATATAATGGAACTCGCATGGACTAAAATATCATATTTACGGCTTTATCAATATTGCATTACGTCTGGAATGCGGGTCTGATCGAAACTCATAATTGAAGCCCGCAAGGCTTTGAAATCTAACCTCCATTTTCTCAGTGACGTAATGATGATGATCTCTGTTGCAATTGGCTCCATCTAAACCTGTAACTACGGGTTTGACTAATTGATCATGTTCACGGCCGCACATCCAATATGCGACAAATGGTTTACGGGTTTGCGTCTCAAGCCTGTAACTCGCACCATGGTCTAATTTAATAGCTCTGTAACTCGGCCAAATTTCAAGCCCGCAGCTGTTGCGGGTCTCACATTGACCCTACATGCTTGGAATTTAATAGGGCTGACAGACTCTGCTGCTGAATTCAGCTTTTCAAAAACACAACTGCCATGGGTCTTGTTTCTCTGTGTCTTGCACTGGCAGAGATTTGTAATTACCTTA
Source organism: Discoglossus pictus (assembly GCA_027410445.1). NCBI lineage: Eukaryota > Metazoa > Chordata > Amphibia > Anura > Alytidae > Discoglossus > Discoglossus pictus. The sequence continues at coordinate 202,386,237 of CM050166.1, forward strand.
CTGTCTCAGTTGGCAAATCTCAGCTAGGACAACTCCATAAATCACTGACCTTAAAGCCATCAGGGAGAATTAGCTGAGACTACACCAACCAGCATGCTTTGTAAGGAAGAGAGGAAGTGACTTCAGTAGTAACGCAATGCAGCCAGTCAGAGAGGAGCTTTGTTATACTCACCCCAAGGCATAAAACATCCTGTAAGAAGTTCTGTATAAAGTTCAATGTATGTTCTAAGGCCTTGATTCAACTGAGCTATTGTTGTTTACGGGAGCCCGTAATGTAGCCCGTAAACTAACTTTTTGCTACCCACAAATTATCTAAATCTAAGGCTGTAAACCCTTGTGGTTGTCAAAATCGTAACTTACAACCAATTTAAACTTTTGAACTTTCAAGTGCACAAGAGTTACAATCGCTAAAATCGCTATCCAATTGCTACAATTCCTCAAGCCCGCAAATGTTCTCACACCCGTAAATGTCAAATGTAGAACTACGGGTATCAGATAGGACTCACAAGGCAGTTAAACCCCTGTTCGTAGCACTGTAAATGAAAATAAAATGTCAATACTGCACTTTAAAGAAAAGAAAGTGACTAAGAAAGTGATGACAGACATTAGAATTATTTGAACAGTCTCAAGCTCGCAAATCGGCAATAACAAATAATTGTATTTTATGTTTCATTTCCGGGTTATATCGATCTTGGAAATCAATGAGTTAATACATATCAGGCCATCCACGTGGACTAGAACATTTCCTTCACAAATTTGTATTATTTTGTGCATTGAGGCATTGTGAGTCTGATCGCATATCGGACCCCTAAACGGTAATTGATTGACATGTAACCTCTATGTTTTACTGACGTAATGATGAAGGTCTCATTTACTGTTGGCTGTTTCTAAATCGTCAGTTACGCCCTTGCTTAATTGATCATGTTCACTCTCTGAAATGCTACACAGAATTGCATTGGTTTCGGCTTTCGGCCTGTAAGTTGCGGACTTGATCAATTGAATCGCTCTGTATTTCTAGCAAATCTCAAGCCTGCAGACTTATGGCCTGTACAACGCAATCTGCGGCCTTGCAATTCAATAAGGCCCTACAAGTCATTATGAGTAAAAACATGGCCCCCTTCAGGCAGGTGCTCCTAAGCACTTAACTATTTTGCCTGCATATGTTTACTTATAGTGTGTAATGTATGGAAATAAAGGTATATGCATTGTACACAGATTATGTTATTATAATTATTATTATCATTTATTTGTAACACGCCAACATATTCCGTAGCGCTATACATACGTTGTGATCAAGGCAAACCAATATCTTTGAGCTTAGAATCCAGTGTCCATAGTACTCTCCCCAAAGCACATTTCAAGATTGAAAACTCGCAGACTTACAATCTGTTTGTATATACTGTACATGCCCATATAATTAAACATATACAGCTATTAAATGATATTCTCAGTATGTTTGTTAAAACCAGAAAACATGTCCGCTTATTCTATGGGTTGTTTATACATTCCAATTCCAAAGGGACAAATGTGGAAAGTATTACTGCAGTGAAGAAATGAAATAAGTCTTTAGAGAGAATTTGTAATGTATGCACTGCCCAGGACCTGAGGTCTTGTCCCGATACCCTTAATAAATGGCTTAACTCCTGATGATTTATGATAAATAGGCAGTCTGAGTGCTGTAAAGGTAATGCTGCAGCTTTCTGAAATAAGTAAACCCTTGAAAAAAGCTTCCAATTAAAACAATTTTACAGAGGGGGCTCCAAGAGTTTAGGCTCTTTTTAAGCCTGCAACATTAGATCCCGACATTTTTTAAGTTTATCTTATGTATAATATTTCTAGATATTATATTTTTAAGATTAGACTATAAAATGGAAAAACAAATAGAGCTTTTAGTTAATTTACCTATGTATCTGCTGCAGCGGGGGCAGCTATTGGTTTATTTGTAAACCTGGTTGCAGATAATGTTTCCATGTAGTTCTGTTGATAGCACTAGCACTAAAAATTCCAAGTTCTAAGCAGTTTTACTTTCTAAAAACGTTTCCCATTAATTAATCTGTCTTCAAATTATTATGCTCTAAGTACGTAATTACAATACTCATTTAAAAATCTTCTATCGTTCACTAAGTTCCTCATTTGTGATAACATGCATCAGGATTTCCGAGTCATTTCCAGCCTGCCCAAACAATTTGTCTCTTGGTTCTAAAACATGTGGTGACAGATAATGAACTATACAGTCATAATATAATAATTTACCCCCTAAAATCACAGCCTGCTGAAATTTGGTATACATTTTTCAATGGAAGCACTTAAAACTAATTTGTCCCTTTCATTTTTCCTACTAACTATAACCATGGATATCCTCTTTTGTCACAAATACAAATTTTACACTATTTTCAGTTTATGGGCTAGATTTACTAATGGTAATTTTTCCAGGAATCTACTGTGGCTCATTGTGCTTCAGCGTTACTCTGGTCTCTATACAATTTACTAAATCTCTTGTGTTATAAATAGGTCCACTATGAGCCGCAGTAATGCTCAATGCAGCACTACATATACACCCCCTATCCACCCCTTTACACATCTGAATCAGAGTAGCGCATGTGTGTTATAGGTGTCAGGCTTGCACAGCACTGTCTTTGGTGCAGGCTCTATATATATTTGCAAACCTGCAATGGTTGGCAATATGTCAATAATAACAAACCCAACAAAACAATACCATGCCTGTGCATGGTCAGTTGCACTACATAGTAATAAGAGAGGGGGCTTTAGTGTGGGGGTGCATCCCTTTGGGGCCTGTAAGTTTAAAAATTAACCTCTTATCATGCTGATCTCTATTGACTCTTATGGCGCCTAAAATTTAAACCCAGTTATCATAAGGGTTCCTATTAACCCCCATGGCACCTAACATTACCCTTATAACAAGGGGGTCTCTACTGACCTCCCATGGTATACTATACTATTTCTATGGGAGTCCCTATTGATCCCATCATGCTACCATGGGGGTTTCCTATGGACCCCAACATTATGCTAACCTGTAGCCATAAGGGTCCCAAAGGACCACAATGGCACCTAAAATGAACCTATACATGGGTCCCAATGGATCCTCATGTTATACTATCCTATAACAATGGGGGTCGTAAGGACCCCCATGATACCTAAACTTAACCCCCTACCATAGGGTCAAAAAAACATGGAGCCTCATTCAACTGAGGCATCGGAAGATCCAGGCGTCCGTAAGGGAGACCATAAGTTATTTTGCTATTCAATTTGCGTCTTTTTATGGGCTCTGACCTCTGATTCCTTGCAATATTTAACATTGCAAGTTAAGGGCCCTCCAAGCCTTTGATCTTTTACGGCCGCAAGAGTACCGACAGCTAAAATCGCAAATCGCTATTCAATTGCTCCGAGTCCCCCTCGCTAAGCAAGCCACCAAGGCCGCAAATGGCAAAAGTCGAACCACAAGTTACGGGTTCCAAGGATTACTCGCAAAGGGCATAAAGACATGTCCGGAACACTTTAAATGCAAAAACAAAATCAATACTGTACTTTAAAATACGGGGATGAAAGACATCAGAATTAATTGCACAACAGTTTCAAGCCCGTAAATCGGCAATCAAAATTCATTTATTTTTATGTTTCAATTCAGGGTTAGATTTATCTTGTGAATCAATGAGTGAATACATATCAGGCCATCCACACGGACTATCACATTGGCCTCATTCATTTCTATTATTTTGGAGATTGCGGGTTTGCAGGGCCGTTGTTGTACGGCATTCATGATGACTGGCTCCTTTTCTATTAGCTATTTCAGCATCAGTTACTTGCTTAATTGATCATGTTCAAGCTCGCAAATGCTACATACGATGGCATGGTTTACAAATTTTGCAATTGGCCCTTAACTTGCGGTCTTGCCAAATTGCTTAGAACTATAGCTTGAGCATGCGGCGGGCCTGCAGGAGGCCCGCAGACATACGGCCTGTATACCGGAACTTGCGCCCTCCTAATTGAATGAGGCTCATTGTCTGTTGGATGGGGAAAATTATACTTACCATCGCTTGGACAATGCTCTAGAGATAATGCGCCATGTTCTTGTCCTCAGTCTTCGTCCCTGGATAAGTGGGCACATCCATATTGATTGCAGAAATCTGCCCTTTTCTATTTTGATTGAAGATCCTTGGCTTCTGTCTTCTGCCTATGAAGAGTTCCTCAGCTAGAAAATCCCACTATACTAAATAAAATATTAAACTTAACTATCAGAGCTCCTTATCCAGGGACCCCTGCCTGGCTAACTGCTTTCAGACCCTGCTCTAGCCTCATATATTCATTTTATGGCTTCTGATTGGCTAGAATATGTGTCAATCATATTTCAGCCAATCAGAATTGAGTGTTTAATTTGCTTACACCCCATTTCTGATTTGTTAAAAGCCTAACCAATAAGAATTCAGAGGTTGAAATCCATAGGGCCCCCTACAGTAACAGGAAAAAGTTAGGTGGCACGGGGGTCCATAAGGATCCCCATGGTTTTTACTTAGAGGTTCCATATGGGTCTAAAATGTTTTACTACCTGCAATGCTGATATTCAGGATCACAAATATCAACCCTTGTGTACAGGAGTATATGTTATGTTTAAATAAAATAAAACTAATATTCCCCTATTTTTATACAACATAAACTGTTATATATAACAACTAGCAGCGAAAGTTTTATATTAATATTTAATTATTGGTATTTATTAATAAGTATTTATGGAGATGTATAATTTAAACTTTGTTACATATTATGACAAGAGACAAAGGAAAGACCCATATTTGTCAACATTAAATGTCTCAAAAAAGGCAGGGAAAAGCTGAAGGCAGATCAATTAATTAAAATATTACTTTTATTCAAAAACTTTAATTAGTTATTTAAGACATAATTAAAACAAGGTACATATCTAAAAATAGATACGCCGTTACTGTATTGATCAATAGATATAGTATAGTATCAATAGTTATTTATAGTACATTTTTACTGTCAGTAGAAATAAGTACCTCTATATAAATACATTAAAGTGACATATGCTGAATAATAAGTAATTGAAATTGATGCTAGACAACAGAGTGAAGAGTATAAAAAGTGCAACAGAGTATAAAAGTGCATATTTGAAGTGTATAAAGTGCATAATGGAGAAAAAAATACAAAATATAAAGATTGTGTTTAATATGTAAACACAAAAACCCTATATAATAAGCTCTACAGTTGACTGGTGTTGCTGTACTGGGGCCCGCCACAAGCCCCTGGGGAAAGAAACTACTCTACACTAATGCCTACAAACACATTTTTGCCATGTTAAAGTGTGGGAATGGGGATCCACCACTTACACCCTAATGACCATGAAAAAATATAAATAAAAAAGGGGAAGTGAGTACTCTACCCTCCTGCACTGAAAAGGTGCAACACAAATAAAGAAATGATGATGGCTGTGATTTTAAAGACAAAAAAGTGTAAAAAAAAACAACTTTAAGTGTCTATTATATAATATGATTGTATTTAAATAATGTAAGTATAAATAAATTGGTTCACATATTATTAATACACTGTGAACAGTAATACCAATATCATAATAATAACAATGTATATAGATTATGTAGAAAATTGTATTGAACTACGGACAGTTTTTATGTTATAATGTTGGAATTATATAATCTCATTGAGATAAGGTTGATTCTGCCGAAATGTATTTAACTACAAATGGTTAAGCATATGCAACAAGTTTACCCAAATTGTACTTAGTGAAGCTCTATATTGTACAATGTTTGATACAGTATCAATCCAAGAACTTGTTATTCGGAATCCGAGATCATCCGGCTAGCTCTCGCATCGATGGAGGGGATCAGCTGACTTGATGTTCACAATTTGGGTAATCTTGTTGCTTATGCTTAACCATTTGTATTTATATTATTATTTAACATGGGTGTTTGGGATCTATTTCCAATATTATTACCTGTGCCATGAGTTAATATCTTTCTTTTGAAGAAGAGGTCAACTGTATATTAATCGCGAGCTACAAATTGTTTTGTTCTCATTTCTTAAATAACTAGGGAGTTCCACATTTACAATTACTATTTAAAAAAACTAGGCTTGATAATAACCATAACATTTTTTTAATTATATATAGTTTATTAACTATTATATGTGAATATGTTGTTGTGAGGGCATTGTCATGTTTGTTTACCAGTTTATCACCTGCAATGGGATCTTGGTTGTAGATAAGATTTCAGTTAATTAAGTTAAACCTTTTACTCTGTCAAGTGCAAAGGTCCAGCAGTAGTTATAGTAGTAATGCTGTAGATTCACTGTTTAATGCCAAGGCCTGCAAATGTGTGCAATGGAAATTATCAGACAAGACTACATAAAAGATTAGACAGACTACAGAAAAGAAATATTATGTAACTGCATGTAATACCATTTTTACATGCTCTCCAATTTTTTTTTCCAGTTTAAGGAACATGGGGAGTTACTGAAATTTACTAGGAATGTAATATATCTATGTATTTATTTATTTACTTTTACATACTTTGTTTGAATAATAAGCACTTAAAACCACTATTTTCACTGCTTAAATAATGCAATTAGTCCCTGTATGTGTCTGCCCACTGCAGTTTATGCAGATACAGATTCTGTAGGGCTGGATGTGCAGTGTAGTGTGCTAGCCTATCAGGGACCATGTCTCTGCAGCATGTTTTCTGAGACATGGTCATTAATTGGCTAAGACACAACTCTATACATCCAGTCTACGGGGTCTGTGTCTGCATATGCTGCAGTGGGCTGGACCCATACATGGACTATTTGTATGAGTTTAGAAAATAAATAATAAAATAGAGTACAGAATAAATAATAATAAATACAGAGCTGTCCATAGATGTAAGAGCCAAAGAAAATCTGGGGGGGATACGCATATAGTATACAAATACCACACAACTGCTTCTCTACACATAAACACACACACCGAAAAATCTGGGGTGGATTTGTCCCCCGCGCCCCCCCCCCCCCCCCCCCCCCCAGTTCCTACACCCATGTATTACTTACCTAGTAAAATCCAGAAAACTGCCATACCCTTTGTCAAGTCTTATTTCTCAAAAAATCTTTAGATTCAATACATTTCCAGAATCATTGTCAGTTATTGCATTTTTATATTGTATTTTTTTTTATTTAACTATTTTTATATTTACTATGTAGAATTAATTAAGCTGTGTTTATTTTATACAAAAGGTGTCATCAGAACAGCTTTACCAAACATGGACAGAGAAGTCAAAGAACAATATCAAGTACTTATCCAGGCAAAAGACATGGGAGGACAGCTGGGAGGATTAGCAGGAACCACCACTGTTAATATTACTCTTACTGACGTCAATGATAATCCACCTCGATTTCCCAAGAGTAAGTTTCATTTTATGCAAATGCAAATTCATTTATTTGTAAACAAGCTGAGAAAATAGATTGCATCTTGGTCTAATAATACTTGCAAAATACAACAAAAATTATTATGAACATTTCGACAGGGCACATTCATTTTTAATGCTGTCAACATATGGTACAATAGAGTTAATTGGTTCAAAGATATATGGATAATTTCAGGCATCCCTCCAAGAGATTGTTTGCTCAGACAATCAAACAAAGGGTTATCAGTTATATGCAATATGTTACAGAATATAAAATACAAATGCTACAACAAGCACATCTGTCTATTAAATTTCATTAGCATACTTTGGAATAAAAATGTGTAATATAATCAATGCATATTGAACGCTGCTGAGGCCATGTCAGGTTATGGATATAAGATGAAGAAAAGCAAATGATATATAGTTGTATGTTCATTTTTCTGGAATTACATTGATTTTTTGTATTTTTTTCTTTACAAAAGAGGATTCATGTTTTTTGTTTTGCTTTGAAAATCTGTTCTGCTGCCTGAAAATGTCGTGGTAACTTATATTTTTGCTTCCTCATGGTCCATTTTCATTAGCAGTAAGGCTACTGTCACAATACAGGGTCAACTTTCTGTCCGTGTACAGGGTTCCTTTCTACACCTCAACAGTTGGAGCAGACAGCAGAATTTCAGTAGCCTTTTATCAAATCAGACAGCCACAAACAGAGCAGCACCCAAGAGAACATAGTTCTACCACCTATGTCTTAACCAGAAGTTCCCTTTATTGAACATGGTTCAGCATATTGATAGGTAAAATACAATGGTAACTAAACACTTTAACACAAAGTAATTAAACAGTGGTGCCATTAAACACTATTACTTGGTAACATAATTAAGATCACTAGATTAGAAGGCCAAGTTAGCCCAATTACTCATAGCTGGTGCAAAATATGTGACTGTTTAGTCAACTGGTTGTTTCCATCTCTCCATAGGAGGCCTTCAATGATAAACTATCCCTTTTGACGTATTGTGTCAGCTCCACAAAGGTCCTCTTAGATCAGCCTTTGTAAACAATAATTTCATCACAAGTGCATAGACCAGGTCACACAGTATACCTATTTATAAAATAATACATACAAATATCAGGCATGTGTATCGTGAATACAATTACTATAGCAAGCTGTTACACACAAATGCAATGCATCCAATATTACAGTGAAACAACCACCTCTATTATACAGTGAATCTACCAAGAGCTGAACATGATACCACCAGTACAGTGAATCACCTGGACTCCTAGTGTAAAGAGAATAGTTCACACAGCCATGACTGGGACATTGTGGTTTGTGACAGCTATCCTGAACAAATTAACTTGGCTTTAAAGGGCCACTTTGGCATTAAAGGGCCATGTTGATAAGAACAAAAATATGTTATTAAACTTTTTTTTGTGCATTTAATGAGCAAATGACTAATTTTAAGCATGTTGCAGGCAATGTAAGCTCCCTATTGCTCCACCCCCTTAATGATTTATGGAGTAGGGGCCTCCCACTGGAGAAAGCTCTCTTAAAAGTGAATAATGGGCATATTTCGGTTTTATCCTGCCCTAGTCCATTCCATTTCTAAACAGATAGATGTTCCAAGGGTTACATTTTTGTTTGCTCGGATCACTGCAAGGACTGAGCACCCAACAAGCATGGGGCACAGACCACTCCCCCCCCCTCCTGCATCGCTCAAATTCCAGAGAGGCAAGAGAGCAGAAACTTGCATTTTCTGCAGTGATAGAAGAATAAATCCATTAGAAGTTCTGTTTCCTTCAAACTTTAATTATAAGCAGTCTTACAAAACCCTACCATTGATTTGAATAAGTGACATACCCCTGCCACCTGACCGGTTGCAGTAATGTAGCAGAAGTGGATTTGGCAGTGGGCAATCAGTGACACATCTAAACACAGATTTTATTTGATTTGATTTCTCAGTAAAAAATGCACATATTTAAAAAATTCATAAAGTATTTCAAAATGCTTTTATGAGATCTTTACAGTGATGTGGGCCAAATTGTGCTGAATTAAGTGACCCTTTAAGAATATTTTTTATAAGTATCTCTTGACAAATCTTTGAAGATTTTATATGGTTAAAAGACTGCTAAATGTATAAACAACAACGTGGGCAAACTCAGTAAGTAAGCAAGTTTCATACCTATAAATATGTTCTCACGTACTTGCACAGGGTTGTTTCAGGACACTTAGCTTCAACGATATCACTAAGGAATTAGTTGGCATTAACAGGCGCAGTCTTCTGACTCATAAATATTATAATTGCAATTATCTGAATAAATGACACATCAGTGTGATAAATCCACCACATTCTTAACTATTTCCAACAGATTTAATGTAGATATCGTCACAACCCGCTCTTTGTTGGACTTGAAAATGCCAAGAAGAGCAATCCTACCCATAGGTTGTATAGGTACCTTATTCCCACAAACAGGATAGCTTAACCGGTGACTAGGACAAGTTGCCAATTTTCCAGACCTGGTTGTGCTTGCAGGGCTAAGTAGCAGGGTTTCAGGACAAGTTAGCAGGTACCAGAAAAAAGTTGCAGAAGTTGCAGAAGTTCTGATTAAAAAAATATAATAAACTCCTCTCTAAATGAAACACACAATTCATGTCCCAAACAGAGCATAAACTTTTTTTTGCAGTATACTTTTTTATACAGTTTTTGCACCAATCACCATTGGGCTATTTCACTTAGTAAACACAAGTTTGACACCTTTTGCTTTGCCTCCTTGGAACTACCCCACATGGGCCAGGTCTGTCAGCAAGGACAAAGTTCCAGCCTGTTTCCTTCCCTACCTAGGTGCAGAGAGGTCTACGGCCCCAGCTATCAGCTACCTCTCTGCAAAATCTGTGCACAGCAGGGGTGGATTAAGGGTGAATTGGGTAATGGACTGCTGGAGACAGTGTGTCTGAGTAATGGGTCATGGTCTAACCAATGTGGAGAACCACAGACTGGGCGTATGTAGGTTTTAGATTGTCATGGACTGGCTCTCCATAATTGAGGGACCCACCATGAGGGTGGTGGGAAAAGTGGTAAGGCGCGATGAGTTTAGCGGAACTTGGCGGTTGAACCTATCCGCTCCCTAGCTGACCATCCCTCAGATAGAGATACCTTTTTTGAGTCTAGGGGTTTGAGACGCTCTTGAGTGTATCCACTTTTAGGAGCTGACTTTGGCTTCCATAACAATTTTAGCAATTACTTTTAGATTGAATGGGGGGTCACGAACAATGACTTGATCCTGCTGTTTTGACAGCCTTGTTGAGAATACTTGATGACTTAATCAGCCCCTTGGAACTCCAATTGAAATCTATGCAGCCTAATCTACTGCTTATCATGAGTTTGAACCCAGCCAGAACACTATCTCGGATATTGGAGGGAACTGGGTATAGCGTTTGGCTATTGGAAGCATCTACTGATTGCCCTTAAATTTTATTCTTCCAGGTTTTCCCATAATTTCTTTAAATGTGGAAAAATACTGTGCATATCTGCAAAAAAAATTAACAGATTGGCCACAAAGCAATGGACATTTTTAGTTATAGATATTGAAGCATATTTTAGATTTTGAACTTGGGGGGCATAGCTACTGAATGTGCAGCATGTGCAAAGCACTATGGAATGCTACAGGTTAGGGGCTTGCATTTACGGCCAGCAATCTGGAGCAAAGGGAGACTCTTAATTTATTAATGGGATGGAGAAAGAGGTATAAAGGAAGTTGTGATGGAGACCCCTGGATAATGTTGCTTTGGGACCCTCCATTCCATTATTTCACTATCACTTTTGGTTGAAGAAGAATCAGTTATAAATCAGTGTTTCATATCTCTTTTTAGATAATTAAATGTCATCCAGGAAGAACTATTATTTATTCTAAGCAATTAAGTGTATTTCATGTGGGTCATGACCCAGATTCGAGGAGTCCATGTACCCCTAATTATCCTGCTTTAGATTACAGGAGCAATCTCCAGGTTATGACTTTATATTCATCTCAGCATCCAGCAATTCAGATCAGAACATCATTCATGGAGAAGCAGGAATATCAGATGAGCAACACCATTCAAATAGTGTGGAGACAGACTGACTTTTATTATTTTTCCAAACACATTTAAAAAGACAAACAAACAAAAAAAAACAATAAACCCACATTCCCCGTCCCCACTTTCTTTAGTCAAACCCGCTTTGGTTTTGCTCTGCTGTCAGGTTATCTATCTGGTCGAGCTTATCAACTTTTACGATCTGAGGTGTTTTTTGTATCTGATAATCTTCTAATCATTATTTTCTTAGGGCCTCATTCTATTATCGGCCGCAGCCGCTGCGGGGCCGCAAGGACCGGCCGCAAGCTATTCTGCTATTCTATTCCCTTACGGCCGTAGGCTCCGGCAGGCTTGCGGCCGGTGCCTTGCTATCTCTTGCGGCCGATCGCGCCGGAGGAAAGCCTTTGATCTAAAACGGCCGCAAGAGATTTGCAATTCAATTGCTCCGGGAAACCTCTCTGCAAGGCTAAAAACGAGCCGCAGTTACTTGCAGGAAAAAGGTCTCGCTAGCACCAATTAAGCACATAAAATAGCTCAAATAAAGCCATCCTGCACTTTGAGAAGACTATAAAGGGATTTTAGGTGTTAGAAAAAATAGCACATAATTATCCTGTACTCAAATCCGTAAAATATTTCATTTTTAATATCCGTAAAATATACATGTAAAAAGTCCAGAGTGCTTGGAGCACCTCAGACACGCCCACGCCGCAGCCGGCAAATAAACAGTTAATTTGAACTCGGGTTTGGGCAGATGTGCAAGCTTGAGAGTGGGTTCCTTTTAATCCTCATGTCCCCCAATATGATCCCTAGCATTTACAGAGCTGTACAGTGCAGGCTTGAATTTATTTTTGCGTTTTTATATTTCACAGTTTACGGCCGGTTCCAAGATATGCGGCCGGCCGTAAAAGGAGATCCTTGCGGGGCCGTATAATAGAATCGCGAGTTAACTGAACCCTCGCAAGGAATCGCAGCCTTACGGCCGATTTACGGCCGATAATAGAATGAGGCCCTTAGTCATTAACATTTATTAAAAAGTTGCCTATGGACAGAAATGCTCCAAAGCACATGATGCTCCTAAGCACAAGTTTCCCAAGTCAAGTAATTGTGAATGAGTTAGGGATTTATATAAGTTTTTTTACGTATCTAAGTGTGACAGTGTTCCTATGAAAAATCTGGGCCTTCTAGTTCACAACAGAAATATTAGTACAACTCTGGAATGCATGTACTATATAGCTACAGCTCTGAAACACAGATGGGATACCAGCAAAGCTCTGTTTTGAGCTCCCAATAACACTGTCCTACTTCTATATACCAAGTGGACTGCAAGTACTGATGGAATCACTCTGAAAAACAGGAGAATTTACTTTACAGCAGCAGATTTCTGGCTACGTACTGTGGAAAACCTCCTGTCTCCTGACAAGTACCTTCTAGAAAACATGTCTTTGCACAGAACTTCCACTTGAATAGCTCCCCATTTTGCACTCAGCCATCTATGGTTGTCTATCTCAATGCTTTTGATTGGTAGCACCTGTAGCACTGTGCCCATAGCAGGTGTGTGTGAAGTAACTGATGCAGACATAGAGCCCCATTCAATTGAGCTTTCGGGAGATCCGGAAGCCTGTAAGTGAGGTTGCAAGCTACTTTGCTATTCAATTGGTGTCTTTTTGAGTGCTCAGATCAGCTTCCGAGTTACAGGCTTGAAAACTCTGCAATGTTTAAACTGGTAACTTACAGCCTCCAGAAGCCTTTGATCTTTCATGTCCGCAAGGTTAAAATCACAAATTGCTATTCAATTTCTCAATTTCCCCAAGCATGCAAATGTTTTCACACCCGTAAGCGTCAAATGAAGGAGAAAATTCAATGAGTGCTACAAGGGACCCACAAGGGGGTTAAACGCCTATTCGTAGCACTGTAATAAAAAGATCAATACTGCACTGGAAATAACAGGGAATGCGATGTAGGACACTAGAATTAATTGCACAACAGTCTCAAGCTCACAAAGTGTCAGGAAATAAATTGTATTTTTATGTTTGGGGCTAAACCGATCTCGGGTATCAATTAGTTAATACATATCAGGCCACCCACATGGACTTGAGGCATTCACTATCATAATTCTGTATATTTTGGGTTTTCGAGTCTGATCGCATATCGAACCCACCGAACTTATTTGATTGACATGTAACCTCCATGTTTTACTGTCGTAATGATGACCAGCTCTTTTTCTATTGGCTGATTTCAAATGGGAGGTTACGGGCTTGCATAATTGATCATGTTTCCGCCATGGACTACTCCGAACCAGTGCATGTCTTACGGTTTCAGCTTTGAACAGTAACTTGCGGCCTTGAGGAATTGAATAGCATCGCAATCAGAGATGAACAGGAGCCCCCAACACACTTGCAGACATTGTGATCGAGTTACAAGCTCTGAATTGAATAGTTTGTAACTGAAAAAGTAATACAAAACCATCCATTACCTTAGTACTCCCACTCCTATAATTATACCATAGAAGTGCAGAAGCTGGTGAGACCAGATATACCTGTATCTATACATATATACTCTGTGTATTCCTAAACATTCTTCACTACTACCCAACATACAACTACCCAGCAGACAATAGTATTATCTGTACATTTGTTGTATGTTCTGTTTGTCTTTTTATTCTGTTAGGAATCAGGGGGTGTCATTGTGAAATATCAACTTATGCAGAACTAAAGGTAACAGGAATTATGATCCTCACTGTTTGCTACTGGTCATTTGACATTTTGTGTTATCTTTTACACTAGGGCTAAGATACATAAATAGAAACTTTTCACAGATATTTCAATAGATGCACATAAGATCCGGTTAATATTTTCAAAATACATTGACATTTTATATGTGTTTACCAAATAAAACTATTTCACACAAGTGTTAAGATGGATTTTACTCATCTAACTGCAAGTTTCTCTTCCAAATTTATGCTACTAAATATTAGATTAATATAATATTATTTGCTTCTTTGATTGTAATGCATTTATTCCTCCCAGATATATAGGCATACCTGCTAATTTGCATCAGAGCATAGTAGTCTTCTTTCCATAAAAATAAGGTACTTTATTAAAGCAGGGTACATTGTTAAAATAAACTTAAAAGTTAACAGTCAAATTAACTAACTGAAAGCAAGTGTTTATTGAACAGCTAGTACATGCCAAAAGCAAATAAAATACTTTTAGTAAACTATACATTCAAATTAAATATTTAAACACAAGACTGCACTTGTAAATAAGCAAGACAAATGATCAGTTGGGCAATACTCTTGAAATAAGGAAAAAATAATAATTGTGCTTTTGCAAAGTACATTTTGTTTTGATTATTGCAACTTCACTGTACATTTATGGAAAGCCAAATTAGTCTATACTTCTATATACCCCACAGGGAAATTAAATATAACTAACTATAACGATTGAAGGTCAACATATATGATATATGAGGTTGCAATAAAGTCAAGGTGCATTAGCATAAACCTGGTAGAATTCCATTTCAAGTCATTTCAAGCTTAATGTCCAGAATCCTCAAGTGAACTGTTGTATATGTGAATACATAAACATGATTATAAATCAATAAAGGATAAATAGGAGCATTTTGCATTGCAGAGTACTTACTAAAACTGAAAAGCAATTTTATTCTTCATTTCACATATTTATTTAAGCATTTTATTAACTATCTTTTTGGTTTTACTGCTGATGTTTTAAGATTATTTTTCTCAAAGTTAAAACCCCCATTGTTTTATTTTATTAACCTGCATTCATAAATGAAATCAGTCTCTTTCAGTCCTATAAAAACGTCCATAGCAAAAATAATTTATATTAATGGTTTTGCGGTAATACAACTCTATTTGGATAAAGTTTTACTAAAACTTGGTGTTAAAATGCTCCTTTCAAGTGTTAATACATTTTGTGATAGTATTTCTAATCTGCCTGAAATGTTGGATTTTAGGATAGATTGTCAAAGTGACTTTTTTCAAGTTTAAGAAGTTATAAGAAATGGAAGAAAACAGTACATTTTTTAACTTTACATTGCTATAACACAGGATGATATTTTGGGAATAACTAAATATATCCGAATAGCTGTATCTAACCATTTCCAGGGACATGGGAAACAAACTAGATGATGTTCTTGTTTTAGCAGACATTTCATAAAACTGGTTTGACCCCCAGGGACCCCATAAACCTCATATATCCTTATTTTTTAAGCAGGGAATGGGGTGTATATCCATCAACATCTATGGTTTATCTGTAATGAACCCCTGTACTATGGGGTCCATAATGACACCCATCATATCCCTCTGAGTACAATAGCAGGTAATATTGGTCATCCATAGTCCCTAACACTAATTTACAAAAATGAAAGAAATGAATTGAACCTGTAAGATGGGAGGGAATATACATTACCTTTCCCTTTGACGACTTATTGCGATAATCACCGACACCCTGATCCTCAATCTTCTTCCCTGATAAGTGGGCACTTATGTTGCCCATGTTGCTAGAAGAATCCATACTCTTCTTTCTTGACTGAAACCTCCAGAGTGTCTAGGCATGATTACATAGGAAAGGGTACAGGGGACAGCCCATTGTCTTTTTGCAGTGTAAACAATGGTGAGTTACATTTTTTGATGGGTTAAATGTGTGGGATGTTGCATATATAGAGCCTGATTCAATTCAGCATTTGTAAGTTGCTGGAGCCCGTAAGTGAGGCTGTAAGTTAATTTGCTTTTCAATTGGCATCTTTTTGCGGGCTCCAAACAGTTTACGGGTTATGGGCTTGGAAACTTTGCGATGGTTAAACCTGGAACTTACAGCCTCCTGATGCCTTTGATCTTTCACTTAACACAAGAGTTACGATCACTAAAATTGCAAATCGATATTCAATTGCTACAATTCCCCAAACCCGCAAATGGTTTGACACCCGTCTGCAGCACTGTAAATGCAAATAAAAAAATCACTACTGCACTGTAAATAATGGGGAAAGTGATGATAAACATTAGAATTAATTGCACATGCGCTTGCATTTCAAAGGAACTCAATTTAAATTTGTATAAAGTTAACCGTCCTTGTCATAACTCAAGTTGGCCACTAGTTGTGCCTACCAGGAGGCACTGTTATATACCAATCGCCACCATCTGTATATTGTGTTATGGGGGATAATATGTTAGTGTTATATTGTATATTGTATTGTGGAGTGATAGCTATGTTTTAATTAGTCAACCCTCCCCCATTGTATAAACTCTCAGTCAGGAGTTGGCCATATGGTCCTTAGTGTAAACAAAGGATAAAACCTAAACAAATAGATTGGCCAGACTGCGAGGCACTGCAGGACAATGGTATAGTATGGGGTTTCCCAACCACAAGCCCAGGGGCATAGTTCAAGAGCTAATAAAGGATGTTTCTCCCTTGAGAGCCAGCCACCAAATGAATTAGTAGCCACGCCTGGGGGAGGCACTGGGGGAGGAGACTAATAAGTTCCCACAAATTACTTCTGTGAGAATGGCCAGAGGGGAATGAGGGTTTGACTAAGAGTAGCCACTCCCTCCACTGTGTGTGTGTGAAATGTTTTAAATATGTGGTTCCAAAATAAAACGTGGTTCATAATTTTCATCAAGACGTGGTGTGTAGATGTATTATTTACCAGGGGACATATGCTTGCAGTAAGATTCGTCAGACTTACTGTCAATATTGCTCAGTCTAAACCAAGGGCTGAGACATGATGTTCCTGTAATCCAAAAGTCCAGAGTCACCCAAATCCGATCAACAGACCCCAGCCAGAGAGTGGGTCTTGATAACTGGTGGCAGTGGTTGGAGACTCTAGAGGAAAGGACTGAGGATGGAACAGCAGTATGAGGACATGTCCTCAGCAGAACTGAGAAAGGCGCAGAAACTAAAAGGAATTCCCCGGAAGAAAAGGGACCAACCAGCAGATGTGATAGCAGCCTTGAGAAGGTATGATGCAGAACAGCTGGAACAAGAGGAGTTGGGTGAGGGGATAAGCACACTGCCAAGGACCCCAAGATCTCAGCAGGAAGAAGGACAGCCAGATGATATCCTAAAGGAGGCAAGACGCAGGTTCAGTGAAGCCAGGGAGTTTTGCCCCGGGGAGATAACGCTGGAAGAGGCAATTAAAGGACTGAACCTAATAAAGCAGCAAATACAGGAAGAACGTACAGGGGTGAGTGTCCAAGCTCAGCAAAGGCTTGGGGTCAACCCTGCCTAGATGCCAGTAAGAGTCAAACTGGCATATCAGAATTTTAAACAGTTCCAGGATGATAAAGACAGCATTGACGGATTTATCCAAGAGTTTGAGCAACAATGTAAGGTACAGGACATACCTCCTGAAGAATGGGCCAAGTTACTATTGACTAAGTTGACTGGAAAGGCCAGCGCAGCCTGTCGGGCCCTTCCTCCACATCTAGCCATGGATTACAACCATTTATGTACAGTGTTACTAGGCAGATATGCCGTAACCGCTGCAACTTTTTTGGCCAGATTCAGAGGCACTACCAAGGGACCAGAGGACACTCATGTTGAGGTAATGTGTAAACTAAGGCGTGCCTGCACTCAGTGGTGGTCTACACAAGGGGCCACCACAGCAGAACAAATTTTGGAGGTAGTGCTAATGGAGCAATTTTTGCAACTTTGCGCACCAGAATTGAGGGATTGGCTGCAGGATCAGAAGCCAGTAGATGGGGACCAGGCAGCTAGCCTGGCCGACCATTTTGTTAGTACCAGAACTAAGAGAGTCCCCCAGATTACCAACTCTAATGGGCATACAGACCGGGGCTCAAGAGACTTGGGGACAACACGACAGGCCCCTATTGCACGCAATGCGCCTAGCCATGTGCCCTGGGCGCAGACCCAGAACGCATATGGACAGCGGGGTATCAAGTCAGGAACTGTTCCCAGAGCACACCCAGAGCCCAGATTTCCCAATAGAGAGTGCTTCAAGTGCAACCAGCAGGGCCACATAGCAAGAGATTGTCCTCAGCTTCAGAGGCATCAGAGAGGACAGCCTGCAGTGAATTACCTGGGGGAATGGGATGCTGGAGCAGGACCTCCCAACGCAGCTCCCTGGGAGCCAGAAGCAGAGGGATGGTGCCATGGGATCCACACGGTGAGGAGAGCACAGAAGGACTCCGGGGAACAGCACAGACAACCAGTCTGGGTGCAGGGTCACAGGGCTGTGGGTTACCGTGACTCAGGATCCGCAGTCACTGTAGTTCTACCTAAGTGGGTGCGCACCTCAGACTGCATACAGAGGCAAATGTGGGTTATGGTTGCTGGGGGAAAACAATTTCCCATTCCCATGGCTCGCATTCAATTGGACTGGGGCACTGGAAGTAAATGTACAGAGGTAGGAGTTATGGATAACCTGCCTGCGGATGTTTTGCTAGGGAACGATTTGGGTCACATGGTGAGCCAGTATGTACAGCCCTTAACAAGAGCTCAAACCAGAGCCAATGGATGCATGATGAACCAGGACCAGACGGAATACCCAGAACCCAGGGTAAGTGACTTGCTGGCTACGACATTGACCTTAGGCTGGGCAAAGGGGGAAGAACTTAGAATAGCATTGCAGGAAGATGAAACTTTAGCAGGGGTAAGGGACAGGGCCGCCCGGGGCAAATCAGTAGATGATCTAGATAGTTTTGTATGGGAACAGGGGTTGTTGTACAGAATCAAGGTGCCTGGGAAGGATGAGGTAGAAAGGGAACCACGAAAGCAGTTAGTGGTCCCACAACAGTATAGAGGCAAGGTATTACAAATAGCCCATGAGATTCCTCTGGGAGGGCATTTGGGGCAGAAGAAAACTCTGTGTAGGGTAGTAGAGGTATTTTTTTGGCCAGGATTAAATCAGGATGTAAAAGAGTACTGTCGATCCTGTGATGCGTGCCAAAGGACCCAGCCGTTTAAAAAAAATAGCAGAGCTCCCCTACAGTCACTCCCTGTGATGGAGATACCATTTCAAAGGGTAGCCATAGACATTGTTGGGCCACTAGCTAGGGTTAGCAAGACCGGCAAGAAATTTATTCTCACCATGGTAGATTATGTCACCAGGTATCCTGAGGCGGTGGTTTTATCCAGTATCTCAGCTCCTAAGGTGGCAGGGGCATTAATGACTATCTTTACAAGGACAGGGTTTCCTCAGGAAATTTTGTCTGACCGAGGGCCCCAATTTATGGCCAAAGTGACCGAACAGTTATGGTCCATGTGTGGCATAAGACACATTACAGCTTCCCCCTACCATCCCCAAACCAATGGCCTCTGTGAGCGCTTCAATGGGACACTCAAACACATGATCCGTACTTTTACTGATCAGGAGCCAGACTGGGAACGATTGTTGCCTTGTCTGCTCTTTGCCTACCGAGAGGTACCTCAGGAATATACAGGGTATTCCCCTTCTGAACTTCTATATGGTAGGCCGGTGAGAGGACCCTTGAGCGTGATCAGGGAGACATGGGAAGGGGAGTATAGTCACCACCCTGTACCAGTGGCTACCTATGTATTAGCTTTCAGGGAAAATATGGCTAGGTTGGCTGGAATTGTGAGGAGCAATATGCGTAAAGCGCAAGAGAGAGATAGGAGATACTACAAGGCAGGAACCAGTGACAGGGAACTGGAGGAGGGGATGGAGGTGCTTATGTTGGAACCTCAGCCCCAGGATAAGTTACAGTTTTTGTGGAAGGGACCTTATACATTTAGCAAAAAACTGGTAGATCCAGAGAGAGTGGTTACCAGGGTGGCCCACATTAATCGCTTAAAAGCATATGTAAAGCGAGCAGCTCATATGTTAGCCATTTGCAGGGCCACAGAGGATGACCCAGAGGAAGGGCAGATACCAGACATGTTGCAAAAGGCAGAGCAGAAAACGCTAGAAGATGGCCTTCACCAGGCCAAAAACCTAAGCACAGAGCAGCAGGAGCAGCTTTTAGGCAAACTAAAACCCTTTAAACCCTTATTTACTACTGACCCTGGGTGTACCCCCCTAGCAGCTCATGTAGTGGTGACAGGGGAATGTGGCCCATTAAAACAACACCCATACCGAGTCCCTGAAGCTGTTAGGGCAAGCATACAAGCAGAATTATGCAAGATGTTACAACTAGGGGTTATTGAAGAATCCAGTAGTCCATGGGCATCTCCTGTCGTATTGGTACCCAAAAAAGATGGCACAACTCGCTTCTGCGTGGATTATCGTAGGCTGAATGATAAAACAAAAACGGATGCCTACCCTGTTCCACGCATGGATGAGTTGTTGGACCGATTAGGTACTGCCAAGTATTTAACCACGCTGGATCTCTCCAAGGGATATTGGCAGATCCCGTTGGAAGAGTCAGCTAGGGAGAAGTCCGCATTTGTCACCCCCCTTTGGACTATACCAATTTAAGGTAATGCCTTTTGGGATGAAAAATGCCCCTTCTACCAGCGACTGGTAGACAAATTGTTACATGGGCACCAGGAGTAGGCTCAGGCTTACTTGGACAATAAAGCCATCTTTAGTCAGACCTGGGAGGAGCATATAGAACATAATGCTAGAATTATGCAGGCTATTAAGCAAGCCAAGTTGACCATAAGACCAGATAAGTGCCAGTGGGCAAAGGCAGAGGTGCAGTACTTGGGTCACTGAGTAGGTAGTGGGAAGTTAAGGCCAGAACCAGCCAAAGTAGAGGGTATTGCAGCTTGGCCTATCCCTAAGACTAAAAAGCAGGTACTAGCTTTCTTGGGCATCACTGGGTATTACCGCAAGTTCATTCCTGATTTCAGCACTACAGCCAAGCCACTGACCGATTTGACCAAAAAGAAATTGCCCAGGGAAGTGACATGGACTCCTGCGTGTCAAACTGCCTTCCAGAGCCTCAAGGAAGCTCTGACTTGTTCCCCAGTATTGGCTGCCCTGGACTATAACCGACAGATGCCTCCATGTATGGCATAGGGGCTGTGCTAAGCCAGACAGATGATCAAGGAGTGGAGCATCCTGTTGCGTATTTGAGCAGGAAATTGTTGCAGCGTGAAACGGCCTATGCTACTGTGGAGAAGGAATGTTTGGCCGTAGTTTGGGCTTTGCGCAAACTTCAACATTATTTATATGGACGACCATTCACTGTGACCACCGACCATAACCCCTTGTGCTGGCTGTCTAAGGTAGCCGGAGAAAATGGACGTTTGCTAAGATGGAGCCTGGCACTACAGACATTCAATTTTCAAATACAGCATCGTAGGGGTAAACTCCATCAAAATGCAGATGGATTATCACGCCAACTGGAGCTATGAGTATCAGCGTAGCTGAGAAAATCATGGACCCTTGATGTTCTCAGGCTACACTTGGGGGGGCAGTTGTCATAACTCAAGTTGGCCACTAGTTGTGCCTACCAGGAGGCACTGTTATATACCAATCGCCACCATCTGTATTTTGTGTTATGGGGGATAATATGTTAGTGTTATATTGTATATTGTATTGTGGAGTGATAGCTATGTTTTAATTAGTCAACCCTCCCCCATTGTATAAACTCTCAGTCAGGAGTTGGCCATATGGTCCTTAGTGTAAACAAAGGATAAAACCTAAACAAATAGATTGGCCAGACTGCCAGGCACTGCAGGACAATGGTATAGTATGGGGTTTCCCAACCACAAGCCCAGGGGCATAGTTCAAGAGCTAATAAAGGATGTTTCTCCCTTGAGAGCCAGCCACCAAATGAATTAGTAGCCACGCCTGGGGGAGGCACTGGGGGAGGAGACTAATAAGTTCCCACAAATTACTTCTGTGAGAATGGCCAGAGGGGAATGAGGGTTTGACTAAGAGTAGCCACTCCCTCCACTGTGTGTGTGTGAAATGTTTTAAATATGTGGTTCCAAAATAAAACGTGGTTCATAATTTTCATCAAGACGTGGTGTGTAGATGTATTATTTACCCGGGGACATATGCTTGCAGTAAGATTCGTCAGACTTACTGTCAATATTGCTCAGTCTAAACCAAGGGCTGAGACATGATGTTCCTGTAATCCAAAAGTCCAGAGTCACCCAAATCCGATCAACAGACCCCAGCCAGAGAGTGGGTCTTGATAGTCCTCACTGGAAATTGGATGATTATTTAATCAAGGAGGAATCCAGGAAAAAGTATCTTGAGGAAGAGTCGATTACATTTTTTTAACTAAATGAGGGCACAGTTTCCTCTAAGGGTGTCCTTTGGAACTCTTATAAAGCCTTTATTAGAGGTGTGTTAGTAAAATTAAGGTTTCAAGTAACAAAACAAAGAGGAGAGTCCTTAAGAGAGCTCTATATTAGTCTGAATAAATTTGAAACTTTGAGCAAAAAGAATCCTATGGACTCCACTTTAGTAGAAATTAAGAATATTCAGAACAAAATTAATAAAATGAATCAACTTTTGTCTGGCATGATGATTTGGCGTATGCAAAAAGTCTCTTATCATCAAGACAATAAAACAAGAAAACTTTTGGCGAATAAGATCAAGCAGAAATCCCTGGGAAAACGAATTGATTATATATTGAGTGATGGTTCTCTTATTACGTCCTCTAACGAGATTGCCAATTTGTTTGCAAATTATTATGATAATCTTTACAATCTATCTGATGATAAATCTTTTAGCAAACGTTCAAAAACCCAAATAAAGGCATTTCTGGAGCAACTTAATCTTCCCTCAATTTCCTTAGCAGAGTTAGATGAATTGAACACTCCTATTTCTGATCAGGAAATTAGTGATGCAATTAATCAGCTAAAATCTTACATTACGCCCGGTCCTGATGGGTTTAGTCATTTTTTCTGTAAAACTTTTTCTGCAGATTTATGTAGCCCTTGACAAAATTAAAGCAGGAGGGGTCATTCCTCCAGAAATGGTTAATGCAAGCATAATTATGATTCCCAAAGGTAAACAATATCCGCATTATTGTTCTAGTTATAGACCCATATCATTACTAAATGTGGATGTTAAGCTTTATGCTAAAATCCTGTCACCGAGACTTAAAAAAGTAATTTGTAAACTTATAGAAATCGATCATTTGGGTTTCATTTCTGGTAGATGCAGTTCTGACAATGTTAGAAAATTGTCAAACCTGAATTGTCATTCAAAATTTGTAAAATCTCCCACCCTATTCCTTTCATTTGATTCTGAAAAAGCATTTGAAAGGGTAGGGTGGGACTATATGAACCTTACCGTAGCTAGGTTTGGGAAGTTTTGGAGCTCAGGCGATAGGGGCGTTGTACAAGGCCCCATCTGCTTCAGTAGCTAGTTATGGTTATCATTCTCGCTCCTTTGGAATATCGAATGGAACTAGGCAAGGGTGTCTCCCATTCTATGGCAGTAGCCATACGATCCTCTTTAGATATTCGTGGCATCCGGTTGGGCGAGAGAGAACACAAAAAAAGCCTTTTTGCAGACGATATAGTGCTATCGATTACACACCATAGGGAATCTTTGAAATCCCTTATGCTACTGTTTAACGAGTATAGTACAATCTCAAATTATAAATGAAGTTTGCAATAATCGGATACTTTATCAGTTAATTTATCTGTAAATTCTAGGAGATATTTGAAAAATGTTTACCCATTTAATTGGGATTCCAACTCTTTTGCTCATTTAGGGATTACATTTGTAGAAAATTTTAGGAAAATGACTGTAATTAACTATAAAGTAGTGATGTCCCTAATAGTTCGCCCGCGGACTATTCGCGGCGATTTTGGCATGTTCGTGTTCGCAGCGAACGGCGAACACATGCTCTTTTGGGTTCGCCCCCTATTCTTTATCATTGAGGAAACTTTGACCCTGCACCTCACAGTCAGCAGACACGTTACAGCCAATCAGCAGAATACACTCCCTTCCAGAGCCTTCCATCTGAAGGACAGCAACCCAAAAAGCCCTTTTTAGGGCTAGAACATCATTTATTTTATTTTATATATTTTTTCTGTGTAATCTAATTGCATATACCTACCTGCCAGCGTGTGTGTGTGACAGGCTAACACCTAACAGCTTATATTGTGCTCAGTGAAATAAAACAACACTTTTGTGACTGTAATAGATTGAATATCAGTTGCCTGCCTACAGGCGTGTGTGAAGCCTATTGCATCTACTCTGCCAACTTTTGTCAGTGCACAGTGATACCTCATTTCTGGTGCAACCGTAGTGTACAGTGACATAAAACAACACTTTTTTGACTGTAATGGATTGAATAGCAATTGCCTGCCTACAGGCGTGTGTGTGAGGCCTATTGCATCTACTCTGCCAATTTTTGCCAGTGCACAGTGATACATCATATCTGGTGCAACCGTAGTGTACAGTGACATAAAACAACACTTTTTTGACTGTAATCAATTGAATATCAGTTGCCTGCCTACAGGCGTGTGTGTGAGGCCTATTGCATCTACTCTGCCAACTTTTGCCAGTGCACAGTGACACTCATATCTGGTGGCGCCTTAGATTGCACGCGCAGTGCCCCAAATTTGAAGTGGGAGGTCCGACCAAGCATCTTTTTCCATCTCCCGCTTCCAAAAATCCATGCCACATACACGTCCCCTGATAGTGGACGTAACAGGGATTAAACCGATAGGAATAGTACTACTTAACTGCACACCTTATAATAACGCAGACAGAGGCAACGCGTATAATATTCCATGCTGTGCAGTGGAAGCCCCCAGACTCTTAACTGTGTATAATATTCCATGCTGTGCAGTGGAAGCCCCCAGACTCTGACCTGTGTATAATATTCCATGCTGGGCAGTGGAAGCCCCCAGACTCTGACCTGTGAATAATATTCCATGCTGGGCAGTGGAAGCCCCCAGACCCTGACCTGTGTATAATATTCCATGCTGGGCAGTGGAAGCCCCACAGACTCTGACCTGTGTATAATATTCCATGCTGGGCAGTGGAAGCCCCCAGACTCTGACCTGTGTATAATATTCCATGCTGGGCAGCGGAAGCCCCCAGACTCTGACCTGTGTATAATATTCCATGCTGGGCAGTGGAAGCCCCCAGACTCTGACCTGTGTATAATCTTCCATGCTGGGCAGTGGAAGCCCCCAGACTCTGACCTGTGTATAATATTCCATGCTGGGCAGTGGAAGCCCCCAGACTCTGGGAGTCTGAAGAAGAGGAGTCAGAGGAGGAAGGTGGCTTTGAGGAGGTGGAAGACCAAACACAGCAGGCGTCCCAGGGGGCTTGTTTTCACCTTTCGTGGACCCTTGGTGGCTGGGTGGAGGAAGAGACCTTCAATGACATCAGTGAGGACAAGGAACAGGACATGGCTAGCTCGGTATCCAACCTTGTGCAAATGGGGAGTTTGAGGTTGTGCAAAAGGACTGTTTGTGGTTGTTTGTGGTGCATTAAACGGGGAGATTGGTCTGTTACTGTGAAGCGGATGTAACCCTTACACTACCTGATCGATACAACATCATACCTGATGTTTTAAAGCATGTTATTCCAAACAATTTAGGAATGTTAGGTGATTTATGCCCTTTATGGCTTAAAACCAGACTCTGCATCAACTATGTAATTTTCCGTGGGAGTTTTGCCATGGATCCCCCTCTGGCATGCCACAGTCCAGGTGTTAGTCCCCTTGAAACAACTTTCCCATCACTATTGTGGCCAGAAAGAGTCCCTGTGGGTGTTGAAATTCGCCTGCCCATTGAAGTCTATGGAGGTTTGATAAAGTTCGCGTTCGCTGTTCGCGAACCCAAAATTTGATGTTCGCGACATCACTACTATAAAGCCCTGTATCTTAAATTCTTAGATATTCTAAGGATGGAAGGGAGTAAAAGCATCCTTTAATGGCAAAATAGCTATTATCAAAATGGCCCTTTTGCACAGGTTTAACTACTTGGCAAGTTGTATACTTGTCAGAATTCCTTTGTTTTGGGTCAAAAAATTCCAAACTATTATTGATAAATGTATTCAATCTTCAAAGCATATTAGACTTAAAAGATTAACTCTATCCAGAGAGTTCTCTCAGGGAGAACTGTCTTATCCCCTGTCGCAACTCTACCATGATGCCAACATGCTGGTACATGCACTAAAATGGTTGAATTCAAGCAGGTCCCATGTTTAATACCAGATTGAGAAAGTTTTGGTGCCTTGCATGGACCTCAGATTGTTATTCTTTATGGGTAATATTGTATTTAAAGGTTTTGAAGGCGGATCTCATCTAGTTAAGAATATTTACAATACGTGGAGATCAATTAATAATAAATATCATCTTATCCCAAAATGTTTTAATTCAAGAACTCCCATTACTTACCTTTCAAAACCCTTGCATGAGTTCTGATGTAAACAATGTCGTGCTTTATATAAAAGATCTTTATTTTGAGGGCTGTTTGCTCTCTTTTGATCAGTTATTGAGCAAACATGGGCTCCCTTTGATTTGTTGGCTAAGGGTTAAACAACTCTCAAGGTTTTTGTCTTTATGTCCTCCCCTAAATAGCATTGATGGAGGCTTAACGACTTTGGAACAATTTATTAAGTCTCAAAATAGCTCTCATTTACTAGCCAAATGTCACAAAATTTTAAGGAAACTTGGGGTGTATAATAAAACATCTGGCATGGAACTCTGGGAAAGGGACCTTTGTGTTTTTTTTTTTCTTGGGAGACATGGGAATCCTCATTTTTCTTGACGAATAGGTTTGTTAAGTATCCTTCATACAGGGAGCTTCATATTAAGACAGTAAACAGATGGTACATGGTGCCTTCAAAAATGTACCAGTTTTCTCCTAACCTCCCGGACAGTAGTTGTTGGAGACAATGTGGAATGTATGGTGACTTTCTCCATATACTATGGGCTTGTCCATTAATTAAATCTTTATGGACTGATGGTTTCAAGTTTATTGAGCGCACTTCAAAGACCAAACTCTCTTTTCTACCTCAGTGTAGTTTACTCCATATCTTCCCAGATACACTTAATATGGAGAAAAAAGCCTTTATCATCTTAATTTTCATGACAATAAAAAGATCAATCATTTGCCGTTGGAAATCTAAAAAGATCGCAAGTTGGAATTAAATGTTTAGCTATGAAATGGAAAATCTGGTATTTGGGGTCATTAGGCCTTCCCCCCTTTTCTTTTGTTCTTTCTCCACCCAATGGAGGTTTAAGTTTTTTTCTTTCCTTTTCAGCTGGATATTTCTTATTAAGGGGCACAATGGAACAATTGTGAATGCATGTGTAATGTATGTATGTAATTTTGTTTGTCTGGTCTTGTATTTTTCTTTCTTTCATTATTACTTAGTTATAAAAAAAATATAAAAAAAAATAAAAAAGAATTAATTGCACAACAGTCCAAGCGTGAAGATCAGTAATAAAAAATCATATTGTTTTATGTGTCATTTCGGGGTTATATCGATCTTGGGTATCAATGGACACCCATATGGACTAGAACAGTATTGGCATTCATTTTTATTATTTAGTAATTTGAGGGTTTGCGAGTCTGATGAACATTGTATACCTATCTTATACCAATAGTATGAAACATTATGTGGATTGCGCACCATGACTATTCACGAAGGGCTTCATTCAGTTGTGATTTGTCCAATTGAATAGGGCTCTACATAAACACATAGCATTTTTTTTTTTACAGAAGTTTTTAGTTAGCGAAGACATTGCTTTTGGATAGAAGTTCACTAACTAAAAACTTCTATAAAAAACATATGCTATGTGCTTGTATAAGCCCCTATTCAGTTGGCCAAATCACAATTGAATGAGGCCCATATTGTCTTATGGAATACATTTACATGAAGAAAGACAATTTTTTGTAGTATAACTTTATTAGGGAGGTTATTCAGGTTCAGATAGTTGAGTGTGTGATGCCTCTTGTAAGTAATGGGGAAAGTTTCAAGAATCCTTGTAGAGGAAAAGTGTATTGAACATCCTTTTAACTGTATATTCAGTTAAACAGAATAAAAATATGTGCTTGCAAGTATTCTACTTTGTATGATCAACACATACAAGAACACATTACAAGGCTTTAGAATAGTTTTTATTTGTTCAATCTACTATTAAATATTATTCCGTTTGTGTTATGTTGTTTGGATACAAGTACCACATTTCCTGTTGTTTGTGGCATTTCAAACATTAAAGAAGCAACCAGAATGATATTGTATTTGTTACAAACTGCTACTTTATGATGTTATCAGTTAAATAACATTACTGCAACTGAATGAGAAGAGCCTAAAAGAACGAGACCTTATGTCTATGAAATAGAACAAAATCAACATTAAACCACAGCTCTGAAGATTATACAAATGTAACACAGAGGAAGTCACTTTTTCCTGATAAAATCTACATCAGTCTCAGCAAATATGACAATGACTAAAGTAAAAACAATGTGGTATTGCTTATGGTCTATTATAATTTGGTGTTGTGTCATTTTTATGTTTTCAAACAAAGTAGGCTTGCAATTTATTTATTTATGTAGTTTAAGCACATAGGCTTCAAAAACCTATTTGTATTTTGCAGAGAATCAATATTACATGAATGATGTGAGTTGGATTTATAGTATTTAATGCTATAAAAAATGGTTCAGCAGTGTATCTTCAGTTTGGAAGCCTATCTACATAATTAATTTTTTGACTTCCTAAAAGAACCACAGCACAATGAAAAAAAACATATTTATTTGAAAACTTTAAGTTATGATTAATTAACCAGGAAAAATTAATACAGTTAATTCTTAAATATAAAAAAAAATGTTTATGCCTCTTCAGCACCCTGGAGAGATCCATGATACATTGATGGAAGTTGTATGTGTGAGAGGGGTGTTTACATTTCTGGAGAGCTATTGTTGCAGTAGATGATATAAAGGGTCTATTTGTGTCTATATCAGTCTTACCCAATTATCTTTACAATGGCTCTCTGGTCCCTCATTTCCTACCTCTCTCTTCACTGATAGCCAAAACACACGAATGAATCAGCTCTGAGAAAGTGATGTAATTAACACACACTGGATTTCTTTGTTCAAAAAGAATATTCAAAAATTTAGATTGAATGTGCCTATGGCTTACACAGCTGCTACTTAAAAAACAGTTTTATTTCTTGAACTGTAGTAGTGCTTAAGCATATCACAGGCTGTTTTACTGTATGTGTCCCTACCACTTACACTGGATGGCTGTGGAACAAGAATTGTACAGGGATTGAACACATATAATTGTACATCGACCTTTGGAGAGCAATCCAGGCAAGCAAATTTGCAGCCTTATTAAATTGTGATTTGGCCAATTTTAGTACAGAAGTTTTACGTTAGTGAACTTCTATCCAAAGGCAAGGTCTTCACTAACTAAAAACTTCTGTAAAAAAAAAATATACTATGTGCTAATATAGAGCCCTTTAGAATTGGCCAAAACACAGTTTAATAAGGCTGTTGATATTTTACATTTTCTGCTGTGCACCCAGATTCTGCTATAATGCTTTCTTACACTTTACCCTTCGAGAACACCGTTGTGCCTCTTTTTCAGACTCTCCTCAGTTCCTCCACATAACAGCATAATAATTTTTCCTTTCCTTTCCCCTTCTTTGCCTACACAAACTCCTTTCCTTCCTTCAGCGACCTTATTATCTCTTCTCCAAGCCTCAAAAGCAGAAGCAATTCTGCAAGTCTCATTCCCATCTCCTCTGTCTCTCACTGATTCTACTGTTAGGTGCTGGAGACATCTTCCCTAACCTAGGCCTCTCAAGCATTCCCACCTCCTGTCAGTCACTCACATGCCACAGTGCAGCAAAGACCCATCATCTAATATCCTTCACTTATCACAACGCATTTGCTTTCCCACTCTCATGTGCCCTCTGGAGCACATGTTCAGTTTGCAATAAACTCACTTCAATTCACAACCTGTTTATTTCTAACTCCCTTAACCTCGACTACCACAAAAACTTGAGTGAGTAGCTGTTCTCTTTCACAGAGTGGATCTCTACCCTCCTGGTAGTGCAAGGAGACCTGTAGTAGATCTCCCCAGAACAATACAAATACATTAGTAGTGCTTTGAAAAAATACAAAGCCAACGTATTGATCATGGGAATAAGAAACTCCGAGCATATAAGCATAGGTTGATTTTTGCCCACTAGTTGTGGCAAACCCATACAGGTACTGTAAATAAGCTCATCTGAGGAAGAAGAGATACAGAAGACAGGTATTCCTGCCCTGGGACCTTTACAGCTGGGTCAGCTGACACCTTTCTGCTTTTTGTACAGGCATTTCAGGCAGTTTTGTTTTTCAATTACATATATTTTTAAAATGTGTGTTAGGAAATACTAAGCTATTATAGTGGCCAAGACTTTAAGTGCAGATATATTTCATTTAGATGATCCAACATACTGACCAAGATGAAATAAAGTGTGACCTTTTAGTTATCAGGTTGTGAGGATATTTTCCTCATTGGACATAGGAAGATGTAACATCAACTGTATTCGCTGAGGTATGTTCTCAATTGCCTAACCTACTGAGTGCTACTCACCTTCTACTCTCCTAATTTGAAGTAAAAGCTGCATATAAAATAGTATCAGCAATCTAAATATTGAAGTGTCGCAAATGTCTTTGGTGCTCATTGCGAATATCTCCCCCTGTCTACTTCCTCCCTTGTGTCTCATTTCCCCCCTCCTCTACCTCCATTGTGTGTAATCGACCCCATGTGTTTTTACCCCCTCTCCCTCCCCTGTGTCTCTTCCCCCCTCCCCTGTGTCTCTTTCCCCCCTCCTATCACTTCTCTGTGTCTCCCCCCTCCTTGCCTGTGTGTCTCCCCCCTCCTCTGTGTCTTCCTCCCTTATGTCACTGTCGCTTCCGAGCACGGGAGCCCGCTCATGCGCTCCCGGTCATGTGCGCCGACACAGGGGAGGGAAATGGGGGGGAAGAGACAGGGGGGGAAGAGACACAGGGGGAAAGAGACACAGGGGAGGGAGAGGGGGGCAAGAGACACAGGGGAGGGAGAGGTGAGGGCAAGAGACACACGGAAGGGAAGGTGGTGCCAAGAGACACACGGGGAGGGAGAGGGGGGGAAAGAGACACAGGGAGAAAGACACAGGGGAGGGAGAGGGGGTAAAAACACAGGGGGGAGGAGACACAAGGGAGGGAGAGGAGGGGGAAAGGAGGCACAAAGGAGGAAGACTAGGGGGGAAATGAGACACAAGGGAGTAAGTAGACAGAGGGAGAGACTCGCAATGAGCGCCAAAGGCGAGGCTCCTATTAGATCCAATATCTAGGTAAACACATGATAATCTAAACTAATGTGTGGCTTTTATCACAAATAATAGTTGTCAAACTGCCATTCGTCGTCACCCTTGCGACAATAACAGTTAGGCGCCCGTGCACCTGACGCGCAAGCGCATTGCGTGGCGTAAGCCACGTATGAGCATTGCAGCAATGAGACACTGGAGGAGAGAGAGGAGGACGGGACACACAGGGAATGAGAGGTAAGACACTGAGGAGAGTGGGGAGACACAGAGAAGGGGGGAGAGACACAGGGGAGTGGGGGAGAGACACAGGGGAATGAGAGGAGGGGGGAGAGATACAGAGGAGGGGTGGGAGAGACACAGGCGAGTGAGAGGAGGGGGGAGAGACACGGCAGAGTGAGAGAAGGGGGGGGAGACACAGGGGAGTGAGAGGAGGGGGAAGAGACACAGGGGAGGAGGGGGAGACATACAGGGGAGGGAGAGGAGGGGGAGAGACACAGGGGAGGGGGAGGCACATGGGTGGGAGAGGAGGGGGTTAGATACACAGGGCAGGGAGAGGAGGGGGGAAAGACACAGGGGAGGGAGAGGAGGGGGAAAAGACACAGGGGAGGGAAATGGGGGGAAAAGACACAAGAGAGGGGTGAAGAGACAAAGGGGGGAAAGACACAGGGGGAAAGACACAGGGGGGGAAAGAGACACAGGGGAGGGAGAGGTGGGGGCAAGAGACACAGGGGAGGGAGCGTTTTACGTCCTTCTGCCTCGTTTTCGGTTTGTTTAATTTGGTTCGGCCGACATTTCCCCCCCCCCCCCCCACTTCAGATATTTTCGATCGGAAAAAAAGCCAAAATAAGCCTCAAATTAACTTGCAACCTCAGTCACTGGCTCCCTGGCTCTCCCCCTGAGCTGTGTGTGTAAGTACATTTGAGGCATATTTGTATGTTTTTGCAGTTTGGCGGTTCGGACATTAAATGAGTATATTTTTGCGCGACGTAATTTCTCTGCTGTCGACTAAGTCCCAAGTCTTACGGGCCGTAATTTCGCAAGCACCACTAATTGCGGTGAGCGCCTTCTGTGCTCTTTTTATCAAAGTCCCGCGGGCCGCTCATCTCCACCAGCACAATGAGCGCACTTGGCACTTGGATTTTCGAGTGTCTAAAATCAGTAAATTGGACTTAAATTGAGGTGTAACCTCACTTTCAGATGTCCTGCGTGTCCCCCCTTGCTGTGGGTAAGCTTTTTATTTTATTTTTGTGTGTATTTAGTCTTTTTTAATGTTTTGCGCTGTGTGCGGTTCGGCCGTTAAGGTTGTATCTTTGCGAATCACTTAATCAGGTTTTTTCTAAGTCCTGCGGCTCATATTTTTTGGTGTAAGGCCGTATTTAGTCATTGCGTGTTAGAGTTTTTTTTTCAAAGTCCTGCTTCTGTAGCTGTTTGTAACCACTTGTGAGGTGCGGTAGAGTCTCCACCTCCGCAAATGCGTCCCTCGCTTCGCGTTGGAGCCTCCACCTTCCGCAAATGCGAGCCCTCACCTTGTTAGTGTCCGCATTTGCAGCCCGAACTGAGTCCCTTGCTTCGTGAGGGACGCAGATCTTGTGATGACGTTTCGTAGTTTGACAACTATTATATGTGATTATTCAGTATGTGTAATATATTGAACTAGTAATTTATTATCTTCTTTAAGCAATTGCTATCTGAGAACTGATGTAAATTTATCATATAGGAGTTTGGCACCATATATTTGCTTACTGGAATAACATAATCATAAACTGGTTAAAGTTATCTAAAGAGAGATTTATAGATAGATTTTTATCTCTTTCACTTTTTTAATATAGTTTTACAACGGCACCCCAACTTTCTGGGGCACGGACAATACTCGACAACAACGATATGTGCAAGCGCTCTGTAGCCCTGCCCCACAACTTCATAGAATCGCCCCATGATGGATAACACTCTGCAACCTCACCTCCACAGTGGCATAGACCCACTTTCATGTCTAACATGCTGTAGCCCCATCCCATTGCGTCATAGCCCCACCATGTCAGACAAGGAGTGGAGGTAGAGGGGAAAGGAGAGAAAAAAGGAAAACACAGACATAAAAGGAGAGAAAAGGGGAGGGGAGCTAGGAAAGGAGAGTGGAAAAGATACAGAGGAGGAAAGGAGAGAGAGAAGGAGAGCAAAGGCACAAAATGTAGAGAGGAACGGAGAGAGAGAAGGAGAGCAGAGACAGAAGGGGAGAGAGAAGAGACAGGAGAGAGGAAACGAGAGACAGAGAAGGAGAACAAAGACAGAAAGGTGAGAGAGAAGGGAGGGAGAAATGAGATAGAGAAGGACGGAAAGGGAGAGCACTTGAAAACTTGTGCAATATTTTCAACATGCTCTTTTAAATGTACCACTAATCTGTATGTCCACATCAGTAGTGGAGCTTGTGCTGGTATAGCAGGTGCAAAGCAAGGGGCCCACAACAGGGTATGGATTCTCTGCTACTTTATTAGAACAGTTAATTCCAAGCAATTGTTTGAATTTCAATCCCTCTCTGCAGGTAAAACAATCAGAATTAAAGCATGTGCCTCAGGTGTGCTGAAACAAAGAGAGACAGAATACAGGGAGAGATTTAAATCATCGACTGTTGGTGGCCCCACCACTGAAATAGAGGCACTGTTGTTTTCCACTGACAATGTTTACCATTACCATTACTAACATTTATGCAGCACAGCCGGCTTCTATACACCAGTGTTATATCAGCAATATGATAGAAAGGACTCTCAAAAGTTCAGCCTAAAAACAGATCGATTTTCTTAACAAAAGAGCTGTCAGCTAATATGACAATATGTATCTGTTTGTTTTATTACTGGTGCTGTATGTCTCCTTCAATTACATTATATAAAATCCATGCACAATCTAGGCTACTTTCCTTTCATTATAGGACTACTTTGATTTAATTGAAGTGTCATTGTATGCAGTCTTAAATTAGGACATGCTGAAAATGAATGAATTAAGGGGTGGAGTAGGTTAGCGCGATCAGTGGTGCATGTGGTGCAATGCACCAGGGCCCTCCTTTGGAGGAGCCAAGTGGGGTGCAATTGTTTTTTGCATTTATTTTTTCTCTAGTGTAAGGGCTCCCCACCTTTGTCCAACCCAACAAGTCCCCCTAGGGCCTCCTTGTCCGCACACCCCCCGACTAAAAGTTGGTCTGTGCCTGTTTAAAGAAGAATATTTTTACTGAAGCTCCAAGTGGTGGCAGTGTGGAGCAGTTCAGCACATTGGGGATGTGTATCAGGGAAGAGGTGAGAGAGCACAAGGGCTGAATGACAGCAAAGTACATGGAAGATGGGTTCTGTGAGGAGGGAGCAACGTATATAGGGATGAGAGGAATGTGAGGTGGTTACAGAGGGGTTGGGTGCTGCTTGGGGATGGATGCTGAGAAGGGATGGCTTCTGACAAAGACTGGGTGCTATGTAGGGATTGTTGTTATTAGGCTCAGAAATAGTTTAGATCAATATCACCCAATAGGTCATGAGGTTCTTTGGAAAATCCCTGTTAGCAACAATGAACTGAGCACAGCTTATAACCATCGGTACCCAGGAAGCAGTTCAGCAGTATACTCTCAGTGAATTAGCAGCAAAGCATCAGACAAGTAGCCTGATTCAATTTGAAGGTCACATCTTGCGGTATCTAGGCCGTATGTCTGCAGGCCTGCTGCAGGCTTGCTGTCTGCTACAAATCCAGTGCTATTCAATTGAACAAGCCCGCAAGTTACGTCCCAAAGCCTCAAGCTCGTAAACCTCTCCTGCGGCCGCAAACTGTTAATGAGTAAGAGTAGCAGAGTTATCAGAGCAGTATATTGTGGTTTTGTTTTTTTATATTCCTCTATTTACGATTTTAAACTTAATCTTTGATTACAAATATTTACAGATTACACATAATACCAATACACATAAATTAAATTACACAAATAGATACACATAGAGCTAGGTCACTCCATACACACACCCTCAATACCATACCCCACACCACATCCCCCAACAATTAATAAATACACATAAAACAAATTTAAAAAAAAAATGTCATATATATACAGAAACACTTATTTTTATTTATTGTTATATTCTTTTTTTATTTAAATAGAGGGAGGAGAGAGGAGGGGAGAGGAGTGGAGAGGAGGGGAGGAAGAGATGAGGCGAGGAGGAGAGAGAGGAGAGAGAGGTGGCCCTGGGGAGTGGCGAAGGAGAGGAGGAGGTGGAGGAGTTGGAGGAGGAGGTGAAGGAGGTGGAGAGTTTAGGAGAGGAGAGTGGCAGAGGAGTGGAGGTGGTGGAGAGTGGATGAGAGTTTAGGAGAGGAAGTTAGTGGAGTGGAGGAGGTGGGTGGTGGCAGGGTGCCCCAAGAAATTGGCACATCCAGTGCAGGGACCGTGGGGGAGGGGCATAATCAAGACGGTAGTTCGGGGGATGGGACAGACCTCAGGGACAGTTCAGGGAGCTAAGGATCCCCGTCCACAGTCGGGAGGGCAAGAGGCTAGGGGCAAGCACAGGGCCCTGAACTACACGCACCAGGAGAATGTGGTCATCCTTGGTGCCATCCGTTGACGCCTCATTATCCTTGCAGGGGAGGGAAGTTAGGCCTGGCCCTAGGGCCCAGGTATGGAAGGAGATAGTGACCGCAGGAACAGCAGTGGGTACAGAGGAAAGAGATGTGAGGTCTATGAAGCACCACTTTGACGACATCAGCGCCAAGGTGAGGAGGATGATGGCCACGGAGGACCATGCCAGCTGCATCACCAAGTGGTGGCCCACGAGTGACTATGCATTATAATAAGTGGTAGAAGGTGGCCAAGGATCTTCTCAGCCAGGTGCCCACTGCTGGAGCTTCAGGCCTAGTGGCCCAGCAGGATCCAGCCTCCATGTCAGGTGAATATCACATACAACAACAGGAACGAGCCCCTGCCCAGCAGGGGGGAGGAAAGAAGTGGAGCTGGTAGCCCTAATTCGGAGGAGGACATCATCTGGGCAGTAGGGTCACCAGCAGGACCATTGGCTGCACTGGTGGCATTTGACCCCACTTTCCCCCTCCTCCAGAGACTCGGCATATCACAAGGCCCTCCTACTGGGGCTAGACCCCATCTCCTCCTCCCCTAACCAGTGCTGCAGACGGGCCACCACCACCAGGCCCAGCAACAACACCAACACCCGCATGGAGCAAGGCTTTCAGCCAGGCCCAGACCCTCCCCACTTGGCCACCAACACCACCACAATCTTCTCACCCAGCAAAGGCCCATGGACCTCCATCCCCATCATTACCAGGCTGCACAGGCAGAGATGCTGGTCATCATGCGGCAGCAGATGGAGTGTCTTCGAGGGATCCAGGCCAGCATCTCTGCCAATCATGAGGAGGTCATGCACAGCCTGGCCAGGTGAAATAGGGAGGAGAGGAGGCACCATATTATCACGGAATCGTACCATGCTGGGCTCCTGAGTATGGGGGAGGACCAGAGCACATTCCAATACCTAACTACAGATGCCTTGCCCAGTGCTCTGGTCCCCAGCCCCACCTCCTCCACCCCGGAGACCCGCAGCCCGACCGCACCTCTCCTCCCCCCATGCCTCCGCGAAGGCCATCGCCACCAGCAACACGACTACTTTTGCAGCTGCCTCTTGGGGGGATGGCTCCCCCTGCCCCCCTTCACCACCACCAAGGAGATGGTGGCCACACAGGGGGGATTGGGGCCCTGAAGCTAGGCGGAGGAGGATGTAGGGGCTTCCCTTATGTTTTGTGCCTTCTCAACAGCACTCCTCACTGACAATCTATTGGTTCAAATGTTAACGTAATTTTTCCTGGCTACAGAGTTTTGGATCTTGGCTTATGTGATGGTGATATTTTGTATGCAGGTGGCTACCCCCATCACATGGTCCATGATCCTCTTCTATGTAGACACGTAGGGTTCGGTGTAACATTTCACCAGCTGATGGTCAGTTACTATGCAATAGATTAATACATATAATAACAACAATAATAATAATAATATCATACAATATCATATTATAATATATATCATATAGCATAATAAAAGTTTAATACACATGCAAAGTTCAATTTGTAATACTGTGGAGTATCAACATCCCCCGGAAGGCCTGATAAAAATATGACAGGTGACAATTTGAACTGATTGATAGCAAAACACTTAATGAGATGTCAACAAATGATAATGGGTATACATCTTGGCACATGGCCACCAGCAATGGAGTGGGATTTCCCAGGATGGGCATAGCAGAGATTATCCCTGATAGATGTGAGTTGGCTGTTGCTCCACGTACCTCTATGAGTACCAGATAGGACACGCAAGGGAGTTAAATACCTATTTGTAGCCCTATAAATGCAAATAAAAAATCAATACTTCACTTTAAAAGATGAGGAAAACAATGAAAGACATTAGAATTAATTGCACAACAGTTTTTTTATGTTTCATTTCCGTGTTATATCAATCTTGGTA
The DNA here is from genome assembly GCA_027410445.1 of Discoglossus pictus. Taxonomy (NCBI): domain Eukaryota; kingdom Metazoa; phylum Chordata; class Amphibia; order Anura; family Alytidae; genus Discoglossus; species Discoglossus pictus. Next base: position 202,424,387 of record CM050166.1, read on the forward strand.
ATCAAGGAGTTAATACATATCAGGCCACCCACATGGACTAGAACAGTATCGTCATTCATTGTAATTATTTTGTACATTACCGGAATTTGATTTCTAAATGCGAATTGATTGGCGTTTAACCTCCATGTTTTACTAACGTCATGATGACGGTCTCATTTACGATCGGCTGTTTCTCAATTGCTTAATTGATAATAATCATGCTCTTTAATGCTACTTACGGGTGCATGGTTTACGGTTTAGACTTTCGACCAGGTAGCTGAGGGCTTGATCAATTGAATCGCTCTGTAACTGTTGAAAATTTCAAGCTCACAGACTTATGGCCGTAATGAAGGCAACTGCAGACTTACAATTGAATAGGGGCCATAGTGTTTTAATTCTAGGTTGTACTTATGCAGTAATACTGTACTGGAATTTCTATTGTGTTCTAGTTGAATTTCTAACACTGTTCCCTATACTATCATATCTATACCACCACCTTAATGTTGCTCACGTTACCCTGACATTTTCCATACCCCAATACTACTATAGTCACAGTTATAAGAAAACATTACTCTGCATATAGTAATTATCATATAATTAGTCTACCTATAGTGCCTTGCAAAAGTATTCACCCCCCTTTATTTTTTACCTATTTTGTTACATTACAGCCTTAAGTTCAATGTTTTGTTAATCTGAATCTTATATGATGGATCAGTACACAATAGTCTAAGTTGGTGAAGTGAAATGAGAAAAATATATATATAAAACTATTTTTTAGAAATAGAAAACAGAAAATTGTCATGTGCGTATGTATTCACCCCCTTTGTTATGAAGCCCATAAAAAGCTCTGGTGCAACCAATTACCTTCAGAAATAACATAATTAGTGAAATGATCTCTACCTGTGTGCAATCTAAGTGTCACATGATTTGTCATTACATATACACACTATTTTTGAAAGGCCCCAGAGGCAGCAACACCGAAGCAAGAGGCACCACTAACCAAACACTGCCATGAAGACCAAGTAACTCTCCAAACAAGTAAGGGACCATGTTTTTGAGAAGTACAAGTCAGGGTTAGGTTTTAAAAAATATCCCAATCTTTGATGATCCCCAGGAGCACCATCAAATCTATCATAACCAAATGGAAAGAACATGGCACAACAGCAAACCTGCCAAGAGACGGACGCCCACCAAAACTCATGAACCGGGCAAGGAGGGCATTAATCAGAGAGGCAGCTCAGAGACCTAAGGTAACCCTGGAGGAGCTGCAGAGTTCCACAGCAGAGACTGGAATATCTGTACATAGGACGACAATAAGCCGTACGCTCCATAGAGTTGGGCTTATCCAAAGTTGCTTGGAGCTGTGATTGCCGCAAAGGTGGCTCTACAAAGTATTGACTTTAGGGGTGTGAATAGTTATGCACATTGACTTTTTCTGTTATTTTGCCCTACTTGTTGTTTCCTTCACAATAAAAAAAAAAAAAAAAACATCTTCAAAGTTGTGGGCATGTTCTGTAAATTAAATGATGCAAATCCTGAAAGAATCCATGTTAATTCCAGGTTGTGAGGCAACAAAACACGAAAAATGCCAAGGGGGGTGAATATTTTTGCAAGGCACTGTATACCCCACTTTGCCCAACCCTTGTAACTGTCACTAGCCGTAGCCTAAATCTATATTTTAACCATGTTTACAAATTATTATTTTTAAGTAATATTATGAAAAATATATATTTAAAATGTAAAATATGGTATTACTTGTGCTAAGAGGTCCCCGGTTCAGGAGATTGCATCTTCAAAAAGGATATTGGTAAATTAGAAAGAAACCAACGAGTGGCAACTAAAATAGTTCATGGTATGAAAAGCAAAACATATAAGGAAAGAATAAAGGGACTTTAAAAACATTTTCCTTTGTTGCTTCTGAAATAGGATATCTGATAATATGCCAATGTGTGCTTTCCTTTTACAAATAATTCTCTCAAAGCGGAAAAAAAACGAAATAAAATGTTAGATCTGGGGGCTTGCCCTTGTCAGTCAATGAGTATTTATGTAGCTGTATGAGTCATTCTGTGCACTTCTTGTTAGTTTCAATGGAGTTTATTTTATATTTTTCTTGCAAAATACAACTGTGCTAAAAGTATTTTTACAAACATGAAAACAAGAATTGTGTTCCATGTCCCTTTAAGAACCTTAATATGGATAGCGTTAATGGAGAGAGATAATATGAATGAAACATCTAAATATATAAAATATGTTATTAATTAATTTACTCTATTATTATTCATAATATTAATTATGATTGTGGCAAAAACCAACCATCCAGATTTATTACAAAGACAATGTGGGATGTTATGTGTTTAAACTCTATATTACATTTTAGTTGTAGCCAGTTCATAAGGAGTTAACTGCATTTGGAATGTCATGATGTCATCTGTAACTGTCATGCTGTGAGTCAGTTATTAAAGTTTGCTCTGATGGTTGATACATAAAAAATCATGTATATCCGTAATTTTAGAGAAAGATAGAGATAAAAGCATTTATTATTTTGCCAAGCCTGCTTTTTGCCTCCTGTGTTCCTGAGATCCTGAACTGATGTCCTGGCCTGAACAAGTCAGAAATGCTGAGACCATAAGAACCCAGACCATTCAGGGGTGCCCCTATACTAGTAAGCAGAAGGGTTAAGGGGAAAACATGTCCCCCTCACTCCTGGGGTCATAACAATCACATATTATAATTGTCAAACTGCGAGTTGTCATCACGCTTGCGAGGTGAGCAGTTGAGTCATTGAAACACGCTGGAGCTCGGAGAACCTAGGGGATGAGCGCCAAAGGCGCTTTTGCAAGCTTCGTGAAGCGAGGTGAGCTGTTAAGGCATTGAAATACACAGGACTTTGGGCAAAATGAGCACCAAAGGCACTCCTGCAAGCCTCGCAAAGCAAGGAGAGCAGTTGAGGCATTGAAACACTCGGGACTAAGCCTGCAAGCAGTTAAGAAACGCTGGACTTACTTAGGCAGCAAGCAGTTGAGGAACGCTGGACTTAGGAAAAAAATTCCGTCCTTTGAATCTCCGGGACAAAAGAAAAGACCTTGCAAAAATACGACTTTAACGGCCAAACCTCGGAAATCAAAAAACGCGAAAAACAAGACAAAAAAATAAAATAAAAACACACTTACACACAGTACAGGGCGAACGCCCGGACGTCTGGGAGTGAAGTTGCACACGAATTTAAGACGTATTTGCAGAGTTTCGGCACTCGAAAATTGGCTAAGCGAGTGAATAAAATGGCGGCCCGAAAAAAATGAAAACGAGTCTAAAGGAGACCGAAGCGCGCAAATCACCGCCAGACACATACGAGTTAGCCAGGAACAACCTCGCAATCTTGGGGGCAAAAAAAATCGACCTTGCAAAAATACTAATTTAACGGCTGATCCGCGGAAATCGAAAAACAAGAAATAAAAATAAAATAAAATAAAAACACACTCATAAACAGCATGGGGGGAACGTCAGGACGCCTGGGAGTGATGTTGCACCCAAATTTAAGCTGAAATTGCAGAGTTTCGGCACTCGAAAATCGGCTAAGCGAGCAAAAAAATTACGGACGAAAACGAGGCTAAAGGAGAATGAGGCGCACAAATCACGAGTACGAGTTAGCCAGGAACATAGGAGATACAAAATATACCATTACAATGGATGGAAAATGCTTGCGAGCGAAGTAACACATAGAAAAAAGCTGCCATTTTACAACACTAACTTGCAAATAATAATATTACAATTCTAAAATGGCGTTTTACCCGGCTAATCAAATGGTTTGGTCTTGCGCACGCAGCCTATTTACCCTGCACACTTGGCACATTGCTGACACTTTCAGGTGACCAACAGTCCAACTGTACATTTTCAGATGCAGGAAAATCCAAAGATTAGATTGGTAGCTCTTCAGGATATTGATTGCTGCATATAAAATATAAATAGGTACAGTATATTAATTTATTAATTCATATTAATTATTTTACACTGTACTTATATATCTGTCTTCGCAATGAGCGCCAAAGGAAACTTGAAGTACACGAGGGGAGAGGCTCGCAATGAGCGCCAAAGGTCCTCAGAGGAGCAAAAGCCTTACTTTGTGTGGCAAACAGCATTGCCATTGCTTCAAATTTTATTTCCGTCATTTTTGATGGGCAAGTCGCTAGTGATTATAATAATAATAATAATTATTCTATGTCTTCCTCTGAGATTCTAAGTGTAAAGATAAGATCCATACTCTTGTTTTCTACAATAACAATTCATTATATAACTCATTATAAACATAAATATGATAATAGAAAAAACACATCTCTTAAATTAGCAGAAAGATATACTATAGACTACAATAGGTAATGTATTGTAGTGCTTTGTCTATGTGTGTAATAGTCCTTTAAGAAGAGTAGTTTCCCAAGAAGAGAGTCCAGCACAAAGAGAAAGATGCCTGAATTAAAGTGCTCCGCCTCCTTTCACCTTACTGGTCCTTTAGGGTCACGTGTCTTTGAACAAAGGGGTATTCTGGCACATGTCTCACTACATAATCCATTTTGTTTCTGCCATGTGCAGACAGCAACCCCATACTCTCCTGTGTTTCCTCAAGACCCATACATGACCAGAGAGTTCACCATTATGTGGTCACACCTGGAACCACACCTATGTAAATAAGGCCTAACATATTTAAGGCCCTTCAGCTTTATTAAAGCTTGTAATTCTGTTATATTACTATCAATAATTCTGATGCCAAGAAGATATTACAAAATCATTTAACAAAATTCAAGTGTCTTCCAGAAAAAAAGGTCTGCAAGAACAAGAGCTCATGATTTGAAGTTGGAAGGAGGACAATTTAGGGATAATATGTAAAAGTACTACTTTACAGAAAGAATAGTATATAAGTAAAAAAATCCTTCTAGTAGTGGCTCGGACAAACACAGTAAAGTTATTCAAACATACCTGGGTTTAGGCCATATGGAAGACTAATTATGTCAAGCTGGGACGACTAGATGAGCCTTTTGATTATGGACTACTTTCATATCTATGTTTCAGTGTTTCATTTACAATGTCTGCTTCTGCTGTGTTTTCTTATTAGGTTTATTTCACTTGAAGGTACCAGAGTCTTCTTTGGTTGGGTCTCCAATAGGAAGAATACGTGCTGTTGATCCAGATTTTGGGAAAAATGCAGCGATCGAGTACACTATAGTCCCTGGTGATGGAGGAAATCTTTTTGACATTATAACTGATAATGATACGCAGGAAGGGATTATTATCCTGAAAAAGGTAATTAAAATACACTCCGAAAATTATAGTTTTATATAAACCTCAGAGCTATAGCATTTCTAAAAAGAGCTTTATTAATTGGTTTGCATGCTTAGGGCCTCATTCAAATGTGATTTGGCTAATTGAATAGGGCTCTATATAAGCAAAGAGCATTTTTTTTTTACAGAAGTTTTTAGTTTGTGAAGAACTTGCTTTTGGGTAGAAGTTCACTAACTAAAAAATTCTGTTAAAAAAAATATGCTCTGTGCTTATATAGAGCCCTTTTCAATTGGCCAAATCGCAAATTGAATGAGGCCCGATGACATTTTGAAACTGGCAACATGTTTTATGCTGTTAAATAAACTAGAACTGGCTGCATTCTCCTTTCATACCACTAGATGACACTGTTGGATAAGTATCTGCTTTTAAATCCTTTTATAGACTTTACATCAGATCTGGAGAGATGCTTTCACATTCAACATTTTTTTATCTGACAGAACAATGCACAAAATACATAGAGATTTGAGAAGGAAAATAATGCTTTGAAATACTGTATGTAGAGCATGTGTGGTGTAATCACAAGTATCTCTCCCTAACACAGGGATGAAGCATCTTCATTTTAATGGTGATGGGAAAAAAAAGAGACTTTATCTCAGTCAAATGTAATATATATACTTTTTATCTTTCAGCCACTCGACTTTGAGACAAAAAAAGCATATACATTTAAGGTGGAAGCCTCCAATGTTCACCTGGATCATCGATTTAACTCTGTGGGACCATTTAAAGACACGGCTACTGTGAAAATAAATGTGTTAGATGTGGAGGAACCCCCAGTATTTAGCAAACCTGTTTATACAATGGAAGTTTATGAGGACACTCCTATTGGCACCATTATAGGAGCTGTAACAGCACAAGATCTTGATATCGGAACCAGTCCCATCCGGTACGTAAATATATTTATCTAATGCAGTCTAAGTAGGTCACTATTGGTTAAAACGTTTGTAAATATAAACATGAATATTTTAAAGATTATACGTGGAGTGACAGATGTCTTAATGTAGACATACTGCCAGATTAGTTTGATATCTAAGTAAATTGAGTCCTGTGGTTCTTTGTGTAGTAATACTATGACCAAGTTTAAGTCATACCAAACTCGTCATAATGTAAAATGTGTCTTTTTTCAAATATGCTTTATTTGAATAATGGCAGGGTATATAGGTTATTAGGCAAAACTTGATTAACTATTTTGTTGTTGTGCAGTCATTTAGTTGTGTCCAACTCTCCCTGACCCTATGGTTTGTATCACGCCAGGCACATATTGTGTCTGGTTGTGCTCATCCATAAGGTGGACCACAATTTGTCCGAACTCTCAGCTATGACTTGTCCATCTTGGGTCACCCTACATGGTATAGCTCACAGCTTCACTGAAGTACACACGGCCCTTCACCACGAAAAGGTACCAATCTAGAAGGGGTGATTAACTATATCCTACATTAAATTAAAATTAAATCTATCAGACATATCAAAGCAATGCCCAAATGTCTTAATGTATGAGAAAGAGATATTCTGTATTGGCTTTCAAATGATATGTCCAATGAAAGGTACATTTTATATGTCCTGGAGAGCTGCTGATCTTCATTGAACTTCCCAAACATTTATTCAGTGTGGCAGAGCTTAAAGCAGGGGTGTCCAAGTTCGGTCCTGTTGGGCCACACACAGGCCTGGATTTGAGGATATCCCTGCTGCACCCAGGTGAAACTATCGCTTTTTCAGTCATGCTGATCGACTCACCTGTGCAAAGAAAGGAAATCCTCAAATCCAGGCCTGTGTGTGGCCCACCAGGACCGAACATGGACACCCCTGGCTTATTGCCACAACCACTGTCAGTTTGACAAAACTCATGCTTCCAAAAATGCATTATTGGATTTGTTTCACCCCTGCCTAATGCACACTGAGCCCTTTAAAGATGTTTAGGTTAAACCAATGGTTCCCAAAGGGTGCACCGCAACACCCTGGGGCACCGTGTCCTGCCTGCAGGGGTGCCGCAAACACTCCCCAGCCCTGTAAAAAGATGGCTGCCGTGTGCCTCACAAAGAGGACGTGCAGACATTTCTATATTATGCTTTGCAGTTAGACTTTTAGAGTAGACGTAGAGCAGCCCATTTTCAAGTCTCCTGCATTTTCAAGTCTCCTGCTTAAAAGCTTAAAATTGATTAAAAAAAACTGTACCAGACGGGACAGACTAGCAAGCTGCATGAGGGGAAAGACTCCTGGAAGTAGCCTGGACTCCTATTAGGCGTTTGTGCAACCCTAAGACTACAGTGACAGGATTTGAAAGCATCATGGAACCAGGGGATATTATGGACACTAATTGTAGGAGTAGTTTGCCTTTAAAAGATTGTGGTGCCAGAGCTGGGTATTGAGTTTCCCATCACACAACATCAGTACTTCAGACCCAGTGCATCTTCTTCCAGTCCCCCCCAAAAAGAAAGGTTCACTAAGATATTGATCGGATAATATTTACACAAACTGCCAAAAATGCTTATTATCTAATCTATTATTATAGATCTAAAACAAATCCATAATAATACCTGTGGGTCACTGCACCACTCTGTATTAAATCTTGGAATTATGATGCAAAACTTTGTGGATTATGAAAGTCCTATCCGCACAATTTATATAAGGCTCCTGTTCTTTAGTTAAATTACAGTTTATAAAGGAGACTCCATAAAATAATACTGTGACGCAATGTCCATACTGCCATCTATTGGACATTCTGAAGATACAGAAGACACCAAGGGGGAGGTGGAAGCTTAAGGCAGTAACTGGCTAACCATGAGAAGTCTATAACCCAGGTCTGAGAATATGCTTCATGGAGCCCTGATACTGACACTGGCCTGGAGAGAGACTTTTTGCCTACTGCCATGAAGACAATAATTGTAAATTCAATCAAGAAAACTAAAGAAACTTCAGTGTGAGTATAATTCTAGTTGAATTTATTAATAAGAACATCATATATACTATAAAACAAATCTGACACTGAAAGCAGTGAGGATACAGTCCCTGAAAGTGTGATATTGCAAGGAAGAGAGAAAGGGAAGTGTTATTGTGTATATTAATTGCTGTGTCCTTATTTTTTGAAGATCGAACCCTCCGCATGGGGTTGTGATCAAAATAGACAAGCTTTTATTGAACTTTAAGAAGCACAGTAGGACAGAAAATGATTTGGATCACCACAAACTAATGGCTGGTGTGTGAAGAAGCGGAAATATGACAACACTTATATTGATTTTGGCTTTACATCAACATATGTCAAAGGGGAAGAGAGACCACAGTGTGTAGTGTGTTTGAAGATTTTGGCTCCAAAGTGCATGCTTCCAAGTATGCCTGAATGACATTTAGAAAACAAACATTCAAACATGGTAGGTAAATCTTGTGATTTCTTTACTAGAAGGTTAAAAGACTTAAAAGGACAACACTGTGCTTTTTCTCGGCATCTGTCAATACCAAACAATGCTCTGCTAGCCTCATACAAGGTTGCATATAGAGTTGCAAAGTGGTTGGCGAATCTGCAGGGAAACTGCATTCAAATGTGTCTTTGTCTAACAATACTATCAGTCTCAGAATTCAGCGCATGGCAGAGGATCTCAATGATCAATTATTTGAAAAACTGAAAGGAAAGAAAGTTGGCTTGCAGCTGGATGAGGCCATGCACAAGGCCAATGAAAGCAAGGTTTTTGAAAAAAATTGTGTGATGACATGGGAGCTGAACATACATCTTTATTGTACTACTGCCACTCATGATGGCTGTTTTGTGGCAATGTACTCTCCTGTGCGTTTAAATTAAGTCTACATTTTTCTTCTAGAAAACACGAGTATGCCAACACTTTGAGGAAACAGATTTTTTGGTGAAACTAGCAAACTTGTGTGATATTTTTGAAAAGTTAAATGTGTTGAATCTCTCCCTGCAGGGAGACAACATGAACATTTTGAAATTGGCCGAGAAGATTTCACCTTATACAAAATAATTACAACTATGGAGAAGAAAAATGGCAAAGATTGTTTCCACTTGTTGCAGCACTTTGTGGTCTCCAATGAAGTTGATTTCTCTCGCAATATAAAATTTGTTTCACCTATCACAGATTATCAAGTGGTTTGAAAAATGCTTTCAAGAAGATGATAGTGACAAATTCCCATGGATTCCGGAACCATTTAGAGCCAAAGTTGCATCTGAATTTACTTCTGCAGAAAAATAAAATATTATTCAGCTGTCTTGCGACAATGCGGTCAAAGTGAAATAAGGGTGGCTATATCCAGTTTAATTCTGAGATTTGAAAAGATGTGTAGGGAACAACAGGTTCATGAGTCTCACAAATTATTCCCATCAATATATTGTGATTTTTTGTGATATTTGTTGCACCATATGGTGCATCTCAGAGAATCAAAGTTTAAAAACTATTCCAACATTTGTAATAATTTCAGTTTAATTTTAATAACTAATCACACTATATATATATATATATATATAATATATATATTTATTTATATTTATATATAACTATGGATTGACTTGGGGAGTCTTGAAAAAAATTTTAAATATCAAATGTGCCTTGGGATGAAACAGTTTGGGAGACACTGAGTTAAACCATATGGTCACAGCTAACTATTACAGCGTATTTAGTTATATAAAAACTTTTTTGTCATGAAATAGATTGTGTAAAATGCATATAATTATCAATAGTTGCCAATATGTAAGAGAGGTATGAGCTAATCTCAACCTGTTGGAGAAGGGAATGATAGGCCTAAGAGATCTGCAGCTCATTCCAGTTTGTAATACACAAGGGTGACATCTAAGCCCACAACATTACCATGGTTGTAAGAGGAACATTAAACAATATCTGTTGTTTGCCAGTTAACTATAGAATTTTGGGGAAAACTATTGAAGAGCTGTGACAATTTGCTAGCTGTATTATTTTATACTCACATTTGGCATTGCTGTAAAGGTCATGGTCATTTTTTTAAATGTGGTCTTTTGAACAACTAAACATAACAATGGACAAAACGATTTTTTGAAAACAAAAATAAAACAGAATATAAAACAGCATTTACTCTTTGGAACTTTTATATGTAATTAGTCTATATTGAAGGCATAGGTGTAGGAACTGGGCGGGATGGGGGGACAAATCCCCTCCAGATTTTTCTAAGTTTGTATGTATGTGTAAATAAGCTATTTTATGGCCTGTGTATACAATTAGCTGTATCCCCCCCAGAATTATTCTGGCTCCTACACCCCTGATTGAAGGAGACCAGTTTGTGTTTTTTGCCAGCTCCTGCATTTTACTTTCCCAGGAGAGCATGCCCATGTAAACTATCAAGTTTCCCTTTTAGTCCTTCAGAGAAATTTTCTTAAAAAATATGTATATGCTCATGGCTTAGATAACTACTTATGTTGTAAGATACACACTTTAGAAATATGTGACATTTTTTTGTGAAGATATAATGGTCATTTAGGATATTATAAATAACCCAATTAAGAAACACCTGATTGATAGCACCAATGTAATTTGATTGGTTTCTCTATATGTCAGTGGCAAAATGGCAAATTCAGTGCTAGACAGAAATCACTATGGCCCTCATTCAATTCCGATTTTTCCAATTGAATAGGGGTCTAATTAAGCACATAACATATATTTTTTAAAGAAGTGTTTAGTTAGCAAACATCTATCCAAAAGCAAGTTTTTCACTAACCAAAACCTTCTTTAAAAAATATATGTTATGTGCTTATTTAGACCCCTATTCAATTGGCCAAATTGCAATTGAATGAGGACCTATGTAGAGAATGAAGAAGCCAGAATTAAACACAAGTGGAGTTTTATCGTGAGACAAACCTAACTTTTTTTGTGAAGAATACTTAGGCTGGTGACTTTTCTAGCCCATGCTACTAAATCTAAATTTAAGGTATTCCTTCATTGGTGCAGAACTTATGGTTCCAACTATTGTGTTTAATTTCTTCAATTAAAGGAAAGCTGCAGTCCAAGAAAAAATACACTTGTCAAATTTGTACCGAACTAACAATTTTAGCAGTTGTGTAAGCCATGAACAAAAAAACATTTATTTGGAATTTTTTTGTAGAATCTGTTTATGAGTATAGGTGATGGGTGTGTGTGTTTATAGTTATCAGTGGAGGGAAGGCTGTGGAAGGAATGTAGACATGTATAGCTTTTGCTTGGTTACAGGATAAGATTGAGATTGAAACTACACCCCTCTCTCCTCACTGTCTCAGAAACATGACATTGCATCATTTAATGCAGCCATAGCTCTCTAGAAATGTGAACTCTGCTCTTACACAACTTCCCTCAAAGTATCACAAATCTATTCACAGTTGTGCAGAGCTATCAAATTCTATTTTTTTTCTAATTAAAAACTAGAAATATTACTTTTTTATTCTTAATAATAATCTTCGTCAAACGTTTCTAAACATATATTTTTTTCATTGTTCAGTGGCCCTTTAATCCAGTCAACTATGCAAGAACAAAGATATCATAGCACAGAATCTTATATACTGCAGGTGATCATTATTTATCCTATCCTACTTTGGGAAATTAAAGGCCAAGACATTTTTGACTGACAAGCATCAGTTTTGTTGCTTTATTTGCTTATCTTATATGCTTGAGCTATCTTTCTTTGCATGACTAATTGTTCTGCTGGGCAAATGCAATCTGATAACATATTTTTTTCTCCATATACCTCTGCAGATACTCAATCGATATAAAAAGTGACAGCGACAACTACTTTACAGTAGATGCAGTTGAAGGAACTGTTGCAACAAATGACCTATTGGACAGAGAAAGTACCGCACAATTCAATATATCTATAACTGCAAGTAAATATAGTAAGTATGGTTATTTGGGAAATTATGGAAATAGCACTTGCTTTTATAGGAAAAGAGACACCTAAACATTGTTTTGTTTTTTAAAATTATTAATCTTTATTTTTCACTGTCATATGTTATAACATTTTTTATACTAGTAAATTTAAACACACATGTCATAAACATATATCAAATGTCATAAACATATAATAAAATCTGAAAGTCTTTGTATTAAAATGTTTTGTAGTTGTTTTGTTTAAATGTGACCTTCCTCCAGCTTTTTCCTTTTTTTCTTTTCTCCGTTTGACTGTAGCTGTAGATTCAGTAAAACATATTAACTAAATGAACCTAAAACATATTAAACTGAACTAACCCTAACATTCAGGTGAGGGGGGGGGGGGGGAAACTTGAGTGAGTCATCGTTGATTTTGTTTCTTTCTTTTATCCCTAATGGGTTTGAACTCCATATTACAATTTTGTCAATAAGGTTGTCATTGAATCTGTACCTGTTCAGCTTCCACTTTCCACTCCGAGAGGTTATCAATTCAGCCAGTTTTAATATCATTTTTTAGTGTTTGTTTTGGGATTTTTGTAATTTTTATATGATTGTGATTGAGTATAGGGAGTTGATCCATACATCCCATATTTCTGTAAATATTGGATATGTATTGGATATGACATGAGTAATTTTTTCATTAATCATTATGAAATTTAGTTTATGTATGACTTCTTGGAGCTGAAGTTGTGGTATCTTCCATTTTTTTTGCATTGTGGCTTTTCGTGGTCATAAGCAGGAATTGTAGCCATTTATTATATCGCTTTTGTAGTAGAGGAGAATAGTTTCTCAATAAGCAAATGTCTCAAAGGGTGTATTATTGTCTTCAAAATGGTAGATGCCAATTCCATGACTTTGTTTAAAGGTTATTCAACTTATTTTTTATTGCAGCATAACATATGTTAGATGAAACAAGTGTTGCAAGCTGCAGCAAGACAGAGAAAATTTTATTTTCTATCACAGTTTAGAAGTGCATCTGCAGTAGGTATTTACTAAAAGATCCCAGTGACTTGCATGTGCTGAGATCCAGCATCTCAACTCATCATACAATTTAATAAAATCCTGTTTCCAAGTAACATCACAGCCTAATGCAGCACTTCCCAAGTCATCACAATTTGAGTGTTTAATTGGCATGTAGCTAAAATGTAGGTGTAAAATTTGGATCTACACTCCATGAGATGCTGCTATTCAGCAGCCTGGTCTTCAGCCCCCTGATATGAGTTAATCTCAAGCAGAAGTAACATTTAAATATGCCTCCCAGAGTTAATTTTAATTGTAAATATACTTGAGTGGTTTCATTAAAATATTATAAACGTAAAGTTTAACTGTATCGAATAGCAGCAGGGAAGGGGTTAAAATGATATTACAAATAAGTGGTGTTATTTTGGTTCACTTCAGGATCACCCAGTCCTCTCTGAAAGGTTATTTGTATAAACGCTGGTTTCTTTGAAAACTGCCATAATCCATAACCTATGCCCTTATAGTCTTTCTTCTGGACCTGCAAATAGGCCAATACGAAAGCATCTGCGGATGTGTCTGGAGTTTGCTGCAAAGAAAAATTCAGCATAGGAACCTGGATCATTATAACTATGAACCAAAGCAAACTGGATGTGGTCAAACATGAGATGATAAGGTTAAACATTGATATCCTGGAAAATGTGAACTCAAATAAACTGGAATGGGATATTTCATATCAGACAGCCTCCAGATCTTCTAGTGTGGTCAAGAATCCTGCAGGAGAAATGGAGTAGCCCTCATAATCAATCAAAGGGAGACCAAACTGAGGATCTCAGGGGAACCTTTCATACCAAAGTGGGTGTGATAAAATACAAAAATGGTACCAACTTAACAGAATCAGAAAAAAGAGATGGAAGGAATACATTGGAGATCTTTACAGAAAAGAGATTAACAGCATGGATAACCTCAACAGTTTATCCAATGAACTGGAGCCAGAGATCTTGGAGAGTGAAGTGAGATGGGTCCTAGGATGCCTTGCTGATAAAACGGTTGGAGGGAATGATGTTATCACAGCCAACAGTGCTGTACTTATCAAACAATTGCACGGGTTCTGCAGAGAACCAAGAGATCAAATTGCAAATGTCCTCTGGATAACAAAGAAAGCAAGTGAGTTCCAAAAAAACATTTACTTCTGCTTCATAGATTGCTCTAAAGCCTTTTACTAGGAGGATCACAACAAAATGTGGCACATTTTTCAAGAGAAGAAGAGGAATCTGTATGCGGATCAAGAAGCCATGGTCAGAAATGAACATGGAACAACAGAACGATTGAAGATCAGGAAAGGATTGTGACAAGGTTGTATATTGTCACCTTATTTATTCAACTTATACTTGGAATACATCATGCATAATACCAGGCTGGATGAATCCAAAGCAGGTATCAATATTGCTGGGAGAAATATCAACAACCTTATCACCTTCAGCCCTAATTTTCACAATGTATTGTACTTCACCTTTCTATACCTCACTTTAGACTGTAAGTTTGTGAGTTTTCAGTCTTGTTGGGTGGTTTAGAGAAAGCACTTTGTATGCATGACTGTAAACTCTACAACAGCGCCCTCCATTGTTTTGTAATGTATTAAGTTGATTTTTGACTTTTATCTATCCTGTTTAGTGCTACAGAATATTTTGGCGTGTTACAAGTAAAGGCTAATAATAATGATAACAACAACCTCCCGTTTGCTCGGGGGTTAAGCTATGGCAAATCTGGACAAGCTATTATATAAATATTACACTATTAACAGAGGTCCACGTAGTTAAAACTATGGCATTCCCAATAATAACATACAGATGTGAGAGCTGGACCATAAAGAAGGCTGTGTCTGTAGAACTGATGCCTTGAATTGTGATCTTGGAGAAAACTGCTTAGAGTTCCTTGGACTGCAAGATGGTCCAATAACTCACTGCAGAAAATAAACCAAAGTGTTCACTGGAAGGTATGAACACGATGCTAAAGCTCAAATATTTTGGCCATATCATGAGAAGACAGGATTCCCTAGAGAAGACTCTGATGCTGGGAAAGGTTGAAGGCTCAAGAAGAAGGGGACAGCAGTGGTGGAGATGGATAGATTGGGTCATTGAAGTAACAAACATGAGCTAAGACAGGCAGTGGCTGAGAGATGTCCCTGGCGTGCTCTGGTCCATAATGTCACAGAGAGTTAGACCCAACTGAATGACTAAACAACAACCAAACTAATTTCACATTGTCCAGCACAATATATCACATATGTACATTGTATGAATAATGCACAATCCAATTTTGAAAAGCCCCATATTTGTATCCTGCATATCCATACATTTGTGGGAAATAGTCACCAAGCTGACTTAATTTGACTGATGCAGACATGTTTATTTTAAGATGATCTCCATGTATAAATAATAAATAGAACTGATGGTAAATAATTTCATAAACCTAAGAAAAACATTTTAATGCATTGGTGACCTGAGTGTAAATACCTTGACAGCTGTATTTGGTGTATTATGACCTATTTATGTAATTTCTGGTGGCCAAAAGAATGGGAGAAGCCCCACACTGTACAAGGAAGTAGTCAGAATAGTACACTTGTAGGTACATTTGCATGTCTAAATCCATCAAATGTGTTTCTGGCTCAAAATCCAAAGAAATACAATATTTGTGCGGTTTCAAACTGGATAGGAAGATGTACCGTATATACTCGAGTATAAGCCAACTCGAGTATAAGCCGAAGCACCTAATTTTACCACAAAAAACTGTGAAAACTTATTGACTTGAGTATAAGCCGAGGGTGCAAAAGAGGGTCCTTCCCTCCTGATCATTCTCCTCCTCCCCCCATTATCATCCTCCTTCATCCCCCCTTATCACCCTCCTCCTTCCCCCTTTATCATCCTCCTTCTCCCCCTTATCATCCTCATCCTTCTCCCCTTTATCATCCTCCTCCTCCCCCCTTATCATCCTCATCCTTCCCCCCTTATCATCCTCCTCCTCCCCTCTTTTCATCATCCTCCTTCCCCCTTATTATTCTCCTCCTCCTCCCCTTATCATCATCCTCCTACTTCCCCCCCTTATCATCATCTTCTTTCCCCCATAACACCTCCTTATTGCACCCTCTCCAATCCCTATCCCCCTCTCTCCTTACTTGCTACTATGCTCCGATGAGCTGATGCTGATCCTGACACCGCAGCACGTCTTCTGTACCGGCATAAGGAGGGGATGAATGAGGAGAAGGAGGAGGATGATGATAAAGAGGGGGGGAAGGAGGAGAAGTTGGAGGATGATGATGATAAGAGGAGGAGGATGATGAAAAGGGGGGGAAGGAGGAATATACTTGAGTATAAGCCGGGGGGGGTTTCAGCATTAAAAAAATTGCTGAACAACTCTGCTTATACTCGAGTATATACAGTAATTAGGTTTACAATAGATTTACTCTCTTTATGCCATATGTCGCTTTATAGAATATTCTTCTTTTGGGAGAGCATCATTGTGCCTGTATCCAGTGTAACAATATTGGTTATAGTATATTGAGCATGATAACATAAACATACTGTATCTGTTTGGTTTCCTGACTTTTATGTGTTGTGCCTAGAAATAGATTTCTAATAATTATTTTTGTTGCCTTTCTGAGAACCTTCTTTGATTGAAGTACTTTGTGGTCAATTGTTATGCTTAGTTTTTTTTTATATTTCAAAAAGGACATCTTTATATTGATATTTACTCAGCTAGCCTTAAAATTAATATTGTTACTGTATTTGTAGCATCACGTTCAGTATCTGTAATTTCCATATTAACTGCTATAACATTCACGTATTATTCATATATAAGACGGCCATAGGGCAAGAAATCACACACATATATCTTTCCTAGAATAATTGCTAAAAAAACAAAATAGGAAAATAGTCATAAAAACTGGGAAACAAACCAACAGAATAATAAGCACAGGAGTTGTGAGCATACCCAATGTTTTGTTTTTACTTTCTAAAAACATTTTATTATTATAGTTCTTCAAAAGAGCATGCTGTAAATAAAACACAATAATTACATTTTCTCTATCAGTAAATAAAAATGGAAATGCATTTGTTATGCTGCTTAGACAATTATATTATAAAACTGAGATGACACTTGTGCTAACCCATCATTATGCTTAGTACTTCCACCAACACTGACTGAATATTTGCTTGATTAGAGCTCTCCCTTTGTCATTATATTATATATTCATAAGTTACTTGCATGGTGCTTTAGGGAAAGCATTATGCACACTAGATTCTAAGCTCAAAGACAGGGCCCTCCATTATTTGCAATGTGTCAACATTGTTTCTGCCTTGTACTTAAACCATGTATAGTGTTACTGATTATGTTGGAGCATTACAAATAAATAATAATAATAATGATAAAAATAAAAAAAGTTTAAAATTTTTTAATTAAGCTTATTTTATGACATAAAAATCATTCTATCATCAAAAATGGAGCTGACAGTTTGTTAGTTTGTTAGTATGTGGATGTGAGTCTTTCATGGTAATGAGCAATAACTAAAAAAATTAAAATAAAGTTAATATTTCTGGTAGATATTGGTGTATATTCTAGAGACATTTACAACAGAACAAAATTTAGAAAATAGCATACTTGTGTAAAAATATACTTTTTGGCAGAGAATGAGCTAACTTATTTTCATACTCTGGAAACTATCCAGCTTTTATTACTAACAGTCATCTCTTAGAGAGAACGTTTCATACACAATTATACTATTCTGGTTATTTCATTAGCATGTACTGTGTAGCAGTAGATGGATAAACAGGTTCCAGTAACAGCAAACTGAGCCACCATTTTCACACAATTCCTTTCTTTTCACCATGTACTGCTGCAAGGCATTAATAATTGACATTATGTGTTATTTCATCATTTTCATTTAGAAAACTGTCGTTTCCAGTGAACTTTCGAGCTTGTTTTACAGTGAATGCAACATTTAAGTGGGACTTGACACAAATGTTACTAGACAAAAGAATGTAATCCTAGAAAATTCCGCTAGAAGGCAAATCTAAAGCATCTATTCTAACTAAATATTAATGTAATGTTTTGCCTCTGGATGATGATATTATTGTATGTGTCAGATGTTTTACCATTTCTTTGCCAAGTGTTTTACTGACATAGTTTTTATGCACATGCTCGACAGTCATAGCCTAAAATTATTTTAGTAAAACATAAAATATTCATGGCCATGACAGATGTGAACTATTCTCTGTGCAACATTAACTGCCTATGGAGGTGTTGTTTTGTCTGAAGTATATCTGAGTTGATTAAACAAAATCTTACAAGTTTCACATGATGTATAAATTGTAATTTCTTAGGAATTCTTATTTAAATTTAAAGAGAAACAAAAATCTGAAGACCTGCTTACTTTTGAGTAGCTGGTTACCTGTCTCTCTAACTATATTATTGATATACAGATATTGAGTTTTAGTCATCTTTAGCACATCACCACAACAAATACCTGGCACCAATTCCAGTGCTATAGCAAACAATAGCATACAATAGTAAAGTGTTGAAGACCTCAGTAAATGATGTGCCATTTGGTGCATTGCAAGCAAGAATAATCAGCCTCTCCATCTGCCCAAATGTTATACAAATTATATTTCTATTTTTAATAAGTAATGATAAGTATGAACAATTTTCAATGTATAGCATTTACAACTTAAACTGAAAATTTGCAAA
This sequence comes from Discoglossus pictus, assembly GCA_027410445.1. Taxonomy (NCBI): domain Eukaryota; kingdom Metazoa; phylum Chordata; class Amphibia; order Anura; family Alytidae; genus Discoglossus; species Discoglossus pictus. The sequence goes on from CM050166.1 coordinate 202,443,262, forward strand.
GATGGAGCTGCTCCCATCTTCTTCCAAAAGACAAAGAGCAAAAAGTAGCAAATGTTTAAGTTCAAACCAAAGAATTGCAGCAACACCCATTGCATGAGAAACTAGAGTGGGCCATCAACTTGGTAACACAGAGCTAATAAAATATGAAGAAGAACTGGATTGTGGCCTGACACTAAAATATAATGTTGACGCCACAATCAAATCTTCATTTTCTGTCAGAAGATCAATATAAAGGTAAAAGAGAGTATCCTCTCAGAAGTCGTTTAGATCATGGTTTTATATTAGCATGACTGGACTACTGAAATTGCCTTTTGAACTACCAAAGAGCTAAATTAACTTAATTTGACACAGAATGCTGTTGTAAGGTTATTATTAAAACAACAGTGCCCCTGGCACATCACACTTATCAATTAAACTCAACATGATATACTACATACATTTTTGAGACCTGACCTGCTGTCAAAAAGATCTGTACATAGTAAAAGTTCTAGCAATAGGTCTCCTCCTTCCAATTAATCAATTGAGATCTACAGATGGAAATCTCTTTACCGTCCCAAGAATATCTTAATTAACATCAGGGTACCAAATATTCATGTTCATATGATGTGTATTTATATATTGTAGAACTCTTTGACACGCTCAAACAGGCATGCTTCCTCCTTGTACATTTTTAAAAGAAGATTGAAGATATATCTTTATACCCAGGCTTTTGAAAACTTGGACCAGAACTCTTACACCTGTCTGAATATCTATAATTATAACTCTTATTTCCCTTCTTAGCACAATTAAAATTTGAATACGTTTTCTCATCCTATCTCGACTTGACTACTGTAGCTCACTCCTTCCTGGACTCCGTATCACCTGTCTGTCTTGACTCCAATCCATAATGAACACCTCTTCTAGACTCATCAACCATACTCAACCCTCATGAAAATCATGGCCCTAACATATAAACCTCTTAACAACAGAGCAGACCTTATATCTCTGCCCTTGTCTGGAAATATTCTCCCATACCCCTCTCCGCTCTACTAATGACATTCTACTTTCCAGGGGTGTCGGAGCCAGAATAATTCTTGAGGGGGGGGGGAATACAGCTCATTGTATAAACAGGCTGTAAAATAGCTTATATATACATACATGCAAACAGACAAACCTGCCCTACTCCCACCACCCCAGTTCCTACACCCATGCTTCCTTTCACCTATCTTGTAAAGCACTCAAGTGGCATTTTGTAGGGGTTAGATTTAAGTTTGTGATGAGTTGGCTCGGTGGAGATTTACGAGTGAAGTTTACTCAGTTCAGTTCTTACAGGAGCCATGATTTTAAGGGAGTTAGTTAGTGCATTTGATTTACATGTGTTGAAGGCTATGAAAGTTAAATTGTTTTTTTTTAGCATAAAAGCCTGAGTAGACATTTTAACCAGACAATAGTGAGAGCCCTTCAGAAAGTCATTTTCTTCCAGAAAGGTCTTGTGTTGTCTTAAATGAGATGGGTTGTGCTTGAGAAGGTACGGTTCAGAAATGTTTGTGTTTATAGTAATGTATTATTAAGTAAAGAAAAGGCATTGGCTATGTAGAAATACATAAGCAGCATGTGAAATAAATCATTTTAACTTTTAATTCTTCTTGTGATATTCATGAGTATTTATAAATAAGTCTTTGTGTATGGTTGCAGTACATTTTAATTCGGACTTTGAAATTAATGCTTATAAGAAGTACATATTGCATTATTGATGGGTGCTGGTTATTTAAGAAAGATTGTAAGATTGTGCTCCCAAAGTAATGGGGGTGTCATTAGCATTTTATCACTGTACAGTTTATGTACAGAAACGTACTACTAGATAGTGCTGTATGTATGCTGCGCTGAACCATCTCCATATTTATAACTCACATTTACCTGTGTTGGTTCTCTTTAAATATTGTTTACCACAAAATTGATTCAAAATTGAGACATATTGTTACATTGATGAATGGTTTGTCCCCAAAATGTTGTATGCTGTTCAATATGGGTGTTTCTGCTTTGAAATAAACTTTTGATATAACATTGATTAATAATGACAAATTAACACTCATGCTTTACGCTTCAAAATATAGTCAGCCTACTAAAAGTTTGATCACATGCTAAGCTAAATGTATACTATATTATATATATTTTCACAAATATATATGACAATATAGCACTTAAGAGATGAAAAAAATTAAAAATACCATAGGAAGATGGCATGACTTGACATTGAGGGTTGAGGATGTAAAGGATAATGTGTTAATTGGGAAAATGTACTAATTAACAAAAAAAGACGATAAGTGGAACAGCATTCTAGTGGAATGGTGGACACAAACACAGAATATTATTTCAAGCGAAAGCTAATTTTGAGGATTTATAAGGCTAAGCTTTTTGGTTATTGGATAGACTAGATGGGCCTTGTGGTTCATATGGATCACCCAGGGTACCTCCAATTTTAACTGACTTTTACCACAACAGAGAAGAATTTTGCAACAGCATATCAGTATGACTCCAAATTGTAGAAGAGGCCAATTCCCCAGGACTAATTTAGTAGTTGGAATTATACTGGTTTATGTGAATGTGCGAGTTGCCATTTTTGTTGAATATGTATAGGAATAATATATCTTTAATATAGCCTTTTTAATCATAGTATCCTTTTCTTTTTTATAGATAACCCACAATTGGCAAGCTTAGTCAGCATCATCATAAACATATTGGATGTCAATGAATTTGCACCAGAAGTCTTTGTACCATATGACATATCAGTATGTGAAAATGCCAAAGCAGGACAGGTATGGTATTAACCTTTTTCCATTAAGATTTTGTTAAACAAATTAAATCATTGTTAAATGTTGAGAATAGTTCTTAAATTCAGAAGTTATTGAAAATATAATGTCTTGTTTCTCTTTCATGGACAATATCAATAATCATGATGTAATTTTTACAGTTGTTCAGTGGCAGAGCTCTTGCTAGTGCAGCAGGTGCAAAACACTAGGGCCCAGTTCAGATTTGGGGACCACTGCTATCAGCAACAGCACTTAGCAAAGGGGAACTCTTAATTAATTAGCAAATAATTATTTTATAGAAAGGTAACCTGACCACCCTGGGAAAATAAAATCACTTGCATATATTTTGGCTTTTATTTAGCCCCCAGGGTCAGCTACCTTGCTTTTTGCACTGGGGCCCTCTAATCTCATCCACTGCAATTGTTACAAAAATAAAGTATTTGGTGGCATTGTGAATAGGTGGAAAAAAAAATTAAACATTGTAATCAAATAAAATAATAATATATATAAGATAAAAAATATATATATATATTTGTGTACTACAAATAGAAAAGCATATGAACCATAGTAAAAGGCACCAGAGACTGCTAATGTACCAGGACCTAAGCATATTTATTATTTTCTTATATACCAGTCATATTATGATATTATTTAGATATTCATAATTATTATTTTGTTCACTTTTTTGTAATAGATTATATAAGTGCACATAATAAAACTGCACCCCAACCTTTTAGACAAGGACATACATAGATAATAAAAAGGCCAAGTACTATACTTCTGTTTTACTATTTAAATTGTTAAAGGATTTGAAAGATCTATGGAAGTAGGTAAGGGGCATACGGTATGGATATAGTCTGGTGATAGAGGTAAAATGTTAAAATTAGGTAATTTATTTTGAATTGTCTTAATCTACTGTGATAAATGATTGTATTCAATGCTTAAAGGACCACTGTTGTCAAATGTTTTTCTATTTGCTCCTTTGATTAACAAAACTTGATAAAGGACAAAATGTTAGCAATTTAAAAAAAAGCACATCCTTTACAATGTTTCACCTTTTAAGCAATTATGCATTACTGCAGACTTCCATTTATGTTACTGCCTTTTGAGACAAGAGCTGCTTGTTAACTAATGAGCATTCCATTAGAGAGAATGACTGCACTGGCAATTGTTACTGCTGCATTTCCATTGTGCAGGTACACATTATCTCACCACATCTAAGGAAGTAGATCAATAGAAACTAAAACAGCAGCACATAAAATCAATACATTAATTTTATTTTAAATTATAAATTATCAAGTAAAGTTCTTCAAAATGAGCTACTAAAATGTACATCACAGTGGTACTTTAACCATTCAGTAGTGACTTATTTTGGAGCCTGCTTTTGTTTGATAAGCACACAATCTAGAAAAAGAAAAAGTAAAACATTTGAATGAAATTTAAAATCTGTCAACACTGCATATGGCTATTTATGTAAATACCAACTGCGAAATATGTTAGTGCTCATGTATCTGGAAAAATATGTCACATTATATATGTCACAAAATATACTTAATTATAAATAAACTTTAATTGTAAAACATCTACAGCCTTATTAAATTGCGATTCGGTAAATTTAAAAGGGCTCAATTTAAGCACACAGCTTATTTTATTTACAGAAGTTTTTAGTTAGTGAAGACCTTGCTTTTGGATAGAAGTTCACTAACTAAATACTTCTGTAAACAAATATGCTTTGTGCTTAAATAAATAAGGCTGCAAATGTCCTAGGGATTCAAGATTGAGGTTTTACCAGCACAGTGTTATCTAAGAACACCTGTAAGTAATCACATATAATAGTTGTGAAACTGCAAGTTGTCATCAGTTGGCCTCAAAGTGCAACAACAACTACCCCTGCCATGCCCCACTGATGTTCGCGATGAGCGCCATAGGCGCTCATCGCACCACATCAGCTCCGCGGCCCTCCCTGCTCCATACTCCCTGATCCGGTGGCGCTCGTGCACAAGCGGGTGGGACGTGCGCACAGGACGACAGCATTAAGGTGAGGGAGGAGTGGGGAAGAGACACGAGAGAAAGGAGTGGGAGAGAGACACGGGAGGGAGAGGAGTGGGAGAGAGACATGAGAGGAAGGGGAAGAGAGACACGGGGGAAGAGAGACACAGGGGGGAAGAGAGACACAGATGAGGGGGAAGAGAGACAGGAGGGAGAGAAGGGGAGGGAAGAGAGACACAGGGGGAAGAGAGACACAGGGGAAGAGGGACACTGAGGAGGAGAGACACAGGGGAAGAGAGACATAGTGGAAGGGAGAGGATGTGGGAGAGAGAAACAGGGGAGGGGGAAAAGACACAGGGGAGGGAGGGGAGGAGGCGAAGAGAGACACAGGGGAGGGGGAAGAGACACAGAGGAGGGGGAAGAGACACAGGAGGAAGAGGAGGAGGGGAAGAGAGACGCAGGGGAGGGAGAGGAGGGGGGAAGAGAGACACAGCGGAGGGGGGAGAGATACACAGTTAGGGAGAGGAGGGGAGGAAAAGACACAGGGGAGGGAGAGGAATAGACACAGGGAGGGACAGGAGGGGAGAAGAGATACAGTGGAGGGGGCGGGAGGAAGAGACGAGGAGAGGGGGAAGAGACGCAGGGGTGGGAGAGTGGGGAAAAGAGACACAGGGGAGGGAGACAGGGGTGAAGAGACAGAGGGGGGAGAGACACAGGGGAGGGAGAGGGGGAAGAGACACAGGGGAGGTAGAAGGGGTAAGAGACACAGGGGAGGGGGAAGAGACACAGGGGAGGAAGAGGAGGAGGTGAAGAGAGACACAGGGGAGGGAGAGGGGGGAAGAGACACAGGGGATGGAGAGGGGGAAAGACACACAGGGAAGGGAGAGTAAGTAAAGGGGGGGTTTAGAATGGGCACAGAAGGCGCTCATTGCGAGGCCCGTGATAAGTGCTGAAGGTGCTCATCGCAAGGCTAGTATGAAGAGGCTTGCAATGAGCGTCTCCCATCAAGTAGAGGGTGGGAGAGGTAGAGGGGTGGAGAGGCTCGCAATGAGCACCGAAGGCACTCATTGCGAGGCCCTGATGAGCGCCAAAGACAAACACAGGCTTCAAATTTTATTGCCGTCATTTTTGACGGGCAAGTCGCTAGTGTTTTATATTAACCATTCAAATATCACCAAAGTAGTTAAATGCAAGGACAGCATCTGAGCTGGGCTGTTTAACTAATATCAGAGACATATATTCAGCAATGATTGCTATGCCTGACAAACCACACAAATGCCATATTAAGTGACTGAGAAGAGACTGACAAAGGAATGGAAATTTCTTGGTTTGATTACATTAAGGTGTTATGGTTGGTCAGTGGGAGTTTCACAGTGGCAGACTTTATGGCCTTATGCTTATCTCAAGTATGCTTGAATCTCTTTACTAATTTGTCCCTACCACTTCCTCTTAATTTTTCACATATTTACCACTCTTTCTGGAAAGTAGTACTTTTGCATATAACACTTGTTATGACCGTACATAAGGATAGCTACCCACTGGTTTGACCAAGGTCATTCCTTACAGGTTTTGACTTAAACCATGCATCATTTATTCACTTTACTTTTGAACTGTTTGTTAGAATCCTTTTGGAGATAAGGCCACAAGGATTGTACACAGTATTTTAGGGGAGATTTGACTAGTGATCTTCAGAGTGGCTTTAGTACCTCTAATTTTCTCTGGTTAATTCTTCTTCCAACCCATCTATCTAATTGTTTGTCTTGAACTTTCCTGCATTATTTGTCTATGATTATTTTACCAAATATATAAGCACCTCAAAGCACTTTTAATTCCACATTGGACGTGCACCTCTTGGAACGTCTAAGGTTTGTTTCATCTGCAAAGACGTAATCCTGCCTTTGAAGCCCTGAGGCTCACAATGACGATTCAAGTCAAATAAATTTGTTACCTTTTAGAGCAAGAACCACCTTACCAGCAAAAGCTGATGTAGTTTAGAAAAGCATGCTTAGGGAATATGATGAGGAACCTTGCTGATGTTTTGTTACATGACAGCGCCACAAACAGTACAATGTTAGCAGTGAGATAAGGGGATAAGATGGTTAAGAGATCCTTTGGAAAATTCGTACTCACATCTATCTCAGTATCGTAAACAAGAAGGTATGTGGAAAATTATTTCTCACATCTATCTCAGTATAGTAAACAAGAAGGTATGTGGAAAATTATTTCTCACATCTATCTCAGTATAGTAAACAAGAAGGTATGTGGAAAATTATTTCTCACATCTATCTCAGTATAGTGAACAAGAAGGTATGTGGAAAATTATTTCTCACATCTATCTCAGTATAGTGAACAAGATGTTCAATATACAAAAAAATAAATATAAAATGACCTTGTAGCATATAAGGGTGAATTAATGGACATGTCTTGGATAATCTCTACATCTCTGTATTGTCATGTAGGGATTACTCCTTCAACAACCTCCAACACTTTACCCTTCTCTTCATATTAGAAGGACATTATGAAAATGTTTAGTTTTTTCGTGGGCAAACATTTTTAATATTTTTGATTGATCAAGAAATTTTAGATATTATTAATAGATTTAAAAATAACCATCTGGATATAATTGTATTGAAGATTTGGGAAATGTAAAAAAAAAAGTAGTGATTTTAACTAATAGATAACAGATTTCTTACCTGATATTAAAAAAGTTAAAGAAACTACATATGTATTGTAATGCAGATGCAAAATTATATTTGCAATATAGAGATATTTTTTTAACCTTATAAAATTAATGCAAGTTGTGTTATTAAACCAAAACAGGCAGAGATACATTCCTAAAGTCGTGTTGTATAACTATTTTAATTTGTTATTGAAATCTGCTTAAAACATTTGCATCTAGATTAAAGATAATCACCTATAAGGTAGATCCCTGCAAGGTATTCACTGTACCTTGCGGAAACATAACTCAAAATCTATTTATCATGGGAGATACCATTCTATGCAAATGATAAGAAATGTGTTTAGGCAGTTTTATCAGAAAAGTTGGAAAAAACTTTCTCTCTCGGGTTTTAATTTAAAGTTTATTAAAGTTTTAGAGAGAATGGAAATGCTAGAAAAAATGAGTAAGCAGATTTTAAAGTTGTATGAGGATTGTGTGAGCATAATGTCAGTTAATGGAATTTAACTGATCCTGTAGATATATTATTTAGGTAAAAGTTGTATGCTATCCATTATTTCATTTATTTGTACTACAAAACTACAAAACAATATTGTTCCATGTATTGGCATGGAGGTTTAATAATATAGTTATTATTGCCATTTCTCTTTATTTTTAAATTGCCAAAAAGAAAATTAGGCAGGGTAAATGGGTGACAGCAGCATAATTAGAAATAATTAAAATAAAAGCATTTCAGATCTTTGCTCAGGGTTCTTTACAACCTGTTGGAAAATAGATTGAAAGTGAGAAAGGAGGACAGGGGAACACGTATTGGATAGAGTTCTAGTCAGCTGGATCCACTAAAGTAACGAGTTATTGGAACCTTTGTCTTATATTCTTCTCTAAACAAAAGATGTTACTCTACCAAATAAAAAGATAGAAATACAAGAGCAATGGTTGATGATCTTAAAGCCAACAGTTTCCCAGGCTTTCGGCTTATTCTAAGTATTTAACAATTATAAATCTTTAATGAAAAAAAGTTTACAAAAATTAATATATTCAAATATTTGTTTTAGTAAAATAAAATCCAATATAAAACTTGAATACTGTTGGTTTGTTATAAATGCCAAAATACAAAAGTATCAATATAAGTACACATGTAACATATAAAAGCTGTCATGTCAAAATAAAAAACCTTCAGGCACGCATAAAGTTTTAAAATGTATCAAATATATATGCTTAGTTAAACTGATTGATAGTGCTTTTTAAGAATGCTGTGAAAGAAAAATAGCATCACAATGTATTTATTACAACCGATACTAAACACACAGTTCTTAAAACTCATAGCAACTGAAGAATTATGTATTCCTGAGTAGATAAAAAAATGAAGATCTTCGGTTTTTAGTACTGTTGTGTAAAAGACATTTTTTGTGTTTCACTGCTGGACTTGTTTGGCTAGGACATTTCCTGTATGGTCATTAAAAGGCCAGTTAATTCAGCACAATTTGGATGGCACCAGTGGAAAGATCTCATGAAGGCAGGTTGAAATACTTTTTTAAATTTTTTAAATCAGTGCTTTTTGACGAAGATATCCCATCTTACAAAAATATATAATTGTGTGTCTGTTTACATCTCAAAGACTGCCTCCTCTCTGCTTCACAGCACAGAGTGTTGTCCCTCCGCCTAGGTGACTTCCATTAAGCAGGATGGAGGGTGTGTGCGATGGGGGAAGTATCCGATTGGCTGATACTTCCCCCATAGACATATAGTGCAGCAGCCGGTGTGATAAAGCAATAGGATGTATCGCACACACCTTCATTTAGTCTAGTGGGAGGGAACGGGAGAACAGCCACGAAATGTAAACACCAATAAAAAAATAAAATAACTGTCACTCTTCTAATAATAATTTTTAATAACTTTAATAATAGGGAACAATCTATAGGAAAATATGTTTTATGGTTATACTAGTAACTTGCCCGTTATAAATGACTGTATTGTGACAAACCACCATTGAGCACCTGCCTTTGGCTTATCCCTCTGGTTGTCAATTATTTTGGGTCACCTCGCTCTGGCCTCAGACTTGCTAGTCTCCATTAACACCCAGTCCTCAGGTTTACAGGAATACAGGAACGCAATACTACCCCAGTGAACAGGAGCAGAGTTGCAGGCAGAGTCATTTCATAATAATATTCCCTTCAGATTAGAAATATTATATGCCATCAGAATAATCCACACACCGCAATTATGCATGTTTACTCACTGACTCATTTTTATTTTCTCACATCATATTTATACAGTTAAGTCACTCCAAGTCACAAGTCACACCCCTTAGCAACAGCCCTCTTATCCAATCTCCCCCTAGGTAAGTCACCCATCTGTCAATCATTTGCTGTCAGCCCTTCTCAATGACCCCTGCGGTGTTGGTGTCTTCTTGGCTGAACAGCTTAATGAGACCTTTTGTCGTGTCGGAGAATTCAAACATTACATTTGTCCCAGCATCATACCCCCCCTAGGGAAATCCTTCCTTTCTAACCTAGCAAGGAGCCTTTTGATGTCTGTTTGTACAGGCAATGAAACACTTCACACCTTAGTGTAGGAGCAGTCAGAAAGCCTGCACCACAAGGAGGCCAGCATTAAAAACACTTGCTTATAGCCAAAGTATCTATATGCCCACCTCCATTCCTCCTGGCTATTTTTTGTCCCTCAAAAAATGGTAACCCCCATAACTGGCCTCCCTTCATCTCAGAGCCCCCAGTAACAATTATATCACTCTCCCTGAGAAAAATGCTGTCTGTACATACCAAGCATTCCTTGGTACCCTCTTTACATTAATACATCATAACTCCTGTTGGTAAGGCCAAATACCCACACCGTTCTGTATAATACTCTCTTGGTGACCCCAACATTACTTATTAAGATGTACCTTACATTACACAGCAACACCATGTCATATTTCTTAACAAGTCCCATGTGCATTACAGTATTTAGTTAGGAGTTACATATATAACAGAATCCATCATTCAGGTACCCAGTTCCCTTTTACCCTCACAATAGTCCATAGTCCAGAAAGTTCAGTAGGGGGGCCTCCTGTGCATCACATATATCATAGAATGTTATCTTGATTTGTCTGCTCTCTCTCTCTCTCTCTGAGCTCTCTCTATCTCCTTGTGCGCTCTCTGTCTGTGCGCTGTCTCTCTCTGCTCTCTCTGTGTGCTCTCTCTGTGTGCTCTCTCTGGTGTGCTCTTTCTCTGTGTCGCTGTCTCTCTGTGTTGCTGTCTCTCTGTGTTGCTGTCTCTCTGTGTTGCTGTCTCTCTCTCTGTGTGCTCTCTCTTTATACTATCTCTCTCTGCTCTCTATGTGTTCGCTGTATGTGTGTGCTCTGTGTGTGTGTGTCTCTCTCTTTTTCTCTCTCTGTACTCTCTATCTCTCTGATTACCATCTCTCTCTGTGCTCTCTCTCTGTGCACTCCTTCTGTATGTGCTCTCTCTCTCTCTGTGTGCTCGCTGTCTGAGATCTCTCTTTCTGTGCATTTTCTCTATGTGTGCGCTGTATGTGGGCACTCTGTGTGTGTGTGTGTCTCTCTCTCTGTCCTGTCTCTCTCTATCTGTCCTGTGTGTGTGTCTCTCACTCATTCCTGTGTGTGTGTGTCTCTCTCTCCCTCCTCTGTCTCTCTCTATCTCCTTCTCTCTCAATCCTTCTCTCTCTGTGTCTTGTGTCTCTCTCCTGGCACTGTCTGTCTCCCGGTGCTCTCTCTCTGCACACACACTCTCTCTCTCTGCCCATTTCCTCTCTGTGTGCTCTCTCTTTCTCTCTGTGTGCTCTGTCTCTCTCTCTCTCTCTTTCTGTGTACTCTGTCTCTCTGTGTGCTCTCTCTGTGTGCACTCTCTGTTTTTGCTCTCTCTCTGTGCTCTTTGTGCACTCTCTTTGACTGTGTGTGCTCTCTGTATGTGTTCTCTGACACTCTCAACACTATCCTGTCTCTCTCTCTCTCTACCACTCTCTCTACCTCTCTCTCTCTACCTCTCTCTTTCTCGCTCTGTACTTTTCTCTGTGTCATGACATTTGGGGAGTATAGTATGTTGCTTTTATGTGCAATGTTTAAAGGATATTGTGTGTTTTACTGCTATTGTAATATTTAATCACCAGTAGCAAAAAAAAAAGGAGCCCATAGCATGTAACTGGTCTGAACTAGTTTCCATTACTGCCTTTTCTTTGTGCCAGAGCGCTGTTCATTTGCAGCTCAGATAACACAAACTGGATGCCCAGGAGAGGGCTGACCCTTCTGGGACATTGTGCTTGTCCCCACAGACACAGGACTATTTTCATTGGGCTATGCTAATTCAAGCACTACACCTATGCATGTCAGTGGTGCTTGTGCATTCAAAAGGAAATTCAAACTTGTTAACTCCCCAATTCATGTTAATGTTGCTTTTTCCTTTGTTTCTTGTTTCTTTTTCTGAAATGTTTTTTTTTTGGGAAGCCATTAAAGTTTTAGCCAGTTTGTCATTCTAACCATGATTATGATTTAATTCTAATCAAAGGGATGTAACATAGTTTATTATTTTTAATGTCAGTAACCTTAGGGCTGAGCTTGCAATCTGTGATTTCTAGAGTTTCCTTAAGTGGTGTTCTGCTGGGAGCTGCGAGATTGAATGCAAAGGGCTCGACCTAGAGGGAGAATAGTGGGTTGCATGGGGCCCCTCACCACTGGGCTGTCACACTCTGTACCTCTCACTCTCTCTCTGTCATCTTTCTCTGTACCTCTCTCTCTCTCTCTACCTATCTCTCTCTTTGTACCCCTCTCTCTCTCTGTACCTCTCTCTTTAACTGTCTATGTACCTCTCTCTATCTCTGTACCTCTTTGTCTCTCTCTGTACCTCTCTATCTCTGTATCTCTCTATCTTTTTCTCTCACTGTACCTCCCACTCTCTCTCTCTATACCTCTGCACTTCTCTGTCTCTCTCTATGTACCTCTCTCTGTACCTTTTTCTCTCTCTCTGTACCACTCTCTTTGATGTGTGTCTCTCTTCGCGCTGTCTCTCTCTATGCTGTGTCTCTCTGTGTGCTGTGTCTTTCTGTGCTGTCTCTGTCTCTGTGGTGCATAATGGTTGCTGTTATGCCAGCTTTCAGTTCCCATCCCTCAATGATGTCATGGCATCATCCCTCAGTAATATCATCGTTATGGACAACTGTTAATTATTATAGTAGTCTGTGGCAGAAAGGCTTTTGTTTATGTTTTAAATGTGCAAAAGTTGTTTAATTTTTTTTTAATTGTTCAAAATTTATTTTAGATATTGGCGTTTTTAATTATTATTTGTATAGCTCCTGAAGACCCACACACACACAAAACTACATAGATACTGAGAATTAGGCTGTAAATTATATTTTAACTTTATCAATTACTATACTCATTGCTTCTCATAGAGGGACATCGTGTAGTGAGTAAAAGCAAATGCTTAAGTATTGTAGGCTATGGGTTTGAATCATACTGCTTCCATTTTTTATATTAACATTTTGTTTACTTTAAATAGCTATTTTAAAAGCAACACCCATATATATATATATATATATATATATATATATATCATGCCAATGCTTTGTAGTTTAGAAAGATTTTAACAAAATAAAAACTGCTATACAACTGTGACAGGAATATAACCCATATCCACCACTAGACTAGCTCTACATTCTTTGCAGTTGATAAAAAAAGAACAATATATCTAATACATAATAATATTAAAGATGAAACATTGGCTTATTCAGCTTGCACAGCTGGTTATATTTAATGTCACTGGCCGGGGTAGCTTATTAAGTATTTTGTTGATACAGGAGAGGAAATAAAAAAACTAAAATCACTTCACAGCTCATTACTCAGTTTATATACAAGTAATTATATAGCAGTGTAGTGTAATGGGAATATAGAGGGCACGTGTATGTTACTACCTAGACCCATGAGGCCAAAGCATAGGGCACATTTTCAGGGGGCAGGAGGCTGCCTGAAGATGCAGTGCAGTACATTGAAATATATTTGTATATGTACACCATGTCTATATTCAATGATATTTCTGTTTTAAAAAACTTATAATTTGAGATATAGGAAGGGGAGAGGAGGAGCTGAAAGTGGGGAGCGCACACATCTGAATGGCCTAGGACAGCATAAAACATAAATTATAGAGATTCTCCAAGACTACTCCAACAGTTTCCTCTTTTAGCACCTCCAGCACATAAAATTGTCTTCCGTTTACAAAGCATTAAAATTCTATTTACTGTGGTGATTTGCTATAAATATTTTTGCAGAACATAAAAGAACCCTTTCATTACTTATATGGATAAAAAAAAGCTACATTTGTTCCCTGGTGTATTCAGTATCTTAATGTACATTTTAAGGTTTGCTGTAGTACTTATGGCACAGCTATATATTCAAAAAAGTGACATTATAAAGTACTGCTACAAATGTGCCTGAAATTGCCAACAGCTTACTCAAAGTGAAGCCTTTTGTAGCCTTCTTTTCTTTATCTGCAATAAAAGCATGCTGCATCCTAGGAAAAAGGTTTTCAGATCTTTTGAAGAAGCTTATGATAAGTACTGTTTACATGAAAAAAAGTAAAATATTCTGTATGTGGTTTCTTTCTGATTTCAGGTCATTCAGATTATTGGTGCCGCTGACAGAGATTTGTCACCCGCAGGGCAGAAATTTTCCTTCAGACTACCACCTGATGCTTTCACAAACCCTAATTTTACCATCCATGACTACAAAAGTAAGGCTGCTGATTACATAGATTTTGCGATACTGAAATAGTTTTATGCAATGATAGTTCACAGCACAAACCAATAACTTTGATATATGTTTTAGATTCTTCAAATATGAAATTCATTCCCTAGCTTTCTGCAACTAATCTGAAATAGAGTTCAAACCAAGCAGGGCATTATTATTTTTGCAAACACATGCATTAAAAACACAAACTTTAGGATCAAGTAAAAATAAATATACTTTGATGAATATGTAAATTTGCTACTAATTTTGATCCAGTTTGCCAATGTAAAATTGACATGATCTCCATAATGTAATTACTGTGCTATTGACTGGTATTCATTAGACACAGCTCATTTGGGCATCAAATCAGGCATCAAAGAAGGTAACATGGCAAGTGCTGCATTTATTGGATCATCATGAGCAAGAATATTTATATCCTAAGGATAGTGTAGCATTTCAATTGGACACAACACAATTCTTCAAAGCGTTTGATTGCAGTATTTTTCAGTTTTTTAACCATTTAGTATTTTGTCGCCTGCAAACCTGAAGTTTAAAGGACCACTAAAGTGTCATATTTCTTATATGAATAATCTGACATGATATTGGGAAAAATGTTTTTAGAAGGTTTAAAATTATTAGAGAATTTAATTTTAACTATTGTATTAGGGGGAATTTATTAATTTATTAACGCTTTAGTCATTGCCCGAGTTAACCCGTGAATCAGCTTCTGAGCTTATTGTGTGATTGCTGCGTCTCCTGTGTTACAGCTACCTCATTGCAGCAAGTTGTAGTGAACGGGGTATATTATGAGCGTATTAGGGGTATGTCACCTACATCTATCCTGAAAGACCAACTTCTCTTTACCTGCTTTCTGTCACCCGCAATGCTGATATTTATCACCTTTTGTTTCAACTCCACGTTAGCAATATATATTATAATAAAATAAAATAATATAACCAATATTCATCCATTAATATACAAAAGGGGTGGGCAAGTCTAGTCCTGGAGAGCCTTACACAAGCCTGGATTTGAGGATATCCTTTCTGTGCACAGGTGAGTCAATCAGGATGACTGAAGAAGCGATTGACTCACCTGTAGGCAGCAGGGATATCCTCAAATCCAGACCTGTGTGGGGCTCTCCAGGACTTGACCATCCCTGATATAGAACATACATTGCTAGATCTTATATATAGCAGTGTGTGGTTGTATATAAATAGGTAAACAAAAAATATACAAGTGTTATTCCTAGATGCTAATTATCAGCATCACAGGTAGCAAAAAGTTATGTTTTGCATTAGAAAAATATTAAAAGGACTCTGACATAAGAAAGCTGATTGAATTTTAACGTCCATTAACGACTGGCTATACTTTGTACTAGTAGTTTTTCTCTACTGTAAATAATTTCTAAAATATTTAATTTTGTGTTTCCTGTGCTGCTCAGTATGCTAATGTGTGTCTCAATATGCTATTGTGCTTGATAAGGATGTGAGAGGGGTCTAACTGCCAGATTACATTGCATGTCAATATTTTGCCCGCTGCACAGAAAAACAAGCAGACTGTAATCTTAATTTAGCCCATCACAGCAGCTGCTCATTTGCATATAAATATAGCAACAACAACATGAAAATTCCCAGGATTGATTCACTTTACAAAAAAATTGATAACACAACATAATTCCAGTTTTTCATGCTCTGAAGAAAAACCTAAAAAACACTTGATTTTCGGGTAATAGAATCCCTTTAAATAAAATCTGTTTATATGTAATTGAAACTAACAGTGCACCAAGCATATGAACATCTGTAGATTACATTGGCAGATAAATATTACTCAACATCTAAAGTGGATATAAAAAGTCTACACACCCCTGTTAAAATATCAGATTTCTGTGCTGTAAAAAAATGAGACAAAGATAAATCATTTCAGAACTTTTTCCACCTTTAATGTTTAATTGTAAACTGTACAACTCAATTGAAAAACAAACTGAAATCTTTTAGGTGGAGGGAAGAAAAAAAAAAGAAAAATAATGTGGTTGCATAAGTCTGCACACCCTCTTATAACTGGGGATGTAGCTGTGTTCAGAATTAAGCAATCACATTCCAAATTGTGTTAAATAGGAGTCAGCATACACCTGCCATCATTTAAAGTGCCTCTGATTAACCCCAAATAAAGTTCAACTGCTCCAGTTGTTCTTTCCTGAAATTTTCTTAGTCGCATCGCACAGCAAAAGCCATGGTCCACAGAGAACTTCCAAAGCATCAGAGGGATCTCATTGTTAAAAGGTATCAGTCAGGAGAAGGTTACAAAAGAATTTCCAAGGCATTAGATATACCATGGAACACAGTGAATACAGTCATCGTCAAGTGGAGAAAATATGGCACAACAGTGACATTGCCAAGAACTGGAGCTCCCTCTAAAATTGATGAAAAGACGAGAAGAAAACTGGTCTGGGAGGCTACCAAGAGGCCTACAGCAACATTAAAGGAGCTTCAGGAATATCTGGCAAGTACTGGCTGTGTGGTACATGTGACAAGAATCTCCCGTATTCTTCATATGTCTGGGCTATGGGGTAGAGTGGCAAGACGAAAGCCTTTTCTTACGAAGAAAAACATCCAAGCCAGGCTACATTTTGCAAAAACACATCTGAAGTCTCCCAAAAGCATGTGGGAAAAGGTGTTATAGTCTGATGAAACCAAGGTTGAACTTTTTGGCCATAATTCCCAAAGATATGTTTGGCGCAAAAACAACACTGCACATCACCAAAAGAACACCATACCCACAGTGAAGCATGGTGGTGGCAGCATGATGCTTTGGGGCTGTTTTTCTTCAGCTGGAACTGGGGCCTTAGTTAAGATAGAGGGAATTATGAACATTTCCAAATACCAGTCAATATTGGGACAAAACCTTCAGGCTTCTGCTAGAAAGCTGAACATGAGGAGGAACTTCATCTTTCAGCATGATAACGACCCAAAGCATACATCCAAATCAACAAAGGAATGGCTTCACCAGAAGAAGATTAAAGTTTTGGAATGGCCCAGCCAGAGCCCAGACCTGAATCCGATTGGAAATCTGTGGGGTGATCTGAAGAGGGCTGTGCACAGGAGATGCCCTCGCAATCTGACAGATTTGGAGTGTTTTTGAAAAGAAGAGTGGGCAAATCTTGCCAAGTCAAAATGTGCCATGCTGATAGACTCATACCCAAAAAGACTGAGTGCTGTAATAAAATCAAAAGGTGCTTCAACAAAGTATTAGTTTAAGGGTGTGCATACTTATGCAACCATATTAATTTTTTTTTCTTGGTAATGTCACTGTTGTGCCATATTTTCTCCACTTGACGATGACTGTCTTCACTGTGTTCCATGGTATATCTAATGCCTTGGAAATTCTTTTGTACCCTTCTCCTGACTGATACCTTTTAACAATGAGATCCCTCTGATGCTTTGGAAGTTCTCTCCACCTAAAAGTTTTCAGTTTGTTTTTCAATTGAGTTGTACAGTTTATAGGTCACATTAAAGGTGGAAAAAGTTCTGAAATGATTTATCTTTGTCTCATTTTTTTACAGCACAGAAACCTGACATTTTAACAGGGGTGTGTAGACTTTTTATATTCACTGTATATGACTGCTCGTTGGCTGAAAGGGGGAAGCCCTCAGATCAGTTAAGCATTTGTGCTTTGACAGCATAATTTGGCAAAAGAAAACACACAGGGGTACATCATCATAGGGTGTCAATGTCCCTTTAATTGCTCATTTACATATGTTCTCCTGCCTGCAGGCCACTAAATTTATGGTCTTTTTCTATTAGCAAGTACAAGCTAAATATTTATATTGGTCTCAAATTATGTTTGTGGATTGAATAATAATTAATGCCTATATATAGAACCAGTCTTCAGCGTTTTATTTGAAGTTGCAGTTCTTAGTACAATATATTTACAATATGATTGTTTTGCTTGATATGTTTTATAGTTCACAGTATTTCATGGGAGTTGAGAGTTTATGTCCATTTACAATTAATATCCATTTACCATCTTCTTGGCCTCACTCTCGTTGGTGTACCACAAGGTTCAATGCTAGGCCCTCTCCTATTCTCTATCAATAATTCCTCCCTTGGTGCCCTAATAAAATCATTTGGATTTCAGTATCATCTCTATGCAGATGATACTCAAATCTACCTCTCGGCAACTGAACTATCCCCCTCTCTTCTAGCTCAAGTTGCCAACTGCCTCTCTAGCATATTCTCCTGGATATCTGGCTGTCAACTCAAACTCAACATGTCAAAGACAGAGCTCCTAATCTTCCAACAGCTTCCAATCCTTACTGCTGACAATGCCACCATCCCTCCTACCTCCCAGGCCCGTTGTCTTGGGGTTCTTTCATTTCTCACATACAATCAATCACAAAATCTTGTCAGTTTCACCTAAAAAACGTCTCTAAATTCCATCACTACCTGACACAAGACACAGCTAAAATTCTCATCCTGTCTCTCATTGTATCTCGACTCGACTACTGCAACTCTTTCCTTGCTGGCCTCCCCATCACCCATCTCTCCCTACTCCAATCCATATTGAAGGATCCGCTAGACTCATCCTCCACACTCAACGCTCAGTGTGTGCAGCACCTCTCTGTCAGTCACTCCACTGGCTTCCTATGCCTCCAGAGTAAAATTTAAAATCATGGCCATAATTTATAAAGCTTTTAATAACAGTGCACCCCCTTATATCTCTGCTCTCATCTATAAATATTTTCCCAACCATCCTCTTCACTCTATTAATGACCTTCTTCCTCCATCCTGTCTTATTACCTCCTCTCACTCGCACCTCTAGGACTTTTCTTGTGTTGCCCCAAGTCTTTGTGACTCCTTGCCTCGCTCCACTAGAATATCATGTTTCCTCAAAACCTTCAAAACCTCACTAAAAACGTATCTGTTTAAAGAAGCTTATCACTTCCAGCCTTAATATGCACCATGCATGTATCTACCCTGTACCACACCCAAACCCTTTAGATGGTAAGTTTGCGTGTTTTCAATCTTTTGATGCCTTAGGGAAAGCACTATGTATGATTTTGCGCTTAACAGGGCCCTCCATTCTTTTGTAACGTGTTAAAAAATGCTTTGTTTTGTACTTAACCCCTGTTCAGAGCTACTGAATATGTTGGCATATTACAAATAAAGGACAATAAAAATAATAATAGTGGAGGGGAATTATTTGACTGTTTATTGCATTTTTGATAGAATAAAGTAGGATTATTGTGCTAGAAAAGTTACAGTGATTTGGAATCTTGACTTCCAACAAACATATCACATTGTTTCTGTATTATTCATTCAAAGGACCACTGGCGGAATCTACTAAGCATCTTAAGTGCATCTCACTTCATCTCTCGATTTATCATGTACTATTTGCTAATGGAATAAACAGTCCTTGTCACGTTATCTCAGCTCTTCTTACCTCATCTCAGGTGAGAAAGTGCTTAGTAAATTCCCCAAATGTATTTTTGGAAGAAATATCATGTGTTTTGGAAGATATAGCAAACTAATTGGCAGCTACAGTATGTAGACCACAACCATGAATATATATATTGAGCAAAATGTTAATTTCAGCAGATTCTACTTGTGTCTGATGACCTTCATATTGGATGCCTGGAGTTCTCAAACCTAACCCATACAATCCTATTATTCAGTTCCACTTCAAAGTAGCAGCCATTCAGCAAAACTGGTGGGAGATCTTAAATACATCCCAGTTTTCCCTAGGTAAATAATTCTGGTATCACACCTCCCAGTAGTAAGTGTACAGCCTGTATAACAGTGTAAATAACTCAACACATTTTTAGTTAGTTTTTAGTTAGTGAAAGACTTGCTTTTGGATAAATGTTTACTAACTAAAAACTGCTTTAAAAAAATATGTTATGTGCTTATTTAGAGCCCTATTCAATTGGCCAAATTGCAATTGAATGAGGGCCATAGCCATTATTGTTTAAAACGTTGGCAACAAAAGTGAGTACAACACTAAGTGGAAATGTCCAAATTGGGCCCAATTAGCCATTTCCCCTCCCCGGTGTCATGTGACTCATTAGTGTTACAAGGTCACAGGTGTGAATGGGGAACAGGTGTGTTAAATTTGGTGTTATCACTCTCACACTCTCTCATACTAATCACTGGAAGTTCAACATGTCACCTAATGGCAAAGAACTCTCTGAGGATCTGAAAAAAAGAATTGTTGCTCTTCATAAAGATGGCCTAGGCTATAAGAAGATTGCCAAGACCATGAAACTTAGCTGACAGGCTCCACTCAGAACAGGCCGCGCCATGGTCGACCAAAGAAGTTGAGTGCACATGCTCAGCGTCATATCCAGATGTTGTCTTTGGGAAATCGACATAGGAGTGCTGCCAGCATTGCTGCAGAGGTTGAAGGTGTGGGGGGTCAGCCTGTCAGTACTCAGACCATGAGCCGCACACTGCATCAAATTGGTCTGCATGGCTGTCGTCCCACAAGGAAGCCTCTTCCAAAGATGATGCACAAGAAAGCCCGCAAACAGTTTGCTGAAGACAAGCAGACAAAGGACATGGATTACTGGAACCATGTCCTGTGGTCCGATGAGCCCACATATTTGGTTTAAATGGTGTCAAGTGTGTGTGGTGGCAACCAGGTGAGGAGAACAAAGACAAGCGTGTCTTGCCTACAGTCAAGCATAGTGGTGGGAGTGTCATGGTCTGGGCCTGCATGAGTGCTGCCGGCACTGGGGAGCTACAGTTCATTGAGGGAACCATGAATGCCAACATGTACTATGACATCCTGAAGCAGAGCATGATCCCCTCCCTTCAGAGACTGGGCCGCAGGGCAGTATTCCAACATGATAACGACCCCAAACACACCTCCAAGATGACCATTGCCTTCCTAAAGAAGCTGGAGGTAAAGGTGATGGACTGGCCAAGCATGTCTCCAAACCTAAACCCTATTGAGCATCTGTGGAGCATCCTCAAATGGAAGGTCGGGGAGTGCAAGGTCTCTAACATCCATCAGCTCCGTGGTGTCAGCATGGAGGAGTGGAAGAGGACTCCAGTGGCAACATGTGAAGCTCTGGTGAACTCCATGCCCATGAGGGTTAAGGCAGTACTGGAAAATAATGGTAGCCACACAAAATATTGACACTTTGGGCCTAATTTGGACATTTCCACTTAGGGGGTTGTACTCACTCTTGTTGCCAACCGTTTAGACATTAATGGCTGTGTGTTGAGTTATTTGGAGGGGACAGCAAATGTCCTGTGGTCCGATGAGCCCACCTATTTGGTTCAAATGGTGTCAAGCGTGTGTGGTGGCAACCAGGTGAGGAGAACAAAGACAAGTGTGTCTTGCCTACAGTCAAGCATGGTGGTGGGAGTGTCATGGTCTGGGCCTGCATGAGTGCTGCCGGCACTGGGGAGCTACACTTCATTGAGGGAACCATGAATGCCAACATGTACTATGACATCCTGAAGCAGAGCATGATCCCCTCCCTTCAGAGACTGGGCCACAGGGCAGTATTCCAACATGATAACGACCCCAAACACACCTCCAAGATGACCATTGCCTTCCTAAAGAAGCTGGAGGTAAAGGTGATGGACTGGCCAAGCATGTCTCCAAACCTAAACCCTATTGAGCATCTGTGGAGCATCCTCAAATGGAAGGTGGGGGAGTGCAAGGTCTCTAACATCCATCAGCTCCGTGGTGTCAGCATGGAGGAGTGGAAGAGGACTCCAGTGGCAACATGTGAAGCTCTGGTGAACTCCATGCCCATGAGGGTTAAGGCAGTACTGGAAAATAATGGTAGCCACACAAAATATTGACACTTTGGGCCTAATTTGGACATTTCCACTTAGGGGGTTGTACTCACTTTTGTTGCCAACCGTTTAGATATTAATGGCTGTGTGTTGAGTTATTTGGAGGGGACAGCAAATGTCCTGTGGTCCGATGAGCCCACCTATTTGGTTCAAATGGTGTCAAGCGTGTGTGGTGGCAACCAGGTGAGGAGAACAAAGACAAGTGTGTCTTGCCTACAGTCAAGCATGGTGGTGGGAGTGTCATGGTCTGGGCCTGCATGAGTGCTGCCGGCACTGGGGAGCTACACTTCATTGAGGGAACCATGAATGCCAACATGTACTATGACATCCTGAAGCAGAGCATGATCCCCTCCCTTCAGAGACTGGGCCACAGGGCAGTATTCCAACATGATAACGACCCCAAACACACCTCCAAGATGACCATTGCCTTCCTAAAGAAGCTGGAGGTAAAGGTGATGGACTGGCCAAGCATGTCTCCAAACCTAAACCCTATTGAGCATCTGTGGAGCATCCTCAAATGGAAGGTGGGGGAGTGCAAGGTCTCTAACATCCATCAGCTCCGTGGTGTCAGCATGGAGGAGTGGAAGAGGACTCCAGTGGCAACATGTGAAGCTCTGGTGAACTCCATGCCCATGAGGGTTAAGGCAGTACTGGAAAATAATGGTAGCCACACAAAATATTGACACTTTGGGCCTAATTTGGACATTTCCACTTAGGGGGTTGTACTCACTTTTGTTGCCAACCGTTTAGATATTAATGGCTGTGTGTTGAGTTATTTGGAGGGGACAGCAAATTTACACTGTTATACAGACTGTACACTTACTACTTTACATTGTAGTAGAGTGTCATTTCTTCAGTGTTGTCACATGAAAAGATATAATAAAATATTTACAAAAATGTGAGGGTTGTACTCACTTTTGTGAGATACTGTATATATATTCTAAATAATTTATATTCTATGCTTCTCAGAATTCTCCAGTGGTCCTCTCCCAAACTCCAGGAGAAACATAGAAGCATAGAATATAAATTCTCCTGGAGTTTGGGCGAGAACCACTGGAGGAATCTGAGAAACTGGGACATGGCGATGGCTGTAAAACATGACTTTGTCCTTAAATGGACATTGAAAGCTTTTATTGCTTCTGATAGAGTATATTTGATCATGTACGTCGGGGTGTTTTCAATATGAGTTGATTTCCACTCGCTGGCTGAGACAAAGCTACTCAGGAGTCATGATACTGACAACTGATTCACTAGGACTCAACTCTGAACAGCTCAATGGCTAGGACGCTCTGCCTACAAAGTTGCCCTGGGGGTGTAGCTCACACAAGAGATTTCAAATGAATTTCCTCAATAAAATGATTTGATATGAGACCTTCCCAATCAGACAAACCTAAAACACACAATATCCCACAATATTCCATATACATTGTCATTACTGATTTTGTGGCCATGATGGGACCTCCCTGCACCTCACATGCACCACTATTATCTGGGACTCTTACACTTTCTGCCAGGTATGTTAGTGTGACAACAAATAGTTAACTCTGCAGGAATTTGAATCAG
The DNA here is from genome assembly GCA_027410445.1 of Discoglossus pictus. NCBI lineage: Eukaryota > Metazoa > Chordata > Amphibia > Anura > Alytidae > Discoglossus > Discoglossus pictus. The sequence goes on from CM050166.1 coordinate 202,466,821, forward strand.
TATATGGCAAACATATGTATGTTTGGACAGAGGGGGCGCTGGAGGGAGATCCGGGTAATACATTAAGCAGAAATTTGTGGTGCTAATGTGGAGTAATACATTAAGCAGAAACTTGTGGTGCTGATGTGGCATTCCTAGATGTTTCTCTACTCCCTAGTCTAGTATATTCATAAAGTAATACGCTTCACCTAGCATCAAAACACAGGTCTGGGATCTGAAGTTACCTGGCTAGATAACTCCAGCTCTAGTTTATCTCACGATGGGAGGGGGGTTGTGTCTGATGATCTTTCTTTTTATATATATATATATATATATATATATATCTCTGTAACAATAAAGAAGTGTTCAGTCTTCCATAGACTATATACTGGTGTGGTCTGATCTCTCTGCGGTCCCATGACTGATGTCCGGATCTAAAGAGCTGGTGTGCTAAGATGAGAACAAAGTCACAACCTATAAATGGTCCCTATAAGCTAAAGCAGGAAAAGTAGGGTGCATTGACCCCACAGTTTTTGGGTCATGACATACCTTTAAAAAGAAAAACATTTAAGATGCTAATAGAGACAGGGAGATTTTTCCTGAAAAGAGAGAGGGACAGTTGGGAAGTATGGGGTATGAACAAAATCAAATGTCAGCAATGGTGAAGCAAAACTGTATACTATAGTTCAAATTACAGACATTAAATATTATTTTTCTATCTTGCTAAATGTTTTTTGCCCATTATCTAGTGAAGTTATTCAAAAGAGTATACTATAAATATGACACTTAATTGATTGTTTAACCCAGCTTATTTTTCATATGTGTTTCTTATCACTGAGGCATATATTTTGCTGATTATTCTGTTCATCTAGTCCAGTAACAGAGTACTTATTTTTAATTTGGTATGTTTTTCTGTGTTTGTTATACATTATCTATTATTTGTTTCTTGATTTCTTTTACTACTCCATAAAGTAGTACATTTCTTGCTGATTTCCTTTGCTACAAATTATCAGACAAGTCACTATTATATGCGCTATATATTTATTAAATGTATTTTATGCACTACCTCCCAGGCTCAACTCAAAAGTCACCTCTTGATATATGCTGTAACTCACTTCCATTGAGATTTGTGAGTCCCAAGTACCCCATTTAACCCTTCTTAACTTGCCTATATTTGCCTATTCTGAATGTACCATACACATATATAGCATACGTTTATACATGCCTGTTTTATGTATAAGGTATACAAAAATGTGCACATATGATTAATGTCAAAGCTAAAATCAGTTGGGCAAGGCAGCTTCCACTTGAAAATATACTGTTCTAGACCTGAAATATATCACTCTGCAAAGTGTGTGTGTCACCTCCCTGTTTTCACATTTATAAATATATATATTCATTATCAGCATGTAAAACTTACTATGAAGCACCACTGGAAAACACTGAGGCCCTCATTCAATTGCAATTTGGCCAATTGAATAGGGGTCTAAATAAGCACATAACATATTTTTTTAAAGAAGTTTTTAGTTAGTAAACATCTATCCAAAAGCAAGGTTTTCACTAACTAAAAACTTATTTAAAAAAAATAGGCTATGTGCTTATTTAGAGCCTTATTCAATTGGCCAAATCGCAATTGAATGAGGCCCTATGTACATACTGAAATCTACCATTACAAGTTCTCATTAACATTGACAACCCCATGGTGGCTTCCTAGTCAGCGGTCATATCTTGCAATGTCTTTTCAGCAGGATACACTGCAAACGAAGTCAGTATGAGGTTCTCCACTTTAAGGAAAATAGGCAAGATGGTGTAAGCAGCATGTATTCAGTGCTTTATTGAGGGACAGATTCACTGTAATTGTTTCATCCTGTTGAATAAGCCCCTTCATGTGTATAACAAAAATAAACTATTTTTGTACAATCTGAATATTAATGGATATTGAAATATTTTGACACATGAATGACTCCATAAAAAAAATTCATTAGGCCTGCAAAGCATCACAGGGCAGCAAATTGGCCATATTATATGGCATAAAATTGCTTTTGCAGCCTTTCACACCACAACATGACCCCTGCTATAGTCATAATCTCCCCACCCTCTACTAATGTTTCCATTCCTCAGATATCTTTCACTGTCGACAATGCCATCATTAGCCCCGCCTCACAGGCCCGCTGTCTTGGGATTCTGTTGGACCCTGCCCTCTCCTTCATTCCTCATATACAATCTTTAACTAAATCTTGTCTCTTCCATCTGAAAAACATCTCCAAACTCTGTCACTCCCCGTCACCCGTCTGTCCCCACTCCAATCCATAATTATTGCCTCCACTAGATTCACCTATCAAACTCAACATTCAGTGTCTGCAGCTCCTCTCTGTCAGTCACTCCCCGACTTCCCATAACCTCAAGAACGAAATGTGAAATCATGACTCTAACTTACAATGTCCTCATCAACAATGCACCCCCTATCTGCTCTCATTTTTCCTTCTTCATTCTACTAACAACCTTCTTCTCTCCTCCTCTCTTATCTCCTCCTCTAACTCCAGCCTTCAGGACTTTACTCGCGCTACCCCTATTCTCTGGAACTCCTTGCCTCACTCCACTAGAGTATCCTCATGCTTCAAAACCTCACTAAAAACAAATCTGTTCAAATAAGCCTTTCCCCCCTAAGCATTAACATGCACAGTACATCTTTAACCCTCCCATACTAAGGGCCTCATTCTATTAGCGGCCGCAGCCGTTGCGGGGCCGCAAGGACCGGCCGCAAGCTATTCGGCTATTCTATTCCCTTACGGCCGGAGGCTCCGGCAGGCTTGCGGCCGGTGCCTTGCTATCTCTTGCGGCCGCTCGCGCCAGAGGAAAGCCTTTGATCTAAAACGGCCGCAAGAGTTTCGGCCGTAAGAAATTCCTATTTGCAATTCAATTGCTCCGGGAAACCTCTCTGCAAGGCTAAAAGCGAGCCGCTGCTTACTTGCAGGAAAGAGGTCTTGCTAGCACCAATTAAGCACATAAAATAGCTCAAATAAAGCCATCCTGCACTTTGAGAAGACTATAAAGGGATTTTAGGTGTTAGAAAAAATAGCACATAATTATCCTATACTCAAATCCGTAAAATATTTTATTTTTAATATCCGTAAAATATCCATGTAAAAAGTCCAGAGTGCTTGGAGCACTTCAGACCCGCCCACGCCGCAGCCGGAAAATAAACAGTTAATTTGAACTCGGGTTTGGGCTGATGTGCAAGCTTGAGAGTGGGTTTCTTTTAATCCTCATGTCCCCCAATATGATCCATAGCATTTACAGAGCTGTACAGTGCAGGCTTGAATTTATCTTTGCGTTTTTACATTTCTGCGCTTACGGCCGGTTCCAAGATATGCGGCCGGCCGTAAGAGGAGATCCTTGCGGGGCCGTATAATAGAATCGCGAGTTAACTGAACCCCCGCAAGGAATCGCAGCCTTACGGACGATTTACGGCCGCTAATAGAATGAGGCCCTAATTCATTAGATTGTAAGTTTGCTAGTTTTCAGTCTTGAAAGGTGCTTTAGCATACACTAGATTCTAAACTCAAAGACAGGGCTCTCCTCTCTTGCAATGTGTCAATTTTGTTTTAACTTGTACTTAACCCTTTTTCAGTTCTACGGAATATGTTGGTTGACTACAAATAAAGATAATAATAATATCACATATATAGTTGTGAGCGTACGAGTTGTTGCTAACGCTGCGGGCTCGCGTAGCGAGCCCGCGGCCCTCGCAAAGCGAGGGCACTGCCCGAGGGTCTCAGTTGCTGCAAGGAGCGCCTATGGCGCTCCTTGCCAGCAACTGAGGACCCTCGCGAAGCGAGGGCCTCAGTTGCAGGCATGGAGCGCCTACGGCGCTCCATGCCAGCACCTGAGGACCTCGCGAAGCGAGGGCCGCAGTTGCTGGCATGGAGCGCCTACGGCGCTCCATGCCAGCACCTGAGGACCTCGCAAAGCGAGGGCCGCAGTTGCTGGCATGGAGCGCCGAAGGCGCTCCATGCCAGCAACTGCGGCCCTCGCAAACTTCACGTCGCAACCCAAACAGTACGACACACACATTACGACACTCGCAAACAACATACGACACACGTTCACACACATTACGGACTCGCAACACTCGGACGCAACTCGCGAACATTACAAAATGTAAAACACAATACATACACACACCACATACATAAAAAACTTGTCTACACCAAGAGGGAGCACCCAGCACCTCAAAAATACAACTTACACCTCGATTTTACTCGAAATAAAACAGTTTAGAGACTAAAAAAAAATCGAAGCGAGAGAAAAAATGGCCACCGAACAAAACTAAAACGAGGCTACAGCACTCTAAACTCGCAAAACACCACAAGAAACTCGCAAAACACCACAAAACACCTACGGATATTCCGATACAAACGTATACCACACATTACTCGCCATTTTACGCCAATGCGGAAGTACACGACAACGGTTTGGGCTCGCGCACGCACAGTGTTACACTGCACACATTCAGCACGCTTACACAGCAGATCCACACCACTAATGCTGCAGCAACATCAAAACACATTCACAGCTCTTCCACACAATGCTTTAAAATAGGTAAAGTATATTCATTTATTAATGTATTATATATTTCATTATTACACACTAAACAGCATTAGCTACCTTACAATTTCATTGCCGTCATTTTTTGACGGGCAATTCGCTAGTTAATAATAATAATAGTGAATCTATTCTGTTATGTTAACATGGGCACAAAATACTTGCACATTTGTAGGACATTTGTGTTACAGTAATAGAGCCGTTGATGGTAGTTTTGTGTCGGGCCCATGCCTGAAGCGGGGTTCTCCCCTAGCAGGCAATTATATTATGTGCTGAAATGCCTATCGTCACGGGAGGAAGGAACAGAGTTCTCCAGTTGCTTGGACTGACATACTAGCAGTTCCAGGTTATCTCCTTCCTTTTATTATCAGTCCAGGTTAGAAAGGCTACATCAAATTTGGGAGAGGTGGATATTTCCTGGGAGCCAAGGCTCCTAAAATTTATACTGCTGTTTCCTAAATATTTTACAGCATAATGTATCTATATAAAGGACTTCCTTCCAGGCTCCTGGAACAAGCCTATCTTGCTCTTAAGTTTAATTTTTTTTCTGATATATTTATATTATTGGTCAAGGAATAGATATCAATCCAAAGTCTATTAAATATACTTAATTAAGGAAAATAAATTAAGGTATTTCACTACTATTAGCCTTATTAAATTGCGATTTGGCCAATTGAATAGGGCTCTATTTAAGCACACAGCATATTTTTTTACAGAAGTTTTTAGTTAGTGAAGACCTTGCTTTTGGATAGAAGTTCACTAACTAAAAACTTCTGTAAAAAAATGCTCTGTGCTTATATAGAGCCCTATTAAATTGGCCGAATCACAATTTAATAAGGCTGTATATGTGCAGTTAACATAAGGGCTGACTATAGGAGATTTCACAAATGAGTGTGGGTTGGGGGGCCTCTGACTATTACATTTGTGCTGGGCCCCAAGATTTCTGATGATAACCTGAATAGTAGCAGTGCACACTGAATCTATAATGTATTTAAAAAAAAAGCTATTTCTTTCTGGCACAATTTACAGGTTAATTAATGATTGTGACCTATCTGCAATATTACTAAGATCTGCTCCAACATATTGTATATAATTTGATTTTATAAAGTGGAATTGATTAATTTTAATAGATATTGCTATTTTGAGATCTAACGTTGAATATATTTTAGTTAGTCATACATTCTGGCTTTTATTCAACTTTAATTATAGTTTGACATATGCAGATTATGTTACATGATTCAGCAGAATGTCACACATGCAGATGATTTGAACAGTAAAGTGATATTCAGCAGATAAAGAGCACACAGTAGAAACTCTGCTAATGTGCAAACCTTCCTCATCATTTGCAGATCTTAAGCTGCCAATACCCACTCCATTTTGTTCCTTACATTAATTCTATTAATTTCACTTTATATCAATTACTCAAGCACTCTTATGCAGCAAGGGTCCACCTTAATAAAGTAATTGTTTAATGGCCACTATATTTTCAAGAATCTTACTCAACTACATTCAATATATTTGAAATATACCATTAACAGGAAGGCTATAATGTCATAATCAGTGATCAGTACAGCTCTTTTGAAAAAGGACTGAAATTAAGCTAAGTAATTTAGCATTTTATTCTGTCCTTAATCACAGTACATGCCAGTAATTGAAATTATTTGAGTAAAAATAGACACAGCGTGTTATAAAAATGTTTAATAGTTAGGAAATCCGAATACTGCAAGTTATTAGCAAACTTAAAGTTAAACAGTAACAGCCTTATTAAATTGCAATTCTGCAAATTGAATAGGACTCTATATAAGCACATAGCATATTTTTTTACAGAAGTGTTTAGTTAGTGAAGACCTTGTTTTTGGATAGAAGTTCACTAACTAAAAACTTCTGTAAAAAAATATGCTCTGTGCTTATATAGAGCCCTATTCAGTTGGCTGAATCGCAATTTACTATGGGCCTCATTCTATTAGCGGCCGCAGCCGTTGCGGGGCCGCAAGGACCGGCCGCAAGCTATTCTGCTATTCTATTCCCTTACGGCCGGAGGCTCCGGCAGGCTTGCGGCCGGTGCCTTGCTATCTCTTGCGGCCGCTCGCGCCGGAGGAAAGCCTTTGATCTAAAACGGCCGCAAGAGATTTGCAATTCAATTGCTCCGGGAAACCTCTCTGCAAGGCTAAAAGCGAGCCGCAGCTTACTTGCAGGAAAGAGGTCTCGCTAGCACCAATTAAGCACATAAAATAGCTCAAATAAAGCCATCCTGCACTTTGAGAAGACTATAAAGGGATTTTAGGTGTTAGAAAAAATAGCACATAATTATCCTGTACTCAAATCCGTAAAATATTTTATTTTTAATATCCGTAAAATATCCATGTAAAAAGTCCAGAGTGCTTGGAGCACCTCAGACACACCCACGCCGCAGCCGGAAAATAAACAGTTAATTTGAACTCTGGTTTGGGCAGATGTGCAAGCTTGAGAGTGGGTTCCTTTTAATCCTCATGTCCCCCAATACGATCCCTAGCATTTACAGAGCTGTACAGTGCAGGCTTGAATTTATTTTTCAGTTTTTATATTTCTGAGATTACGGCCGGTTCCAAGATATGCGGCCGGCCGTAAAAGGAGATCCTTGCCGGGCCGTATAATAGAATCGCGAGTTAACTGAACCACCGCAAGGAATCGCAGCCTTACGGCCGATTTACGGCCGATAATAGAATGAGGGCCTAAGGCTGTAGGTCTGTCAGGAGATTTTGTGAATTTTTAAGACAAAATCATGAAATATATAGTTTTATAGAATAGGGGTAGGGGGTTTTAAGACAGAATGGTTGTACATTGAAAAAAATAGAAGTGATGGCAAGAAAAATGGCAACTTACATTTAAAATAGATGGAAGCCAAACATTTGGGAAATATAAAAAAAATAAAAAAATAAACTTGTAAACTTGAAATGATTGAAATGCAGTACTATGGTCAATTTCTTTATTCTGACACAAAATCGACTTCTTCATGAAGGACCAAGTTTTAGGACATTTGCCACAGATACCTTCACCTGATTTTTAATGACAGGCTTATTACAGTGAAGTCTTTGGAGAGCCAAAAGCTGTCTCCAACTCTCACACTCTTTATTAGGTATCTGCAAGTGGTGATCACTTGTAAATTAACATGTGTAGTGAACTTCAATGAAGAGTAAATGCAAATATGGAGGTGTACTGTAGCTATCACTACTTGATAATGATAACTGAATACCTGCATAATACAAATAACCAGCAAATGCATATTATTTTACTATATACTCAATTTGCCCTTTGATTTCTATTTTAATAGAATCAAAGAAGTTAATACATGTGTGGAAAAAAAATATTTTTTATATTCTTTTTTACATGTAACAACACATCTACCTCTAATATGCCCTATCATAGGACTGCTTTTGAGAACATTAATATAATAGAGGCTTCAACTTAACTTTTATTATAAGACACTTATTTTATACAAGTAATTTAGTTGTTTCTATGATAGTAGAATACATAATTATTTATTATTTTGATTTAAATAAATCTCACGCTTTTTTTTACAAGTAACCTGTGTGAAGGTGAGCTGGAGGTCTATCTATTTGGATTACTTTCATTTGTGCTCATTCCTTAGGGAAACGTATTTTTCATGCATCTGTCCATTGGAGTAAGCTTGGATAAGGAATGTACAGCACTTCTGTGCAAGTTGCCCTGTATCCCAAATTACACTAAGTGCAAAGTAAACTATTCTACCCTCCCCCCCTCAGCATTATTGTGAGAGAACTACCCCAGATGACTACGGAAAGCCAAATATGGAAAATGTTCCCACTGACTTTCCACATTAGGTTTTTTATGAGTTGTTTGAACTCCAAAATACTATGCAATTCCAATTAATCTTAAATTACTTGGCTCTTGCAACTCCTAAAATTCCTGATTTTTTAAACAATATATTGTGAGTACTCCAGAGCATTTGCAAATGCATTAAATGCCTTTGCAACTGCTTTTCACCTCCCCCTCACTGCTGATCGACGCCCTTCCCTGCTCGAAAACTATTACCCTACCCCAATCAACCCCATCTACATAATCATGGGGGTCCACTGAGACCCCCATGGCACCTTTAATGTGCTACCCTTAAACATTGATAATATTTGCGAAGACTTGGCTTCTATTAGAATCATATTCTTGTGGTGAAAACTGCTTAGAAATATAATAAATGATTTTTACGGTAATTCAAGTTATAGTGTATGGTTCATATTTTCATGTATTAATATAACCTAGCATTGTGTATACAGACCTTAAATACTAAGTAAGAGCAGCAAAACTTGTAACCATTTTCCTATGTTAGTTCATTCTGTCCTATGTGTATGCTAACAGCTATGGGGGGTTTAATAAGCATATCCAGTGCCTCTCTTATACATCCATTGGTTAACATTAACTATTTCCAATGGAGAAAAGCAAGACCTCACCCCTTCTCAGCCATCTCAGTTGAGACATGCAAGTATCTTCTTAAGTTGTAGTTATATGCAGTTTTTAATGGAGCCATTTATATTAAATGTCTCCAGCAAATAATCTTTTTACTCTGAGATGTCTAGACTTAATATTAAATTATTTTTATTAACAGCTGCAAGTAAACATGACATTTATAGCCTGATCTATTACAATTAAACTATGAGAAAATTCCCAAAAGTAAAAAATAAGCAAATGGAAATGACAGACAATAAATTCCAATAACATAATTGGTACATGTTTTGAGTCATATTGAATAAAACCCTTTATGTGTGTGTGACAATTTTTGTTTTTGTCTTACTTTTAAAATATATGAATGTCTTAGTTATAGAGTATTACTTCCAGGTGTGCTTGTGATTAACTAGTCAATGAATCACGGAAAACAAGACTCTTTCAAGACCTATTTTTTTATAATGTGTTTTGATATTTTTCAGTTGTATTACAAGAATAAGCATTCCTAATAACAATTTACATCATACTGAAATACAGAAATAAAACATACAAATAGATTTAAAGACATTTATACGAAAAATATAGTTTTGGTTTGGGAATGCTTTTTGGCCTTGTAGTAACACACCTGCTTTAATTATTGGTAAACAAATAGCTATTTTATTGGGGGACTCCAAAGCTGCCAAAAATAAAATAATAAAAATCCCATCTGAATCCCCAGTAAGCAGCAGGGACTGGTACTTTAGCATGATACTTCACATGGAAAGCAAAGGAAACAATAAGCAATGCTGTAATGTATTCTTTTTGCAGATAACACAGCTGGGATACAAGCACAAAGGAATGGATACAGCCGCAGGCAGAAGGAATTTTATCTCCTCCCAGTGGTTGTAGAAGACAGCAGCTACCCTATCCAAAGCAGCACAAGCACATTGACTATCCGAGTTTGCAGATGTGATTCTAAAGGAGCCATCTTATCATGCAATGCTGAAGCAATTTTCCTACCAGTAGGATTAAGCACCGGTGCTTTGATAGCAATATTGCTGTGCATCCTTATACTTTTAGGTTAGTATTCAGTTTATATTATCGTGTGTGGTGTTACTTTTCTTATTTTAAAAATAATTTAAACTTGGTCAGGGCAACATTTAATCCCTGGAGCTCTCTTTTAATCTGTGATATGAAATGAAATTACATACAACTTCATTAAATTATATCAGAAGCAGGAGTCTAAGCTTGTAAAGTCTACACATTGCAATACAAAGTAATTCAAGGATTACTCAAATTATTTTTGGACTATTTTAAATAAATACTTTGCATACTTTAATGTATTTGTAAATGTTCTAATGAAACTAGAGAAATGACACCGTAATAAGGAAGGGGTGATGCATTTGTTCACTCTTGTTAGTATTTTTTTGTCTGTTTATAGTTCAATGGAATAACTTAGTTACCTTAAATGAAGCTCAATAAAATTAATTTGTTTTTATAATGTTGAATGATACTGCACATATTTCATTATTCTATTAATATATCTGGCCTCATAAACTTAGATGATGGAGTCTTGACTTTTTTTTTGCATAACCCAGACAGATATACTAAGATGTGGCATCTAAATGTAAAATGCATATATGCATGCATGAAGAGGGGTATAGACAAAAATGTTGGGGGAATTTATTAGGCATCTTAAGTTTTAGTTTATAGTAAATACAAGGAGGCACATCTCAGCCACCCAATATGCTTAGTAAATTCCCCTAATTGATGAAGAATCATTGTGTTACTTAACTACAATCTTTAACGAGTAACATTACTATACTATACTGTTTAATAAATAGCCCTACAAAAAAAAAGTGGATGTTGAACTCCACATTTTTACCCCACTTATCCCTACTTTAATAAATATATCCCATTATTATTATTTGTATTCTCGCCTCTAATTTATATAGCGCCAACACACTGCATAGTTTTGGGGAACAGTAAAACATGGGTACGGCAATACGTTATTTGATACAAAAGGAATTGACAGCTCTGCCTTTGAGGTAATGATTATACATATGACATTTGTATACAAAGTGACTGGCATGACTGAGAGTTTGTAAGCTTTATAGTCTAAAGGAATTATTAAACAAAAGGAGAAATAATTAAGAGGGAGAACCAAGGGCTTGGTAAGTGACTGAAAAGAGAGTAGCGGATTAATTAGTAATTAAGTCTGTAGGTATATGAGCTGTAAAAAATTGAGGTGATAGTGCAGTAACCTGCACTATAAAGTAACACGTCATAGGTATGTGGGTGGGTGTAGACAGGGTAGGTGGGAGGGCATGTTAAATGAGGTTAGAGGTAGAAGTGAAGACAGTGTGAGGCTCTGGGTCTGGAGGCAAACTATACTAAATTGAATGATGGTAAATGGAACTGGGAAACATGTCAGTAATTTCTTCTGCTCAAGTGGATGGTATGAGGCCCAGTGTCACTGGCTCAGCCTCTGCACAAGTGACTGCTTAGTCCTGATGGTGAATGTAACTAAGAATAATAGAATAATTTATTAGCATTAGTTGGCATCTGGGTACTAAGGGAATACTCATGTGAGTCTTAAGTACTAATGAAGTGCCTAAATGTTACTGCCTACAAGGTAATACTTTCCATTAACACTTCCACATCACATCTACTTTCCTTCTAAAATCTCTCCTTCCATATCCAAAACATTATTAAAGGTTGTTGAAAAAAAAAACATTTGTAGATGTCAAAAACCTTAACATAATGGTTTGTTTGTTTTTCGGTAAAGGGTCACTGATGTCACATAATTATTGTGTGCTCTAATGAAATACTGGATGACATGTATTTAAAATGTAGACAACAATATAGCTTTTAATTATTCTATAAAATTATGCTGTGCAACTGTTCACTATTACAATGTAAATTTTTCTACTTTTGATAGTGGATAACTGGATAAGGATAACTTGTAACATTTTAGATGCTAGCCTTTAATCGACGCATATTTTTTTTTTCTATCCAACATCCCTTATCTGTAGTTAAAATAGATAATCACTAGCATGGTGACCCCTTGCACTTTCACTTATTATAGTTGACTTATCAAAATACTGCATTTATTTATTTTTCACTTTTTAACAAAATTTTCCTTTATATAGTTCTGTTCTTCAGTAAAATATAAAAATTTGTCTTCATTTATATAGAAAAAAATACTGTTATTCTATATTATAAACACTTACAGATACTTTCCCTTTTCTTCTAGTCATTGTGGTACTATATATTGCATTAAGAAGACAAAAAAAGAAAGACTCTCTGATGACCTCAAAAGAAGATATACGAGACAATGTAATCCATTATGATGATGAAGGAGGTGGTGAAGAAGACACTCAGGCATTTGATATCGGTGCCCTAAGAAATCCAAAGGCAATTGAAGACAATAAAGGTCGCAGAGATATTAAGCCAGAGCCTCTTTATTTGCCTCGTCAAAAGCCACCAGCAGAATACAATGCTGATATTAGAGATTTCATTGATGAAAGGCTACAAGAACATGACGTGGATCCAAATGCACCACCATATGACTCTCTAGCAACGTATGCCTATGAAGGCAGCGGATCTGTTGCTGAATCTCTCAGTTCAATTGAATCACGAAGTGTGGAAATAGATCAGGATTATGATTTTTTAAGTGACTGGGGTCCACATTTTAAAAGCTTAGCAGAAATGTTTGGAGAAGAAGAAAAGTGACATCCAGACAAATGCACTTGTGATAAAAAGGCAAACAATCAAAAGCTTTATCCAGACTATGTAAAATAGAGTTTTATATGAAAAGAACTTAAATATTTATCATTCTATCAGTTTTTGTTTGTTTCACAAAGGAAAGATGGATTATGTAAAAAAATAAAATAAATGTTTTTGCTATTTTTCATTGAAACTGAGAAAAACTCAGGTCTGTTATCTACAATATTCTGACCAGGCACATGGCAAAATTAAGTGTTTGTGGCATTATGGTGGAAAGAGAGGTAGATTTTTCTTAATTCCACTAAAGTGCCTAATAAAATGTTTATCATGTGATCAGTTAACTGTCCTGATCTATGCAGTGGTAAACCAGACAAAATGAAGAATATTAAAGTGATGTCAAGAAACGACAGCATCAAGCTAACTTTTGATTTTCTGTTAAGTATCCTGGAGTGAACATACTATGAAACAATTGAGAACATGGTTATATTTACAGTTGAATTATGAAAGTTGTTGTACATTGATCATCTGCAGTTAAGTGAAATGTTTAATGAAAATGCAGTCATTCAGTTTGCACAATCGTAAAAATTCCTTCCTAACAACAAAAAGGGTTGGTATTCTAAACAATTTAAGAAATATGTTGAAGTGCAATTTTCCAAAATAAAAAAAACATATGGTCAAATAATAGTTTCTTATTTTTAAAACTATGTTACTATTTGTTAGTTGCATATACGTTCATCATCTTATTCTCTACCATTAATTCATAACTTTATATCTGTATAATGAAATATTATAATTCAAGCTCAGTTATCAGAACTTTCATTTCAAATCAAGCAATAAATGTGATTCCATCTCTAAAACAAAATCCATGAAATCTACTAGATATTTATTTAAAAAAAATACTATAAATAATTTCCAATTGATATAAAAGCACAATGTTACTTTTTATTTATTTTAATTAACATTTCAAAATGCATTATATAAACTATATGCAATATATCACTGCCCTTTATATTATATATGAGCAATAGATATTGGTGAATGTTTAAGACAATTCTCACATTCTTGTACTTTTTTTCTGTAAGTTTGCTACTTTTGGTCACAATAAAAGTTATGTGCTTTTGAGCACGATCTAGATCTTATGGAACTTTCATAATTATAAATGCACCTTATATTTCTGGGTTTCTCTAAAATTATCAGAATATCTGTCATTTGTTCCCAAATTGTTCATCACAATACAAATATAAAGTACTGCATATGAAGGAATTAGTGAATATGTTTTGGATATGATTTGTTTCTATATTATAATAAATACATTTATCACCTAGCATATTTATACATTTGTGGAATTATCTGTTCTGAGTACAAGTAAAGTGATTAGAACCAATATGTTTTAAGCCAATAGTAATTTTACAATAGAACATTACAAGATCAAAGAAAATAAATAGAAGACAGTGGTAAAATATGTCATGCACGTTTTGCGATATATAAATCAAAATTCATGAGTTTATAGTAAAATAATGGCAGAATGTGTACATATTCACAATGGAATTAAGTAATGTGTACAAAGTTTGTGTTAGTCAAAATTCAAATGTTGCACATAGTGTATTGGATTTTTCTTGTGTCTCTTTATGTGAATTTTTTAAAAGAAAATATTTGACAAATTGTAAAGGTTATACTAGGCATGTATCAAGTGTTTCTTGCCAAGGACTGCATTCAAATGCACATAAAGACTGGTCATCATTTTTCACACCACAAAGCCCCATAAACTTTCATGGAAGTTTTTAACAAGAAACTAAGTCTTAACACAGCAGTAGAAACTAACATTAAGTCACATTTTCACCTTGTATGTTATAATATTTCATACCTACTGCCAAATGAAATATAAAGGTGTATGAAAATGTGTATTATTAAAATACAAGGTCAAAATACATGTTTTAAATTTTACTGGAGTTTCCTTTTTAATATAATATGAGTAAGTGCTGGGGGAATACGAACACTGAACATGATAATTATATCAAAGTAGGGTTATACTGTTTTTATTATACACCACGAGAATAAATAAAGTCCCTGGAGGGGTATTTTAATTCTATTTATGATCGGGTTATTTCACATTGCGGGTCTGAAGCCTGAAATGCTAAATACATTGTACTACCCAAAGGACACCATTCCTACAGTAAAGAATGGTGGAGTCAAAATCATTTTGTGTGACTGTGACTTTTAAGCTGGGACTGAGGCATTTATCAGGACAGAAGACAATGATCAGGATGGATGGATACTGGCAACTTCTGGAAGAAATGCTAGAATCCTTGTTTGGGAAGTTGAAAATGGGAAGAGAGTTCACCATGGCAACGGCTCAAAACATACAGCCAAAGCAATTATACAATGGCTGAAGTAGAAAAAGGTGAATGTCATTGAGTTGCCTAGTTGGAGCCCTAAATCTAGAAAAGGAGTAACCTTCTATGTGAGGGTAATATTTCCAATATCATCAAATTATATAATTTATGGAAAAAATCAATTAGTGAGTGTAAATAAAGATATATTTCAGAAAAAGAGGATAGGCACTCCACTTAATTGTTAAACCCTTATCTATTAGTTTAAGGAAGATACAATCATAATAATTAAAAATGAATTTATTATCAATGTTAAAATTAACCACGGCACTTAAAATACTTAAAACATAATTATCTTATACTGTTCCACCATATCGTCCATAAGTGAGAAAATGTGGTAATTGCACTAGATAATAGAGATATAGATATCTAATGTGGAAAACAATATGATATGTACAAATATACAATTACTCATCCAAAAGCATTGAATGTGCAAAACTAAAAGCTGACTGCTATATAGTCCTATTAAAATAATATAAAGTGCTAAGTGTTGACTATTGGAAAATAGATAAAGTGCTTGCTAAGTAATTGGAAAAATCCAATTATATGTGAAAGTGTATATACAAGAATCAGTCAATTAATTTCACAAACTCCATGTGATTGCACAGCATTAAACATCAGTACATATCAATTTATAAAAATAACCTTATTATAAGTGCATAGTATATACATAATTCGCTATATGATTTCCACAAAAACAATTACAATTGGTAGACAATAAATGTGTCCCTTTCTGTTTTTTGTCCAAATTGATGAACAGTTATAATCAATGTATCACTGTAAAGATTCCTTGCAAACGTCATAGAGTTACTTATCTCATAATATCTTAATTCAACGAATGTATCCAGGCTGTAAGCTTCTGTTGCAATATATGTATCCATTTGCCAGGAAAACCAAGCCACTGATCCTCAGCACAGCAAGTCGGCGTGTGACATCGGTGTGCAGTCTTTGATGGGAAGTTGACGCACGTTTCGCCGGTAAAAGCTTTCTCAAGGTGTTGGAGCCCTAACATAACTCCTGCTCATCTGTTTCTGTGATGGAAAAGATTATCTACCCCAATGTTATCATGCTGTGTTATATCCCCTGCTCTACACAAATAAACATGATGAGTCACATACTAGCTCATTGTAATCACAAGAATAATTTATTGTAGAGATAGTGGGGAAATATATAGCTAGACTTTTAAGAAGAACATAGTTTGTTCAAGTAAGGACTTCATACTATAAAATATGCTCAAATGTTAATTTGGTGATGATTATAAATTAGAATAAGGAAAAAAACATTGAGTACCTCTAACTCTGTTTTCTTTTATAAATTAGAATTACTTAAGTAAAATGTTTTCTGGTTTTGTTATCAATGTTCTACATACAATTCTATGACATTGCAGAGATTAGCAAAGCACTATCAACTCTAGTTCAGAATTTAAAAAACACCATGGCCCCTAATCAATTGAGCAATTGTTATTTACTGGAGCCCGTAATATAGCCCGTAAACTAATTTGCTATTCAATTGGCGTCTTTTAGTGTGCCGCAAACGATCTACGGGTTAAAAATCCCTGCGGTTGCACTGTAAAAAACAATACTGCACTTTAAAAGATGGGGAAAGCGATAAAAGACATTACAATTAATTGCACATCAGTTTCTAGCTCGCAAATCTGCAATACAAAATATTTTTTTTATATTTAATTTTGGTGTCATATCAATCTTGGGAATCAATGAGTTAATACATATCAAATCACCCACATGGACTGAAACAGTATGGCCATTCATTTTTTATTATTTTGTACATTGCCGATTTGCGATGAGATGCTAATTGATTGACGTTTAAGCTCCATGTTTTACTGACGTAATGATCACAGTCTCATTTACTATTGGCTCTAAATCAGTAGTTACGGCCTTGCTTAATTGATCATGATCACGCTTTGAAATGCTACTTATGATTGCATGGGTTAAGGTTTAAACTTTTGGCCCGTAAATTGCAGGCTTGTTCAATTGAATCGCTCTGTAATTGTAGCAAATTTCAAGCCCGCAGACATACGGCCTGTATAACATAATCGGGCTTGCAATTGAATAAGGCCCCATATTTGTGTAGAAAGATTTATTGTTAGTTTTACCAAAAAAGATGCCCATGGAATTCCATGAAGACTCCTTTTAGGTAGACCAGTTAATACACCAATCCAAATCAATTGAATCTCACCCCTTGAACGTCATATATACAGTATGTGGCCCCATAAGTTTTTGTTAATGTGTAGACAAAAGTGAGGAGTATTAAGAGGATGTCTGGATGTAATCTAACTTTTGATTTTCTGTAAAGCTTTGTGGAATATCCATATTATGAAACTAATACTAGCATTGAATATTTATAGCTGTGTTATATAAACAATATAGCTTCAGGTGTATCTGTGAGTGAGAGATTAGGGTCTAGTGATCACCAATCAGTATGATTTATTGAATAACTAAAACTAAAATGGGCCTCATTCAATTCAGAGGCCGCAAGTTCTGTGATCTTGGCCATATGTCTGAGGGCCTGCTGCAGTCCCGCACCACGCTCTAGTTACGGTGCTATTCAATTCGACTAGACCTCAAGTTACTGTCCCAAAGCCGAATCCATAAACCATGCACTGGTTCATAGCAGTTCATTGCAGGAACATTAATTAAGCAAGACCGTAACCTCCCATTTTGAATCAGCCCAAAGAAAATGAGACTGTCATTATTACGGCAGTAAAACGTGGAGGTTACATGTCAATCAATTCGGTTCGGCGGTCCTACATGCAATCAGACTTGCAAAACCGCAAAACAAAGAATTATGAAAATGAATGCCAATACTGTTCTAGTCCATATGGGTGGCCTGATATGTATTAACTCATTGATACCCGAGATTGATTTAACCCCGAAATGAAAATAAATCTTATATACTTCTGATTTGCGGGCTGTTGTGCAATTAATTCTAATGTCTATCATCGCTTTCCCCATTATTTACAGTGCAGTATTGTTTTTTTATTTGCATTTACAGTGCTGCGAATAGGTGTTTAACCCCCTTGCGGGTCTTCTCTAGTACTCAGAGGATTTTCTTCTTAATTTGCCATTTACAGGTGTGAGAACATTTGCAGCCTTGGTGAAATTGAGCAATTGAAGCGATTCGCGATTTTAGCCATTGATTTTAGCCATCGTAACTCTTGCAGGTGTGAAAGATCAAAGGCTTGGACGGCTGTAACTTGCGATGTTAACTATCACAAGGAATCGGAGGCCGGAGCTCGTAACCCGATCGGAGCCCGCAAAAAGACGACAATTGAATAGCAAATTAGATTGCAGCCTCCCTTACAGGCGCCCTGATCTCCCGATGGCTCAATTGAATGAGGCCCCATGGCTTTAGTGCAGGGAGGTAATTTCAGATTAACCTAACTGACTTTTTTATGAATATGTATCTAACATTATAAAGCCAATTTTAGTAAAGCATTTGACACTGTCCCACAATAAACTAATTTCTGAACTTCAGTGTCTGGCACTTGAATCAAACCTAGTTCAGTGTATATGACACTGGCTAAAGGATTAGTAGTTAATGAGATGCATTCAGATGTAGGGATATAACCATTGGGATACCATGCTGGTATCTGTTTTGTTTAATGTATTTATTAGGGATATTACTAGTGAGCTTCAAGGGAATGTTTGCATCTTCACAGGTGACACAAAAATATGTAACAGTGAAGACAATCTAGGAGTAAGTCAAATACAAAACAACAAAGTCAGAGGTGCTCATCAGAGAACGAACAAACCTTAATAGGTTAGTTCTACAGCCACAATAAGCCACTCTAAGAGCAACCACTTTTAGCTCACTTGTGCCCTTCATAGGGAGAAATATCCTGTAGTATATCAGTCTGGTCCCACTCAAAAGAGTGACCCAGCCCCGAAATACCAGGCAATTCTACACTGAACAGGAGAAACAGCAAACCCCAGACGTGTTTTGGCCTTTATGGGCCTCGTCAGTGAGGTGCAGCTGAAGTCCCTAAGGCACAGTGTGCAAGGGGTCCACATCTGGAGTCCGCTATTACCCTTAGGGAAACTAAAACCTAAAGGTAATTTGCATATACAAAACAACAAAGTCAGAGGTGCTCATCAGAGAACAAACCAACCTTAATAGGTTAGTTCTACAGCCATGATAAGCCACTCTGATAGCAACCTATTTTAGCTCACTTGTGCCCTTCACAGGGAGAAATATCCTGTAGTATATCAGTCTGGTCCCACTCCAAAAAGTGACCCAGCCCCGAAATACCAGGCATTTCTACCCTGAACAGGAGAAACAGCAAACCTCAGACGCGTTTCAGCCTTTATGGGCCTCGTCAGTGAGGTGCAGCTGAACTCCCTAAGGCACAGTGAGCAAGGGGTCCACGTCTGAAGTCCCCTATTACCCTTAGGGAGACTAAACCTTAAAGGTAATTTGCTCATCAGAGAACAAACCAACCTTAATAGGTTAGTTCTACAGCCATGATAAGCCACTCTGAGAGCAACATCTTTTAGCTCACTTGTGCCCTTCACAGGGAGAAATATCCTGTAGTATATCAGTCTGGTCCCACTCAAAAGAATGACCCAGCCCCGAAATACCAGGCAATTCTACCCTGAACAGGAGAAACAGCAAAACCAGACGCGTTCGGCCTTTATGGGCCTTGTCAGTGAGGTGCAGCTGAAGTCCCTAAGGCACAGTGAGCAAGGGGTCCACGTCTGGAGTCTCCTATTACCCTTAGGGAGACTAAACCCTAAAGGTAATTTGCATATACAAAACAACAAAGTCAGAGGTGCTCATCAGAGGACATAAGTCAATAACATAATGAGGTAATAACTAGAGCAATGGTCAAATACGTGGCATCTAAAAATTCAACTCTTATAAATGTAACAGTTATGCAATTAGGCCCCAAAACCCCAAAATAGCATATTTACTTAATGTTAAATTTATGATGGCAACTAGTGAGGAAAGGAAGTTATTCTATTACATGGCTTATTAGTAGGCAAGCAATAAAAAGAAGCCTCAGGCAAAGTCATATGATTATTGGATGTACAATAGACCTGGGGCAATGGAGGGTGGACTCTGCTGATGTCCTCTCAGTTATGGCACCTGCTAATCTGACAGAGTCGCACCCCTGTTTTTTTCAGCACCAACAGGTTTTTGTCTGAATTGGGTCTCTGTGGGTGGCAAGTCTTCTACTGGAAACAAGAGGTCAGAGAGTTATATGTATGCATTCCCATTTCACCTTTAGTATCTGCAAAGATACCTGTATACAGAATCCTTTCTGCAGTGATGCATACTGATGTCCAGTTTCTATTACCAGTTGCCTAACATGGGGTATGACCCGCAGTTATTTTTCTACAAGCCTGAGGGGTTTGGGAGAGACATCTCGGTATTGCTGGCATACTACCTGGAAACCCTCAGAGCATGGTCTCCCTGACCAGGCAGGAGTGCCTTTGTGGATGAGTTTTTTATAGATCCTATTCTACATAACCCAGCAGTGGGGCTTCAATATTGGAATCTTCCAGTATCATCCCCTGCCTTTCTAAATACAGATGACACAAGTATGAGATCTCCTGAACATTCAGATTAGGTAATGCTCCAGGATCTTGCGAGAGCAAGAGGCCGCAGTGCGGCAAACTATAATCCTGTAGATGGACGAATTGGCTTTCACTCTCCTCATTTGATTTTTCTTAATTTTAAACAATTTGCAATTTGTAATATTTCCATAAACAACAGATAGGGATATGACCAAAATCTACTGATTTGCCCTAAATTCTGATTTGGTTAATACACTGTGTATAGCTCTGGACATATATTGTTGATGGTTTAAACTGAATATATTTTAAACCATGTAATGCAGAATTCTCGCAATAAAGTAAGTGTATGGTACAGAAATGTATTTTTTTATTCCTGGCATAATGCCATAAAACGATCCTTATATTCTGAGCGATTTACGTACTAAAGTGTGCTAAAATGTTTGCCAAACACCTGTTCTACTGTGGAAGAATATGTACAATATATATTTTTATGGTAATTCACGTAAATAATATTCAAATCAAACTAGGAATGCCACAGGAAAGATTCTCTCTATATAAGGATAGACTTCATGGTTTGAAGTGTGTAGACTAGCGGGCTGATAGGCATGTTGTGATAAAAACCTTCAAATGTATCAAGTGATTTAATAAAGTTCAAGAGGCAAATGTGTTCAAGATCAAGAGGACAAGAGTCATGCTTTGATGTTTGAAGGTGGAAGATTTAAAAAAAAAATGCAGTTTTTATATGCAACATTTTTTTAAAATATCTTAGCTTCTGTTTAACACTAGACAAAGACAATAGGTATACCAAAACAGGGGCAGTCCATTATAATTTGCAAACTTCCTATGTCCAAATGTATTTGTGAAAAGTCAAGGTGCTGAGAACATATTTTTGTTCTTGTACACATGCACATTTTTAATATCATGGCTTTAAACGGAAATGGATGAAAGTTTCAATAGGGAATGATCACTAGAAAAAGAATACCATTTAACTAATGTCCAGTTTAAGGATATAGAAGTTTTAGGAGGCATACTGTATATAGAAAATGTAAAAGTGATGTGGATCTCTGGAACAAATGAGTCAAAATCAGATGAAGACTTTGGTGTCTATTTCATAAGGGTAAAAATTATCATCACAGTCTTAGATAAGCCGCACATGTGAAGCTTGGGCAATCTTTCCCATGGCATTCCTCATTTGATTTACATATTATTAAAGGGAATTACCATCAAAATAAATATATATAGTACATATCCCCATTCTGTCTCCATATATATGGAATTAAAAACATGATCCTTTAACAAGTATATCTTTAATTATAGCATGTTTTCATTCATTAAATTATAACTCCTGTCTTTCACAGTAGAACAGGTGTTTGGCAAAATTTTAGTGCAATTTAGTAAGAAAATCTCTCAGAATATAAGGATCCTTCATGACACTATGCCAGGAATAAAGAATATATTTCTTCACGTTAAACTTATTTGATTGCTATAATTCTTCATTAAGTGGTTCATGATTCAAGTGGTTAATGGTACTCATTTATTTATAACTTAGAATATATATTCAGTTTGTCTTTGTTCCAATAGTATTTATCATACTTTACATGCAAAGAACAAATAAAATATAGTTCAAAGTATTATAATATCTTACAAAGTTACAAAGCTATTTTTAAAAACACTTGGAATATTTATTTCTCATACATTTTAAAAATATTATAAACGCTGTTTCTTTGGACAAATAAATATAAGTTAAACATGTTTAAACTTCTTTGAAACTTAAAGGAAATGTATAAAGCAGTAGGGTTAATTGATAGACAAAGACAATAAATATCTGAATCAGATTTTTATGCTTTGAAAACATACAGTCTCATTAAATTGGGGCTACTTAGTAAAATGTAGCCCGTAACTCCAGATTTACGCGTTCCAGGCTATTAAATTAGCCCTGTAACGTTGCTCGTAGCGGACTTGCGTGTTAACACGCAGGACGGCCGAAGCTACGTGCTGAGCAACGTTGAACTTCGTGCACGTAAATACTTTGATCTGACGAGCCCATAAACGCTACTTGTTCAATTCAGCTATTAAATGCAACATGGTCACTCGCGAGCAAGCACGTAACACGCAAATGGAGCCCAAAGGCCAATGTGTGCTCGAGAGCACCCGCAAGAGGGGTAAATTGAAATACTTAGCACTCCTGATGCAAATAAAAACACACTATTGTACATTTATTAAAAGGGAAAGTGATGTTAGGTCTTAAAATGAATAACACAAAATTTTCAAGCACGAAAATCGACCATGAAAAGTACTTTATTTCATGATTATATTTTGTGTTATATCAATCCCTTCAATCAATGTGTTAATACATATACTGTAACGTGCATGTAATAGAATATCATATTTACTGCTTTATTAATATTGCATTATATCTGGCCTGTTGGTCCAATCACAAACTGTAATTAAAGCACGTAGGACTTCAAAGTCTCCCCTGCCCTTTTTCAGTGACATAACTCTAACGATCTCTTTTTCCATTGGCTCCATCTGAACCCGTAACTACGTAATAGTTTGTGTTTGCGCACGCAACCCCGATGGGCAAGAACTGGTTTATGAAATAGCGTCTCTTGCTTGTAGCTCGCAGCCCATTCTAATTTAATAGCGAAGTAAAAAGGCCAAATTTAAATCACACAGCCCTTACGTGCTACACGTTGGACTTACAAGGTTGGAGTTTAATGAGGCTGATAATTTCTAAATAGAAGAAATACTATTAGATTTTAATAAATGATCCATTTCAAAAGCAAAGAAGAAACAATATATATTTGCATTCCCCTTTAAATGATTACATTTAATAAAGCTACATTTATTTAGCACTCAAAACGTTTTCTTGTGATAATGCACTGCTTACAAATACTGGTTTATTTATTAAAAAATAAACAATTCTAGAGAAAAGTTTTATTTGTAAGGAAATATTAATTTACCTTGTATCTCTATATGTGTTTAAAGAGCCACAGATGTTTCCAGGCTTGCTCTGCACCCTCAAGAGGGATATCTTAATTTTGGAAATTGCTGCTAAATTGATCGAGTTATATGGATTTGATGTTAGGAGTTTTAGAAAACTTGTATCCACCCCTTAATAATGAGCTGCTGTGTGGAGCCAATAACTAGAACCAGCTGTGCATTGAGAAAATGTTGCATTTCTTAAAATTAGTTATTATTTTTCATCTGTTGTTTAGTAGAGATGTCACAGTGGTTAAGTCAACTGAATTTGACCTGGAACATAAATAGTCCAAATGGCACCAGTTGCCTTATTAATAATAATTTTATTTTGTTACAGAATAAAACAAATATAAATTGTAAAGAGGTGAGTGTGAGACAAAATATAGGTGTTGTAGTGCTTTATAACAATGTAATGTGTTGTAATAATTGTGTAAACTAATTAAGAATATAAATGTAAAAAGTGAGAACTAGGATTTGAACATGCAGGTACAATCAGTTATAGCGTAGGTAATTCCTCTTACGATTCATGCCTCTCTAGGCATGATATAGTGTATAAAAGAAATACAGCTAAAATATAATCATTGTAAGAGCCACAGTCTGAATGTCAATAGCTATGCAGATAGCAGAGCTTCAGGTACTATACAAGTAATACATAAAATGAAAATAAACTAAGCACATTCTTGTTCTAATTGAAAAATAAAATTAAACCGCTTTTTTGCATTTTTTTCAACCTGGACAGCAGTTTTAGTATCTTTCATGTTCCTTTTTAATAATACTATCCTTGTTCATATAGGAAACTATTAATAATATGCAAATCAAAATTAAAAATTGTTTGTGCGGAGAACACAATGCTTCTGGTGGCTGCTCCTGCAACGTAATGCTGTGAAGGATCGAATTAAAACAGAATTGTTAATAGTTTTATCATTAAATGATTTCAACACTTATAAACAATACCTAAATGTGCCTACATTCAAGGCATGCACCAGGGATGAATACAATCCTTAAGCACACTTATTTCTGATTAATCATACTCACATACTCGAACAGCCCCAATGTTCTTTTGTTCTGATTTCAACAAGCTCTGTTGCTCCTTGGCACCTCCGAGTGCCACCAGCTTTACAGTCCAAAACACCCCTAACTAATTTCAGAAAGTCATACACAACTTATCCTAACTCATTTGTTATGGCACCTATCCATCCAAAATAAGCAATTTCATGACTCTATCCTCAACCTGAAAAATTTACCTGAGGTTGTGCGTCTTTTCATTGTAATGTAGCAGCATGATTATTTCTGTTTCATTCTAAGTCTCTGAGGTCATCTTTATACATATCCACTCTCCTTGAATACATAACTCTTTATCTACCTTAAGGGAGCTACGTTTTTCACACCTTCCGGGATCCCATTACCTTCTCCATATCCTGGAAGAAAATCAATGTAAACACCATTTTCTACACAAGAAGTGTGCACTGTGTATACTTGGTAACACCCTTAGGAATGTGTAATGATGCAGCTGTATTACAAATGTTGAGAAATTACATTTTTCATTGCCTGCTGGGCACCTATGTTATTGTTTACCTTGACAATAAACTTGTCTGCTTGCCTTTCCTTGAAGCAAATCATCAAAACGTCATGAAATACATCCAAATGCTCTGGGACAATAGTCTTGCTTACCAAGTTGAAAAAATGATAATTTGACGTGCAATGCATAGTCTTCTTGGTATATATAAGCTCACAAAATGGCTTTGAAGTGGATTGGCAAGAATTGGGAAGGAATCAGAGTTGCCCTCAGTGGAGACACCCCATTTATCAGTAGGGCCAATGGGTAAGACCTCAGGGAATTGTGTGTTATCCCAAGGCACAGTTAGGAAGTCACGAGGCTGACAAGAAACTCAGAGGAATTTATTATACTCAGAAATGCCATTAACAAATGGTTGCATATTCTCCATGGAGGCAGAATTGATTAGAGGACAAGGATGTGGTGAGAGGTCAGTGATGTTGGAGTTCACATCAGGGATATCAAGAGTCTGAACCACTGTTATGATGACTGCCAGGCCACAGATAAGAGAAAGATGGCCGATGAATGTACATTACAAGAGCCAGATGTAGAGGTCCCCCAGCTGTCATGTGGTATATCATGTGGGAGGAACTCCTGAGTGCATAATATTCACATCCACCATTATGTGGATACCTGGCTTACTGGCTGAGACCCTGGAAAGTGAGTATGTGCACCACCAATCATGCAACACCATTCTTAATAATATTCACCAAACATACACTACTACTTACTGATGATGGCCTAAATCACACAGCAAGTGTCCTGTAACTAAGTTGTGATATAAATGTCACATATACAATATAGCTAATGAATAAACACAATGCCCTAAAATGCACATTAAGATGATACTAATTTGTATAATAAGGACATCTTTGCTTTCACATAACTTTAAGGCCAAACAATGGATATATCAGCAAGATGGCAAAGTACATTGTGTTATTCCCCAGACCCATTATATCATAATTGGCTGACATTCAAATTAACAAAATGTCTCCTAATCCTTACATATACAACCCACAAGTGAAGTGTACATATAAACACTAACTGAAGTTATCAATATGCCAGTGCCACAGGAGCAGACACCAACGTGGAGGGGGTAACATTTCTCTGAACCATGGAAGAATTGGCAATACCCTCATTACCAAATAGAGTTTGCTTTGACAGATCCCCTCCTCTGACAGTATGACCCTTCTCCCACTTGTTCCTATTGGGAGTGCCTTGGGTCTTGGGTTGCTGTCCCTTAGTCCCCCACCACCAGCTCCTACAGCACCACCTCCAGAATTCTGCCAGGCAGCAACTACCACTCCCCCCTCCACCTCTTCAGAGGTGGAGGAAAAACTGGAGACCCAAATCCAACAGAATCTGTAAGAAATTGGAGGGTATATTCAGGAGTTATAAGGCCTATAAGGCCTATAGAAAGTGTTGCTCAAAGAGGTCAGATGCAAATTCACCAGCTGAAAGTAGACATCTCACTTTCAACAAGATATCACCCAGCAAACGGGTGTAGTGGAGTTCCCCCCATTCTGGACAACTTACGGTTGAGGCTGTGGTACCTTATACTGTAAGTGAACAATATACAGTACATGTATATAATACTCTTTGAACACATTTTAGGTCTGGATTTTAACAAATAGTGGATAACACAATTAAATCATGTTTACAAGATCTTTCATATAACAATGGGCTACTGTATATCATATAACAGGCTATTATTGTAACTCGGATAGAGACTTAATATCTGCTTGCGGTAGGCATGTGAAAAATTTTAGCAATTATATTGTGATTCCCTCCCAAAGACACATGACAGGAATTCATTGTGCCAATGGTCATGCATCATTTACAAGTTGTTTGACACATTATTATAAGAATTCAGCATTGTGGATTGCTTATGTGTAATTATATTAATAGGATGTCCTATCCAAATGCACATTCAAGATAGAGATTTATATAGAGCAAGTGCTCTTCTTTAGAGTGTCATCCCAAAGTATCATTGGGACATCAGAGATAATAACAAACAATATATACTGTATTTTATTACTTTATGGTTTGGTGCATGATACATCATTGGTAGTGCTCCTTGGAGATCAACAGCTGGCAGGATTGTGAATTGGAACATTAACATTTTAAATTTACTAAACTGTACAAATGTTTTCTCTCATCCCCATCTTCTGCACTTTTCCCCACACAGAGTATTCCAGAGTGTGTTTTGCTCTATTTATTTTTTTCATTGACACTTGCTATGTGTGGGTAAATGGAATTGCCTTCTATTAGATGATATTCATTCTGGTGTACTGACCATTTGAAGAAAATGTAGATGCTATGAACTATTACAATAAGTTGTATTTTAGAAATACAATTCTTGGAGAATCCCTTCTCTAAATATTTAGTTATTCTGATGTACTGACCAGATATACTGTATAAGTGTTATGCATGTATTACAGGGTTTAGATAGGTTTAGTCCCCTGGGTTCAGTTTGCACCACACTGATTATATTTCTGTGTGGTCTTGCTAAGTTGATGAGTGTACTATCTTTATGTTACTAAATGATAAGTAATATTTTAAAAAGTATGGATTTTGTCAGTGCAGTTATTATATATATATATATATATATATATATATATATATATATATATATGTAGGATGTATGCCAATAAATGAGAATTGAGCATGTTATTTAAACAAAATGAAAGTTACTTATTTGTAAACATTTTTATTCCTAGTGTCTTCATTTGCAGATCTTATCAAGATATAATATCATACTGTGTTGCTGTTGTTGAGTCACTCTAGGTGGATTCTTCGTAAATTATGGAGTATGGGCATGGCTGTGCACAGAGCTCCTTCTGGTCTCATGCACAGAGTCTGAAGGAATAGTGTGCACTAACAGACACAGCCACAATTTACATAGAAGCCTTCTAGAGTGGCTTAGCAGCAAGTACTTGGTCATAGTTGAAAATGGAGTCACAGGGAATTAGAAGTTTTGACTTCATGATGACTGCACATGATTCTTCTTTACAATTTTTTTATTAATGCTCATATATTTGAAATAGTGCGTGTTGTTATATTTTCTTTGTGGAATCAACCCTTTTAGACTACTATGCCTTGTGGAAAGATAGCAACAAGCACTATTTCAAATATATGAGCATGAATAACATTTTTAAAGAAGAATCATGTGAAGCCAACCTGAAATATAGTACTATATATATATATATATTTTCATTATTGCCTCAATGTGTAATAATTAATTAACCATTATATTGTTTCCAGCAAGAATAAAAACCCTTGTATTATTCTCACAGAGAATTAGTAATACTGGTGAGTCCTAAGAGGTTACATTTAGGCAAATGGTTTATATTGTTTTGCATATCTTTTATGTGTAATGTGAAATCTCAGTTACAAACATAAAACTAACCAAAAACAGTGAATAAATCAAATGGACAAGAATTTAAGCAGATTGATGACAGATTAGCTTTATTAAGAAGCTTTGTAAAATAGCAATGAGCACACCAATAATAATACTAACATACATATAAGTGTAAAATAAAAGTCAATATAATGTGGTGAACAATTTCTATTTATAAAGAAAAAAGTCTTTTGTGCAAAAAAGAATAAGGGCCTCATTTAATTTGATTTGCAAAATTTTGAAATTTGCAACAGTTACAGAGCGATTAAATTGAAAAAGCCTGCAACTGCATGTCTGAAATCCAAAACCGTAAACCATGCTTCCATATATAGCATTTCAGGGCACGATCATGATCAATCAAGCAAGTCCATAACTACCGATTTAGAAACTGCCAATAGTAAATGAGACCGTCATCATCACATCAGTAAACATGATGCTAGGAGATGGTGGTCAGATATAGGGAGTGGATGGATGACTAGAGAAACTAGAGAGAAGCAATTATTCACCGTGAATATAATATAGAGAGAAGTTGCTGTTTACCCTGAATATAACATAGAGATAATTGAACATATTCTCTG
The DNA here is from genome assembly GCA_027410445.1 of Discoglossus pictus. Classification (NCBI taxonomy): domain Eukaryota; kingdom Metazoa; phylum Chordata; class Amphibia; order Anura; family Alytidae; genus Discoglossus; species Discoglossus pictus. Next base: position 202,496,007 of record CM050166.1, read on the forward strand.
AGGGTAAAAGAAAAGGGATAAATGGCTTGAGCCACCATTTTTAATTCTAATAAGTTTGAGGAGTATTTTTTTTTTAAATATAGAGTGCCTTGCAAAAGTATTCACCCCCCTTGACTTTTTACCTATTTTGTTTCATTACAGCCTTAAGTTCAATGTTTTCTTAATCTGAATTTTATGTGATGAATCAGAACACAATAGTCTAAATTGGTGAAGTGAAATGAGAAAAATATATACATAAATCTATTTTTTAGAAATAGTAAGCAGAAAATTGGCATGTGCGTATTTATTCGCCCCCTTTGTTATGAAGTCCATAACAAGCTCTGGTGCAACCAATTACCTTTAGAAGTCACATAATTAGGGAAATGATGTCCACCTGTGTAATCTAAGTGTCACATGATCTGTCATTACTTATACACACCTTTTTTGAAAGGCCCCAGAGGCTGCACGAGGCACCACTAACCAAACACTGCCATGAAGACCAAGGAACTCTCCAAACAAGTAAGGGACAATATTGTTGAAAAGTACAAGTCAGGGTTAGGCTATAAAAAAAATATCCAAATCTTTGATAATCCCCAGGAGCACCATCAAATCTATCATAACCAAATGGAAAGAACTTGGCACAACAGCAAACCTGCCAAGAGACGGCCGCCCATAAAAACTCACGGACCGGGTAAGGAGGGCGTTAATCAGAGAGGCAGCACAGAGACCTAAGTTAACCCTGGAGGAGCTGCAGAGTTCCACAGCAGAGACTGGAGTATCTGTACATAGGACGACAATAAGCCGTACGCTCCATAGAGTTGGGCTTTATGGCAGAGTGGCAAGAGGAAAGCCATTACTTTCAGCAAAAAACAAAATGGCATGTTTTGAGTTTGCGACAAGGCATGTGGGAGACTCCCAAAATGTATGGAGGAAAATGCTCTGGTCTGATGAGACTAAAATTGAACTTTTCGCCCATCAAAGAAAACGCTATGCCTGGCGCAAACCCAACACATCACATCACCCAAAGAACACCATCCCTTGTTTTTCAGCAGTCAGGACTGGGAAACTGGTCAGAGTTGAGGGAAAGATGGATGGTGCTAATTGCAGGGATATTCTTGAGCAAAACCTGTACCACTCTGTGCGTGATTTCAGGCTAGGACGGAGGTTTACCTTCCAGCAGGACAATGACCCCAAACACACTGCTAAAGCAACACTTGAGTGGTTTAAGGGGAAACACGTAAATGTGTTGTAATGGCCTAGTCAAAACCAAGACCTCAATCCAATAGAAAATCTGTGGTCAGACTGAAAGATTGCTGTCCACAAGCGCAAATCATCCAACTTGAAGGAGCTGGAGCATTTTTGCAAGGAGGAATGGGCAAAATCTTAGTGGTAAGATGAGGCAAGCTCATAGAGACTTATCCAAAGCAACTTGGAGCTGTGATTGCCGAAAAAAAGGTGGCTCTACAAAGTAATGACTTTAGGGGTGTGAATAGTTATGCACATTGACGTTTTATGTTATTTTGTCCTATTTGTTGCTTGCTTCACAATAGAAAAAAAAACATCTTCAAAGCTGTGGGCATGTTCTGTAAAATGAATGATGCAAATCCTCAAACAATCCATGTTAATTTCAGGTTGTGAGGCAACAAAACACTGAAAATGCCAAGGGAGGTGAATACTTTTGCAAGGCACTGTATTATTCTAAAGACCTTATGTGATGTACTCCTGTACCCAAGCTCCCTAACCAAGTATATTAACACCTATAGTGACTTTTAGTCAATCTGTTTTCCCTTATGTTTTTTTTTTTATCTTCCCTCTGGGACATATATGACTTTATATTCTTTGAAAGAAAGACATTTTGCTCCCAATCCTGCTTTCTGTGCTTAAACTGTGAAAGCAAGACCTGTTAAAGTGCTCTAAAGTTCTGTTTTGATCTCTGGATCCTCAGAAATGTTGAAGAGAGGAGATGATGATATACTTCTTGCTGACAAAAAGTTCTTCAGATATTCTTCAATCACTTTTTTGATTATAGATCTTGTCTGCCAGGCATGAAACACCTTTGCTGTTAGAGTGCTGAATCTGAAAAGATGAATTTCTGAGCTGGACAAAAGGAGCTCCTTTTAGTGTTTATCACTCATTCGTGCAAATTCAAAATGTTTAAGTGTGCAATTTATTGCTGGATCATTAGAAAACTTTCTTATTGATGCAAGATAAGAATACTATCCAGGTAATGCAATATATGTATGCCCTGTTTTCTCAGAACTGCATTTAAACAAGCTAAAATATATGTAAATATTCTTGGAGCTCTGAAAGAGAGACAAGTAAATTATAATTGAGGTCTTCTACACAGGTATTTCTGATATTCCGGATACAGTGAATGTGATGATAAATGTCTTTTAGATCTATGGAGATGTAAGGAAAACCAAAATTGGCTCCAAATATCAGGGTATATGAATAGAATATTAAGGCAGTTTCCTCATAAATATTGACTAAATCTGGCTCCAATTTCCTAAAATTAGGTATTCGATCTTCCTTACTTTTTTATTGTGGGGATGAAGGTATGAATAAAGATATGTAGATTGAAAACAATAACAAAAATACACACTTTAATAGCATAAAGCTACCTCTTTCATTGGCAGCTGTATGGATTCGGAGTATACAACACTCACATACAGTAACATAAACCAATTAGTATCACATGTAGTATTTAGAAATTCAAGTAAAGCAGATATATTGTGCTACATTGAATCACACAACTGTGAAAGGAAACTTAGCCAGAGGCTAAAATAAAGACATAGTGTACCCAGTATAATTCTAATCCTGCAATGTCCATATATTATGCCCATGTTTGTGGCCAGAGCCTTTTGTGTCTGTATCAGTAGCTGATGTGTTGGCTTGTGCTACCTGGCCTCTTCTTAGCCTGATTATAGGGCTAGTGAGATCCAGAAAGGTAATTGAAGTGGGGAGTGGAGGGTGAGGTGAATGAAGGAACGTGGAAGGGTCGGAGAGGGCTGGAAGGGTATTTATGGGCTAGACTCCTCCCACAAATCCCAGGTTCATCTGGACACTTGTGGTTGGAGCCTTTTATGTCTGGATCAGTAGCTTACATATTGGCTTGTCCTACCGGGCCCCTTCTTAGCCTGATTAGAGGGCAAAAATAGCACAAGAGTAGAGATTGGAACTAGTTAGTTTTTAGTTAATTTTTGAATGTTTCTTTTGTTTTCTTGGAAGGGTTCGGGATATACTTTGGAAAGCAATTAGATTTCCAGCGGCCCATGGATTGGATTATGTGAGCTTGGGTGTTTGCTTTGTAGGCTGAAGTGGCTGTGCCTATATGGAAGGAATGATCCGAAAAAAAAGTATGGGTTTAGACCTAGTGTGATTAGCAGGAGTCAGATGTAGTGAATGAAGGAGATTGTGGTTAGAAGCTGACTGGAGATGCTTAGGAGAGGGGGGAGTGATGGTTTATTTTTATGCATTCAATTAGATTTTTGATAGTGGACCCTGGGCACCAGGTTTAGTAGGTGGAATAATAGGTAAAAGTGATTGGTTGTTTACTAGTTTTTGTAGTTTGTAGAGTGAGAGTGAAATGGTTGCAAAATCAAGCTATGTCTTGCTTGGTAATGTAGTGGAGGTTGTTTTGAAAAGTTGTAAACTCTCCAGGCCTCAGGAAACTATAGAAAGCAATCATTATGGCTGAGGAGTTGGTTAAGGAAGTGGAATGACCAAATGGGTTGCTGGATAAGATTTGGAGAAGTTGCTTAAAAACGGGATTGTTGATTGATTGGTGTTGGGGTTTAGAAGCAGTAGCACGGGAAGCTAGGCCTCTAAAGAAATGTTTCACGGCAGGGCTACATAGAAGGGACCTGTCAATGGAATTTTCAGCAGAAATGTGAAATTGGACTCCTGACATATACGTTTTTATGGCGTTGAGACGTAGGTGAAGACCTTTGTCACAGTGGGCTGCAAATGTAATGATTTGTAATGACTTTATAGTGAGCAATAAAAACACAAAATTTCCAGGCCTTTCATATGTGCATTTTGTATTGGATGATAGTCCCTCGTATGTTGTTCTTTTGGCAGAAAGCAAGATGTGGCCTAAATCAGCGCATGGGGCAGGTGAAGTGGAGGAGAGCGAACTGTGAGGTCCGCGGATTTGGTTCCTGTGTCCTGCTGAGAAAAATTGAACATTGCATTTTATATAAAGTAAAATAGGTAGATGGTTCATTTGTTATGAGTCACACTCACGGGCATTGCTAAAATTGACCCAAGTACTTGTGGCTATAAGCGTAAGGAGGACATCTCAGGTATGGACGTTTGGTATGGTTCTGGCTAGGTTGATGAAATGATTTCTGCCCCAAAAACTACGAAATAGTGGTATGGATATTTAACAACAAAAATGTGGGGAGAGGTTGGTGATGGAGATCTGCCATTCCATTTTAATATGTACTTGGACAATAAATGAAGGTCGGCTAGCGATTGGTTGTTAAGGACGAACAGGAGGCAGGCTTCGGCAATGGTAAGAAAGTTCTGTGAAGAGATTGCTGGTGAATGGTCTCCCCTGGGGCAAAATGAAGGAGAAGTAATTAAGGTGTCCTCGTAAACGTTGCAGTTCGTTGAGGGTGATTCTTTTGGATTTTTGGAAAGAAAAAATTAGGGCTTTGATTCTCTCTAACATGTTATCTGGTAGGCTGGCTATCATATGAGATGAATCCAAGATAATCCCTAGCAACTCTATCGTGTGAGCAGGCTCTAAATGGTATCAGTAAATCGGTGAATAGCTCTACTGCTTTCTGGAGACTGGATGCAACAGTGGGCAGAGGCTCAATGTATAAGAAATTCTCTAAGTACTATATGACTATTGGGCACTATTTAATGTGAATAAGTATTCATCATAGGCTCTGGGCAAAGTGTTTAAAGGTCTATGGGCTACTGTTGGAGCCAAAGGTTAGTAATGACGCAAAATAATGAGAGTGACGCCATTTGATGCCATGTATATGCCACAGAGCAGATGTAAGGGCAACTACTTGAAGGCATCTTTGAGATCAGATTTAGTTACCCAACTACTGGGTCCCAAGTTGAGTATGTGAGCAATGGCATGGTGTATTGCAGTGAAAATTGGCTAGATGGTATGAGGGAATCGATACTGCGTGTAGAGGAGGAGCGAGATGCAGAAAGGTCAATAACTAACCACTTTTTTGCGGAATACTTCCAGGTTGCTATCCCGATAGGGTTAATCCTCCATATGGGAAATGGTGCAGTGGTGAAAGGGTCCAGGGCGTATTGTTCGGAGGTGAGTAGCAGGTCCAACAACTCAGACTCCTTCGCAGTTAGGGCTAGCGAAGGAAACCCAAGGTAATGCAATGACTCTGGTGTGAAAACCAAATTGAAAACATGTGAGATGAAGGGTGGTTACTTAAGTTAAATTGTAGCAGAGGTAGATTAATTGTGGCTAGTCATACAGGGTGCATTGCTTGAGGACAAACCATTTTTGCATTTGCTTGGCGACACTATGCACAGATGTGGAGCAACCTACAATTGTTGTAGGTCCACCCCTTAGTGGACCCCAAGTAATGCACCTGGTGTCTGTGGTGATCTTTTTGTGTGTGGGGAGGAGGAGGATGTAAAGTGAGGACAGAAGGAGGTGGAAGACCAGAGGTGCTGGGTAGTGATATGTTAGAGGAGACGTTTGAAGAGTGCAGATGTGACTGACAGTGGGTACAAAGAGGGGCCTTGATGCCAGCAAAGTGCTGGCAGAATAATTCCTGATCTAGTACGGCCCAGTTGCTGTTGCAGCTTTGGCCGTGAATGAACTATAGTAATCATAGAAGTGATGGCCTCCGTACTTATGGACGAGATCTACAGTTAGGTAGAGGCATTCGTCTAATTACTTGCGCCTGGTAGGAAATACTGAATACACTATGTCTCTAAATATGCTAAATAGTAGCACAAACTCAGTGACAGAGAGTTTTTTGATTTGACCTGGGGTCTTTGGCCCTAATGGTGACGTATACCCCCTTTGCTAAAGAGTTTTGTGTTCTATACATTCATTGGAAGGTTTTAGTAGAAACTTCATGTTTTTGACCTTGCTATCAAGGATGTCCCTTCTCAGGCTAGCAGGGATGAAATGAGATGGCATGATGAACCAGGGATCACCTGCTGCTGTTGTAGCATGGTTGGGCAGAGAATTGGCAACTAATGGGAGCGGATTTTTAATTCTTGTCATGCGGCTTTCCAGAGAATTGATGGAGGCCATTAAATCCTTGAACATGCAATGGATTAGGGCAATGGACTCATTAGGTGGGAGGTTAGCAGGTTGGGGTTCCTTGCTGTTCTTAAGGAGCTGATACAGTTCGGCCTTCCATGTGGAATCCGGTTCTGGGATCCCCATGTTTAGCTCCTGAATGATTTGGGGTATCATCCAGATGAGGATGGAGGTCTAGCTGGTGATGATCCTGCCTGTGAAGGCACGCTTTCACTGTCCGAATGACCTGATCAGCATTTCGTCTCAATAGGCCTAGATGCATAAAAAAGTTTGTGAGACATGTGGCGAATTGCTGGATGAGATTTGGGCTTCCATGAGAAGCATAGTCCAATTGGGTATGATGTTGTAGACCGATGATGTCTGCTGAGTGAATGAGCATTTGTGGCAAGGTCCATATAGGGGACGCAGAGGACGTGTGGCGAGGTGGAAGGATAAAGGGGAGATGGTGGACAGGGACGCCAATTTTAAATTATGGTTGTAAGACTAAGAGGGTTTGAAAGACTGACTGGTGATGGTGTCTTTAAGCTAGAATGCCAGGGCATGAATTAAGCAACCTTGATGATGAGGTGACTAGAATTGGATCAATGTGAACTTTGATGGATGGATGTTGAAGGACACCTATAGGGTGTCATGATGATGAAATTAGTGGATAAGAAGGTTGAGACAACTGTGGTTTCGGGATGTGAATAGGTGGGTAGGCACAGTAAATTAGAGTGAACTAGAGTGGGGAAATTGGGTGAACTAGATGGTGGCGGCAAATTGATGCATAGCCGGATTATTCAAATGTAACGTGACCGGAAAGGTAATTGGAGCGTATGAGATGAGCGCGATGGACAAGGTGAACAAATGTGATTGTGATAGGCTTGATTATGAATTTTTGGACTATCTGTATTAAATAATTTGGTTTGGGAGGTGTAGGGAGTGAATGAGTCTGATTGTGCAGATGTTTTTATAGGAGAAAGTTTTTTTGTGGACAGGGAGCGGGTAGAGGAAGCACAACTCTCATGAGGGGAGGGTGGTCAGCACCAGGATTGAGGATGCAGGGGGCCAAAGGGGGGGGGGGCAGGGGGAAGACAGCATGGGGATGAGGAAGGAATGGAGGAGGCCGCATGCAATGGAAATTGATGAGTAGTGGGATTATTCAAATCTAACGTGACCAGAAAGGTAATTGTAGCGTATGAGATGAGCGCGATGAACAAGGTGAACGAATGTGATTGTGATAGGCTTGATGTGGAAGACAGCATGGAGACGAGGAAGGAATGGAGGAGGCAGCATGCAATGGAAAAGGTGCAGGCAAGGTGGAAGCTGCAGCAGGCTCACCAGAGGAGGCTGGAGGCACAGCAATGGCATGGTGGTCAATGCACTGAATGAAGAAGCGTTGACCGGTAAGAGAGGGATGGAAGGGTATTTTATATATATTTATGGGCTAGGCTCCTCCCACAAATCCCAGGTTCACCTGGTCACGCATCAATATCTTGACACTGTCAAGTCCCCAACCTCCAGCCAGTCACATAAAATTATTTTTTCTTATTTCCATAGAAAATCTGACCAACAGAAGTATAATCTACTATACTTGCAACTTAAAAATCTCATACTCACTTGAAAGTCACTAACCCACTTAAATTTCGCAATTTATTTATACACCACCAACTTCTAATACATGGCCAGTTTCCTTATTTTGGATAATTCTGCTTTCTAATACAAATTCAAATCACGCATTCAGCACTTCAGGTGAGTAGTTTGGTGGCGTCATCTGAAGTGACTTCACTGGAAGTGACACATTTGTTATAGGAGGTTTCCATGTCAAAAAGGCCATTTTGACAAAAAAAGAGATAACTGTAGCCCTTGTCACCTAGGGAAAAGGCCTTCAGAGCTGTAACTGGTCTAGGCTAGCTCTTCTTATTTTGGACACTATTAAAAAATGGGCCTGAGTCCTCAAAGAAAAAATACACCCAAACATTGGAAGACAGGAGCAAGACTGGTTTGGGGTAATGAGAGGTGCCTTTTATTTGATGGGGCAGAAATGTGTGTCCCTGTCCTGATTAGGAGGAATAAAAATCCATAAATCATTGCTGCTGTGAACTAGTCCAAGAAAAATGATAGTTGTGTTAAAAATCCCTTTCCTATGACTGAATAGTATTATTAAGGAATACTCACCTAGAAGTCAAACACCAGAGACTTCCCCTGATTCAAATGTCTTAAACAGCCCAGAGTGATGCAGAATACGAGGATTGTGAGAACCCACAGGCAATCCTGCATTCACACACTCTGTATGGGTGTGTTTGCTTCACAAACCACTTGAACATTCATAGCATTGCTTTAAATTTCTATCCTGTACCAAGGGAGGCCTTTGTCTCACATGAGTGCAAATAATTCAACCAATGACATTGGACATACCTCCCATGCAATAAAAATCACTTCTAAACTTCCTGATACCTGGGTTTACCTACAGTATGAATGGAGATCCTCCTCTCATGCACATTCATTTGTAGTCTCTCTACTGTTGCACGCCTCACTGCAGCAGACTCACAAAAGCACACAACACAACCAAATGTGCTTAGTTCATTCTGCAACTAATTGATACTTGTTAACCGCTTTGGTGTTTTTGGAAAATGGTTAGTTTTTAGGCTTCTTTCTTTTTATATAAGCACTTGGTGATTGTTAAGTGTTTTGCAGAAGCATAACGTTTTCCATAAGCTCCTTTTGGAGCCATGTAACATCACTTTATGTAACTTTACACATAAAGCAGGGAACATATCACACGTAGCAATCACTTGTAGGAGTTTATGCATAAGGATTTTATATAGGCATCATGAAATAACTACACTAGGATTTACATGAACTGTTCACTCAAAAGATTTCCAACGGAAGCCCTGCAATAGAGTCCAATATTTCTAACACCTACAGGCAGGTTTACTTCTAAGTTGCCCCTAAGCAAAGTACCTTCAAGTGACCCCACTCATTTTGATGAAATGTTATTTTATATACCAGTGAAGGGCGTAAAACTAATTTCAGTTTATTTGTATCAACACCATATAACTAGAGTATTTAAAAAATTTTCATGAAAACTAAAAGTGTATGCTCTGCTAATCACAATTTAAAGGCACAGTATAAAATTACACTATAATCAAACAAGAATCCTCTTTACATTGATTGTTCTTAAATAAACATTAATGCTACTGTTACCACCACTCGTTGACAAATTATTTAGCAGAATATTCAGTAAAATATGTCACAATTGAATATTTTATTATTGTGATGACATATTTGATTAGGGAGAATCTTGAAGTGAAGTGCACTGGTGCTGTGGGTTGCCATGGCAAAAGAGGACCAATTTTTTGGTTGCTCAGAAGATGGATCAGTTACCTAAAGGAACTACCAGAATTGCCATGCACAGCTTATTACAGTGGACAGCAAGCCCGCTGAGGACTTTAAGGACAATTGATAGTGTCTGACCTTGATCTACACAGGCCTTAAAGGCTCTATGTCAGCTAGTCATCCTCAAGTGTGATATTCTCTTAGCAGGGCACAAGGCAAATTGTCACATTCATCAACACAAGACTTTTATTGGCTCCAAATATCACCAGATGTCACTTGTTTATGTGCCTCGTATCACACTTGTCAGTGCTTTAGTGGCCAAGGAAAAGTGCTCTGAGGTCACTTCTACTGAGAGGCTATAGATGTCATAGGCCATCTTTCCAGACTTATTAAGCCAAGCAAGAGATACATCCTTACATTGATAGATTATGCCACCCAATATTCAGAGGCTGTAGCTCTTGGCTACATTATGGCAGCATCCCTGGCTGATGCCTAGGTAGCCTTGGTAGCCATTTTAACACAGGTTGGGTTTCTAAGTAAAACATTTTATGGCTGAGCTGATCCAGCGTTTGTGGCAGAAGATTGGAGTGACCAGCTGAGGTCAAACCCTATCATCTTATGAACAACAACAGTTTCAGAAGATTAATCGACTCTGATAGCTGAAATGATACCAGAGTTCAAATCACTTAGTAATGGCCTTATGTCTATCAGAATAGGAACATTCTGAGGATGGGGTACTATCAGACATGCTTGCCCCTGCTGACCCATCCCCTGTTTCCCTTATCTCAACCGACTTATCACCTGACCACCAGCAGAAACTTAAGGAGGTGCTGAATCACCACCTAGGTTTCCTTTTGACCTGACTGGATAGGACAGACCTAATGGTCCAGGAGGTCCTTACCCCAGACACTTCTCCATTGAAGTAACCCTCTTATAGAGGCATATAAGGAGGGAGCTATACGAGATGTTAGAGCTAGGCGTCATCGAGCCATACTATAGTTTTTGAGCGTCCCCTGTGATTTTGTTCCTTAAGAAGGATGGGACCACCGGGTTTTGTGTGGACTATAGACAGCTAAATAACAAGATGACTACTGACGCTTGCCCTATGCCTTAAGTAGATGAACTGCTAGATAGGCTAGGATGGGCAACTTAGATGACCTCTCTGGAGTTTTCTAAGGGCTCCTTGCAGATCACTTGCTGAAACCTCTAGAAAGAAGTCGGCATTCAAAGTACCATTTAGGCTATAACAGGTTACGGTTATATCCACTTTCACGTGCCAATAGCTTGTTGACCACCTACTACATGGGTGCCAGAAATCCACCCATGCATACCTAAGTTAAATTGCCATATTTAGTCATATTGGCAATCAATATCTTGTAAATAACTTATTGATTGATCTGAAGGCCATTACCTTTGCATTCCTATTAATGCTATGCTAAGTTTCTTACACAAGCATCAGAATGTCAGTGTGTCACAGAAAATCTGAAAAATCTTGGAGTTGGAGATATTTCAACTGTAGTTGATATACCTTGGTATTACAACAAGACTACATCTCTCAGCATGCTATGTACAGAATATATGAAGTGTCTTGATGAGCAGCAGAATTCAAATTAACAGATTTTCAATACAGGGGTATGGCACCCCCTAAAGGCAGGTGCCACTAGACACATGCTTGCTCCACTTAATGGAAAATCAGGCCATGTATACAGGAATATGCATCATTTGCAGGAGCAGCACCATGGAATATACAAGGGCCCAGGATTTGAGGAGGAGGATGTTAATTTTATGGTCAGTGGGGGCAACCCGCCCCTTTGTTTGTCTTTGACCCCACTGTCCTCCTACGCCCCCTGGGTTCTACTATTGAAAAGACCAGCATTCTATGGTAACAGCTCCACCACCATCCCCACCTCCTGGATCCAATGACCTCAACACCCTCGCCCACAATTGGAAGCTACACTGGAGGAGATGATGGTATATGTTCAGAGACAGGAGGACAGTATGGTGGCCCCCTGATATTTTGTACTAAGTGGCTACCTACCATCACATACTCCATAATCCTTTTCTCTGTGGACACCTATGGTTATGGTTAATATTTCACCAATTGATTTTCACAAAGGAATTCTGTTGAGAAGAGATGGTGGACTTCCTATTTTGTATTATAGTTTTAATTACTGAATAACCTGTGTTTTATATTTTATTTTAGGCAAATGTCACATGCATTAAAGCATTTTGTTAATCTGCAGGCAGTGCTAGCAAATAATGTAAGTAAACTATATACACAGCGGCTTTCATTCAGTCATTCCCCCTATGACCAGCAGAATGATCTCTCATGCCATAAATAAATAATATATTTTTTTTTTAATTTGCACCTTTAAAGTGTAAGTTTGCAAGTTTTCAATCTTGCAAGGTGCTTCTGGGAAAATACTCTGCACACTAGATTCTATGCCCTTCACTCTTTGCAATGTGCCACTTTGTTCTTGCCTTGCATTTAACCCATGTACAGCACTACATAATATGTTGGTGTGTTACAAATAAAAGATTATAATAATAACAATAATTAAAATAATAAATAATAATAATAGTGCAAAAATGGCTGTGGACTTGCAGAGTCCTATAATACTATGTTAATCAAACCCAGCAGTTACATATGCATTAGTTAAGCATGTCATCCTCTTATCAACACGATACAAGTTATTTTGTCTGATGATGTAATTAACAGACTTTAAGGCTAATACATTTTTTTTCCATCAATATTAATACAGTACAGTACAGTGCCTTGCAAAAATATTCACCCCCGTTGGCATTTTTCGTGTTTTGTTGCCTCACAACCTGTAATTAACATGCATTTTTGAGGATTTGCATAATTTAATTTACAGAACATGACCACAACTTTGAAGATTTTTTTTTTTTTTTTTATTGTGAAGCAATCTACAAATAGGACAAAAAAACTACAATGTGCATGACTAATTACCCCCCTAAAGTCAATACTTTGTAGAGCCACCTTTTGCAGAAATCACAGCTCCAAGTCACTTTGGATAAGTCTCTATGAACTTGCCACATCTTACCAATGGGATTTTTGCCCATTCCTCCTTGCAAAACTGCTCCAGCTCCTTCAAGTTGGATGGTTTGCGTTTGTGAACAGCAATCTTTAAGCCTGACCACAGATTTTCTATTGGATTGCGGTCTGGGCTTTGACTAGGCCATTCCAACACATTTACATGTTTCCCCTTAAATCACTCAAGTGTTTCTTTAGAAGTGTGTTTGGAGTCATTGTCCTGCTGGATAGTGAACCTCCGTCCTAGCCTCAAATCACGCACAGAGTGGTACAGGTTTTGCTCAAGAATATGGCTGTATTTAGCACCATCCATCTTTCTCTCAACTCTGAACAGTTTCCCAGTACTGGCTGCTGAAAAATATCCCCACAGTTGTTTCACTGCAGGGATGGTGTGAAGTGTTGGGTTTGCGCCAAACATTGCGTTTTCTTTGATTGCCGAAAAGTTAAATTTTAGTCTCAACAGAGCACCTTCCTCAATATATTTTGGGAGTCTCCCACATGCCTTTTCGGAAACTCAAAACGTGCCATTTTGTTTTTTGCTGAAAGTAATGGCTTTCTTCTTGCCATTCTGCCATAAAGCCCAACTCTATGGAGCGTACGGCTTATTGTCGTCCTATGTACAGATACTCCAGTCTCTGCTGTGGAACTCTGCAGCTCCTCCAAGGTTACCTTAGGTCTCTGTGCTGCCTCTCTGATTAATGCCCTCCTTGCCCGGTCCATGAGTTTTGGTGGGCGGCCGTCTCTTGGCAGGTTTGCTGTTGTGTCATGTTCTTTCCATTTGGTTATGATAGATTTGATGGTGCTCCTGGGGATCATCAACGATTTGGATATTTTTTTTATAACCTAACCCTGAGTGGTACTTCTCAACAACATTGTCCCTTCCTTGTTTGGAGAGTTCCTTGGTCTTCATGACAGTGTTTGGTTAGTGGTGCCTGTTGCTTAGGTGTTGCAGCCTCTGTAGCCTTTCAAAAAAAGGTGTGTATATGTAATGACAGATCATGTGACACTTAGATTGCACACAGGTGGACATAATTTCACTAATTATGTGACTTCTGAAGGTAATTGGTTGCACCAGAGCTTTTTATGGGCTTCATAACAAGGGGGTGAATACATATGCACATGCCAATTTTCTGTTTTCTATTCTATATTCATATATCCATATGAATAACAGCATAATCTATTTATATATCAATAATGGTTAATTGTAATAAATGTCATGAATTTAATAACTGTAATCCTATCTTTCCATGTCACTAATCTCATGCTAATTTAAAATTGATGTTATTATGGCCAAATGTTTACACTTTCCATGTTAAATCTGATGTTATTATCATCATAATTTAACATCAATTCATTTATTGGTGCACACCACACCTAACATATTCATTAAGAGTGACATCATGATGACATATTTAGCCCTATTTAATCTCAAAACCATTGTCAAGTGGACAGTATAGACCATGACTGGGGATGAGGGGGACAAATGTATTTGTGTATAGAAGTCATTGTGTGGTATTTTTATACTATATTTTCTTTGGCTCTTACACCCATGGTGTGAACAAAAGTAATACTGTTTTTTTGAGGTAATACTACACAATCATAAAATTATAACACTGTTCTGGATCACCATTAGTCTCAAGTGGTTTTACAGATAATATATGTAATTTTAATATTAATATAATACAGTAAAACTAGCTATGATATTTCTTATATGTATACATCTTATCACATGCAATAGCGTGGGATTTCTGAGGACAGGTGTACCCAAAATTCCTGTTGATGGAGGTAAGCTTAATGGGGCTTCATCTCACTTACTAGAGCCTCCTTGTACTATTACCTTCCTCAACATCTTATACACATTATTATTATTATCTTTTATTTGTAATTCGCCAACATATTCCGTAGTGCTGTACAGGGGATAAGGACAATGAAGAACACAATGTTATCAAACTGAAGAAAATTGAGGGCCCTGTTTTCAGTTTAGAATCTTTGTAGAAAGTCCTTTTTGCAAATCCTCCTTCAAGACTGGAAACTCGCTACTTAAGATCTAAAGGGAATGGAAGAAGCAGAAACCTGGGCAAGAAAAACAGATAGGGAGTAGCAAGGGTCAGGAAGCAAGTGAATGTTTTCTTAAGTAGGAAGGTATGCAAAGTTAGAAAGTTTTTTTAATTTAGTGGGCGAGGGAAGAGATCTCATAGAAAGTCAACTGAGGTTAGAGGCTCTAGTGTGTAATATGTTTTCTGCCCCTAGTGGTCAGATAATATATCCTAAAAATGGGAATGTCAAGTGAGGGGCCTGGGTTAAGAGCTATATCTGCAGAAGACAGCAGAAGGAGAGAGAGAGAGAGAATGGGCATGGGAAAATAAAAGAGGAGAGCAGAGCATAGAAGGTGAGATGGTTATGTTGGATACATCATGTGGAATAGTTAAGAAGAACAACCTGAGGAAAAGGCAGGAGGTTACGAGGAAGGAAAAGGCATGAGAAAACACTGTGTAAAGGATTAATTAGGAAATATTTGGCAGGTGTTGTTAATTAATCAGATGTAAGACATTTATGTGAGTCAAATTAGGAGTAACCAGCATCAGGAAGGGAGGGAATTGTTTCTGTGAGTAGCAGGAAAGGTCTGAGAGAGCTACATTTTCTCAAATATGAAAAAGCAGAGTACTTCGTTGGGGTGGGCATTCATGTATCATAGAGATGCAGATTTCATAACTATATGACAGAATATTCATGATTTTAGTTTTTCAAAGAATACATCTTGTTGGCTTTCGTGCAAAGATTTTTTTACCAGAGGGGAACAATCTTAGGTTCAAGTCTCACCACTCTTTTTTTGCTTTAATTAGTCATATTTGCTTGGTCTCAATTTAAAACTGAAAATGTAAATTAACTATATAAATTAACTGTCGAGGGGGACATGTGTGTAATAATGCTGTATTGTAAAAGTGTTATATTTCCAAATTAGCTTTTTTAAATGTTATTGTTCTTTTTCAGTATTGCAAAGGATTGAAACACATAATTCAGTGGTAATGCGCATGGCAGATTGTGGCTTTGAATCGTATCTTAACTTTATTTATTTTTAAACTGTAAATAGCATTTTTAAAACGTCAGTTTTATTTTGGATGCAAGATAAAATGTAAAAAAAGGTATAAAAAGTAGTTTTGAGACACATTAGGGACTAGTATCTATTTTAATAGTCTATGGAGCAGAAGTAAATGTTTTTTCTGGAACTCTCTTGCTTTCTCTATTATCCATCAGACATTGGCAATTTGATCTCTTCTGCCTCTTCCTCTGCTTAACCCAGCTTGCACATATGGTAGTCCTAGGTCCATATATTGTTGGAGCCAAGCTTGTAGGATCTTAAGCATTACCTTGCTGGCATGGGAAATTAGTGCAATTATTGAATAACTGGAGCACTCTTTGGCACTTTTGGGGATTGGGATGTAGACTGACCTTTTCAAGTATATTGGCCATTGTTGAGTTTTTCAAATGTGTTGACATAATGCAAGCAACATTTTCACAGCTTCACCCTGTAACATTTTTAATAGTTCAATTGGGATTCAATCAACTCCTTATTAACAGCAAGGCATCCTAGGGCCCATTTCACTTTGCTTTCCAATATGTCTGGCTCCAGCTCAATCCTGCCACCTCTTCTTTATCTGATCTACTTCTGTTCCTACCATTTTTTCTTTTATCACACTTACTTTGGCATGAAAGGTGCTTTTAAAATTCCCAATTTTCTTGATTTCTTGAGATATTTTCTTATCTCTGCTACATTTTGTTTCCTTCTTTCCTTCTTTCCTGGGCTACTTTCAAAGCCTCATCAGCCATTTTTCATTCTTAGTTTTCTTTCTTTTGGGGATAATCTTTGTTGCTGTTTCCTGGATAATGTTGCAAACTTTGGTCCAAAGTTCTTTATCCATTCTATCTTCCATTGTCAGATGGATAGTAGAGAAAGCAAGAGCTTTCCAGAAAAAACAACTCTTCTAAAGCCATTGACTGTGTGGATCACAACAACATGTGGCAAGTTCCAGATGGGAGTACCAGATCATCTCACTGCCTCCTGAAGAATCTGTATGTGGACAAAGAAGCCAGGGTCAGAACCAAATATGAAACAACAGAATGGTTCAAGATTGGAAAAGGCGTTATATTGCCGCCTTATTTATTCAACTTCAACTAAGGAGCACATCATGCGTGAGGCTGGGCTGGATGAACCCAAAGTTGGAATCAATATGGCTGGAAGAAATGTCAACAACGTCAGACACGCCGATGATACTACTCTGATGGCTGAAAGTGAGGCCATATCATGAGAAGGCAAGATTCCCTAGAGAAGACTCTGATTCTGGGAAAGATTGACGGCAGAAGAAGAAGGGGACGGCAGAGTCAGAGATGGAAAGATGAGGTCACAAAAGCAATGAACATGAACGTGATGAAGCTCAGAAGGGTAGTGACTGAGAGATGTACTTGGCATGCTGAGGTCCATAAAGTCATGAAGAGTTGGACAGGACTGAAAAACTATAAAAAATATTTTAAAATTATTATTTTAACTAAAATAATAATTTAAAAAAGAAAAAGGAATGAAAGAGGATTTGAACCTAAAACCTACAGGTATAAAAACCGAGGTGTTTGCCCACACATTAAGCAAGTAGCATATATAGTTTCTAATTAATCTTGGTTTATATTACTGTAAATTACATCAGCTTTCTGCATAGGGAAAACATAACCTTTTCTTTACCTTAGTTCATTTTTTACTTTTAAGCTGTATTCTCAATTGCTTTGCATTATTATAATTTCTACAGCGTTTGCTCATTCATGCACCATTTACCTTTATTTCTCATTCAACTTAAGTATTCCTTTTCAAACCATCTCTACGGTGTGATAGAAAAATCGCTTTTACTTCTGTAAGAAGGCCTATTACTTTCTAGTTCACAAACTCTTACTTTCTGTTACAATGTATTTGTCTTTAAAAACATTCAATATAAGTTTTATTAGTTAGCTATGGTAACCAAATTAATGAACTAAATTATATAAAATACACTGAGTGCTGGATTGATACATTTGAAAGATATAAACAGATATAAATAAGTAGCTTATTTGATGAAAATTTTTATGTAATTTTCAGTGGCGGCTGTTGATTTTCCATGTTGGTGGGGTGGAAGGCAGAGACCTGGCCCCTTACCTTAATTTGACTCCCCCCAAAAGTAGAATCTCCTCCCCTTCACAACATGTTACCTCTGTAGGCCCTGACCACTGACGCATACTCCACCCACTTACTTGATTTTTACTTTTCCTGTCACTTTACGTACGTATTATCTTGATGAGGGTGAGATGGTGCTCGTTCTGCACACTATTCTTATGATGGGAAGTGCTTTCATTTTCTTGATGCCTTGCAAAAATTAAATATAATACATATAAAACATGTTAGATCAGGACATATAGTTGTGGCAGCTCATGGAAATAGACAAGAAATATCCCATAGAGAGAGACAGGGATTGAGACAGAGGGATGGGGAAAGAGAAGGGGAAAGTAAGAGGGATAGATAAGCAAACAGTAAAGACTAATTCAGCATAGAAGAGAGGATTTCCAAGAGAAGACCCTGATGGTGGGAAAAATGTAAGGCATTCAAATAAGGGGACGGCAGAGGAGGAGATTGATAGATGAGGCTATTGAAGCAATGAACATGAACTTGAGGAAGCTCAGAGGGTATTGGTAGACAGATGTGCCTAATGTGCTGTGGTCCATAGGGTCACAGAGAGATGGACATGACTTAACAAAAACAAAATAATGGGGAAAACAATATTATATTTGAATACATTTTTTACAACACTACATGGGCTAAATGCTCCTACAGGTAGACTGATTGAAGTAAAACCTAAAAAGCAGACATCAAGTTATTTTACTTGACAATGTAAGAACTAAAACTGAAGTAAAACCACCCAAACTCTTGTACCATACTCCATCGTCTTAAACTGGATACAAGCCCTGTGTATCATTTAAATTGATTACATACCTTTTTTTGAAAGGCCCCAGAGGCAGTACGAGGTGCCACTAATCAAACATTGCCATGAAGACCAAGGAACTCTCCAAACAAGTAAGGGACAATGTTGTTGAGAAGTACAATTCAGGATTAGGTTATAAAAAAATATCCAAATATTTGACGATCGCCAGGAGCACCATCAAATCTATCATAACCAAATGGAAAGAACATGGCACAACAGCAAACCTGCCAAGAGACAGCCGGCCACTCATGGACCAGGCAAGGAGGGCATTAATCAGAGAAGCAGCACAGAGACCTAAGGTAACCCTGGAGGAGCTGCAGAGTTCCACAGCAGAGACTAGAGTATCTGTACATAGGACGACAATAAGCCGTACGCTCCATAGAGTTGGGCTTTATGGCAGAGTGGCCAGAAGAAAGACATTACTTTCAGCAAAAAACAAAATGGCATGTTTTGAGTTTGCGATATGGCATGTGGGAGACATTTTGGGAGACTCCCAAAATGTAGGGAGGAAGGTGCTCTGGTCGGATTTAACTGATTTAAAAATTGTACTTTTCGTCAATCAAAGAAAACGCTATGTCTGGCACAAACCCAACACATCACATCACCCAAAGAACACTATCCGGGACTGAGAAACTGGTCAGAGTTGGGGGAAAGATGGATGGTGCTAAATACAGGGATATTCTTGAGCAAAACCTGTACCATTCTGTGCGTGATTTGAGGCTAGGACGGAGGTTCAACTTCCAGCAGGACAAAGACCCCAAACACACTGCTAAAGCAACACTTGAGTGGTTTAAGGGGAAACATGTAAATGTGTTGGAATGGCCTAGTCAAAGCCTAGACCTCAATCTGTGGTCAGACTTAAAGATTGCTGTTCACAAGCGCAAACCATCCAACTTGAAGGAGCTGGAGCAGTTTTGCAAGGAGAAATGGGCAAAAAATCCAATGGTAAGATGTGGCAAGCTTATAGAGACTTATCCAAAGCAACTTGGAGCTGGGATTGCCTGCAAAGTTTCTCTAACTTACAATGCTATTAAATTAGCCCTGCTGCGAGCAACGTATGAGCTACGCAGCAGGCCCGTACGTATCTACACTGCGTAAATGTACATGAGGAGTGACAGCCTGCGAGATGATATCGCAGGCTCCCACTCCTCATCAAGTGCTGCGGGGGTCCTAAAAGGGACCTCCGTGGCAGTCCCCCACATAAGCCCTGCCGTGGGGGGTACTCCAAACCCCCCCCTAGGCACCTAAAATGAACCCCCCCTCAATGCGGGGGTCCCTGTCGGGACCCCCGTAGTGTCCTCACATGAACACCTTGCTGCAGGGGTCCATAGGAACCCCCGCAGCCCCCACACATTAACCCCTTGCAGCGGGGGTCCCCGATCGGCACCGATCAGGCCCCCGCTGCATTTAAAACTTTTAAATTCCCCGCCGCGGCTCCTTAAAGGGACCGCGGCACACTATTACCCAATCCCGGCCGCGGCACTTAAAATTAACCCCCCTCTATGCTGGGGGTCCCCATCGGGACCCCCGAAGTGTCCCCACATAAACCCATTGCAGGGGGGGGCCCCGATCTGCATAGATCAGGCCCCCCGCTGCATTTAAAACTTTTAAATTCCCCGCCCCGGCTCCTTAAAGGGACCGCGGCACACTATTACCCAATCCCGGCCGCGGCACTTAAAATTAACCCCCCTCTATGCTGGGGGTCCCCATCGGGACCCCCGAAGTGTCCCCATATAAACCCCCTGCTGCGGGGGGCCCCGATCGGCACCGATCGTGACCCTGCTGCAATTCAATTTTAAATTTCCCGCCTCGCGGGTCCTCAAAGGACTGTAAAGGTCCTGAAAGGACTCGCACTAAAAATATTAACCCCAGGCAACTATAATTACCCCATTAACTCATGGTGGTCAATACAGACCACCATAAGGCCTAAATTAACCCATTAACTCATGGTGGTCAATACAGACCACCATAAGGCTCTAATTAACCCATTAACTCATGGTGGTCAATACAGACCACCATAAGGCCTAAATTAACCCATTAACTCATGGTGGTCAATACAGACCACCATAAGGCCTAAATTAACCCATTAACTCATGGTGGTCAATACAGACCACCATAAGGCTCTAATTAACCCATTAACTCATGGTGGTCAATACAGACCACCATAAGGCTCTAATTAACCCATTAACTCATGGTGGTCAATACAGACCACCATAAGGCTCTATTTAACCCCATCAGTCCCATAAGGGTATATTATTACCATTATGGGCCTGTTACAACCCAACATTAACCACATAAGTGCCATGATGGTCCTCAAGGACCATCATGACACTAACTACAAACACTACACTATAACCCCCAATAAACCATTTAATCTAAACTAACCCCCCTCTACACTAATCTATTAACACTTACACTACCTACCTACACTACCTACCCCCTAATAAACCTCCCCAACACTCTAATTACAAAAAACAATAAACCTACAGCACAGAAAACAAAAAACCTACAGTACAAAAAACAAAAAAACCTACAGTACAGAAAAAATAAAAATTACAACCCCACCCCCCACTACAGAAAACAAAAAAATACATTACAACCCCACCCCCCACTACAGAAAATAAAAAAAATTACACACCTGAAAAGGAAAGACAGATAAACACAATACATTACATACATTACATACAATACATGACATTACATACATTAAATATAATATATTAAATATAATATATTACATATAATATATTACATATAATACATTACATACATTACATACAATACATGACATTACATACATTAAATATAATATATTAAATATAATATATTACATATAATATATTACATATAATACATTACATACATTACATACAATACATGACATTACATACATTACATATAATGTATTAAATATAATATATTACATATAATATATTACATATAATACATTACATACATTACATACAATACATGACATTACATACATTACATATAATGTATTACATATAATATATTACATATAATATATTACATATAATATATTACATATAGTCCTAATCAAATACCCCCTATCTATCTAACATACAATCTATTTAATTTAAAATAAATCCTAACTATATCAAATACATCCCCCTATCTATCTAATATACAAAAAATCCTAACTACATACACAGACCCTAATTCTAAGCTAAAATCAATAAATTAAGACCACTTACCTTTAAGATGTTGCTTCAGATCACTAACCTATGGGTCAAACAAAAAATAAAAATTAGTAAAAAACATTAACATCAAATAAATAAACATTCTATACATTCTAAATATTCAACTCACCTTTACAGCATGTCCAGTCACTGTTTAGCTCTTCCGGCGCGGCCCTGTTAAAAAAAAAAAACACAATACATGAATACATGAATACAATATATAAACAATAAATAAAATACACAAATAAACATCTAAATATACATTGAACTTACCTCCCCGCGATGTCCCCGGCCTTCTCTCCTTCAGCCCCGGCTGGGCCGCGGAACCATCCGCGCTCTAAAAAAAAAAAAAAAAAAAAACTAACGGTGGTCTGCACTGGCAGACCTCCCCGACGCTACTGAACCTCCCGGAGTCGTTTCCGGGAGGAAATTGGCATTGGCGGCTTGTGATTGGCTGAAAAAGCTGTCAGCCAATCAAAAGTCGTCAATGTAGGAGCCAATCAGGATGCGCAGATGTCTTCTACCAATCACTCCGTGGGGGTGTATCCCATAGTGATTGGCTGAAGGCATCTGAGCGTTGTGATTGGTTCCCAGAAAGATAGACAAGTGTTTAAGCCAATCAGGGTGGGATATTGGGGTGTATCCCATCCTGATTGGCTCACACATTGACGACTTTTGATTGGCTGAAATTGATAGACAGCTTTTTCAGCCAATCACAAGCCGCCAATGCCAATTTCCTCCCGGAAACGACTCCGGGAGGTTCAGTAGCGTCGGGGAGGTCTGCCAGTGCAGACCTCCGTTAGTTTTTTTTCTTTTTTTTTTTTAGAGCGCGAATGGTTCCGCGGCCCAGCCGGGGCTGAAGGAGAGAAGGCCGGGGACATCGCGGGTAGGTAAGTGAAATGTATATTTAGATGTTTATTTGTGTATTTTATTTATTGTTTATATATTGTATTCATGTATTCATGTATTGTGTTTTTTTTTTAACAGGGCCGCGCCGGAAGAGCTAAACAGTGACTGGACATGCTGTAAAGGTGAGTTGAATATTTAGAATGTATAGAATGTTTATTTATTTGATGTTAATGTTTTGTACTAATTTTTATTTTTTGTTTGACCCATAGGTTAGTGATCTGAAGCAACATCTTAAAGGTAAGTGGTCTTAATTTATTGATTTTAGCTTAGAATTAGGGTCTGTGTATGTAGTTAGGACTGTAATTATTTTATTTTACTTTAGAATAATGGTCTGTGTATGTAGTTAGGATTTTTTGTATATTAGATAGATAGGGGGATGTATTTGATATAGTTATGATTTATTTTAAATTAAATAGATTGTATGTTAGATAGATAGGGGGTATTTGATTAGGACTATATGTAATATATTATATGTAATATATTATATGTAATATATTATATTTAATATATTATATGTAATGTATGTAATGTCATGTATTGTATGTAATGTATGTAATGTATTATATGTAATATATTATATGTAATATATTATATTTAATATATTATATGTAATGTCATGTATTGTATGTAATGTATGTAATGTATTATATGTATGTATTGTATTGTGTTTATCTGTCTTTCCTTTTCAGGTGTGTAATTTTTTTATTTTCTGTAGTGGGGGGTGGGGTTGTAATGTATTTTTTTGTTTTCTGTACAGATGGGTGCTATGAAAAACTAGACACCTTATCTAGATAACAAACCCTGACTTTAGGGATAAAAATAATGAGCCTCAATCAATTGTCTGAATTTGAGATACGGAAACCCGTAATTGAGATTGCAGTCAAATGTGCTATTCAACTGGCGCCTTTTTGCGTGCTTGGATCGTGTTATGAGTTACGAGCTTGAAAAAATGTCGGCCGTCCAACTCGTAACTTACACCATCCAGAAACCTTTGATGTGTCACTTTCGCAGGGTGAAAATTGACATGTGCTCGAGAGGACCCGCAAAGGGGTTAAACACCTATGCGTAGCACTGTAAATGCAAATAAAACAGTAATCTTGCACTGTAAATTATGGGGAGAGTGATGAAAGACATTAAAATTAATTGCACAGTAGTCTCAGGCCTGCACAACTGAAGGAAATAAGTTTTATTTTTATGGGTAATTTCAGGGTTAAATGATCTTGGGAATCAATGAGTTAATACATATCAGGCCACCCATATGGACTAAAACAGTATTGGCATTCATATTCATAATTCTTTTGTTTTCAAAGTTGTGAGAGTCTGATCGCATATCGGACCACCGTACTTGATTGATTGACTCGTAAACTCCATGTTTTACTGCCTTAATTATGTCTCATCTTCTATTGGCCAATTCGAAATGGGTGGTAACAGGCTCAGTGAATTGATATGGATCCCACCCACAACTGCTCCAAACCAGTGCATGGTTTACGGCGTTGGGTTCAGGATCGCAACTCGCGGAGACCAACGAGAACCCGCAACACAATCGCAGACATGTGGCTGTCTGTAATTGAGTTATGGGCTTGCAATTGAATGATGTGCAATATCTTTGCGCCAAACATAGCATTTAATATAGCATTTATTATGGCAATTGTATGTGGATATTTAAACAAATGATTAAAATAAAAATAATGAAAATATACAGGACATTTATAAACACAAAAGCATGTTATTTTCGTATAACGTTATGATTGGTCTCAGTTAAAAGCGCATGTAGCAAGTGTTTTAAAGCATCTAAGAGACCATGTTATGTACATTGCAAACATTGATTTTTGCAGGAGAAAAGTAAAGTAAAACCCATTTAAACGTACTTGAAGCTAACAGAAAATGCAGAGAGCATACTTTAGTCTGAAGAACTCATTGACTGGCAGAGAGCAAGCCCCCAAGAACATTGAAATGTCTTACAGCCTCAATAAATTGGAGCCTCTTAAGTCAAACGTGTAGCTCGTAAGGGCTGCATGCTTGAAATGTGGATGTTTTACGTCGCTATTAAATTAGAAGTGCTGCGAGTTACGAGAGCCGCTCAATCGTAAACCAGTTCTCGGCCGTCAGAGTTGCGGGCTATAACGCAAACAGTTAAGCAAGCACATAGTTACGGGTTTAGATGGAGCCAATGGCAACAGAGATCATCATCATTGTGTCACAAGAATATGGGGAATGGATTTCAAAGACTTACTGGGTTTTACGAGCTTGAGAATGTTGCGCTATTAATTCTAAGACCTAACATCACTTTCCCTTTTAATATTAGTACAGTAGTGAGTTTTTATTTGCATTACAAGTGCTACACATTAGACTTTACCCCCCTTGCGGGTCATCTCGAGCACACGGTGGCCTTTGGGCTCCATTTGTGTGTTACGGGCTTGCTCGCAAGTGACTACATTGCAATTTAATAGCTAAATTGAAAATGTAGCAGTTACAAACTTGACGGATCAAATGATTTACAGCCGCAAAGTTCAATGTTGCTCAACACGTAGCCTATTCTCGGCCGTCCTGCGTCTTAACACGCAAGTCCGCTACAAGCTACATTACGGGCTGATTAAATAGCTGTAACCCATACATTTGGAGTTACAGGATATGTTTTAAAGCGTAGCCCCAATTTAATGAGGCTGTTAAATAGTATGTGTGTTCTGAGATCTTTATTTGAAAAAAGAAAACACACTGTAGAACATCATATTATTTATTATTATTATTATTATTATTATTATTACTCTTTACTAATAAACCCTTTTGGATGGCTACCTTGTTGTGGTGAAGAGGCTTGTGTACCTCAATGAAGTTGTGAGCTATACCATGTAGGGTCACCCAAGATGAGAAGGTCATAGTAGAGAGGTCAGACAAATAGCGGTCCACTGTAGAAGGAACTGGTTGTAGTATCTTTGCCATGAAACCCTTATAGATAAGCACAGGGAACAACTATGTTTATATTATAGTGATAAAAGCTGTACCACACTATGAGCTATGTTGTTTTCTAACACAATCACATATATAGTTGTGAGCGTACGAGTTGTTGCTAACGCTGCGGGCTCGCGCAGCGAGACGCGGGCCTCGCGAAGCGAGGGCACTGTGCCAGGTTGTCAGTTGCTGGCAGCAACTGAGGACCCTCGCGAAGCGAGGGCCTCAGTTGCTGGCTTGGAGCGCCGCAGGCGCTCCATGCCAGCACCTGAGGACTTTGCAAAGAGAGGTCTTCAGTTGCAGCAATTGCGACCATTGCAAAATTTCAAAAAAAGTTTACGTCGCAACACATTACGACACTCGCAAACAACATACGACACACGTTCACACACATTACGACACTCGCAAACAACATACGACACACGTTCACACACATTACGGCCTCGCAACACTCGGACGCAACTCGCGAACATTACAAAATTAAAAACACAATACATACACACAGCACATATATAAAAAGCTTACCTACACAAACAGGAAGCACCCAGGACCTCAAAAATGCAACTTACAACTTAATTGCACTCAAAATAAAAGAGTTTACACACTAAATAGTTTGTTAAGCGACACAAAAAATGGCCGACGAAAAAACGAAAAGGAGGCTACACACGCAAACACCATACGAGACACGTTACCACACATTACGACTTCGCAAACATCGGACGCAACACGCCGACATACAAACATTTAAAACTTAAGAAAGACACACAACAAACACATAAAAAGCTTACCTACAGCAAGAGGAACCAGCCAGCACCTCAAAAAAACAAGTTACACCTACATTTAAATCAAAATAAAACACTTTAGACACTAATACCATCGCTAAGCGAGAGAAAAAATGGCCGCCGAACAAAACGAAAACGAGGCTTCAAACGTAACTACACTACACTTACTCGCAATAATGAAACACATACTATGCGGAACGTATCACAATCATATTAAACACCATTTTGAACAGTAATACGCAGAAAATGGCGGATGGAACGCAAATTGTAAGCTGGAACGCAAATAGCGCATGCGTATTGCGTTCTAACGGTCTCACTTTCCAGAACTTTCTACAAGTTTATAAATACTGCCTATTTCAAACAAAAAAATACATTTCTCCTCAGGTGATGAACGGAGTGACTTCTGAGATAACTGCTGCTTTTACTTGAGAAGACAATTCTTTACTAATTTACTACTTTGCATTGTGCAAATTACAACTGAGAGGTAAGCTATAATATATTACATTTTATTATCAGGACACGTCAAAAAAAAAAAAAAAAAATAGGATTTATGTAGTGACATATATGGCACATTTATGTGTATAGGCTCAAAAAAAAAATACGGTTCATTTAACAAACATAATTCAATATTAAACAGAGGTTTATGTATAGTGACATGTGACACGCACGTATATGTATAGAATGTATAGTGACATCTGACACGCACGTATATGTCTATAATGTATAGTGACATGTGACATGCACATTTATGTGTATTGCCCCTGCATAGTGACATGTGACACGGACATATATGTGTATCATGTATATTGACATGTGACACACACATTTATGTGTACTGCCCCTTCATAGTGACATGTCACACGGACATATATCTGTATAATGTATAGTGACATGTGACACCCACATTTCTGTGTATTGCCCCTTCATAGTGACATGTGACACGGACATATATGTGTATAACGTATATTCACATGTGACACACACATTTATGTGTACTGCCCCTTCATAGTGACATGTGACACGGACATATATGTGTATAATGTATAGTGACATGTGATACGCACATTTATGTGTATTGCCACTGCAACAAAATTAGCTTAAAACAAAATCAGTAAACAACTACATTTAAATGACATTATATGTCATGTATACTGATATGTCACACGCACATATATGTGTATCATCTATAGTTACATCTCACACACACACATTTATGTGTGTTGGAAAAAACAAATATAAGGTTAATTTAACCATTTAAATATGAGTCATGTATACTGATATGTCACACGTACACAAAATAATTACATTAAACTATGGAATGTGCTTCATGTATGTGACATATGTGTGTAGCCCCCAACAACAAATAAGGTTAATTGAAAAAAATTACACGACTATATTTCAATGACATTCATTTACTTCAATTCAATAGATCATATAAAGCTGAATCTTTTTATTTCTTTGAATATTCAAACAGACTCTGCATCAATAGCGTCTCTCAACAATTTGCACCATCCCTTTTAAAGAACACCAACAAAGAAGAAGAGGTAAGATACAACAAGACATTACATGCTCAAAAGGCCATGCTTTGCTACATGAAAAATTATAAATATACAAATAACTATTTCACTTTCTTTTTCAAAAAGACACTACAAGAAGACCGGCGCATTAAGATTGGCAGGAGGGGACCGTCTGTCATTCAAAACTTCAAGCAAGGTAAAGTATCAAGTATAAACAAGAAAGAACCATGAGCCTCATTCAATTGCGACTTCCTCAATTGAATAGGGCTCTATATAAGCACATAACATATTTTTTATACATTACTTTTTAGTTACTGAACTTCTAACCACAATCAAGGTTTTCAATAACTAAAAACTTTGCTCAATAAATATGTTATGTGATTATATGGAGCCCTCTTCAATTGGCAAAATTGCAATTCAATGAGGACCTATATATCTTTAATGGCCAAGGGCCTCACTCAAATGTGATTTGCCCATTTCAATAGGGCTCTATATAAGCACAGAGTATATTTTTTAAAGGAACTTTTTCTTTTGTGAACACGTTGCTTTTGGATACAAGTTCACTAAATACAAAATTACGTAAAAAAATATGCTCTGTGCTGATATTGAGCTCTATTCCATTGGCCAAAACACAATTGAATGAGGAGCTCACAATATAACAAATGCAGTAACCAAAGGCCCTCATTCAATTGCTATTTTGGGCAATTCAATATGGCTATAAATAAGCACTTTTAGGCCCTTATTCTATTTTAACAAATATATGTGATGATGTGCTTATTTACAACCCTATTCAATTTTCAACATTGCAATTCAATGACGGCCTTAGAGTACTATTACATTGTAAAAAATGCAATTGAATGAGGGGCAAACTATGCAACATATGGTACACACAAAGGCCCTCATTCAATTGCAATTTGCCCAATTGAATAGGGCTCTAAATAACAACATCACTATTTTTTAAAAATAAGTTTTTAGTTACTAAAAATATATCCAACATAAAGTTTTTAAATGACTAAAAACTTATTTAAAAAAATATGCTATGTGCTTATTTAGGGCACGATTCAATTAGCCAAATCGCAATTGAATGAGACACAAACTGCTACACACAAAACTGAATTTCTTATTCAATGTTTAACAACCTATAAGCCTTACAAAGAAGAAAAAATAAGAATAACAAAAGTGTTGCGCACCTAATAGCATTGTACAAAAAATCACACAAACTCATAGGAAACTAAATTAACATTCTTCTTTAATGTTTAACAACCTATAACCAGTACAATCAAGAATAAATAACTTTTGCACAAGTGGTGCGCACCAAACCTGATTGTCAAAAACTAACACAAACACATAGCAAACTACATTAATTATATTATTTCATGGTTCACTAACTATAAGCATCACAATAAAGGTTAAATAAGTATACCACAAGTGGTGTGCACAAAACAGGATTGTACAAAAAATTACATAAACACATAGCAAAATAAATTTATATTCTTATTTAATATATCACAACCCACAAGCCTTACTAAGAACCTTCAAGAACAATAACAAAAATTGTGGGATTGTACAGAAAGTAAAAAAAAAAAAAAGATAGAAAAAAATAACCATAACTGATACAATACAGTCAAATTAATAGATTTTTCAATTATTTAAAAGACATTTCACTCAAACAACATTTTCTATTTTATTTTACAACAGATACTGCGTGAAGACAATCGGACGAGGACTTTTTCCACAGGACCGGACCATCGGACGAGGACTCGGACCAGACCAGCAGACGAGGAATTTCAACACAGGACCAGACCAGCAGACGAGGAATTTCAACACAGGACCACACCATCGGACGAGGACTTTCACCAACGGACCACAACATCGGACGAGGGATATCGCCACAGGACCACAACATCGGACAAGGGCTATCGCCACAGGACCACACCATCGAACGAGGACTTCCAACAGAGGACCACACCATTGGGCACCGATTTTGAACCGAGGACCAACAAACATTCGGATTTAAATCACACTTCAACCAAGGTAATGTATAATAAGTACTAAAGTATAAAACTAAAGAAACTGCTTTCAGTTGCATCTGTGTCAACAGAAAAATAAAATTATTCATTTAATATCTCCCTTATTTTATTTAAATTGCTACTATGCAATACATAGCTCAATAACCACATCACTTAGCAAAGAAGTTTTGCAGTGGAAAATATCTATCCACAAACAACGTTTTTAATAAATAAAACCCTTATTTTAAAAAAATATGTTACATGCTTATTTACAGCACTATTCTATTGGCCACATTCTTAGCCAGTGAGGACACGAATTATAAATTTAACTAAATATAAATGATACATTCTAAATATAAATGATACCTTAATGATTTGCCTTTTAGTTCACCAATTGTGCACAAGAATCTTTAACAGGAATTACAATTTTAAATATACACAATTACATTTACTTTTTTTTCCTTTACAGATTAATATGGCTGATAACGAGACCAAAGAAGAGAAGAAAAGACGTCAAACTAGAGAAAGACAAGAGAGATGGGCCGCCCAGCAGACACCGGAGGAGAAAGAAATTAGACGAGAAAAAGAACGCAAAAGACTTGCAAATAAAAGAATATCAGCTGCAAAAATGAAAGATACAACCAAAAAAAATAAAAAGATAATAAAGCATTTACAAACTGTTCCTAAAACATCAGATGACATTTTACAAGATAACAGTCAAGACAGACCAAAAAAAGCAACTACAAAAACAAAGCATTTACAAACTCTTACTAAAAACTTACAGGACATTTCAACAAAACAAGTCCAACATATACCAAGAAAAGCTACGAAAAAAACTAAACATTTAGAACCTGTTGTTGAAACATTTCATGACTTTTCATCTGATGAATATGAAAGTCAACATCCAATATGCTTTGCAAATTGTCCTTTACTGAAGTCTTTAGCTGTAGAGGTTCATAGTTGTGGGGACATGACTACTCAATGTCAATTTTGTGAGGCTTATTATTTTAAACAGGTGAGACCCCGAGATGGACAATTTATTAGTTGTTGTCAAAAAGGAAAGTTCAAACTTCCAGAAAGGAAACAATTTCCAACCTATTTACAAAATATTATGACTGAACCTACTTTTCCAAATTACAAAAATTTTAAGACAAACATAAGATCCTACAATAGTGCCATATCATTTGCATCTATGGGGGCAACATTGGCTGCTAATGTACCAGGACATGGTCCTTACTGTTTTAAAGTCCAAGGACAAATTTATTATCGGACTTCACATTTACATCCAGAGGAAGGAGAGCAAAGAAAATTCGCTCAACTATATGTCCTAGATACAATGGAAGCTGTTGACCAACGTATGCAGATGGGAGAAAATAAAAAATGCTTACCAGTGTTTTTATAGAGCTAAATAACATTATGGACAACAATCCCTACAGTAAAGCTTACAAGAAATTGGCAGAAGTAGAAAATGAACAACTACTTCATGCACAAAGACATCAATTACCCATGCCAAAGGTTAATATGGTGCTTAAAAGAGACAGACATACTGATAAACGTCGTTATAACTTGCCAACATCAAATGAGGTTGCAATGGTCTTTCAGAATGATGAAGGAGAACCACCATTTCAAAGAGACATTAGAGTATATCCCAGAAATGAGGACCAACCATTTATTAATATTAATATCTTAAGTCCAAATTTAGATCCAATGACATATCCCATTTTTTTCCCACACGGAGAAGCAGGTTGGCAACCAAAATTAACCCTTCCCAGTTACCCAAATGCTAAAGCCAGAATCCGAAATAATGTTTCTATGCTTGAATTTAAAGTTGCTCAAATTGCCATTAGAGATGAATTTAATCCAATTTTATGTGGTGGGAAACTAACACAACAATGGATTATTGATTCATATTTGCAAGTTGAGGCAAATAATTTAAACTTTATAAAATATCAACAAGATAAACTACGTGTAGAACAATATTGTGGACTCATGTACTATGTTGCTGACGTGGCTACAAGCAGAGACATGACAGCTGGCAAAGCCATCATTTTACCATCTTCCTTTCAAGGATCTCCTCGAAATATGAGAGAAAGATACAATGATGCTATGGCTATTGTGACAAAATTTGGAAAACCAGATTTATTTGTGACATTTACATGTAATCCACAATGGCCAGAAATTAATCAAAATCTACTTCTTTGACAAAGTGCTTCAGATCGACCAGATTTAGTAGCCAGAGTT
Source organism: Discoglossus pictus (assembly GCA_027410445.1). Lineage (NCBI taxonomy): Eukaryota > Metazoa > Chordata > Amphibia > Anura > Alytidae > Discoglossus > Discoglossus pictus. Next base: position 202,528,224 of record CM050166.1, read on the forward strand.
TTTAAGATCAAATTAAATGAATTAATACGTGACTTCACTATAAATCAGTTATTTGGAAAATGTCTTGCTTATGTATATACCATTGAATTTCAAAAAAGAGGCCTTCCACATGCACATCTTCTCATAATACTTCAAGAGAAAGATAAATTAGATACTTCGGACAAAGTGGATGCAGTCATAGTTGCTGAACTACCAGATCCAGAACTATATGGTAGACTATATGAGATTGTTACTCATCGCATGATTCATGGACCCTGTGGAGACCTTAATCCACAATCACCATGTATGGAAAATAATCAATGTTCAAAAGATTTTCCAAAAGATTATAGAGACAAAACATATGCAAATTGTGATGGATATCCACTTTATAAAAGAAGAGAAGGAGATAGTGCCATTATTCGTGGAAAAAAAGTGGACAATAGATATGTAGTACCCTACAATCCACATTTACTCATGAAGTACAACGCCCACATCAACGTAGAAGCCTGCACTTCCATCAAATCCATTAAATATGTCTACAAATATATTTACAAAGGTTACGATGCAGCTACTGTAGTCGTCAAAAGTGCAGACAACCCTGAAAGTAGTGAGTTAGTACATGATGAACTTGCATCTCATGTAGATGCTCGCTATGTCAGTGCGCCAGAAGCTATGTGGCGGCTTTTAAAATTTTAAATGCATGATAGATCACATGCAGTATATAGGTTAGCAGTACATTTGCCACAACGACATTTAGTCTATTTCCATGCTGGAAATGAAATGAATGCATTGGCCCAAAGTGAAGATCGTCACACTACACTAACTGCATGGTTTGCATTAAATTCCACTGATGCTCAAGCAACTCAATACTTATATATTGAAATTCCATATCACTATGTTTTTGTGAATGGATTATGGAGAGCAAGAAAAACCAGAGGCAATAAAATAATTCCACGAATTTACACAGTCAGTCCAAGAGATTTTGAACGATTTTGCTTATGGATATTACTTTTAAATGTTCCAGGAGCACAAAGTTTTGAACAATTAAGAACTGTTAATGACATTGTATATGAATCCTTCCATTTAGCTGCAAGACATAGAAACTTACTCGCTGATGATACAGAGTGGGAAAGATGTTTAGAAGAAGCAGCACAATGTCAAATGCCACGACAGATGAGAGAACAATTTGCTTTTATTTGTATCTTCTCAAATGCTCCAAATGCATTAGCTTTGTGGGAGACTTTTAAAAGTAATATGGCTGAAGACTTTATGCGACGATACAATGAACCCATTGCACACTTAAAAGCCTTAATGGAAATTCAAGAAGTCTTTTTAACTCATGGATTAAGTTGTGCAAGTTTTAATTTGCCTGATCCAGGTCTAATAGATGACATTAACTTTGAAGACTATGACATTCAACTACAAGCAGAAAGAACAGAAGAAAGACTTGCAACTTTAAATACACTACAATTGCAAGCATTTCATGCCATTAAAAATGCTATAGATGATGACATGGTGACAGAGCGTTATTTCTATCTTGATGGACCTAGCGGATCAGGGAAAACATATTTGTACAATTTATTAATGAGTTCAGTACGAGCACAAGGAAAAATAGCAATGGCGTTTGCCACTACTGGAATTGCTGCACTTTTTTTAGAAGGTGGAAGAACTGTTCATAGTGGATTTAAACTGCCAGTGCCTATTTTGGAAAATTCTGTGTCAGATATTCGCATGACATCCTTACAAGCAAAGAAATTGAAGAAATCTAAATTAATTATAATAGATGAGGCCACAATGATGTCATGCTATGCCCTCCAATGTATTGACCATTTGCTTCGTGAAGTCATGGATAATATTTTTCCATTTGGTGGAAAGGTAATGTTGTTGGGTGGCGATTTTAGACAAACATTACCTGTCGTTGTACATGTAAATCGAACAGACATTATTGAAACATGTATAAAGTCAAGTACAGTATGGAAACATTTTACCCATCTTCAACTGCAACAAAATATGAGATCAGAAGGCCAAACTGATTTCAATGATTGGCTTATTAAAATTGGAGAAGGCAGAACAGAAAAAATACTACATTTACCTGACGACACTGTAGAGATCCCACCTCATATGATTTGTCAACAAGATATTATATCGGCTATATTTGAAGGGAGCATAAATAACGAAGAATATTCCGAGCTTGCCAACCAAGTTATACTGACGTGTAAAAATAAAGATGCATTAATACTCAATAATGAAATCTTTAAAAAAATTAATGCACCACAAAGAAATTATCACAGTGCTGATTCTGTACTTGCTGATGACAATGAAAGTCAGGCAAACTTTTCAACTGAATTCATTAACTCTTTAACTCCTTCTGGAATGCCACCACATATTTTGCAGCTAAAGAAAGGTGCAATTATCATGTTACTGCGAAATATGAACCCCAAAAAAGGCCTATGCAATGGCACAAGATTAATTGTTCAACAATTAAAGGACCATTTTATAGATGCTGAAATTTTAACTGGGACCCATAAAGGAGAGAGAGTTTTCATACCAAGAATAGATTTAGCACCAAGTGAAAGTAGTCTCCCTTTTATACTTCAAAGAAGACAATTTCCATTATTATGGCATTTGCCATGACCATTAATAAATCACAAGGTCAAACTTTCAAATCTGTGGGTATTTACTTGGAAGAACCAGTTTTTGCACATGGTCAATTGTACGTTGAGTTGTCACGGTGCAAAAATCCACAGGCTATTAAAGTTTACATTGAAAACAATGAAAGTCAAGGTGATTTATTAGAAGATGGACGTATTTTTACTAAAAACATTGTCTACTATGAAGTACTATGACTTTGCAGGATACAAACTAAAGCCATGCAAACATTTTGAAAAAACATTCAAAAATACAAAACAATTGGTTGTTTAATTCAGTCATAATTAATGGAAGTCATGTTTATGGATAATTCGCCTCACAAAATACTTGCCTTGCATTTCTATGAAAAATTATGTTAAAATGTTAAGTCACTATGTTAATGTTTCTAATGTTACAAGTTTAAAAACAATATTTTCAAGTTATTTCATTCAACATATTACAAAGTTCATGTTAAGAGCTCAAGCACCTTTTAAGTCACAATGTAAATATTCTATGTTATCTTAAGATTACTACCTACATTAATGTTTATCGCCAGTTTATGTGCTCAGTAATGAATTACTTTAATTATGTACGGTTTAAGTAGAGTTTTTAATGTATGCCTTCCTCTACATTCAATGTATATTAAACTTAACAATTATTCTGATATAAATTGCATGTTAATACTGATTAATTTCAAGTTAAACTGTTTTTACATTCAAATGTTAATACTTTTAATTCAAAATTATGTTACAAAATGTATTTACTATGTTCCTGTTTATAATGTTCAAAATTAGACAAATGTTTTGCAAAAATTACAAAGTTACATAAAAAATAAAGTTCCATTTTAAAAATATATACTTTCAAGGTTATTGCTTACATATATTTTAAACTTCATGTTAAAATTTGGTACGTTTAAAAAAGTCTTTTTACTTTTTACTTTTCTATGGATTCTATGTATATTAAAGTGAACAATTCTTCAGATACAAATTTCATTTTAAAAAACCATTACATCAACGTTTTACAAAAATACATGTTCATATCACAATACTTACAAGGGTCAAAAATATATTTAAATAACTAAACAACTTCACAAACATATACATCACATTGCCGTCATTTTTTGACGGGCAAGTCGCTAGTAGTATATATTGGTTATATATCTATTAAGCATGTATAGGGTATATTCATCTATATAATTTCTATGGGGCCTATTTATCTAGCAGGGATAGAGTCAATATAAATCATTGGACATGGGACATAACTCTCCTTTTTGTATCCCCACTTAACAAGTATAGCCCAAACACTCTTAGTCTCATTGTTCCCTTTTTCTGGTGTTTGCTATTTTTGTTGTATACAACAAGCATAAGAAAATGTATAATATTCCAGAATTCTAACAGATCTTATTACATAGCAGCTAAGGTACAGAAGCATCTACCATTATTGCAGATTGTGTAGTATCAACAAATGTATTAGTAGGTAAGAGTCATGTAAAATATGATATGAACTAAAACCTCTATTTTATTTAATCCACATGAATTCAGATTATTTTCCTGCAAATGGTAGTAGCCTCAACCTACATTGGCATATTGTACATGAAGAGGACAGAAAAGGACTAACATTGTATTAGCTAGAACAAATGGTCAGGTACAGCTTTGTTGGCTGTATCTGTACCATGTGTCCAGGTTGTATTCCTCTGTTATTAGTGGAGGTATTAGACTTTATGCTCATCTAGTTAGAGGTTTGCCTCATTTCATTTCAGTACTTACCTTACATAATTGGTATTGCACAAGTCTGCCAAGACTTTTTCTCTGACCCAATAAAAAGGCTAGACAGAACTGAAATGCAACAAAAATCAGAATTGCTGGTCTGGCAGCTTGAGCAAAACTGTTGGCCTGGCAGCTTGACCAGCGTAGAGGTAATTGTATAATAATACAGCAATGTACAATTGAAATGTAAAACAGCAAACTGAATATGTTTATAATGGAAAGTGGGAAATTGCTGTATTTTAAAAATAAGAAAAATTAGGTCCCTTTTGTTTTTTTTTGCACATTTTGTGGTTCTTACCAAAATAAATAATATGTGTTTGCATTTTTTTTTTTGTAGTACTGGATCCAAATAACAGCATACAAAACCATAAATAGGATATTTAAATTTTATCTTTAGTACTTGATATGTTTGATAGATTTATGTTGGAAAAGCATCACTACAGATATATGGTAGGTAGCAAATGTCGTGCCTTCCTGGTGTTTAACATTTAATTCATCCGTCTTTCTGATCTTAGCAATCTTTTTGTCTTTATGAACAGGGTGTTTCAAATTTATTGTAACCAATTGGAATGATTCATAGCGAGTGCTTAATTTACCCAGAAAAGACTGCAGCCCTAAATGTTGAAGTTGGAGTAATGTGTAATCAGAAAATAAATTTCCTGAATATGATTCTACTACAATAAATGATGCACCGGGGCCATTCTCCATTTTAGTACTGTAAGGACATGGATCATTGTTTCTTAGTAATTATGCAAATTCATACAGCAAATATATTGCTGCAGGTTTGGATGGGACTTGCTTTATAAAGAAAATTGAAAGGTGTCTCCCTGCCTTGATAATTTGAAGTACCTTACATTTCACACAAAAACTGTGGTTTGTAAAATTGCTTTGTTACCTTGTAAAATGTAAGCAAGCCCTAGATAAATAATGAGGCATGTTATGTTTTATGTATTATGAATTTGAAAATGCAGATGATAAACTGCAGGTTTCAGGAAAGGTAGCTGTTTTACCACAGGGAACAGATCACAGTTTATCACTAGGTATGCAATAAGACCTGGCTTTTTCTGCTTTACAATTACTGCATAATTCTAATTCTAATGGTAAAGTTGAAGGCATCAGGAATTAATAACTTTACTCAAATGTGTTATGATAAAATGAAATAATGAAAAGAATACAAACACCAAATAATATATTAGTAACTGTAATGAAGATGTATTTATTTATCTGGAAAACTGAACAATTTATAGCTTATGACTGCTGTTAGTGGATTGTCTGTGAAGAAATAAATATAAAAAGTGTCCATTTTAAATTTATATAATGTATCTACATTGTATATACACGTAGTAAACAGTTCTTTATCCATGGCTTTATTACAGCATGCAAAATACATTATACAATACCACTAGACCTCATACCATTCACTCAGCATTATCTCACTCTCCATCTTCCATTTTGCCAGTTCTGTCTATCATCAGGACTGCAAGAGGCCCTGTAAATACCACTAGACCTCATACCATTCACTCAGCATTATCTCACTCTCCATCTTCCATTTTGCCAGTTCTGTCTATCATCAGGACTGCTAGAGGCCCTGTAAATGCCACTGGGCCTCATAACATCTCCCTCTCCAACTGCCATTTTACCAGTTCCATTTACCTTGTTTTGTTTTACTATAGACCCTCACACATCACCACTATTCTGCCCTGAAGTCATGTAACATGCTCTCCCCCCTACCCCGTCCACACCCACCTTTGAATTGTTTTAGTTTATAGTGCAGGTTTAGCACTATCACCTCCATTTTTTAACAATTGATACACCCACAAAAGTAACACTAATTCACCCTCTACTCTTTTTTCAATTACTTGCCAAGCCCTTGTTTGTTCCTTTAATTACTTTTCCTTTTGTTTCATCAATCTCTTTAGATTGCAAATTTATGAGTCTTTAATCTTGTATGATGTTTTGAAAAAAGCAGCTTGTATGTAAGATTTTAAACTAAAAAACAGGGCACCCTACTTATTGGCAGGTGTTAAATACTGTATTTTCATTTTTTCTCTCTATACTTAACCCCTGTACAGTACTACGGGAATATGTTGGTGCTTTATATAAAACTGTAATAATAATAGTAATAATAATAATTGGTACAAAGTAGATCACTTAAGACTGCAGTATCTATTTCCTATTTGAAAAGTTGCCATTGCAGTCTCTTATCATATACATAAAAAACAGAACTATACATAAAGAACATACACATAAAGAACAGAACGTGACGTCTTTGAAGACTCCCTGCCCATGCAGATAGACGCGCTGGCGGTGAAGTGTAAGAGAGGGGGGTCCTGGTGAGGGAGTCAGCGGGGCTAGGGGACATGGGCTGGATGTCTTGGGGACATGGGGTGGTAGAGGGCTTATCATCAATAAAAAAAAACCCACAAATAGCTGAGTTTGCCGCCCTAAAATAGCCCCGCCCTGGTTTGCAGCCCAATTTAGCCAATATGGAAGTATGGCCTTGAGTTCACCCTTTCTTGATACAAACATACCTGTCAGCATCATTGATGTATTCTTCATGCAGACATCTGCTTTAGGATTGCATGCAGTAGTAATATTGGAGTTTCCTGTAACAGCTCTCAGGAGACAACTCAGACTTGCATACTCAGGATGACACCTGCAATTTATAGGGATAGCATCCTAATTATGGGACAATTTGCACCTGGTCCATCCAACGCCCTCAGAATACATTAATCCCATTTGTCCACTAAGACATTGCTCCATTGATTTGCTCTGCTCTTCTTATCATTATTCCTTGTGATATTATTGACTGATCTCATGTTGCTGACATTGGTTTGTTCCATTGTGTTGATCTCTGGCTCATTAACCCCCTTGGCTTGGACTTGGTTTATGATTCTCAGTCTACTCCCTGACCTTGGCTTTAGTTTTTTTGATAGGCTTTTTAACTCAGGCCATTTTCTGTACTGTTTGTGGCCTGTGTCAGGGTGCTTGAATTCTGGAGTTCACATGTAGTCTGTGTTGAAGAGAGACCTACACATAGAGAAGTGTGTGCAGAGATTATTTGGGCTGAAGAAAGGACGTTTAGACAGAAGTGTTTTGTATGAAGATGAAAAAAGACACAGAACAAAAACCAGCAGATTCTGCACCAGAGATAAGATCTAGACTTCTGAAGGATAAAGGCCAGTGATTTTGAACAAACTATTGGCCTGTTTGTTTTTGTTTTTGTTCTACCCTGTTTTTGCTGAGAACACTGTCTCTAAGTAAAGGTAGTGCTCTGGTGAGAGCCAGGCATGTTATTTTCTTATTTTCTTTGATTTGTTTTGTATCATTGTTGTATCACTGGCTACTGTTTTAGTAAAATGTGGAAATGAAGTAAACTCTGATACGGTGTCCCTCGATCTAAGTGCCAGAAACATTGCACAAATCCAATTTCATTTTAGGAGGAATGTGCTCAGACTTTCCCTCATAAAGTACAATGACGACGGTTATTGTACCCCAGCTGGACACATTTTTACCCAGAATATGGGAATATGAATATGAAGATGATACAATTATTTAATACAAAAGTTATCAGAATTAATATTGGCTGGGGATTTCTATCACACTATCAATACTTCTTGTTACCTTGCCACATTCCTCCCAATCTGTAGAATAAAAAAAATAAAAAAGAAATATGTTCAAATACAGTAGCTTCTACTTCATAAATAATTTGTCACAAAAGTGCATATGCCGCTTTCTCAAGAAGATACCGTTCACTAGAGCTCATAAATGTAGACAAACAAGAGGGAGATGCAGGGGAAAGAAGTGCAAGATACAATAGTGCAAATAAATAAATAATTGAGTTCAGTAGATAAATAATAAATAATACAAACAAAAAGAACAAAATATGAAGTGTAAAATAATAATAACAATATGTCACACTCACATTTCTTTCCCTCAAACAATATGAGGTATGAAAGCAGCTCAAAATGGAGGATCAGTCCACCCGTTAAATGTAAAACTTTAAATTTGGCCAGATAATTAATTGCACCCATGGAACACATGAATGCATAGCTAAAATATTTATTTAATAATATTTTTTTTTTCTGACATTTTGCTCTACTGGAACTCAAGGATAAATGTATTTATGGATAAAAGTTTTCAGAATGGGAGCTGTTAATTATTAACTGTGTTTTCAATGAATATTAATTTTATGATTTTGAATCCTCCAGGTTTAAAAATGTACTCAAGATTGTTGACACATTTTGATACTCATGCATATTTCAAATTACATCACATTTCCATTTTGATATATTCCCACCAACACTTTGAGAGTGAACAGGAAGCGTTATGTTTGCAACTAGTCACACAGGTACATTGTAGCACACATAGCAAGGTGTATTTCGATGTTTACAAATTCAGAAACCAGGTCACATGGGAAGTTCAAGTTCAGCCATTCGCTTCACTTATGCCATGTTTCTTCATAGTAATTGACTCCCATAGAAATAGAACATAACATTGTTTTGAAACATAATTTCATTTCCCCTTTTGTTTGCATAAAAAGAATGTTTCCCACATGGTATGCTAATTTTTAGCCAGAAATGTTTACGCATGATATACTTGGCATATTTCTTTGTGGAAATAATAGTTAAAGTATCTCTGGAATATGTTCATTTAATACAATATATATGCTTCTTAATGTGCACAATATCATTTTTCCTAATTTCATTTTATGCCAACTTCTCACACTTGCTATGTATCGATCAAAAATGTAGGCACATACCTTGATATTTAGCAAAACGTTTGTATAATATAATAACATAATATGTTTTAATTTTGCTTAAGATTTGCACTGACATATCACCTACTATTTATGATGGTCCTGCTGTGGAGGAATGTACTTTATGCTAATAAGCAAGTTGTTCTCCTGCAGTTTTAAAGCTTGGAATTATCATAAGATGCCTATTATGTGATTTTGACGAAATCTTAGGACTCATATACCCATTGTGTAGATATCAGGTATACTGGAAAATTACTGACAGAGAGCTCACAAGCAGCGTTAACCCTTCTCATGCTCCACCAGTTATACTACTATATCTAATTTGGAATCGTATCATCACAATAGAAAGCATTATTCCACTCACTGTGTTTGGTGATGTTATATGTCTCATTATTTTATAATTGAGTTGGTGTTCAGAGGCTTGGTAAAAGTGTCATTTACATGTTTGTTGGAACGGAAACAGAATCAATACATTTCTGTTAACGTGAATTATTATTATTCTGATCATAAATAGAAATACAAGATCCATTATAATTTGTTTCCATAGTGTACATTTGTCAAGCTGAACTAGTTCATACTTTCAGAAATGTCAAGGGAAATAAGTTCAGATGAATTAAGATCTGTATTCTTGGATGTTCACATCAACAGCAAAGATTAAATGTCACTGTTTTACATTATATTACAATACAAAAGAAACTCTAATACAAGACTTTCACTTGAGAATCATGTTGTAGTTTTAATATATTGAATATAATCAAGCTTTGAATTTCTATTACACACTTATTCATGTTGTACCTTATTTCTAACCTGAACTGATTCCAACACAAAAAAGAGGACAGATCTATATTGTTTTTTGAATAATAACTTAACAATGTGCAATATATTCTGTACTCAAAGGGAATAGTTTTAACGGTAAAGCAGTCTCCTCTCTCTTGGGTTGTGACACTTGCAACTCCTTGAACCTGGTCTGTATGCAATAATAAAGAGAAAATGTGAAAAGAATAAAACTCCCAGACTTGTCTTGAGTTCAATCTCTCTACAAATGCCAGACACATGAGAATTTTGTGGTCTGTACTCTCAAGTATTGCAATTCTTCCAATGTCATTTTAATAGCCAATAGCTCCCAGTTTCCAATATCATAATTCCTTTATGCTGGAGAGAACAAGCTGAGGCATTGTCAGGATCCATGCAACGTACCTGATGAATGATGATGAAGCCTAGCAATGACACTGAGTCTGCATGAAAGATACATTTTTCTAGCTTCACATACAATTTATTTTCTCATTTGTTGGACATGTACACATTGAGTCTGAGAGTCCGGAGAATGTATTAGGATGCCATCAAGGTATTTGATTACATAATGATATATCAGGTATGAGGTGAATAAGTTGTTAACACTGTGTTGTTACACAAACCAAAAGGAATGACTATCAATACATAATTAGTAATTCACATTAAAAGCTGAGACAGGTCCTGGTTATTTCAGTAACATAACAGCATGTCTAACAATTGCCTATGTACAGTCAGGTCCATAAATATTGGGACATCGACACAATTCTAATCTTTTTGGCTCTATACACCTCCACAATGGATTTGAAATGAAACGAACAAGATGTGCTTTAACTGCAGACTTTCAGCTTTAATTTGAGGGTATTTACATCCAAATCAGGTGAACGGTATAGTAATTACAACAGTTTGTATATGTGCCTCCCACTTTTTAAGAGACCAAAAGTAATGGGACAAATTAACAGTCATAAATCAAACTTTCACTTTTTAAAACTTGGTTGCAAACCCTTTACAGTCAATTACAGCCTGAAGTCTGGAACGCCTAGACATCACCAGACGCTAGGTTTCATCCCTGGTGCTGCTCTGCCAGACCTCTATTGCAACTGTCTTCAGTTCCTGCTTGTTCTTGGGGCATTTTCCCTTCAGTTTTGTCTTCAGCAAGTGAAATGCATGCTCAATTGGATTCAGGTCAGGTGATTGACTTGGCCATTGCATAACATTCCACTTCTTTCCCTTAAAAAAACTCTTTGGTTGCTTTTGCAGTATGCTTCGGGTCATTGTCCATCTGCACTGTGAAGCACCGTCCAATGAGTTCTGAAGCATTTGGCTGAATAATAGCAGATAATATTGCCCGAAACACTTCAGAAATCCTCCTGCTGCTTTTGTCAGCAGTCACATCATCAATAAAAACAAGAGAAAAAGTTTAATTGGCAGCCCTACATGCCCACGCCATGACACTACCACCACCATGCTTCACTGATGAAGTGGTGTGCTTTGGATCATGAGCAGTTCCTTTCCTTCTTCATACTCTTCTCTTCCCATCACTCTGGTACAAGTTGATCTTAGTCTCATCTGTCCATAGGATGTTGTTCCAGAACTGTGAAGGCTTTTTTCGATGTTGTTTGGCAAACTCTAATCTGGCTGTCCGGTTTTTGAGGCTCACCAATGGTTTACATCTTGTGGTGAACCCTCTGTATTCACTCTGGTGAAGTCTTCTCTTGATTGTTGACTTTGACACACATACACCTACCTCCTGGAGAGTGTTCTTGATCTGGCCAACTGTTGTGAAGGGTGTTTTCTTCACCAGGAAAATAATTCTTTGGTCATCCACCACAGTTGTTTTCCATGGTCTTCCGGGTCTTTTGGTGTTGCTGAGCTCACCGGTGCGTTCTTTCTTTTTAAGGATGTTCCAAACAGTTGATTTGGCCACACCTAATGTTTTTGCTATCTCTCTGATGGGTTTGTTTTGTTTTTTCAGCCTAATGATGGCTTGCTTCACTGATAGTGACAGCTCATTGGATCTCATATTGAGAGTTAGCAACAAATGTAAATAGCACACTTGAAATGAACTCTGGACCTTTTATCTGCTCTTTGTAAATGGGATAATGAGGGAATAACAAACACCTGGCCAGGGAACAACTGAGCAGCCAATTGTCCCATTACTTTTGGTCCCTTAAAAAGTGGGGTGCACATATACAAACTGTTGTAATTCCTACACAGTTCACCTGATTTGAATGAAAATACCCTCAAATTAAAGCTGAGAGACTGCAGTTAAAGCACATCTTGTTCGTTTCATTTCAAATCCATTGTGGTGGTGTATAGAGCCAAAAAGATTAGAATTGTGTCAATGTCCCAATATTTATGGACCTGACTGTATGTGCAAAAAAAATGTGTAGTTCACTTGTGAAAAGACATGTACTGTACATATTCATCACTTACCAGATAAGATACAAAGGGTAGAAAAGAGGTTGTGAAAAAATTAAAGAACCATTGTAGTTTAGGAAAACCGCCACATATGTAACAACTAGCAACATTATCAGATATGCAAGCCAAGCACATAACATAATTTTAGAGAAAAAGCTAACATTTAGAAGACTTTGCTTTATTTATGGGGGCTTCCGTCATGGACTTCTAGTTGGCCTTTAGCGGAAGGAGAGGTTATCCTAATGAGACTAGATGTATTTAATTCTATTTTCAAAATATTAACACATAATCCTTTTATAGCTGAAAGCAAATGTCTGCTGCCATTACAGCAAAAGTTTAGACAAGAATCCAAAATTAAAGGCAATATCTTATTTTATTTATTTACAGTAAACTTGGTTCAGATATTTACTGGAAATCTTCTCTTTCCAGAAATGTTTTCCTTGATTGTGGTTTTATGCCCTGTGAAGATGAACTATAATATTTATATATTATTTGTTAAGTCCAAGCATGTCAGCTATGAAACTCTTTACATGCTCTTTGTATTTGGGGCTTCTGATAGACCAACACATGTGTAGACTCTTACATATTAGGTGGGTATCAGACTTTCTATCTAGTATTGTTTGTGTTTCTTACCGTTAATACTGATTAGATTGTGGGTGCTAGAAAATTTGTTAGAATAATACATTTTTAGCAAATATTAGTGGGTAGGTATTTTTATACAGTCAGATTTGTAGTTATTTTTGGTTCTGTAACCTCATTATATTTATGGTTTATTTTCCATTTTACACAATTAGAGAACATCTGCTTATGCTCCTGACAGCTTTTGACTTCTGTTGGCCATAAATACATTTATAGCTATATAAAAAGACTCAGCTTGCTCAGAAGGCCCAGGGCTTTCTTTATTAGTTAAAATATTATAAATATCCAGGTATAAACCTGGTTATGGGAGGTGAATTTTTCCCCCTTTAAAAGCCTCTCCTGCAACCTCACCTGCGTTAAATATTTTCCCCCTACCACCTCACCCCATACTAAATCTTTCTCCACTCATCCTTTGCCCTCTAGGAAGGCAAACATGGGTCTAGCAGCACCGCTACCCGCCAGCTACTAACAAGAGAAGGGTCTGACCACAAACAGTGTTTATTCAGTAAATACACAAACATCAATTTGAAGGAAAAAATTGTTTGATATATTTTAAAATATATATCTTAAATGTGACATTCAGTATAAATAACAAACATGCTGCAAGAAAGTTGAGCATATACTGCAAAAAACAATATATAGTTTTATACATGTACGTCAGAAATGTGCTCTGAGGAATTGTGCCCAGGCAGATTAATTTCAAAATGTTAAAAACGTGTCACTGAGGTACAAAAAAGGGGATATTTACTAAGCTACTGCACAGGCTACAAATTGAGGGCTAAGGGCTGCATTGACAATTTGCTGTATCATAAATAAAGCAAATTCAGCACAGTCCCTGCAATTCTTAGTAAGTATCCCCCAAATATTTCCTTAATGTGTCAGTTAATTCACTACAACTTGTAGCACACCACTGTAAAGTTCTCATAAACACATATTGAAAATACTACTACAACAGCTCTGTGCAGAGAGCATGAGCAGAAAGAGAGTTAACCCTTCCCAAATTCATTTGTGTAGATAAAGGACTGCTGGGATCAGCTAAAAAGTACAGTTGGGGGTTAACATGTCCTGCTGCATTCCTATAAATCTTTTATTCACAGAGCCTTCACAGCTCTGTGTCAGCAAAAGTTGTTAATCATGGAACAGTCAGGAGTGTGTTTGTAAAAATAAAAACAATAGATAACCTTACCTTTTGTCATAAATCTTAGCATAACAAAGCCCTGTAAACAAGCTAATTTTTAATGAGACATTTTAAAGTAAAGGTGCTGCATCATATTAAAATGCCTCCCAATGAAGAAAATAGCTTAACAGAGCTTTTAAAGCGGCTAATGTGATGAAGCCCATGTGCATCTTAATAAATCCACGCCATGGAATAATATGGAAAGTGAGGTTAAATCCATTTTGAATCCCTTTTGATAAATAAATCCCAAAAACTCCAAGCCATACTTGTTTGCAGAAAATTACTGTAAAACAAACAAGTGACAGCGCTACTGCTGGTGCAGCAAGTACAAATCACATTGGCCCACAAAAGGGTAGAGGTCACCCACATCGGACAGCAGCTTGGAGTATAGAGGGACTCTGAAATTATAAGGGGAGAGGGGTAAATAATTATATTTATAGAAAGGTGATAACCCTAGGGTGATTTGACTATATATATATATATATATATATATATATATATATATATATATATATATATATTAGCTTTTCTGTTAGCCCCTTAGCGACACATACCTTGCATAGAGAAGGGTGACCCCAAATTATTTTGCACCAGTACATTTACTAGATCCGCCACAAAAAACAATTCATTGAGAATTGCAAGCATACAACAGAATTACTTGGTTAGCTTTAAGATGTGAACCTTGTTAAGATATTGGTTGTAATAAAAATAGTGCTTAAGATTTTAATAATGGCACTCATTTAACAACTTTCTTTGAGAGTAACGGCAGAATCACATTATTAATATTTTTTTTCATCTTGGAGAACAGTGCAGAGTTGTAATGATTGTAAAGAGTTTTGTAATTTCACAGCACTTCTGCTACACTGTTCCAGTCTGCATTATGTTTAAAGTTCAATTTTAAAAATAATTACTGCTTATTGAAATATTCTTCTTGAATTTATTTCTGGTCATGGGGAAAATGACTTTGCTGTAAGAAACAAAACCATCCATCATAATATGTAATATGGAACAAGCATATAATTGGATTAATTAGAAAAAGAAAATGTGGCATTTACATTTTTTCAGGCAATGAAATAGCCTGTGCACAGTGCTTAGTAAAATTTCTTCTTTCTTCTGTCAGAAAGGCGCATTGCAAATTTGCACAAAGTGATTCGGTAACCCTTTCACTGTAAGACAGATGTTCCTTGCTCATTTATAGATTTTTAAATACAAATAAAGAAAGTTGAAAAGTTCTTCTATATACATGGATAACTACAATGGTTTAACAAAAAATCCTGGATTACTTTTACAAATATATTTTTTGTTTGGTGAACAATATAAATCTGTAAATCTGTAATGCTCTTTTGTCAATGGAGTGAGCAAAACTTCTACCAAAATAAATACCTTAGAAAATTAAAGGAAATAAAAACTTACCCTAAGGTTAGGTCCAAATACTTTCTCTGCCCCATGCCAGTTCTTCTATAGAATCAGAAACACATTGTGGCTTCTCAGCCAGTCACTATTATATTTAACAATCTGTCTGTAATGTCTGCACAGTCTGTTCTGGGGCCAGATTTCTGATAAACTTGGGGTATGCGCGCATGCTCACTGCCACCATTACACAACGCCTGGAGAGACAGCACCAGGAGAGACAGAACAGAGTGAGAGAGAGAGACCGGACAGAGAGAGAGACACACAGGACAGAGAAACAGAGAACACAAGAGAGAGAGAGACATGACAGAGAGAGAGAAACACATACAGGACAGAAAAAGACAAACAGGACAGAGAGACGGAGAACACGAGGGAAAGAGAGAGACATGACAGAGAGAGATCATGCGCAGACGGAGCACACAGAGAGAGAAAGAACAGAGAGAGAGAGGACAGACAGAGAGAGAGAACACAGAGAGAGAGAGAGAGAGAGAGTGCAAAGAGAGAGCGCAAAGAGAGAGAGCACATAGAGAGAGAGAGGGTGCAGAGAGAGAGATAGCACACAGAGAGAGAGCACCGACAGAGAGGGAGAGTGCACAGAGAGAACACAGAGGAAGAGAGCTCGCAGAGAGAGAGCACACAGAGAGAGCACACACAGAGAGAGTGCAGAGAGGGAGCACAGAGAAAGAGAGAGTGCACAGAGAAAGAGAGAGTACACAGAGGGAGAGTGCACAGAGGGGGAGAGAGTGCACAGAGAGAATGCAGAGAGAGAGCGGCAGCATACAGACAGGCAGCACAGAGAGAGAGAGACAACATACTTGCCACATAACACACACACACACACACATATATATATATATATATATATATATATATATATATATATAAACTAGAGAATTGCCTGTCAAAAAATGACGGCAATGAAATTGTAAGGTAGCTAATGCTGTTTGGTGTATAATAATGAAATATATAATACATTAATAAATGAATATAATTTAGCTATTTTGAAGAAGTGTGTTGAAGAGCTGGCAATCTGTTTTGATGTTGCTGCAGCATTAGTGGTGTGGAGCTGCTATGTAAGCGTGATGAATGTGTGCTGTGTAATAGTGTGCGTACGTGAGACCAAACCGTTAGCGTGTCTCGTATGTTTTTTGCGTTGCGACGGGAAGTTTGCTAGTGTCGCAGTTGCTGGCAAGGAGCGCCTGTGTTATATGTTATATTATCACATCTTCCTACCTAAGTTTTATGATATATTTCTCTATTCTTCACAGCCTTCTCCATCTTTATCTGTTCCCTTATTCCCCCCTTACCTATTGTATTTCATGACTGAACCAAAACTAATGTCCTTTTCAGTGTGTTGTTACTTTTGAATCTATTAGTTAAGTGGAGTAAAGGTTTACAGTTGAATTAAATTAAAATGTTTCAGACATCTTGCAGTAACAAGCATGAATAATTAACTTAGTATTAGTCGCATGTAAATTATTTATATAATTATAATAAAATATTATGCACATCTGAATTGTAGATTTAATCATGATAAAGTTTATAAAATATGTTATCAAATTCAAGTCAGTGGAGAATTTAGTTTCCTGTGTTGAGAGAGCAAACCATAATTATAATATCACTACCCTGATATGGTTTTATCTCAAGTGACTCAAATAATTAACATGATTACAGAGTTTATGGAATAAAAATTCTAAATTAGTTTGGTAATGTAGGATCACACTTCATTTTATTTTTATCATGGAGATGTTTCCGCAAAAAAAGCAAAAGATTTTCTTTTCTGAACACAATTGTAGGATATTGTTTTTTAAATTGAATGTTTTTAGAATGAAAAAAAACATTACTGCATGTCATTTATTATATTTTATATGCAAATAAGTTGCAGAGAAATCTATTATTTTGGATTCTAATGACTCTTAGGAGACTTTTGATGCAGAGGAAGTTTCCTATGCTCAATAGGAATGTGGCAGATAAATCTGTCAGAGCTGTCATTGGAACTTATGGAAAACTCAGTTTACAAGGACACACCTTCCTGAGAAAGTAGCAGACATATTGAAATTCTGTAGTAATGAATAATTTCATCTAAAAAAAAAAAAAAATGATGTTTTTTTTGTCCTTTCTAAAAATTTTGCTTAGCAAGTTTAGATATAGAACATTACATTTAGAAAACATTTGATTACTGTGGTCATTCAACCTGCATGGAGAAAAGGTAAGTTTTACATGTATTTATTGTTAAGCAGTATTGGAGCTGATGGTTAGTACATTCACAACAGAAACACTGGAGTACGTACAGTTGAACAATATCTGAAATATAGACGTGCCATTACTGCAAGTCTCTGAAGTCTTTACCTTTGCTGACATCCAGGACTAGTGCTAGGCAGCTATACAAGATTCCTTGCAAGTGGCTCCTCTAGTTACAGCAAAGCCTCATGTCTTTTTTTATGCCTTTCCCTCTTATTAGCAATGCTGACCCATGTAGCACCGCTGACCCATGTAGGTCCCTCCCTTCTATGCAATCTTTCCTTCTCTTATATGTATTGCTCTCTTCTTCCATTTCCCCTCCCTCTAATTTATATACCACTGTCTCGTCCATTTTATTACTTTGACTTTTTCATTTATATCAACCAGTTCTGCTTATTAATGTTTCTCTCTATCATTCCTATGATTCAATGTTTCTTTACCTACAATTTACCCTCTCCATGACCCCAGCAGGATCCATTCTTCGCATTCATACAATAACTGACACTGAAACCAATATGGGGTAACCAACAGGCCACAGCCAAATTATTATATACAAATATATATTTATATATATACCAACATGGTATAAACAAATGGGAGGAGCCTGGCTAGTGGCAGCAACCTCTTGATCCTGAGCACGAGCCCATGGGTCCACCTACTTTTGCGCTGCACCTGCCCAAGAGGTAGGGGCAAGGATCTTTTTAATTATACCCTTGGCCCGGGCAACTCCCCAACTGCCACTGTGGCCAATGATTATCACATACAAACATCAATTGAAGGTATAACATATACCTATAATATAAATTACCATATATTCTTCATCCACACTTTTTTTTAAAACATATTACCAACAAACATAACAATATAACCACTGTCCTAACTACCCCCTGAAGCTAAGATCCTGGGAGGGTGGAAGGGAATTCAAACGCTGACCAAAATTGCACCAAACGCGCGCCAACAGCCTTCCCGACGCCTCCCCATGGCCAGCCAGCCAATAGACATGCGCAGGGCTCTGCCGGGTCAAGAGACCTTCCATGCGACAGGAGCCCCGCGCACTACGGGCCTTCATTCCATCTCCATCACCTATCTCTCTTCCTCAATGCATGTCCCATTACCTCTCAGCTATCCCAGGGAAGTAATGCATCACACACTGCCAATTACGGGCAGAGCATGCTTTATAGTCTGAGCTTCTATCAGGATACATCCCCCAAGCTAAGGATAATCAGAACCTTCCATACTCCAGCAACAGTCCAGATTGAGCATCATTGCAGGAAGGAATTTATTTGTCACTGAGGAAGTTGCAGATCACAGCAGCGAAACGCGTCTGACACTTGTTTTACTATTTATTGATTTTACGATTTTTATCACTGGATTTCTGTACCAGAATCAAACCAGAATTTTTACCAAATAAATATATTTTTATCCATGAAAATGGTCTGAAGTACTTGTGCTTTGGGGAACCCCGACACGCACACTCGAAAAGTACACAGCATCAGACTAAATAATATCACCGCCCCACATGGACTCAAGTACCATGGAGTAACACCAACATATACAGCATATACTTAAACAGAGAACATCAGCCAGAAACGTTGTGTTAAATACACTTATGATTGTGCGCTTTACAGACATTCCCACAACAAAACTCTTTTATGTATCCCATTTCATTTGCCTCTCTCTATCCTGGCATTCTCAAAGGCACATAAGGAATTTAATACAGCGAAAGGAACCTATAAAAGGATAAACATGTAATTGATTTAAGCATTTAGAGCCTTCAGTTGAGACAATTATTAAATTTAATAATGCAAAGGAAGCCCATGTCAAAGGGGGCCAGATCTCCTGATTACGACCTAGGTCAGCCTATTGAATACCACTATCCTAAGTGAAATAGGATAACCAAGGCAAAGGTCACTTGCTTACTGTGACTGGGGAAAAGAAGAATTCCACTGACAAAAGCATTTATGATCAAAACATCTGTTGGGGGTTGCTGTTTTTCCAATGCAGGAGAAACTTACCTGGCATTTTGGTTCTGGGTTACCATTAGGGCTGGGTGCAGAATAATAGCCTTTAGGAGATTTCTCCTTTTTAAATGGAACAGGTGGCCAAAAACATAACAGTCTGCACTCTGAGTGGCCTGATCATGCAGGGCACACTATTAAGTATAGTCTGTGCTCAGATCTTTTGTTTTTTCACTCAAATTATATAATTATTTACTGTGTGCACATCTTAAAAGCAAGTTACAAACATTTTATAAAATGCAGGAGGTCATATCAAGTCTAGCTCATATCAATATCAGTTATTGATCACTGTTAAATATGGATAATTTTATCAGATTCTTTATTTATATTGGTCTAACATTTTCTCTAGTGCTGTAAAGAAAATACACCAGTGTGGAGAGAAAGATGTAAAACTATAGCCACACATGTAGAGCTCTACTTTGGAGAGTAACTTAAAACATCCAAATATATAGTTTCCAATCCAAATTTTCTTATTTAATCTATATATGGCTTAAGCATATAAAGAATAATTTATTGCAGCTCTCAAAACTGTATTCATGGTAAAACTATGGATTGGTGTTTGTAACCATTTTTCTAATTTTTTATTAGATATTGACATTTTAGTTTAACCCTTGAAGCCGTCCCACATGAACCTGCATATATAATGAGGCTGGAGTCTGTAACTGTTATACATTGTATTAGGAATTTACACTATATAAGCAAACTATTGTAGTACAGTGGTAAGCCATTTGTTGCCAAGTGTTTTTCATTGCTAAGTCATGGGTTTGATTTCCCTGCCTTCCACTTTTTTTTTAATTAAAAAATGTGCCTGTCTATCTATCTATCTATCTATCTATCTATCTATCTATCTATCTATCTATCTATCTATCTATCTATCTATCTATCTATATATATACTGTTATATATGTGTTAATAAATATTATTAAATAAAAAAAACATGTGAAAGTATTGACTTAAAAACAATGATTTAAAAGTGAAAACATTTTAGGAAACTCACTTTCCACTAGACCAACGCACTCTACTTTTTAAGTATGTGTAAAAGTCAAACATAAATCCATTTTCTTGAAGTATATATATATATATATATATATATATATATACACATATATATTAGTGATGTCGCGAACAGTTCGCCTGCGGACTATTCGTGGCGATTTTGGCATGTTCGCGTTCGCAGCGAACGGCGAACATATGCGCTTTTTGGTTCTCCCCCTATTCTTTATCATTGAGGAAACTTTAAACCCGCAGCTTACAGTCAGCAGACACATTCCAGCCAATCAGCAGCATACACTCCCTTCCAGAGCCTTCCATCTGAAGGACAGCAACCCAAAAAGCCCTTTTTAGGGCTAGAACATCATTTATTTTATTTTATAATTTTTTTCTGTGTAATCAAATTGCATACGCCTGCCTGCCAGCGTGTGTGTGTGACAGACTAACACCTAACAGCTTATATTGTGCTCAGTGAAATAAAACAACACTTTTTTGACTGTAATAGATTGAATATCAGTTGCCTGCCTACAGGCGTGTGTGTGAAGCCTATTGCATCTACTCTGCCAACTTTTGCCAGTACACAGTGATACGTCATATCTGGTGCAACCGTAGTGTACAGTGACATAAAACAACACTTTTTTGACTGTAATCGATTGAATATCAGTTGCCTGCCTACAGGCGTGTGTGTAAAGCCTATTGCATCTACTCTGCCAAACTTTTGCCAGTGCACAGCGACACATATCTGTTGGCACCTATCTAATTGCATGCGCAGTGCCCCAAATTTGAAGTGGGAGGACTGACCAAGCATCTTTTTCCATCTCTCGCTTCCAAAAATTCATGCCATATACATGTCCCCTGATTGTGGACGTAACAGGGATTAAACCGATAGGAATAGTACTACTTAACAGTACACACCTTATAATAACGCAGACAGAGGCAACGCGTATAATCTTCCATGCTGTGCAGTGGAAGCTTCCAGTCTCTGACCTGTGTATAATATACCATGCTGGGCAGTGGAAGCCCCCAGACTCTGACCTCTGTATAATCTTCCATGCTGGGCAGTGGAAGCCCCCAGACTCTGACCTGTGTATAATCTTCCATGCTGGGCAGTGGAAGCCCCCAGACTCGGACCTGTGTATAATCTTCCATGCTGGGCAGTGGAAGCCCCCAGACTCTGACCTGTGTATAATCTTCCATGCTGGGCAGTGGAAGCCCCCAGACTGTGGGAGTCTAAAGAAGAGGAGTCAGAGGAGGAAGGTGGCTTTGAGGAGGTGGAAGACCAAACACAGCAGGCGTCCCAGGGGGCTTGTTGTCACCCTTCGGGGACCCTTGGTGGCTGGGTGGAGGAAGAGACCTTCAATGACATCAGTGTGGACAAGGAACGGGACATGGCTAGCTTGTTAACCAACCTTGTGCAAATGGGGAGTTTGCGGTTATGCAAAGGGACTGTTTGCGGTTGTTTGCGGTGCATATATATATATATAATCATTTAATTTATGGTGGGCTAAAGAGCGATAGAAGCCCTCCGCCGTACAGTAGTACAGTAAACAAGTTAAAAAACTTGTTTCATGCCCAAAATTCCGATAAATACAGTTATTACACTGCATTCTGAAAACCTTAGCAGGGACATGCAAATGTGCCCACAAAGGCTTTGCTCTTGCAATCTATAACCATTTCAAACATGGCTCCCCTTAAGCATATGCCCGCTGTATCACAAAAGTTTGTGCAAAGCTAAGGTTGGATTATACACAAGGTAAGAATCCCACCCATGTACATCTGTTTTAAGTTTACTACCTCTGATCAGTGGGGGGGGGGGCGGTTCCTTAGCATGTGTTGTGGATTTTTTTGAGGAGGTTGTTTACTAACAATCACTTAATTTACGGTGGGTAAAAGAGTGATAGAAGCCCTCCTCCATAGTACAGTACAGTTATTACACTGCTTAAAGGGAGCCATGTTTGAAATTATTATGGATTGCAAGTGTGAAGCCTTTGAAGGCAGATATGCATGTCAGTGCCAAGGTTTCCAGAATGCAGTGTAATAACTGTATTTCTCGGAATTCTTAGCATGAAACAAGTTTTTAACTTGTTTTAGATGTTTAAATGTGAGCACAAATGTACTCTTTATTTAATATATATTAGCAGGTTAATACCCTATCCCTCATCCCCCCAATATAAACCCCTCCTCACACCTCACCTACTTGCATACAGTCTTCATGTTGTTTTTTGGCACGCTGTCGTCACGTCGTTTGATGCCTTGTGGTCCTGTTGCCTCATCGTTGCTTTGTCGTTGCTGTGGCCATGACATTGGTATGTCCCCCCCACTTCTGTCCCTCTGGTTCGCTGTCCCTCCTTGCCTTTGCTTCTTCTCTATCACCCCATTTAGCCTAATCAACTTTTCACTCGCCCTTCATCAGCATCACTCACTACAATCACCCAAACCCACCATCAAACGCCACCTCACTCACATGTTACTCTCCATTACTTAAATCACCTCAAATCCATCACTGTATTAACTACCCTATACCATTCCTCCCTTACTATACATCATCCTATATGCTCTAACATGCCACAACCATAACCCTTGCTATTCAACCTTTAAGTCATTTGAAAGTACCTTCAAGCCCTCTTTGAATCACGGCACCGATAGCCGCTCTATTTTCACACCCAGAGCTCTTAGCTCCAAGTCGCTAAGCTATCATAAGGCTCCAATCATTCTACGTCCTCACTTCGATCATTAACCCATTCTTTCATTTCAGACATCAACATCTATGATTAAGGGCCAATCTCAATCTCTCTGATGCAAAGAGTCTTCCTTCTCAGGCAGCTTCGTCCCCTGGAAGAGCTCCATAAGTGGCTGGCAGTCAATTGTCTTTCTGACTCTGGACTGTCCCCCGCTTGATGATGGAGCTTCAAACCCACGGCATTCCATACCCAGCTTCCACCAGGAAGTATGAACTATATTAGATCTTACATTCAGCCGAACCTGCTCAACCTGCGACTCCATCCTTGCCAGTCGACCAGTTCTATCAATTACAGAGAATGATAGTGAACCTGGCTTATAACTATTGCGGCTTCACTTATTTTGATTACCATAGGTCATTTTCCGCCAAGGCAGCAGCCGCATTAGGACAATTTAATTTTACTCTAAGGGGGCATCTTTCGATAATGACTTCTTTTGCCGCCACTTTACAGGCATAAAGGCTCAGTGTGCAACCGCTGTCAGTCTCCACTTCATTCTTCAAGCTTCTGTCCCTATTCTACTTCTCAACCACTTCTCTCCAATCCTCCTCCTACCTATCATAGATCTTCCACAGCAATCCCGGCCTAGCAAAGACCGTCTTGGCAGACAGGTGCACTACCTTGGGACATCTGCGATCTGCAATAACTTCAACACCAAGGAATGTAACTACTCCAATTGTAGACTTTTCCACCTGTGCACCATTTGCTACAAGGCCCACGCGAAATTCATTTGTACCTCGGTAGTGCACATCAAATGACTATCTGTTGTCAATTTGCTTAAACTCACTGACTATATCTCTCATTCCCCATCCCACCACTTAGTCAAATTTCTCACTGAAGATTTCTCTGGGGGCTTCCACACTGGGGTACCAGCATTGCCCCAGGCTTCCTTTTCAAGTGATAATTTACTCACTGCTATGATGGAGCCTGGGGTAGTAGAAGAACTACTATCATAAGAAGTCATTAACGATTCCTCATAGGGCCTTTCAGAACCCCTCCATTCCCTATATGGCAAATAAATCCTTTAGGTATAGCCACACGTAAATATTCACTTAAAAATCGCCTCACCGTTCAGCTCCTCATAACTCTTCCACACCTAGCATCAACTCTCTCATACCTTCAGAAAATTACTCTCTGCAGTACTCAAGAGTCGACGACGCAATCACCACGATCCTTAACTTAGGCCCCCGTTGTTGGTTGTCCAAATCAGACATCCAAATGGAAAACTAGCTTCTACTTTGCCGTCAAACTTACATTCGGATCAAAAAGCAACCCCAAGCATTTTGAGCTACATCCAAAATGTTCTTCCTCAACCATCATCATTTTCTCCCCAGGATCCGTCATCCAAGACCTTCACAGTCAAAGACCCTCCAACTGCCAATCTTGCCTTAGAACCTCTACTTCAGCAAGCAAGCCTTACCATGTCTAAAGGCCTCGCTTCAACCACTAAACAGACTTACAATTGTGACTGGAAACTTTTTCAGATCTTCATTTCAAGATACAACATAAACCCGCTTATAACACTACCTACATATTTGGTATTTGCTGCCCATTGTCAAGTAAGTTTACCACTTCAACCTTACACAATAAAAACATACTTGACAGGAGTCCAGTATCATTTATCTCAAAGCCAATATATTCACAAATCTTTTCTATCCACTCCACCTATAAAACTATTTCTCAAAGGTCTTTCAGGTATGACAAACCTTTTACCACCTTCCAGGTTACCCATCACAAGTGACTTGTTCCAGAAAATCATCACTTACCTTTCACAGGATACAATCGGCCCAACCACCTCACTTAACATCACCACTTCCTGAGACCTACTGAGAGTTCACTATCTCACCTTCACAAACCAGGTATCTCACTAAACAAAATCTCACTTTCATTAACGATCATTGCACTCCCACACTTCCATCTTCTATGCCAGCTTCACTCCCGTCAGTATCACCAACTACCCCACTCACAACCTTATGTGTCCTGTAACCTCTCTTCATGCTCTCTACTCCACAAACCCATTTTTCAGCCCTTACTAAACAAATCCAGCCAGCCCCTAACCACTACCATTTTCATTCACTAAGTTAGAATCATTCTCTTCAGACTTGGCTACAACCCTTTTTCTTACTCAGGACACTCATTCCGTAATGGGGCAGCCTCAACGGCTTCCAAAAACAATACACCAGTCCACATTATCAAAGCCATGGGCAGCTGGAGATCTCACTGCTTCAGCAGATACATCCCCGATCCATCCTCCAAAGTCCGCCAAGCCTTCCAAAGAATTAATCTGTGAATCTTCCAGCAGGTTTTTGGCCCTCTTAGCAAGCCGAAAAAGCGTAGCTTTGGCCACACCACCAGCTAGTCAGGGAGAGGGATCCAACCCCAAATTAGCAGGTTAATTACCTTCAATTGTGGGAGGAGCCCTATTACTCATCCTTCCTATATAAACCCCTCCTCATGTACTTGCACGCAGTCTTCACGTCACCCACCCTCCTCTCCCTGCTTTCTATCATTTATTATTTTCCTTGGCCCTCTAAGCAGGCTGAGAAAGCATAGCTTTGGCCACGCCATCAGCTACTCAGGGAGATGGATTTTAGCAAAAAAAAATAATATATATATATATACCGTATTTATCGGCGTATAACACGCACCGGCATATAACACGCACCTCATTTTAGGAAGGAAATTTCAGGGGAAATCCTCAACCTCAACCTCCCTCCTCATGCTCAACCCCCTCCTCAACCTCCCTCCTCATCCTCCCTCCTCAACCCCCCCATCCTCAACCCCCTCCTCAAACCCCCTCCTCAACCCCCCCATCCTCATCCTCCTTCCTCAACCCCCCTATCCTCAACACCCTCCTCAACCTCCCTCCTCATCCTCAACCCCCCTCCTCATCCACAACCTCCCTCCTCATCCTCAACCCCCTCCTCAACCCCCCCATCATCAACCCCCTCCTCAAACCCCCTCCTCAACCTGAGAGAGAGCTGCAAGTTCGGATTACACTGAGAGACAGTGTGTGAAAGAGCTTGAGACTGCTAGCAAAGGCAGAAGCTCAAAGTGTAAGAGTCTAGAAAGACTGAATTTTATGAGGAGACCTCAAAAGTGAATACCGAAGAGAGGAACTGCTGCTGAAGGAGACTAGAGACTACAGGCAAGTAAACCCCCCTGAAGAAGGTAATACTGGAGTTCAACCGAGTGTGGACTGTGTTCTACTCTTGAGCTGATTTTTAAAACAGTAAAGAGAATTGTCTTTGGGGGGGATTTAACGTATGACCTTTAACTCAACAGGTAGCTTTATTACTTATTGTACTATTTAACTAACTATTGCATTAACTGCTAGGATATAGGGAGGTGGTTACAATGACTCAGTCACTGCCTGATTCAATCACTGAGAGCTTTTTCACTTGATTATAATTAATATATAATATATACAGAGCTCATTACTCATTCAGGCAGAGGCAACACACGGAAATAGCCTAACTTCCACTTATATAAAACTACATCAATTCATCATAAACTTTTTCAACATGCTTTTTCACCCTCTGTCTAATGCCTCGGAGCTCTGTACTACATGGGATGTAATCAATATTAAGGATATGTAGAGGCTTTGAATCAGGCAGTGGTCCAGTGATTTGTAACTACTTGATTATATTCTTGCAGCTAATGTAGCATAAGAACAGATATCACAGCAGGTTATGCTGAGCATCTCTGTATGTGTTAAATAATGAAATTAGTTTGACTTTTAAAGCATTGTGTTGATGTAGTGGTGTGTTATTTCATAAAATATTTTTCATTTGAAACTCATTGGTTCTAATCCAATGCCTGCAATTGTTTCCTTTTAATTGACCAATGTATTTAACATAGATATGATTTACTTACAGTATATATACATACATTCGTACATTAAAGTGGAAGGCAGGGGAACTGAATCTATAATTTACCAATGAAAGATATCTTTAAACAGAACCCTTACCACTGCACCAACACACTCTGCTTTTATAGTCACTGTGAATCTATAACAGAATGTGTAACAGTTACAGACTCCAGCCTTATTGTTTATGCAGATCCTTGTGGGAAGGCATCAAAGGTTAAACTAAAATGACAACACATTTTCCACATGGTCTGTCACCATCTAACTGATGGTGCAGAGTACATATGGCGATTTTTGTGGTCCCTTAATTGTGAGCTTGTGAGAACAGAAGTTTTATTTTTAATTAAGGTATCTGGGTAAGGGGTTTAGCAGTTGGTTTGTGCTCAACAAAGAGCTGATTTTGCTGTTGGCAAAGATGGTATTTGCAGATATCTCTGATTAATTGTGTTATGTTATATTGGGTTTATGAAATTAGTGCAAGAGAGATGTGTATGTTTTTATTTTTATCATTGTGATAGATGGATTAATAAATGAGAGATTCTGATGTATGTGTAGCCAAAAATAAATTTAATGGGATGGGACTAAAATGAAAACTGAATTTAATAGACTGTTAGTGTTTACCAAAAGTCTAGTGTGCAATGTGATATAGTGGACTCCAGAACACAGTTACAGTATTTAGGTAAATATACTGATATTTATGCACAGTAGATAAAAATTGATGCAAAAACATTTGTGCCAAACATGATCCTTTATTGTATTACTGAGTAAAGTAATCTAATCCCCTTTCTATTCAAGTCAATAGAAATAACTATATGCTTGTGATAGCGTATGAATGTATAGGTAGAAACACACACATCATTCCAGAATAAACTCATAGAGGCACAAATATGTAAGTACTGACACTCATTCTAACAGACATACACAGGTTCATACATACAGAGTGAGATATTCATACAGAGAACTTCCATACACCCTGACAAACATAGTTGAATTGATAATAACACACACTGACTCATATGGTGGCTGGGAGACACATTTTCAACACAAACACACATGCACACAAAGAAAGAGACATGAGTCCACACACATACATCACACGTAAAGACAATTACAGAAAACCTACTCATAAAACCCCCTCTAAAGGTGACATAATAAAAAGCAGACACACTAACAGGAATATCTGCAAAATAAGTTTACCAAACAAAGCAGTTTGCAATATCTTAGTCTAGAATGTTTGACTCAAGTTCACATTTCTAAGTGCAATATTTCCGATGTACTTCTACAAAGTTCATAAAGCTACTTACTTGGACAAGCATTATATTGCATTATATTTATTAAGTTTTGAGTTTCAAGATTTACACACACCCTTAGCATGCATAATGTCCTTCCCATATATTCTGTAGATTGTGAGACGAACAACAGGAGGAAGCAGAGAAAGTTGGACGGGGTCAGTGCTAGAAAACCAGGGTTTGTCTTTAAAGGACCAGTGAACTCTGGAAAACATTTTTAAATTGAACCTAAATTAAATTTATGTTTTACTTTTTATAGACATTTTAGGGAAATACAGTGCCTTGCAAAAATATTCACACCCCCCTTGGCATTTTTCATGCTTTGTTGCCTCACAACCTGGAATTAACATGGATTGTTTGAGGATTTGCATCATTTAATTTACAGAACATGCCCACAGCTTTGAAGATGTTTTTTTATTGTGAAGCAATCAACAAATAGGACAAAATAACAGAAAAAGTCGATATGCATAACTATTCACCCCTCAAAGCCAATACTTTGTCAATACTTTTGTGGCAATCACAGCTCCAAGTCACTTTGGATAAGTCTCTATGAGTTTGCCACATCTTACCACTGGGATTTTTTCCCATTCCTCTTTGCAAATCTACTCCAGCTCCTTCAAGTTGGATGGTTTGCGCTTGTGAACAGCAATCTTTAAGTCTGACCACAGATTTTCTATTGGATTGAGGTCTGGGCTTTGACTAGGCCATCCAACACATTTACATGTTTCCCCTTAAACCACTAAAGTGTTGTTTTAGTAGTGTGTTTTGGGTCATTGTCCTGCTGGAAGGTGAACCTCCGTCCTAGCATCAAATCATGCACAAAGTGGTACAGGTTTTGCTCAAGAATATTCCTGTATTTAGCACCATCCATCTTTCCCTCAACTCTGACCAGTTTCCCCATTTCGGCTGCTGAAAAACATCCCCACAGCATTATGCTGCCACCACCATGTTTCACTGTGGAGATGGTGTTCTTTGGGTGATGTGTTGGGTTTGCGCCAGACATAGCGTTTTCTTTGATGGCCGAAAAGTTCAATTTTCGTCTCATCAGACCAGAGCACCTTCCTCCATACATTTTGGGAGTCTCCCACATGCCTTTTCGCAAGCTCAAAACGTGCCATTTTTTTTTTGCTGAAAGTAATGGCTTCTTCTGGCCACTCTGCCATAAAGCCCAACTCTATGGAGCATATTGCTTATTGTCGTCCTATGTACAGTTACTCCAGTCTCTGCTGTGGAACTCTGCAGCTCCTCCAGGGTTACCTTAGGTCTTTGTGCTGCCTCTCTAATTAATGCCCTGCTTGCCCGGTCCGTGAATTTTGGTAGGAGGCCATTTCTTGGCAGGTTTGCTGTTGTGCCATGTTCTTTCCATTTGGTTATGATAGATTTGATGGTGCTCCTAAGGAACATCAAAGATTTGGATATTTTTTTATAACATAGCCCTGACTTGTACTTCTCAACAACATTGTCCCTTACTTGTTTGGAGAGTTCCTTGGTCTTCATGGCAGTGTTTGGTTAGTGGTGCCTCTTGCTTAGGTGTTGCAGCCTCTGGGGCCTTTCAAAAAAGGTGTGTATATGTAATGACAGATCATGTGACACTTAGATTGTACACAGGTGGACATCATTTCACTAATTATGTAACTTCTGAAGGTAATTGGTTGCACCAGAGCTTTTTATGGGCTTCATAACAAAGGGGGTGAATACATACGCACATGCCAATTTTCTGTTTTCTATTTCTAAAAAAAAAGTTTTATATATATGTTTTTCTCATTTCACTTCACCAACTTAGACTATTGTGTTCTGATCCATCAAATAAAATTCAGATTAAGAAAACATTGAACTTAAGGCTGTAATGTAAATAAATAGGTAAAATGTCAAGGGGTTGAATACTTTTGCAAGGCACTGTATATTGGTCTTAATTTGACACTTACATTGATCAATATAGGGGCTGCCATTTCCCCCTCATAGTCTTCCTCACAGAGGCCTTCCTCCATCTTGTGCAGCTGATGCTTTCATCAGAAAATGGAAAGATGATGTCACTGTTGAGGGTGGGGTCATCCACATAGCTGGGTAAGGTCCACTGACAACATGAGGTGGATCATACAGAAATAAGTCATCACCTTTGCATAATAGATTGCAACCTGCAGCTGAAAGAGGATAGTGGAGGATCTATGTGAGGGAGAAAATAGCAACGTCTATAATGAGCAGTATGAGCGGCCACATAAACATTTTTACAGACTTCAAAAGGTCATTTAAATGTTGGAACATTTGGGAGAAACAAGAGGGACGTTACCTGAAGATAGGGAATCTACCTCCAAAGAGGAATTCTTTGGAGTTATGAAGTACATGAGGACTTTGCCACTCAATAAACTAACTTCATAATGAGAGACAAACACACATACTGTATACTGCCACACACAGACTAACAGAAACTCATAGAATTTGTCTGATTTTGATGTAACAAATCTTCACACCCTCAGCGGGCAAAATGACTCATTCTGTGAAGATAATTCAATGTGGAAAATATATTGTTACTCACGATAGTTTGCTGTGAATTGGGAATGTGGAATGTGCATTTGAACCCACATAATGTTGTTGAAATCCACATGATGAGGTAGCACCCTTTCTTAATTGAGTAATAAGAATAAAAGTATTAGAATATCTATTTGTAGGTCAATGTTCTCCACAAAATTCAAGTTGTTAATACATCTAAATATTCTTCTCATGCAAAAAGGGTACTTATATTTTATGTAAATAAATGTGTATGTATTTTGTTTATTCAATAATTTCATATTGTTGTATTCAATGTATTTGATGTTATTCAGGAAAGTGTAAGCACTATCTGTTATTGCTAAATGAATCATGTAGAAGATAAACTTTTTGTAATATAATGTTTTTTAATATAATGAGTTGTGGTTTTATTGAGTAATTACAATAATATATATATTTAAATATGACATTGTATGAGTTGATGTTTTACACCAGATATACTTAATATATATATATATATATGTATATATATATATATATATATATATATATATATATATATATATATATATTAGCATTATGTTCATTATACTTGCAAAATATTACATTTTACATAACTAAAATATTGTTTCTATTTATTTAGTTAAAACATTCCATATGGTGGGGTAATAAAAGTATATTGATATTGGTTATATCTATCTGTTATTACTACATGAGTCTTCTGTATATTCCTTACAGGCTAACAATAAACTAAAAATACAACTTTGCCTGCTAGATGTCACTGTAACATAACACAAGAACAACTGTACACATATGTTGGGCTGCTTATGGCAATAAATACAGAACTAACGTTATTGGGCATACAGAATAGTGTAAATTGATCAATTGTTAGATAGACCGTTCTCTTTGCAGTACTTTGTGCTTATTCACAGTACTAAAAATACAGTTCTGCATGCTCTCAAGCACAAATGTGAGAAGGGAATCAATACAAACAAATTGATTTAAATTAAATTGGAGAAAATACTGCCTGTGCATTTCTTATTCCCAATTATTGATCTGTTAGTTTGATCCACAACATGTCTTCCATTCATAATATAGCTGAACATCAGTTTGGATTGCTATAATCACATTATAATATTCAAGTAAAAACAAAGGCATGCTTTCTATGGCAGCAGCTGTCTCAAGCAGTTCTGTCAGGGATAAATAAAACAGTGTGAGGAATGGCAGTATGTTAGAGTTGCCTTTTTGTTAAATTAGATTTTTTTTTCTGAATACCTACTTTTTACACTACGAGATGGAAGTACATCACATTTATTTATGTGTGGAATTTATTGTTGTTTAAAGAAAAAATAAATTCTTTGAGATGTAGAGCTTTCATTAAGAAGAAGGACATATTCTTAGTTTATTGAGTAAAACGTTATCCACTAAAAATTCACATATGTAACAAAGAAAACAGAAAAACTTGCTGAGATCATACAGTGCATATGAATCTTTGACCTATCTTTGTGTTAAAAGTCAGCAGGTAAACAACAAACAAACATGCATGGCTGTTAAATCATGGTTGTTCCCTTACAAACTAAATGGTTGCATGTTAATTTTTCACAATTAACAGTATACTAACTAATTGAAAAGGGGTTTGCTTCATTTATGTGCTGACATGTACAATGCCCAGCAAAAGTATTCACCCCCTTGACTTTTTACATATTTTGTTACATTACAGTCTTAAATTCAATGCTTTGTTAATCTGAATTTTATGTCATAGATCAGAACATAATAGTCTAAATTTGTGAAGTGAAATGAGAAAAATATATAGATTTAAATATTTTTTAGAAATAGAAAACAGAAAATTGTCATGTGCAATCTAAGTGTCACATGACCTGTAATTATAGATACACACCGTTGGTGAAAGGCCTCACAGGCTGCAACACCTAAGAAAGAGGCACCGCTAACCAACAACTGCCATGACGACCAAGAAACTCTCCAAACAAGTAAGGGACAATGTTGTTAAGAAGTACAAGTCAGGGATAGGTTATAAAAAAAATATCCAAATCTTTGATGAACAACAGGAGCACCATCAAATCTATCATAACCAAATGAAGAGCATGGCACAACAGCAAACCTGCCCACCAAAACTCACGGACCGGGAATTAGGAGGGCATTAATCAGAGAGGCAGCACAGAGACCTAAGGTAACCCTGGAAGAGCTGCAGAGTTCAACAGGAGAGACTGGAGTATCTGTACATAAGACGAAAATAAGCCGTTCGCTCCATAGAGTTGGGGTTTATGGCAGAGTGGCCAGAAGAAAGACATTACTTTCAGCAAAAAAACACATTTTGAGTTTGTGAAAAGGCATGTGGTAGACTCCAAAAATGTATGGAGGAAGGTGCCCTGGTCTGATGAGACTTAAATTGAACTTTTTGGCCATCAAAGAAAACGCTATGTCTGGTGCAACCCAACACATCACATCACCCAAAGAACACCATCCCCAAAGTGAAACATGGTGTTTTTCAGCAGCCAGGATTAGCAAACTGGTCAGAGTTGAGGGGAAGATGGATTGTGCTAAATACAGGGATATTCTTGGGCAAAACCTGCACCACTCTGTACGTGATTTGAGGCTAGGATGGAGGTTCACCTTCCAGCAGGACAATGACCCCAAACACACTGCTAAAACAACACTTGAGTGGTTTAAGGGGAAATATGTAAATGTGTTGGAATGGCCTTGACAAAGCCCAGACCTTAATCCCATAGAAAATATGTGGTCAGACTTAAAGATTGTTGTTCACAAGCGCAAACCATCCAACTTGAAGGAGCTGGACCAGTTTTGCAAGGAGGAATGGGCAAAAATCCCAGTGGTAAGATGTGGCAAGCTAATAGAGACTTATCCAAACGACTAGAAGCTGTCAATGCCGCAAAAGGTGGCTCTACAAAGTATTGACTTTAGGGTGGTGAATAGTTATGCTCATTTACTTTTTCTGTGATTTTGTCCTATTTGTTGTTTGCTTCACAAAAAAAAAAAAAAATCTTCAAAGTTGTAAACATGTTCTGTAAATTAAATTATGCAAATCCTCAAACAATCCATGTTAATTCCAGGTTGAAGGGCAACAAAACACGAAAAATGCCAAGGGGGGTGAATACTATTGCAAAGCACTGTATTTTGGGCTTTTATTTTTATCCAATAGACTGAAAGTTAGATACAAACAGAAGCTTGTGGTGCAGGTACATTCAGTAGGAAAATCTGAAATATGAATTACTACACATTATTTAATGTAAATACAATTATATTGTTTAATTCAAAATATCAATACACTGTAATTATTTAATTACAGTGGATATAAAAAGTCTACACACCCCTATTAAAATGTCAGGTTTCTGTTCTGTAAACAAATGAGACAAAGATAAATCATTTCAGAACTTTTTCCACCTTTAATGTGACCTATAAACTGTACAACTCAATTGAAAAACAAACTGAAATCTTTTAGGTAGAGGGAAGAAAAAATATAAAAATAAAATAATATGGTTGCATAAGTATGCACACTCTTAAACTAATACTTTGTTGAAGTACCTTTTGATTTTATTACAGCACTCAGTCTTTCTGGGTATGAGTCTATCAGCATGGCACATTTTGACTTGGCAAGATTTGTCCACTCTTCTTTGCAAAAACACTCCTAATCTGTCAGATTGCGAGGGCATCTCCTGTGCACAGCCCTCTTCAGATCACCTCACAGATTTTCAATCGGATTCAGGTCTGGGCTCTGGCTGGGCCATTCCAAAACTTTAATCTTCTTCTGGTGAAGCCATACCTTTGTTGATTTGGATGTATGCTTTGGGTCGTTGTTATGCTAAAAGATGAAGTTCCTCTTCATGTACAGCTTTCTAGCAGAAGCCTGAAGGGTTTGTGCTAATATTGACTGGTATTTGGAACTGTTCATAATTCCCTCTATCTCAACTAAGGCCCCAGTTCCAGCTGAAGAAAAACAGCCCCAAAGCATGATGCTGCCACCACCAGGCTTCACTGTGGGTATGGTGTTCTTTTGGTGATGTGCAGTGTTGTTTTTGCGCCAAACATATCTTTGGGAATTATGGCCAAAAAGTTCAACCTTGGTTTCATCAGACTATAACACCTTTTTCCACATGCTTTTGGGAGACTTCAGATGTGTTTTTGCAAAATGTAGCCTGGCTTGGATGTTTTTCTTCGTAAGAAAAGGCTTTCCTCTTGCCACTATACCCCATAGCCCAGACATATGAAGAAGGAGATTGTTGTCACATGTACCACACAGCCAGTACTTGCCAGATATTCCTGCAGCTCCTTTAATGTTGCTATAGGCCTCTTGGTAGCCTCCCAGACCAGTTTTCTTCTCGTCTTTTAATCAATTTTGGAGGGAGCTCCAGTTCTTGGTAATGTCACTGTTGTGCCATATTATCTCCACTTGATGATGACTGTCTTCACTGTGTTCCATTGTATATCTAATGACTTGGAAATTCTTTTGTACCCTTCTCCTGACTGATACATTTTAACAATGAGATCCCTCTGATGCTTTGGAAGCTCTCTGTGGACCATGGCTTTTGCTGTGGGATGCGACTAAGAAAATTTCAGGAAAGACCAACTAGAGCAGCTGAACTTTATTTGGGGTTAATCAGAGGCACTTTAAATGATGACAGGTGTATGCTGACTCCTATTTAACACGATTTGGAATGTGATTGCTTAATTCTGAAAACAGCTACATCCCCAGTTATAAGAGGGTGTGCAGACTTATGCAACCACATTCTTTTTCTTTTTCTTTTTTTCTTCCCTCCACCTAAAATATTTCACTTTGTATTTCAATTGAATTGTACAGTTTATAGGTCACATTAAAGGTGGAAAAAGTTCTGAAATGATTTATCTTTGTCTAATTTTTTTACAGCACAGAAACCTGACATTTTAACAGGGGTGTGTAGACTTTTTATATCCACTTTATGTATTAACAGCCTTATTAAATTGCGATTTGGCCAATTGAATAAGGTCCTATATAAGCACATAGCATATTTTTTTACAGAATTTTTGTTAGTGAACCTCTATCCAAAAGCAAGGTCTTTACTTGTAGTAACATAAATCCTTGACTATATACGATATACAATGAACCAACTTTCCACAACTTTGAAAATACAATGTTAACATGTGAAATAGTAACACAAAACAATAACATTTAACCTTCAATTTAAAGAAAATGGCACCTAATTGTTTTGTGGGGCCAATCATGTAAAAAGGTAACTTCTAACACATTTCAGTCTGTATAACCACTGTTTACTGTTGTTTTTCTTTTTTTTTTGCACTTTTTTTGTTCTTGTTGTACTTGGTGCAAATGGCACATAGAGTTTCCTATGTGAAATAGTGGTCCTCTATAAAGAGTCCCAGTGAGCTCAAATTTTGTCCTGGAAGTAAAACCACTGTTCTCTATGTTTTTTTTGCCATTGTATAGAGTTTCTTATTGAAATAGTGGTCCTCTAAAATCATTACAATTGTTGTCATCGAAATGAAACCACTGTCCTCTATATTTACAGAACATCATAGTATACAATGTTTTTTGTAAAAACGCATCCATCTTCCAATAAATCACCCTAACATGGGTTTTCTTCAACATGTACTTACATTTCCTCTGGATTATTGCATCTTGAAAATGCAACACAGGTTCCTTCAAAAAAATACCCACAGCCTTAAAAGTTTGTCCTTGGGATTTATTAATAATCATGGCAAATGCCATGATAATAGGAAATTGTCTCCTTTGAAGGAGAAAAGTCAAACCACTCTCACTTGGAGCCAAATCAATTCTCGGTATAAGAACTGGTTCGCCTTTATGGGTACCACTCATAATTTCTGCGTGTATAAAATGATCCTTTCAAATCCTTCACAATTAATCTGGTCCCATTACAAAGTCCTTTTTTGGGATTCATATTTCTCAGCAGCATGACAATTGTTTTTTTTTAAGTTGCAAAACATGTGGTGGCATTCCAGAGGGAGTTAAAGAATTAATAAATTCCATAGTAAGGTTTGCTTCACTATCTTTGTCATCAGCCAGAACAGAATCTGCACTGTAATAGTTTTTTGGGGTGCATTGATTAATTTTAATATTTTGTTTTTTAGATTCAAGGCATCTAGATTTTTTGATGTCAATATGACTTTGCTTGCAATGTCTGAGTAATCCTCGTTATTGATGGTATTGAGGAAGATTGTCAAAATTAGTAGTTCTTTTGAAATCATTTCTGGTGGAATTTGAACAGCATCATAAGGTAAATTATTTATTTTTGGCTGTTTTCCTTCTCCAATCTGAGTGAGCCAATCATTTAATTGATTTTGGCCTTCAGATCTCATATTT
This sequence comes from Discoglossus pictus, assembly GCA_027410445.1. Lineage (NCBI taxonomy): Eukaryota > Metazoa > Chordata > Amphibia > Anura > Alytidae > Discoglossus > Discoglossus pictus. The sequence continues at coordinate 202,565,769 of CM050166.1, forward strand.
ACTTCTAATTTAAGGTTTAAATATTTTCCACAGCTTACTTTTTATTTCGACAATGTCAGTACGATTGCCATGTGGCACCACAGGTAATGTTTGCCTACAATCTACTCCTAACAACATCATCTGTCCACCAAATGGCAAATCATTAGCCATAACTTATTTTAATAATTGATCAATATATTGCAGGACATGACATCATAGTTGCCTCATCTATTATAATTAATTTACTGTTGTGATTTTTTTTTGCTTGTAATGAATTCATTTGAATATCCAACACTGATGTTTCCATTGGCTGTTTAAATCCACTATGCACAGTTTTACCACCTTCTAACAAAAGTGCGGCAACTCCAGTGGTTGCAAATGTCAGTGTTATTTGACCCTGTGCTCGAATGCAACTCATCAACAAATTATATAGATACATTTTTCCTGATCCACCAGGGCCATCCAGCTTCCAATTGCAATGCATTTAAAGTTCCATTTTTCAAGAAATCTTTACACATATGTAATTTAAATGTTTCCCACAAAGTTAATGCATCAGGTACATTGCAAAAGATGCAAATGAAAGCAAATTGTTCTCTCATTTGCTTTGGCATTTGACATAGTGCTGCTTCCTCAAGACATCTCTCCCATTCTGTATCATCTGCCAATAGCTAAGTATATATGTATTCCTTTTTGTTTTGTTTTTTCCTTGTAATTACTGATTAATTTTTAAAATGAATGACTTAAATTAATTAAGCAATATCTGTCATCAATGGCCTCAAAAAAATACTTAATGCTATATTTCTAAAGAATGTCATCACAAAATTATATACCTGTGAAGTTGATGTTCTATAATGTGAAATCCTGCAGAGGCGACTCCTGTGTTCAGGCAGGTGGAGATATGAGAAATCTGTAAAATTATGTAAAAATCATATTTCATTTTTTGTTTGATTGAATGTATGAATCATTGAAAGCACTTGTTGTCCTTGTCATACATGCATATAATAAAATTAATTTAAATATTGAATTGCTTACAATGTCTTATGCATTGTGTAATAGACAATCTATATTTTTATGATTCGTGATGATTAATTAATTAATGTTGATTAGTTAATTAATAACATTGATCAACGAAAATCAATAATCCTTACAGCCTTATGAAATTGCGATTCAGGCAATGTAATAGAGCTGTATATAAGCACAGATAGAAGTTCACTAACTGGCAGCTTCTGTAATAAAAATATGCTCTGTGCTTATATAGAGCCCTACTGAATTTGGCAAATGTCAATGTAGTAAGGCTGTTAATCATTTTGTTGTAAAAAACAGCATCATTAAATGATATACCTGAAAAGGTGATCTTTTTGCAGATCAAATGCTGCAAACATCACTCTGTGTAGTCAGGTGCACAGATGATCAAACTGTGAAATAAAATGAAAAGCATTGTTAATGTTTGTATGATATTTAATAGGCATACATGCAAAACATAATCATGGTATATTAATAAGTAAATGCACTATAAAATGTAATAAAGTGATAGAAATATTTAAGCGGTTTGAGGATCCTATTCTTTTGAGACAATGAACAGCAACAGATAAATATTAGTACACTGTAAAATCTACCTATTTTGTGAGGCATTTCAGCTCATTTTATTTTATATTCTTTTAAATAATATTAAAAATTAAATTAAAAATAAAATTAAATTAAATGTTCAATTAAGTAATTAATCGTGAACATTAATAATTAAGCATCAACACACCAAAATAAGTGCCTTAATAATGAAGGCTGAAAACATAAATGTAAGAGCAATGTAATAATTAAGCACCAACACTGAAATGTAAGTGCAGTGCAAAATGTACATATCTTTTCAGGCATTTGGAAAAAAAATGTTTTTCTTGTTATTACTTATGAATGATTAATGAAGTAATTAATGAACATTAATAGTTGAGCAGCAACCACGAAATGTAAGTCCACTGTGAAATATACATCTTTTTTATCCCTTTTTTACTAAATTTGTTATTATGACTAATTAATTATTAATTAATTAACAAACTTTACTAATCTTAATGATTAATGAAGTAATTAATGAACATTAATAGTTGAGCAGCAACCCCAAAATGTAAGTCCAGTGTGAAATATACATATTTTATGATCAATTTTGTATTAACTTTCTTATTATGACTAATTAATTATTAATTAATTAATGAACATTACTAATTAATCAATGACTAAATATATTATAAAGAGTTAATCAATCAATAATGCAATCATAAAGTAAAGGTAGTGACAATTTTACATTTTTTAGCATAATGATAAATAATTAATAATTAATAAATTAATGTCCATTAAATAATCATTAATCAATTAATAAACATATTTGAAATGGTTAATGATTGATATCTTGATAAAGTACAGGTATTGAAAAATAGAGTAACGCATTTTTTGATTAATATTTTATTTAAATTAATAATTAATATACTTTACCAATTTATAATAAATAGCCAGCAATCAATATCCTGAAGAGCTAACAATCTCTTTGGATTTTCCGGCAGCAGAAAATGTCCAGTCAGACTGTCATCCCCTGAGGAGAAAGTGTCAGCACTGTGACAAGTGTGCCCTATATATAGGCTGCGTGCATGAGCCAAAACCGTTAGTTTAGGCGGGAAAGTAAAATTAGATTGTTGAAAATGGCAGCAATATTGTATGTGTTACGTGCGTCGGGAGAATTTTGCGTCTTTAGTAAGAGTCGGTTTTAGTAGCTTGTACGTGCCTTGTCAAACTGCTACGTGCCTGGCTATGTTTTGCGCACTGGGAGAGTTTTGTGGGGTGGTTTGAGGCGCTGTAGGAGTAAATAGCTGCAAGTTAAAGTTTGTGTGGGAGTTTTGTATGGTGTTTTGAGGCGCCGTAGGAGAAGTGCTGCGAGTTAACATTGCAGGGTTGTGTTGTTAATATTTTGAGGTGACGTAGGACAAAGTGCTGCGAGTTAAGGAGTATTGCGGGGTTGTGTTGTTACAAAGTCATGCGCCGTAAAGCCTCCACCTTCCGCAAATGCGGCCCCTCGCTTTGCAAGGGTCCGCATTTGCGGTCAAAACTGCGTCCCTCGCTTTGCGAGGGACGCTGTTCTTAATAGCTCACTTAGCGAGCTTGCAAAGCGTGATGACGATTTGTAGTTTGACAAGTATTATATGTGATTGTTCCTATGATGCTGATCCTGGCACACTGCTAAAATATTACACAGTGTATTTATGCTTGTTTGTTGTAGCTGACATGCTCTGATTACTAGACCTTGCACTTGCATGTTAATACTAGGGGTTGACTCAATTTGGCTCCATTCACTTGAATCCTTTTTCACATGAAGAATATCAATGAGTGTGTCAACCAAAGCTTCAAATTATTCATTTCATCATAATAAGCAGCTGCTTATGTAAGAGTTTCAAGAACTCAATAAATAATAGCTTGAGGTAGCTCCAAGGGGCAGTGGCTAACAGATGTGCCTGGTGTGCTGCAGTCCATAAGGTCACTGTCACGATCTGCTTCTTCAAGGGGGCTTGATATGAACCTAGTTCAAACCTACCCCAGCAGAATCATGTACTTCCTGATCTCTGTGGCACAAAAGATGGCTTCTGAAGAGGGCAAGGCCCAAAAGCTACAGGCAGAGAATACTGGATCCAGGTTACTTAGTGGCCCATAGCAAGACCACTCCCCAAGTCAGGATACAACACACAGAAATAGTCTCACACCTTGTTTATGTGAAAACTATATTGCCAACCTTTATTGAATGAACAAAACAACATATTTATACTCTCCAATACCACACCCTTGTGTACATTTGTGTATGTGTGATGTCAGACCATCTGGCTTGCAACCTTGGGCTATCAAAGCTCTTGAGATCACATTCATTAGATAACCTTTATGTTAAACTCAAGTGTTTGCCCAGGACCACTTGAAGCACAGGCATCTGTCTTGACCCAAGGTCTGTATGTTTGAGTGTGCAATGATCTGCAGCTAACTTCTATCCAGAGCATTTCTACCAATTCTACATATGTTCTATATAACATTTTCCCTCATAATATATTATACCTAGGATACATAATAACCATGTACAGGCAACATATAACCACACAATAACACATAATCCCAATGCAACAATGTCATGCTCCCTTGGACATGCTCACAAACCACTGACAATATGAGTCCTTAAACAATTAAATCATGACAGTCACAGAAAGTCAGACAGAGGCTGAACAATAACAAAGCAAATAATAATTACAAATATTAATACATTTTCCATTCTTTGATCAATTCATACATAATACACAATCCTGCGTATTATGTTGTGAAATGTTTTCTTTGGTTGTAATGGAGAGGAAACTAATTCTGATTTGTTATATCATTTTTTTTTACATTATATAAGGTGAGGTTGAGAAAGGCTGTTAATGATTCACTGTGGTGCATTTACAGGTAAAATGTGTAGTATGTAGTTTACAATAAAAAAAAAAATATATATATTTTAACTTTTTAAATTGTCAATTTTCACCCCAAAGCAGCTTCACTTCTCTCTACCCTCCTTTGTCTTGTCAAGGGTTGTATGCAAATCTGCCTTATGGCTGGACTAAAAAAAAGTCTGACCAGTTCAAGTTCTGGTTCACACTGGGTATGCTTAGTAAAGAGGGTGTGGCTATTACTTTACACTCTCCATTCCCCCACACATTGGGAGTAGCAAGGAGGTTACACTGGAGTTGTTACTTTTAATACTTCTGTGTATACAGTGAGGGTGAGGTTAATAATATCACAGTCATGGCTCTATCCATTGATATCATAGCCTCACCCTTAAAGGTATACTCTGCCCATGTCCAATCTCAACGATGGTCCAGCCCCCATTATTTATTTTAAACTGGGTAGTTCTTTTAACAATATATGCCCAAACAAATATATGAGCTTTACTTGCAAATGCCTTAAAGTGGTCTTTTCATACAAATCTAAAATATGGGTCATATAATATCCAAAAAGTGTTCACTGAAGTATTCTAAAATGTTCTCTGCCAAGATTAGAAATGTAATAAGAATTGTGTGTGTGCCTAGAAGTTTATACTGAATAATGGACAGCACTCTTACATTATAGTTGAAAAAAATGGCATTTATTGACAGCATGTCAACTCTGAGACAGGTACTTTGTTAAGACTTTCAAAAACAGAACAGTTTGTTTTCAACTGTATATATTCTCAGTTTTACAAATACAGTAAGTGATTGATTTTGTTAACTCAGTTGAACTCCAGCCTGAAGCCCCAGCTGTTTACCCTTAAGGAGACTAGCTTTGTCATGCATGAATATGAGGTCACATTGGATCAGGGAACTTTTTAGATAGTTTGACGAAAATCATTTGAGGCAACTGTAAAGTTGTAGGTACTGTTGATACCAATGCATTTTAATATTCTAGCTTGTATTCTATTACACATTTCTAATTGTCACTATTTAATAGTGATATCTCTTTACAGAAAATTGTGTAAACCTTCAATTGTGATCATTGTTACTGAACGCAACCCTTTTTCAATCATTGTCTCCTTAAAGCACAAGTGTAAGTACCAGGTATATTTTGACAATTGGCCTGGAATCTTCCGATCGCCACTTAAAATCTCTCCCTGAAAGAGTCATGTCCTCTCTAATTTCACATTGAGAGGTAGGCTTCTCTAATATTGGCTCTGTGATTGCCCACTTGAAGGCCAAATGTCCCCCCTTAACATTTCCTAAATATGGTTGTAGTTACTTGCTATTCCTGCCCCAGATTACATTTACTGTCCATGATAATTAATTCACAGTGAGATGGGAAATTTGAACAAAGGACTATACAACTTGCCTGATTGGATTAACTCCCGACCCCCCCAGGTAAGACAATGAAGTACTGCAGAGGGCTGTTTGCGTTAACTGGTTAAGGCCAGGTAATTTAATCATGTGTATGGTTTGAACCAAAGTTATATTGTTCTGTTTGCCTATCATTTTCAACTTTTCCCAATAAAGACATACTATTCTAGGGAACATAAGTAATGTGTTCTCTCTTTTGTTTAGAGGTTATAACCTATGTTTGTTATTTTTCCCTTGATCTATAGTCTGATAGTCGTGGAATAGAAGCCATTCACCAAGAAGCCCATCCACTCCACAGTCCAAGTAGACTGCTGGGAGGAGACCGTCATGACCACAAGATGGCAACTCTAGGTATCTGGAAAGGTGAAGACATAGCAGAGTGGCTGGAGGAGCTTGTATGGGAGGAGGTCATCATGGAAGGGCTATATGATGATCTTGTGATGCCTGCTTCTGCATCCCTATGGCATTGGTGCTTCAGGCTGGAGTTGTTTGAAGGGCTCCAGGAGATGCTGAGCTGTGATCCAGAGTGTGTCATCTGGACAGAGCAAAGGAACAGCAGCAGTGATGTAGGTTCAACCTTTAATCAACTAGAAGATGAACCTGGAATAGATATATACAGAGTTCCAACAGGAGGCATCCCTCGATGGACTGTGAGGACACCCAATCTATACCCATAAGGAGGTTACTGAGATACCCGAGATGCTGAGTGGTTATGACACTTGTAGGAAAGCAGCCTCTGAGCAGTCCCCCTCCCTGAAGACCGTGATCCAGAAGAAGTTTGAGAGCAAGAGGATTTTGTTGGAGGATGGCCACCAGATGAGCCCCCTGCCAGCCTCAGTGATCAGGCAAACTTCTCTACAGCCATTGGAGTAACAAAGCCAGAGGAGACTGTTGGAGGAAGGCCAGCTGATGAGCCAGTCAGCTTCTTCCAACCAGATCAGGGAGACAAGGTCGATTTCCTTGCAACCTAGAGCATCATAGAGTCAGAGAGAGATTCAGCAGTACGCCAATAAGTAGCCATGATCAGGGAGGTGTGATGGTCTGCCTCAGGTACAGAGTGTTTGATCCAAATCATACTGCCTTTGCTGCTGACAGGCCTGCTTTGTCTCACAGGAGATGATGCTGGACAGAGTACTAGTTTTGTTTGGGTGGCAGTTTCAGGATGTGGGCCAGCATCATTGGATGAATCCCTTTTACTCCCACCAGCTTTAATGGGGGCAGATGCCGCCTGGGCCTCACCACAGGACTACCGGGTCATTTCCCTATGCACTGTAGCGCCTTTGGGAAGAACTGTTTTAACATGTACAAGGGCCCCAGCACATTTTGCCAGAGTTTGGTTTGTACTTGGGACTCTGGCAGGTGTGCAAAGTCTTGTCTGTCACTGTCAAGACTTGTGGGAGTCTTAACTCTCTTGGATAATAGGAATGGGGAGTCAGGAGACAATTAGCTTGGAGCCTACCAATCGCCTCTTAAAACATCACCCTGAAATAACTATGTTCTCTCTATTTCCCCCAATGACTGTACATTCAGAGGTAGGCTTTTCTGATATTGGTCCTGAGAGATTGGCCCATTACTTGTTCCTAAATATGATTGAATTCACTTACTATTCCTCCCACCCGATTACATTTACAGTCCATTCTGATTTCATAACTAGAGACAAGAAATGTTAACAATACAGTCAGATTAGCTCTAACCCCCCCCCCCCCCCCGCTTGCTAGACCATGAGGTATTGCAGAGGGCTGATAGATAACTTGTTAAGATAAGTCACAACTACTGAATAATGAAACATCTTCCGTGTGGCTTCTTTAATGAGAGCCATGTGACAGGAGGAAGGTGGACACAAACCCAGCGCATTAGACATTGATTTTGAAATATGGTGCATACACTGGCACTTTACTTGTACATTTATTTACATCAAAAAAGTTAGCAGTCTTAAATGGCTCCAGCTAAAAAGTTTATTAGTGCCTTACTGGTAGATGAGACCTTCGATAAAACTATAGATTTTCAGATATTTCCACAAAAATATAAAAATGTTTCCTTAATTTTATTATCAGTTGCAAAGTTAATTTAATAATTAAATTCAAATCAAGGTATAATTATGTATTTACGTGTTATTTTGCAAGTATAATCCCAATTTCTAAACTTTGCAATTATATCTCCCATGTGCAGTCTCAAAAACATTACAATCATTTACACATGTTCAAATAATAACAATAAATGAAGACAGTGTTTATATAAAACAGTTTAGACGCTTGCAGCCTTATTAAATTGCGGTTCGGCCAATTGAATAGCGCTCTATGTAAGCACAGAGCATATTTTTTTTACAGAAGTTTTTAGTTAGTGAAGACCTTGCTTTAGTATAGAAGTTTACTAACTAAAAACTTCTGTAAAGAAAAAATGCTATGTGCTTAAATAGAGCCCTATTTAATTGGCCGAATTGCAATTTAATAAGGCTGATAGATCATAAATAAATTATTTAAGCTAAATTCAGATATGCAGAGTCTATGCAATGGGTCACCATTCCTGTTTTCAAAAAAGCAAAACAAGTATTCACTTTTTCATGGCAAACACCAACTGAACCCCCTTCACAAATTCTGAAAATCTTATTGGATTAAGGTTATGGTATGCATATTCTTTTATCCTGCAAGCAAATATTCTTTGCTTCCTTTTCCTAACCTCAAGAATTGCTTGTGACTTGATGTTTTTTATAATTGATAAAATCGTAGATCCAATGTCTACTTCATACTTTGTTTTTTCCCATGTCATACATATTGAAATTATGCTGACAAATCACATATATAGTTGTGAGCGTACGGGTCGTTGTTCACGCTTGTGGGCTCGCGTAGCGAGCCCGCAAGAACTGCGTCCCTAGCGAAGCGAGGGCCGCAGTTTCCCGCAAATGCGGGTCCTCGCGAAGCGAGGGCCCGCATTTGCGGTGATGGAGCATCCCAACGTCCCCGCAAATGCGGATCCTCGCGAAGCGAGGGCCCGCATTTGCGGAGGTGGAGGCTCAACGTCGGCTGTGTTAACACACACATACACACACACGACTTTTTAACAGAATAAACCCAACCGCCCAGCCAACAAAAACCCAACAACGTCCCCGCAAATGCGGATCCTCGCGAAGCGAGGGTCCGCATTTGCGGTGGTGGGAGCATCCCAACATCGGCTGTGTTAACACACACATACACACACACACAACTTCATAACAAAAAAAACCTCAAAGTCGCCTCACACCCGCTTACACCCAAACACACAGACGCAAGACTTAACAAAAAAACAGTAAAAAAGGCACTTCACACGCTCTTAACACACATACGCACGACTTAGAAACAAATACACTGCGTCGTACACGTAAAAGCTAACTGCGTATATCGCAAAAAAATACGGCAACATCGCAACAAAATACGGCCGCATCGGAAAAAAATACGGCCGCGAAAGACCCATTCCAACCGCCGCGCATCAAAACATCACAAACACAAGAAATAAACACAACAAACACATAAAAAGCTTACTTACAGCACGGGGGGGCATCCGGCACCTCCAAAAGTTCATTTACACGTCCATTTAAGTCCAAAACAAAGAGTTTTAACGGCCGAAAATCGGCTAAGCGAGAGAAAAAATGGCCGCCGAACAAAACGAAAACGAGGCTCCAGACGTAACTACACTACACTTACTCGCAATAATGAAACACATACTATGCAGAACAGACCACACTCATATTAAACACCATTTTAACCACTACTACGCACAAAATGGCGGATGGAACGCAAATTGTAAGCTGGAACGCAAATAGCGCATGCGTATTGCGTTCTAACGGTCTAACTTTCCAGAATGTTCTACAAGTTTATAAATACTGCCTATTTGACAGAGAAAAATACATTTCTCCTCAGGTGATGAACAGAGTGACTTCAGACTTAACTGCTGCTAAAACTTGAGAAGATAATTCTTTCCTAATTTACTACTTTACATTGTGCAAATTACAACTGAGAGGTAAGCTATAATATATTACATTTTATTATCAAGACAGGACATCAAAAAAAAATTAAATAAGAAAAAGAGGTTTATGTATACTGACATGTAACACGCACATATATGCGTATAATGTATACTGACATGTGACACGCACATTTATGTGTATTGCCCCTGCAACAAAATTATCTTATAACAAACTAATTAAACAACTACATTTAAATTACATTAAAAAAAAATAAGTTGGGGCTATTAAAATATGAGTCATGTATACTGATATGTGACACGCACATATATGTGTATCATCTATAGTCACATGTCACACACACATTTATGTATGTTGGCCAAAAATAAAAATAAGGTTAATTTAACAATTAATATATGATTCATGTATAGTGATATGTCACACGCACACAAAAAAATTACTTTCAACTATGGAAATGTGCTTCATGTATGTGACATATGTGTGTAGCCCCCACCAAAAAATAATGTTAATTGAAAATAATTACAGAAGTATATTTAAATGAAATTAATTTACTGCAATTCAATAGATCACCTAAAGCTCAATCTTTCTACTTTTTTTAATATTCAAACAGACTCTGCATCAACAGCGTCTCTCAACAATTTGCACCGTGCATTGTGAAGCACAATCCCTTTTAAAGAACACCAACAAAGAAGAAGAGGTAAGATACAAAAATACTTTAAATGCTGAAAAGGCCATGCTTTGCTAAATACAAATAAAAAATTCTATAATTCACTATTTCACTTTATTTTTCAAACAGACACTACAAGAAGACCGGCGGATTAAGATTGGCAGGAGGGGACCCTCTGTCATTCCACACTTCAATCAAGGTAAAGTATTAAGTATAAAAAAGAACCGAACCATGAGCCTCATTCAATTGTGAGTTGGCCAATTGAATAGGGCTCTATATAAGCACATAACAGATTTTTTAGACAGACATTTTTAGTTACTGAACTTCGATACTAAATCAAGGTCTTCACTAACTCAAAACTTCTGTCAAAAAATATTTTATGTGCTTATATAGAGCCCTATTCAATTGGTCAAAACGCAATTGATTCAGGACCTAAATATGTTTAATGGCCGAGGGCCTCATTCAAATGTGATTTGCCCATTTCAATAGGGCTCTATATAAGCACAGAGCATATTTTTGAACAGAAGTTTTTAGTTAAAAACTTCTGTAAAAAAAGATGCTCTGTGCTCATATTGAGCCAAATTCCATTGCGAAAAAACAAATTCAATGAGGCCCTCACAATATAACAAATCCAGCAACCAAAGGCCCTCATTCAATTGATATTTTGGACAATTCAATAGGGCTCGAAATAAGCACATTTAGAACCCTATTGAATTGGCCAAACTGCAATTGAATGAGGGCAAAAGTATGCAACATATGGTACACACAAACTGGTACACACAAAACAGGATTGTAACAAACACATAGCAAACTAAATTCATATTCTTTTTGTTTAACAACCTATAACCATTAGAAAAAACACTACATAAGTATAACAAAAGTGGTGCCCATCAAACAGGATTGTACGAAAACTCACACAAACACATAGCAAACTACATTTAAATTCTTATTTAATGTTTAACAACCTATAAGCCTTAGAAAGAAGCCTAAATAAGCATACCAACATTGGTGCGCACCAAACAGAATTGTATGAAAACTCACACAAACACATAGCAAACTACATTTAGATTCTTATTTTATGTTTAACAACCTATTAGCATTACAAAACAACATTAATAAGCATACCAACAGTGGTGCCCATCAAACAGGATTGTATGAAAACTCACACAAACACATAGCAAACTACATTTAGATTCTTATTTAATGTTTAACAACCTATAAGCCTTAGAAAGAAGCCTAAATAAGCATACCAACATTGGTGCGCACCAAACAGGATTGTATGAAAACTCACACAAACACATAGCAAACTACATTTAGATTCTTATTTTATGTTTAACAACCTATTAGCATTACAAAACAACATTAATAAGCATACCAACAGTGGTGTGCACCAAACAGGATTGTATGAAAACTCACACAAACACATAGCAAACTACATTTACATTCTTATTTTATGTTTAACAACCTATAAGCATTACAAAACAACATTAATAAGCATACCAACAGTGGTGCGCACCAATAGGATTGTATGAAAACTCACACAAACACATAGCAAACTAAATTTAGATTCTTATTTAATGTTTAACAACCTATAAGCCTTAGAAAGAAGCCTAAATAAGCATACCAACAGTGGTGCGCACCAAACAGGATTGTATGAAAACTCACACAAACACATAGCAAACTACATTTAGATTCTTATTTTATGTTTAACAACCTATTAGCATTACAAAACAACATTAATAAGCATACCAACAGTGGTGCGCACCAATAGGATTGTATGAAAACTCAAACAAACACATAGCAAACTACATTTAGATTCTTATTTAATGTTTCACAACCTATAAGCCTTAGAAAGAAGCCTAAATAAGCATACCAACATTGGTGCGCACCAAACAGGATTGTATGAAAACTCACACAAACACATAGCAAACTACATTTAGATTCTTATTTTATGTTTAACAACCTATAAGCATTACAAAACAACATTAATAAGCATACCAACAGTGGTGCGCACCAAACAGGATTGTATGAAAACTCACACAAACACATAGCAAACTACATTTAGATTCTTATTTAATGTTTAACAACCTATAAGCCTTAGAAAGAAGCCTAAATAAGCATACCAACATTGGTGCGCACCAAACAGGATTGTATGAAAACTCACACAAACACATAGCAAACTACATTTAGATTCTTATTTTATGTTTAACAACCTATTAGCATTACAAAACAACATTAATAAGCATACCAACAGTGGTGTGCACCAAACAGGATTGTATGAAAACTCACACAAACACATAGCAAACTACATTTACATTCTTATTTTATGTTTAACAACCTATAAGCCTTAGAAAGAAGCCTAAATAAGCATACCAACAGTGGTGCGCACCAAAGAGGATTGTATGAAAACTCACACAAACACATAGCAAACTACATTTAGATTCTTATTTTATGTTTAACAACCTATTAGCATTACAAAACAACATTAATAAGCATACCAACAGTGGTGTGCACCAAACAGGATTGTACGAAAACTCACACAAACACATAGCAAACTACATTTAGATTCTTATTTTATGTTTAACAACCTATAAGCCTTAGAAAGAAGCATAAATAAGCATACCAACAGTGGTGGGCACCAAACAGGATTGTACGAAAACTCACACAAACACATAGCAAACTACATTTATATTCTTATTTTATGTTTAACAACCTATAAGCCTTAGAAAGAAGCCTAAATAAGCATACCAACAGTGGTGCGCACCAAACAGGATTGTACGAAAACTCACACAAACACATACCAAACTACATTTAGATTCTTATTTTATGTTTAACAATCTATAAGCCTTAGAAAAAGGCCTAAATAAGCATACCAAAGGTGGTGGGCACCAAACGGGATTGTAGAAAAACACAGAAATAATGTCATTTTTTAGTTAATACAAATACATTCAAATAAAATTACATTTTCATTTTTATTTTATAACAGATACTGCGTCAAGAACATCGGACCAGGAGTTTCAACTGAGGACCAGACCAGCGGACGAGGACTTTCAACAGAGGACCACACCAGAGGACGAGGACTTTCAACAGAGGACTACACCATCGGACGAGGACTTTCAACACAGGACCAGACCATCGGACGAAGGCTTTCAACACAGGACCAACAAAGAATTTTGCTTGAAATCAAACTTCAACCAAGGTACAGTATAAAAAGTAAAAAAAGAGAAAAAAAAAATAAAGATCTTAGCTTTGCATAGATGTCAACAGAAAATCTAATTTAAAATAAACCACCGGTAACTATAACTGTTGAGAAAATATAACTAACACATTTTTCATCTATCTCTTATTTGTCTTTTAGGGCCAATAATCTTTAACAGTAAATACAAACTTCAATGTAAACTTAAAAAATAAATTGGCATAGTCCAAAAAAGTCTAAAAACACAGAATCTATACAATTTGTCATTGTAACATTCCAGTCCTAAACCCTAATTTAATTGCCATTTGACAAATTGAATAGTGCTGTAAATAAGGACATAACATCTTTTTGAAAATACCTTTTTAGTTACTGAAACACTTGCTTTTGGATACATGTTTAATAAATAAAAACTTTTTTAAATAATTATCTGATGGCCTTATTTAGACTTTTATTCAATTGACCGCATTGAAATTGATTAAGTATAAAATGTTAACACACTATTGATAACTATTTGTCATGAAAAACAACTTAACATCTCAAAATAAACTAATGGTACATTATTTTATTTTTACAGATTAACATGGCTGATAACGAGAGTAAACAAGAAAAGAAAAGACGCCAAGCTAGAGAACGACGACAGAGAGCAGACACCGGAGAAGAAGGAAATTCGACGAGAAAAAGAACGCAAAAGAATTGCAAGCAAAAGACTGTCACTTGCAGAAATTAAAGATATGTCAAAAAAAGCAACAAAGAAAATAAAGCATTTACAACCTGTTACTCAAATATCAGATGACATTTTACCAGAAAAAATACAAGAGATACCAAAAAAAGCAACAAAGAAAACAAAGCATTTAGAACCGTTTCATGAAACATTACATGACATTTTACCTCAAACAATACAACATATACCAAGAAAAGCAACGAAAAAAACAAAACATTTAGAACCTGTTGTTGAAACATTATATGACATTTCACCTGATGAATATGAAAGTCAAAATCCTATATGCTTTGCAAATTGTCCTCTACTCAAGTCTTTAGCAGTAGAGGTTCATAGTTGTGGGGACATGACTACTCAATGTCAGTTTTGTGAGGCTTATTATTTTAAACAGAAGAGACCCAGAGATGGACAATTTATTAGTTGTTGTCAAAAAGGCAAGTTCAAACTTCCAGAAAGGAAAGAATTTCCAATTTATTTACAAAATATTATGACTGAACCTACTTTTCCAAACTACAAAAATTTTAAGACAAACATAAGATCCTGCAATAGTGCCATATCCTTTGCATCCATGGGGGCAACATTGGCTGCTAATGTACCAGGACATGGTCCTTACTGTTTTAAAGTCCAAGGACAAATTTATCATCGCACTTCCCATTTACATCCAGAGGAAGGAAATAAAAGAAAATTCGCTTAACTATATGTCCTAGATACAATGGAAGCTGTTGACCAACGTATGCAGATGGAAGAAAATAAAAAATGCTTACCCACTGTTTTCATAGAGCTAAATAACATTATGGACAACAATCCCTACAGTAAAGCTTATAAAAAATTGGCAGAAGTAGAAAATGAACAACTACTTCATGCACAAACACATCAATTACCAATGCCGAAGGTTAATATGGTGCTTAAAAGAGACAGACATACTGATAAACGTCGTTATAACTTGCCAACATCAAATGAGGTTGCAATGGTGTTTCAGAATGATGAAGGAGAACCACCATTTCAAAGAGACATTCGAATATATCCTAGAAATGAGGAGCAACCGTTTATTAATATGAGTATCTTAAGTCCAAATTTAGATCCAATGACATATCCCATCTTTTTCCCACACGGAGAAGCAGGTTGGCAACCAAAATTAACTCTTCCCAGTTACCCAAATGCTAAAGCCAGAATCCGAAATAATGTTTCTATGCTTGAATTTAAAGTAGCTCAAATTGCCATTCGCAATGTATTTAATCCAATTTTATGTGGTGGGAAACTAACACAACAATGGATTATTGATTCATATTTGCAAGTTGAGGCAAATAATTTAAACTTTATCAAATAGCAACAAGATAAACTCTGTGTAGTACAATATTCTGGATTAATGGACTATGTTGCTGACGTGGCTACAAGCAGAGACATGACAGCTGGCAAAGCCATCATTTTACCATCTTCCTTTCAAGGATCTCCTCGGAATATGAGAGAAAGATACAATGATGCTATGGCTATTGTCACTAAATTTGGCAAACCCGATTTATTTGTGACATTTACATGTAATCCACAATGGCCAGAAATCACACAAAATCTACTTCTTGGACAAAGTGCTTCTGATCGACCAGATTTAGTAGCTAGAGTTTTTAAGATTAAATTAAATGAATTAATACGTGACTTCACTATAAATCAGTTATTTGGCAAATGTCTTGCTTATGTATATACCATTGAATTTCAAAAAAGAGGCCTTCCACATGCACATCTTCTAATAATACTTCAAGAAAAAGATAAATTAGATACTTCAGACAAAGTGGATGCAGTCATTGTTGCTGAACTACCAGATCCAGAACTATATCTTTTCAGCATCAAGTGCAATTCTAGTAAAAGCCTAGGAGTTTAAATAAAAGGAGGGCCTTTAAAGAAAAGGGAGGGCAGATTTATAGTGCAAAGGAGGTAAACTTTATATAAATAAATTATATTATATTCTTTATTTTTCCCACTGAAATTTCGTAGACAATAATAATAATTATGAGTCAGTCCAGTGGCAACCTTATTCAGTGTACATCCTGTCATATGTATGCATTACTGGAACAGATGATCCAGGGTCCATACCTCTGTGAGAGGTGTGAGCATGTTGCCTCTCTGGAAGCTCAAATTGGAGATCTGGAGAGGAGAATTGCAGCACTTAGTGATATTGCTCCACTGGAAAGGGGGTTGGTGCTCACTGAGCACAGTTTAGCTGGGCCTAGCATGGAGGGTGGAGCTGGGGCTAGTGAGGATGTCCAGGGAGGCAGCTGGGTTACAGTTACAAGGGGAAGCAGGGGGAACAGGAGGAGGCAGGCCAGTTCTGAGTTGGCAAACAACAACAGATTTGCCAGATTGAGTGAAACTGTTGGCGATGTCCATTCAGGAATGGCAATGCCAGATAGAGCTGTTCCCTCTAACAGCCGGGCGAACAGCTCTACTGGAGAAGAGGGAGGGCAGAATAGGCAGAACAGACAGGTTTTGGTTGTAGGGGACTCTATTATTAGGAAGGTAGATAGGGTGATTTGTCACCCAGATCCCAGCAATCGAACAGTTTGCTGTCTCCCGGGTGCTCGGGTTCGTCATGTTGTGGATCGTGTAGACAAATTATTGGGAGGGGCTGGAAATGAACCGGCGGTCTTGGTACATATTGGTACCAATGACAAAGTTAGTGGAAGATGGAGTGTCCTAAAGAATGATTTTAGAGAACTAGGTAATAAGCTGAAGGCAATGACCTCCAAGGTAGTATTTTCTGAGATACTACCAGTGCCACATGCTAGCCCAGGGAGGCAGAAGGAGATTAGGGAGGTTAATGCGTGGCTAAAGATGTGGTGCACTAAGGAGGGGTTTGGCTTTTTAGAGCACTGGGCTGACTTCTCACTTCGGTACAATCTCTACAGTAGGGATGGATTGCACCTTAATGATGAGGGAGCTTTTGTACTAGGGGATAGGATGGTAGAAAGGCTGGAGGAGTTTTTAAACTAGTAGGTGGGGGGGAGGGACTAGATATAAGTAATGGGGTAGAAAGCGTAGAAGGTATAAGGGATGAATTAACAACTCATAGGGGAGGAGATGGGGGGGAGGGGTAGTATAGTCAATAGGGAGGTAGTACTAAGTAATTCAAGTTCAGTGGCAGGCAATTCAGAACTACAGACTCATAACATAAGGAGTATGCTTGCTAATGCCAGAAGCTTGCCAGGAAAAATGGGAGAGTTAGAATTATTAGCAATTAATGAAAAATGGGATTTAATAGGCATTACCGAAATGTGGTGGGATGAATCTCATGACTGGACTGTTAATCTGGATGGTAATAACCTATTTAGGAAAGATAGAGGCAATGGTAAACGAGGAGGAGGGATTTGTCTGTATGTTAAACCTGAATTTAAGGCTATAGTCAGAGAAGATATTTATGGTGGACCTAGTGATAAAGTTGAATGTTTGTGGGTAGAGCTAAATAGCGGAGCAGCAAATTCCAAAAGAAAATTAGTAGGAGTATGCTATAAACCCCCAAATATAGCTGAAAGTGAGGAAATACAATTATTGTTACAGATTGGAAATGCAGCTAAGCACGGGCAAGTTCTAATAATGGGAGATTTTAATTACCCTGAAATAAACTGGATAAATGAGACCAGCAGTTCAGCTAAGGGGAGCAGGTTCTTGAGTACACTCAGAGATCATTATCTGGCCCAGGTTATACAGGAGCCTACTAGAAATGAAGCTATCTTAGATTTACTCATTACAAATAATATTGATATTGTATCAAATGTTGAAATAGGGCAACCTTTGGGAAACAGTGATCACAACACAGTCTCATTTGAGATTGAATTAAAAAAAAAACATTTTAAGGGGCCAACAAAAACTCTTAATTTTAAAAGGGCAGATTTTAACGGTCTTGTTGGGGCATCCTAATCAGTAGTTGGCGGCTTGGAAACACAGGCCCAACCAGAATTCTGTAGAACTCGTACTGGATGTAACACACACACAATCAGTCTCAGTACTAATTCCGTTTATTGCTACGTCATTGCATAGACTTTATACTTGCAAAAGAAGGCGGATATTAGAGCGATTTTCACAGTTCACGTTAGTCGGTACAAGGACATATAATCAGGTGTTTTCTGTTTCTTAGAACAACTAGAAATGTTTTGTGTTTTAGTAAGGTCGACAAACATCTCAAGGATAGGCACATGATATTATGGTTAGGCTATGTGTCAGCAAAATATGTTAACCCCTTCATTGGCAGACTATGTTAACCCCTTCATTTCCCCTCTTAGATCACAACGTGATCTTTATTTGGGATGTAAGCAGTGGTGTATATATATGATAGGAAGCGAACTGAGACACTGCAAGGTGATAGACCCTCCAGGGTATCAGTACATGAGATATACCTGTGACCGGGTGGTGTTAAGTCACAGTATTTAGCTGGAAATTCTTAGGAATAAAGCCTTGCAGTATGTAATAAAAGCACAAAGGAATACAAGTAATGACAGTAAACAGAATTATCATCAATATAAGAACCACATTCTTTACCTATTAAAGCACACACACCGCCTTTGGATGCTAAAACATAATCTAAAGCCATTCTATTCTACAAAGTGACCATTCTAAAGTTGCACCTGCTCCTAGTTTAGTTTCCCAATTGCTTCAGCAGAGTTAATCAAGGCCCTCTGTACTAGTAGAGAAAGGATGGATAGTTCTACCTGTAGTCTCTCTACGCCTGCATGTGGGAAGGTTATACCTAGGGTGTCTAAAAATATTTTCCACCCGCACTTCTGCTCTATATCCATCATGGTTCTGATGCAGCCTTGTGGAAGTGTTGGGTTTGTGTATATATATGGGATTACTTGACCTAAATAACAACTGCCCACCCAATTAGGGGGCAGCCGTCGATAGGCGTACCTGCCACAGATAAAGTATACATTCATGGCTGGAGAAGGCGGCATAAGGTGGAAGAGATTAGACACGGACCCATTACTGTTGCTACAACCAGTACCATTAATTGATATATATGTAAAAAAAAAAGGAAAATAAGTAGGGACATCCGGGACCTCTACAGCTCCAAGGTGAACAACTCTTGTACAGGTCAGAAAGGGAGGAGGTCCTATAAAAATAAGCGTGGTATTGGAGCAAGTGGACCAACCAACAGATTTACATGTTCCTAGGGCCCTAAAACAGTTATACCCTGGGTTAGTGTGGGTTACATAAAATTATACACTCTTATTATATTTTGATGGGAAATACGTGCGTGTTGCATCCATATAGAGTTAAGTGTTGTGGCTGATTGTACATAAGTAAAGAAATTCCATTTGCGGGGTTGTGTACTGCCATTGTAATATATGTGGCTTTGAGTGAAGTTTTCTGCTGGAAGGCCAAATAGAGGCATACCAATTTTCCCATGTGTAGAGACGTGTGCACATACCCAACAATTGGAAATGTTAAAGGAGTGATCATATCCTTGTAATGTATTACTTTCACAGTAATGATTTTGTACAATTGTGTTATCACGTGTGGATCTCTTGTGCCTATGAGGTGAACTAGTATTGGTGTGAGTGTTATTGTGTTTACCACAAACAGACTTTAATGGTCCCAGTTCGTCTGGGTCATAATGGCAATTAAGAAATGTCCATAAGGGTAAATAAATCAGGAGCATAAAGCACATCAACAGGAGAAAGTTCTTCCATGCATTCTGTGGATGCAAGAGTAGGTTTGACATTTTCATTATCGCTGTCTTCAATCGCTTTCATGGGGACTTTGTCACCTGCTTCACCCCTCTTTGGACACAGCTTCAGACGTGATGCGTGGATCCAGATGTCCTGTGAGTCAGTGAGGACAGCAGTCCTGGTTACTGCTACAATGGTAGTCGGTGGTCTGAATGGGAAGCCTCCCTTCTTTGCTCTGTTCAGTTGTCGGACACAGACGAGGTCACCTGGCTGGAAGGACACAGACGAGGTCACCTGGCTGGAACGGATGTGTTGGTTCCTGTGAGGGTGAAGGAAAAGCGAGAAGACACATCACCATAGATGCCATTCAATTTATCAATCAATTGTTGCACATATTATTCTCTTATAAGATCAAGATCACCAGACATCATTACAAGTGGGCCTTTTACCCAAGGAGTTGGAAATGGTCTTCCCATTAGAATCTCAAAAAGGGGACAATTTAGTAGACTTATTAGGAGTCATCTTAATTTCTGCTAGAATGGCAGATAAGTATTTCTGCCAGTTCACCCATGTACCTGCAGTGGCCTTTGTAAGTTTCTCCTTAATAGTGCGGTTTATTCTTTGCACTATGCCTGAACTCTGAGGATGGTAAGGGATATGGAATTTCCAGGTTATCTGCAGCCATTGTACCAGTTCCTTAATTACCGCACTAATAAAGGCTGGTCCATTATCAGAATTAATTTGCAATGGGCATCCATATCTCAGTATTACCTCGGTAGTTAATATTTTAGCTACCGTCTTAGCATCCTCTTTGTGTTACAAAGGCCTCAGGCCACCGTGAGAACTGGTCTACTATCACCAACAGGTACAATTGCTTTGATCCTGTCTGGGATATGAGTAAAATCAATTTGTAAATGGGTGAATGAAGCTGTGGGTGGAGGCAAATGATCATGTAATGCTTTGTTAGGTACTGTAGAGTTATTCTGTAGACACTGTATATATCTTTGTATGTATGTCTGGCAGTGTGATTTTAAGATTCTGATGCAAAAATGACACTTGCAACTGTTGCTACCCGGTCAGCTAAAGCATTACCTCTAGATATAAAATCATTGCAATTCTTTGTACTTGCTATGTGTTATCAGTTTTACTAGTTTCGTTTTCAGTGTGTACTACTGGATGCAGCAGGGGGGGGTTTGGGTTGCAGCTGCAGCTTCTCTCTGTCCCTGCTCTTGAGCGGGGGAAAAGGGGGGCAGAAAGGAGGGGGGTGCTTTCTGTACAGTCACATCACAAGGAGCCAAAAAGTTTGGAGACACGCCAGCATCCCCTGGACCGGAGTAGATACTACTTTGGAAAATAATGCAACGGGACACATACTACCTCCGTGATCTTGGGCACAGACCGCGGCCATGGTTTTACAGTTGTCCCTTGCATACAAATGAAAAAGTTTACAATAATCAGGTAGTCCTAAAATGGGAGCCTGCATAATGCTAACTTTTAAGGTCACAAAAGCTTTAGTCATGTCTGGAGTCCACTGAATATGCTCTGGGCTGTCCCCCTTAGCAGCCGTACGTAAAATGGAGTCATAGTGTGAGCATTCAAGGATCCATTGCCTGCAATAATTAATCATAAACATGTGTTGCCCCCATTTGTATTTTGTTTTTAGTTACCTTGTGACCTTCAGCTGCTAGGTGCTGTAGCAAACTGAGTGAATCCTGTCTTTTTGGCTTCCCCGTTAGGAGTACATACCAAACAGTAGGTCCTTGTGACGTACTGAATGGGGACAGAACCATGACACAGGTCCATGACCGCAAGGTATTGGAGCACCAGTGAGTAAGCAGCTGGTGAATCCACGTAGCCTTAGG
This sequence comes from Discoglossus pictus, assembly GCA_027410445.1. Lineage (NCBI taxonomy): Eukaryota > Metazoa > Chordata > Amphibia > Anura > Alytidae > Discoglossus > Discoglossus pictus. Next base: position 202,587,655 of record CM050166.1, read on the forward strand.
GGAAGACGGGACCATGTTATTTGGCACCCATCAAAAAGTGAAAACCATAAGTAATTGTGTCTCAAGGTCCAATGGGACCAAAAATAATGCGTTTGATAAATCAATAATAATAAATATAGTGGCGTCATGGGAAATGGCCATAATGAGAGCAGTGATATCAGGGACAATCGGGGCAATTGGAATGACTAAGTAATTAATTGCCCTTAAATCCTGGACAAATCTAAAGTCATTGTCACGTAATGGAAGGGACGTTAGCCCAATTCCATCCTGACTCTGTATCAGAGTCTAAAAGTCTGTATAAGAAGTCTGATGTCATGGTGTCCTTGGCACATTCACTTCAGATACATCATATATGTAGAAGGATTAATTCGGGGGTTAAGGGCTGCCTGTTTTCTCTTTCCGTATTTACTATTTGCAATCTATTCAAAAACAAACTCCATTTTGGATCAAATTCACATACAAAATCTCTCTTCCAAATCACTTACTATAACATTCTAGGAACTATTCGCTTCAGTCCCGTACTTAACTTACAATAATTCCCAACTAACACTCCACTTCTTCCTGAGACATCTCCACAAACATTTAACTACAAATACTGGAATCCACCTTAAAAAGTTCAGCAACAACATTCCATACACATCTTATCCAAACTAAATACGACCTTAAGAATTTTCTGCAAGGAGACAGAAATTCACAGCCTTTTTCTTTTCTTTTTTTCGGGATGTGGAGATAAGTGTTAGCAAGCTTTAAAATAGAATAAACACACTGTCTTACACTTACAAACAAGATAGACCATAAATCCTCCACTGTTACATATTTCTGGAAAAAGATTTCCTTTTTTTACATATATGCCGGCTTTAGAAATATATTTCAGTGGTGGACACGATCTCTATAGCCTTTAAAGACACAGACAAAAATTCTCTAACCTGCATTTCTCAATTGTATTGCAAAGAAAAGAATCACAAATTTATTTGCAGCAAAACACAAGACAATCCATCTACTTTATAAACAAAAGCAATCAGAATATTATATAAATGTATGTAAAGAAAAAGTTCCTTTATATTTCTGTGTTCTTATCTCATTTGCTCTTTCACGGGACCTGATGTTACGCTGTGTATATAATTACATATGACAGCTTTGGGAGGTTTAGACTGGGAAGTAACCATTTACAACTATCCTTCTAAAAAAAACTTTAGGTGGTTGTCTCAATAGACAACGTAACCTTATTTGCTATCACGTTTTTTTTAATCCGAGAACAGGATTTGTCTGTACTGAGCAGAAATAGCTCGGGCAGTACCGAAAGATATTCTCGAGTTAACGGGTTGCCCCTAGACACAGAGACGGTGCGTCTTACAGTGTCCAGAGACCTTACTTCCTGGTTTTTACACAGAATAAAAAAAACATTTCTTATCTTAAACAGCATAGCAATACAGCAAAATTAATGAGCAAGCAAAAGCGGATTTTGGGCACTGTAAACCAAGCCGCCAAGTATATATTTATATCAATTTTATCCTTTCTATTCCCACTTTAGGAATAATATATATATATATATATATATATATATATCCTTGATATATATATGGCCTTCCAGAGGCCTAATTTTACACTCTCTTCCTTAGAGAGTCTCCCTACCTTTTAGGTATTATACCTACAGTCTACCAAAGACTTAATTCTTAATTCTTAATTCTCCCTACCACAGGGAGTGTGTGCCCAACTTATTTACTTGTATACAGTTTACAAAGGACGACGAGAGTGGGAGCAAAGGAAGGTGCAAATAGAAACAATTCACTCTACTCACCCACTCCGTCGTACTTCGATCTCTGTATCCCACTCTTCTGACACCAGTTTGTTGGGGCATCCTAATCAGTAGTTGGCGGCTTGGAAACACAGGCCCAACCAGAATTCTGTAGAACTCGTACTGGATGTAACACACACACAATCAGTCTCAGTACTAATTCCGTTTATTGCTACGTCATTGCATAGACTTTATACTTGCAAAAGAAGGCGGATATTAGAGCGATTTTCACAGTTCACGTTAGTCGGTACAAGGACATATAATCAGGTGTTTTCTGTTTCTTAGAACAACTAGAAATGTTTTGTGTTTTAGTAAGGTCGACAAACATCTCAAGGATAGGCACATGATATTATGGTTAGGCTATGTGTCAGCAAAATATGTTAACCCCTTCATTGGCAGAATATGTTATCCCCTTCAGGTCTAAGGGCAGCAATGCAAAGTATAGACTGGGACAGAGAACTGATAGGTAAAAACACTGAACATAAATGGACAACATTTAAATCCTTACTAAATATACATAAACATCGGCATATACCGTGTGGGAATAAAAGTAAAAGTAGTAAATCACAACCCATGTGGCTTAACAATGATTTAAAGATCAAGATACGGAGTAAAAAACAGGCATTTAAATTATACAAACAAGAGGGGACAGAGACTGCTTTACGGGAATACAAGGAAATCAACAAGGCTTGCAAAAGCGCGATTAGACTGGCTAAAAAAGAAAATGAAAAATTAATTGCAAAAGAGAGTAAGACTAACCGTAAAATATTTTTTAAGTATATTAATGGGAAGAAGGCGAGGAAGGAAGCTATAGGAACATTACAATGTGAAACAGGCTGTCTGAAAATTAGTGACCAGGAAAAGGCAGATGAGCTAAATAGGTTCTTTTCTTCGGTATACACAAGGGAGGTACCAGTGGTTGGGACACTGCGACAAAATGGGGCTACACTACCTTTGCCAAATAATTGGTTAACACAGGAAGTAATCCAAAAGAGGTTGGAAAAAATAAATGTTAATAAAGCCCCGGGTCCTGATGGAATACATCCAAGGGTACTAAGGGAACTGGGTTCTGTAATAGCCAAACCATTATATTTAATTTTTCAAGATTCACTCAACACAGGGTCTCTACCAGATGACTGGAGAAAAGCTGATGTGATACCTATATTTAAAGAGGGAGCAAGAGCAAATCCGGGGAATTATAGACCAGTGAGCCTCACTTCTGTAGTGGGGAAGCTTTTAGAAGGGTTAATATGGGATAATATACAAGAATATGTCTATTTGAACAGGATTATAAGTAGGAGTCAACATGGGTTTATGAGGGATAGGTCATGTCAAACAAATCTAATTAGTTTCTATGAGGAGGTTAGTAGGAACATGGATCAAGGCAACTCAGTGGATGTAGTCTTTTTGGATTTTGCAAAGGCTTTTGATACAGTGCCACATGGGAGACTATTGGGCAAACTAAGGGATACAGGAATTGCAGTAAATATCTGTTCATGGATTGAGAGCTGGCTAAAAGACAGGAAGCAAAGAGTTGTTGTAAATGGAACATACTCCGATTGGACCAATGTGGTAATTGGGGTTCCTCAGGGTTCAGTATTAGGTCCTCTCCTTTTTAACATATTTATTAATGACTTAGATTGCAATTTATAATCTTAATGGAGCAAATCTAGGTGTATCAGATATTGAAAGGGATTTGGGAGTGCTTGTGTACAACCACCTAGGTAACAGTGCTCAAAGCCAAGCAGCAGCTGCAAAGGCAAATACAATATTAGCATGTATTAAGAAAGGTATAGAAGCCAGGGAAGCAAATATAATTCTGCCACTATACAAATCTCTAGTACGCCCTCATTTGGAATATGGAGTACAATTTTGGGCACCACTTCATAAAAAGGACATTTTAGAGCTGGAAAAGGTACAGAGAAGGGCAACCAAACTAATAAGGGGAATGGAGGGGCTAAGTTATGAAGAAAGACTAACCAAATTAAACTTATTTTCTCTAGAAAAAAGGCGTCTAAGAGGATATATGATTACCTTATATAAATACATCCAGGGTCAGTATAAAGATTTGTCGGGGGAGCTTTTTGTGCCAAGAGGTTTTCAACTGACAAAAGGACATCCCTTGAGGTTAGAAGTAAAAAGATTCCACCTCAAAGAAAGAAAAGGGTTCTTCACAGTAAGGGTGGTTAATCTGTGGAATTCTCTACCAGAGGAGGTGGTGACAGCGGATTCGATAGATAACTTTAAAAGGGGACTAGATTTATTTCTAATTAAAAAGGGTATTCAGGGTTATCATGGATAATTAGAGAGACAGAAATGATCCAATTTTTTACATTTCCCCTTTAGACAATTGGCTAAGTCTCGCTTGTTTTTTTTGTTTTTTTTTCTATTTGCCTTCCTCTGGACTAACTAATATTAATAATAAAAAAAAACCATTAAATAATTGATTAATAATTAACAACTAATGAATTAATAGTTAATCCGCATATTGCAGATCAAAGGAGATCTTAAAAGGTTGAACTTGATGGACTGAAAGTCTTTTTTCAACCTTAAATACTATGTAACTATGTAACTATGTAACTATATGGTAGACTATATGAGATTGTTACTCATCGCATGATTCATGGACCCTGTGGTGACCTTAATCCACAATCACCATGTATGGAAAATAATAAATGTTCCAAAGAATTTCCAAAAGATTATAGAGACAAAACCTATGCCAATTGTGATGGATATCCACTTTATAAAAGAAGAGAAGGAGATAGTGCCATTATTTGTGGAAAAAAAGTGGACAATAGATATGTAGTACCCTACAATCCACATTTACTCATGAAGTACAACGCCCACATCAACGTAGAAGCCTGCACTTCCATCAAATCCATTAAATATGTCTACAAATATATTTACAAAGGTTACGATGCAGCTACTGTAGTCGTCAAAAGTGCAGACAATCCTGAAAGTAGTGAGTTAGTACATGATGAACTTGCATTTCATGTAGATGCTCGCTATGTCAGTGCGCCAGAAGCTATGTGGCGGCTTTTAAAATTTGAAATGCATGATAGATCACATGCAGTATATAGGTTAGCAGTACATTTGCCACAACGACATTTAGTCTATTTCCATGCTGGAAATGAAATGAATGCATTGGCCCAAAGTGAAGATCGTCAAACTACACTAACTGCATGGTTTGCATTAAATTCCACTGATGCTGAAGCAACACAATACTTATATATTGAAATTCCATATGACTATGTTTTTGTGAATGGATTATGGAGACCAAGAAAAACCAGAGGCAATAAAATTATTCCAAGAATTTACACAGTCAGTCCAAGAGATGTTGAACGTTTTTGCTTACGGATATTACTTTTAAATGTTCCTGGAGCACAACGTTTTGAACACTTAAGAACTGTTAATGACATTGTATATGAATCCTTCCATTTAGCTGCAAGACATAGAAACTTACTCGCTGATGATACAGAGTGGGAAAGATGTTTAGAAGAAGCAGCACAATGTCAAATGCCACGACAGATGAGAGAACAATTTGCTTTTATTTGTATCTTCTCAAATGCTCCAAATGCATTAGCTTTGTGGGAGACTTTTAAAAGTAATATGGCTGAAGACTTTATGCGACGATACAATGAACCCATTGCACACTTAAAAGCATTAATGGAAATCCAAGAAGTCTTTTTAACTCATGGATTAAGTTGTGCAAGTTTTAATTTGCCTGATCCAGGTCTTATAGATGACATTAACTTTGAAGACTATGACATTCAACTACAAGCAGAAAGAACAGAAGAAAGACTTGCAACTTTAAATACACTACAATTGCAAGCATTTCATGCCATTAAAAATGCTATAGATGATGACATGTTGACAGAGCGTTATTTCTATCTTGATGGACCTGGCGGATCAGGAAAAACATATTTGTACAATTTATTAATGAGTTCAGTACGAGCACAAGGAAAAATAGCAATGGCGTTTGCCGCTACTGGAATTGCTGTACTTTTATTAGAAGGTGGAAGAACTGTTCATAGTGGATTTAAACTGCCAGTGCCTATTTTAGAAAATTCTGTGTCATATATTCGCATGACATCCTTACAAGCAAAGAAATTGAAGAAATGTAAATTAATTATAATAGATGAGGCCACAATGATGTCATGCTATGCCCTCCAATGTATTGACCGTTTGCTTCGTGAAGTCATGGATAATATTTTTCCATTTTGTGGAAAGGTAATGTTGTTGGGTGGCGATTTTAGACAAACATTACCTGTCGTTGTACATGGAAATCGAACAGACATTATTGAAACATGTATAAAGTCAAGTACAGTTTGGAAACATTTTACCCATCTTCAACTGCAACAAAATATGAGATCAGAAGGCCAAACTGATTTCAATAATTGGCTTATTAAAATTGGAGAAGGCAGAACAGAAAAAATACTACATTTACCTGACGACACTGTAGAGATCCCACCTCATATGATTTGTCAACAAGATATTATATCGGCTATATTTGAAGGGAGCATAAATAACGAAGAATATTCCGAGCTTGCCAACCAAGTCATACTGACGTGTAAAAATAAAGATGCATTAATCCTCAATAATGAAATCTTAAAAAAAATTAATGCACCACAAAGAAATTATAACAGTGCTGATTCTGTACTTGCTGATGACAATGAAAGTCAGGCTAACTTTTCGACTGAATTCATAAACTCTTTAACTCCTTCTGGAATGCCACCACATATTTTGCAGCTAAAGAAAGGTGCAATTATCATGTTACTGCGAAATATGAACCCCAAAAAAGGCCTATGCAATGGACCATTTTATAGATGCTGAAATTTTAACTGGGACCCATAAAGGAGAGAGAGTTTTCATACCAAGAATAGATTTAGCACCAAGTGAAAGTAGTCTCCCTTTTATACTTCAAAGAAGACAATTTCCCATTATTATGGCATTTGCCATGACCATTAATAAATCACAAGGTCAAACTTTCAAATCTGTGGGTATTTTCTTGGAAGAACCAGTTTTTGCACATGGTCAATTGTACGTTGCGTTGTCACGGTGCAAAAATCCACAGGCTATTAAAGTTTACATTGAAAACAATGAAAGTCAAGGTGATTTATTAGAAGATGGACGTATTTTTACTAAAAACATTGTCTACTATGAAGTACTATAACTTTGAAGGATACAAATTAAAGATGCCAAGATTTTTTAAAAGCATTGCAAAATACATAACAATTGGTTGTTTAATTCAGTCATAATTAATGGAAGTCATGTTTATGAATGATTCGCCTCACAAAATACTTGCCTTGCATTGTTAGTAAAAATTATGTTAAAATGTTAAGTCACTATGTTAATGTTTCTAATGTTACAAGTTTAAAAAATATATTTTCAAGTTATTTCATTCAACAGATTACAAAGTGGATGTTAAGAGGTCAAGCACCTTTTAAGTCACAATGTAAATATTGTCTGTTATCTTAAGATTACTACCTACATTAATGTTTATCGCCAGTTTATGTGCTTAGTAATAAATTACTTTAATTACGTACGTTTTAAGAAGAGTTTTACTGTATGCCTTCCTCTACATTCAATGTATATTCAAGTTAACAATTATTGTGATAGAAATTGAATTTTAATACTGATTAATTTAAAGGTCAGTTGTTTTTACATTCAAATGTTAATACTTTTAATAAAAAATTAGGTTACAAAATGTATTCACTATGTTCCTGTTTATAATGTTCAAAATTATACCAATGTTTTGTCAACTTCTAAACTTACATAAAAAATAAAGTTCAAGTTTAAAAATATATACTTTGAAGGTTATTGCTTACATATATTTTAAACTTCATGTTAAAATTCGCGACGTTTAAAGAAGGCTTTTTACTTTTTGCTTTCCTATTCATTCAATGTATATTAAAGTTAACAATTCTTCAGATACTAATTACATTTTAAAAAACCATTACATCAACATTTTACAAAAATACACGTTCATATTAAAATACTTACAAGTGTCAAAAATATATGTTAATAACTAAACAACTTGACAAACATATACATCACATTGCCGTCATTTTGGGCAAGTCGCTAGTATTATTATAAGACTATGCACTCTGTAAAATGTGCATGAACATAATTGTCCAAAAAATGAACAGCATTGTGATTTTCATTAAGGGGAGCTTAGCATAATTTTCATATCAAAGTTATTAAATATAACAAAAGACCAATGTGAAGAAATGGCAAATTTGTGCTACTGTGCAAAGCAACCTATATTCAATTGTAATTGTGTCAACACAAGAAAATACTTACAGCCTTATTAAATTGTGATTCTGCAAATTTAAAAGGGCTCTAATTAAGCACATAGCATATTTTTTTTACAAAAGTTTTTAGTTAGTGAACTTCTATCCAAAAGCAAGGTCTTCACTAACTAAAAAATTTTGTAAAAAAAACATGCTATGTGCTTGAATAGAGCCCTTTTAAATTTGCAGAATCACAATTTAATAAGGCTGTTAATGTGGACCTCTCATTCAATGTTTCTATATATTCCTTTTAATAACTAAACTTCAGAATTGCCAAGAAGTTTTTAAAAAGCACAAAGAGAAGTCGCTATCTTTATTTTTTAACTAGTCTATGTAATTATTCTCTTTTATAGAGTTCAATTTTTATGTTCTGACCTGATTCTGTCTGCTACTTTTTTGGGAGAGGGCGGTCTTCTTGTAAACTAATGAGACACCATCAGTCCTATTCAAAGCACAGACAGTTTTAGATAGCACATGCCTATGTGCAGATAGAAACTTCTTAATTCAAAATCTTCTCTCACCTCAAAAAGTTAATAGAATGGTAGATTGCAAAGAAGTGTCATTCCATAAAGATAATAAAGATAACTGTAATAAATTAGAGACTGTATTTTTTTTGTGTGCATATTTTCACATGTAGCTCTTCAAAATAGTATATTTCAAATATAGGACGATAGTGGCAATATAAAGTACTTACCACAATAAAAGGGTATTCAATCTAAGGTAAAAAAGAGAAAATAGGGTGTTTTGTGAACCCACCATTGCTGGTTCTTCTTCTAGGGTGCCCTATGTTTGATAAACTATCACAATAAATCACATCATAGTCACACTTAAATTCTGTAAAGGAACATAGAAGTCATCTATGCTGTTCTACATCACAAAACAAAGCACTAAAAACCAAGTGTAAAAAGCTGAATGTCCCTAAAAGCTAAATAATTAGTCTCAAGTCAAATAAACAGCTTGAGTTCTGTAAATGATAATATGACGACATCTAAAGAGAATTACAAAATAATTATATTTTAAACTTGATTTTAACTATATTAACTTGATTTAACTGCTCTACATGATGGTGAAGAACAGTATTCATGAATAAAAAACACAATATAGCGACATAGGCATTGCACGGCAAAAAGTGAATTTAAAACCAGAATAGGTAATGGTAGGTGATTAGAGATTTCACGGACAGTTCGCCCGCGGACTATTCGCAGCGTTTTTGGCTCTTTCGCGCTCGCAGCGGACGGCGGACACATGCGCTTTTCGGTTCGCCCCATATTCTTTATCATTGAGGAAACTTTGACCCTGCACCTCACAGTCAGCAGACACATTCCAGCCAATCAGCAGCATACACTCCCTTCCAGAGCCTTCCATCTGAAGGACAGCATACATTTTAGAATCATTCTGAAGCTGCATTCGTTGTGAGAGGACAGATATTGTAGCTGCTGGAGATTTAATAGGGAAATAGATAGCCAGGCTGTGTATTTAGCTTCCACTACAGACCTGAAGGACTCATCTGATATCTGCTGCAAGGACAGCAACCCAAAAAGCCCTTTTTAGGGCTAGAACATCATTTATTTTATTTTATAATTTTTTTCTGTGTAATCTAATTGCATATGCCTGCCTGCCAGTGTGTGTGTGTGATAGGCTAACACCTAACAGCTTATATTGTGCTTATTTTCACTACTCATACCTGGTGATGTACCATACATTGAAAACAACCATTTTTTTCCTGTAATCTAATTTCAGTTGCCTGCCTGTGTCAGGCTCACAGCTTATATTGTGCTCAGTGAAATAAAACAACACTTTTTTGACTGTAATCGATTGAATATCAGTTGCCTGCCTACAGGCTTGTGTGTGAGGCCTACAGCGCCTACTCTGCCAACTTTTGCCAGTGCACAGTGACACTCATATCTGGTGGCACCTTAGATTGCACGTGCAGTGCCCCAAATTTGAAGTGGGTGGACCTACCAAGCATTTTTTTCCATCTCCCGCTTCCAAAAATCCATGCCATATACACGTCCCCTGATAGGTGACGTAACAGGTATCAAACTGATAGGAATAAATAGTACAACTTAATACACCACTCCTATCTGGTGGCACATTACATTGCACGTGCAGTGCCCCAAATTCGAAGTAGCGGTCCGACCAAGCATCTTTTTACATCTCCCTGTTCCAAAAATCAATGCCATATACACGTCCCCTAATAGTGGACATAACAGGGATTAAACCGATAGGAATAGTACTACTTAACAGTACACACCTTATAATAACGCAGACAGAGGCATCACAGAGAGAGGAGTCTGAAGAAGAGGAGTCAGAGGAGGAAGGTGGCTTTGAGGAGGAGGAAGACCAAACACAGCAGGCGTCCCAGGGGGCTTGTTGTCACCTTTCGGGGACCCTTGGTGGCTGGGTGGAGGAAGAGACCTTCAATGACATCAGTGAGGACAAGGAACGGGACATGGCTAGCTTGTTATCCAACCTTGTGCAAATGGGGAGTTTGCGGTTGTGCAAAGGGACTGTTTGCGGTTGTTTGCGGTGCATTAAACGGGGAAATTGGTCTGTTACTGTGAAGCGGGTGTAACGCTTACACTACCTGATCGATACAACATCATACCTAATGTTTTAAATCATGTTATTCCAAACAATTTAGGAATGTTAGGTGATTTATGCCCTTTATGGCTTAAAACCAGACTCTGCATCAACTATGTAATTTTCCGTGGGAGTTTTGCCATGGATCCCCATCCAGCATGCCACAGTCCAGGTGTTAGTCCCTTTGAAACAACTTTCCCATCACTATTGTGGCCAGAAAGAGTCCCTGTGGGCTTTGAAATTTGCCTGCCCATTGAAGTCTATGGCGGTTCGCCCGGTTCGCCCGTTCGCAAACATTTTGATGAAATTCGCATCCGCGGTTCGCAAACCGAAAATTTTATGTTCGCGACATCACTATAGGTGATATAACAGAAACCTTCAAATATTTAAAATGATTTAATAAAGTTCAGGAGGAAAGTACATTCTAGAAAAATGCAAGAGCAAAAAATTATGATTTGTATCTGGATGTTAGAAGATTTAAGGGTAATGTGCTGAAGTACTACTTTACAGAAATGGTATATAAGTGAAATAGCTTTCTGGAAATGTGACTGTGATAAAACGATAAAATAATTGAAACATGCCTAGAATAGACAAAAGGCCACCTGGAGACTTTTTAGACAGATAATAGGAGCCTGCTAGCTTATCCTTTTGGTTCTTTTTTGTCATCAAATCTAAATTTCTATGTTTCCAAGTTTTTGTTAAAGCAAGACTTGGAGCCCTATTAAATTGTCAAAATTGCAATTACTGAAGCCCGTAATGTAGCCCGCAAAAGTTACTGATATTCAATTTGCCTCCTCTAGCTACCCGCAATCTGTTTGCGAGCTACAGACTGAAAACTCCTGTGATTTTCAAAATCAAAACTCTGATCCATCTAAGCCTTTGAGTGTTCAAGCTCGCAAATTTTACAATTGCTATAATCGCAAATCTCAATCTTTATTTTCTATTCTCTGTTTCTTCTTGCCTTTTCTCTCTGTTCAATAATTTTGTGAGCTTCAAGCATCACCCCTTTTATTCAGTGTTCAGATTCTATAATAAATGTTTTTATGTATAGACTTAGACCAGAGGTAGTCAATAGGCGGACCTGGGTGCGAACCAGGACCTCTACCAATCATTTCAGACTTCCACTGAATTATTAAATGTATCATATACCTCAACTGAGACTTCCAAGAAATTAGATAAGCTATATGATACATGATGTTACATGATGTTGTTTTCCTATGTACCATTTATAAAGGAAATGCCATTGCTGTACCCTTTGTGGCAATGTGGCTTTTGGCTACTTTTTTCTTCAGTGACATCATATAAACAACCAAGTCCTAAAGTGCTTTTTATCTCTTTTTAATAAAAAGTTTTCAAACATAAACAAAAAAAGCTTATTTTCAGCATTAAATAAACATCTACATAAACGTACTGGCTCAACATCAGGACATCATTACTAGCTGCTTCTCGGCCTTCAGGTACAAATATACAGTCTTTGAATAGTCCATGTTCAATAGTTTAAAGTCTTGTTTCTCTGCAAAATCTCTTTTAAATTCCTACATATCGGTGGGGTTCTTGCCTGCCCTACTCTCCAGATACTCCTATTTACCTGACACCCTCTTTTGGTGAGGGATAAGTCCTGTTACTTCACAGATTTCTCCCTGTGGTGTATTATCAGACTCTATTAAATCCAGTGTCTCTCTCAGCCTCTCAGCTGTAATGGATCCTCTGCTCCAATCACTGGGATAGCACCAATCAGTCTCCTCTGTAAAAACTGCTGTCACAAAATCCTTGCAGCAGCTCCTCTGTAAAACCCCTTTTTTTCTTCTGCAGCAAACAGTCTCCTCTGTAAATGCTCTTGTAGCACAAATCCTTATTCTCTGCAGCTACAGCAATCCCTGTAACAGACTTATCAGTTTGCTCCAGACTGTAAACTTGTAGGCTCTTCACTAAGGGCCTCATTCTATTATCGGACGTAGGAGATGTGGGGCCGCAAGGACAGGCCGCAGGCTATTTGCCTATTCTATTCCCTTCTGGCCGGGGGCTCCGGCAGGCTTGAGGCCAGCGCCTTGTTATCCCTTGCGGCCACACGCGCCGCAGGAAAGCCTTTGATCTAAGACGGTCGCAAGAGTTTCGGCCGCAAGAAAAACCCGTTTGCTATTCAATTGCTCCGAGAACCCTCTCGGCAAGGCTAAAACCGAGCCGCAGCTTACTTGCACCAAAAAGGTCCCGCAAGCACACAATTAGGCACATAATAAAGCCATCCTGCACTCTTATGAGACGATAAAGTGATTGGGGGTGTTAGCATTCATAGCACAACATTCCCCTACACTCAAATCCACAAATAATTTTTATTTTAATTCATGTCAAATATCCGTGGACTAAGTCCCGAGGGCTTGGAGCACCTCAGACCAGCCCAGGCTGCGGGACGGAAAATAAACTGTTAATGAAATTTCGGATTTGGGCTGATGTGCAAGCTTGAGAGGGGGTTGCTATTAATCCTCATGTCCCCCATTATGATCCCTAGCATTTACAGAGCTTTACAGTGCCATCTTGAATTTATTTTTGCATTTAAAGTTTTCAGACCTTGCGGCCGGTTGCATGATATTCGGCCGTCTGTAAGGGGGATATCCTTGCGGCGCCGTCTATTTGAATTGCAAGGTAAAGGTAGCTCTACACGGGGCCATAAGACGGCCGCAAGGAATCGCGGCTTTGCGGCCGTTTTACGGCCGATAATAGAATGAGAGCCTAAATGTGTGCACGTACTGCTCCCTCAGAAGTCCCAACAGCTCCAAAATGGTTCCTCTCACAGTCTGCCTTCAATGCTTTGTAAGGCTCTCTGAAGTCTATACCAAAACAGGCTCTAAACACACCTGTCACAATTTCTGCTTCCAGCAGACAGAGTCTAATTGCAGGGGCCCACACCCATTTATCAGTGTGTGTCTCTTTAACTTACTTGCTGGCATTAATTAGTTGTTTAGCACTGTTCCAGGGGATTTAACTCTCTCTTTCTGGAGAAGAACTCTTCAAAATGTGTTTTGGTCTCACCTCTTGGAGGCACTATGTTACACCTTTTAAATACCATTATATTAAAATATGTATATTTGTATCAGCAACAATATATGGATTCTGGATCTTGGTTTAATTTTCATAAAAATATACAGATTTTGGGGAATTTAGTAAAAAATAATTGACTATCCCTCCATTCCATTGCTCCTGTAAGAAGTCTCAGAATGCTGACTCATACCCAAAGAAGGTCTGAAAAGTAAAAACTTCCAGATAATCTATGCCACCCACAAAAAAGAATCTCATAAAACATAATGACCCACACCCAGCGGGTGTGCCCAGAGCTCTCTAGCTCTAATGTATGCTCGCAACCCCAGAGACTCTGAGTCTGAATGTCAGTAGTCTGGATAACAATGTTACGAAATGGTCCACAATAACTTGAACACACTACATTTGGCCTATTATCGTCCCTTATTTCTATCTATCTACATAAATCTCCTTTCCCATGGCTTCAAATGGGGTAAATAATAATTTAAACTAGTGCAGTGTCTTTACAACCGCTCTGCCTATGAAGGACCCAAAGGTAAGGATTACCAATGGTAATCTGAAATAAAACCATGTGGGTCTCTATTGACTGCCATGGCACCTAAATATAACCCCTTACCGTAGTGGTCCCTATGGACCCCCATGGCATACTAAACTATGACCACAATGGTCATCATGAAACCCCATGGCACACACATCCTTATGTGGTCCCGAATGTTAATCAAGTGCAGAAACAATGGCACAATCATAGTCAAGCACTGAGAACATTGGTAATCCTGTAAGCAAGGATGAAGAAAAATGACTTAGGTGTCACAGAGGCCCATAAAAAAAAAAACATGGTAATTGCTTAGTATAATATGGGTGTTCATTGGAACCCCATGGTATTGGGCTTATTGTTATGTGCCACTGGGTTGCATTATGCCAGAAGGGGTTAATTTTTCACCTTCCTTACCCTACCCCAAATCCTACTAGACCTGATATTCCTAATACATGGCTATTATTTTAGGTAAAGGACCACTGTAATTTGGGAAAGACTTCACACTCTTATGTACTATTCAGAGAAGCAGTTTTCACCATACAGTTCATCCCCTTTCTCCAAGGTTTCCAATTCTTTTAGAAAAAAGACAAAATGTCTGTAATCTTTAAGTAGCTAATTACATTTCCAAGATTCACTTAGTAAAAGCTTTCAGTAATTAAAAAAAGTGATAAATATATATATATATATATATATATATATATATATATATATATATATATATATAAACTGGCTACTTCATTATTGATTTTACTGATTTTATTGTAAAAACAAGCGACTTTCAAATGTGACGGCAAAAAAATTGTAAGTCTGGGAATGCTGTTTGACACACAATGTGAGTCTCTGACACTCTTAAACTTTTTGTTATCTACAAAGAAGTACAACAATTATAATAATTGTGTTTATTTTTTTAACATGCAACTTGTATTTCAACAACTGGTAAATAATATTTTTTTAACAATATTAACCTTTTAATTGTCATGTATGCAATAATAATATAACAATGGATGAAGTTTGTATGAATCAGTATTGTAAAGCAATACATAATGTTTTATGACATGCAACTTTTTTTTAACAATACTAACATTTACAAGTCTGAGCTACACAGGAGTAATATAACAATAGGTGAACTTTGTATGAATGAGTATTGTTAACCATTACATAATGCTTTGTAACATGCAACTTGTAGTTTAACTACTGGTAAACCACATAGGTTTTGAATCCAGACGAAGGCAAACAGTAAAACCCCCCATTAAAACTTAGCCAATTGTATCAAAGGGGGGAAAAAATTATTCCTTCCTGACCCGAGTAACTGGGATTCCTGGCCCCTAGTAATCTGTATTTAATTATATCAATTTATGAACAAATGGTCATCCTCCTACTAACATGAACCCTTAATTATATACAATGAAACAACATTCCACACATTTTTAAAATACAATTTTAACATTACAAACAGTAACTTAAAGTACTAACCTCTAATCTGTAATTGTAAGAAAATGCAACTTAACTGTTTTGTGGGGCCAATCATGCCAAAAGGTCATTTCCAAGACATTCCATTTTTTCTCACTTTTGTAGTTATGAAAATGGCACATACAGTTTCCTATGTGAAATAGGGGTTCTCTAAAAAGAGTCCGCCAGACATCTAACTTCGTCCACGGAGTATAAACCACTGTTCTCTATGTTTGTTGGGGCTTTTTATTGTCAATTTGTCGTTGAGATAAAAGCACTTTTCTTTTTTGTAATGTAAGTTTATTCTCTGCACCTTGCACAACAACAGTTGCTGCATCATATACTTTGTATACTGTATATATTTTTACACATATTTTATGGATTTGATAGAAGTGCAAGCTTCCACATTTATGTGTGCATTGTACTTAATCAGCAAATGTGAATTGTATGGAACTACATATTTGTTATCAACCTTTTGACCATGAATAATAGCATTTGGTCCTTCTCTTCTTTTATACAATGGGTATCCATCACAATTAGCATACGTTTTCTTTTGAAATTGTTGTGAAGACTCTTTTGTTCCTTTTTTTAATGTCATAAAGTTTGGAATATTTTTCTGGATGTGGCAGTTCAGTGCTAACCACTGAATCCACTCTCTCTGCAGTATTCAATTTATCTTTTTCTTTTAGGATTAAAAGTATATGTGCGTGTGGCAGGCCTCTTTTTTTAAATTCAATGGTATAAACAAAAAGTGACACATTTCCCAAATAACTGTGCTTTAGTTATATCATGTATAAATGAATTTAGTTTTATTTTGAATACTCTAGCCACTAAATCTGGTCGATCAGAAGTATTTTGGCCAAGTTTTCCTTGATCTCTGGCCATTGTGGATTACATGTGAATGTAATGAATACATCTGGTTATCCAAATTTAGTCACAATAGCCATGGCATCATTGTATCTTTCTTGCATATTGCAAGGAGATCCTTGGAAAGAGGATTGCAAAATAATTGCTATTCCAGCTGGAATGTCTCTGTTGATAGCCAATTCAGTGACATAATCCATCAATCCACAATATTGTTCTATGCAAAGCTTGTTTTGTTGAAATTTTATAAAATTTATATTAGCTTCGACTTGTAGATATGAATCAATAATCTATTGTAGTGTAAGTTTCCCCCTACATAAAAAAGGATTAAAATGATCACGAATAGCAGTTTGTGCCACTTTATATTCCAGCATAGAAATATTGTTTCTAACACACACTTTACTATTGGGATATCTTTGCAATTGTAATTTTGGTTGCCATCCTGGCTCACCACTTGGAAAGGAAATGGCATATGTCATTGGATCTAAATTACAACTTAATATATTTATGTTTATAAAAGATTGCTCTTCATTGCGTGGATATATTCTAGTATCCCGCTGAAATGGTGGTTCACCATCATCATTTTTAAAGACCATGGCAACCTCATTTACAGTTGATAGATTATAACGTCTTTGATCAGTATTGTGATCTCTTTTCAGAACCATATTTACTCTTGGCATTGGCAATTGATGTATTTGAGCATGTTGATGTTGTTCTTTTTCAACCTCTGCTAATTGTTTGTATGCTTGACTATATGGGTTGTTGGACATAATTTTATCCAGCTGTTCAAAGTCTATGCAAAACCATTATTTATTTTAAGGGAGCGTCATCCGTTGTTCAACAGCTTCCATTATATCAAGGACATATAACTGTGCAAATTTATTTTGCTCTCCTGCTTGTGGGTGTAAATGTGAAGTTCGGTGGTAAATTTGTCCTTGTACTCTAAAACAGTACAGGCCATGTCCTGTCACCTTTTCTGCTAATGTAGCACTTATTGAAGCAAATTAAATTGCACTGTTTGCCTGATGTTTTTTTTTATTTGCTATAATTTGGAAGTGTTGAATCACTCAGTATACTTGTTAAATGTTCTGGAAATGTGTGTATTTCTGGAAGTCTTACCTTTCCTTACTGACAGCAACTAATAAACTGTCCATCTGTTAGTCTTTCCTTAAGAAAATGATAGACCCCACAAAAATGACAAACCACATTTAGTAATCCACAATAATGACTATGTACTGGCAGTGCTGTAAATAAGGGACTATCCTGAGCTTCCTCAACACAGATATCACTGCTACTTTGTATAACAATATTGGTGTCATGTATATAAACATTGGTGTCATTAGTCAAAATTTGTCCATTAGACAATGTGTCACAGACATGAGTTTTTTTACTTTTTCTTTTCTTTGTAGCTCCGTCACACACAGTTTGTCCTTTTAGAGTCATTTTTCTTTTATCGGCAAGTCTCTGTAATTCTTCTTCTCTTAATCTTTGTGAAGTCTCAGGGGACTGTGCATCCCTCCATCTTTGCTTCCGTTCCCTTGCTATTCTTCTTTTGCATTCTTTCTTGTCTTCTGCATTGTCCGCCATTCTAATCTGTAGTTGTAAATACAGACATTTTAGTTTGAATTGTAATTTTTTCTTAAATATAAAACAATGGCAAATATAACATTAGTAAGATTTCTTTGTTACTTACCTGAAGTCTTAATGGAGTAATTTTCCGCTTTCTGATGGTCTTGTAGTTGTGGCCTTTTATTTCTTCCAATCTGTAAGATATAATGTGTTTGTTTATTGTACCTGAAATGCATTTGTAACTTTTGAATTAAATTAATTAATTAATCAATGAATCAATCAATGTCTTATTTTTAATTGGCATACATGAAAACCTAAAGAGTTAAGCACATATACATTGAGAAATAAGGTCAGTGTTAAATAAGTAATTTAGTTTTTATAATTAATTAACAAGTAATTAATAAATTAAAATACATTAATTAATTAATCAATTACTGTCATGAATGCAAAACATAAAGAGTTATTCATGTTTTTATAAAGACGCGCTTCATTGAAATGTAAATTTCATATCCAAACACAAAGAGCTATGAGCAAACTATAGATTGTCCTGAAAAGGATTTGTAATGTTTTGATTCGATTAATTAATTAATCAATCAAGTTATGATGTTTCATTGCCATACATTGAAATGTAAATCACTAAGCATCTATGTATTCATAAATAAGGTGATTTAAAAAAAATGTTTTTATATACATTAATTAATCAATAATTGTCATCAATGCAAAACAAAAAAGACGTAATGCTGTTTTCCTAAAGAAGGGCATAATTAAATAATATACCTGTAATGTTGATATTATTGCAGATTAAATGCTGCAGAGCTCACACTCTGTGTTCAGGACGCTGCAGAGATGTTCAAACTGTAAAATGACATGAAAAGCATTTTTAATGTTTGTATTCAATTCATTAATTAATCATTTAAAGTATCATGATTATTTTGCATACATGCAAAACATAAAGGCCTTAGCATCAAAATATTCCTAAACAAATGCAGTATAAAATATTCAATGTAGTAGGTGTCAGAGCCTAAGAAACTGATTTAAATATTTAACTGTTCTGAGAGTCCTATCTCTGTCAGGCAATGTGCAGTAATAAATATACAGAGATTATTATTCAATTAATGTGGCAACATCCTCACCCAATGGAGGTCTCAGATGATAATAAACTGATTTAAATATTTAACTACTTTGAGGGTCCTATCCCTGTCAGGCAATGAACAGTAATACAGATATATAAATGTAGTGTAAGATCTATTTTTTGTGCAGTGTAAAATATATATATATATATATATATATATTTGCAATTATTAATAATTAATAAATGAATGTACATTAATGAGCAGTAATCCATATATATAATTGCAGTGTAAAATATCAAATATTTTTAGTGCATTGTAAAATATACATTATTTTAAAAATGATTACTAATTAATAAATTAATGTACGTTAATATTTAATTAATCAATGAATAAATATATTAGAAAGAGCTAAGCATTTATGTCTTCATAAAGTAAGGGCAGTGTAAAAGTTTTTGCATACTTTTTTTTTATAATAATTAATTTTAATAATAAATATTTTTTTTTTTACTAATAATTAATTTATTAATAAATTAATATACTTTACCTATTTGTAGTTAATATCCAGCAATCAATGTCATGAATAGCTAACAATCTTTTTGGATTCTCTGACAGCAGAAAATGTCCAGTCAAACTGTTCATCACCTGAGGAGAAAGTGGCAGCAATGTGCCAAGTGTGCAGTATATATAGGCTGCGTGTGCGAGCCAAAACCGATGGTTTAGGCGGGAAAACCGCCATTTCAGATTCATAATGTTATTATTTGCAGGTTAGTGTTGTAAAATGGCAGCAATTTTCTATATCTTACTTGCCTTGCATGCATTTTCTGCCCGTCCTAATGGTATATTTTGAAACTTGTATGTTCCTGGCTAACTCGTATGTGCCTGGCGGTCAGTTGCGCTCTACTGCCTCGTTTAGTCTAGTTTTCATTTTTTTTGGCTGCCATTTTTTTTCTCACTTGGCTTAAATTCATGTGCAACCTCAATCCCAGGTGTCCTGGCGTTCCCCCCGTGCTGTGTGTGAGTGTGTTTTTATTTTTTATTTTTTCTTGTTCTTCATGTATTCCAATTTCCATGGTTCGGCCGTGAAATTCGTATTTCTGCAAGCTCTTTTTTTTTGCCCCTAAGATTCAGAGGTCATATTTTTTTTCTTAGTCCCGCGTTCCTCAACTGCTTGCAGCCTAAGTCCGTCGTTTCTTAACTGCTTGCAGGCTAAGTCCAGCGTGTTTCAATGCCTCAATGTCTTGCCTCGCTTTGCAAGGCTCGCAGGAGCGCCTTCAGTGCTCATTTCAGTCTAAGTCCCACGTGTTTCAATGCCTCAACTACTAGCCTCGCTTTGCGAGGCTTTGCGATGACAAATCACATTTTGCAAATTGTAATATGTGATAGTCTATGGTGTCTAGTGTTTATTTTTGGTGTCTAGTAGGACGAAGCTTGGCTACAATGAGACAATGATAAACACTAGACACCAGGCACTATTATATAATAAAATCAAGATATTAAGAAATTAACTTGTTAGGACATTCTCAGTTCATCTTTGCCACTCAGAGTTTTAAAACAAAACTGAATACAACAAAAGAATTTAAAAGCTGTAATTATTAATTTTATACTAAAAAAGTAAAAAAGTTTACAAGTCACGTACTTAAAAAAGCACATTATACTGTTATTAGCTAATTACGCCCACCATCCCTAAATCCCCACACAGAGAGAATTCACTACACAGGCAGCTCCACTGTCTTTTCTTTTTCTTATTTTGTTTAATGCTTTGTATTTTTGGTTTTCTTATAATTTTTTTTGTTCTTTTTTTATTGTTTCTTTTCTTTTTCTGTTATTAGTATACCCCTCCTAGCAGGGGACTTGTTGGAAATGGCTTGCCGCCTACCCTCCCCTGACCTTACCTGTGCCAAGACACGGTTTCAAAGACTTTGTGAAACTGCATATATGCAATGTTAAATCTTTTCCCTTTATTACCCCCTCTCTTTTCTAACGCAAGTTCGCTCGGGTTCCTGACTTCACTAATTTTGGTTATCCCTCTTAGAAGGTCTGGACTCTGGTTCGTCTCCTCTTCCCACCAACCTTTGACAGAGGTAAGACAGCAGTCTGTACCATATCACTCACTCACAAATTGCAATGACAGATTCTGACTTTACATTCATAACTCACAACGTCAAAGGGTTCAATTTGCAATTTAAAAGGAGGAAAGCATTTGCTTTTTAGAAAGCCTACAAACTCTCAGTATTGTTCCTAAATACCTCAATTCCCACACAAAGAATACCCTACTTTTTACTGTACTAGCTACCCTTCTCAAAAAGGTGTCACATCAGTTCTCCTACATAAAAACTTCCCGTTTATGCATGAGTCCCGAAAGACAGACAAGGCAATTATGTTATACTTTCTGGTATCCAACCTCTCACTGATATCAATTTATTTCCCCACTACTTCCCCCCATAATACACATATCAAGATACTAAGAGCTATTGAAAGCCAGGATCTAGGGACCGTAGTCATTGGTGGTGACTTTAACTTGACTTTTAAACAAGAGCTAGACAGATCCAGAAAGCCAAAAAACAATCGCTTCTTAAACAAGCTTAACCAGATGCACAAACTATTACACAACTTGGACCTACTGGACACCTGAAGGGGCCACTATCCAGATGACAGAGAGTACTCATACTATTCCCCGACCCATGGCACATATTCTCGCATAGATACAATCCTAATAAGCTCATCACTTTTTGACAACTCCTCTAGAGCCTGAATAACTCCTTGTACTTGGTCAGACCATGAGGTAGTCCAAATAGATCTTAGACTATGCCCCAACTTGTCCTTACCCTACTCATGGAAAATGAGTTACTCTTTATTATCTAATCCTATATTCGTAAACCACATTACAGACAATCTAAAAACCTACTTTTTAATACGTCACAAGAAGTAGGAGAGGGCTGGCTCTGGGTGGCTCACAAGGCCTATATTAGTGTCACTATCATCAAACTAGCCTCTAGTCATAGGAAGCAAATTCTCCAAAAATAACAGGACTTAACAAAATAACTTGAATCACTAGAGAAACAAAAAACGAAAACAACCCTCAAATCTCTTGCTTTCGGTAATCTGCTTAAACCTTCCCTTTTCTAAAGGAACCCTGGGGTCTCTTTATGGCATTTTAAACTCACCAGCTAGGGAACAAAAACAAACTTATTTTATGCTTAAATGGGAGGAATATCTAGGCCAAGTGTGGGAGCCCAACAAATGGACTGAGGTATGCTCTAATCTTTCACAAGGCTCCATGACCTATAGTCTCTTAGAGACCTCCATTAAAATCTTACATAGAGCATACTTCACTCCATTAAATATTCATAAAATCGTGAAATCTGGGAATAAGGCTTGCTTTAGGGGCTGTCGAGCAGAGGGCAACTTTCTACACTCATGGTGGACTTGCCCAATTGTCCAAGAGTTATGGACTAAGACTATTCACTTAACCTCAAGATTATTTAATACCCCACTAAGCCCCTCAATTGATGTTTGACTTTTAGGTATCCCTTACTCCAAACTTAACATCTCTCAAAACAAATTATTCCAAATGATTATGCTAGCAACTAAGAATATTATTGCCAGAAATTGGAAATCCCTCTCTTTTCACTTTAGGGAAGTTGTTAATAAGATTAATTACATAATGATCAACAAAAGATTGACTCATATCACCCATTGGTACATTCCCTCGGTTCCTTAAGACTTGGGAACTCTGGCTAGCTTCCATTGACTGCATAACAATCACATAACACTCACAAGAGCCAATTTAATATCCCAATGGGTTGGAAGCAGGAGATGGAGTTTGTCAAGATCTTGGGGCAACTTGATGTTCTGGACCCCAAGGTATACAGAAATATCTGTATTGAGCATGATGCAGCCTAACACACAAACGACAAAATCACCTACTGTGGTTTCTTCTCTTTTAATCTACTATATTTCTTGAAATAGTAACATGGTATTCAACTTTTTTTTGTTAATATGTAAATACAGTACAGTAGTTTATTTGTGTTTTATTTGTGCTTATCCAATAGTCCTACTGTACTGGGTTGACGACTCCTGACCAACCCTCTGGGGTTGAAGGAGGACGTAGCCTCCTGCATTGGCAGTAGGGAGAACCAGATATATTACAGTAATTAATTAGAAAAACTCTCCCTTTTTCTTATTAAATATGCAAATTTTAAAACATTGAAGGATGACTACATCATATAGTTCCTCCACTTAATATTTTATTTCACATGATAGTACTAAACAGCAACTGTACATGACTAAACTGTTAATTCTGCTGGATTTTTCATTTTCCATTGTAATCTGAAACAAAACGCTGTTAATAAGTTTATGTTTATCTGTTTATTACTTAATAAAAAAAAATTGAATTATAAAAAAATTAAACAAAAGCATACTACAAATGTAGCACTTCAGTGGTCTTATAATTTCATTAATCTTTTATATCAAACTCTTCTGATACCCTATTTTGTCCCTCCATTACATTTGGTAAAGTAAAAGCATACATTCTGACAATTTATGGGTCTGTATAATCGTAAAGTTATTTGCAGCTATTTCGTAGAAACCAGAACTACAATAACTGGAATAAAAACCTCTTGAACACCTATTGGTCATTTGATCTCTACACTCAGTTCAGTCAGATATAGAGCTTCTGATCCAAAAGGTTGAACAGTTGCTCATTTGATTAAAAGACAACTCTTACCTTGTTTCTTCTAGATGATTTGTATGACTAATCTTTTTAATAGAAAAATATATAACAAAGAGTTAGCTTTTTAACTTTTAAATGCAATTATTGTTGATTGTATGGATCCGTTTCTATTTTGTGTTCTTTTTATTTCTTTTTCAAGAGGTTATGTCCTTCTAAACTAAGGTTTCCATTAGTCCTCTTGAAAGCACTGGCATTTTAGCAGTCATATTCCCATTCTTGTAGCTTCTAAAAGCTTCTTCATTCTAAATATTATTTTTTATGCATTTTAAATAGCTTTGACCTTTTTGTAAGTAAAATCCTTCAAAAGAGTATACTACAAATGTAGGTTTCTGTGTCCATTTAAAAGACCACAATGTTACAGGAAACAGTTATGTCAGTAGCTGTGTAAGCCATGAGCATAAAACATTAATCTTAATCTCGAAAACTCTGTGTACAGAATTTTCCATCTTGTATGGCTTCAGAACTTTCTGAAAGCCTTGAGCCTGAAGGTTTCTAGGAACCTTATCTCACAGGAATGGGGTAAATGAGGAAGGGGGAGGGTAGGGGTATGTTATAACATTTGTTTTTTTTGAATTTGAAAAGTATCCAAGTACATGCGCAGAAGCTGGCATTTGCAATGATTACTCTAAACCCTGCTAATAAAGAAATGTCATCACTACCCTCATACATGCAATATTCACCAATATAGTATGGATATCTCCAGAAACCAACAAGAGGCATATTTATTTTTAATTACAGTGCCTTGTTTCCACATTTTGTAGTGTTACCATTATGAGTTAAATTGATGTAATACACTGAATGTGCACAATTGTATTTATTGTGGCACAAAAATAAATTAAACAAAAAAAAACCTGACATTTGTAAATTAAATTCAGGTTGTATATGGTCTGGGCTTTGACTGAATCATTCAAATACATTGAGGTTCTTGGTTTTATACTACCCCATTGTATCTCTGGCTGTGTGTTTGATCATTACCATGCTAGAAAGTGAATTCTGCCCTATTCTCAGATCTCTTCCAGTTTTTACATTTTTTTTTCTTTAATCAATATCAGTTTTTCAGCTCCTGCAAATGAAGAGCAAACCCATGGGGATGGTGTTCTCAGGATGAAGAGTAGTCTTCCCTTTAAGCCACACATAGACCAAAAAAACTTATTCCATGGAAGCTGTGGCAAACGCAAAATGGGATTAGTTACATAGTTACATAGTTACATAGGGCCTCATTCTATTAGCGGCCGCAGCCGTTGCGGGGCCTCAAGGACCTGCCGCAAGCTATTCTGCTATTCTATTCCCCTCCGGCCGGGGATTCCGGCAGGCTTGCGGCCGGTGCCTTGCTATCTCTTGCGGCCGCTCGCGCCGGAGGAAATCCTTTGATCTAAAACGGCCGCAAGGAAATCGGCCGTAAGAAAATCCTATTTGCAATTCAATTGCTCCGGGAACCCTCTCTGCAAGGCTAAAAGCTAGCCGCAGCTTACTTGCAGGAAAGAGGTCGCGCTAGCACCAATTAAGCACGAAATATAGCCCAAAAAAAGCCATCCTGCACTTTGAGAAGACTATAAAGTGATTTTCGGTGTTAGCAAAAATAGCACAAAATTCCCCTATACTCAAATCCGTAAAATATATTTTTTTTATATACGTCAAATATCCATGTAAAAAGTCCATAGGGCTTGGAGCACCTCAGACCCGCCCACGCCGCAGCCGGAAAATAAACAGTTAATTTGAACTCCGGTTTGGGCTGATGTGCAAGCTTGAGAGTGGGTTACTTTTAATCCTCATGTCCCCCAATATGATCCCTAGCATTTACAGAGCTGTACGGTGCAGGCTTGAATTTATTTTTGAGTTTTAAGTTTTCAGAGCTTACAACCGGTAGAAAGATTTACGGCCAGCCGTAAGAGGAGATCCTTGCAGGGCCGTTTAATTGAATTGCGAGGTAACGGGACCCCCGCAAGGAATCGCAGCCTTACGGCCGGTTTACGGCCGATAATAGAATGAGGCCCATAGTATTTAAGGTTGAAAAAAGACTTTCAGTCCATCAAGTTCAACCTTTTAAGATCTCCTCTGATCTGCAATATGTGAATGAACTATTAATTAATTAGTGGTATAAAAAAAAATCAATTCCCTCCTGATCCCAGACACCGGCGACTGGACTTCTCCCTGGATCAATACTGTCTCTCTAATTATCCATGATAACCCTGAATTCCCTTTTTAATTAGAAATAAATCCAGTCCCCTTTTAAATTTATCTATTAAATCCGCTGTCACCACCTCCTCTGGTAGAGAATTCCACAGATTAACCACCCTTACTGTGAAGAACCCTTTTCTTTCTTTAAGGTGGAATCTTTTTATTTCTAACCTCAAGGGATGTCCTCTTGTTAGTTGAAAACCTCTTGGCACAAAAAGCTCCCTTTGCAAATCTTTATACTGACCCTGGATGTATTTATATACGGTAATCATATCTCCTCTTAGATGCATTTTTTCTAGAGAAAATAAATTTAATTTGGTTAGTCTTTCTTCATAACTTAGGTATGGATTTTTTAGCAAAGTTTTTCTTCTCACCAATCTTCCATGTTCAAAATTTGGCATATTTAGTTTATAACCCAACTGTAAATGGGGCTCCTCCCAAATGTTATTCTGGACTTGTACTGACAGCTTAATGGATCCTATGCTGATATTTGTTTACATACAGTATGCTCTCTAAAAATGTATTTATGCTGAGATGATGTGACATTTTAACTAATTATGTGTCTTCTGAAGGCAATTGATTGCACCATAGTTTTTTTAGGGTTATTATAGCAAACAGGGTGAATAATTATGCTATCAAAACTTCTAATTTTACTATTTGTAAATAATGTTTAAAAAAAATTTGATTTTATTCCACCTTGACAAAATCAGCTAGTTTGTGTAAATCAGAATTAGATTAGTTTATATTCCAGGATATAACACTACAAAATGGGGAAACATTCAAGGGGGTGAATATTTATGCAAAGTACTGCAAAAACTAACTTTATGATATTTTCCCTATCTAATTATACTTTAAGCCATCATTTTTTCAAGCATAACTCATTTTTTTTCCATTAAGCATCACTTAGCTTTCAATTTCAGCTCACATGCTGTCATCATCTGTTGTTCAAAAGAAGGAGAACATGACTGGAACAAATGATTAAGAAACAGATCTTCTTTATCCCTTGTGTCATACATTTAGCATCCGATAATACTCTAGTGTGATCCTGGCTGATACAGCAAACAGCAAGGATGTGGACTTGTGTTGGGGCCTATATATTGTGACCAGTGAACTGGGAATAATGTTGTATCTCAAACATCTAAAACTACGCTATTTTCAATCTTGCAACTCAAGGACATTACCTATAGTATATATTTTTTTGTTTGCTTATATATTAAAACTGTAACTCTAATGTTCCCAGGGCTGGTACAATTCAAACTCCAGCTCTTTATTTTTCAAGCCCAATCTATATATCTGCAGACTTCAAACCCACATATGCAACCATATCCTAATGAATCTTTTTGTTGCACAACTTGGGCATCTTCTTGCTTTGCTTTAAATATTAGAGTATATCTAATTAATATTTTTTTTGTATCGCTACCTTCTCGTGGTGAAGCGGCTTGTGTACCTCAATGAAGTTGTGAGCTATACCATGTAGGGTCACCCAAGATGGGCAGGTCATAGCAGAGAGGTCAGACAAATCGCTGGCCACTGGAGAAGCAGCTGGTAACCCCCTCCTGTATCGTTGCCAAGATAACCTTATGGATAGGCATGAACAGAGACATAATGATTGTGCCGGGAGTGCTACAGTTCATAGGATCATGGAAAGTCTGGCACGACAACAAATTAAATGCAATGGCAGACAAGCTCATAAATTCACTAAGGTGCTGCAAATTGCTGACAACTGCAAGTACTATTTTCTAAGCACTTTGCCATCCTTGCAAAGGTTAGTGAATGTAAGAATATGGTATTTAAATTGCTGTAATGTGCATAACCACATTGTGACAAAGCATGCAAGCTCTCTCGTCTGGCAATAAAGTTCACCACAAACCTTGTCCACAATCTAAGCAATCATTAAACCACTGTGTGTATGCTAAAATGGCTAGAAGTGAAACAACCACATGTAGTTACTTTGCAATACTAACAGCATGCTAAATTCAATCCTCAGTCTTGTCATTTTTACTTAAAAGGACGATGATACAGACACATGCAATTTGTACTTTCCCTTTCTTTTCAATCATTGAATTTAAAACTCTTAACTGATTTATAAACTCTAATTCATGTGTTGGGAAATGACTGTTGTGTTTTCTGACCATGCTTAATAAGTTTAAATTAAAAACAGAGTTGTAAACTGAATGTGCTGACTGAAGATGCTGTCACTGTGCTTTGCAGCTCATCAGGCAAATTTAATTCATGTACCCTTCATTGCCATTAGATGTGAAATTTCCACTCACAGAAATTGACTTTAATTATCCTCTTCAGATGCAGGTGAAACACATTTTATTTAGTATGTGTAGGAGAGTTTGGAATGGCATTGCCAGTGACCTTCACATGAACTCTTCTATAATGTGTGAGCCTTGATTTCTGGGTATCATAAAGGAGATAGTGTACCATTCTATCAGCTTTGAAGTATGCAGTTATTTAAAGATCGTGTTGAAAAATGAATTAGGTTAGAAACGACATCAGTGGGAAATATACTCAACCCAGGAGTAGTAGATTACTCTTTATAGATGGATTAGGTATTATAAACTGGATTTATTGGCAGAGCTCTGCTTGTATGTCAATGTACCTTAGCATAAGTCAATATAACTCTCAACATTTTAAATGTCTGCATTTTCTGTTTCTTATCTGTGGTTGTAAGCAGTAAATTTTACTTTTTTTTTTTTTTAAATCTGAACATATTGCTTCATTTTATGTGATCAAACATAGATCCATGATATCAACTTATAGTAAAGTTAAGGCAATTAATAAAATTAGTCATGCTAGATATAATTTAAAGCACTTCCATACCAAATACTAAGAATGCATACACATTTTTCACAGGAATTTACTAAGAAAGAAAGAAAATTAGCTATGATTAAAATATTGCTAGATGTTTGTGGCTTTGAGATAGCATCATGCTACAGAAGTCTAGGGACATGTAATCACCACTGATTAGGGCAATTAAGAAGAAATTGTGCTAACAGGTGAAGGAAGCGCTTATAGAAGTAATAAATGACAACTTTTGTATTATTTATGTTAATAGGTCCCACCTATTTTGGAATGCAGCTTTGTAATATAGATATGTAGGAAGCAATACATTCCTGTAGGGTAAAAATCCATATTGTGGCTATGTGAGCAAATCTACCTCAAATAAAACGACTAAGTACAAGGCTTTATCAATAAACAATACTGTTTACAGAAGTACAGTAACTGTATCTGGTTCCAAATATTTTGGAGTAAGCTTTTTGGTCCAAGGACCTAATACTGCTAGGAACACATATGTGACCCTTAAAAGTTTTATTTGGGATCAAGGATACACACCATCAGCCCCAAATTTTACCTGCATCCTGGTCTCAGTAGGCCTCCACTGGTTACGTTGAATTCTGGGAGTCTCATACACACCATCAGGCCCAAATTTTACCTGCATCGTGGTCTCAGTAGGCCTCCACTGGTTGCGCGGAATTCTGGGAGTCTCATACACACCATCAGCCCCAAATTTTACCTGCATCGTGGTCTCAGTAGGCCTCCACTGGTTGCGCGGAATTCTTGGAGTCTCATACACACCATCAGGTATGGAGAAGACCTTGAAAGCTGCATCTTCCCAGGAGCCAATATCTTTTATTAATATTTCTACTATATGCTTGTTATTATATTTGATGACTTATTTCTAACATTAGTTCAAACTCTTACAAATGTTTACTTTATCTTCCCTGGCTTTCCTTCCCCTTCCCCCTTTTATGGCCTGCCTAATTTGCCTAGATCTCCTCCTTCCCACATGTCTTGGCATTTCTTTTCTCCTAACTGCTCTCTCTCTCTGTCCTTCTCTCTCTGTCTCTCTGTCTCTGTCTCTCTGTCTCATACCGTATTTTTATTGTTTTCATCTAGCCCCAAATTTTACCTGCATCCTGGTCTCAGTAGGCCTCCACTGGTTACGCTGAATTCTGCGGAGTCCTGCATCCCTCTCTGCCCCCTCACCCTCCCACCCCCTTTCTGATTAAATTTAAAGTGGAATGGGAATCCCCCTGACTTGTCCTACTTGCATATATTATCTCACCACTAGGGGCAGACAACATATTAAATGCTAGAGCCCTCACTTCTGTTCCTTCTCTCTCCCTCTAAATGAAAAACCTTTCTTTCACTTCTCTTCTGACCCTTTTTATTCCTTATCTGTTTAATCTTTCCCTGATTTCTGTCCCTTCCATTCCCTTTAGATTGTAAGTGGCAAGTTTTCAGTCTTCTAGGATGCTTTGGGGAAAAAAAGCACTTTCTGCAAAGATTCTAAGCTCAAAACAGGGTCCTCCATTTTTGGAAGGTTGTTAATGCTGTATTTTTCCTTGTTTTTTATCACCTGTATTGGTGGCAGAGGCTTCGAGCATGATGTAAAGGCATGGGAGAAGGTGCACTGCAAAAGGCAGAGGTAAAAATATATATATATACCAAAAGGGGCGAGGATTATACCAAAAATTATCTTATGGCCTTGGGAGCCCAACCAAGAGCCAATGCCAAAGGACCAATCAAAATCATTAAACAACCCAGAGGATTGTTTTCCAATACATTGTTGGACTTCCTCTAACTTATGCACTGCAGCATCTACAACAGAGTGGTTATCAATAATTGTGACACAACATTGGGGACCATGTTCCGCCCTTGTTAGCTAAACAGGTAGTCTAAGACCATATGATTCTGCAAAACTATAGAAGGGGTTTATAGAGGTTCTAAATTGTTGCACAATATATTATGTAAGTAATGGCATGTTCTGGTATTTGCAACATTATGCTAACAGGCCAAAACAATAGGTAAACATTAGGATGACAAGGTGTAAAAATAAATTGCAGAACAATGCTGACAGTACACAAAATGGTTAACAGTATACAAAAAAATGGCAAATCTTTTCCCCTACATATCATCCCTCCCTGCGACACTATGGTGTGTTGCAAATACTAGAGAAATACAACAGGTGCATCCTTAATTGGCCATTACAAGTATTGCAATTAGAACATAAAAATTAATTCAAGTCATAATGAGAAAGGCAAGGTGTCATCTTCAAACTGACCCCTAAAGATACTTGTGCCCCAAAAGGAGAAAGCTTGCTGGGAAATAGAATGTGGCAAAGGATTATTGTGCCTAATAGAGCCACAGAGCTGATAACCCAGTATGATCTATGTTCCATGTTATGTTCCTGCACCTAAAGCTGGAAAATGTTCAATAATGGAGTCCTTTGCGCAAAGTTCACAGTCTAGGTGTTAAAAGCACGTTGGATGAAAGTCTTACAATTGGTGATTATATGGCATAAGCAAACAGAAAAACAAGTCCAAATGAAAAATAAGGGAGTAACTGTTTGACCAAGTCCATATAACCATGAAAGAGTTCAATGGAGATGGATGAAAATATCTAGAAATGCCATTAAATGTTACACAGGTAGTCAATGTTAGTCCAGATTGTAGTGTAATGTAATCAATGTAAGTGCAACTAGTCAGGCATGTAAAGAAATAAACAACAATGGTAAATGCAAATAAAATAGCCTCACATAATGTTTACCAAACAGCACCCAACCATTAAATTACCAATACGTAGACCATAGAACCAATTTTGCCTCATGCCTGTTTTCTTGTTCCTAATAGGTATTGATGATGGATGTGATCAATAGCCAGTAGCAAGGTTATCATAATGACTAACTTCAGCCGGAACATAGATACAATAATTAACATAAACCACTATACAAACACTTCTTAGAATACAATTTTGCATTGATATTACTAACAACGCAGAGATTATGCAGATTAATATCTTCTTTCCCTAGTCACTTTCCTAATATCAGATGTTAGTATATTCTATATAAGTTGATGGAACAATGTGCATACGTTTTAGAAGCCAAGGGACAATACAAAAAAGAAAGACATGGCTAGGAAAGAGTAGAAAAAGGAGAAATATGACAAACAATGAAATACATAGGCTCATACAAACCAGTCTTATACATCACACTTTGCCAGGCCTTTCTGAGGTAATATGGTTCAAAAATAAAAAGATTACTTCTGTATATGAGATGCTATGGTCAAGGTAATAGTCCATCAATGTGTATATTTCCAGTCACAGAACAGGAGTATGTGACTTTCTCACAGATCTTTGCATCTTTTTTTCTTTTCTTTTCTTTTGCCAGCAGATACATACAAGAGTTTGACCCATCCCTTTTCTTGGGTGCACAATCACAGCATATCTTGGCTTTGTCTCTTAGTCAGCAAACCCTGTATCTGGGCTTTCATCTGTTATTATCTTTGTCTTCAGAATAGTCACTTGGTAGACTTTTTCTCTCATCATAAACTAGGGAAAGCTTGTGGCACAGTTGTTACTTTCTTTGTTTTTTCTTCCTCTTTAAAGGCAATCTCAGGCCCTCATTCAATTGCGATTTGGCCAATTGAATAGGACTCTAAATAAGCACATAGCATATTTTTTTAAAGAAGTTTTTAGTTAGTGAAAACCTTGCTTTTAGATAGATGCTTACTAACTAAAAACTTCTTTAAAAAAAATATGTTATGTGCTTATTTAAAGCCCTATTCAATTGGCCAAATCGCAATTAAATGAGGACCATAGTCTTCTTCTTCTGAGGGGGAGGCAATTGTAACAAAAATAAAAATGAAACAAAACAAAATCAAAAACAAAATTCAAGATCTGTCATATAAGACTTTACATACATCTTTCAAACATGCATCCTCTCATCATACAGACTTACAGTGCCTTGCAAAAGTATTCACCCCTCTTGCATTTTTTGTGTTTTGTTGCCTCACAACTAGAATTAACATAGATTCTTTTAGGATTTGCATCATTAATTTAAAGAACATGCCCATAACTTTGAAGATGTTTTTTTTTAAAATGTGAAGCAAACAACAAATAGGACAAAATAAAAGAAAATGTCAATGTGCACAACTATTCACCCCCTAAGTCAACTTTGTAGAGCCACCTTTTGCGAAAAATCACAGCTCCAAGTCGCTTTGGATAAGTCTCTATGAGCTTGCCACATCTTACCACTAGGATTTTTGCCCATTACTCCTTGCAAAACTGCTCCAGCTCCTTCCAGCTGGATGGTTTGTGTTTGTGAACAGCAATCTTTAAGTCTGACCACAAATTTTCTATTACATTGAGGTTTGGGCTTTGACTAGGCCATTCCAACACAAACCCCTTAAACCACTCAAGTGTTGCTTTAGCAGTGTGTTTGGGGTCATTATGATGCTGGAAGGTAAACCTTCGTCCGAAACTCAAATCACACACAGAGTGGTACAGGTTTTGATCAAGAATATCCCTGTATTTAGCACCATCCATCTTTCCCTCAACTCTGACCAGTTTCCCAGTCCTGACTGCTAAAAAACATCCCCACAACATGATGCTGCCACCACCATGTTTCACTGTGTGGATGGTGTTCTTTGGGTGATGTGATATGTTGGGTTTACGCCAGACATAGCGTTTTCTTTGATGTCTGAAAAGTTAAATTTTAGTCTCATCAGACCAGAGCACCTTCCTCCATACATTTTGGGAGTCTCCCACATGCCTTTTCGCAAACTCAAAATGTGCCTTTTTTTTTTTTGTGCTGAAAGTAATGTCTTTTTTCTGGCTACTCTGCCATAAAGCCCAACTCAATGGAGCATACTGCTTATTGTCATTCTATGTACATATACTTCAGTCTCTGCCGTGGAACTCTGCAGCTCCTCCAGGATTACCTTACGTCTATGTGCTGCCTCTCTGATTAATGCCCTCCTTGCCTGGTCCGTGAGTTTTGGTGAGCAGCCGTCTCTTGGCAGGTTTGCAGTTGTGCCAAGTTCTTTCCATTTGGTTATGATAGATTTGATGGTGCTCCTGGGAATCATCAAAGATTTTGATATTTTTTTTTACCTCACCCTGACTTGTACTTCTCAACAACATTGTTCCTTATGTGTTTGGAGAGATCCTTGGTCTTCATGGCAGTGTTTGGTTAGTGGTGCCTCTTGCTTAGGTGTTGCAGCCTCTGGGGCCTTTCAAAAAAGTTGTGTATATGTAATGACATATCATGTAACACTTAGATTGAACACAGGTGGACATAATTTCACTAATTATGTGACTTCTGAAGGTAATTGGTTGCACCAGAGCTTTTTACATGCAGTAATTCACTGGGGTTGGGGGAAGTGATTGGGCAATTGTCTGGGGCTGTGGGGCAATTCTCCCGGATTGGGGGGCAATTATCTGTGGCTATGACAGGTAATACTGGAGTGGATTGCCATTTCCTTATCTAGTAGACTGTGATATGTCTGACTTTTCTGCTATGACCTGCACACCTAGAGTGACCCTACATGGTATAGGTCACAGATTCATTGAAGTACACTTTACCATCACCACTTAGCGATGCTGAAGGAGACCAGGGGAACATACTCTAACCCATCAGGAGGGGCCGCAAGAACACCTGGAGGCTGTGCAGAGGCACGTGGATCAACAGCCAACTCACCTCCATCAGGGATAATCTCTGCTACGCTTTTCCTGGAAAGTCCCTCGCCATAGCTGGTGACCATGTGCCAAGATGTATACCCATACCCATTTGTTGATCTCCCATTATGTTTTGCTATTCATCAGTTTAGATTAGTGTGGTGTATGTTCCCCTGGTCCCCTTGTGGAATGCTAAGTAGTGGTGGTGGTGAATGGGCTTGTGCACCTGAATGAAGCAGTGAGCTATACCATGTAGGGCCACTGTAGGTGCGCAGGTCATAGCTTAGAGGTCAGACAAATCACTGCCCCACTAGAGTAGGAAACTGGCAATCCACTCCAATATCTTTGGCATGCAAACCTTGTGGAAAAGCACAGGCAGAGACCTAGTAAAATGTGCTGCAGGCCATAGGGTCACAGAGAGGCAGACATGACTGAAGGACTGAACAAAACAACAAAGTCAGAGGTGCTCATCAGAGAATGACCTAACCTTAATAAGTTAGTTCTATGGACATGATAACCCACGCTGAGAGCAACCTCTTTTAGCTCACTTGTGCCCTTAACAGGGAGAAATACCCTTTAGTATATCAGTCTGGTCTCACTCAAAATAGTGACCCAGCCCCGGAATACCAGAGAATTCTACCCTGAACAGGAGAAATAGAAAACCCCAGATGCATGCCAGACACGTTTTGGCCTCCATGGGCCTCATCAGTGAGGCGCAGGACTGAACTACAAATAATAAAATGTTCCCCTGGTACTTGATAAATGTCATGTGGCCACTATTTATTTTCCCAATGTAGATGTAATAAGCAAGATGTATTTGCAGTTATATATATATTCCAGGGTACACATTAGAGCCTCTCTGAGTGAGAAAGGGTTAATATGGCATCGGTTTCGTGTTTTTTGCGTTGCTTTTTAATCAGGCAGTGTCTCTTTAATTGCTTTATGCATGTTGCAGTATGGCTTTTCATATTGGCATATGCATGACCATTCCAGCATTTGATGAAACAATATATATTTTTTAAATGCATATTTTTTAATTGTTATGCCTTTAAATGCTTTCCCCATATTTAAAAGTCCACTGGTTTGTTTATATTGTCTTTTACAGTGTTGAGAACTTGTCTGTAAACCCTTTGCTGGTCCTATTTGGAGACCGTAATATTTTTGCCTCCATTTGCCGTTTATGGGTTTGAACCTTTGGGAATTTGCAGTAATTTAATATCGATTTGCGAACGTAACATTTTTGGGCTTGACAGATCAAAGGCTTTTCGGCAACAGAGTTCCGATTTCGACATCCTGTAGGGTTTCTCCACCTGTAACCTGCAGATCGTTTGCGGGTAGCTTTAAGAGGACAATTTAATAGCCGTAAGTCTTGCAGGCTCCGTTATGGGCTATGGGTTTTTTACATTGGGGGAATTTAATAGGGTTGCAGGACTTTAACCTGTGACAAAAGTGCTTTCCTTTAATTCAATAATTTATGCTAGATATTTCTACAGAAAAGATTAAATATAAAAAAGGAACAAAAGCATTTGTTATGTTCACTCACCGTGTGTACCAGAAAAATATCCCTGGATGTAGCCCCCAAATTGTTAGAAATCAGGATTTACTCCACTGCTAGGAAGAGCACAGACCCAGGGGTCAACACC
Organism: Discoglossus pictus; assembly: GCA_027410445.1. NCBI lineage: Eukaryota > Metazoa > Chordata > Amphibia > Anura > Alytidae > Discoglossus > Discoglossus pictus. Next base: position 202,623,868 of record CM050166.1, read on the forward strand.
TTTTATCCACATTCCTCTCTCTGTCTCTCCTTTTTTTTAACACAGGACCTGGAAGGCATATTTGATACAACATATCCTGTGTCCGTCTGTTGTCATTTGTACCTACCAGGTCCTGTGCTTAAAGAAGGGAGAGACAGGGAGAGAAAGGTGGACAACAGGTTTTGACCCCGGGTCTGCACTTTTCCCAGCAGTGGAGTAAATTTGTCTTTCTAACAATATGTGTGTATATACTGTATATATATATATATATATATATATATATATATATATACATACATATATCATTAACTTGTTTTAGATGTTTGAATGTGAACACAAATGTACTACATATTTATTGTACTACTGTATGTGGGAGTGCTTCTATCGCTCTTTTGCCCACCATAAATTAAAGGCATATTAAAGTGAGGTGGGTTATGAATGCATCTTGTACAATGCATTCATAACCCACCAAGCAAAAAGGTTTGCATTAAAAAATGCAAACCGTTTTTTCATTAAAATAGAAAATGTGCTGGGGGGGATGTTTACACCCCCAGCAGCTCCTGCAGTAGCTGCTGTAAGCTGCCATGACGGATACATCATTCTCTCATGTGTACCCTTGCACACAGAGCATGTGTGTGCTGATTGGCTTTTCAGGCACTGGAAAGCAGGAAGTTAACATCCTGCTAGGGGGGCGGGATAAGATCAGTGCAGGAACAAGCCTCCGAGCACATGGAGGTGCCAGTGATAGAGCTGATCTGATATGCACACAGGCTACACATCCTAGGAGCATCACACCTCAACCCAGGGTGAGTGTGTGTGACAGGCTCAGTGTCTGTGTGTGTGACAGGGGAGTGTGTGTGACAGGGTGAGTGTGTGTGTGACAGAGTAAGTGTGTTTGACGGGATGATTGTGTGTGTGTGTGACAGAGTGAGTGTCTGTTAGTGTGTCTGTGTGAGTGAGTGAGAGTGTCTGTGAGTTTGTGAGTGAGAGTGTGTCAGTGTGAGTGAGAGTGTATGTGAGTGTGTGAGTGAGAGTGTGTCTGTGTGAGTGAGAGTGTCTGTGAGTTTGTGAGTGAGAGTGTGTCTGTGTGAATGAGAGTGTGAGTGAGTATGTCTGTGTGGGAGTGTGAGTGAGTGATAGTGTCTGAGTGTGTGAGGGGAGAGTATGTCTGTGTGAGTGGGAGTGTGAGTGAGAGTTTCTGTGTGAGGGAGAGTGTGAGTGTGGGGATGTGTGAGTGAGAGAGTGTCTGTGTGAGTGAGTGAGAGTGTCTGTGAGTGTGTGAGTGAGAGTGTGTCTGTGTGAGTGAGAGTGTGAGTGAGTATGACTGTGTGGGAGTGTGAGTGAGAGTGTCTGAGTGTGTGAGTGAGAGTATGTCGGTGTGAGTGAGAGAGAGTTTCTGTGTGAGTGAGAGTGTGAGTGAGAGTGTTTGTGTGAGTGAAAGTGTGATTGAGAGTGTCTGTGAGTTAGAGTGTGTGTGAGAATGTGAGTGAGTGAGAGTGTCTGTGAGTGTGTCTGTGTGAGAGTGTGAGTGAGAGTGTCTGTGAGTGTGTGAGTGAGAGTGTCTGTGAGAGTGTGAGTGAATGAGAGTGTCTGTGAGTGAGAGTGTTGTGAGTGTGTCTGTGTGATTGTCTGGGGCTGGTGGGCAATTCACTGAGGTTGGGGATGTCACGGGGCAATTCTCTGGGGCTGGGGGCAATTCTCTGCAGTTGCTGGAGATCACAGGGCAATTCTCTGGGGCTGTAGGTCAATTCTCTGGGGCCGGGGGCAATTCACTCTGGTTAGGGGAGGTCATAGGGCAATTATCTGGGGCTGGGGGCAATTCTCTGTGGTTGCTGGAGGTCACAGGGCAATTCTCTGGGACTGTGGGGAAATTCTCAGGGGCTGGGGGGCAATTCACTGGGGTTAGCGGAGGTCACGGGGCAATTCTCTGGGGATGTGGAGGCAATTCTCTGGGTTTGGAGGGGATTTCACTGGGGTTAGAGAGGTGATGGGGTAATTCTCTGGGGCTTGGGGCAATTTACTGGGGTTAGGGGAGGTGATGGGGCATTTCTCTGGGGCTGGGGGGGCAAAAAAATGCGGTTGGGGAGGTCATGGAGCAATTCTTTGTGGCTGTGGGGGCTATTCTCTGGGATTGGGAGGCAATTCTCTGGGGCTGGGGGTCAATACTCTGGGGCTGGGGGCAATTCACTGGGGTTGAGGGAGGTTACGGGGTAATGCTGTGGGGCTGGGCCAATTCTCTGGGGCTGGGGGAGGTGACGGGGCTCTTCTCTGGGGCTCGGGGGCATTTCTCTGGGGCTGGGGGGAGTATCACCTGGGATGTAGATAAAACAATCAGTGAATGAAGGGACAGAAATCTTAAGGAAAGGAAAGTGTCTGACATCATGTGACTTCCCACAGTAGGGCAGACTTCAGGTGCTAACTGAGCATGTCTGCATAATCCCGAGGCAAAAAAGAAACATTGTATAGGATATGCTAATTTTCCATGGTAATTTCTGGGGGTCTCAACATTGAGAGAAAACAGTTTCCAAAAGCAAGAAAAACAGCAAACTTCAGGCTAACGGTTTAACTGTTTACTTTGGAATTTTTTCATGCAATACATTTTTTCAGACACTATAAATTCTCCTCTATCAGATGCATTTATAACCTAGCTCACTTTAATATACCTTTAAATGATTGTTGTGGTACACTACCTCCTCAAAAAATCCACTACACAAGCTAAGAAAATGGCCCCATGCTGATGAGAGGCAGTAACCTTGAAACAGCTGCATGTGGATGGGATGCCTAGCTTGTGTATAATCCAACATTAATTTTGCTCAAAGCTTAAAGCTGTGTGATACAGCAGACATATGCTTAAGAGAAGCCATGTTTGAAATGGTTATGGACTGCAAGAGTGAAGCCTTTGTGGGCACATTTGCATGCCCCTGTCAAGTTTCCCAGAATACAATGTAATGACTGTATTTCTAGGAATTTGGTGCATGAAACAAGTTTTTTTAACTTCTTTTAGAATTTCAAATGTGAACACAAATGTACTGTAATTTTACTATATGTATATATGTATATACATTTAATACATATAAAAATGAGTTAGCACTCGAGGGGAACAAGGGGTGAAGGTTGCCAAACACAAAAAAAATTGTGCATCACCCCCCAGGGGAGAGGGCCCTCCCAATTATTTTTTGCACCATGGCTTGCCACTGGTTGGAATGGTACCATGTGAAAAAGACCAACTGATAAATAGTTACCAGGGAAAGGCATATAAGTTAAATAAGTTATTTTCCAAATTAAGCTGAAAAAAATGTTAATAAGGCACCAGATCTGGACGGAATACATCCAAATGTAATGAGGGAACTGGCTTATGTAATAGCCAAACCATTATCTCTAATTGTACTCACCACATGGTTGCTGCCAGGTGTGAAGCCTATATTTAAGAATGGAGTACAATTGAATCCAGGGAACTATAGACCTGTAAGCCTAATTTATATAGTGGGAAAGCCTTTAAAGAGTTAATAATGGATAATATACAGGAATATGTGCATTTGAATAAGATAATAAGTAGAATTCCACATAGATCTATGAGGGATGGGTCATGTCAAACACATTCAATTAGTTTCTATGATTAGGTAAATAGGAACTTGGAGTAGATGTAGTATTTTTGGAAATTGAGAAGGTGTTTGATACAGTGCCACATGGGAGACTTTTGAGCAAACTAAGGGATACAGGAATTGCAGTAAATAACTGCTCATGATCGAGAGCTGGCTAAAAGACAGGAAGCAAAGGGTTGTTGCAAATGGAACATACTTGGATTGGACTAATGTGCTAAGTGGGGTTCCTCAAGGTTCAGTATTAGGTCCCCTCCTTTTTAACATATTTATTATTGACTTGGTAGTGGGATTGGAATTAGGTGTCTCCATTTTTGCTGATGACACAAAGTTGTGCAAGGTAATTAAATAAGAAAATTATGTACTTTACCTCCAAAGAGATTTGCAAAAATTAAAGGAGTGGGCATCTAAGTGGCAGATGAGATTTAATATGAATAAATGTAAAGTTATGCACCTGGGAAGGAAGAATAGCCATGCAATTTATAATCTTAATGGAGCAAATCTAGGGGTATCAGATATTGAAAGGGATTTGGGAGTACTTGTGGACAACTGCCTAGGTAACAGTGCTCAATGCCAAGCAGCTTCAGCGAAGGCAAGTAAAATATTAGCATGTATTAAGAAGGGTATAGAAGCAAGGGAAGCAAATATAATTCCCCCAATATAAAAAATCCCTAGTACGCACTCATTTGAAATATGGAGTACAATTTTGGGCACCACTACATAAAAAGGACATTTTAGAGCTGTAAAAGGTACAGAGAAGGGCAGCAAAACTAATAAGGGGAATGGAGGGGCTAAGTTATGAAGAAAGACTAACGAAATCAAACTTATTTACTCTAGAAAAAAGGCATCTAAGAGGGGATATGATTACCTTAAATAATTTTATACAGGGTCAATGCTTTGTAAAGGGAACTTTTTTGTGCCAAGAGGTTTTCAACTGACAAGGGGACATCCTTTGACATTAGAAGTAAAAAAAACTTAAAGAAAGAAAAGTGTTCTTCACAGTAAGGGTGGTTAATCTGTGGAATTCTCTACCAAACTAGGTGGTGACAGCGGATTCGATAGATAACTTTAAAAATGGATTGGATTTATCTCTAATTAAAAATGGAATTCTGGGTTATCCTGGATAATTAGAGAGAGTGTATTGATGCAGGGATGAATTCGATCGTTAGTATCTGGGATCAGGAAGGAATTTTCTATATATTTTTTCCTGTTGAGACAATTTGCAAAGTTTCACTGTTTTTTTTTTTCTGTTTACCTTCCTCTGGATCAATTAACAATAAATCTGCGTATTGCAGATCAGAGGTGAACTAAAAAGGTTGAACTTGATCGACTAAAGTCTTTTTTCAACCTAAATTACTATGTAACTATTATAAAACAAATAATCAATGCATTTAAAATAAGCCAAACATATTGCTGAGATTGTTCAGGGCAAGAAGGAATATGTGTCCCTCTATGCACATGTGTATATAAGTTATACCTCCTTTGGGGAGTGGAAAACGTTTCTCTAAAGTTGGCATGCCATGTACTACCATCGGGACCAATTATCTGTGAGCACTTAAACGTCCAATGCCTATATAGGTTACATTTTCTCTAAAATGTTCTCCATGTCCATGGATTACACAGCCAGTGTTGTTGTTTTGTAACATACTTCCCGAAAAAGTGTATTTCTTGAACTGCAGTAGTCTTTCATAACTGAATTAAACTTAGCATATAAAAGACCACTCTAAATTGGGTTATTCTTTAAATCTTCTTATCTGTAGTTTTTATTGTTCTTCGATGCCAATGCTGAAAGAAGTTCTTCTGCTTCAGGGGTGATGTATTCCTTAGGGGTCTGAAGTCAACCACCACACTTTCTAGAAGCATAACAATACACATGATCAAGAGTAAAGGCACCTCATGGTGCAGTATGTCAAAAACAAAACTTTTTTTTAAAATAAAAATGAAAACACTTAGTCACAAAAGAATATATATAAAAGCTTTCAACAAATTATCAACTATCACCTACCACTCTCCTGTGCTACGAGTGCCCTGATGAAGGAACTGTGTAATTAACTTGTAGAAATCACTTGTCCGTGTAGACATTTTGGAAAACAATCTGAACATGATCAGCAACAACACTAGAGCCTGTTTCTTATAACTTAAACAATTGGTCTCACCTGAGAGAAACTGTTTTAAATATAAATAACTTTAAAAAAATCACTTTCTCCATTTGCTTTTATTTCAGAAAATTATCTATTTACATATCACTTCATAAGGATTGCATTTTGCAAATGTGTTTGTACATTTTACATTTTTTTTGTGTAGTTTGAAAAAGTTGTATTTTAGTGGCTTCAATATTATAGTCTAAAGTGCTCTCTTTGAATGAAGTTAAGATAATCTGTTCTCTTTGAATGTAGCTAGTTTTTCTCAGAATGTCAAAGCATTCAAACTGAACATATAGCAAATAGTGGCACTATATATAACTACATTGTCCATGTGTCATTTATTCCCAAGAACTACAATTATGGAACGGAACATGTAATCTGTGTCTTATACTATATGAAAAATCAATTTTAATTGGGAATGATTTTAAAGTTAAAGCTCTGAAAATAAAGTTGAAATATTAACATTATTCTGTAAAATAAATGGCATCCAACCAAATGAAATTTAAAACTCTCATTCACCTCTCATTTTGTGTGTGATATTGAAGTTTAAACGTATTGTACGCTAGCCACTGCAACCACATCTCCATTTCCCTCTGATATCAAGGGCTTCCCAGCTGACATAGCGATGCTGTTCCCTAAGCCAAAGCAGTTCCTTGTTCCATCTAGCTCAAAGCTAAGTATTAAAAGAGTTTTGTTGTGGGAATGTCTGTAAAGCGCACAATCATAAGTGTATTTAACACAAAGTTTCCGGCTGATGTTCTCTGTTTAAGTATATGCCGTATATGTTGGTGTTACTCCATGGTACTTGAGTCGGATACTTGAGTGTGATATTATTTAGTCTGATGCTGTGTACTTTTTGAGTGTGCGTGTCGGGGTTCCCCAAAGCATAAGTACTTCAGACTATTTTCATGGATACAAATATATTTATTTGGTAAAAATTCCAGTTTGATTCTGGTACAGAAATCCAGTGATAAAAATCGTAAAATCAATAGATAGTAAAACAAGTGCCAGACGCGTTTCGCTGCTATGATCTGCAGCTTCCTCAGTGACAAATAAATCCTGCAAAGATGCTCAATCTGGCCTGTTGCTGGAGTATGGAAGGTTCTGATTATCCTTAGCTTGAGGCCGAGACCGAAAGCTAAGTATTAATCTAATAAAGCTTATGATTGATTGGAAAGATAGTGAGTCTTTACTCTACAACAACCTTTCAAACTTGTCGTCCACTCACAACTCTGCTCACAAATGTATATATATATATATATATATATATATATATATATATATATATTATCACTCAAATGGTTTATCAGTTAATGGCTAGACAATTGGATAGATTCATAGGCAGTGAATGGTGTTTCTTAGGTGTGGATGACTCTTTTCTGAAAAAAACATTAATAGAAAGCTGCTATCACAGCTTCAGAGAACTCAAATTTAATCCAATAATTAATTAGAATAACAATAAAGTGAAAATAAGTATTTAAAATAAATGCTTTTTTTAAAGTTTTTGAATGTTTAGTAATTTTAAACTTGCTTTTGTGAAAAAATAGCACAAACATGCAAACATGAAACGAAAATGTAAACAATTCTTTTTTCACAATTAATACTCTAATAAGCACAACATAAGTAGTGACTCCCTGTTTCATGCTGGTCCACAAAGTCATGTAGTGCAGCAGTTAGTGCAGGAGCCAATACCACTGTGTGGACCAAAATTAAGCTTCTGGCTTTGTTGTTTGCATTAGAGTATAGAAATACAGTTTGTAGAATTATAGCTTGCTGCCTTCAATACCTCATACACTCAAAGTGAAGGGATTAAGTAGAGAGCCCAGCTTGGGCGCATCCTAGTTTCAAGCAGGACAGTCTCTTCCTTATGCAGCATAGACAGATTGCATATTCTCATAAAAACCAAGAAAGCAGCAAAAGAGAAAAAATCTGAGTCGGCTACTGACAGAGTAAGAGAAACAGTGCGAAAGACAAAAATGGAAGTTATAAAGTAAAACCCATGCAATGAGACAAATAGTTAAAATCACAAAATACTGGTTAAAATAGATAATGAAAAGGCATGTTCAGAAGATGAATAAGAGTTGTAAACATAATAATTACAAATTGCTGATTTATTTTTTCACAGGTTAACAATTATAGTTTCCATAGATTGCTAATTTTAATTGTAAATATAGTACATGAATTAGATAGAGTGATGTATTGTTGAAAATTATATCATATTTGCCATCCACTTTTCATGAATAGCAATTATATTTAAAGATAGGAAAGGTCACAAAAACTGTAAATTATAGAACTGGAGTTATAGTCAACTATACTTTTTGACTTACTCAAGTAACCGCTGTCATTTAGGAAACACTTCACATACACAGTCTGTTATTGAGAGGGGGCATGGAGTAGGGAAAGTAGGATTTGAAGCTTGATATTCAACTACCTGCTTATAAGTATGTACTGGAAAGAGTGGTATGTGTAAAATACTAAAACTACAAATCCCCTGCATCTACTACCTCCATTCTTTAATAGAAAAAACAATAAGCACAGCATATAAACACAAGCACCAATGCAGCAGGAAATATTTAAATCAGACAACATGGAAGGTGTAAAGCACAAGTAGAGTACATAATGAGGTACATACATAGGTTTTGTATGTGTCTAATATTAATAGTCTTCTGCAGAGTGTCCAAAATTGCTGAATCTCTCATTGAGCTATTAGCTGAACTATATGAGGGCTTTGGGAAGTGTTTAAATGCCATAATTCACAATGAATGTATGGGATAGCAGGTATGACGCATCAAGGAAAAGTGTGCCAGGCAAAGTCTTGGTACAAAAGGCAAGAGCTACATTTTCATTGTTCAAACTGCATTATCTAGTAGAAATATGTACAGGGAGCCATGGTTATAACACTGCATATGTGCACATTGGAAAGAACCATCAGAGATGGGAGGTTTCCAACATTGATGACAATTTTAAGGTATTGCCTTTCCTTACACTGCATGCTAGAATCTTCAACATGTTGTTGTCAGTTTATAGCTGATGTCACTGGAGATGGGACTGAGGATTTTGTGATACTTGACGCATAATTAAGTACAATCTGCACAATCTACAGCAGACTAGCATGCTCAGGAACCCAGCGAGGCAAAGAACGATCATTGCCAAGCAGTAGAGAATAGGTACAGACTGACAGTACAAGTGGCAACAAATCTATAGGCAAACTGAGACTGAAGCAAATGGAACTTTCCAGCTTGGACACAATGGACTTCCAATACCAGGTAAGGAGGGTATGGTAGCATAGGTTTAATAACTTCAGGAAAATAGTTAATTGACACAAGATTAAGGCATAGACCCTTTACATCTTGCAGAAGAATGCTAGGATTCACTAGTGCATTTTTCAACAATAATCTACAATATTTATTCAGCACATTTCTAAATACAGTGGCTTGGTCATTTTATAGAGTCCAGTAACAAAAACCTACACCTAAACCAACACCTACATCACAAGCCTTTCATTTTGTTAGCCTAATACTATCCATACATTTTCATTAGGAATTATTAAGACTCAATTATTATTGTTTGCAATATAGTCTTTTCACCCTTCTTATACCGCTTTCTTAACATATTGCATCACATACTTTTTCCAGGACTCTCATAAGAATAACCTCAAATGATTTAGAAGTGTCAGGTCAGGTGTTGGGGATGCCAGAAGCAGGAAAATCCAAGGCAAACATATAGGCTGAGAGCAGGTAAATAAAGAAGTTAATTGGAAGAGAAAGAAAAATGCACTGGTGTCACCCCCCACATGTACTATTAGTAACGTCTGTAGATGGCAAGATAGCTCACAAATATGTTAAAATATAGCCTTTATAATAACTATTCAAATAGCATTTAATTAATATATAGAATATGAAGCAACATAAAAATATAAAAATATGGGGTGCAGTATCTCACCACAGAAATAGACTGAGGTAGGTATATCTAGGAAATAATCATAGAAACACAAAATAGTTACCTAGGTCAGAACTGTTGTCTCCACATAGACTAGGTGCTAAAAATATATATATATACAATTATACCCTAAGTAGGGTTTCGCTCAGAGTTATTATCTATGATTTCAAAGCTGAATTCTGCCTGGAACTCTGCTGTTAAAATATGATCAACTCCTCATCAGATAGCACTCTATTTGTGTCCATCAGATTGTCATCAACATTCTGTAAAACTATTTCATTACCGGCAGGATGGATAACTCCCTTTGTGTTTTAAGATCCCCTCTTTCGTGACTAGAACAAGTTTTGGATCAGTAATGGTCAATTACTTTATAACAGACTTTGAGTTTGATCTGACCTCCAGAAATTACCTTTTTATTTATATAATTCTGATGAGGGTTTAAGTTTAGTATGTATCTATTTGTTTTTATTACAACTTATAACTCTAGCCAAATTTTCTTGTGATGATATATTTGTAATGTTTAATATATTCTGAAAATATCCGTCCACTTCTGTGCTCAGACCAGGGCCATTTTTTTTAAATGTGAGCATCAAATAATTTCTTAGGGAAAACACTTATGAAAGATTTACAAAGACTACAAATTTAAGTCCTTTATTCAACAGGGTAATTTAAATAGTAATTTTGATGTGCTATGACATTTTCAAATATTCCAAAGGAATTGCTCATTCAGTGACTTAATTCTCATGCTATATCTCCTGTTTGGCACTTTTTTCTCCTCACTTGTATATATTATTACTGTTATTTAAATTTGTTGCACCTCTAACAGCTGACGAATTCTCTTTTTCTGACTTATTTTCTATATCTGAAAATTCTCCTTTTCTAAGTTGTGGATTCTTTTTTCTAGCTTAAATTGACCCTGACCGTGTTCTAATGTAAGATATTATGTGTTTGCTTATTTACTCTATTCGCTTGGACTTCTTGTGTGTTAATTTAAATATTTTCCAAGTTTTCCTATATTTTTATGTCCAAGTGTTCTCTTTATTATAAATTAGTAATACAGGAATACCTTGTTTAACGCTGTAGATAGGTGCCAGGCAATAGGAGTGTTACGTGCAACAGCTCTAAACGGGGCAGTTTAACATGGAGGAGATAGGGATAGGGGAACTCATGAGAAAAACATACAATTTCAATTGAAATTTTAATTTTGGGGTTTTCAATGAACTTCAAAGAAACAGCAAACATAACACTAACACAAACTGAGCATATAAACTTTAAATTATTGATGTTGAAGCTTCTGGGTCATCCCGAATTCCGTATTCTTTGGAGAAAAAAACTGTTTTATAGTGAATCAGAGCATTAAAAGGGGTCCGGCAGGCAAAAACAGCCTTACAGCTAGGCAGCGCTACAGAGAATCAGAGCGTTAAAAGGGGTCTGGTGGGCCAAAACAGCATTAAAGCAGGGTTTAGCGTTAAAAGGGGTGTGGCAGGAAAAACAGTGCAATAGAGAATCAGCGCTAAAAGGGAGCGTTAAGCGAGGTATACCCGTATTGATATGACTTTTTGATTAAATCATGTACACTTGATATAGCTTTATTAATTGTTATGATCTGGTTTTACCATCACCTACTTCTTATAATTATTTACATCTTACTCTGTTTAAAAAAAAAAAATTCTTACTATTGTCTCCCTAATGTGTTATTTCAGTATCCATAATATCCCTATTTCCAACTTATCGCTATATTTTTTTAACCTTCATTCAATTTGTACATCCTTATTTTTCTCTGTTTAATGAGCAGTTAGTTTCATGAAGATGTTCTAAGAAAATGTTCCATTTACCAATTAATTCTTGATCATCCACTCCAAATGTATATTTTACAAACAGTGTTAAAAGTAGAGATAAGCAGAGTTAAATATATAAAAAATTCCACGCCTTATATTTTCTGTGGGATTTAAAAAAAAAAAAAAAATGCCTTTCTTCTAAATGAAAAAAAAAAACATGCATATGTTTTCAAAACAAAACATAAACTTAATTTTTCAGGTGGCATTTCTACCAATGTGCCACTTTTTTTGGTAAACATACATTTTACACCTTATGCCCCATTTGAACTACCCCACATGGGCCAGGTCTGTTTCAACGTACTTGGTGACAGACTGTCTCCTTCCCCACCTAGATGCCAAGCCGACAAAGGGGAAGGCATAGCTATCCAGAACAGAAAGGATTATTTGCAAGCAGCATATAATCTAGTTGGGGATGTGGATACTTACCTTGTTCTACCAGCTGATCCAACAAAGGAATTCACAAAGAAATATCACAATTTAGTAGCCCAGGCGAAAAACAAAGGCATCTTGAATTAAAGGAAGCCAAATTTTTGGACATTACTTGCCAAAAGAGGGCTTTTATTTCCATCTTCCAAAGATACATAAAGACCCTATAAATCCTCCTGGATGTTCTATAGTTTCGGGTATTGGGTCACTAATGGAGAAGTTGGCGGAATACGTGGACAACTTCTTACAACCATTGATTTGGAATCTGAGATCATTCATCATGGACACTCCACATGTCCTAGAAACCCTACAGGAGAGGGAATGGAAAACAACTTAATGTTGGATCACACTTGACTTAACATCACACTATACCTCGATACCACTATTTTCTTTTCGAAGGCAGATATTATCTGCAAAAGAAAGGGATTGCCATAGGCACAAAATCTGCTCCAAGTTTTGCAGATTTGTACATGGGGCTTTGGGAAGACCTGTACATTTGACAACACAATCCATTCATTTACAGCATTATCTATTACAAAAGGTTTTTAGATGATATCATAATCATCTGGGAAAATAATCCAACACGAGATAAGGAGCACTTTTTAAAATATGTCAATTCAAACAATATGAATCTCTAATTTAAAATGAATAGTGATCCAGCGTCCATTCCTTTCTTGGATGTAGTGCTCAGTCATACAAATAATGGCATTTCATCACGCATGTACACTAAATCTACGGACACGAATGGATACCTCCACTATACTAGTGGACACGACCGCAAATCGATAAGGAACATCCCGTTTGGGCAATTCAGGAGAGTACAAAAGAATTGCACTAATATGATCGACTATGTTAAAGAAAGAATGAAACTTACTTCCAAATTCATAGAAAAAGGCTACAACAGTAAATTGGTGGAAACAGTTAGACAAGAATCCAGGAATCTGGACAGACAGGTATTGATACAACAAAAGAAATAGAGTCCTTTACAACAAAATGAAAATCCCATCAGATTTCTGACGAGATTCAATTCAGCAGCTAGAACAATTAGGACAAGTCTGAATAAGCTATGGCCGATTCTCAAAAGTGATGAGAGCCTGAGAGACATACTTCCATAGAAATCCAACATTACTTTTAGGAAAAATAAAAATCTGGGGCTTATACGGAAAAAAAATATCAGGGGAATGAAATCTCCTGACATCTTTACAGGAATGAGCAGAGAGGATTCCTATCTTCCTAGGGTCCCACCACTTGCTACATCACCCTGCATAGGAGAGAGAAAAAGGGGGCTTGCACCAGCAACATAAAAGAGCCTACCTGCACTCCCGTAGGCGATTTTGTGAAGCGGATAGTGACCTGAACGGAAACCGCGGAGATGGCTGATCTTCGCCGAGAGCCCTTAGTCGCCAGGTGACCCAGAAGAAGCCATAGACTGATAGGACACAGAAAAGCCTGCAAAAACGAGGCCATCATCTTGGGGAAGAAGGTGAGGGTGGCAAAGCGGCCATTTTCCTACACCCACACGAAGCACAACGTTTGTGAATAAAGAGTTCCCCCTATATACCACAAACATGCAAGAACTACATAAATATAGGTGGGAACCAACACAGTTTGTATTGTGGGGACATTTGTGTTCATTTTCCACCCCTATAAGAACTGGTAGGATTTATAATCACAGCCTCTTACTACTTATTCAAACTGCTGCAACTACTCTCTGAATGTAATCTGTTTGAAGGATTTTGCACCAACACTGCCACAGATTTGATCTCTTGAATAACAGATTATACTGCCTCCCATTAAAATTATCATGGTTTCTTCTGCAAATTATATCTTCTAGAAACAAAATTTGGCTTTAAGACAGGCAGAGACCAAGTGGATCCATTTATTGGGGACCTTGGTACCTGAAGGACTCAACCGGGATATCAGTTTGGCAGCCTTTTTAGAATCCTGATTGGACACTATCAATAAGCATTGATAAATATATTGATAAGAAATATGATAGATTGATTATGTATAGTATTTTTTGGTCCTTATACATTTATATAAGTGTGGCCATGACTAAGCCCTGTGTAGGGGTGAAACAGTAGCCGTTGGGATATTGGAGGAGAGGAAGGACTAAGGAAGACATCAGGTCACTGGCAACCCCCTCTTTTTTTGCGAATGAAACAGCAAGTATATTACAGGAATGTATTGAACACAGACCAGCAGAAATCTGATAAGCATTGGGTTTGCCTGTATTAATTTACCTAAATATAGGTCATATTGTACTGTGGAACTGCTTATGCAGCAATTAACCATTTATTGTATTGTTCTCCTTCTTCCTTAAACCTCTCCTACCATCTCTGTTTTTAAAATGTCTTCATCACTTTTTATTCTTTTTATGTTTTTTGAAGTTATGTTTTTTGATACTGATGTGGATTATTTAAAACCTCTAACCATAAAATCCTAGTATTAGCAGTTTCTGCACATATGAGGATTATCTTTAAAATATGATCCCAGTGTCAGTGAACATGACATATTGGAAATCTGGATTATATGACATAACAATGCATGTCCTGTAAATAGCATATATGTGAGATAAATAGATGTTATAGTTCCCTTGCAGCTGATAATTTCAGTATCAAACATACCCTCAATTATCAATTTTAACTCACTGAAGTAGCAGTGATTTTTTTCATTTTTATAGTCCGATAATAAAAGCAAATCAATTGTAAACTAAAACTATTTATATTCCCCACTAACTATCTAAGCCTCTATCTAAGCAATTTCTGGGGTGTCTCCCTCCCTCATATTTTTCAGTACCTTTTAGAGTATTTAAGGAATATACGTTTATCAACTACTACTAAATTATGTAAGATCATACATTAGATTCATAGACTGTGTGCAGCCCCATATAAAATGGGCTACATATAGATCATCCATACTAAGATACAAATGCATATATAAATATGCATATGTAAGGCTATATATTTAACACATAGATCTGCACACATTTATGTGAAGGATCATTACAGTGATTGTAAATTTACATTTTTATATAGATTTTTTCATTACTATCAATATTTTAAGAGAAATTTAAAATAGGAGGTAAAGTGCTCACATATTTTTATCATTATATAACTTGGAGCTCTTAACCTAATGAACTATAGCAATGGAGAAACTTTTCTGTGTATATATACGTATATGTATAGTTTTGTATCTATTATATTTGAGTCTAAGTATTTATAAGTATGCCTAGTTTCTTGCCTCTTTTATGGATAGCAAAGGATACAGCTTGTGTTATAGCCAATACACACATTTTCAAGTTTTTTATGCACTTTCCCTCAGCCTTTTAGAAATCTCCAAACCCAGCGTAATAGGAAAGGACAATTGATGATCAATAGTGCAGATCATTGCATAAAACAATGACTTTGCATACTACGGTGTGTCTAAACAGCTATGTTTAAAATGTTTAATTTATATCTGGATGTGTCATAGTTTCTAGTTATTCTAGCACAATTTTGGCTTATTGTAGATAAATATCAGCAAAGCAATTGGGATTTAATATCACACCCTATCCACAGGTCCCCCTGCACAAAGGAAGGAAATTCAAGATGATAAGTTTTTACTTTGTGTTAATGTTGTTCAGTTCTTTATTGTTCTGTTATGTATAGTCCCTTTGAAGAAAACAAGAGTGAAAACTTCTTCCTTAGGAAAATCTGTCTTTGTGCTTTTTACCGTTCAGTATACATACATATCACTCTTAAAGAAAAGGAAAGGGTTCTTCACAGTAAGGGTGGTTAAACTGTGAAATTCTCTACCAAAGCAGGTGGTGGATTCAATAGATAACTTTAAAAAGGATCACATATTATAATTGTCAAACTTCAATTTGCTGTTACGCTTGCAAGCCTTGCAAAGCGAGGCGAGACGTTTGCGGCCAGAGGGCCGCAACTGCGAGCTTTGCATAGCTAGGCGAGCCGTTGAGGCATTGAAGCCTTCCGTGCTTGCAGGACTTAGCGAGGCGAGCAGTTGAGGCACGCAGGACTTAGGCTGCAAGCAGTTGAGGAATGCGGGAGTTAGAAAAAAAAATCTGACCTTGAAATCTCGGGGGCAAAGAAATCTTACCTCGGAAAAATTTGAAGTTAACTGCTGAATGGCGGAAATTGAAAAATACGAAAAACAAGAAAAATAATAAAAGATAAATTAAAACACACTCACACACAGCACAGGGGAGAGCCAGGAAGCCTGGGAGTGAGGTTGCAAGCGATTTTGAGCTTTATTTGATTTATTATTCAGCACTCGAAAATCGTCTAAGCTAGAAAAAGAATGACGGACGAAAAACGTAAAAAAAACTGAAACTGGATGAAAACGAGGCTGAGCAAATCCAGGCACGTGGGACTTAAAAAATACACAACGGCAAAGACACTAACACTTACACCGGCAAAAAAACAGGCATGCAGGATTTTGAAAATAAAACAAACGGCAGTCAGTGCGCCACAAAAACATTCAGCAGACACATAGAGGAGAAACACACAGGGAAGGGACAGAGGGGAGATGCTGGAAAGAGACACATGGCATTCCCAAGCACAAAACGTGCAAGTTAATGAACCCTGTAATGAGCGGCCCGTACAGTAGGAGGGAGGAAAGGTTCGCAATGAGCGACAAAGGCGCTCATCACTGGGCTTGCGATGAGCGCCGAAGGTGCTCAGAGAAGCAAAAGCCTCACATTGTGTGACAAACAGCATTGCCTGGCTTACAATTTTATTGCTGTCATTTTTTGATGGACAATTCGCTATTTAGATATATTATTAGTTATAGGATATAATTAGAGGGGGATTACTGATCCAGGAAAGAATCAGATTGCCAGTTTCTGGGATCTGGAAGGAATTTAATTTTTTCCCCTTTTGAGACAATTTGAAAATGTCACTGTTCTGGATCAGTTAACAATTAAACTGCATATTGCAGATCAAAGGAGATCTAAAAAGGTTGAACTCAATGGACTTAAAGTATTTTTTAAACCTCAATTACTATGTAACTGTGTAACTATATATATATATATATATATATATATATATATATATATATACATATACATGCACATGATATTACATTATGGTAACACTTTGAGAATTTTTGAATTCTGTTGCACATACAGAGAATTGTTGCTTCTTTGCATATAACTATATTTAACTAGCCTGCCTGCAAAGAGTAGAGTTGTGGAAACAGCGGGATATCCATTTCTAAAATTACAAAACATTAAAGCTCATTACTGTACGATAAAAGTCTTCAGAAAGGTTATTTCTCTTTCAATCTGTCTTGTGGATTTATATAGCTATATTTAAAAAACAGACTCCTTGGTTTTATAAACTGCTCTGGTGTTCTCTCTATCATTTCTAAGCTTCAATACATTATCATGTACTTTTCACAGGTGATTTATTAGTATAAAAAAACAACTAAAAAATGAGGGGTTCAATCAGAGAACAAACTAACCTTATATATAAATATCCTGTAGTATATCAGTCTGGTCCCAGTCACTAGAATGGTCCAGCCCCGAAATACCAGGAAATTCTACCCTGAACAGGAGAAACAGCAAACCCCAGAAGTACATTCCGGCCTTCATTGGGCCTCTTAAGTGAGGTAGTTTTATTAAAGCTTCTACTTAAAGAAAACCTGAACTTACTTTGAAATCTTCAGAGTGGCATTTAATAACAAAATGGACATTGGGCTAAATGATCTTTATTAGACCTTATTTACCTGGAACATATTTTAGAACCCCCCTGTTCACCATAATATGCAAGTTGATATATTGTATGTATATGTTAATTTTGGGTGATGTATTATTATTAACAAATTAAGATTGAACTGTAATATACATCTATTGGCACAGATTGTTTTCAGCACTTATAATGAATAAGTTAATATTAATATTGGTTATTAGCACTACAGAGTGTCATGTTAATGGATTTTTTTCTGACATACAGGAAGTAGGAAAAACCCCTGCACTGATATAGATATTAATTGATTATTACTTTTTTGAGATTATTATATTGAGGTAAATTTTTTTATGGTGGGTTAATCTGTTCCCCTTGCTTAGACCGTTTATGGTCTTATTGTCATTTCTAATAATCGTTGTTTAGCCCCTTAATATGAGATAATTGTGAAAAAATCTTGACACAGTTATTTGTATGTGTGTGATTATGATTGGTTGGCTTGAACTCATTTTTTTATTAACGTTTCAACATTCATTGGTTTCAACACTCAGAGGTTTAGTAGAAACAAAAATGGTATTGTTTTACTATGACAATTCAAATTCTATCCCAAAATGCTCAGGGCTTAAATTCACCTTTTAAAGATATAATTTACTAAATATAAAGCAGACATAATTTGTCTGCAAGAAACAAATTGGAAGACAGTGTCATACAATTTGACATGACACAAATATTACAATGTTTAGATATGATAAATGTTATTGAGTTCAGTGATCATTTTTTAGACAAGTATATGCTTTGTTACAGTATATCTTTTATTGGGACAATAGTAAAATCAGGAATAAACAATTGGATGTACCATATGTACTCGTGTATAAGCTGACCCGAGTATTTTACCACAAAATACTGGGAAAACTTAGTGACGTGAGTATAAGCCAAGGGTGGGAAATGTGCTGTCCCCTGTGTCCATCTTGTGCCCTCTGTGTCCCTCACTTGTATGCCCTCTGTCTCTTCCCCCCTCTCTCTCCCCTGTGACTCTTCCCCTCCTCTCCCTCCCCCGTGTCTCTTCCCCTCCTCTCCCTCCCCTGTGTCTCTTTCCTCTCCCTCCCCTGTGTCTCTTCCCCCTACCTCCCCTGTGTCTCTTTTCCCCCCACACCCTCCCCAGTGTCTCTTCTCCCTTCCTCCCCTGTGTCGCTTCCCCCTCCCTCCCCTGTGTCTCTTTCCCCCCTTCTCCCTCGTGTCTCTTTCCCTCCCGCTCCCTTATCATCCTCATCATCCTCCCTTCTCATCCTCAACCTCCCTCCTCATCCTCCCTCCTCATCCTCTCACCTCAACCCCCTCCTCATCCTCCCCCCCTTGAGGATGAGAAGGGAGAATGAGGATTGGGGTTGAGGAGGGAGGATGAGGAGGATGATAAGGGAGAGGGAGGGAAAGAGACACAAGGGAGAGGGGGAAAGAGACACAGGGGAGGGAGAGAGGGAAGAGACAAGGGGGAGAGGCATGGGGGGAAAGAGACACAGGGGTGACTTGAGTATAAGCCATGGGGGGCTTTTTAAGCCTTAAAAAAGGGCTTAAAAACTTGGCTTATACTTGAGTATATATGGTCATTGCTTGTAAGCTTTGATGTGTAGATAGATCACAATATACAATCTATACATAATGTCATAATAAAATGTCTATTACAATCTCTTGTGAATGATTGGATAACAATTAGTTTTAATACATTTTATATTCTGTGTACAATATAGAAATCAATAAGAAGTGTATATAATCTTATCAAGCTTGGATAACAATCTATTTGATAACTGAAAATATTTGGTTAGTTCAATACAGGGATGATAAGCAGAGTATGAGGTCTTATCACACTAGGATAAACAATCAAATGTCTATTCTATGCAATATATGTGGTATTAATACTCAGTGATATAATGTGTTACTCCATGAATAGCAAACTCAGGTTTAAAACCTACAGAGCAGAAGCAATATAACTAATTGGGTTATAATGTATCTATAGCAAGCGAAATAACTTTTGTATATTGGTATTAGGGTATTTAATTTGTGTTATAGCGTGTTTCTATATATGCAGTCAATACATTATATAAAGCAGTTTTGTTGATTGTGTTATTAAATAAAGTATGTAGCTTTTGAGTATAGGTGTATTTTAATAATTGGTTTTGTAACAGACTTAAATGGTTATATTATCAAATAAGGTCAATCAGACTGTTGTAGACAATGTTGTACAGATTGAAATATTTTGATTAATACCCACAGTCCGGAATGCAAGTGCTAATTAGTCTTTGTTCTGGGACCACTCCCAAAAAGGTAACAGAAGG
Source organism: Discoglossus pictus (assembly GCA_027410445.1). Lineage (NCBI taxonomy): Eukaryota > Metazoa > Chordata > Amphibia > Anura > Alytidae > Discoglossus > Discoglossus pictus. Next base: position 202,643,810 of record CM050166.1, read on the forward strand.
ATTGTGGTAATTGGACTAATTTATCTCCATTACAAATAAGAAAGTTAAATAAGTTTATCCATTACCATGCATAGGATTTCAGGGTAACACCTGTCTCATTTTAGGATCCCTTCTCAAGACAGTCTGAAGTAATCCCTTTTTGTGTATTTGGTTCTTTTCTTTTTAGGAAGAGTTGGGATAGAGTTTGTATATAGACAGATATAGTAAGATATCTTAGAGAGAATATAAGAGGGAATAAGTTGATGCCGGAGAGTGACAATCAGAAAATTACTTCAGAGGTGGTACTTTGTACCTGCATTAATACATTTGATAAAAATACTTCTGAGTTGTGCTGGCAAGGTTGCAATAGTAAAGGAACACATTTACATATGTGGTGGGAATACGAGGTCAGTGTGTAGGTCAGATTTCAAAATTAACTGAAAGCGATATATTTTAAGTAGCCCCAAAGTGTTATTGTTTCATATGTTTGAAGGAAAAATTCCCCTTCCTAAAAAGCTATTGATTTCTCTTTTGGTAGTTAAATGGTTGATTACAAAATGGTGGAAACAAACACAGATACCAAAGTAGGAAGAAGTTATTCAGATTGTGAGTAGAGAAATAGAAGTGGGTTTAACTCATCTAATTCCTTCCTCTATAAATGTATCTTCAAAATTACATATTTGGGATAATTTCATCAAAATATTTTTTTACATTTTTATTTGAATTGAAAACTCTCATACAAATGAGAGAAATTCCTTTTCAAAGATTTTGTATTGATTGTATTATTGTATAATGGTATGTATTAGTTTGGTTTGTTTCGGTTTCACTTTCTGGTCTTTGTATTTCTACAAAAATAAAAAGCTTAAAAAAGTCTAGCCAAAGTACACATCACAAAAAAAATATGTGAAACCAAATTGATAAGTTACAGATGATGACTAAATATATATGATATATTACTGTACACCCAACACAAATGTTTGTATTAGCTTGACTGATTACTTCTATTGAAAAGTATAAATATAGAAATTATTAAATCATTATTAAATGGTGCTTCATGGTATTATAAACACACCTTGTAAAATATCCAGATCAACTGTGATGTTTATTTTATTATTCTAATTTGACTAGGAAAATGGTTTTAGTATATAAAGCAATACTTATTTCTAGATCTAGTTAGCATACACATTAAATTCCAAGCTCGTATGTTCAACGTGAGACCCACAACGGCTGCAAGCTTGAAATTTTGCGGATTTACAGAGCTATTAAATTAGAACATGCTGCGAGTTTGGTGTGCGGCCGTGAACATGATCAATTAGTCAAACTCATAGTTACGGGTTTAGACGTAGGAAAGAGAATTACGCCACTAAAAATGGAGGTGGGATTTCAATGTCTTACAGGGTTCAATTATGAGTTACGATCGGACCCACATTAAAAAGTCAAGCATAGTAATACATTACTAATTACAAGATTTAATAGCAACTAAATTTTTTAAAGAAAATGCTAGGCCCCTAGAGGAGCCAGAACATATAGTACAGATAATGGATGATATGATATGATATATCATTACTGCAATCAGTCTGTGGTTAATAATCTCTTTAATGCGGCAAAGACAAAATTTAAGTGTATATTTCACTAATTCCTTTATTTTATTTTGCTATTAAGTGAATAAGTATCAATCTGTAATATAGGTGCCTTTATTTATTTCCCAGTTAAATATAGAAGTGATACATTAGAGGTTGGCTATAAAATCTTATGTATAGTTATGGGTTATCTGGCTTAGTTTTAGTTTGTCAAAAATCCCCTCAGTTTAAACTGGACTTATTAACATCAATGAATATTAAATAACAATATATCAATATTCTATACAGTAAACTCAAAAATTAGCACCAATAGATTTTAAACATTTACAGCCTTATTAATTTGCGATTCGGCAAATTTTAAAAGGGCTCTATTTAAGCACATAGCATATGTTTTTTACAGAAGTTTTTAGTTAGTGAACTTCTATCCAAAAACGAGGTCTTCACTAACTAAACAATTTCTGTAAAAAAATATGCTATGTGCTTAAATAGAGCCCTTTTAAATTTGCTGAATCACAATTTAATAAGGCTGTTAGGTCTTTTAATAAGCAACATCATTCATCCCAAAACATAGATTTTTTTGGGTAAATTATTTCTTGTATGTACTGTATGTATACATACACTAAACATACATTCCCCACAATTTATTTTGCCCTTACATACAGTATATTACTCTGATGTACAGAAAATTAAATTCTAAGAAGCTGTGTGGATAACTATGAAATAGGTATTTGCATCTAATAAAATGAGTTATAGTGATTAATAAGCACTTCATGGTAGGAATATTTTATCTCCTAGAATCTCTTTGCCCCTGTGTTTTCTCTATCTTCCTCACTCGTGTTCTGGCTAAAGCTCCCTGATGTCTGACATCACCAGATGACCACCTTCTCTAGCAGCTTCTACTGAGGCAATGGACCTCTCTTAGAGGGTAAGTTCAATTAATAATTTTGAATACATAAATGTTGCTAACGTTTGCTTTCTTTTGTGTTTTTGGTTAACTGTTCATCTACCAGAGAAGACTGATAGCGAAAACCACAATGAAAACAGGGAAATAGAAGAAAGGGAAAAATAAATTGTTGAAAAAAGAGAAAAGGAATACATTATTTTCTATAATAAAGAATAAATGTCATGAAGTGTCTAAATCATGGATTTTTACATTATTCCAATTTTGGCAGTAACATAGTATAGTACGTTTAAAACATATACCCTATCAAAGTTGGATGTCTGAGGATATGTTAAAAATAAAAATCAAACTTCCTCACTTATGAAACAGCTATAAGATTGATGTTTTATATATATGTATACACACATTTGTATATTAAAAATATTGTCCAATGAAATTATCATCTTTAATCTAACTTTAATATTTAATATAAGTATATAAAATAACCAGATAAATTATTTATTAGAAGCACAAGTCTTTATCAGTTGCCTAGCCTCATATGTAAATTAATGATAAATAATTGTTTACTCGTTTTACTTTTTTTTATATAGTAAAATCTACCATGATAAATTTATGAAAAAGTGACATCACATATAAAAAGTAAAAGATCAATTAGTTGTACATTAGGTGATAAATAAAATAGACTAATAAACCTGAATGAATTGAAGTAATAATAAAAAAGGTGTTTTAAAAAGATGTTAATGGTACTGACAAAGGCCCTCATTCAATTGCGATTTGGCCAATTGAATAGGGCTCTAAATAAGCACATAACATATTTTTTTTAAATAAGTTTTTAGTTAGAGAAAATTTTGCTTTTGGATAGATCTTTACTAACTAAAAACTTCTTTAAAAAAATATGTTATGTGCTTATTTAGACCCCTATTCAATTGGCCAAATTGCAATTGAATGAGGGCCAAAGTGAATAGTGACAAGGGGAATACAGTTTTGGGATTGTGCATGTTTTTGAGGTGCCAGTAAAGTATCCTGTGGGGTGTGTAGTGCTCTATGGTAGGCACGTTTAATAAGGGTGTTGCTGTACCCTCTCACTCTTAATCTATGTCTCAATTTGTCCTACCTAGTTTTAAAATTGGTCAGGTCTGAATAGTTTCTTCACATCCAAAGAAACTCTCCAACTGGTATTGTCCTCATGATGGCAGTTAGATGGAAACTGGAACTGTGGAAGGTACTGTTCACTGCTGTTGGCTTACAAAAAAAGTCTGAATGCAAATCTCCCTTCACATCGATTTTAATTATAGAATCTAGGAAACTAATTTGCTTAGTATCAATCTCATAGGCCAGTTTAATGCTTAAATTTTTGTTGTATAATATTCCAATTAATCGAACAAAGTCCTCTTTTGTCCCTTCCAACAGAACAAGAAAGTCAGCTATATAATGCAGCCATATTTTGATCTTACTAGTGAACTCCAAATTACTTTTAGAAAAAAATACCTCTCTTTCCCATCATGCCTGATATATGTTGGCATAGGTGGGATTACAAGAAGCTTACATTTGGGTGCCTCTTTTCTGGATCTAGTGCAAGTTGTTAAAAAAAGTAATTATGACGCAATGCAAGCTGACAAGAAATTTATTTTTGTATTTTTGTTTACTAGATTCCATATGAAGAAAGAAATAGACAGCTGCACATCCTTATGTATGGTTAATTGACCTGTATAGTGATTGCACATTACATGTAATTAGGAGGGTCGTTGGTCAAGTCTACTTAGAACATGCATCGTATCTCGAGTATATGATGGAAGATTTGTCATGTATTACCTTAGTTTAGCATCTGATTATTGAGTTGCATTTTCAAAGAGGCTCCCTTGGCTTTATATTATGGGTCTTCCAGGTATCTTTGATTTATTTTTGTGGACTTTAGTTAATATATATAACGTGGTGACTTTGGGGTTATATACCTTTAATTAAACTTGTTTCTTTAGGATTTTTAATCATCCTTATACAAAGATTTAAATATTCATCACTTGGATTTCCCAATAATTTTTGATAGCCTTCACTATCATCAAGTTTCATGTCTTCCTCTATGAAGTCATCTACAGGCCATATAACTACCATATTGGTCCGAATATAAGCTGCACCTTTTTCCGACTTTTGAGCTTGGGAGCGGCTTATATTCGCAACCGTAAAAAAAATCATTGTCGATTTGCGAACTTTGCTTGTTAGGTGTGCGGCTTCTATTTGCGAAAGCAAAATGACTGCCGATTTGCGCAATTGCGAGTTAAGGGTGCCGATTTTCGTGCTTGAATAGCGGTATTAAATAGCAATTTACGGTTTTTAGTGATTCTAACATCCTGTAAAGCCTGTAACCTGCAAATAAAGCTACAGTGCTAATTAGAAAGCCTGTTTCTTGCAATGGCTGATCACTTTGAGAGTCTTTTTCTCTCCAATTTTACAGGTGCGGCTTATATTTGAGTACTATCTTTTTTCAAATTTTTCCACTTAAACTTTACGGGTGCGGCTTATATGCGGGTGCGGCTTATATTCGGACCAGTACGGTAAGTCCCTGCCCTTACCTGGTGGTTTAACACCACATCTTTCCATTTGTTCATCCCACGTAAAACGTTCTGTTCTTTGATATTAGTATTATAGATACCTCTTGTTTGTCAATGTTCTAATTCTGCTGTCACTAATTTTACATAGACCTCAATAGCAGGACATATAGACATAGGTGGATTGAACATTGATTTGAGTTTATCAATGTATATCACTGGTATAGTCATGATCACTCTCATTTGGATGCAAATACTTATATCATAATTACCTATGCTGCTCCTTAGAAATGAATATTCTGTACATCAGAGGAATATATGTAGGAGCAAAATACATTTTGGGGACATACAACAACCAACGTACCAAAAAGATTGAATGTTTTGGGATTGATTGCTTAAAATCTATTGGAGGTGCTCATTTTTTAGCTAATAGATTATTGATATATGGTTATTTAATAATCATTTACTCTAATAATTCCAGCTTAAGCTGGGGGGAAGGGGGATCTGTTTAGAGCACAATTTTCACAAGCTAAAACAATCAGCAACCTACACTGGAATAATAACCCAGATTGAATTCAGTACTGTTAGATGTTAAACCCCCATCCCTATATATAAGAGTTTATTGCAAACCTCTAATGTATTACCTCCTTACCTTGGGAAATAAATAAAGGCACCTATATTACAGTATATTACTGATTAATCCTTAATCACTTAATAGCTAAATAGAATAAGGAACTTGGTGAATGATACAGTTAAACTTTATCTTTGAGTGTATTTATCACCAGGAATACACTCTATCATATATATAGTTGTCAGCATCCGGGTGGTTGCTAATGCTTTCGGGCTTGGGTAGCAAGCCCGCCACAACTGTGTCCCTCGCGAATCGAGGGCTGCAGTTGCTTGCAAGGACCCCCGAAGGCGCTCCTTGCGCTGGTGGAGATGAGCGCCATAGGCGCTCATCCCTACCACCCTTTACAACTTTCGGCCTGCAAATGGGGACCCTTGCGAGGTGGAAGCTCTGCGGCGCCTCACAACCGCTTACAAACACCCATGCCCGCGGGACTTAAAAAAAAAAAATGTCCAACTATGGACTTTTCATCCCTACGACCCCCTACGATTTCGGACCGCAAATGCGGACCCTCGCAAAGCGAGGGGACGAATTTGGGGAGGTGGAGGCTCTACGGCGCCTCAAACTTAACGGACAAACCGCGCACACCGGAAAATACTCAAAACACAAAAAATAAACAAAAACAATTTTAAAACATTCCCCACAGCAAGGGAGAACACCCAGGATGTCTGCAAGGCAGGTTACACCTTGATTTCAATAACATTTACACACTCGAAAATCCCCGAAGGGACAGAAATAATGGGCGACGAAAAAAAACAAAATGAGGCTAAGGACATAAACGTAAGAAAACGTACTCGTAAAACGTAACCAACACTCAAGAACACTTCATGCGGCACGTAACACACATTATGCGGCACGTACCACAGTGAAATTCGCCACCATTTCACATGCAACAAAGAACTATTAGCCGTAAAATGGCGGCTGGAACGCAAATTGACGGCTGGAAAGCAAGTAGCGCATGCGTATTGCGTTCTAACGGTTTCTACTTCACCTCAAAGTCTACAAATACTGCACACTTTCCAGAAAATTCTACATTTCTCCTCAGGTAATAAACAGTGTGACTGGACATTTCACTGGTGGCGTTACTTCAGAAGCTAATTCCGTACCAATTTACAACTTTACAATCTGCAAATTACAACAAAGAGGTAAGCTATATACATTTAATTAATTAAGAAATCCAGAAACCAAAAAAACAACAACTGTATTCATGTATACTAACATTTCTAACACACAGATATGTCTATGTGCCCTATAAGAAGCTGAATAAAAAATATTTTATTCATATTGATTTAAACAATAAAAACTATTTAGAAAAACCTATCCTGTTTGCTGTGCGCCAATGTCAAAATAAAAAAATAAATAAATAAACATAAGCCCCTACTACCAATGATGGTGCATACAAAACACGATACTTCACCAAATATTGCTAACACAATAAAATGGAAAAATTAATCATGTTTTGCCTGCACCAACCTCGAAGCCTAACCCATAACCTAAATCTATCATCCCAAAAGTGATGGACACAAAATAGGATAGTATAACAAAGATTGATAACACACAAAATATTGAAAAATAAATCTTGTTTTCTGTGCCCTAAACTACCAAGATTTGAAAACTCTAATTACAACAGTGGTGTACACAAAACAGCATAGTACCAAATAATTTGTATCGCTGCACGGTTTCACATATACTGTGAAATCTGCACAATTTTACACACAACAAAGAAAGAAAAACTGCTCATACATTGCATTTACAAAAAGAAGATGCTGTTGTTAAAAAAAAATAAAAAAATAACATTTCTCTTTTACAATAAACACTGCCTGAAGACTGTCGCAGGAACATTGGCAGCAGGGGACCCTCTGTCATTAATACACAACTAATACTTCAAACAAGGTATAGTATAACAAGTAAAAACTTAAAAATAAAACAATCCTCTTTGCTGTGCGCCAATGTCAACATGAAAAACAAAACAAAATAATAAGCGCCTACTAACAATGATGGGGCACACAAAACATGATACTTCAACAAATATTGTTGACACATATAAAATGTAACAATCCTGTTTTGTCTCCACCAACCTGTAACCATAACCTAGAAGTTAAATCGATCATCCCAAACATGGCATACAGAAAACAGGGTAGTATAACAAATATATGGAACACATAACAAATTTAAGAATAAATCCTGTTTTCTGTGCCCTAACCTATAAGCGTAAACCCACAACCTAAACCTGGAGAGAAAATAGGATACTACAACAAATATTGCTAAAACATACAAAATTTAAGAATAAAGCCTTTTTTCTGTGCACCACCCTATAAGCCAAACTTAGAAAATGTACTCAAATATTCTATTTTGGGTGCCATGCCTATAAGCCACAACCATAAACTAAATCTATAATCTCAAAAGTAGCCTCCAGAAAAAAGAATAGTACAACAAAATTTAGACTATAAATCCACTTTTCTCTACAATAACCTATAAGCCTAAACCCACAACCTAAATCTCCAATGACAACAGTGTTGCACACAAAACAGGATAGTACTAAAAAAGAAAAAAGATGCACTTACAAAACACATTAAAATAACGAACAAAAATAATAATACATTATTTTTATTTACAGGTTAATATGGCAGATACTGACAAGAAACAGGAAAAGATAATACGGCAAACTAGAGAACGACAAAAAACATGGACAAAGCATCAGACGCCGGAGCAGAAGGAAATTCGACGACAAAAAGAACGCGAAAAAACTTGCAAGCAAAAGACTATCAGATGACAAACTAAAATCTACCCCTAAGAAGGCAACTAAAAAACAAAAGCATTTAGAACCTGTTGCTGAACAATCAGATAACATTTCCATTGATGATTTAGAGACTCATATTGATATATGTTCTCACAATTGTCCTTTACTTAAGTCTCTAGCAGCAGAGGTTCCTAATTGTGGTGATATGAATAATGTCTGTCAGTTTTGTGGGGCTTATCATTTCAAACAAGAAAGACCCAGAGATGTTAGTTGCTGTCAAAAAGGCAAGGTAAAACTTCCAGAAAGACAACAATTCCCACCATATTTACAAAGCATTATGACTGAGCCTGCTTTCCCCAACTACCAACATTTCAAAACAAACATAAGATCTACAATAGTGCCATATCCTTTGTATCTATGGGTGCAACATTAGCTGCTAATGTGCCAGGACATGGCCCTTACTGATTTAAAGTACAAGGACAAATTTACCATCGTACTTCTCATTTACATCCAAAGCAAGGAGAGCAAAGAAAATCTGCTCAACTATATGTCCTAGATACAATGAAAGCTGTTAAACAACGTATGCAGTTTAAGAAAATAAAAAAATGCTTACCCATTGTTTTTATAGAGCTTGATAACATTATGGCCAATAACCCCTACACTCAAGCTTATAAAAAATCGGCAGAAGTAGAAAAGGAACAACAAATTCATGCACAAATACATCAATTGCCAATCCCAAAGGTGAATATGGTCCTTAAAAGAGATCGACATACTGATAAACGCCATTATAACCTGCCAACATCAAATGAGGTTGCAATGGTCTTTCAAAATGATGAAGGATAACGACCATTTCAGAGATACATTAGAAGATATCCCCAAAATGAGGAGCAACCTTTCATTAATATAAGTATCTTAAGTACAAATTTGGATCCAAATACATATCCAATATTCTTTCCAAATGGGGAAGGAGGTCGGCAAAAAAATTAACCCTTCAGAGTTACCCAAATTCTAAAGTACAGGTGCAAAATAATATTTCAATGCTTGAATTTAAACTGGCTCAAACTGCCATTCGACATGCATTCAATCCTATTTTATGTGGCGGAAAACTGACACAACAATGGGTCATTGATTCGTATTTGCAAGTTGAGGCAAATAATTTAAACTTCATCAAATATCAACAAGATAAACTACGTGTAGAACAGTATTGTGGATTGATAGATTATGTCACTGAGGTTGCTACAACCAGAGAGCTGACAGCTGGCAAAGCCATCATTTTACCATCTTCTTTCCAGGGATCTCCTCGCAATATGCGAGAAAGATACAATGATGGCATGGCTATTGTAACCAAATTTGGCAAACCAGATGTATTTATTACCTTTACATGTAATCCACAATGGCCAGAGATTACACACAATTTGCTAATTGGACAAACTGCTTCCAATAGACCAGATTTAGTGGCAAGAGTCTTTAAAATAAAATAAAATTAATTAATATGTGACATAACCATAACTCAGTTATTTGGCAAACGTCTGGCTTATGTTTATACCATCGAATTTAAAAAAAGTGGACTTCCACATGCACATATTCTTATAATCCTTCAAGAAAAAGATAAGTTAGATAATGGTGACAAAGTGAGTTCTGTAATTATTGCTGAATTACAAGATCCAGAAATAAATGGTAGACTATATGAGATTATACAGTGGATATAAAAAGTCTACACACCCTGATAAAATGTCAGGTTTCTGTGCTGTAAAAAAATGAGACAAAGATAAATCATTTCAGAACTTTTTCCACCTTTAATATGACCTATAAACTGTACAACTCAATTGAAAAACAAACTGAAATCTTTTAGGTAGAGGGAAGAAAAATTATAAAAATAAAATAATATGGTTGCATAAGTATGCACACCCTTAAACTAAAACTTTGTTGAAGAACCTTGTGATTTTATTACAACACTCAGTTTTTTAGGGTTTGAGACTATCAGCATGGCACATTTTGACTTGGCAAGATTTGCCCAACTCTTCTTTGCAAAAACACTCCAAATCTGTCAGATTGCGAGGGCATCTCCTGTGCACAGCCCTCTTCAGATCACCCCACTGATTTTCAATCGGATTCAGGTCTGGGCTCTGGCTGGGCCATTCCAAAACTTTAATCTTCTTCTGGTGAAGCCATTCCTTTATTGATTTGGATGTATGCTTTGGGTCATTGTCATGCTGAAAGATGAAGTTCCACTTCATGTTCAGCTTTCTAGCAGAAGCCTGAAGGTTTTGTGCCAATATTGACTGGTATTTGGAACTGTTCATAATTCCCTCTATCTTAACTAAGGCCCCAGTTTCAGCTGAAGAAAAACAGTCCCAAAGCATGATGCTGCCACCACCATGCTTCACTGTGGGTATGGTGTTCTTTTAGTGATGTGCAGTGTTGTTTTTACACCAAACATATCTTTTGGAATTATGGCCAAAAAGTTCAACCTTGGTTTCATCAGACCATAACACCTTTTCCTGCATGCTTTTGGGAGACTTCAGATGTGTTTTTGCAAAATGTAGCCTGGCTTGGATGTTTTTATTCGTAAGAAAAGGCTATCGTCTTGCCACTCTACCCCATAGCCCAGACATATGAAGAACACGGGAGATTGTTGTCACATGTACCACACAGTCAGTACTTGCCAGATATTCCTGCAGCTCCTTTAATGTTGCTGTAAGCCTCTTGGTAGCCTCCCAGACCAGTTTTCTTCTCGTCTTTTCATCAATTTTGGAGGGAGCTCCAGTTCTTGGTAATGTCACTGTTGTGCCATATTTTCTCCACTTGATGATGACTGTCTTCACTGTGTTCCATGGTATATCTAATGCCTTGGAAATTCTTTTGTACCCTTCTCCTGACTGATACCTTTTAACAATGAGATCTCTCTGATGCTTTGGAAGCTCTCTGTGGACCATGGCTTTTGCTGTGTGATGCGACTGAGAACATTTCAGGAAAGACCAACTAGAGCAGCTGAACTTTATTTGGGGTTAATCAGAGGAACTTTAAATGATGGCAGGTGTATGCTGACTCCTATTTAACACAATTTGGAATGTGATTGCTTAATTCTGTACACAGCTACATCCCCAGTTATAAGAGGGTGTGCAGACTTATGCAACCACATTATTTTTCCTTTTTCTTTTCCTTCCCTCCACCTAAACGATTTCAGTTTTTTTTTCAATTGAGTTGTACAGTTTATAGGTCACATTAAAGGTGGAAAACGTTCTGAAATGATTTATCTTTGTCTAATTTTTTTACAGCACAGAAACCTGACATTTTAACAGGGGTGTGTAGACTTTTTATATCCACTGTAACTAATTGTATGATTCATAGACCGTGTGGAGATATTAATCCACAGTCACCCTGTATAGAAAATAAGAAATGCACAAAAGAATTTCCGAAAGATTATAGAGACAAAACTTATGCTAATTGTGATGGCTATCCATTATATAGAAGAAGAGAAGAACAAATTATTCTGGAAAAAAAGGTAGACAACAGATATGTCTTACCATACAATCCACATTTACTCATGAAGTATAATGCACACATTAATGTTAAAGCCTGCACTTCTATAAAATCCATTAAATATGTCTACAAATATATTTACAAAGGCTATGATGCAGCTACTGTAGTGGTCAAAAGTGCAGAAAATAACAAACCCTGTGAGTTAGTACATGATGAATTTGCATCTCATGTAGATGCTCGCTATGTAAGTGCACGAGAAGCAATGTGCAAATTTGAAATGCTTGATCGCTCACATGCAGTATATCGCTTAGCTGTACATTTGCCACAAAGACATTTAGTGTATTTCCATGCTGGAAATGAAACTAATGCTTTGGCAAAAAGTGAGCATCGCCAAACTACACTAACTGCATGGTTTCAATTAAATTCAACTGATTTAGAGCAAGGGAATTGCTATATATTGACATTCCATATCATTAAGTTTTCGTTAATGGATTATGGCGAAAAAGAAAAAGTTGTGGAAATAAAATAATCCCAAGAATTTACATTGTAAATCCAAGAGACCTTGAACATTTCTGCTTATGATTACTACTTCTAAATGTTCCTGTGCACAAAGTTTTGAACACTTAAGAACTGTTAATGACGTAGTATATGAGTCATTTCCTTTAGCTGCGCGACATAGAAACTTCCTAGCTGATGATACAGAATGGGAAAGATGTCTAGAAGCCGCATTATGTCAAATGCCATGGCAGATGGGGAAACAATTTGCATTCATTTGTATCTTCTCAAATGCTCCAAATGCATTAGCTTTGTGGGACAAATTTAAAACAAATATGGCTGAAGACTTTTTGCAACAATTCAATGAGCCTATTGCACAATTAAAAGCATTAATTGAAATCCAAGAGGTCTTTTTAACTCATGGATTAAGTTGTGCAAGTTTTAATCTGCCAGATGCAGGTCTCATAGACGACATAAACTTTGAAGACTATGACACTCAACTACAAAGACAAAGAACAGAAGAAAGACTTGCAGCTTTAAATACAATACAATTGCAAGCATTTAATGCAATCAAAAATGCCCTAGATGATGACATGGTCAAAGAGCATTATTTCTATCTGGATGGACCTGGCGGATCTGGAAAAACGTATCTATATAATTTATTGATGAGTTTTGTACGAGCACAAGGTCAAATAGCGCTGGCATTTGCAACCACTGGAATTGCCGCACTTTTGTTAAAAGGTGTAAGGACTGTGCATAGTGGATTTAAACTGCCAGTCCCTTTTTTAGAAACATCAGTGTTGGATATTCGTATGACATCATTACAAGCAAAAACAAATAAAAAAAGTAAATTAATTATAATAGATGAGGCTACAATGATGTCATGCCTTTCCCTACAATGTATTGACCGTTTGCTTTGTGTAGTCATGGATAATATTTTGCCATTTGGTGGAAAGGTAATGTTGTTAGGTGGCGATTTTAGACAAACATTATCTAACGTTGTACATGGAAATGGAACCAACATTGTCGAAACATGTATAAAGTCAAGTACACTATGGAAACTATTTACCCATCTTCAATTTCAACAAAATATGAGATCAGAAGGAGAAAATTATTTAAATGATTGGCTCATTAAAATTGGAGAAGGAAAAACAGAGCGAATGCAACGTTTACTGGATGACACTGTGCATATCCCAGCAAACAGGATCTTATATTGGCTATATTCAAAAGTACAATTAAAAACGAGGACTATGCAGAGCTTGCCAGCAAAGTAATACTAACATGCAAAAATAAGGATGCATTACTCCTCAATAATGAAATATTACAAAAAATTAATGCACCACAAAAAAATTATCACAGTGCTGATTCTGTACTTGGTGATGACAAAGAAAGTCAGACAAACTTTTCAACTGAATTCATTAACTCATTAACTCCCTCTGTAATGCCACCACATATTTTGCAGCTGAAGAAAGGTGCAATTGTCATGTTACTGCAAAATATGAACCCAAAAAAGGCCTATGTAATGGGACCAGATTAATTGTTCAAGAATTAAAGGACCATTTCATACATGCTGAAATTCTAACTGGTACCCATCAAGGAGAGAGAGTTTTCATACCAAGAATAGATTTGGCATCAAGTGAAAGTAGCCTCTCTTTTGTACTTCAAAGGAGACAATTTCCCATCATCATGGCATTTGCCATGACCATTAAAAAATCACAAACTTTCAAATCTGTGGGTATCTTTTTACAAGAACCAGTTTTTGCACATGGACAACTGTATGTTGCCTTCTCAAGATGCAAGAATCCACAGGCTATTAAAGTTTACATTGAAAACAATGAATGTCAAGGTGATTTATTAAAAGATGGATGCATTTTTACCAAAAACATTGTCTACTATGAAGTACTGTAATTTTTATTCCACAAAAGACAAGACATGGCACAGAAACAGCAACCAAAAAAAACAAATAACCTCAATGACAATTTAAAAACAAAAATAAAAATATAGAGAACAGTGGTTTTAGTTCAAGAATGACATTTTATGTCACTCAGACTCTTTTTAGAGCACCACTATTTCCATAAGAAACTCTATACAATGGCAAAACACATAGAGAACAGTGTTTACACTGCGCGGACAAAATTTAATGTCTGGCATTCTCTTTTTAGAGAACTAAGTGCCATTTTCAACAATTAAAACAAGAACAACCAAATGTCAACCATCAAAAATCAACAACGACAAAATAACAGATTACAATTTTTTGGAAGTAGCCTTTTTGCCTGATTAGCCCCACAAAACACTTTGCTTCCATTTTACAACAATTACAGTTTAAATGTTACTTCATTATGTTACTGTTTAGAATGTTACAAGTTTTTAAAAAAATCCTGCAAAGTCGTTTAATTGAACATATTTCAACGTTCATGTTAAGAGGAGGAGGAGATTTTGTTATGCGATGTAAATGTATCATTCAATGCAAAATATTAATCCAGGGAGTAATCTGATTGCCAGTTAATGAGGTCAGGAAGAAATTAATTTTTTCCCCCTTTGATACAATATGCTAAGTTTCAAGGAGGGTTTTTACTGTTTGCCTTCCTCTGGATTCAATATATATTTCGTTTAACAGTTGTTAATCTATAAGTTGCATGTTAAAAAACATTTTGTCAAGTTTACAATACTCATAAATACAATGTTGAACTGTTCTTACATTAAAATGTTAATACTCCTAAAAAAAAACATAATTTCACTGTTGGTCACCTACAAGTTACATGTTAAAAAAATAAACATGTTTCATATAATAATTGTACTTATTTATAGATAAGAAAAACGTTACAAGTGTCAAATACGCATATTACCTGCAAAACAGAATTCAAAACATACACATTTAATTGCCGTAATTTTTTGACGGGCAAGTCACTAGTGATTAAATATAGACTGAAAATATCCTCTTTATTTGCTTTTGTAGGGTAACATAGTAAATCGTCTGTTTCTTCTCAAATCTAATAGAAATGGCTGAGAGATTTTTAAATTATCTTTCTCACCAATTTAAGGAAACTATGCCAATATTTGTGCTATATGTTCAGGCTTGTCTTGTACCTAGCATTTTCTTTTCATTTTTAATTGTTACTTAATCTTGAAATCAGTATGTTTTGCTGTGCTTAACTTTTTATTCTAATATAAATAAAAGTTATGTCTTAACCAACTCTTTTCTGTGTCTGATCCTTTGGCGTAGCAATTTTGGTTTAGTCATAGATAACATTACTTACCCTAAACTGTTATCACTAGTTTATTAGTATACTTTTTAGCCTTTCTCTAAAGAACTGGACTTGGGTAATGTTTTAAATCATCCAATATATTTGCAATGATATTCCCTATTCACTTAATAAGTTACTCAGAGA
The DNA here is from genome assembly GCA_027410445.1 of Discoglossus pictus. Lineage (NCBI taxonomy): Eukaryota > Metazoa > Chordata > Amphibia > Anura > Alytidae > Discoglossus > Discoglossus pictus. The sequence goes on from CM050166.1 coordinate 202,659,548, forward strand.
GAAGAAAGGAATGCATAATCAGTGAATAGTTTTCAACACCAATACAGAAGATTGATATAAGACTACTAAACAATGAACAAGCACATACTCTATATGATTATATTGCAGGTTTGCTATTTCTATAAAAAAAAAAAAAAGAATTTTAAGCACTACTTGTTTCCCAGCTGTTTCCTCCATAGTATACACTTCAAACTTCAATCATGGATGTCTAATTATCGCACACTAACACAAAAATGCATGCACAGTGATTCTGTGAGGTCACAAGAGATGCTCCTGGCTGTGATAATTAAACATCCATGGATGGTTATGTTTATTGCTAACAAAAATTACAATGCTGATAGCAGTGAATGTAGCATGAGTCTACTCCAGCATTTACAGTTTGCTGATGTTTGGGTAAGTATTTTAATTAATTGCTGCCACATTTAAAAAAATATTTAACACTATATGTTACCAGCACATAATAGATCTGCATTTAAATCTTTTCTACTTGACATCAAAGGCATAACCATAAATATAATCCATACTTAACTGGACTGTTTCTTCACATCAACTTTTTCAAACATATTTATTATTATTATCATTATTAATTATTATTAATATTATTATTATTATTATTATTAATAATAAGATCGTATATAATGCCTATACATTAGCTGTACCATTTTATCACTAATCCTCTTAAATCTTAGTTAAAGGCTATTGTAATGAATCCAATGTTTTTTTAATTTTAATTAGATTAATATAGAAACTTTTGCATACTGACACATTTCCATTTATTATTTGCACTCAGTTACACTTATTTAGTAATATAGGGCTATATTCTATTAGCTGCTCACAAATGCCTTAAACTTTGGCTTATAGTTTTTTTTTGTTGGTGGGTAACTCGTAATCAGATTGCAAGTAGCTAATAGAATATGTGGCAATATAATAAATAAGAGTGATTTTAAGTGTGCATACATTTATGAATTGGGCAATAGAATAGGGCCCACAGTAATTGAGGACATTTAGTCCATAAAATGCAACATTTTTAGATCTCTTCTAATAATTGTAATATGTGGATTAATTGTTAATTGATGCTGAGAAAGTCAAACTAAAACCATATTGAAACATTGCCAATTGTCTTATAAAGAGACAAAATATTTAAGTCCCTTTGGAGTGAAAGTACATAATTTCCTGATTTACAGCCTCATTAAAATGGGGCAACATTTAAAAACGTAGCCCGTAACTCCAAATTTACGTGTTACTGGTATTAAATTAGCCCTGTAACGTTGCTCGCAGTGTGTTAAGACGCAGGACGGCCGAGAATAGGCTACGTCCTGTGCAACATTGAACTTCACACCTGTAAATCCTTTGATCTGCCCAACCCGTAACCGCTACTTGTTTAATTCAGCTATTAAATTGCAACGTAGTCACTCGCGAGCAAGCACGTAACAAGCAAATGGAGCCCAAAGGCCAACGTGTGCTTGAGAGCACCTGCATGGGGGGTAGAGTCCAATACATAGCACTTGTAATGCAAATAACAACACTCTACTGTCCATTTATTATAAGGGAAAGTGATGTTAGGTCTTAGGTCTTAGAATTAATAGCACAACATTCTCAAGCCCGCAAATTGGCCTTGAAAAATACTTTATTTCATGTTCATATTTTGTGTTATATCGATCACTGCAATCAATTTGTTACGACATATACTGCAACTCGCATGTCATAGAATTTCATATTTACTGCTTTATTAATATTGCATTATATCTGGAATGTGGGTCCGATCGCAAACTGTAATTGAAGCACGTAGGACTTAGAAATCTACCCTCCCATTTTTCAGTGAAGTAACTATGTGCTTGCTTAATTGTTTGCGTTCAAGCACGTAACTCCAACATCTGAGAACTGGTTTACGAAATAGCGTCACTCGCTCGTAGCTCGCAGCAATTCTAATTAAATACTGATGTAAAACGGCCAAATTTAAAGCACACAGCCTTTACGTGCTACCTGTTGGACTTACGGGGCTGAAATTTAATATGGCCCTATTTTACATTTCCCAACTTAGTGTCATCATCAAATAAGGAAAAATTGCTTTCCAGTCCTTCGAATAAATCATAAATGTATATGTTAAAAAGAAGAAGACCTGATACTGAACCCTGAGGAAAACCACTTACCACATTATTCCAATCTAAGTAAGTTTCATTTATAACAACTCTTTGTTTACTGAATTTTAGACAGTTTTCTATTCAAGTACATATATTTACTGCAATTCCTGCAAGTCTGTACTTTGCGAAATTTAAAAAAATTACATCTACAGTACCTATTTGCTTTGATCCAAGTTTCCATTTACCTCCTCCTAAAAATGAATTAGATTTGTTTGACATGACCAATCACTCATACATCTATGTTGTCTTCTTCTTATTTCCTTATTCACATGAATATGTTCCTGTTTACCATTCCTTAACAACCTTTCTAAAAGCTTCCCCTCTACAGATGTGAAGATCACAGGTCTGTAATTCCCAGGAATTGCTCTTGCTCTCTTCATAAATAAAGGTATTACATCTGGTACCAAGCCTGTGGAGAGTGAGTCTTGAAAAATGATCTCTATTTAAATCAGCTTTACTTAAATGCTAAAAACAAAAGGGAATAAAAGGGTCAGAAATTATTTAAAAAAAAATCCCAATAAAGATAAATGTTACTATTTAAGTGTTAATGAAATTTGCAAATTTACAAATAAGGTGTCGATACGTAATAAAACTCTGCAGCAGATCTTAATTTACTTGGTTTTGTGTTTGTTTTTAATTATGTCTTCCCATGTTAACTAACATCAATATAAGACTAATTAGTCAGGTCAAGCAGTTTGAGACTTTACAGAATATTAGGAACAGTGAACTCTAAACTGTAACTGTGCTTAAAAGGCATAATGAATACTGTTCAACTATTAATATGGCTCTGAAATAAAAAAAATCTTAATAATCTGAGCTTTCACTGCATATAAAGCTATTTTCTATACGTTTCCTAACGGATCCCCATGGCACACTTAATTAACCTCTATGAAATGGAAGTGGGGTTCCTCAATGTTCAGTATTATGTCCTCTACTTTTTAACATATTTATTAATGACATAGAAGTAGGACTCGAAAGTAGTGTCTCCATTTTTGCTGATGACACTAAGTTGTGCAAGGTAATAAAATCAGATAATGATGTACTTTCCCTACAAAGGGATTTGCATAAATTAGAAAAATGGGCGGCTAAATGGTATATGAGATTTAATACAAATAAATGCAAGGTTATGCATTTGGGAAGGAAAAATAGCCAAGCAATCTATAATCCTAATGGAGCAAATCTAGGGGTATCAGATATTGAAAGGGATTTGGGAGTACTAGTGGACAACCACCTAGGTAGCAGTGCTCAATGCCAAGCAGCAGCTGCAAAGGCAAGTAAAATATTAGCATGTATTAGGAAGGGTATAGAAGCCAGGGAAGAAGATATAATTCTACCACTATACAAATCCCTAGTACGCCCTCATTTTGGGCACCACTTCATAAAAAGGACATTTTAGAGCTAGAAAAAGTACAGAGAAGGGCTACAAAACTAATAAGGGGAATGGAGGGGCTAAGTTATGAAGAAAGACTAACCAAACTAAACTTATTTTCCCTAGAAAAAAGGCGTCTACGAGGGGATATGATTACCTTATTAAAATACATCCAGGGTCAATATAAGGCTTTGTCAAGTGAACTTTTTGTAGCAAGAGATTTTAAAATGACAAGAGGACATCCTTTGAGGTTAGAGGAAAAAAGATTTCACCTTAAACAAAGAAAAGGGTTCTTCACAGTTAGGGTGGTTAAACTGTGGAATTCTCTACCAAAGGAGGTGGTAACAGCAAATTTGATAGACAACTTCAAAAAGGGTTTCGATATATTTTTGAATAAAGAGGGCATTCAAGGCTATCAAAGATGACCAGCTTATGGAATATTGATCCAGGGAGAAATTTGATTGCCAGTTTCTGGGGTCAGGAAGGAATTTTGCTTTTTTTCCCCCTTATGAGACAATTGGCAAAGTTTCAATGGTTTTTTTTTTCTGTTTGCCTTCCTCTAGATCAATTAACAATTAATAATAAATAGTCCACATATTAAAAAGATCAATAGAGATCTAAAAAGGTTGAACTTGATGGACTAACTCTTTATTCATCCTTAAATACTATACTATTAATAATTAGTTAACAACAAATTAATTAATAACTAATCCGAATATTGCAGATCAGAGGAGATCTTAACAGGTTGAACTTGATGGACTGAAAGTCTTTTTTCAACCTTAATTACTATTTAACTATGTAACTAAATGGGGGTCCTGTAGAGCTTAATGTTAGAATACTATGGAGGTCATTTAAAGCCGCCCATGGTATTAGGAGTTAACATTAGAAAACCATAGGGGTCTTTAAGGCCTTTAACGGTGAGGGTAATGTACACTCTTTGGTCAACAAAGTCCTCATGATATCCAATGTATTTGTGAATATCACACAATTGTACAATAAAAAGTAAGCTTTATTTGTCATATTGACAAAAAAAATCATAAAATATATTGTTATTTGTTCTGGCGAATAAAATATATTAAAATGTATTTTTAAATGAGAAATATTTTGAAAAAAACTCCTGTCCTTTGTCTTTAAATTGCAAAAGTAGTCTGTGTGTATCTAAGACATATCTTGTGGGAAGAGTGAATAATACTACATCTTGGGGTATTCCATCTTCACATAGGAGGGCAATGGGGAAACATATAACCCAAAAAAAGGTCTTTAGTGAAAGTGATCAAGTGTGTGATGAACAAACACATTTTTAATACAAATCATTTTTTATATTAATTCATATCTTGATTTATTTTTTGTAACCATTGAACCTTTTATATGTAGGTATGGCGACTCTGGCCCTCAGAGTGCGCATTCAAGAACACAAAAGACCACTCAGATATAATTTGATCTGTAAAACCAGTATTTCTTTACTTATAAATAATTACACTAGTACCTATTTATTTCATTTCAACCAAGGGATGTTTTTGATTTTTACAAAACATTTAGCATATGGTTCTTAACAAGTATTTTTCAGTCAATGAGTTAATAACTGATATATGCTTCAGAACAATAAACATATACAGTATTTATATGATTTTGTTTATTTACATTTGAGAATATATAATATGTTTTGGAACAATGTCATCTTTAGAATACTTGCCAAATGTATATTACATAAATACATATATAAGGAACTGATATAAGGAGGTTTGATTGTTCTACAGAGATTTGCGAATATTTTATATTATCAATCATAGCAATTTATGACATTATAATTTATCTTGTACTAGTCCTATGTGTACAGCGTCCGGAGAGGCTTTCTAGAGGATTCCTTAATATGGCAATGGTGTGATATACATCTACATACCATTATGAGAACAGAAAAGCATATCAACTGTACAGTAATCAATTAGGCTATGTATCACTTCTTAATCTCCACATATGTTTACCTATAAGATCTTTATTCTATAATTATAAACACTTTTGTGTTCTATTTGCATTTTCTTTATCGTTGCACAAGCATGTTTTCTGGTAGTGCATTATTTGGGATTACTTTATTACACATGAAATACATTAATTAACTTTTAGCACATATATATACCTGTAATACTTACGTTGTTAAGCACACCCAATCTCCTACAGATGACAAAACAGAGTGTTCTGATTGTTTCTTTTGAACTTTAAATATGGGGCCGTCTTTTGGCATGCTTTTTTAATGCAATGCTTTTTGACAAAGCGATGTAACAAAATATGTCAGAGTGTGCTTACACACTATGTAGAACTTGGACAAGAATAGTTAGACAAAAATAAGAACTTACATATATTTTTTTACCTAATTTTCATCTCAATCAAGTATTAGATGATTCTAGTACTGGCACCATTTTCAAACATACGTAGTTGCTTCTGCTCTAAATAATATGTTCAGACTTTCTATTGAATGGACACCAATCGTATATTGTGAATCATTAGCATACAGATCTTCATCCTTGAAATCAGAATTGTTTCCAGTCAGATAATTGTGTTACATTGTATATACTGCATACACACTTTAAAACTAACTACAATGTGTCACTTGTATACTGAATTTTCCTGTGGAAATGCATAGAATCATTCATATTCATTTCAATAAATACATGGCAACAATCCTGAATATATTAATCTGTACACAAATGTATTTAGCATATGCAATTTAAGTAGAAGCTCAGATGTGCTTGCAGGACCTCCATGGCTAGGCTCTTAGTTAGATGCCACATGGTCCTTGGGCTCATAGGGGTGATTGACAGTAGGGTCTTAAATCCCCTACATGTGTGTTTACATTTTTGTACTCTTCCAAGCCATTTGATGGATTTAAACAGATGTGGGGAGACTGCTAAGTTGATGGCTCAGTGTCTCCTGCAACAGACTACGTGGGGACCATAGGGCTTAGAGACAAAATAAAAACCATCTGGGCATGTGGTATACACTTTATTGCAATGTTGTGTATATATTGCAATTGGGATGGATATGTCCCTTGCCTCAAAAAGCACCCATAGGTATGAGAGAGCCCGTTGCTCAGCTATGTTTCTAATTATCATTGTTTTTTTATTTTAATGTTTATGCACATAAAAGCAGCATGTAATGTAGCTTTAGAATTTTATTATAATAAACAGATTTTTATTATATAATTAGATACACTTTGATCTGCAAAACCAGTACTTCTCTAGTTATAAATAATTACACTATTACCTTTTTATTTTATTTTATTTAAACCAAGGGATGTTTCTGATTGTCACAAAACATTTAACAATTGGATTAGTTCTTAACAAGTTATCAAAAAATATATATACATGTTTGTACTTTAAATTAACAGCAGTAACTCCTGGAGTTTGAAAATTTGCATTGGACTTCAAATTCATCTTATTTCGGATCATAAAAGCTATAATTTCAATAAATAGGCTCCATCTATTACAAATATAGAATGTATGATTAAGCCAGGTTTCAAGTAAATTAGCTTTTAGATTCAGCAGGGGTTGCAGCCATTAACTCCAATAATAGAATACCTTTAGAAAAATTATGGGCTTTCAAATTCTTGTTATGCTGCTACAAAGATGCTTTCAAAGTATTTCTCTTTCCTGTTATTAATGTATTCAAATGTACTTTCCTATACATTTACTATTGTTCAAAATCTCTTGTCATTTGTTCTTTACATGACTTATGTGATAGAATTTCTTATATATTTTTCTGGAATTAAATATGTATCAAAATTATTTTCTAGTATATATATATATACAGTATATATATATATATATATATATATATATATATATGGATTTATAGATTAATTGTCATATTTAATAGGTTTTGATTCCTGCCTGTTGTCCCGAGTTTTAACTCAGATTATTTACATATACAGTGGATATAAAAAGTCTACACACCCCTGTTAAAATGTCAGGTGTCTGTGCTGTAAAAAAATGAGACAAAAATAAATAATTTCAGAACTTTTTCCACCTTTAATGTGACCTATAAACTGTACAGCTCAATTGAAAAACAAACTGAAATCTTTTAGGTAGAGGGAAGAAAAAATATAAAAATAAAATAATATGGTTGCATAAGTATGCACATCCTTAAACTAATACTTTGTTGAAGCATCTATTGATTTTATTACAGCACTCAGTCTTTTTGGGTATGAGTCTATCAGCATGGCACATTTTGACTTGGCAAGATTTGACCACTCTTCTTTGCATAGCCCTCTTCAGATCACCCCACAGATTTTCAATCAGATTCAGGTCTGGGCTCTGGCTGGGCCATTCCAAAACGTTAATCTTCTTCTGGTGAAGCCATTCCTTTGTTGATTTGGATGTATGCTTTGGGTCGTTGTCATGCTGAAAGATGAAGTTCCTCTTCATGTTCAGCTTTCTAGCAGAAGCCTGAAGGTTTTGTGCCAATATTGACTGTTATTTGGAACTGTTCATAATTCCCTCTATCTTAACTAAGGCCCCAGTTCCAGCTGAAGAAAAACAGCCCCAAAGCATGATGCTGCCACTACCATGTGCAGTGTTGCTTTTGCGTCAAACATATCTTTTGGAATTATGGCCAAAAAGTTCAACCTTGGTTTCATCAGACCATAACACCTTTTCCCACATGCTTTTGGGAGACTTCAGATGTGTGTTTGCAAAATGTAGCCTGGCTTGGATGTTTTTCTTTGTAAGAAAAGGCTTTCCTCTTGCCACTCTACCCCATAGCCCAGACATATGAAGAACACGGGAGATTGTTGTCACATGTACCACACAGCCAGTACTTGCCAGATATTCCTGCAGCTCCTTTAATGTTGCTGTAGGCCTCTTGGTAGCCTCCCAGACCAGTTTTCTTCTCGTCTTTTCATCAATTTTGGAGGGAGCTCCAGTTCTTGGTAATGTCACTGTTGTGCCATATTTTCTCCACTTAAAGATGACTGACTTCACTGTGTTCCATGGTATATAGTTACATAGTTACATAGTAATTAAGGTTGAAAAAAGACTTTCAGTCCATCAAGTTCAACCTGTTAAGATCTCCTCTGATCTGCAATATGCGGATTAGTTATTAATTAAATTATTGATTAAATAATTATTAATAGTATAGTATTGGAGGATGAATAAAGAGTTAGTCCATCAAGTTCAACCTTTTTAGATCTCTATTGATCTTTTTAATGTGGACTATTTATTATTATTGTTAATTGTTAATTGATCCAGAGGAAGGCATATCTAATGCCTTGGAAAGTCTTTTGTACCCTTCTCCTGACTGATACCTTTTAACAATGAGATCCCTCTGATGCTTTGGAAGCTCTATGTGGACCATGGCTTTTGCAGTGGGATGCGACTAAGCAAATTTCAGGAAAGACCAACTAGAGCAGCTGAACTTTATTTGGAATTAATCAGAAGCACTTTAAATGATGGCAGGTGTATGCTGACTCCTATTTAACACAATTTAGAATGTGATTGCTTAATTCTGAACACACACACTACATACCCAGTTATAAGAGGGTGTGCAGACTTATGCAACCACATTATTTTTTTTTTTTCTTCCCTCTACTTAAAAAATTTCAGTTTGTTTTTCAATTGATTTGTACAGTACAGGGAGTGCAGAATTATTAGGCAAGTTGTATTTTTGAGGATTAATTTTATTATTGAACAACAACCATGTTCTCAATGAACCCAAAAAACTCATTAATATCAAAGCTGAATATTTTTGGAAGTAGTTTTTAGTTTGTTTTTAGTTTTAGCTATTTTAGGGGGATATCTGTGTGTGCAGGTGACTATTACTGTGCATAATTATTAGGCAACTTAACAAAAAACAAATATATACCCATTTCAATTATTTATTTTTCAATTATTTATTTTTACCAGTGAAACCAATATAACATCTCAACATTCACAAATATACATTTCTGACATTCAAAAACAAAACAAAAACAAATCAGTGACCAATATAGCCACCTTTCTTTGCAAGGACACTCAAAAGCCTGCCATCCATGGATTCTGTCAGTGTTTTGATCTGTTCACCATCAACATTGCGTGCAGCAGCAACCACAGCCTCCCAGACACTGTTCAGAGAGGTGTACTGTTTTCCCTCCTTGTAAATCTCACATTTGATGATGGACCACAGGTTCTCAATGGGGTTCAGATAAGGTGAACAAGGAGGCCATGTCATTAGATTTTCTTATTTTATACCCTTTCTTGCCAGCCACGCTGTGGAGTACTTGGACGCGTGTGATGGAGCATTGTCCTGCATGAAAATCATGTTTTTCTTGAAGGATGCAGACTTCTTCCTGTACCACTGCTTGAAGAAGGTGTCTTCCAGGAACTGGCAGTAGGACTGGGAGTTGAGCTTGACTCCATCCTCAACCCGAAAAGGCCCCACAAGCTCATCTTTGATGATACCAGCCCAAACCAGTACTCCACCTGCACCTTGCTGGCGTCTGAGTCGGACTGGAGCTCTCTGCCCTTTACCAATCCAGCCACAGGCCCATCCATCTGGCCCATCAAGACTCACTCTCATTTCTTCAGTCCATAAAACCTTAGAAAAATCAGTCTTGAGATATTTCTTGGCCCAGTCTTGACGTTTCAGCTTGTGTGTCTTGTTCAGTGGTGGTCGTCTTTCAGCCTTTCTTACCTTGGCCATGTCTCTGAGTATTGCACACCTTGTGCTTTTGGGCACTCCAGTGATTTTGCAGCTTTGAAATATGGCCAAACTGGTGGCAAGTGGCATCGTGGCAGCGGCACGCTTGACTTTTCTCAGTTCATGGGCAGTTATTTTGCGCCTTGGTTTTTCCACACGCTTCTTGCGACCCTGTTGACTATTTTGAATGAAACTCTTGATTGTTCGATGATCACGCTTCAGAAGCTTTGCAATTTTAAGAGTGCTGCATCCCTCTGCAAGATATCTCACTATTTTTGACTTTTCTGAGCCTGTCAAGTCCTTCTTTTGACCCATTTTGCCAAAGGAAAGAAAGTTGCCTAATAATTATGCACACCTGATATAGGGTGTTGATGTCATTAGACCACACCCCTTCTCATTACAGAGATGCACATCACCTAATATGTTTAATTGGGAGTAGGCTTTCGAGCCTATACAGCTTGGAGTAAGACAACATGCATAAAGAGGATGATGTGGTAAAAATACTCATTTGCCTAATAATTCTGCACTCCCTGTATATAGGTCACATTAAAGGTGGAAAAAGTTCTGAAATTATTTATCTTTGTCTCATTTTTTCACAACACAGAGACCTGACATTTTAACAGGGGTGTGTAGACTTTTTATATCCACTGTATGAATAACTAAATTAAAAACAAACATAACAATTTATTTTGAATGTGATAATTATCAATGTATGTGATGTTTTTGAGACTTGCCTAAGAATTTGTAATGTACATCAGGTTACACTAGGAGATAGCAAAATGTTTTTCTGACATAGCAGTCTTTTTGTTGGCTTCATGAGCCCTTGTTGTACCGTACGTATCAACTAAAAATATTATGAAAACAACTCTAGGGACTTTTCAGCCAGTTTCATCTGCTAATAAATGCTTTAAAAACAATATAATCTATTCTAGGCCTGTATCAAATATGTCAACCTAATTCACTGACAACCACACACATGAAGAACACATAAAAACTGGATGTTCAACAACTACTAACTATCATCTTGCCTATGACTGACTCCTTACAAACACACAAACATTAAACCACATGTGCATTAACTTGCTAATGCTACATTTCATGGGAGCTTTTCCTCTTAACAAAATCTAATCAAAGAAAAAGCCCTTCTCCATCGGGATATCTGGTATAAAAAGGAGCAAAAGTAATGACATTCAGGGTTGCTTGAGGAGGTGGATCAGTCCATGATGAAGTAACCCCAAGCAACTATAGAATCTGAAAATAGGAATGTGGCACCCTCTCTCGCACTTCTGCATAAATACTTTTAAAGAACTCCATTTAGAGCCAGACCAGCATCATATACTATAATCACACCATTATTACTGTTGGGGAGAGATTAAGACCAGATTCTACAGCTAGTACACAACTAGTACACAAAGTTTTCCCTACTCTGCTATGCTTCCTCAAATTTCCATCTGTCACAGTATGGTACTAGAAACTGGGGTATAGCAATCTTCAAGTCAGCAGGTAGGCAGAAAAGCAAGAAGGCTGTAGGGTAGAGAAGCGCAAAAGCACAATGGTGTAGTATATCAAGGAACAATTTATTAACATAACACAAAATCTAATGCACTCACATGTATAAAATAAAAAACACCTATTGAGCTTTGACACACCTGTGTGGATTGGACCTCTAGACGTTCTCCTCGCAGGTTTATGTCTCTCCAAATATGGGTAAGAGTAACGTTGGAGATCCCTCCTTGCGGAATATGTATCTCACACGGGGATGGGGAACACAGTAAATAATCTACTATAGGGAGCACTACACATGGAAAACAGGCTACTATAATGCTGATAATCTGGTCCTCAATAGAGGGTCACACTCAGATGATATAGAATCATGCTTCTGGGGTGGGCTAACCCCACTGCAAAGAACTTACCTCTGTATGTAGACATAAACCAGAAATCAGCTGGTAGACAGTGTTTCTAAAGTAGTTATCTCCCCAGTAGAAAAAAAAAAGAAAAAGAAAAAAAAGAAAAAGAGAAAATATTTTAAAAAAATATCACATATATAGTTGTGAGCGTACGAGTCGTTGCTCACGCTTGCGGGCTCGCGTAGCGAGCCCGCAAGAACTGCGTCCCTCGCAAAGCGAGGGACGCAGTTCGCCGCAAATGCGGGTCCTCGCGAAGCGAGGGCCCGCATTTGCGGTTGTGGAGGCTCAACGTCGGCTGTGTTAACACACACATACACACACACGACTTTTTTAACAGAATAAACCCAACCGCCCAGCCAACAAAAACCCAAGTCGTTGCTCACGCTTGCGGGCTCGCGTAGCGAGCCCGCAAGAAACTGCGTCCCTCGCGAAGCGAGGGACGCAGTTCGCCGCAAATGCGGGCCCCCGCGAAGCGAGGGCCCGCATTTGCGGTTGTGGAGGCTCAACGTCGGCTGTGTTAACACACACATACACACACACGACTTTTTTAACAGAATAAACCCAACCGCCCAGCCAACAAAAACCCAAGTCGTTGCTCACGCTTGCGGGCTCGCGTAGCGAGCCCGCAAGAAACTGCGTCCCTCGCGAAGCGAGGGACGCAGTTCGCCGCAAATGCGGGTCCTCGCGAAGCGAGGGCCCGCATTTGCGGTTGTGGAGGCTCAACGTCGGCTGTGTTAACACACACATACACACACACGACTTTTTTAACAGAATAAACCCAACCGCCCAGCCAACAAAAACCAAACAACGTCCCCGCAAATGCGGATCCTCGCGAAGCGAGGGTCCGCATTTGCGGTGGTGGGAGCATCCCAACATCGGCTGTGTTAACACACACATACACACACACACAACTTCATAACAAAAAAAAACTCAAAGTCGCCTCACACCCGCTTACACCCAGACACACAGACGCAAGACTTAACAAAAAAACAGTAAAAAAGGCCCTTCACACGCTCTTAACACACATACGCACGACTTAGAAACAAATACACTGCGTCGTACACGTAAAAGCTAACTGCGTATATCGCAAAAAAATACGGCAACATCGCAACAAAATACGGCCGCATCGGAAAAAAATACGGCCGCGAAAGACCCATTCCAACCGCCGCGCATCAAAACATCACAAACACAAGAAATAAACACAACAAACACATAAAAAGCTTACTTACAGCACGGGGGGGGCATCCGGCACCTCCAAAAGTTCATTTACACGTCCATTTAAGTCAAAACAAACAGTTTAAACGACCGAAAATCGGCTAAGCGACAGAAAAAATGGCCGCCGAACAAAACGAAAACGAGGCTCCAGACGTAACTACACTACACTTACTCGCAATAATGAAACACATACTATGCGGAACGGATCACACTCATATTAAACACCATTTTAAACACTACTACGCACAAAATGGCGGATGGAACGCAAATTGTAAGCTGGAACGCAAATAGCGCATGCGTATTACGTTCTAACGGTCTAACTTTCCAGAATGTTCTACAAGTTTATAAATACTGTCTATTTGACAGAGAAAAATACATTTCTCCTCAGGTGATGAACAGAGTGACTTCGGAGATAACTGCTGCTAAAACTTGAGAAGATAATTCTTTCCTAATTTACTACTTTACATTGTGCAAATTACAACTGAGAGGTAAGCTATAATATATTACTTATTTTCAAGACAGGACATCAAAAAAAATAATTAAAGAAGACAAAGAGGTTTATGTATACTGACAAGTGACACGCACATATATGCGTATAATGTATACTGACATGTGACACGCACATTTATGCGTATAATGTATACTGACAAGTGACACGCACATTTATGCGTATAATGTATACTGACAAGTGACACGCACATTTATGTGTATAATGTATAGTGACATGTGACACGCACATATATGCGTATAATGTATAGTGACATGTGACACGCACATATATGCGTATAATGTATACTGACAAGTGACACGCACATTTATGTGTATAATGTATAGTGATATGTTACATGCATATTTATGTGTATTGCCCCTGCAACAAACTAATTAAACAACTACATTTAAATTACATTAGAAAAAAATAAGTTGGGACTATTAAAATACTATTAAAATATGAGTCATGTATACTGATATGTGACACGGACATATATGTGTATCATCTATAGTCACATGTCACACACACATTTATGTATGTTGGCCAAAAATAAAAATAAGGTTAATTTAACAATTAAAATATGATTCATGTATAGTGATATGTCACACGCACACAAAAAAATTACTTTCAACTATGGAAATGTGCTTCATGTATGTGACATATATGTGTGTAGACCCCACCAAAAAATAATGTTAATTCAAATTAATTACAGAAGTATATTTCAATGAAATTAATTTACTGAAATTTAATAGATCACCTAAAACTCAATCTTTCTACTTTTTTTAATATTCAAACAGACTCTGCATCAACAGCGTCTCTCAACAATTTGCACTGTGCACTGTGAAGCACAATCCCTTTTAAAGAACACCAACAAAGAACAAGAGGTAAGATACAAAAATACTTTAAATGCTGAAAAGGCCATGGTTTGTTAAATACAAATACAAAATTCTATAATTCACTATTTCACTTTATTTTTCAAACAGACACTACAAGAAGACCGGCGGATTAAGATTGGCAGGAGGGGACCCTCTGTCATTCCACACTTCAATCAAGGTAAAGTATTAAGTATAAAAAAGAACCGAACCATGAGCCTTATTCAATTGTGAGTTGGCTAATTGAATAGGGCTTTATATAAGCACATAATAGGTCTTCACTAACTAAAAACTTCTGTCCAAAAAATTTTTATGTGCTTATATAGAGCCCTATTCAATTGGTCAAAACGCAATTGATTCAGGACCTAAATATGTTTAATGGCCGAGGGCCTCATTCAAATGTGATTTGACCATTTCAATAGGGCTCTATATAAGCACATTTGGCTCAATTTAACTAAAAACTTCTGTTCAAAAATATGCTCTGTGCTTATATAGAGCCCTATTGAAAAACAAAATTCAATGAGGCCCTCACAATATAACAAATCCAGCAAACAAAGGCCCTCATTCAATTGATATTTTGGACAATTCAATAGGGCTCCAAATAAGCACATTTAGAACCCTATTGAATTGGCCAAACTGCAATTGAATGAGGGCCAAAGTATGCAACATATGGTACACACAAACTGGTACACACAAAACAGGATTGTAACAAACACATAGCAAACTAAATTTATATTCTTTTTGTTTAACAACCTATAACCATTAGAAAAAACACTACATAAGTATAACAAAAGTGGTGCCCATCAAACAGGATTGTACGAAAATTCACACAAACACATAGCAAACTACATTTAAATTCTTATTTTAATGTTTAACAACCTATAAGCCTTAGAAAGAAGCCTAAATAAGCATACCAACATTGGTGCCCACCAAAGAGGATTGTATGAAAACTCACACAAACACATAACAAACTACATTTACATTCTTATTTTATGTTTAACAACCTATTAGCATTACAAAACTACATTAATAAGCATAACAACAGTGCTGCGCATCAAACAGGATTGTATGAAAACTCACACAAACACATAGCAAACTACATTTAGATGTTTATTTAATGTTTAACAACCTATAAGCCTTAGAAAGAAGCCTAAATAAGCATACCAACATTGGTGCCCACCAAACAGGATTGTATGAAAACTCACACAAACACATAGCAAACTACATTTAGATTCTTATTTTATGTTTAACAACCTATTAGCATTACAAAACTACATTAATAAGCATACCAACAGTGGTGCCCATCAAACAGGATTGTATGAAAACTCACACAAACACATAGCAAACTACATTTAGATTCTTATTTAATGTTTAACAACCTATAAGCCTTAGAAAGAAGCCTAAATAAGCATACCAACATTGGTGCCCACCAAACAGGATTGTATGAAAACTCACACAAACACATAGCAAACTACATTTAGATTCTTATTTTATGTTTAACAACCTATTAGCATTACAAAACTACATTAATAAGCATACCAACAGTGGTGCGCATCAAACAGGATTGTATGAAAACTCACACAAACACATAGCAAACTACATTTACATTCTTATTTAATGTTTAACAACCTATAAGCCTTAGAAAGAAGCCTAAATAAGCATACCAACATTGGTGCCCACCAAAGAGGATTGTATGAAAACTCACACAAACACATACTAAAGTACATTTAGATACTTATTTTATGTTTAACAATCTATAAGCCTTAGAAAAAGGCCTAAATAAGCATACCAAAAGTGGTGGACACCAAACGGGATTGTAGAAAAACAAATAAATAATGTCATTTTTTAATTCATACAAATACATTAAAATAATATTACATTTTCATTTTTATTTTATATCAGATACTGCGTCAAGAACATCGGACCAGGAGTTTCAACTGAGGACCACACCAGCGGACGAGGACTTTCAACAGAGGACCAGACCATTGGACGAGGACTTTCAACAGAGGACTACACCATCGGACGAGGACTTTCAACAGAGGACCAGACGATTGGACGAGGACTTTCAACACAGGACCAGACCATCAGACGAAGGCTTTCAACACAGGACCAACAAAGATTCTGCTTCAAATCAAACTTCAACCAAGGTACAGTATAACAAGTAAAAAAAGAGAAAAATTAATTAATATTCTTCTTTAATGTTTAACCACCTATAAGCCTTAGAAAATAGCCTACAGAAGCATACCAAAATTGTGGCGCACCAAAAAGGATTGTAGAAAAACACAGAAATAATGCCATTTTTTCATTCATACAAAGACATTCAAATAACATAACATTTTCATTTTTATTTTATAATAGATACTGCGTCAAGAACATCGGAACAGGAGTTGGAACTGAGGACCACACCAGAGGACGAGGACTTTCAACAGAGGACTACACCATCGGACGAGGACTTTCAACACAGGACCAGACCATCGGACGAAGGCTTTCAACACAGGACCAACAAAGAATTTTGCTTGAAATCAAACTTCAACCAAGGTACAGTATAAAAAGTAATATCTATCATCTATCTCTTATTTGTCTTTTAGGGCCAATAATCTTTAACAATAAATACAAACTTCAATGTAAACTTAAAAAATAAATTGGCATAGTCCAAAAAAGTCTAAAAACACAGAATCTATACAATTTGTCATTGTAACATTCCAGTCCTAAACCCTAATTTAATTGCCATTTGACAAATTTAATAGTGCTGTAAATAAGGACATAACATCTTTTTGAAAATACCTTTTTAGTTACTGAAACACTTGCTTTTGGATACATGTTTAATAAATAAAAATTTCTTTAAATAATTATCTGATGGCCTTATTTAGACTTTTATTCAATTGACCGCATTGAAATTGATTAAGTATAAAATGTTAACACACTATTGATAACTATTTGTCATGAAAAACAACTTAACATCTCAAAATAAACTAATGGTACATTATTTTATTTTTACAGATTAACATGGCTGATAACGAGAGTAAACAAGAAAAGAAAAGACGCCAAGCTAGAGAACGACGACAGAGAGCAGACAGCCAGCAGACACCGGAGAAGAAGGAAATTCGACGAGAAAAAGAACGCAAAAGAATTGCAAGCAAAAGACTGTCACTTGCAGAAATTAAAGATATGTCAAAAAAAACAACAAAGAAAATAAAGCATTTACAACCTGTTGCTCAAACATCAGATGACATTTTACCAGAAAAAATACAAGAGATACCAAAAAAAGCAACAAAGAAAACAAAGCATTTAGAACCGTTTCATGAAACATTACATGACATTTTACCTCAAACAATACAACATATACCAAGAAAAGCAATGAAAAAAACAAAACATTTAGAACCTGTTGTTGAAACATTATATGACATTTCACCTGATGAATATGAAAGTCAAAATCCTATATGCTTTGCAAATTGTCCTCTACTCAAGTCTTTAGCAGTAGAGGTTCATAGTTGTGGGGACATGACTACTCAATGTCAGTTTTGTGAGGCTTATTATTTTAAACAGGAGAGACCCAGAGATGGACAATTTATTAGTTGTTGTCAAAAAGGCAAGTTCAAACTTCCAGAAAGGAAAGAATTTCCAATTTATTTACAAAATATTATGACTGAACCAACTTTTCCAAACTACAAAAATTTTAAGACAAACATAAGATCCTACAATAGTGCCATATCCTTTGCATCCATGGGGGCAACATTAGCTGCTAATGTACCAGGACATGGTCCTTACTGTTTTAAAGTCCAAGGACAAATTTATCATCGCACTTCCCATTTACATCCAGAGGAAGGAAATAAAAGAAAATTCGCTCAACTATATGTCCTAGATACAATGGAAGCTGTTGACCAACGTATGCAGATGGAAGAAAATAAAAAATGCTTACCCACTGTTTTCATAGAGCTAAATAACATTATGGACAACAATCCCTACAGTAAAGCGTATAAAAAATTGGCAGAAGTAGAAAATGAACAACTACTTCATTCACAAACACATCAATTACCAATGCCGAAGGTTAATATGGTGCTTAAAAGAGACAGACATACTGATAAACGTCGTTATAACTTGCCAACAACAAATGAGGTTGCAATGGTGTTTCACAATGATGAAGGAGAACCACCATTTCAAAGAGACATTCGAATATATCCTAGAAATGAGGACCAACCGTTTATTAATATGAGTATCTTAAGTCCAAATTTAGATCCAATGACATATCCCATCTTTTTCCCACACGGAGAAGCAGGTTGGCAACCAAAATTAACTCTTCCCAGTTACCCAAATGCTAAAGCCAGAATCCGAAATAATGTTTCTATGCTTGAATTTAAAGTAGCTCAAATTGCCATTCGCAATGTATTTAATCCAATTTTATGTGGTGGGAAACTAACACAACAATGGATTATTGATTCATATTTGCAAGTTGAGGCAAATAATTTAAACTTTATCAAATATCAACAAGATAAACTCCGTGTAGAACAATATTCTGGACTCATGGACTATGTTGCTGACGTGGCTACAAGCAGAGACATGACAGCTGGCAAAGCCATCATTTTACCATCTTCCTTTCAAGGATCTCCTCGGAATATGAGAGAAAGATACAATGATGCTATGGCTATTGTGACAAAATTTGGCAAACCCGATCTATTTGTGACATTTACATGTAATCCACAATGGCCAGAAATTACACTAAATCTACTTCTTGGACAAACTGCTTCAGATCGACCAGATTTAGTAGCCAGAGTTTTTAAGATTAAATTAAATGAATTAATACGTGACTTCACTATAAATCAGTTATTTGGCAAATGTCTTGCTTATGTATATACCATTGAATTTCAAAAAAGAGGCCTTCCACATGCACATCTTCTAATAATACTTCAAGAAAAAGATAAATTAGATACTTCAGACAAAGTGGATGCAGTCATTGTTGCTGAACTACCAGATCCAGAACTATATGGTAGACTATATGAGATTGTTACTCATCGCATGATTCATGGACCCTGTGGTGACCTTAATCCACAATCACCATGTATGGAAAATAATAAATGTTCCAAAGAATTTCCAAAAGATTATAGAGACAAAACCTATGCCAATTGTGATGGATATCCACTTTATAAAAGAAGAGAAGGAGATAGTGCCATTATTCGTGGAAGAAAAGTGGACAATAGATATGTAGTACCCTACAATCCACATTTACTCATGAAGTACAACGCCCACATCAACGTAGAAGCCTGCACTTCCATCAAATCCATTAAATATGTCTACAAATATATTTACAAAGGTTACGATGCAGCTACTGTAGTCGTCAAAAGTGCAGACAACCCTGAAAGTAGTGAGTTAGTACATGATGAACTTGCATCTCATGTAGATGCTCGCTATGTCAGTGCGCCAGAAGCTATGTGGCGGCTTTTAAAATTTGAAATGCATGATAGATCACATGCAGTATATAGGTTAGCAGTACATTTGCCACAACGACATTTAGTCTATTTCCATGCTGGAAATGAAATGAATGCATTGGCCCAAAGTGAAGATCGTCACACTACACTAACTGCATGGTTTGCATTAAATTCCACTGATGCTGAAGCAACACAATACTTATATATTGAAATTCCATATCACTATGTTTTTGTGAATGGATTATGGAGACCAAGAAAAACCAGAGGCAATAAAATTATTCCAAGAATTTACACAGTCAGTCCAAGAGATGTGGAACGTTTTTGCTTACGGATATTACTTTTAAATGTTCCTGGAGCACAAAGTTTTGAACACTTAAGAACTGTTAATGACATTGTATATGAATCCTTCCATTTAGCTGCAAGACATAGAAACTTACTCGCTGATGATACAGAGTGGGAAAGATGTTTAGAAGAAGCAGCACAATGTCAAATGCCACGACAGATGAGAGAACAATTTGCTTTTATTTGTATCTTCTCAAATGCTCCAAATGCATTAGCTTTGTGGGAGACTTTTAAAAGTAATATGGCTGAAGACTTCATGCGACGATACAATGAACCCATTGCACACTTAAAAGCGTTAATGGAAATCCAAGAAGTCTTTTTAACTCATGGATTAAGTTGTGCAAGTTTTAATTTGCCTGATCCAGGTCTTATAGATGACATTAACTTTGAAGACTATGACATTCAACTACAAGCAGAAAGAACAGAAGAAAGACTTGCAACTTTAAATACACTA
The DNA here is from genome assembly GCA_027410445.1 of Discoglossus pictus. Classification (NCBI taxonomy): domain Eukaryota; kingdom Metazoa; phylum Chordata; class Amphibia; order Anura; family Alytidae; genus Discoglossus; species Discoglossus pictus. The sequence goes on from CM050166.1 coordinate 202,680,427, forward strand.
CAATTGCAAGCATTTCATGCCATTAAAAATGCTATAGATGATGACATGGTGACAGAGCGTTATTTCTATCTTGATGGACCTGGCGGATCAGGAAAAACATATTTGTACAATTTATTAATGAGTTCAGTACGAGCCCAAGGAAAAATAGCAATGGCGTTTGCCACTACTGGAATTGCTGCACTTTTATTAGAAGGTGGAAGAACTGTTCATAGTGGATTTAAACTGCCAGTGCCTATTTTAGAAAATTCTGTGTCAGATATTCGCATGACATCCTTACAAGCAAAGAAATTGAAGAAATGTAAATTAATTATAATAGATGAGGCCACAATGATGTCATGCTATGCTCTCCAATGTATTGACCGTTTGCTTCGTGAAGTCATGGAGAATACTTTTCCATTTGGTGGAAAGGTAATGTTGTTGAGTGGCGATTTCAGACAAACATTACCTGTCGTTGTACATGGAAATCGAACTGACATTATCGAAACATGTATAAAGTCAAGTATAGTATGGAAACATTTTACCCATCTTCAACTGCAACAAAATATGAGATCAGAAGGCCAAACTGATTTCAATGATTGGCTTATTAAAATTGGAGAAGGGAGAACAGAAAAAATACTACATTTACCTGATGACACTGTAGAGATCCCACCTCATATGATTTGTCAACAAGATATTATATCGGCTATATTTGAAGGGAGCATAAATAACGAAGAATATTCCGAGCTTGCCAACCAAGTCATACTGACGTGTAAAAATAAAGATGCATTAATCCTCAATAATGAAATCTTAAAAAAAATGTATGCACCACAAAGAAATTATCACAGTGCTGATTCTGTACTTGCTGATGACAATGAAAGTCAGGCTAACTTTTCAACTGAATTCATAAACTCTTTAACTCCTTCTGGAATGCCACCACATATTTTGCAGCTAAAGAAAGGTGCAATTATCATGTTACTGCGAAATATGAACCCCAAAAAAGGCCTATGCAATGGCACAAGATTAATTGTTCAACAATTAAAGGACCATTTTATAGATGCTGAAATTTTAACTGGGACCCATAAAGGAGAGAGAGTTTTCATACCAAGAATAGATTTAGCACCAAGTGAAAGTAGTCTCCCTTTTATACTTCAAAGAAGACAATTTCCCATTATTATGGCATTTGCCATGACCATTAATAAATCACAAGGTCAAACTTTCAAATCTGTGGGTATTTTCTTGGAAGAACCAGTTTTTGCACATGGTCAATTGTACGTTGCGTTGTCACGGTGCAAAAATCCACAGGCTATTAAAGTTTACCTTGAAAACAATGAAAGTCAAGGTGATTTATTAGAAGATGGACGTATTTTTACTAAAAACATTGTCTACTATGAAGTACTATAACTTTGCAGGATACAAATTCAAGATGCCAACATTTTTTAAAAGCATTGCAAAATACATAACAATTGGTTGTTTAATTCAGTCATAATTAATGAAAGTACTGTTTAGGAATGATTCGCCTCACAAAATACTTGCCTTGCATTGTTAGTAAAAATTATGTTAAAATGTTAAGTCACTATGTTAATGTTTCTAATGTTACAAGTTTCAAAAATATATTTTCAAGTTATTTCATTCAACAGATTACAAAGTGGATGTTAACAGGTCAAGCACCTTTTAAGTCACAATGTAAATATTGTCTGTTATCTTAAGATTACTACCTACATTAATGTTTATCGCCAGTTTATGTGCTCAGTAATAAATTACTTTAATTACGTACGTTTTAAGAAGAGTTTTACTGTATGCCTTCCTCTACATTCAATGTATATTCAAGTTAACAATTATTGTGATAGAAATTGAATTTTAATACTGATTAATTTAAATGTCAATTGTTTTTACATTCAAATGTTAATACTTTTAATAAAAAATTAGGTTACAAAATGTATTCACTATGTTCCTGTTTATAATGTTCAAAATTATACAAATGTTTTGTTAACTTCTAAACTTACATAAAAAATAAAGTTCAAGTTTAAAAATATATACTTTGATGGTTATTACTTACATATAGTTTAAAATTCATGTTAAAATTCGCAATGTTTAAAGAAGGGTTTTTACTTTTTGTTTTCCTATTCATTCAATGTATATTAAATTTAACAATTCTTCAGATACTAATTACATTTTAAAAAACCATTACATCAACATTTTACAAAAATACACGTTCATATTAAAATACTTACAAGTGTCAAAAATATATGTTAATAACTAAACAACTTGACAAACATATACATCACATTGCCGTAATTTTTTGACGGGCAAGTCGCTAGTCACATATATAGTTGTGAGCGTACGGGTCGTTGCTCACGCTTGCGGGCACGCACAGCGAGCCGCGGCCCTCGCGTAGCGAGGTCACTGGGCAAGGGCCTCAGTTGCTGGCATGGAGCGCCGAAGGACAAAACGAAAACGAGGCTACAGCACTCTCCAGACGTAAAACACCACACTCGCAAAACACCACACGAAACTCGAAAACAACTACAAACCAACAACGGACAATACGCAAAGACGCACAACACACATAAACCGCCATTTCACGCAAATGCGGAAGTACGACACTACGCGTACGGTTTCGACTCGCGCACGCACAGTATTACACTGCACACATTCACCACGCTTAGAGAGCAGCTCCACAACACTAATGCTGCAGCAATGTCAACACACATTCACATCTCTTCAACACAATGCTTCCAAATAGGTAAAGTATATTCATTTATTAATGTATTATATCTTTACTATTACACACCAAACAACATTAGCTACCTTGCAATTTCATTGCCGTCATTTTTTGACGGGCAATTCGCTAGTATATAAATAAAATAGGGTCACAATACTACCCTAACGAAAAATAAAGCAGACAAAATACTGTAACAAGTAAAACCAAACACTTTTCAGCCTGGTATAATTATAGGATAATCCTCAAATGTAACTACATAGTCAAGCTAGCATGGTCAAGGACATGTAGTTTTCTCTCAAAGACAGGCAAGGATTGGCCAACATGGATACAAATAGAGACAGGTAAAGATTCTGCAACAAACAGTCCAAAAAAATGCTGTCAGATTACAATGGTGCTTAGGCACTGCAGGATAGTACTGGCAGAGGGATGATACATAACTTACACAGCATCCTGTCAATGCAAATGTACATACTTTAGTCCAGGCATATATACAGTCTAAATATAATAGCCCTTGTAGCCTTAGCCTGACTGCCACAGACATTAGGCAGAGAAGACTGCTACCTAGGAGTAGATGCAAGTAAGGGGTGTAGTAAAAATGTCTGCTACTTTCTTTCATTCAAGAAAAACACAGTGCATTTGGAGCATAGTGTTGTTCATTTTAGCGGTAATCCTGTGTTTAAATCAGTTACAGTAATTATAGGCAAAAGAACCAAAAGTACTAAAATACAATGGTAATCTATGTCCCCACTCTGAGGTCAGCCTCTCAGATTCTTCTGGGTAGGATTGGAAGAAATTTGGAGAGCCATCTAACCATCCCTAGAGGATTAACAGAGTATTTAAATAATATTATTTTTTTGTTTGTAACTTGGTCTATGCTACACAAATAACACAGCTCTCAGCCATTTGTTTTATAATGTTTGAAAACAATAATTAGAGCACTCATCTGACAATTATAGGGTTAAAACAGCGAATTATTAAATACTCAACTATACTGTAAATAATATATATTTATAGTTTCTATATCAAATATTGTTTAATTTATATATCTTGCACAGTAGGTTAATAGGAGTACACTATAATATACTATACTGTATATACTATAAATATATTACACAATGCCTTGGGTCTCAGACTTAGAAAGCCATGTCTATATGCTCTGACCTGTTTTAGACATGATAATGTACATCATCTCAAGAACTTGTTTGCTATACATTGGAGGTTTTCTATTACTGTGTGAAAATAGAGCTAAAGGGAACTGCCACCATACTTTTTTCACTAACCAGCCAGTTAGAGCCTGTTAGCATAATCCATTATATTATATTTGTTTGCTTCTTTTCTACCCCCTTGACTTTTTAACTATTTTGTTACATTACAGCCTTAAGTTCAATGTTTTGTATATCTGAATAATATGTGATGGATCAGAACACAATAGTCTAAGTTAGTGAAGTGAAATGAGAAAAATATATACATTCAACTATATTTTTAGAAATGGAAAATTGGCATGTGCGTATGTATTCACCCCCTTTGTTCAGAAGTCACATAATTAGTGAAATGATGTCCACCTGTGTGTAATCTAAGTGTCACTTGATCTGTCATACAGACACCTTTTTTGAAAGGCCACAGAGGCTGCAACACCTAAACAAGAGGCACCACTAACCAAACACTGCCATGAAGACCAATGAACTCTCTCATAGAGACTTATCCAAAGTGACTTGGAGCTGTGATTGCTGCAAAAGGTCACTCTACAAAGTATTGACTTTGGGGGGGGGGGGGTGAATAGTTATGCACATTGACTTTTCTGTTATTTTGCACTATTTGTTGCTTGCTTCACAATAAAAAAAAAAAAACATCTTCAAAGTTGTGGGCATGTTTTGTAAATTAAATGATGCAAATCCTCAAACAATCCATTTTAATTCCAGGTTGTGAAGTAACAAAACACAAAAAATGCCAAGGGGGTGAATACTTTTGCAAGGCACTGTATACCTCTTGTATTTTAAAGTTTTAATCCCTTGAGTTCTCATATACTAGTACACTTTTAGAAGGCTGGACACATGAGAAATATTGTACAGATTACATCCTCTCCTGGATATAGTTATTCCAACTGCTGGAAACTGTTTTAGGCAAGTGTCCATTATTTGCTCAACACACTCGAGGATACCTTTAAAAAGGTTGTTGTGTTTTATCTATAATATTTTTGGAATTCCTGGATATAAAAACTTTTTAAAATCTTTTTTAAATTCGTATTTCTAGAAAGTGAAATAAAATCTATACTTGTCTAATTCATGCCAGTATACAACACTATGTAGCACTCATTTATGTCACTTTTCTCACTTCTTTTTTAATACTTATCTAAAAGGAGGCTTGCTTAATGCTCAAATCTTTCCTCTGAACTTTTTCATGACACTGATTCATGCATGTTGAATATGGTGGCTGTAAATTTTCTGGGACAAAAGGGTTTAGGCTATGAAGAATAGTATCCCAACAGTATCACTAGAAATTTAAAAAAAAAGATGGTTTAGATATGGCAGCATTCTCTGTAGGAATCACACCAATGCTTTGTCAGAGATCACATTTTCAAGAGCAAAACAGAAGTTCGGTATGAGGCGCTGCATGACTTTTAACATACAATGATGCATTTATTCATTTAGATATTCGATTGTATATAGTTTGTGATGTTAACAACGTGTCCTCTTTCATGTAGTTTGAGAGAACGCCTTTAAGTTCCACTGAGGTGAAATAAAAACAAACACAGCCTTTAAATCTTCCTCTTTTACATGCATTTAAAATTTACTGCAGGCTTGACCGGTGCATTGTCAATACCGATACCCTTAAATATTAAACCAAACCAATAGATACTTGACACAAGGTATGGGGTAAAAAGGCCACAGCTCTATTTATTATACAATAACACACATAAAATAAGAAGTGGTGCCTGCCCACTCACACTTAAAGGTTTGAGGGGGCCCGTTGCCCCAGGAGTACAACAAAATGAGCGCACCTCGCAGCTCACTAACCACCTGTGGGCATGCAACCCCCACACACACACACACAGGCGCACCAAACACAGTGCCCCCGCCCCCTAACAGGAAACAGACCCTAATGGTTAAATGCGTTCCTAGCCATCTAAAATTAGGAAACATGCAGTTACAGATAAGACTGAGACTGAGAGTCACAGTTCCTTTGGAGACACACATTTAAGACTAAATGTGCTCCATGCCATCTACCATTAGGAAACACGCAGTTACAGCTAAGCACATTCCTTGCAATCTATGGGACCGACAGGCACAGTCCCTTGGAGATGCACGCACAATTCTAAGTGCGCATCAAACCATCTACTATTAGGAAACGTGCAGTTACAGCTAAGCATGTTCCTTGCCATCTATGTGACAGTCCCTTGGAGACACACATTTTAAGGCTAAGTGTGTTCCATTCCATCTACGATTAGGATATGCGAAATTTCCTCTAAGCACATTCCTTGCGAACTATGGGACCGAGGGCAACTATGGCACAAATTGTCCCAGGAAACACCAATTAAATTAAAAGTGCTCATAACCATGTAATATAGAGCTGTAGATAACTCGACCAAAAATGGAAGCTCAGTTTTTTTTTTTTACCAGACAAATGGTTTCTTTAAAGGCCAAAATAAAAAGATTAGATCTGTTTTTATTGAGGTGGACTTCATGCTTTCCATAAAACGCATCAGTCCCCTCCAAGTCAGTATGACGTAGTGACGTACCACCCATTCTTCTAATGTGGCTAGCCATTGTCTTATTTACCTTCTTCGTACATGTATTTAGTATAGCAGGTTGAATGTGGGATCACCCTTTATGACGGTGCACCATCTCAGACCATATAATATGCAGATCAGGGAATAGCTGGTGCAACCTATCCACATCACATTTCATGAGTGTAATTAGTGCTTTTAACGGCATGCACCCTAGATCGTTACCCCCCACATGAATAACCAGGATGCAAGGGGGAACCGCTAACCGTGCATACCTCCCTGATGACACACTCCCACTTCATACCATGTATGCCAAACCATTTCACCATCATCTCAGTTTTGCTGAAACCAAGATGCATGACGCCATCTTTCTCTACTGCATTTCTACGTGCCCAATACACACAAGAGTGGCATAGAATGCATGCAGTCCGAGGAAGTGTCCCTGCGGGAGGATGAGATTACAATTAGAATTAGCCATTAGTTAACCATTCCCTTAGACCCCTCCTTTTTTTTTAGAACAAAGCAGTAGGTACACAACAAGGATTTACTTCTATTTATTCCAAATTTCCTATTTACAATAATATAAACCCATAACTACAATAACTTCCTTAAATTTTTTTTAGAACAAAACAGTAATTACACAACACGGATTTACTGCTATTTATTAAAAAATTCCAATTTACAATCAGATAATCCCATAACTACATTAATCAATATAACAAAACCTCCTGCCCAATTATAGCTGTAATGAGATAATAAAATGTAGTAGGAGATTTCCCCCCGCAATACTAATCTAAAGGACTACCCAGGTCCCATAACTGTTCCGGACATGGGGTTGAAGTGTTACTCGCTCCCGGTGCAAGCTCCCTGAAGCGTTGCCACTGACCCCATGACAGAGTGACAGCGATTCCGTTAAGCTGACCTAGCTTACATATTGTGGCAGAAGCAGCCACAAGAGACTTTTGCATTGATTATTGCCTGTATTTGAACTGTATGTTATTTGAGCATAGTGGATTTTATTAGACTGGTTCTGGCCCTTTAAATGCTCTGACAAAGGATCTGCAGTTTTGCTATGCACTTTGGATACAGAGTGTGAAGAAAAACCCTGTTTTATGGACCTAGTTTGACTGTTTTATTCCCCTCCCTCCTAGAACACCAGTTTAAGAACCCTTAATAACTGTCATATTTTCAAACACTGTCTGTTTTTAACTGTCAGTTTTTTCTCTCTGAGGAGGAGTTGCTCTGGCTGTGTGAGTGCTGTTGCTTTGGGTGCTCATTAAAACAGACCTGCTTTCCCCTTTCTTGAAGCCTTGGCTCATGCTTGGGGGAATGTGATAAGTCTGCAGTGCTGATGGTGTCGGTTGGAGTGCTTGAAGTCCTCGGCAAGCACTAGGAGCCTCGATTGGCGGAGGTACTCGGTCGGAGTGCCAGCAGGTCTGTCACACATATCAATCGAACCATGGGCAATAAGGATGATGTCAGTTTATTGATCGCCAGGACCATGCCCATGTTGTCACTATGAAACTATGAAATGATGGGGCATAACTCAAGGAAGACCATGTTCTTGATCAACCAAGAACTGTGCCTTGTTGCCGACCACTGATCCGCACACTTCAGATAAGCTCTGAATCCCACACTACCCGCAGAATTTGTGTTAAGGTCAAAATCCTGGCTCAGAACCTGCCTTGCCATGAAGAAGGACTTACCATTAAAGAGTTGTAGGAAAGCAGACCAAAAAAGTATTGCTTGAGAGATGAAGTAATCCTTATGAAATAATGGGATGCTTAATTCCAACCATAGCCAAAGACAATCTTTTGCTGCAAATTCTACCCATTGGCTAATTCTACATGCAAAATTTAACTTGCCCAGCATGGTTTGCATCTACTTTAGGGTACCCTATTGGTGAGCATGTTATGCTTGAGTTGAAAGAAAAAATCTGGCAGAGAAAATTCATAGAGATCTTCAGTTTGCTCCAGCTTTATCAATTCTTGGTGTTCAAGAATGATGATAATAAAGAGGATGATAAAAAAGGGGATTAGCGGCGTAGGAGGAGGTTCAGGAAAATCCCAAAAACATTTTCAAATTGGCTATAGGCGGATGTTATTATGGCAAGCATTATAGGGGAAAAAAAGCCTGACTGTTGCTCGGCATTCTTCTGCTATTTGGACGAGATAGATGGGATACACAGGACTTATAGGGGGCTAGCGTGGTGGCAGTATGCTGAAATGGCTAAGGGAGTTCACTAGATTTCGGGCAAAGGTCACAGAGTTACTTTTTATAGGTTTTACGGACGGTTTTCTTATTCCCTCTTCGGTCCCAGGTGGTTTTAGATGTCCCCCTAATCTAAAGTCTACCAGAGAAATCCCTGATTTTATTTTTGAAAAGCCTATTATCGAAGTGTCTTTGGGAGAATGTCAGGGACGTTTTTTGAGTTACCTATTCCCAACTTAAAGGTGTCTATGCTCGGTTTAGTGCCTAAGAAGGAATTGGGTCACTTTAGGTTGATTCACCATTTATCTTACCCCAAGGGAGTGTTTGTTAATGATGGGATTGGGAAGGATGTAGCATTAGTGCAATATATATCTTTTTCTCATGCCGTGGTTTCTGGTAAAAAGTGCTGGGTCAGGGGCATTGCTGACCAAAGTCAATATAGATTTTGCTGCAACAACACCGGTCGTCCCATTATCTTTTGGTCTGTCACATCAACAGACAGTTATTTGTGGATCTGTGTCTGCCCATGGGCTGCGCTGTATCTTGCGTGTATTTTGAGAAGTTTAGTTCTTTTCTCCACTAGATTACCAGTCGTTGGGCAGGGTGAGATTCGTTAGTTCATTTTATTTTTATGGTGTGTGGTGTTGTCAGTTTATTGAATTTTCTTTAGAATAAGAACTTAAAGTTTTCCAAGGAATACAGTTCGCAAGCAATACTTTTATAAATCTAATCATGTTAATTTTAGCTATACGCTCGTAACAGAAAACTATGTTTTTTTAAATATTGATATCAATCATATCCAGTTCAATGTTTGATAGAGTTCTGACACAGAAAATCTGTGACTGTGAACTAGGAACCTCTATGCACCAACCAACCATTGTTATATGTTGTAATATAAGATAACAAAGCTTAAAGTTGTTTTAAAAGCTGTTGCTATAGAGTGTGTATTACAGAGTCAATCATTCTGCAAAATCATGGGAAATGTACTATTTATTACTTCATATATATCACACACTTGTATATTTTACATTTAATTTTCTATTCATTTTTTTAAATTATGTATGTGTATCTAATGTTTAAATCATTTTATTCTGTTTAAATGACTGTTCATACCTTTAATTATATTTATGTTTAGGTTTATATTCAGGCATTTACATTCATATATAATATAAATACATTTTGTTATAAATGTTATATTTTTGCTTAATAAATATTTAGAATCATGGCAAGATAATAAAAAAAATAAAAATTTTAATTTGTAGAAAAGAGACACCATGCTTATCAGTCTTAAATACATTTTCAAACAGTATATTGCATGATGCCGTTATGAAAGATTAATATTGCTTCTGGGTTCAGTACATCTCTGCTTTATCTTGCGTTCTGTGCATCATATGTATTACATACGGCATCCAGGAAAGATCATAAACAACATAACTGGATATTCAGTAGATATAAATACTTAGTGTAAATACTTTTATTCACAAAAAAAACAACAAATGATCATTGTATTCACCTACTTCAAAATAGTTACAGGTATCATAACTTTTCCTGTACAATTCGAAATCTACCTTAGTTAACAATTATTTTTCTTTACTTTATTATATGCTTTTTGAAACTATTTTTTATGTTTTGGGGCTAGAATGTAACCCCCCTGAGCCCCACTAAAAATGTCCTTTCAGGTCTCTTTTCTTTGGTAATCACTGGACCAGGGTCTTTACAAGTACTATGATAGTTCATTCGGTATGTATGTGGGATTAACAGGCTCAACATTTATTATAATGAGTGTCACAACTTCCTGAACATTGGGACTTTGTGGGCAAATATGGTTGCCATGGTTTCTTGGTGGAAATGTAGTTGCTGTTATTACTGTACTATTTCAAGATAATTGATAATCCAGTAATGCCAGGCCTCCTATTTCATGGGTAAGCTAGTAGTTAATAAGTGCCTGTGAAGGAACATAGATATATTTTCCTATTCTTGCCATATTATTTAAGTGACTCCATTTTGGGTTACTGCTTCTGGACATGAAGGAGCCTCACTCAGATATTTAGTCTACAAGAAGGTATTGTCTAAACATTACTGTTTTAAAGGGACACATACCATTTCACTGTCTGCTATTGTTAGGACTCATTCCCACCTCTAGAATGATAGAGAACAGGTAGGACGATAGAAGGGCTTAATCTATTAGCCAGCCAGTCAGACTCCTAGTTTGAAGAAGGGCAGTTAATATCCATCTCATGTAGGTAATGTGACCCCATTGTGATTGGGCAACGGGTTTGTTGCCCAAGGCTGGGGCTCCACAGGATTGGCTACTGTAACCCATAAATATGTTGTGTTTTTACCAATAAAGTGTGGTCTGTTTGGATACTCAGAAACTAAAGTGTGCATTCCATTCTCCAAATGGAAATGGCCTTTATAATTTTTTTATCCTGAATTTCTGCTGGTCCTAATAAAAGGGACTAAGATACAGATGGCATTGGCTGGGCTGATCCTGTAATCCTGATTTCCTGATCTTCATGACTGGTTGTGTTCCTGATTGAATGCTGGGTACCGGGAGACCAAACTCCTTATGATCTAGGGGTGTTACTGTAGCTGAAGGCATGAGGTTTTGGGATGAACATGGTACCCTCCCTTCTGTGTCATGACAGTGATGTAGATTGGTCATTCTTTTATTAGAGTTTGGAATATTTATTTGTTAGACAAAAGACTAACATATAGTTATATATTAAAAAGAACATTCTGGCTAAGCACAAGCTGCTACTATATGACAAAGGGTAAAACAAACTTTTTTAAATTCTGTATAAAAATAAATATGTGGCAAAAAATTGTTATATTTTCTATTAATTGTGATTAATTATATTTTTTATAAATTGTGCTATATTTTCTAAAAAAATAAAAATAGTAAAAAAATAAAAAAACAGAATACATTTTTTGTAAAAAAGTTTTTTTTACTATTTAATCACTGATCACTCATACTTATCTGCAATAACTTAGATTAAAATCCATGTCTACTATTTAATTTAGGTGTACACACAATGTTTTTTAAAGAAGTTTTATTTTAGAGTGACAGTTTAATAAAGATGACATGTTAAACTTTAATGTAATACCATTAATAACATCTTATTAATTCAATGTAATTATCTTATTAGAGTGTGCCTTGTAATGATGAGTTTGATCGTTTGTTTGGAGTGGTAATTAAAGTATTTTCCCTTTTGGAGCATTTATTATTTCAGTACGATTACTTAAAAAGTACTCAGATTCTGGTAACAGTAATATAATAATCTGTTATTTCTGTATATTATATTTATCTATTACTGTAATGCTCTCATTTTTCCAATTCCTGTTGAGACAATTTATGAAAGCAAACATTTTCTCATGGAAACCATAGGAAGTGGGAAATAACTATAAATGATTAGTTCTGTGTGTCAGTGGAAATGGTCTAATCAGCATAGCTTATTCCAACAAACTAGTCCAAAGATTTCTCATCTACTAATTTCCTAAATGCAAAGGAAAGAGGATTTTGTATTTACAATTTAAGAGTGAGTTCATTTATCTCAGTCTTATTTTGTCTGACAAATACACTACACTATTCAATACTGAAAGTAATAAGGCTGAATACATTGTAACCAATTAAGTTTGATACAAATCATATTGTATATGATTTCAACATAGAATGATTACCTTTACAATTTCAATTATATCACTGGTGATCCAGTATATTAAAGGAAACAGCTGATTTAGACAGCCTTCTGTCTAGGAGATGGGTTATAAATAGAATATATTCTGTAGACTGTGAAAGACTGTACATAATATACAAAATAATTTGTTGGTAACAGCATGCTATAGTAATTATATTAATGTTAAACATGCCTGATATTTGTATGTATTGTGTTATAAATTGTTTTGCAGTATTTCTGTATACTGAACGACCTTGACTATGGAGGTGTACTCAAATTATTGTTTGCAAAGGCAGATCTAACAGGTCCTTTGTGCAGATTGCAGAATGCTTCAGTGTTCTCCCGTGGAGAGATGCAAACAACCAGTTTACTAATCAGTCACCTACTATGCAAAAAACTTTGAATAATTAAGTTTACTTGGTCTTCTGATCTAGTGATCTTAATTATGTTACCAACCAATCGTGTTTAATGGCATCACTGTTACTTTGTATTAATGTGTTTAGTTACCATTGCATTTTCACTTTAAATGTTGTGTACTTTGTTCAATAAAGTGAATTTTCTGGTTTAGACATAGGTGGTAGAACTATGTTCTTTTTCTGGATGCTGGGATTTCTATGCTCTGTTTGTGGCTGTCTGATCTGAATGAAAAACTACCAACATTCTATTGCCTGCTTCAGCTGGCGAGGTATAGAATGAAACCCTGTGCATAGATGGAGAGTGGAATGTGTATTGTGTCACTGACTTTCGTGTTCACTACTAAGTTATATTAACTAATGTCAAATATTTTTCACTAGTGATGAAAATCTATCAAAATTCTTATATTTTCTGAAGAGGTTTCTTAAAACGTCAGAAAATAAAATTAATAAAACTTGCACCTTAATAAACCCTTCTCATATTTATACATGTGTTTGGGCTTATTTATCATTCATTCTGTATGGCCACAGACCATCACCATGATTTAATATATATTTTAGGGCCCAAAGAGTAGATTTTAAGCTTACTATATTTTTTTATCTAAAAATGCAAATATATACCTAAATAAATTTATGTTGAAAATGTAGAGATGTTAATGGAAAGACAAGACCTTCCAGGTTGCAAACAACATCTGCACAATACAAAACAGCTTCTGGTACCTGTCTGTTCAATTGAGTGGCAAATAGATGTTCATTTGCTAAAAGTGTATTGCTATCCAGAGAATATTTTAACAGCATAATATTATGCTGTTCATTCTAACACAAAGTTGCTGCTAAATATTACCTATTAAAACAATACTGCCTTACTAATATTAATTTCATTATTATAAATTGAAGATTAGCATTTTTTCATGTTTCCTGCAGAAAAATATTTATTCCACAATGATCAATTGATATTGTCCTATGTTTTGTTTATTTCACTTCTACTTTCGGCACCTGCGACAGATGGTCAACAAAATGAAATTTATACCAAACATTATTATTTAGAAAATTTGAAATCCCATTGCAGTAGTCACAGATGTCACTGGCATCATTTCATAATACTGTGAGTGAACTAAACACTGGTTTCTTATATTGAACTTCACTGTCAAATACCAAAAAAAGCAAACAAACCAATAATCCACATAAAATGCATTTACTATATTTATTACTGGTTGTGGTGTTACAGCTGTTCAAAAAGATTTAATTTAATCAGAAATTAAATGTTTAATTAGTTAACAGTCAAATGAAAGGTGTGACTTGACTAATACTGTGACTGCTCGCCTAAAATATATACAGCCTTATTAAATTGCAATTCGGCAAATTCTAGGGCTCTATATAAGCACATAGCATATTTTTTTTACAGAAGTTTTTAGTTTGTGAAGACCTTGCTTTTGGATAGAAGTTCACTGACTAAAAACTTCTGTAAAAAAATATGCTATGTGCTTATATAGAGCCCTTTAGAATTTTTCAAATTGCAATTTAATAAGGCTGATAGTCGACACAGCGTTATGAGAAGACAAGAAAACCCATGACTATTCTGCAAACACAAATCATATGTAATGTGTGTACCCAGGAACCCACTGGTGAATTTTAGTTCAATAACAGAATGCTACACCAGTCGTCTTCTGCATTTATAATCTGAGAAAACTGTCAGTTTCATAACTATTAATGATAGTTGTAGAATGGTCATTTCTACAGGTTATGTATGGTTCCTAGTATTCTTATGATTAAAGAAGCATTTCTTGTTATATATCAAATAACTAGCAAAAAATACAAGTTCAATGGCTAAATATCTATTAGTTCCAACTTTCCACTTACTCCAGTTACTGCAACCATGTTGAAATTAATATTTTTTCATTAAAAGACAATCCCTGCACTCTGTGACTTAAACACTCCACTAAACTCAAAACAAACCCAAACCCTAGTCTAGGTTATACACACACCAAAGATATTCTCAATAGATATTCCCAATATTTAAAATTATTTTGAAGTAGGTAATGAGGTAGTACTGTGCTAGCCATTGAGAAAATAGGAAACAAAGTGGAGTAAAATGTGTTAACTTTAATGGCTAACTTAGAAGGGTTGCAATGCAAACTTTCAGGCTCTCATACACTGCCAGATGAAGGGATTATTAAAGCTTGTGCTATAACCCCTCTCAGCTAGCCATTAAAGGCATCACATTTTACTCCACCTTGTTTCCTTACTTATTTTGGGTCCTCACCTGGCGAAACTCGGCAAAATTGACTTGAATTTGCGTTACATCTCACTCCCAGACGTACTGGCTGTTCCCCCGTGCTGTGTGTGATCTTTTTGTTGTATTTAAAGAAAAAAAAAAATGTGTGTTTCATGTTTTTTGCTTTGCGCGGTTCGGCCGTTAACGTAGTATTTTTCCTATCTTGTATTTTAATTTTCTAAGTCCTGCGTTCGTCAAATGCTTGCAGCCTAAGGTGATCCCGCGTTTCCTTAGTGTTTGGAGGCTAAGTCCCGCCTGTTTCATTGCCTCCACTGCTCACCTCGCTTCGCGAGTCTCGCAGGCAATGAGCGCCTCTGGTGCTCATCGCCCAAGTGCTGCGGGTTTTAGTGCCTTAACTGCTCACCTAGCTACGCGAGGCTCGCAGGCAAGTGCTGCGAGTTTTAGTGCCTTAACAGTCTATCGCCTAAGTCGTACGCACCACGCAAAGCGCAATGACGACTCGTAGTTCATCAATTATAATATGTGATATCAATGAATTTAACAAGACACAGGTATCCAATAGTGTGCCTAACACTAAAATTCAATGAATGAAAATAATAAAATGCATATATGAAAACTTTATTTCAGCTTAAATAGATTATACCGCCAATTAAAAACATAAATGCATGTCCCCTTGATTTGTGGTAAACAAATAAATTGATGGGCACAATAAATGTATACCCACTGTTTAAAACACATGAAGGTATTCACCTGGGATGAGGATATAGAGGTCTAGATACTGGTCAAACTGACACAATAAACCTATACGAAATCAGGCAAAGCAGAGAGTCTGTGCTAACAGAATGGATTTACCAGAACGGTATTGATCCTCATATTCTGTCTTTAATCACAGGATCATCCAGATATGTTACAATATAAAAACAAGTAAAAAAGAAAAAGCATGTTCCAAATTTAAGGAACAAGGAATATATACAGCAAATAGATTAGAATACCACACCCTGCGGGTGACATTTTTTCCAAACATTTATATGTATTCAGTTGTCTCTAACTCACAAATGCCCTCTCACAGCCTCCACACGCAAATCATGCACTCGTAAGTAGGATTTCAGGAGGCATAATCATATGATCTGGCAGAAAAATTAAGCAAGACCATAATTTACTTTTTAAACACATGCAATACTTCTTAGACACAGAAAATAGTAAACAAGACTGTCATCATGACTTCAGTAAAACATGGAGTTTATACTACAACTAATTATTGTGATTAGAAGTGAAATTTGTGAACGGACTCGCAATACAGCAATGTAGAAATTACTAAAAATCATTAAAACAAATTTTCTAGTCCATGCGGGTTCCATGATATGTATTATTAATTCCCGGGACCAATATACAGTGCCTTGCAAAAGTATTCACCCCCCTTGACATTTTTTGTGTTTTGTTGCCTCACAACCTGGAATTAATTGATTGATTGTTTGAGGATTTGCATCATGTAATTTACAGAACATGCCCACAACTTTGAAAATGTTTTTTTTTTATTGTGCAGCAAACAACAAATAGGACAAAATAATAGAAAAGGTCAATGTGCATAACTATTCACCCCCCTAAAGTCAATACTTTGTAGAGCCACCTTTTGCGGCAATAACAGCTCTAAGTCGCTTCAGATAAGTCTCTTTGAGCTTGCCACATGTTACCACTGGGATTTTTGCCCATTCCTACTTGCAAAACTGCTCCAGCAACTTCAAGTTGGATGGTTTGTGCTTGTGAACAGGAATCTTTAAGTCTGACCACAGATTTTCTATTGGATTGAGGTCTGGACTTTGACTAGGCCATTCGAAAGCATTTACATGTTTCCCATTAAACCACTCAAGTGGTGCTTTAGCAGTGTGTTTGGGGTCATTGTCCTGCTGGAAGGTGAACCTGTGTCCTAGCCTCAAATCACACTGAGAGTGGTACAGGTTTTGTCCAAGAATATCCCTGTATTTAGCACCTTCCATTTTTCCCTCAACTCTGACCAGTTTCCCAGTCCCGGCTGCTGAAAAATATCCCCACAGCGTGATGCTGCCACCACCATGTTTCACTATGTGGATGGTGTTCTTTGGGTGATGTGATGTGTTGGGTTTGCGCCAGACATAGCGTTTTCTTTGATGGCCGAAAAGTTCAATTTTAGTCTCATCAGACCAGAGCACCTTCCTCCATACGTTTTGGGAGTCTCCCACATGCTTTTTCGCATGAAATACTGGCTTTCTTCTGGCCACTCTGCCATAAAGCCCAATTCTATGCAGCGTACGACTTATTGTCGTCCAATGTACAGATACGCCATTCTCTGCTGTGGAACTCTGCAGCT
This sequence comes from Discoglossus pictus, assembly GCA_027410445.1. Lineage (NCBI taxonomy): Eukaryota > Metazoa > Chordata > Amphibia > Anura > Alytidae > Discoglossus > Discoglossus pictus. The sequence continues at coordinate 202,697,733 of CM050166.1, forward strand.
CCTCCAGGGTTATCTTACATCTCTGTGCAGCCTCTCTGATTAATGCCCTCCTTGCCCGGTCCGTGGGTTTTGGTGGGAGGCTGTCTCTTGGCAGGTTTGCCATGTTCTTTCCATTTGGTTATGATAGATTTGATGGTGCTCCTGATGATCATCAAAGATTTGGATATTTTTTTATAACCTAACCCTGACTTGTACTTCTCAACAACATTGTCCCTTACTCTTTTGGAGAGTTCCTTGGTCTTCATGGCAGTGTTTGGTTAGTGGTGCCTCTTGCTTAGGTGTTGCAGCCTCGGGGGCCTTTCAAAAAAGTTGTGTATATGTAATGACAGATCATGTGACACTTAGATTGCAGACAGGTGGACATCATTTCACTAATTATGTGACTTCTGAAGGTAATCGGTTGCACCAGAGCTTTTTATGGGCTTCATAACAAAAGGGGTGAATACATTTCACTTCACCAACTTAGACTATTGTGTTCTGATCCATCACATGAAATCCAGATTAACAAAACAAAATTCAGATTAAGGCTGCAATGTAACAAAAAAAGTAAAAAGTCAAGGGGGGTGAATACTTTTGCAAGGCACTGTATGTTGGAAGGTGGTAGAACTGTACATAGTGGATTTACATTTCCAGTTCCCATTTTGGATACAGTCTCGGATATTAGAATTAAATCATTTCAAGCTAAACATATAAGAAAAAGTAAATTATTTATAATTGATAAGGCAACAACGATGTCTTGCTATGCTCTTTGATGTATAGATCATTTGTTACGTGCAGTTATGGCTAATGATTTGCTTTTTTGGGGGCAGGGTATGTTGTTAGGTGGGGATTTGAGGCAAACATTACCTGTTGTAGATGGAAATCGAACAGACATTGTTGAAACATGTTGAAAGTCAGGTCCACTATGGAAAGAATTTAAACATCTTAAATTAGAGAAATATATGAGATCGAAGGCCAAAATCAATTCAATAATTGGTTAATTAAAATTGGTGAAGGCAAAGCAGAAGTAATATTAAAATGACCATAGGATACTGTCGACATTCCATCATCAATGATTTGTAAGGATTCCATAATATCAGCTATATTCCAAAAAGGAATAATTAGCAATGATTATTCAGACCTTGCACAAAAAATCATATTAATATTGAAAAATAAAGATGCATTGCTTCTGGATAATGACATTTTGGAATTAATCGATCAAACAAAAACAATTATTACAATTATTACAGTGTAGATTGTGTACTAGCTGATGACAAACTTTTCCACTGAATTTATAAATTCCCTAACACAATCTGGAATGCCACCACACATTGTGCAACTCAACAAAGGGGCAATCATTATATTACTGTGCAATATGAACCCCAAAAAAGGACTTTGTAATGGGACAAAATTAATTGTTCAGCATTTAAAAGATCATTTCATACATGCTGAAATTCTGAATGGTACACAGGTGAAAAAGATTTTGATAGATTTTCAGGATAGATTTGGCTCCAAGCAAAAGTAGTTTGCCATTTGTACTTCAAATAAGACAATTACCATTTATTATGGCATTTGTCATGACTATAAATAAATCACAAGGTCAAACTTTTAATTCTGTTTGTCTGTTTTTGGAGGAACCAGTATTTGCACATTTTCAAATATATGTGGCATTTTTTAGATCCTAAAAAAAAACAGAAACTCAAGGTGATCTATTAGATCATGAGAGAGTATTTACTAAAAATATTGTATATATTGAGGTTTTGTAATTAAAAAAAAATACAATAAAATGTTCTGTACATTTACAAAATATGTGGAATGAAAAAAAAAGAGAATATGTTTATAAAAATATGATGGAATGTTAATAAAAAATAATAAAACCCCCAAAATGTTTTTATTGCTTTCATATAGCAATGTACAAAATCAACAAACAAAAATAACCATGGGTTATTATTATATTTGTGATTTCATGCCATTGATTTACCTTATTTTACATTTAACTAATAATGTATTGGTCTTGCATATACAAATTGTTTATTCTTATAGAAAAAAAAATATTGTATCATGACATGTAAGAAAATTGGGTGTACATCTGGGGTTTGCTGTTTCTCCTGTTCAGGGTAGAATTGCCTGGTATTTCGGGGTGATATGGGGAACCTGACGTGGACTCCTTGCTCACTATGCCTAAGGGATTAATGTGGCACCTCACTGACAAGGCCCACAGAGGATGAAACACGTCTGTGGTTTGCTGTTTCTCCTGTTCAGGGTATAATTGCCTGGTATTTCATGGCTGGGTCACTCTTATGAATAAGACCAGACTGATATACTTCAGGATATTTCTCCCTGTGAAGGGCACAAGTGAGTTAAAAAAAGGTTTCTCTCTGAATAGGTAAGCAAACCTATAGGACAAATCTACTTCAGGTATTGTCCGTTCTCAGACTGAGCACCTCTAAGTTTGTTGTTGTGTTTGGAGATAAAAATATACAAATTGGATTTAATAAAAAATATTATATTTGTATTGATTTACTGAATTATTCCATATATTTAAGAAAGTCTGAAAAGAGACGGTAGGTGTACAGAGAGACGCATGTTACACATAGAGACAGTGCACAAACAGACAGAAAACATAATGTAAAACACTATATCATGCCGTCATTTTTGATGGGCAAGTTGCTAGTATTTTATGATTGGGGTTGTAACAGACGGTTATTACCAGTACCAATTATAAGATAACAAATTAAGGCTATTTGCCATATATATTCCTTGTTACTAAAAATTAGGGACGTGCTTTTTGTTTTTTATTTGATTTTATATTGTCACATATCTGGATGATCCTGTGATTAAAGGCAACATATGAGGATCAATACTGTTCTGGTATCCCCATTCTGTTACCACAGACTCTATGCTTTGCCTGATTTAGTATAGGTTTATATTTTGTGCCAGTTTGACCAGTGTCTAGAACAGTCTTTGGTATAACCTCATCCCAAGTCATTTTTTTTCCTGTGCTCTTGTTATGCAATTATTTTTGTGCCCTTCAATTTATTTTTTGTATACCACAAATAAAGGGGACACCCACTTATGTTTTTAATTGGCAGTTTAATGTATTTAGCATGATTAAATATTTCCTATACATATTTGCTTATATTTATATCAATGAATATACATATCAATAGTTCACTTTTTGTTTTGTGAAATCTAATTTGCCATTTAAAGGGTTAATAAAAATTACCTTGACACAAAGGGTGTTCCTTAATCTGTCAGATTTTCCTTTTCAATCCCCATCTTTGCTTGCGGCGTAATCCAGTATCACTAAAATGAACTGGTGTCCTCTAGCTGATTTTACTAGAGGTCCCACAAGATCTCTCACTATCCTCTCAAAATGGTCCTCAATTATGGGTAATGGTATCAACGGGGCCCAAATATCAGATGAGGTGCAGTCATCTAGCATTCTGGACATGATGCACAATACTGGGCCACTTCTGCATACATACCTGGCCAGTACAAGTTTTTCTAAATTCTTCCCAGTGTTTTGGCATTTCCTAAATTTCCGCCAAGAAGGTTTTAGAAGAGAACTTTCCTTCTCTGCACTATAAGAACCAGTAGTTGCTCCAAAACCTTGTCACTTGAAGAAACAATTCTTTACAACAAATCATGCTCTAGAATGAAGTATTTGCCCTATTTCCTGTCTCTTCAAGGGGCAGGTACCTTTTACTTCTATTAGCTCATTTAAAACATTCTGAAGGAATAGTCATGGGCAAAATGTTTGTGTTCAGAGGAAAACTGCTGTATGGTCAACTCTTCCTCTTCAGGTTATCCTACACTAGCCCTTGTTTAATTATTATGAGCCAAATGATTTGCTCTGTCAACCTCTCTTCTTTCCTTAACCTGACTGGATGCTAAAGCCTGCTCAAAAACTTTTCCTTAATAAACCTTATTTCTGTACCAGCTGTTTTTGCTTTCCGTCTTTCATAATTTGTTTTATGTTACTTCCTTGGTCTAAGAAACAGGTCACTGTCCAAGCATAACAGTTGTGACTATAAAGATTCTTGCGCAGTCTGGGTTTTCTCTTCATACATTTTTACGTTTTCCATTTGCTATTTTGAAGAATTATTTAAAAGTTGGGAAAATGTCTGCCTAGCACGACAGGAAAAGGCAGGTTAGTGACTACTGATGCATTTATTATCACCTTCTTCCCACTAACCTTCAGTGTAGGATAGAGATTCATTGTTCCTTGTACATACTTTATGCCTATTTTACTAGATATTTTTATTTCACACATGAGAGTTAGATCATGGCCAGGTATCATTTGGTCAGTGCAATAAACGCAACTGGGGTCACTGGTCCATTTTGGTTCACCTATTCTTGTAAACCCAGAGGAAGGCTTCTCAAATAGTTGTCCACCACAGCAGTTCCATTATTTCAGGGCACGGACACTTTAGTGCTAGGTGTACCAGGTCAAAAATTTGTGAGTGAGGAATCTTATTGTCTCCACTTTTACGATTAGCATAATCCATTGCCTTTTCTGTATCCAGGTCAGAGTAGGCTTTTTGAGCTTCACCTCATACGGAAGATGCAATTATATTGGTCCAGTGAATTTGGGTCCAAGCTTCCCTGTTGCAATTCTTTCAAATGTTAGGATGTATGTTTCCACATCATCGCCACTGTTCATTTTCTATAGGAAGAAATTAGGTTTAATGCTTCTACTGGTCTCTGGAATCACAGAAGTTTTTGCAGATATCAGATGGGCCAAAAATAATTGGTTTGTTTACAGCTTAAGATGTTTTGTCTTCTGAGGTTTGGTCTCTGTCTTCATAGCTTTTGCCTGTTATGCTGCAGTGGCTTGTACCAGGGCTTTCACAAGTTCCTCCTTCTTAAATCCAATTCTGACACCACATGAGCTATCTATCGCCCACTGGGTCTAAGCTCTTGTTTTCGGCACTTTCAATGAAGGTACACCAATTAAATGCATTTCTAAATGTTACTATATTATTACTAGAACAGTCCTAGCTTCTATTGAAGCATTACCTTTACTGTCAATTAGATCCCTCTCTAACAGAGCTTTCATCCGGCTAATCCAGGACATTGCTTTGGATTCAATTTACTGGCCTTTAACTTTGAGAAGTTTGGCTTTTCATTCTGCTGCAAGTCGCTCTGTAGCTCCACAATGCTGTATGACTGTCCATGTGTCTTCCAAGCTTCAGAAAAACACTGTTCTGTCCTTCTCTGCACCACAGACTGACTCTCCCACTTAGGTAATTAGAAGCTTTTTAAAGGCCAAGCTCAGCTTGGTCAATTAATTGCTGCAGGGGTTAACTCTTACAGAGAGTTTACATAGCGAGCTTTGCAGAGTCGGTGGCTTACTTGAATACCCTGTTTCAATGAAGTAATACAAGGATAGATTTCTGTTATCAACATGGATGTGTCCACTTATCCAGGGGTAAAGAATAAGAATATAGACAGTGTATATGTTCTTATAAAGTTTGGTTAACAGTCTGTCTATATATTTGGTTAGTGCAACACAGAAATGCTATCAATAATAATAATTAGATATATACAGTAACCTATTACTCTATTAAAGCAGTAAAATATGGAATGGCACTATATATAGCAGTAAGAATATAGAAATATATATTGAAGCAATATGTATCAGAGTTGATTATATTGTAAATGAGGTTGCAAGATAATTAATTAATTAATTCAAGACCACTGGAATACATATAATATAAATAATAGATGGTTGTGGTATTCTTTTACCCTGAAAATGCACAACAAAATAAAATCAAGATGAAGTTAATAATCATTGATCTAGTTCTTATTAATCCATATTGACTGTCTCTTAAAATAAATATCTAGGCAGAGGTGAAATGGTGGAAGAATATCTGAATAATTGTTAGTAATCAAGAATTTGTAGAGAAAATATAGTAATGTAAATTCTAGAGATTAGGGAAGGGATTGGGGCATTAAATTGGCAGAAGCTCCTGGGCCAGATGATTTTACGGCATCATGGAATAAAAAGAAAGTGTGCATGCTTTTTCTCCTTGCTTGCAAAGGTTATTCAATAAGATCTAAGAGGACATTTAAAGAGGGGATATTGCATCCAAGGCTTCCATAGTCAAACTATGGTTGTATATACATATATACTGTACATGGCATGATTAGTTATAAAAAATAAAAACACAAATTATTACAAATGTTTAGAAAAGTTTTTAATCTGTTTTCTCTGAGGTGCACGATATGGTGCAACAAATATCACAAACATCACAATTTATTGTTGGGAATAATTAGTGAGATGGATTAGCCTGTTGTTCCTTACATATCTTTTCAATCAAACTGGATACAGCCACCCTCATTTCCTGTTCTAACTTGATTTTTGTATGATATTTGGCTTTTATCACAGTGAACGCCGAAAACCGAGCTTTGAATAAATATGAAGTCACAAAAGGAATTAAGATTTTCTGAAATTTACCAGTGGATATTAATCTTTTACTGCAAAATTCAGTAAGATCCATGCTGCCAAATGTTACCTTAACGCATTGTCTTCTTCTGCAGACGTAAATCAGATGGAACTTTGGCTCTGAATGGGTCTTGAATCCATGAAAATTTGTTGATATCATCTTCTTGAAAGTATTTCTCAAACCACTTGATAATTTGTGATAGGTGATCTTCAAAAACGGATTTTATATTGCGAGAAAAATCAACTTCTTTGGAGACCCAGAACTGCTGCAACAAGGGGAAACAATCTTTGCCACAGTCTTCACCCCGCATCCCTCAAATCTGCTACTGTTGTTTTTGTAGGCAGAGCACACTAATAATAGGTCATCATCTTGATGTGTAACAATGTACACCCAAGAATGCCAGATAATAACACTAGACAGGAAATAAATGCAAATTATGTACTGTTTTGTTACTGAACATTGTTCCCTTTAGAGCTGTATTCAAAAAAACATAATTGAAGTTTGTTACAAGGAGACCTAATCACTGATTTAGGGTTACCCTAGTTTTTTTTTTCTTAAGAGTTTATTCTTTTATATTATAACATGAGGGAATTAAAAAGTTTCAGTTTGGATAAATGCTGTTGAATCATAGATCCCTAATCACGTCTTACAGTGAAATCATATTTTTTATTTGCAACATATATACTATCAAAGTCTTATGAAGAAAAATGTATTTTGTCTTCTGACCTTTAAAGGCGAAGTTTTACTATTCTTGAAAATTGACATATAGCATATTCTTTCTAATTTAATGCAGACACTTAAACAATATTACCTTGCACAGAATTTATGAGTCTGTTGCAATAAGGATATAAAGTTGTTAGTTGAGACAGGTGAATATATAAAAGATAACGGTGCCCATTGCGTCTTGTGAATTATTTTCAAAGTTCACAAAATGAATAATCATCTTTTTATTTATTTATTTATTTTACATTTTAACCATCTATAGTACATTGTTACTATTTATAAGTGTGTAGAAAAGTATAAAATAAAATATGATGAGATATATTAATAGTACTGCAAAAGTTAGTGTGTAACATATAGAATAATGTCAATAAAATTATTATTTCTTTATTTACTTCACAAAATAGCTCTAAAAAACAAATCATTTGTTTAAATTGGTATTTTGCTGAATTTGAAACATGTACTGCACAGGAACCTTGTACATATAGTGAAAATGTAACAAGTTATTTTTACACCTAATGCAAATTAATGTAGGTACTTCATTTTAAATAGCTGTTTCGAGGGATAATTTGGAAGATGAGGGACTATATCATCACGACACAGATTAAGTATAATGTGTATATAGTTAAGAGTGTCCTCCAAATCATGTACAGTATACTTAGTATGTAAGTAACCACAGATCAATACTAGATATATTTACCAGCATATTTATTTTATAGTTTTATGATTATTCTGCAAGTTAGAACAGACTCAGTCTCTTAATTTGCAGAAAAACATACAAAAATAATGAATTTTAGGGACAAGAACAAATGTAATAGTGACTGCCCCTCAACCTGACACACCTCCATTTTCCCAGCTCCCATAGCTGACCTTTACATTAACTGTGCATATAGTACTGAAATGTCTTATCTTTTTCCTTTATTAAATGTGTATATTTCATAGACCTGGAAAATATAGAAGCCAAGCAGGTTGTTTCTATGAGCCTGTAAGGTAGCCTTTCATGTAGATCAATTATGCTGAAACATATTTATGAGACAGAAGTAAACATTAATAAAATTAATGCTTCCCATCATGAGATCTCCCTACTCCCTTTCCCACCTGTCAATGGCCCTACTGGCATGGTTCCTTATGATCTTACAATCATTCAATCACTAAACATTTATGTTTATGTAATGTCATTGTCAGTAAAAACAAAAATATATATATTTAACAGCACAACATCTAAACCTATCACATAGTGTAATTGTCAAACTACAAGACGTTGTTACGCTTTGTGTGGTGCGTATGACTTAGGCGATGAGCCGAAGGTTTTTATCGCCTGCGAGCCTCGCATAGCGAGGCGAGCCGTTAAGGTACTAACATGCATAGCACTTGGCCGATGAGTGCCGAAGAAACTCATCACCTGCGAGCCTCGCATAGCAAGGCAAGCCATTAAGGCACTAAGACGCACAGCACTTGGCTGATGGTCGCCAAAGGCGTTCATCGCCTGCCAGCCTCGCAAAGCAAGGCGAGCAGTGGAGGCAATGAAACACATGGCACTACAAACACTTAGGAAATGCAGTATCGCCATACAGACTTATTAAATTGCCATTCGCCCAATTGAATAAGTCTCTATATAAGCACATAGCATCTTTTTTTTAAATATGTTTTTAGTTACTTTAGAGTTTGATTTTGCATAGAAGTTCACTAACTAAATACTTCTGTAAAAAAAAATGCTATGTGCTTATATAGAGCGCAACTTACGAGACGCGGGACTTAAAAAAAATAAAATACGAGATGCAGGACTTAGAAAAAATAAAGAAAAGGTAGAAAAAATACAAAAACGCGAAAATCAACATACACGAAAAACACAAAAGAAACAAAAACACAACAACAACATCACACACAGCACTGGGGAACAGCCAGGACTTTTGGAAGTGAGGTGGAACACAAATTTAAGTACATTTTAAAGAGTTTCGCCACTTGAAGATCGGCTAAGCGAGACAAAAAATGCCAACCCAAAAAAATAAAAATGAGGCTACATGACCCTGGACCGCGCAACACACCACCAAACGCGTACCACTTTCACACAGGAGCATACGAGGTACAAAATACACTACTACAAAGGACGCCAAATACTTGCAAACCGCGTAGCATATACACAAACGACGCTACTATACACTCTGAACTTGCACATCACAACATTACGCATCTACAGTAGCGCTTTACACAAATAAACCAACGGGATTACCCTCGCGCACACATCCTTCTTCTAATGCACAGTTGGGATGTTCATAAAAATATCTCCACAGGCAGCAACAGTCCAACTGGACATTATATGCTGTGGCAAAATGAAAAAAAAAATGTTAGCTCTTCAGCCTATTGATTGATGGATATATTAATTACAAATAGGTAAAGTACATTAATTAAGTGACTAATTAATTGATTATTATTTTCAAAAATAGAGACATATGTATCTGTTTTGTGATGAGCACAGCGGCTGCTCAGAGGAACAAAAGTACACCAGAGGAGAGGCTCGCAATGAGCGCCGAAGGTCCTCAGAGTACAAAAACCTTCACATTGTGTTGCAAACAGCATTGCCATGGCTTCAAATTTTATTGACTGTCATTTTTTGTCGGGCAAGTCGCTAGTATTATATAGATTAGATAGAGTGGCATTAAATAACCATTATAAAACCATACAATGAATTAGGAAGAGAATACACTGATGCGAACCTTTTATAATATATAACATATTATATATAATCTACCATCTGTTTGACGACGCTGCAGAGATCTTTGACTTCCTGGTTCTCAAACTTTGGCCTTTAATAAGCACATCCATGTAGCTTGAAGAAGTCGCCCCTCTTCTCTCTTGTTTGCATATTCTTAACCCTCATCTTCGGCCCATGGAAAGAGCCACCATCTAAAACTTTGTCCCTGTGAGCACATTAGAGCTAGAGAGCTACGGCCAAAACCCTTGGTTCAAGTCATTACATTTTGAGCATTTCTTTTTTCGGGAGCCATTGAATAGCTTCGCAAATTTGCTTATAAAAACTCTTTTAGTCTTATGAATTCTTATGGGAGCCATGGACTAGAGGCCTTAGTCATTACTCATTTTTGAAATAAAGACTAGAAGAAGCTGTGAAATGTGCCTTTTCAGACAAGACAAATACAAATCCAATACAGCTTACAATTTAAAATCTTACATGATTTATTTTTTTAGATAAAGAATACTAAGGCTAGTTACTGTCAGTGTGAGGTAACTGCCAGGCTATCTGTGGACAACTTGCAACCTTCACCTATACCTGCTCTGATCCTGCTTTGATGCCACAATGTCACTGAATAGCTATAACCAGGATGTATATGGTAACTATGTAGCAAGTTTAGTGCGACATTTTGTACTACTTGAGATTTGTCCTTATCTTCAATTTAAGAAATGGTATGGCAGTATATTCTAAGTTGTTTGTCTTTATGTATTTATTTGTGTATACTTTTCCTGATGCTGTTGTTGTTTTCCACAGATCCTTGTAGCATGTATAAAACATGAAGAATTAGCACAATTTGAGTCACATAGAAACTTCAGTTTATGTGGAAAGAAGCTTTTCTCACTCATATCTATCAAAGTTTTCAATTTATCTTATTTTGTTGAGGTAACTCTTTGAATTTTTATCACTTAAGGCATTCAGAAAAGACAAAAGCTGAGAAGGATGCAAACTGGCTGAGACTACTGCTCATTAACCATTCTACCTGACAGCTCATATAGCAACCTATGGACCACCCACAAAGCTGGGATTATGAGACACATCATTAGTTTAGCCTCACATACCAAGTGTCAAAACTTAAAATAAATAGACACATTTCACAACAAGCTACATATGCTAGAAACTAAATATAACATTACATTTCCTAGTTTCCCAAGAAACATCTAGTTTGATCAAACAAGGATAAGCAATGAAACATAAAATAACAGACAAAAGCAAGAAGGTTGACTCCCCACAATTACACGAACTGCGTCTCCAAAATAAACACTAGACGCCAAGACTCTAAAAATATATTGCTAACCAAGACAATAATGTAAATAATTACATAAATTCTACTATTCTCTTTAGATCTATAGACTGCTAAATTGACTCCACAGTCTCTCAGATAACTTCACTGCTTTCAGGACATGGTACCACAGCATGTCTGCTGCCAGCCCCTCGTAGGAGTACTGGAAAAAAGGTATCAAGTACAAGCCTTATTGCGCAATTTACCAAAACACCCTCACTGAGGAAACATCATTGGGGTCATTTTCCACCAAATACACAAAATAGTCTCTGGTGAGATGAATGCCAGCTTTGTAGGACCACACTTTGAGTGCTTCACATCACCTCTATCATGCTTCTTGCAAATATTTACTTTTTTAGTGCAGCAGTAAAAGAGTATACATGTGGAGGGTAATCCATGACATGTTAGCAGTCCCAAGTCTATATATGGACTGGGAACTACCAGATGTGCAAACCGGGTTCTGCAGAGGAAAAGGCACAAGAGATAGATTTGTCAATGTCTGATGGATAATAAAGAAAGCAAAAGTTCCAGAAAAACATTTACTTTTGCTTCATAGACAATTCTAAAGCCTTTGACTGTGTGGATCACAACAAAATGTGGGAAGATATTAAAGAGATGAGAGTACCAATCATCACATCCTCCTCCTAAAAAATCTCTATGTGGACCAAGAAGGCACGGTCAGAACCGAACATGGGGCAACAGAATGGTTCAAGATCAGAAATGAAGTGTGACAAGGTTGTATATTGTCACCTTATTTATTCAACTTATATGCAGAGTACATCATGCGTAAGGCCGGACTGGATGAATCTAAAGCCAGAATCAATATTGCTGTAAGAAATATCAGCAACCTCAGATACAACGATGATACTACTTTGATGGCTGAAAATGAGGAGGAACTAAAGGACCGATTGATGAGGGTAAAAGAAGAGAGTGCAAATGTTGCCCTGCTGCTCAACATTAAAAAGACAAAGATCATGACAAATGGAAATCTCTATCGCTGCAGGTGCTTGTGTGTCAGGATAGATGATTAAACCTGGTGTGTGGTCCTCCTGGTAAAGTCCTTTAGAGGGATAAGTCACAATTCTTACTAACTGTTTAGAAAGTGTATTAGAAAGGCCAATCACAGAAAAAATTGCAGGGAGACTGCTTTGGGTAGTTCCCCCAGCTCTGTCTGTGTGTCTATAAACTTTTTCTGCCGAGTAGATCTATATTATAAAGTGCTATATCTCTGGAAGGTATAGTAGCTCTTAAATTTATCTGAGTTTTCCACCAGTATATGGTTGACAAACTCCTTTCAAGTTGCAGAGTACAGGTGACTCACCTGTTTAATAGATATTGTGCTTTGATTCTTGTCTATTATATATAAGTCCCTGCTGGGAAATTGCCACTGTGATATATGCTCTCAATGAGCTCTGGTTCTTATCTCTTATATATAAGTCCCTGCTGGGAAGTTTCTGCTGTCATGCATGCTCTCAATGAGCTCTCAAAAAGCCATACTGTCTTATAAAAAGCAAAATACCTGTTACTAGAGAGTCTATACTATCAGTCGTTTATAATTCCATTGCAGCACTTATGCAATCTTTCACTCATTTGGATAAGGACAGGGAGGGTAACCATGCATACTACACACAAGCACTCAGTATAAACAACGCCAGCGTGTCCTTAACGTCGGGACAGGCTGCGTCATCAGAAGCCGACGCGTTTCGACGTCATCAAGACGTCTTCTTCAAGGGTGAGCTTGCTAGAGCCATTGGAGCCCTTTTTAAAGTGTTGCCATCTCCATGGCAACTTATTGAGAGCTGTGGAACATGCGCAGTAACGTGAGAACGCCCTCTCTGGTTGTGGGCGGAATAGCATGCTGCTTACAGCCTGCTAGATGCACGCTAAGGATTTTAGAAAGGAAATTACAATAAATTAAATGATATTCTCATTATGAATGGAGGACAAAAGTGTCCCTGCAAAGGGCTTTATGTGGGGTGCTGGGTCTTATTATTTGTTGGTACTGAGACATTATAGGATTATGGTACATGAATATGTTTGTGTACAAATACTTAGAGAGTGATAATACTCTCTAATGTAAGTTATGAGGCTTATGTAAGATATTGAAAATAGTCATTATTTACCAGGGAGATTAAACAACTCCCCTATTTGAGATACTATAGCCTCACCTTGATTCTAATAATATTTAGCCCTGTAAAATCTCCCCTGGTTGTAACAAATGCACATATTTATACCTGCATATTTGAGAGATATTTAATAATATCTACTATATATTTAGGGTCAATACCAAGTGCTAAGTTTTATCATTGTTTTTCAGGGAGAACTATGCACTCCAGTGATTAGGGCTCCCAAAATTGGTACATTTGTTAGTGGAAGATGATAACAGTATCTTGGATATATATCTCAGAGGGGAAAGCATATAAACAATTCTCAATTATTGTTAGGAGGAAGACGCTATTATTTGCTACCTCCTTGTAATGAATCAATGGAAAGGAAGAGAAAAATGGACATTGTTGGAAGTGACACATTGTGTGCTTTAAATATTTACAGTGCATAATGAACGGATTTATCCTCATTCAGAAGGTAGAAGGCAAATGACTATGTGTGCGTGAGGTGAATATGTGCTAGTGATGCCAAAAAGAAGAAAAAGGGGTACTTTCCCCAATAATTGTAGACTTGTATAGAAATAGACATGCTAAGTGGACTGAAGTCCTATCATCTTTAATGATATACTAAATCAGATGAAAAAAGATGCGAATACATAGTTCACGTGTGTTGTGACAGGTAAAACAAATAAGGTGTATGGAAAATCAACCATACACTAACCGTGACTAGTTGGGATAAAGAAAAAGAAGGGGAAGGGAAAATGAGGGGGGAATGTGGGGGTAGTTAGGCCCCAAAGCAAACTTATATCAATGTGATGAGTGTATGGTCACGTGTAATAGAAAAATTGCTCAAATCAAATAAAGGAGGTAAAAGTAAAACCCTCATTTAGACCTTTGGGAGTCAATGCTTTTAATTTATGGATCCACCGAGCTTCATGCTGTAATAATTTTTTATCCAGATCACCCTGTCTAGGGCCCAAATGTACCTTTTCCAGTACTGTGAAGGTCAACACTTCACTTTTTCCTTTGTGATAATATTTAACATGGCGTGCTAAGGGTGTATCCAGATCTTTTTGGATGGAGTATATGTGTTCCCCTATGTGTCTACGTAGCTAACGCCGCGTTTTTCCTACGTAGATTTTACTACATATGCATAAGGCTACATATATTACGCTTGTAGAGCAGCAGTTTGAAAAATCCTTCAACACATAGGTTTCACCACTGTGTGGATGTTCATAAATTTTTTTCGGTTTTATATATTTACAGAATTTACACTTTCCACACCTAAAACACCCAATTGGAGGATTTAGCCATGAGCTTGTGGATCTATTTTCCTTAAAAAAGCTATGTACCAGCATATCCTTTAAATTCTTCCCTCTACGATATGTTATTGATACATGAGATGAAAGATCCTTTTCTAAGTCTTCATCACCTTTTAGTATTTGCCAGTGTTTTGATAAAATCTCTTTTATTGCAGGTGAGTCATATCCCAACGTCATTATGCATCTGGGCTGTATTTTTATTGACTCAGAGCTTTTTGCACATTGCCTATTCAGCATTTCCGTTCTGTCACCACTAAGAGCATATTGAAATGCTTTTTTTAGGCACTTATTTGGGTAGCCTCTCTCCCGAAATCTCTGTCTAAGTTTGTCTGTGTAATGATATAGGAATCACAAGGTTGTGGAGACCAGTAGCCAAGGTCAGCAATAATCCAGTTCAGCAATTTGAAGGTGAAACAGGAACAAGCTTTATTGAAGGGATCAAGAACCAACAATAATCTGGCAAGGATACAGAGACAGGAAGTGCCTTATATAGGCCAAGAACCAGACAGCTGACCAGACACAGCTAAAGAGAGTTGTCACTGATTGCATTGCTTTTAGAGTCAAGGTATCAGATCTCAGGTAAATCTGCAAGAGGCAGGCTGGCGTACCGGTAGGGAAGAGGTCCAGCAACATGCAAACCAGGGTTCGAATCCCAGCAGAGTCAATTCCTCACATTACCCCCACCTCTATAGGCGCAGCCTCTGGATGCCCTATTACCCGGTTTAGCAGGGTACTGTGCATGGAAAGACCGAAGAAGATCAGGAGCGTGAATATTGTCCACTGGTTCCCACGATCTATCCTCCTCACCATAGCCTTTCCACCGAACCAAATATTGAAGCTTGTTACGGAAGATCCTGAAGTCAAGAATTTTTTCCACTTCGTACTCATCCTCACCATCCACGAGGACTGGAGGTGGGGCAGGCAGGGCTCGGCCAGGGAAAGTATTTTCATGAAAAGGTTTAAGCAGTGCAACGTGAAACACTGGATGTATTTTCATGGAATTTGGAAGTTGCAAACGGAAAGTGACAGCATTGATCTGAGCAATGATCTCAAAAGGTCCCATGAACCTTTGACCCAATTTATGAGAAGGAATCCGAAGCTTAAGATTCTTTGTTGACAGCCACACCTTGTCACCAACATGATAGACTGGGGCCTCCTTTCTATGCCTATCAGCAGCAGTTTTGTAACATCCCTGAGCCTCCAAAAGAGTCTCTTTCAACAGTGCTTGGGAATCACGTAAGGCGGTTAGCCGGTCAGTGACAGCAGGAATGGAAGTAGTAATTGGGTGACTGACTAGAAAGGTCGGATAATAACCATATTTGTCAAAAAATGGGCTCAAAGAAGTGGAGCAGTGTTGGGCATTGTTATAGGCAAACTCCGCCGTGGGTAGAAAATCCAGCCAGTCATCCTGCAGGTAACTAATATAGCAACGCAAATATTGCTCCAAAGTCTGGTTGGTTCGCTCAGTCTGTCCATTACTTTGCGGATGAAAAGCTGCCGACAGATTTACATTAATGCCTAGATTAGAACAAAAATGTTTCCAAAAACGAGATGTAAACTGCACTCCCCTGTCAGAAACTACTTCATCGGGCACTCCATGTAAGCGAAATATTTCCCGAATAACCAGGTCAGCCGTCTGTTTAGCTGAAGGGAGACCACGAGCTGGTATGAAATGACCCATCTTAGTTAACCTGTCCACAACAACAAGAATGGTAGTGTGTTCTTTAGAGGGAGGTAGTTCCACAATAAAGTCCATGGATATAGACCCCCAGGGACGATGAGGAATCGGAAGAGGCTGAAGCAAGCCAACAGGGGATGAGCGTGGAGTCTTATGTCTGGCACATACATCACAAGAGGACACATACTTCTTAACATCCTCATGATACTTCGGCCACCAAAAGGATCGGGCAAGTAGCCCTTGTGTCTTTCGGATTCCTGGATGACCTGCTGGTTTTGAGTCATGGTAAAGATGTAAAAGGTCCAGTCGCACTGACTCCGGAGCAAACAGACGTGGTTGAAAAATCCAAAACCCATTAAGCATCGTCATATGGAGATCACGAGGAGGATCACGAAGAACTGGGTCTTCAGCGTAGCCCTTTTTAATGCGAGACATCAGATCAGAAGGAAATGTAACTCCTATAAATATATCCTCTGGCAAGATGGTGGTCTTGGTTATGGTAGTATGGAGGGGGTCAGCTATTCTAGACAAGGCATCCGCCTTACCATTCTTGGAGCCAGGACGGTATGTAACCAAAAAATTTAACCTCGAGAAGAATAGGGACCAGCGTGCTTGTCTGGCTGACAGTCTCTTTGCTGATGATTTTTGTGATCTGTGAGGACAGTAATTGGATGGGTAGCTCCCTCCAAGAGATGTCTCCATTCGGTGAAGGCAGCTTTTATAGCCAATAGTTCTTTATTCCCTATGTCATAGTTTCTCTCTGCTGGCACCATCTGGCGGGAATAGAAGGCACACGGATGTAACAGCATCTTAGGTCCAGTCCTTTGAGACAGTATAGCACCAACAGCTGAATCAGAAGCATCAACTTCCACAATAGATGGTAATTCCGGCTGAGGATGTACCAGGACAGGGGCAGTGGTAAACAGAGTCTTTAATCGGGAAAATGCGGTATCCACCTTATCGGACCACTGAAAAGGAGTCCCTTTACGTGTGAGTTCAGTGATCGGTGTAATAACGGCAGAGAAATTCTTAATGAAACGCCTGTAAAAATTGGCAAACCCCACAAATCTCTGAACATCTTTTTCATTCTTGGGGATGGGCCAGTCCAGCACAGCTTTAATTTTACTTGCATCCATACTTAAACCTTTGGGAGTTATTACATACCCCAGGAATTTAATTTCTATTTGTTCAAACTCACATTTTTCCAGTTTAATGTATAGGTGGTGGGTACGAAGGCGCTCCAGAACTATACGGACCTGTTTTCTGTGGTTTTCAAGATTATCAGAGAATATTAGGATATCATCCAAATATGCCACAACAAACTGATCCAGGAGATCTCGTAGTACATCATTGATAAGATGCTGGAAAGTTGCAGAGGCATTACACAGCCCAAATGGCATTACTAGATATTCGTAATGCCCGTACCTGGTTCTGAAAGCTGTTTTCCATTCATCATTTGGTCTTATGCGAACCAGATTATATGCCCCCCGAAGATCAAGCTTCGTAAATATTTTAGCTGAGCGAAGTCTCTCCAAAAGTTCAGGAATCAGAGGCAAGGGGTAGTGGTTTTTAACAGTGATGTTATTAATGTCTCTGTAATCAACGCATGGACATAGGCTGCCATCTTTCTTTTCTACAAAGAAAATAGGAGCTCCTGCTGGAGAAGTAGATGGTCGAATAAAGCCTTTGGCAAGATTTTCTTGTAGGTATTCGCGAAGAGCTTTCAATTCAGGCTCAGAAAGGGAATATATACGGCCAAATGGGATAGCGGCCCCAGGCAACAGCTCTATTGGGCAATCATAAGGCCTGTGGGGTGGAAGCTGATCAGCATTCTTCTTATCACAGACATCTGCAAAATCCCGATATTGTAGACGAAGGTTAGTCAAGTTTGTAGCAACATTAATTGTTGTGGCAACAGGTGTTACCTTAGAGGGTTGACAATTCATGAAGCAGTGTTCTGAAGGAAAGGACAAAGTTCTTATCTTCCAATCAATCTGTGGGTTATGCAGAGCAAGCCAAGGTACCCCCAAAATCACTGGAAACTGTGTTGAGGAAATTAGGTGGAAAGATATAGTCTCATGGTGATTCACTTCCAGAGTCAACTTTAAGGGCACAGTCTCATGTGTAACCGAGCCCGACGTAAGTGGAGAACCGTCCACTGTCTCCATTAACACAGGTGAAGAGTTAGGGATAGACTGAATTCTTTTTCCTGCTGCAAATTTAATGTCCATAAAGTTTCCGCCTGCTCCAGAATCTATCATAGCTGTAGTTGAAATTTTACGATCACCACATTGCAACGTGATGGGCACCACAAAATGAGGATGTCGAGTCAACATACCCTCTTCACCATGAGCCAGAGAAAACAAGGGTTGTGTGACAGAATCCAGTTGATCTGCAATCTGGGATTGGTGTCGAATCTGTGCGCCCTCAGCAGCCATAGCTATTGTTCTTTTGGATTTGCTTGGGCAATTGATGGCATAGTGCCCTGCACTACCACAGTACAGTCATAAGTTGTGAGTGCGTCGCCACTGTTTTTCTTCATTGGATAATGGTCCTCTTATTAGATTTACCTGCATAGCCTCAGGCCCAGAGTCTGTAGGTGTTTGTGGGGTCGGAGTAGAAATTCTTGAATAGGAAATAGGAGTAGCACTTGGTCTAAAAGAGCCCTGTCTTTCCAATCTTCTTTCAGAAAGTCTCCGATCGATACGGATAGCCAAACGCACAAATGTATCAAAGTCAGCAGGAAGATCAACACGAGCTAGCTCATCTTTAATAGCTTCTGAGAGGCCTTTTCTGAAGTAGAACCTCTGGGCTGATTGGTTCCAGGTAGTATCAGCAACCCACTGTCTGAATTCAGCAGCATATTCAGCCACAGAGCGCCTCCCTTGATGCAAATGAAGGAGAGTGGCTTCTGCTGTAGCACATCGATTGGGGTCATCAAAAACTAGGCACATGGCCTCAAGAAAGTCATTTAGATTACCCAAGATTGGACTGTCCTGTTCCAGAAGAGGGGAGCCCCAAGCCAGGGCTTCATCTTTGAATAGTGAAAAAATAAATCCCACCTTCTCTCTTTCAGATGGAAATTGGTGAGGTAACATCATGAAGTGCAAACGGCATTGATTTAGGAAACCCCTACATTTTTTGCGATCTCCTCCAAACTTTTCTGGCAGGGGCAAGCGGGCATCTTGTGCAGGTGTAACAGTAGCAGCCGCAACATCACGTGCCCTGTAGCTGGTATACTCACTGTGCATTGACTGAAATTTATTTTGCAGTTCAGCTACCTGGTCCTGCAGCACTTGAATAGTCTGTGCCTGGGTCTGCACAGTTCTTGCAAATAAAGCAACCTGCTGGGCCAATGCAGAATCTGACCCGGCGGTCTCCATGAAAAGGCCAGATTATTCTGTAATGATATAGTAATCACAAGGTTGTGGAGACCAGTAGCCAAGGTCAGCAATAATCCAGTTCAGCAATTTGTAGGTGAAACAGGAACAAGCTTTATTGAAGGGATCAAGAACCAACAATAATCTGGCAAGGATACAGAGACAGGAAGTGCCTTATATAGGCCAAGAACCAGACAGCTGACCAGACACAGCTAAAGAGAGTTGTCACTGATTGCATTGCTTTTAGAGTCAAGGTATCAGATCTCAGGTAAATCTGCAAGAGGCAGGCTGGCGTACCGGTAGGGAAGAGGTCCAGCAACATGCAAACCAGGGTTCGAATGCCAGCAGAGTCAATTCCTCACAGTCTGCCTCTATCTTGAATTCAGTATCTGAGCTGCAATTTCGTCTTATCCTCAAATATTGTCCTTTGGGGATGCCTCTTTTTAATGGTTCGAAATGTTGGCTATCCCACATGAGCAAAGTGTTGGTGGCTGTGTCCTTTCTATAGGTGGTAGTAGTAATTTCCACCTGATTGTCTTTCCGGATGTATAAGTCTAGAAAGGTGATTTGGGAAGGATGTATTTCATGTGTAAATTTTAGACCGATCTCATTGTTGTTCAATTAGTGCATGAAAGTCTCAAATTCTGCTTTTGAACCAGTCCAAATTAACAAAATATCATCTATATATCTACGCCAAATTAGTGCGTGGCCAATAAGATGTTCCTAAAATTGATCAGAAAAGAGTTTTTCTTCCCACCATCCCAGTAAAAGGTTGGCATAGCTGGGTGCACAGGAGGTTCCCATAGCCGTCACTTTCTTTTGATGGAACCATTTTCCATTGAACAAGAAGAAATTGTGTTTCAGTATGTATTCAAGTAGTTGGACTACGAAATTGTTGAATTTTTTGAGGTTGTTACTTTTGGAACTCAAAAAGTATTGTACTGCCTGTATGCCAAAGTTATGTGGTATGCTGCTGTATAAGGCTTCCGCATCTATGGACGCAAGCCATGAATTCTTTGGTACTGTTAAATTCTCAAGTTGTCTCAGTATGTCATTGGTGTCCTTGACATAGGAGGGTAAATTTTGAACTAAATCACGAAGATAGAAATCTACAAAAATACTGGCGTTAGATGACAGATTGCCTGTTCCTGATATTATAGGTCTTCCTGGAATAGGAACCATTTTTTTGTGTACTTTTGGCAAAGCATAAAAAGTGGAGATACTAGGGCATTTTGGCAAGAGAAAACCATACGTTTGTTCATCTATGATATTGTCCATTTTTACTTTCTCTAATATAGATTTAAGTATTAATCTATATTCTATGGTAGGATTCTTTGTAATTATTTCATAGGTTGAATTATCTTCCAGAATCTTATAACACATTTTTTTGTAATTCTCATTGCTCAATATAACTAAGTTACCACCCTTGTCTGCGGGTTTGATTTGTATATAATTAAGGAATTAAAGAAGCTCAAAGGTTTCAATGTCATCTTTGCTTATTCCCAATCTCATGTGTTCTTTTTCTTGTCTGATTTTATAAAATTTTTGTAAAGCCAGTTTCCGGGCAAAGAGGTTGATATCCTTAATGTGTGAAAATGTATCAGATCTTGATGTGGGGACAAACATTAAGCCTTTTCGTAATACTGATTTATGATCTTTATTCATAATAAAATCTGAGAGATTCACTATTTTGAAATTATCATCTGTATCTGGTTCTATTGCCTGATTGTTATTATGTATATTCATATCTTTTTCCTTTTGTCCCTCCTTTCTGGGCCTTTGTCTGGATATTGGCCCTCTTCTAAAAAAACAGTAGTATTGTGTTGATTTGGTATTCTTGTCTGAGAGAAATTTCTTGTATTGTATGCTTCTCTTCTATATGGTATAGTGGGTCGTCTACCTCTATTATGCCTAGTAGAGAGTTCATCTATATCTGAATTTTCATATTCAGAGGAGCTTATGTCTGAATTCCTTTGTGAGGAAGCTCCTGTGGGGAATCTCTTAAAAATTCTGTTTGTTTGGAAATCAGTTTTGTCTCTCCAGAATTTCTTCTGTTTGCGGTCTTTTATCTCTCTTTTAAATCTATCAATGTTATCATTCAGCTTTTTACAGAATATTTGGTATTCAGAGGATTCATTAAATTTGTTGAATTCTTGTTGACACAATACAATCTTTGGTTTCAATAATTCTAAATTTTGTTTTTCGGTTTCAATAATTAGAGTCATCAACTCAGATGAACGTTTCAGAAGGATCTCTTTCCATTTATGAATAAATGTCTCATCACTTAAATTCACAGCAGGATTGATGTGGACTCTTAAGCCTCTGGGTACAAAATGGTTTTTCAAATAGTTCTGGAGACTACTTATTTCCCATACTGAGCGTACTTGTTTCCTCAAAGCTTTTAGTAATTCACCATATATGTTTTTTATGTCTTTATTCCCTTTAGCTGAGGGTTGTGTATCCGTGCAAAAACTCTCTTCTGTTTCTTTTAAGAGGGAGTCTAAGTTCATATTTTGCATAGAAGGAATGGACATAATGAGAACACCTTTGCTTGGAATTGTCCACTAAGCTCAGTGTTATGACGATACTGCTCAAGTTCCAGAAATTCTTTATTTCAAAATGATTATATGTCTTAGAATTTCTTGTTCCTTGTGTGGATTAAACCACAAGTTGTATATAGAATAGAAACTTAGGAATACTCGTTCCTATGGTATTTTCTACCAAATGTCTTATTAATATATAAACATATTTTAGGATAAATATTTATAATAAAATTGGTTACTTTATTGAAATTGGGGTAACAACGGCGTATTAAAAACACATATAAAAAATCCAGGATTGGAACATGAAATTTAAAAAGAGGCTGAATTGTGTGAGATAAAATTACCACTGGAATGATATATTCTTTAACTCTTAATAGAGGGGTATTTTTATCTCTGCAGGTGCTTGTGTGTCAGGATAGATGATTAAACCTGGTGTGTGGTCCTCCAGGTAAAGTCCTTTAGAGGGATAAGTCACAATTCTTACTAACTGTTTAGAAAGTGTATTAGAAAGGCCAATCACAGAAAAAATTGCAGGGAGACTGCTTTGGGTAGTTCCCCCAGCTCTGTCTGTGTGTCTATAAACTTTTTCTGCTGAGTAGATCTATATTATAAAGTGCTATATCTCTGGAAGGTATAGTAGCTCTTAAAATTATCTGAGTTTTCCACCAGTATATGGTTGACAAACTCCTTTCATGTTGCAGAGTACAGGTGACTCACCTGTTTAATAGATATTGTGCTTTGATTCTTGTCTATTATATATAAGTCCCTGCTGGGAAATTGCCACTGTGATATATGCTCTCAATGAGCTCTGGTTCTTATCTCTTATATATAAGTCCCTGCTGGGAAGTTTCCGCTGTCATGCATGCTCTCAATGAGCTCTCAAAAAGCCATACTGTCTTATAATTTTTTTTTCCCAGAAGTAACATATGGATGTGAGAGCTGGATCATAAAGAAGTCTGAGCACCGTAGAATTGACGTCTTTGAATTGTAGTGTTGGTGAAAACTACTTAAAGTCCCTTGGACTGCAAAAACATCCAATAAATCAGTAGTTCAGGAAATCAAGAAGAACTGTTCACTAGAAGGTATGATCATGAGGCTGAAGCTCAAATATTTGGGCCATATCATGAGACGGCAGGATTCCCTAGAAAAAAAACTCTTAGGCTGGGAACAATTGAAGGCACAAGAAGAAGGCGGAGATGGATAGATGAGGTCACTGAAGTAATGATATTGATGGAGTTCAGAGGGGCAGTGACTGAGAGATGTAGCTGGCGTGCTGCGGTCCATGGAGTCACGGAGAGTCGGATGTGACTGAATGACTAAACAAAAACAGTAGTTACACCTGCCCCATGGTATAGCCAAGAAAAAGTATTGTGCAAAAATACTCCAGATCCATCACTATGGTTTATCTGGTCCTTGTTCTATTTACCTCACAATAATTGTTAATGAACACAGAGGGAAACTGTAATGCTCCAGAGATAGGTTTTAGCAACGTCTCATTACTTAAGCAATGACTTAGTCTTGGTGAAAAATGTGTGAAACTTTCCAGTAGGTCATATTAATGAAAACATTAAAAAAATATATGAATGTAGTTTAAATGCAATGTTATAGCAAAAAAAACCGTAAAAAATAATACAAACTAGTCACAAAAGTAAGACGTTATCAGAAATTCGAACCTTAGTGAGTTTTATTTTGTGCATATGCCTTGTTATAGTGAATGTGAATGTGATGCCATTGTTTTTGTGTAGTAGGTTAAATACTGAAAATTACTGTTTTATTATATTGCTAATTTTTTATATATTTTTTCCAAATGCAGCCTTTCAGTTTCAGTTTTGCAGACACTGTGTCTTCACATAATCTGTAGTCAAGTCTTTGAATGTCTAATATAAATTTAAATTATTTACAATATATTATGTTAGTAAATGAGGCATAGACCATAATGTTTAATCTTTCTGATCAGTATCTTTTTCATTAATTTACATTGCTTTCAATGTACTGTTACACTTACTGAACAGTTTATGATCTGCAAATGAGTTGTGCATTGAATCACTGATGAAAAACTACTGGAAGTAAAAAAAAATGACCTTCACTTGGAGTTCCAAGAAAAAAAGTAGTTCATAAAACTTGAAAGGAAAAAATACTGCTTGAAAAACAAGTAGAATAAAATGTAGAGCTCCCACTCTTACAAGGTACAAATAATTATGTATCT
Organism: Discoglossus pictus; assembly: GCA_027410445.1. Classification (NCBI taxonomy): domain Eukaryota; kingdom Metazoa; phylum Chordata; class Amphibia; order Anura; family Alytidae; genus Discoglossus; species Discoglossus pictus. The sequence continues at coordinate 202,722,146 of CM050166.1, forward strand.
TTATCTAATGTTTCCCGGAATGTACATGCTTTTCTTCAAAGGACTGGGTATCTAAAAAATGAATGGGTTGTGATTTGGACCACTGATCAATTAACAGGAGCAGAAAAGGAACATGCATATTCCACTCTTTGAAACTTTCTTTTGTTTATAAGTATAGTATATTTTTAGGAGAAAATTATGCCGTTCCCACCAGTTCCCCAAATATCGCTCTTTAAGAGACTGGAGCATTAGAGTCTCCCTCATAGCATAATAAAGATGGGGACACCATGCTCACTCTGCCTAATGAGGTTAGCAGTGCCTCACTGATATACAGTTCCTTGCAAAAATATTCCCCCCCCTTGGCATTTTTCATGTTTTGTTGCCTCACAACCTGGAATTAGCATGGATTGTTTGAGGATTTGCATAATTTAATTTACAGAACATGCCCACAACTTTGAAGATGTTTTTTTTTTTTATTGTGTAGCAAACAACAAATAGGACAAAATAACAGAAAAAGTCAATGTGCATAACTATTCATCCCCCTAAACTCACTACTTTATAGAGCCACCTTTTGCGGCAATCAGAGCTCCAAGTCACTTTGGATAAGTCTCCATGAGCTTGCCACATCTTACCACTGGGATTTTTGCCCATTCCTCCTTGCAAAACTCCTCCAGCTCCTTCATGTTGTATGGTTTGCACTTGTTAACAGCAATCTTTAAGTCTGACCATAGATTTTCTATTTTACATAGTTACATAGTTACATAGTAATTAAGGTTGAAAAAAGACTTTCAGTCCATCAAGTTCAACCTGTTAAGATCTCCTCTGATCTGCAATATGCGGATTAGTTATTAATTAATTTGTTGATTAAAAAATTATTAATAGTATAGTATTGGAGGATGAATTAAGAGTTAGTCCCTCAAGTTCAACCTTTTTAGATCTCTATTGATCTTTTTAATGTGCACTATTAATTAATAATTGTTAATTGATCCAGAGGAAGGCAAACAGAAAAATAACCCCATTGAAACTATGCCAATTGTCTCATAAGGGGAAAAAAAGCAAAATTCCTTCCTGACCCCAGAAACTGGCGATCAAATTTCTCCCTGGATCAATATTTCTTCGCTAGTTATCTAGGATAGCCTTGAATGCCCTCTTTATTCAAAAACATGTCTAACCCCTTTTTGAAGTTGTCTATCGAATTCGCTGTTACCACCTCCTTTGGTAGAGAATTCCACAGTTTAACCACCCTAACTGTGAAGTACCCTTTTCTTTGTTTAAGGTGAAATCTTTTTTTCTGTAACCTCAAGGGGTTTCCGATTGTCAGTTGAAAATCTCTTGCTACAAAAAGTTCACTTGACAAAGCCTTATATTGACCCTGGATGTATTTAAATAAGGTAATCATATCCCCTCGTAGACGCCTTTTTTCTAGCAAAAATAAGTTTAGTTTGGTTAGTCTTTCTTCATTACTTAGCCTCTCCATTCTCCTTATTAGTTTTGTAGCCCTTCTCTGTACTTTTTCCAGCTCTAAAATGTCTTTTTTATGAAGTGGTGTTCAAAATGGTACTCCATATTCCAAATGAGGGCGTACTAGGGATTTGTATAGTGGCAGAATTATATTTGCTTTCCTTGCTTCTATACCCTTCCTAATACATGCTAATATTTTACTTACCTTTGCAGCTGCTGCTTGGCTTTGAGCGCTGTTACCTAGGTGGTTGTCTACAAGCACTCCCAAATCCCTTTCAATATCTGATACCTAGATTTGCTCCATTAAGATTATAGATTGCATGGCTATTTTTCCTTCCCAAATGCATAACCTTACATTTATTTGTATTAAATCTCATCTGCCATTTAGCCGCCCATTTCTCTAATTTATGCAAATCCTTTTGTAGGGAAAGTACATCATTATCTGCTTTTATTACCTTGCACAACTTTATGTCATCAGCAAAAATGGAGACATTACTTTCGAGTCCTACTTCTATATCATTAATAAATATGCTAAAAAGGAGAGGACCAAATACTGAACCTTGAGGAACCCCACTTTTCACATTAAACCAATCGGAGTATGTTCCATTCACAAAAACCCTTTGCTTCCTGTCTTTTAGACAGCTCTCGATCCATGAGCAGATATTTACTGCAATTCCTGTATCCCTTAGTTTGCTCACTAGTCTTCCATGTGGCACTGTATCAAATGCCTTTGAAAAATCTAAAAAGACTACATCCACTGAGTAGCCCTGATCCAAGTTCCTACTAACCTCCTCATAAAAACTAATTAGATTGGACTGACATGACCTATCCTTCATAAATCCGGGTTGACTGCTACCTACGATCTTGTTCAAATGGACATATTCTTGTATTCTGTCCCTTATTATCCCTTCTAAAAGCTTCCCAACTACAGATGTGATGCTCACTGGTCTATAATTCCCCGGATTTGCTCTAGATCCCTTCTAAAATATAGGTATCACCTCTGCTTTTCTCCAGTCATCCGGTAGTGACCCTGTAGTGAGTGAGTCTTGAAAGATTAGATATAATGGTTTGGCTATTACAGAACCCAGCTCCCTCTGTACCCTTGGATGTATTCCATCAGGACCTGGGGCTTTATTAACATTTATTTTCTCCAATCTCTTTTGGATTTCTTCCTGCGTTAACCAATTATTTAGTGATGGTTGTGTAGCCCCATTATGTTGCGGTGTCCCAACCACTGGTACCTCCCTTGTGTATACTGACTAAAATAACCTATTTAGCTCATCTGCCTTTTCCTGGTTACTAATTATCAGATGGCCTGTGTCACATTGTAATGTTCCTATCGATTCCTTCCTGGCCTTCTTCCCATTAATATATTTAAAAAATATTTTAGGGTTAGTCTTACTTTCCATTGCAACTGACTTCTCATTTTCTTTTTTAGCCGGTCTAATAGCCCTTTTGCAAGCCTTGTTGATTTCCTTATAGTCACATAAAGCTGCCTCTGTTCCCTCCTTCTTGTATAATTTAAATGCATGTTTCTTTTTCCTCATCATGATCTTTAAGTCATTGTTAAGCCACATGGGATATGATTTACTCCTATTCATTTTATTTCCATATGGTACATGCCGATGAGTATGTTTATTTAGTAAGGATTTGAATGTTGTCCATTTATTTTCACTATTTTTCCCTGTAAGTTCTTTGTCCCAGTCTATATGTTGTATTGCTGCCCGTAGCCCATTAAAGTTAGCCCTTTTAAAATTTAGAGTTTTTGTTGGCTCCTTACAACTCTGTTTTTTGTATTCAATCTCAAATGATACTGTGTTGTGATCACTGTTCCCCAAGGGTTCCCCTATTTTAACATTTGATATTATATCAATATTACTTGTGATGACTAAATCCAAGATGGCCCTATTTCTAGTAGGCTCTTGTATTTCCTGGGCCAGATAATGATCCCGAGTGTACTCAAGAACCTGCTCCCCTTAGCTGAGCTGCTGGTCTCATTTATCCAGTTTATTTAAGGGTAATTAAAGGCTCACATTATTAGAACTTGCCCATGCTTAGCTGTATTTCCAATCTGTAACAATAGTTGTATTTCCTCATTTTCAGCTATATTTGGGGGTTTATAGCACACTCCCACCAATATGCGTTAAGAATTAGCTCCTCCACTATTTAGCTCAACCCACAAAGATTCAATGTTGCCGTTAGTGCCCGCATAAATATCTTCTCTGACTATAGGCTTAAATTCAGGCTTAACATAAAGACAGATCCCTCCTCCTCTTTTACTATTTCCCCTATCTTTCCTAAATAGGTTATAACCATCGAGATTAATAGTCCAGTCATGAGATTCATCCCACCATGTTTCAGTAATGCCTATTAAGCCCCATTTTTCTTTTACTGCTAATATTTCTAGCTCGTCCATTTTTCCAGGCAAACTTCTTGCGTTAGCAAGCATACACTTTATGTTGCTATGGCTCTGTCGTTGTGAAGTGCTTGCCACTGTATTTGAGGCCCCTATTAATAACTCCCTACTGTCAATTGTAACCCTCCCCCCTTCTCCTCCCCCATGGGTAACTAATTCATCCCTTTCCCTCTCTACCCTATTTACCCCAATACTTCTATATAGTCCCTCCCCCCCACCTACAAGTTTAAAAACTCCCCCAGCCGTTCTTCCATCCTATCCCCTAGCACAAAAGCTCCCTCATCACTAAGGTGCAATCCATCCCGGCTATAGAGATTGTACCCAAGTGAGAAGTCAGCCCAGTGCTCTAAAAACCCAAAACCCTCTGCACTGCACCACTTTTTTAGCCACGCATTAACCTCCCTAAGCTCCTTCTGCCTCCCTGGGCTAGCACGTGGCACTGGTAGTATATCCGAAAATACTACCTTGGAGGTCCTTTCTTTAAGCTTATTCCCTAGTTCTCTAAAATCATTCTTTAGGACGCTCCATCTTCCACTAACTTTGTCATTGGTACCAATGTGTACCAAAACCACCGGTTCATTACCAGCCCCTCCCAATAATTTATCCACCCGATCCACAACTTGCTGAACCTGAGCACCAGGGAGACAGCAAACTGTTCGATTGCTGGGATCCGGGTGACAAATTACCCTGTCTACCTTCCTAATAATAGAGTCCCCTACCACCAGAACATGTCTGCTGCTCTGCCTATTCTGCCCTCCCTCTCCTCCAGTAGAACTGTTCTCCCAACTGTTAGAGGGAACAGCTCTATCTGGCATTGCCATTCCTGAATGGACATCCCCAACAGTTTAACTCAATCCACCAAATCTGTTGGTGTTTGCCAACTCAGAACTAGCCTGCCTCCTCCTGTTCCCCCTGATTCCCCTTCTAACTGTAACCCAGCTACCTCCCTGGACATCCTCACTAGCCCCAGCTCCTCCCTCCATACTAGGCTCAGCTAAACTGTGCTCCGTGATCACCACCTCCCTTTCCAGTGAAGCAGTATCACTAAGTGCTGCAATTCTCCTCTCCAGATCTTCAATTTGAGCTTCCAGACAGGCAACATGCTCACACCTGTCACAGAGGTATGGACCCTGGATCATCTGTTCCAGTAGTGCATACATTTGGCAGGATGCACACTTAGTGAGGTTGCCACTGGACTGACTCATGATTATCAGTTACAAAAATACAGTGAGAAAACAAATCAATGTATTTGGAAAAAGATTGCTTTTCTACACCTTAACCCAAACAAAACAGAAAAAAATATATACTGTACGTTTGTTTTCAGTTTTTTCTTATAATACACCTTTTCTTTCGATTTCCTCCTTTTATTTAATCTCCTACAAACTAATTACACTTATATTAGAAATGATTCAAAGCTCCTAAGCTCGCTCTTCCCTTGTTAAAAAGGACCCCGCCTACTCGCCTGTACAATGATAAATGAGCACAGGATAGAAACACTGCACTGCCTCACACAATGGATTCAGCAGAACCTGACAAAATGCACACAAATATAACTTACACAGGCCAAGCCACACTCACTCTCACCTGTATCACTGATTACTGCAACAGGACAGAAAACTCTGCACTGATTTCCAGAGCAGATTGAGGTCTGGGCTTTCACTAGGCCATTCCAACACATTTACATGTTTCCCCTTAAACCACTCAATTGTAGCTTTAGCAGTGTGTTTGGGGTCATTGTCCTGCTGGAAGGTGAACCTCTGTCCTAGCCTCAAATCACTCACAGAGTGGTACAGGTTTTGCTCAAGAATATCCCTGTATTTAGCACCATCCATCTTTCCCTCAACTCTGAATAATTTCCTAGTCCCGGCTGTTGAAAAACATCCCCACAGCATAATACTGCCACCGCCATGTTTCACTGTGGGGATGGTGCTCTTTGGGTTATTTGATGTGTTGGGTTTGCGCCAGACATAGCGTTTTCTTTGATGGCCGAAAAGTTAAATTTTAGTCTCATCAGACCAGAGCACCTTCCTCCATACATTTTGGGAGTCTCCCACATGCCTTTTTGCAAACTTAAAATGTGCCATTTTGTTTTTTTGCTGAAAGTAATGGCTTTCCTCTGTCCACTCTGCCATAAAGCCCAACTCTATGGAGTGTACGGCTTATTGTCGTCCTATGTACAGATACTCCAGTCTCTGCTGTGGAACTTTACAGCTCCTGCAGGGTTACCTTACGTCTCTGTGCTGCCTCTCTGATTTATGACCTCCTTTGGCAGGTTTGCTGTTGTGCAGATTTTATGGTGCTCCTGGGGTTTATCAAAGATTTGGATATTTTTTTATAACCTAACCCTGACATGTACTTCTCAACAACATTGTCCCTTACTTGTTTGGAGAGTTCCTTGGTTTTCATAAAGTGTTTGGTTAGTTGTTCATCTTGCTTAGGTGTTTCAGCCTCTGGAGCCTTTAAGAAAGGGGTGCATATGTAATGACAGATCATGTGACACTTAGAGTGCACATAGGTGGACATCATTTCACTAATTATGTGTCTTCTGAAGGTAATTGGTTGCACCAGAGCGTTTTATGGGCTTCATAACAAAGGGGGTGAATACAAATGCACATGCCAATTTTCTGTTTTCTATTTCTATTTCTTCCCAGTCTATTTGCTATAATATAACAAAATAGATAAAAACTCAAGGGGGCTGAATACTTTTGCAAGGCACTGTATATTTATATATATACTGTATTTATTGGCGTATAACACACACTTTTTCTCCCTGAAAATAGGGGGCAAATGATGTGTGCGTGTTATACGCCAATATTCCCCCCCCCTCCTCATCCTCAACCCCCCTCCTCATCCTCAACCCCCCCTCCTCATTCTCAACCCCCCTCCTCAACCTAAACCCCCCTCCTCATTCTAAACCCCTATAAATAGCTCCCCCTCTCCCTTTCCCCTCACTTACCAGCTCCTGCTCCAGCCTCCGCTCCTTCTTGAACCGGCGCGCATGTGACGTCCCACATGCGCGCCACGTCATTAGCATATACCGGGTGCCGGCCCCCGGTATATGCTAATGACGTGGCGCGCATGTGACGTCACATGCGAGCCAGGTCAAGAAGGAGCGGAGGCCGGAGCAGAAGCAGGTAAGTGAGGGAGGTATTTAGGGGGGTTTAGGTTGAAGAGGGGGGTTTAGGTTGTGGAGGGAGGTAGAGGAGGGAGGTTGAGGAGAGGGGTTGAGGAGGGGGTTGAGGATGAGGAAGGAGGTTGAGGATGAGGAGGGGGGTTGAGGATGGGGGGTTGAGGATGAGGAGGGAGGTTGAGGTTGAGGAGGGGGTTGAGGTTGAGGAGGGGGGTTGAGGTTGAAGAGGGGGGTTGAGGAGGGGGTTGGGGATGAGGATGGAGGTTGAGGATGAGGAGGGAGGTTGAGGATGGGGGGTTGAGGAGGGGGTTGAGAATGAGGAGGGGTTTTAGGTTGAGGAGGGGGGTTGAGGAGGGGGTTGAGGATGAGGAGGGAGGTTGAGGATGAGGAGGGGGGTTGAGGGGGTTGTGTGTATGAGGAGGGGGGTTGATGAGGGGGGTTGAGGTTGAGGGTTGAGGTTGAAGAGGGGGGTTGAGGAGGGGGTTGAGGATGAGGAGGGAGGTTGAGGATGAGGAGGGAGGTTGAGGAGGGGGGTTGAGGAGGGGGTTTAGGAAGGAGGATGAGGATGCAAGGGTTGAGGAGTGGGTTTGAGGAGGGAGGTTGAGGAGGAAGGTTGAGGAGGGGGTTGAGGAGGGAGGATGAGGAGTGAGGTTGAGGAGGGGGTTGAGGATGAGGAGTGAGGATGAGGAGGGAGGTTGAGGATGAGGAGTGGGTTTGAGGAGGGGGTTGAAGATGGGGGTTGAGGATGAGGAGGGAGGTTTAGGAGGGGGGTTGAGGTTGAGGAGGGGAGTTAAGGGGGGGGTTGAGGATGAGGAGGGAGGTTGAGGATGAGGAGGGAGGTTGAGAAAGGGGGGTTGAGGTTGAGGAGGGCGGTTGCGCAGGGGGTTGAGGAGGGAGGATGAGGATGGGGGGGTTGAGGAGTGGGATTGAGGAGGGTGTTGAGGAGGTAGGATGAGGAGGGAGGTTGAGGAGGGAGGATGAGGAGGGAGGTTGAGGAGGGGGTTGAGGATGAGGAGGGAGGATGAGGAGGGAGGTTGAGGATGAGGAGGGAGGTTGAGGATGGGGGGTTGAGGAGGGGGATGAGGAGGAGCAGCGATTTCTGAGTAAACTTTTGTAAAAACCTATAATATCCAAGTTTCTTTGTCAAAACAGTTGCTTTTACTGTCATTTTACATTATTTACCTTATAAGTGTTAATAATATTAATAAGAAAAAGCTCTGAGGTACCCTTATTTTGCTTCAAAGTTCTTTATTTGAAATTTACATTTTTTTTCCTGAAATTTCCCTCTTAAAATGAGGTGCGTGTTATATGCGTGTTATACGCCGATAAATTAAGTATATATATACAGTGGATATAAAAAGGTCTACACACCCCTGTTAAAATGTCAGGTTTCTGTGCTGTAAAAAAATTAGACAAAGATAAATTATTTCAGAACTTTTTCCACCTTTAATGTGACCTATAAACTGTACAACTCAATTGAAAAACAAACTGAAATATTTTAGGTGGAGGGAAGAAAAAATATAAAAATAAAATAATATGGTTGCATAAGTATGCACACCCTTAAACTAATACTTTGTTGAAGCACCTTTTGATTTTCTCTCTCTCTCTCTCTCTCTCTCTCTCTCTCTCTCCCCTCTTTCCTTCTCTCCCCCCTCTTTCCTTCCCTCCCCCCTCTTTCCTTCTCTCTTCCCTCTTTCCTTCTCTCCCCCCTCTTTCCTTCTCTCTCTCTCTCTCTCCCCCCTCTTTCCTTCTCTCTCTCCACAATATATATATATATATATATATATATATATATATATATATGCACACATAATTATTTTGTGTGTAGCTGTCAACTCCCATTTCTCTCACGTCTCCTCCATCTCTCTCCCTTCTCTCCCCCTTCTCTCTCCACCATCTCCTTCTCTCTCTCTCTCCTGCTCCCCCATCCCTATCTCTCTCTCTCTTTTTCTCCTCCCTCCCAATCTCCTTTTCCCCCCTCTTTTTCCTTCTCCCCACTTCCCATTCTTCTCACCCCTCTCTCCTTTTCTCTCCCCTCTCTCCCTTCCCTCTCTCTTCCCTCTCTCCGCTCTTTGCTTCTCTCCCTCTTTTCTTTAAATAGTGGTCCTCTAAAAAGAGCCCAAGAGACTTAAAAGTTAGTCCTCGAGATGTAACCACTTGTTTGTTGTTAGCCTTGTAGTTATTGATAATGTCACATAGAGCTGTCTATGGGAAATAGTGGTCCTCTTAAAGGAGCCCAAGTGACATAAAAGTTTGTCCTCAAGATAAAACCACTGTTTTTGTTTTTGGCAGTTCTTGAGAATGGCACATACAGGTTTCTATGTGAAATAGTGGTCCTCTATAAAGAGCCGAAATGACATAAAGGTTCGTCCTTGAGAGAAAACCACCGTTCTGTAGGTTTTTTGAAGTTCTTGAGACTGGCACATAGAGTTGTCTGTGTGAAATAGTGGTCCTCTAAAAAGAGCCCATGTGACAAAAAAAGTTGGTCCTTCTTGTTTCTTCTTGTTTTTTGCATCTTTAAAATGCCACATAAAGTTGGCCATGGGCAAATACAGGTTCTTCTAAAAAAAGGACCAAACAGAGTTAAATGTGTGTCCTTGGGATTTATTAATTGTCATTGCAAATGCCATGATAATGGGAAATTGTCTCATTTGAAGTATAAAAGTCAAGCTAGTCTCACTTGGAGCCAAATCGATTCATGGTATGAAAACTGGTTTAGTTTTATGGGTCCCATTCAGAATTTCTGCATATATGAAATGGTCTCTTAAATCCTGAACAATTAATATAGTCCCATTACAAAGTCCTGTTTGTGGGTTCATATTTCTCAATAACATGACTATTGCTCATTACTTGAGCTGCAAAACATGTGGTGGCATTCTAGAGGGAGCTACTGAATTGATAAATTCAGTGGTGAAATTAGCTTCACTCTGTCATCAGCTAGAACAGAATCATCACTGTGATATTTTAAATATTTCCTTATTGAGATCCAAAGTATCTTTATTTTTGGATGTTAATATTACTTTCTGTGCAAGCACAGATGAATGTTCTGGAGTTATTCCATTTGAGAATATTGCTGATATGAGTGAATCTTTTAAAATCATTTCAGCTGGTATTTCAACAGTATCCTCAGGTAAATTGTTTATTACATCTGTTTTTCCTTCACCAATTTTAATTAGCCAATCATTACATTCATTTTTGCTCTCAGATCTCAATTTTTTTTTCTAATCTAAGGTGTGTACATTATTTCCATAGTGTACTCAACTTTATACATGTTTCCACAATGTCTGTGTGATTTCCACGTACAAACACAGGTAATTTTTATCTGAAATCTCATCCTAATAACATGACTTTGACACCAAAAGGCAAATCATTACTCACAACTTCATGTAATAAACGATCAATACAGAGCATGGCAGAACATCATAGTGGCCTCATCTATGATAATTTATTTAGATTTTTTAAACTTACTGGCTTGAGATGATTCCATTCTAGTATTGGACTCTGATCTTTCCAAAATTGCAATGGGAAGCTTAAATCAACTACAGTCAGGTCCATAAATATTGGGACATTGACATAATTCTAATCTTTTTGGCTCTATACACCACCACAATGGATTTGAAATGAAACGAACAAGATGTGCTTTAACTGCAGACTTTCAGCTTTAATTTGAGGGTATTTACATCCAAATCAGGAGAACGGTGTAGGAATTACAACAGTTTGTATATGTGCCTCCCACTTTTTAAGGGTCCAAAAGTAATGGTACAGATTGACAGTCATATAACAAACTTTCACTTTTTAATACTTGGTTGCAAATCCTTTGCAGTCAATTACAGCCTGAAGTCTGGAGCGCATAGACATCACCAGACGCTGGGTTTCATCCCTGGTGATGCTCTGCCAGACCTCTATTGCAACTGTCTTCAGTTCCTGCTTGTTCTTGGGGCATTTTCCCTTCAGTTTTGTCTTCAGCAAGTGAAATGCATGCTCAATCAGATTCAGATCAGGTGATTGACTTGGCCATTGCATAACATTCCACTTCTTTCCCTTAAAAAACTTTGGTTGCTTTTGCAGTATGCTTCGGGTCATGGTACATCTGCACTGTGAAGCGCCGTCCAATGAGTTCTGAAGCATTTGGCTGAATATGAGCAGATAATATTGCCCGAAACACTTCAGAATTCATCCTGCTGCTTTTGTCAGCAGTCACATCATCAATAAATACAAGAGAACCAGTTCCATTGGCAGCCATACATGCCCACGCCATGACACTACCACCACCATGCTTCACTGATGAGGTGGTATGCTTTGGATCATGAGCAGTTCCTTTCCGTCTCCATACTCTTCTCTTCCCATCACTCTGGTACAAGTTGATCTTAGTCTCATCTGTCCATAGGATGTTGTTCCAGAACTGTGAAGGCTTTTTTAGGTGTTGTTTGGAAAACTCTAATCTGGCCTTCCTGTTTTTGAGGCTCACCAATGGTTTACATCTTGTGGTGAACCCTCTGTATTTACTCTGGTGAAGTCTTCTCTTGATTGTTTACTTTGACACACATACACCTACCTCCTGGAGAGTGTTCTTGATCTGGCCAACTGTTGTGAAGGGTGTTTTCTTCACCAGGGAAATAATTCTTTGGTCATCCACCACAGTTGTTTTCCTTGGTCTTCCGCGTCTTTTGGTGTTGCTGAGATCAACGGTGCGTTCTTTCTTTTTAAGTATGTTCCAAACAGTTGATTTGGCCACACCTAATGTTTTTGCTATCTCTCTGATGGGTTTGTTTTGTTTTTTTCAGCTTAATGATGGCTTGCTTCACTGATAGTGACAGCTCTTTGGATCTCATATTGAGAGTTAACAGCAACAAATGCAAATAGCACACTTGAAATGAACACTGGAGCTTGTATCTGCTCTTTGTAAATGGGATAATGAGGGAATAACACACCTGGCCATGGAACAGCTGAGCAGCCAATTGTCCCATTACTTTTGGTCCCTTAAAAAGTGGGAGGCACATATACAAACTGTTGTAATTCCTACACCGTTCACCTGATTTGGATGTAAATAACCTCAAATTAAAGCTGAAAGTCTGCAGTTAAAGCACATCTTGTTAGTTTCATTTCAAATTTATTGTGGTGGTGTATAGAGCCAAAAAGTTTAGAATTGTGTCGATGTCCCAATATTTATGGACCTGACTGTATGTACTGTAATGCCACCTTCTAACAATAGTGCAGCAATTCCATCGATTGGAAGCGTTCAATTGCAAATCATTTAAAGTGGCAATATTTTCTTCTGTTTTTTGTTTCTCAACGTCAGCATCATACTCGTCCAAACTGATACCATCTACATCTAATTTGAATTAGCCAATCATTGAATTAATTTTGGCCCTCAGATCTCCCATTTTTTTCTAATCTAAGGTGTGTAAATTCTTTCCATAGTGTACTTGACTTTATACATGTTTCCACAATGTCTGTGCGATTTCCACATACAACCACAGGTAATGTTCTTCTGAAATCTCTGGATCTGGAAGATGTAAAGTTACACAACTTAATCCATGACATAGAAACCCTTCTTGAATTTCCATTAATGCTTTTAATTCAGCTATGGAGTCATTGTACCTTTTCAAGAAATCTTCATACATATGTTTTTTAAATGTTTCACACAAAGCCAATGCATTTGGAACATTGCAAAATATGCAAATGTATGCAAACTGTTCCCTCATCTGTCGTGGCATTTTATATAGAACTGCTTCTTCTAGTCACCTTCTCCCATTCTGTGTCATGGAAGTTTCTATGTCATGCAGCTAATTGAAAGGTGAAATCTTATTGACAGTTCTCAAGTGTTCAAAACTTAGTGCACTTGGAACATTTAAAAGTAGTAAACGTAAGCAGAAAGTTCAATGTCTCGGGCACTTACTATATACATTCTGGTAATAATTTTATTACCACCCTTTTGTCTACGTTTCCATTTGCCATTGACGAAAACATAATGATATGGAATCTCATTGTATAAGTATTCCCTTGTCTCCATATCTTTTGAATTGAAGGATAAACCAAGCAGTAAGTGTGGTTTGTCAATCTTCGTTTTGTGCCAGAGCATTTTCTTCATGGCCACTATGAAAGTAAACTAATTGTCTCTGTGGCAAATGTACAACTAATCGATATAGTGCATGTGATCGATCATGAATTTCAAATTTCAGAAGCCTCCACAGTGCTTCTTTAGCACTGACATAGCGAACATCTACATGAGATGCCAGTTCATTATGCAGTAACTCATTTTCTTGTTCATATGGGCCACTTTTTACCACTACAGTTGTGGCATCATATCATTTATAAATATATTTGCACACATATTTAATTGATTTAATAGAAGTGCAAGCTTCCACATTTATGTGTGCATTATACTTCATTAAGAGATGTGGATTATATGGCACCACATATGTGTTATCTACATATTTTCCTCAAATTATTGACTTTGGACCTTTCCTTCGTCTACACAATGATAGCCATTACAATTTTCAATCGTTTGATCTCTAAATTCTTTTGGGAAATCTTTTGTGCATTTCTTATTTTTCATACATGGTGATTGTGGATTTAGCTCTCTGCAGGGCCATGAATCATACAATGTGTTATAATTTCATATAGTGCTGCATGTTTATGTGAATGTGGTAGTTCAGCATTAAATACTGAATCCACTTTGTCTGCAGTATTCAATTTATGATTTTTGTCAAGTATTATCAGAATATGTGCATGTGGAAGGCCTCTTTTCTGGATTTCAATGGTATACACATAGGCCAAACACTTACCAAATAAGTTACTTCTGGTTATGTCATGTATTAAGGCTGATAATTTTATTTTGAAGACTCAAGCCACTAAGTCTGGTCTATCAGAAGCATTTTGTCCATCTTTGAAATGATCAACTATTTCTGGCCATTGAGGATTACAGGTAAATGTAATAAATAAATCTGGTTTGCCAAATTTAGTTACAATAGCCATAGCATCATTGTATCTTTCTTGCATATTGCGTGGAGATCCTTGAAAGGAACATGGTAAAATGATGGCTCGTCCAGCTGCTAGATTTTAGTTTGTAGCCGCTTCAGCAACATAATCCATGAGGTCACAATACTGTTCAACAGGGAGTTTATGTAGTTGGTATTTGATGACATTTTAATTATTGGCTTCTCATTGCCGGTGGGAATCAATGATCCATTGTTGTGTTAGTTTTCCAGCACCTAAAATGGGATTACATTCATCCCTAATTGCAGTTTGAGCCACTTTAAATTCAGGCAAGGAAATATTTGTTCTGACATGTTGCTTAGTGTTGGGATAACTTGGAAGTATTAATTTGGGTTGCCAACCTTCTTCCCCATTGGGATACAAAATTGGATAGGTCATTGGATCTAAATTGGTACTTAATATATTGATGTTAATGAAAGGTCGCTCTTCATTTCTTGTATATATTCTAATATCCCTTTGAAAAGGTGGTTCACCCTCATCATTTTGAAAGACCATTGCAAGCTCATTAGCTGTTGGTAAGTTATAAAGTCGTATGTCAATCTCTTCTAAGAACCATATTGACTCTTGTTCTAGGCAACTGATTTTCTTGTGCATGAATAAGTTGTTGTTGTTCAACTTCTGAGTTTTTTATAAGCTTGACTCAATGGATTTTTTTCCATAATATTATCAAGTTCATGAAAAACTGTGGCTAAACATTTTGTATTTTCATGAAGCTGCATACGTTGTTCAACAGATTCGTTTGTATCTAGTACATATAGCTGGTAAAGTTGGCCTTGACCTCTAAAGCAGTAAGGGCCATGTCCTTCAACATTTCCAGCTAATGTTGCCCCCATAGATGCAAAAGAAATGGCACTATTATAAGATCGTATATTTTGTTTAACATTTTTGTAATTTGGGAAAGTTGGGTCTCTCATTATATTTTGTAGATATGTTGGGAATTCTGCTTTTTTGGGGAATTTCTACTTTTTCCTATTGACAACAACTAATGAACTTACCATCTCTTGTTCTTTCATTAATAATATGATAAGCCCCACGCAATTGTAGGCAGTGTATTGGGGCATGAGATGAGTCCTGCAGGGCTATGGCGGCTAAGCATCAAAGTGACCCGGCTGAGTGACTAGGATCCTCGTTTTCATGCTGTTACAGAATTTTTACATTTTTTGTCCACCATTTTTTCCCTCGCTTAGCCGATTTTACAGCGGAGCTCATTGAGGCACTCATATGAGCCTAAGTCCTGCGTGCTTTAACTGCTTGTCTCGCTTCACATGGCTTGCAGTGCAGTGAGCACCTTCAGTGCTTATTGGAACCTGTGTCCCACGTGCCTCAACTGCTTGCCTTGATTTGGGAGGCTCGCAGTGCAATGATCGCCTTTTGTCGACGTCTCGTCTTGCGAGGCTTGTAAGTGCGTTACCAACATCGTAAGCATTCCGAACAGTCGCAAAGATCCACAACTATCATAACATCATAAATGTAATCACTTTTTGCTCAAATCACTTTCAAAGAAATTTACTTTTCTCACAAGTTTTTTTGTATGCTGCAGATCATACCCTCTGGTTGTGATGATAGGGGTGGGAAATGTAACAAATTAGTGGCATATAATTTGAAACAGGTACACAAACAAATGACCTGTATATAATACCTAACTGAAATAACACTGGACACCATTATTATAAATATTTCCTTCATTTGTAACGCACCAACATATTCCATAGCGCTATACAGGGGTAAGTTCAAATCCAAACAATATTAACAAAATGAAGAAGAAAAAAAAAGAAAAGAATGGAGGGCACTGTCTTTGTGCTTTAAATCATGTGTACACAGTGCTTTCCCTAAAGCACATAAGAATAAAAACTTGCAGACTCACAATCTAAAATCAACCGCTGAATAAAGGTGATTTTAAAAAATGGAAGTTTACGGCTAAAATGCCAAAGAAACAGATGTCCATGGATAAAAATCAATAATAACTATCTGCTGAAATAACACTGGACACTTTATATAAAATCAACCATTAAATAAAGGTGGTTAAAATGGAAGTTGGAGGCTAAAATACCAAAGGAATAAGTGTCCAGAAGCATATAAAATGTGGATACTTTAAATCATCATTACTGAAAAATATCCAGAAACAGAGGGCAAAGAAAAGGAAAAATAAAAACTTGTATACCTGAAACCATTGCCACAAATCCCAAAAATAGTAAATACATATCCTGCAAACAACCATCATATCAATAATTGACATAATATTGTTCTCAAGGTTCACAACTACAAATACAAAGAATGGAGAACAATAGGGTGTACTGTAGTTCCTCTATTAATGTAACTACAGTTTCCAGCCTTAAAAAGAGCTCATAAAAAAAAAAAAAACTTGTGGAAAAAGCAAATTTATTTGAAAGTGATTTGAATAAAAAGTGATTACATTTTTAATGGAATGATAAATAATAATCTACAATTGATCTTGAAATCATTAAGTAAGCTCTGCGCACTTCATTACATTTAAGTTGGTCTTTATATTTTGTGCCGCTATTCACATTGGATATCAATAAATAAATATATTGTAAATATTTGTATATACGTAATCCATTTTTGTTCTTGCTTGGTATCAATATGTGTTAAGAACTGTTTCTGGGAGTATCAACTCCTAGGTTTTGAGTAAGGATGCTTAAAAATACAGTTTTAGGCCTCCCAGGCAAACATTAGTATTCTGAGACACTTGTTAACATATGAAGCCACTCAAAGACAACAATGTATAGCCCAAAAATTACATTGGTTTGAATAAAATGTCTAGAAAAATATCCAATGCTATTTTATTTAATCTAAAAAAAAGAAGTATCTGATTTGGGGTAATTATGTCATATTAAATCAATCATGTTATATCCAAAAAGTGAATACTATGGAAACCCATTGATGTCTTATCCAATGGAACAGTAACGTTGCTTCATTAAGTTGATTACATCCCTATTTGTACATTTTTATCTACTGTTTCATTTTCACAAAGTCTAATAATTTTCTTATTAAAGAATTATGATACAATGTTATCTAAGTAGAAACAAAAAAATGAAAAAAGAACATCCCTGATAATATAACATTTGGTTTAAACATCTCTAATACCCATTATTTGATATATTTGCATACATATGCATCTTTTGTGACAACACTAAGAGCCCGATTCAATTGCACGCCTGCATCTCACGTGAGTCGGGCAGTATGTCTACGGGTGTGCTGTTGGCTCCCGGGCATCTCTGATTCTGGAGCTGTTCAATTAAAGGAGCCCACAAGTTACGGGCCCAAAGCCGACTCCGTAAACCATGCATTGGTTCGTAGCAGTTCAGGGCGGGAAAATGATCAATTAAGCAAGACCGTAACCTCCCATTTCAAAACAGCCGTTAGAAAATGACACATCATTATTACAGTAGTAAAACATGGAGGATACATGTCAGTCAATTAGGTTCGTGGGTCTGATATGTGATGGGACTCACAAACCCTCAAAATACATAATTAAAAAAATGAATGCCAATGCTATTCTAGGCTAT
Source organism: Discoglossus pictus (assembly GCA_027410445.1). NCBI lineage: Eukaryota > Metazoa > Chordata > Amphibia > Anura > Alytidae > Discoglossus > Discoglossus pictus. The sequence goes on from CM050166.1 coordinate 202,739,658, forward strand.
GTAGGTGGCCTGAAAGGTATTCACTCATTGATTCCCAAGATCGATATAACCTCAAAATAAAACATAAAAATAAATTATTTTTATTGCTGATATGTGAGCTTGAGACTGTTGTGCAATTAAATCTAATGTCTTTCATTGCTTTATCCTTTATTTACAGTGCAGTATTGATTTTTTATTTGCATTTACAGTGTTATGAACAGGTGCGTAACTCTTTGAAAGATCTAAGGCTTCAGGAAGCTGTAAGTTCAGGGTTTAACAGTTGCAGAGTTTTCAAGCCCATAACCTGTAATCCACTCACAAAAAGACGCCAATTGAATATCAAATTAACTTATGGTCTCACTTACCGGCTCCAGGAACTTACAATTGCTCAATTGAATTGGGCTCTAATATTTTAAGAATTTGCTTACTTTTTAAAGATTTTCACCATTATAATCAGCACTAACAAACTATTAAAAGAAATATTTATGGCATAAGATTTCTATGTAATTTATATATACTAGGAAATTGCCTGTCAAAAATGACGGGAAAAAAATGTAAGGCTGGCAATGCTGTTTGCCATACAATGTGAGGCTTTTGCTCCTCTGAGTACCTGCGTTGTTGTTTTTTTTCAAAGTCCTACGTACCTGGCGTTGTTACTGTAAGTGTTACTGTTTTCGCTGTTTTGTATTTTCTAAGTTCTGTGTGCCTGGAGTTGCTGAGTCTCGTTTTCATCCTGTTTCATAATTTTTACGTTTTTCGTCCTCGCTTAGCCAATTAGTTTGCAACTTCACCCCCAGGCTTCCCGGCTCTCCCCTGTGCTGAGTGTGAGTGTGTTATTCTTTTTTTTTTTGCCAGGCTCACAGTGAAATGAGTCGTGCCTCAACTGCTCGCCTCACTTCACGAAGCTCGCAGTGCAATGAGCACCTTTGGCACTCATTGCAGCCGAAGTGTAGTGTAAAGTATACATTTTTATTTTCCATTACTAATTAATACTCATTAAATGAATGTACGTTAATACTTAATTCTGAATGAACAAATGTGTTAGGAAGTGTGAAGCATTAATGTATTCATAAAGTAACAGCAGTGTAAAATATGCTATTTAGGTTTTTTTTTTTACTAATAATGAATTACTTAATAAATTTAAATACTTAACCTACTTCTAATTAATATATCCAGCAATCAATATCCTAAAGAGCTAACAATCTCTTTTGATTTTCCTGCAGCATACAATGTACATTTGTTGCTGCCCTGATGAGAAAGTGTCAGCATTGTGCAGTATAAATTGGCTTGCGTGCGCAAGGCCAAACCGCTAGTTTAGTGGGTTAAAGCACCATTTTAGTTTCGAAGCGAGGGGCCGCATTTGCGGAAGGTGGAGGAATTACGGTGCCTGACTTTGAAACAACACCACCCCACACACCTCTAAACTCGCAGCACTTAGTCCTATGGCGCCCCAAACCACCCCACACAACTGTTAACTCACAGCACTTATTCCTCTCCTTCCCCTCCTACTCTCCCTCTCCTCTGTCTCGCAAGACAATGCACTAACCCCCCGAACCACGCAAACACTAAAACACTAAAAACACACTAATAAACACAATAATGATTAAAAAACACTCACCCACAGCATGGGGGGACAGCCAGGACATCTGGAAGTGAGGTTGTACGCGAATTTAACCCCAAATTCCACAGTTTCGATACGTGAAAAACGGCTAAGCAAGTAAAAAAAAAGGCAGCCGAAAAAAATGACGAGTCTCCACGACCCCGGTCCGCTCAGTCACGTACAACTTACCCAAGAAGAGATCCGTGATAAGCTTGGAAACCCGCATTAACCCCAACTTAACCCTGGCAGTGGAGGTCCCCGATCACGTGCAGTCAAAATTCAATATTCCTGCCTTGCGGGTCCTTAAAGGACCTGTGATAAAAAAAAACTAACCCTATCACTCATGGGGCTCTATAGAGAAACCCCATCAACCCATTAATAACCCTGTCACTCATGGGGGTCAATCCAGATCCCCATAAACCCTTAATTAACATTGTCACTCATGGGGGTCAATACAGACCCCTATAAGCACTTCATTAACCCTGTCACTCATGGGGGTCAATCCAGACCCCCATAAGCACTTAATTAACCCGGTCACTCATGGGGGTCAATACAGACCCCTATAAGCACTTCATTAACCCTGTCACTTATGGGGGTCAATACAGACCCCCATAAGCACTTAATTAACCCTGTCACTCATGGGGGTCAATACAGACCCCCATAAGCCCTTCATTAACCCTGTCACACATTGGGTAAATACAGACCCCATAAACCCATAATTAACCCTGTCACTCATGGGGGTCAAGACAGACCCCCAAAAGCACTTAAATAAACCTGGTCACTCATGAGGGTCAATCCAGACCGCCATAAACCCTTAATTAACCCTGGCATGCATGGGGGTCAATACAGACCCCATAAGCACTTAACTAACCTGGTCACTCATGGGGGTCAATACAGACACCTATAAGCACTTAATTAACCCTATCACACATGGGGGTCAATACAGACCCGCATAAGCTCTTAATTAACCCTGTCACTCATGGGGGTCAATACAGACAAACATAAGCACTTAATTAACCCTGTCTCTAATGGGGGTCAATACAGACCCCCAAAAGCCAATAAATAACCCTGTCACTCATAGGGGTCAATACAGACCCCCATAAGCACTTAATTAACCCCGTCGTTCATGGGTGTCAATACAGACACACATAAACCCCTAATTAAACCTGCCACTCATCGGGGTCAATACAAACCCCCATAAGCACTTAATTAACCCCGTCACTGAGTGGGATCAAGACAGACCCCCATAAGCACTTAATTATGCCGGTCACTCATGGGGGTCAATACAGACCCCCATAAACCTATAATTAACCTGTCACACAGGGGAGTCAATTCAGACCCCCATAAGCCAATAAATAACCCTGGCACTCATGGGAGTTAATCCAGACCCCCATAAACCCTTAATTAACCCTGTCACTCATGGGGGTCAATACAGACCCCCCCATAAACCCTTCATTAACCCTGTCACTCATGGGGGTCAATACAGACCCCATAAATCCATAACTAACGCTTTCACTCATGGGGGTCAATACAGACACCCAAAAGCACTTAATTAACCCTGTCACTCATGAGGGTCAATACAGACCCCCATAAGCACTTAACTAACCCGGTCACTCATGGAGGTCAATACAGACCCCTAAAAGCACTTAATTAACCCTATCACACATGGGGCTCAATACAGACCCGCATAAGCCAATAAATAACCCTGGCACTCATGGGGGTCAATACAGACCCCCATAAGCCAATAAATAACCCTGTCACTCATGGGGGTCAATACAGACCCTCATAAGCCTCTATTTAACCCCATCAGTCCCATAAGGGTATATTATGACCCATATGGGGCATTTAAAACCCTAACATTAATCACATAAGGGCCATGACGGTCCTCAAGGACCCTCATGACACTAAGTACAAACACTACACTGCACTATACCCCCCAATAAACCATTAAATCTAAACTAACCCCCTCTACACTAACCTATGAACACCTACACTACTTACCTACACTACCTACCTACCCCCTCATTTTAGAGCAGTGTAGTGATTGTACTTAGTGTCATGAGGGTACTGGAGAACCCTCATAGCACTTACGGGGTAATGTTAGGCTTCTAACTGTCCCATGTCCTTATGGGACTAATGCGGTTAAATAGAGGCTTATGAGGGTTTGTATAGACCCCCATAAGACACCGGGTTAAAATAGTGTAGTGCTTATGCTTTGTGTCATGAGGTCCTGGATGACCCTCATGGCACTCATAGTGTTTTTACATGCGTAGTGTGTTACAGGGGTCTATATATAGTTGAGGCACACAGTACACTCACATTGTGTGACAAACAGCATTTCAACCCTTTTTTTTGCCCCGCCATTTTTGATGCGCAAGTTGCTAGTTATTAAATAATATTTGCTTATCCTGTATGACTCATGCTGTAAGATTTTAAAAACTCTATTCAAACTAAGGAACCTTATATGGGATTTGGATTTGACACACAAAGCCAACCCTAATTTTTTGTTAGAATATCTGCTATCCATAATAATGAGAGGTCTAAGGTAATTTCTACTTTAATACACACTGCATTATAACTGGTATGTAACTTATTTTTTATCGTAGTGAATGACTAATTTACAGAACACTCACTAGGATAATACAACTGTATAAATATAAAAAAAAATATTCTATATCTTATATTGTAGTCATTTTAATTGTTACATATGCCATTTCACTGTTACTCGCAGATCTGAAAGATCTATTGCTTTTTTTGCAATAACAATTATCTTTTAATGTAACTGTCTTTAGATTTGACATGTGTAGTAAATGCTTCCTTAAAGCACAGCAAAAATCAATATGTAGATAACTTTTCTAGTTAATTGCACATGCTTTTGTAGTTCTTGACAAGGTCATTTCAGTTTGTAAGGTTCTTCTTAGTGCTCATTAGCTTACTAATGCTATTGAGTTTGTTGTTGTTTAAAGATAATTAAGGTCAATAAAAGAAAGAACAAAATGGTTCTTTACCCTAAAAGGAAGCTTTGGAAGTACAGGTGAGCAATTTACTATTTTAGACACAAATGACCTGTAGTCCAGAATTTTTAAAACACTATATACTTAGATGCTATTAGATGCTATTTTTAATAAATACTGTGTACTAATCCATTTTACACAGTGGAAAAGACCATTTGATATTGGATGTGCCCAACAGATGTAAACGGATGTGAACATTTGCCATGAAGGGATTTTTAATAGTTAATATTTACTCTCCATACGTTCTGTTATTCTCCATACAAAATACAGAGATCAGGAGGCAGTATGGGTATAGACAAGAGGGATTATATGGCCTGGTGACAAACGTATCTAATCATAAACCACCCACTAGTGACAACATGATTATTTCCAAAGAATTACACTATACACCTATCATAAATTAATTTTATATAAAACTGGATTCGATCCAGTGTAGACAAATGCTCTTCAAACTATGGGCCCCATTCTATTGCCCAATTTTAAATGTATATACACCGGCTTTAGAACTCCATTGGTTTTAGCACAGCTTGAATATTACGAGCGCTAATTAATTAAAGTTACACAAAATCAATTGTTTATGAGACCTGTAGCTCTAGCTAGCAAATGTCTAACCTGCAAATGAAAAAAGTATCACGTTTCTGTCAAAAATATTACGAGTACTAAATAGGACTCGCAAGGGATTTTTCAAACACTTATTAGTACTGTAGCAGCAATTAAACACACAGTACTATACTTTAAAAGCATTGGAAGTCATGGAAACACATTAGAATTAATTGCAGAACAGTCTCAAACCAAAACTATATAATTATTATTATTTTTTTTTTAACTGTTATTTCAGAGTAATATTGATCCCGGGACTAAAGGGGTTAATACATATCATGGAACCCACATAGACCACATAGAACAGATTATCTAATTCATTTTATAGATGGCCAGATTTCCTGATTGCGAGCCAGATTGGCAAATATTACTTACTAGTGACTTGCCAGTCAAAAATGCCGGCAATAACATTTGAAGGCTGGCAATGGTATTTGCCACACATTGCAAGGCTCTCCCCCATCTAAACTGCCTGCCTCGCGATGAGCAACTTTGACGCTCATCACAGGCCTTGCAATGAGCGCATTTTGTGGCCATTGCAAACCTCTTAATGAGCACCTTTGGCTCTCATTTTGAGCATCTCACCCCTCTACTTTACTGGCCTCGCAATAATCGCCTTCAGCGCTCATCACAGACCTCACAATGAGTGCCTTCGGTGCTCATTGTGAGCCTCTCCACCCCTCTCCCATCCACTACTAGATGGGAGGCGCTTATTGCGAGCCTCTAACCCCCCCTCTACTTTACTGGCCTTGCGATGAGTGCCTTCAGCGCTCATCACGGGCCTCGCAATGAGCGCCTTCAGCACTCATTGTAAGCCTCTCCCCCACTACTTCCTCTCCCTCCCCTGTGTCTCTTTCCCTTCATCTCCCTCCCGTGTCTATTCCCCTGTGTCTCTCACCCCTCATTCCTCCCCTGTGTCTCTTCCCCCTCTCCCTCCCCTGTGTCTCTCCTCCCTCCTCTGTCTCCTCACCCCCTTCTCCCTCGCCTGTGTCTCTTCCCCCTCCTCTCCCTTTCCTGTGTCTCCTCCCTCTACCTCCCCTGTGTCTCTCTTCCCCATCCTCTTTCCCTCCTCCTCTACCTCCCCTGTGTCTCTCTTCCCATCCTCCTCTCCCTCCTCCGTGTCTCTTCCCATCCTCCTCTCCCTCCTCCGTGTCTCTTCCCCTCCTCCTCTCCCTCTCATGTGTCTCTTTACCTCCACCTCTCCCTCCCTGTGTCTCTCTTCCCCCTCCTCTCCCTCCCCTGTGTCTCTCTTCCCCCCTCCTCTTTCCCTCCTCCTCTACCTCCCCTGTGTCTCTTCACCTCCTCTACTCCCTCCCCTGTGTCTATTCCCCTCCTCCACTCCCTCTCATGTGTCTCTTCCCTCCACCTCTCCCTCCCTGTGTCTCTCTTCCCCCTCCTCTCCCTCACCTGTGTCTCTCTTCCCCCCTCCTCTCCCATTGCCCTGTGTCTCCAACCCCCTACTCTCCCTCCCTTGTGTCTTCCACCCCCTCCTCTCCCTCTCATGTCTCTCCCGCTCCTCTCCCTCCCATGTCTTTCACCCACTCCTCTCCCTTCCATGTCTGTCACCTGAGTGCTGCCACTGCTCGCACTTGTGCGCCCGGCCTCCCTCACGTACGCGTGCGCCCCCCCTCCTCTCCCTCCCATGTCTCCCAAGTTGCTGCTGCGGTCAGGTGCGCACAGCCTCCCAGGTGCACCCCCTTGTTCGTTCACGCCTCCCCCGCTTGTGTATGCGCACGCCTCCAGTCACAGCATTCAGAGCTGGAGAGGACGGAGCATGGAGCAGGGAGCATGGAGCAGGCAGGGCCGTCAGAGCCAGAGTCTGGAGCATAGAGCAGGCAGCGCTGTGAGCCATGCAATGAATTGCAGCCAGGGGTTGATGTGGCCTGCTGTACTGCAGGCCTCGCGATGAGAGTATACATAGCTCATCACAAGCATCAGTGAGGAAGGGCAAGCTGGAGCAAGGGGAGTTGTCAAACTGAAGCGAGGCCCACAGTTGTGGGATGACAACCAAAAGTTTGACAACTATTATATGTGACGAGCGACTTGTCTGTCAAAAATGATGGCAATAAAAGTGAAAGGATGGGAATGCTGTTTGCCACACAATGTGAGTCTCTGACACTCTTAACCGTTTTGTTATCTACAAAGAAGTACAACAATTATAGTAGATGTGTTTATTTTCAACATGCAGCTTGTAGTTCAAGAACTGGTAAACCATCCTTTTTTTAACAATATTAACATTTTGAAATGTCACCTATGCAGGAATGATATAACAATGGATCAACTTTGTATGAATGTGTATTGTTAACCATTAAATAATGCTTTTTAACATGCAACTTGTAGTTCAACTTACTGGTAAACAATAATTTTTTTAACAATATTACCATTTTGAATTGTCAGTTATGTAGGAGTAATGTAACAATAGGTCAACTTTCTATGAATGAGTATTTTAAACCATTACATAATTCTTTGTAACATGCAACTTACTACTTACTACTGGTAAACCACATAAATATGGAATCCAGAGGAAGGCAAACAGAACCCCCCCCCCCCCCCCCCCCCCCAGTGAAACGTATCCAATTGTGTCAAAGGGGGGTCAAATTAATTCCTTCCTGACCCTAGTAACTGGCGATCTGATTACTCCCTGGATCAATACTTCCTATTGAATTATACATTTCAATTTTAACATGCAACTTGTAGTTCAACTACTACTAAACAATTGTTTTTTAACAATATTAACATTTTCAATTGTCAGCTTTGTAGGAGTAATATAACACTAGGTCAACTTTGTATGAATGAATATTATAAACCATTACATAATGCTTTGTAACATGCAACTTGTAGTTTAACTACTGGTAAACTACATAAATATTGAATACAGAGTAAGGCAAACAGAAAAAAAACAGTGAAAAGTATCCAATTGTGTCAAAGGGGTAAAAAAAAAATTCCTTTTTTTGGGGGGTTCATCTGTTCCAGTGTTATCGTTTTTTGTAATTTAAGTTATAGCACCTCATAGTAGAAAATGTTTTTTGTAAAAATTCTGCATCAAATAAATCACCCTGACTTTATTTTGTTTTCAAAATAAACTTTAATTTCCTCTGGATTTTTGCATCTTGAAAATGCAACATAGAGTTGTCGATGTGCAAATACAGGTTCCTGTAAAAAAATACCCACAGACCTAAAGGTTTGTCCTTGGGATTATTTATGGTCATAGCAAATGCCATGATGATGGGAAATTGTCTCCTTTGAAGGAAAAAAGGTAAACCACTGTCACTTGGAGCCAAATCAATTCTTGGTATAAAAACTTGTTCACCTTTATGGGTACCATTCATAATTTCTGAATGTATGAAATGTTCTCTTAAATCCTGCACAATTAATCTGGTCCCATTACATAGTCCTTTTTTTGGGATTCATATTTCTCAGTAGCATGACAATTGCTCCTTTTTCAGTTGCAAAATATGTGGTGGCATTCCAGATGGAGTTAAAGAATTGATAAATTCCATACTAAAGTTAGCTTCACTGTCTTTGTCATCAGCCAGAACCAAATCTGCACTGAAATAATATTTTTTGGGTGCATAGATACATTTTTAAAATTGTGTTATTTAGTTTAAAGGCATCTATATTTTTTGATGTTAATATCACTTTGTTTAAAATGTCTGAGTAATCCTCGTTATTGATAGTATTTTGAAAAATTTCCGATATAAGTGATTCTTTGCAAATCATTTCTGATGGAATGTCAACGGTATCATCAGGTAGATATTTTTGGATGTTTTCCTTCTCCAATTTGAATTAGCCAGTCATTGAATTCATTTTGGCCTTGAGATCATATTTAGTTCTAATTTAATGTATGTAAATATTTTCCACAGTTTACTTGTCTTTATACATGTTTCGATGACGTCAGTCCTATTTCCATGTGGCACAACAGGTAATGTTTGCATAAAATCTCCTCTTATCAACATCACCTTTCCCCCAAATGGCAAATCATTATCCATAACTTCTTTTAATAATCGATCAATACATTGCAGGGCATGACACCACATCATTGTTGCCTCATCTATTATAATTAATTTACTTTGTTAAAATGTTTTGGCTTGTAATGAATTAATTCGAATATCCAACACTGAAGTTTCTAGAATGGGAACTGGCAGTTTAAATCCACTATACACCGTTCTCCTACCTTCTAACAATAGGGCTGCAATTCCAGTTGTTGCAAATGGCAGTGCTATTTGACCTTGTGCTCAAAAAAAACTCATCATTAAATTATATAGATAAGTTTTTCCTGGTCCATCTAGATATAAATAACGTTCTTTGAACATGTCACCATCTATTGCATTTGTGACTTTGTGGCAAATGTACAGCTAATTCATACACAGCATGTGACCAATCATGCATCTCATATTTCAGATCTAGTCACAATAGTCATGGCATCATTGTATCTTTCTCGCATTTTTCAAGGAGATCCTTGGAAAGAGGATGGCAAAACGATTGCTTTTACAGCTGGAATGTCTCTGTTTGTAGCCAATTCAGCGACATCATCCATCAATCCACAATATTGTTCTACGCAAGGATTGTTTTGTTGAAATTGTATAAAATTTTGATTATTTTCTTCAACTTGTAGATATGAATCAATAATCCATTGTTGTGTGAGTTTCCCCCCATATAAAATAGTATTAAAATTATTTCGGATAGCATTTTGTGCCACTTTATATTGCAGAATAGAATTATTGTTTCTAAAACGAACTGTACTATTGGGATAACGTTGCAATTGTTATTTTGGTTGCCATCCTGGCTCGCCATTTGGAAAGAAAATAGGATATGTCATTGGATCCAAATTACTCTTTAATATACAGTATTTATGTTTATAAAAGGTTGCTCCGTATTGCGTGGATAAATTCTAATATCGCTCTCAAATGGTGGTTCAAAAAATGTATCCAGCTGCTCAAAGACTATGGGTAAGCATTGTTTATTTTCCGGAAGCATCATCCGTTGTTCAACAACTTCCATTGTATCTAGGACATATAACTGTGCAAATTTCCTTTGCTCTTCTGCTTGTGGGTGTAAATGTGAAGTCCGGTGGTAAATTTGTCCTTGTACTTTAAAACAGTAAGGACCTTGTCCTGGGACATTTCCTGCTAATGTTGTACCCATTAAAGTAAATTAATTTCCACTATTATAAGACCTGATTTTTTTTAAATTACTATAATTTGGAAATGTTGGATCACCCATTATACTTTTTAACCACATTGAGTAATCCACAATAATGACTCTCCACTGGTAGTGATGTAACTAAGGGACTATTCTGAGCTTCCTGAGCACAGATATCACTACAACATTGTATGTCAACATTGGTGTCATGTATATCAACATTGGTGTCATTAGGCAATATTTGGTCATTAGGCAATGTTTCACAGACATTATGTTTTTTACTTTTTCTTTTCTTTGTAGCTCTGTGAGACTCAGTTTGTCCTTTTTCAGTAATTTTTATTTTATTGGCAAGTCTGTCGGTCTTCTTCTCTTAATTTTCTTGAAGTATCGGGTGACTGTGCATCTCTCCATCTTTGCTTCCATTCCCTTGCCATTCTTGTTTTCAGTTCTTTCTTTGTTTCTGCATTGTCCGACATTGTAATCTGTAATTGTAAATGCAGGCATTTTAGTTTAAATTGTAATGTTTTCTTATATAGCAAACAATGGCAATAATAACATTACTAATATTTTTGATTTTATTTACCTAAAGTATTAATGGATGAAGTTATTTTCCACTTTGTGATGGTCTTGTAGTTGTGGCCTTTTTTTTTCTTCAAATCTGTAAGATATATTTTTATGTTTTTTTTTATTGTTCATATTGTTTTTAACTTTCATCAATGCAAAACCAAAAAGCTGTAATCAAACATCAAAATTACCTGAAAGGCATGTATAATTTTGTCATTAAATGAATTCATGAATCAATCAATGTCTGATGTGTAATTTTCATACATGAAAACATAAAGAGCTAAGCATATGGGTATTGATAAATAAGGTCAGTGTAGAATTGAAAAACTTTGTTTTTATAATTAATTTATAATTAATGAATATATCAATATACGTTAATGAATTAATCAATAACTGTCATCAATGCAAAACATAAAAAACTAATCATGTTTTCCTAAAGAATGGCATAATTGCAATGTAAATTTCCTATCCAAAACACAAAGAGCTATGAGCAAACTGTAAAATGAGCTGAAAAGGATTTGACATTTTTGGATTCAATTAATTAATTAATCAATCAATCAATGTATGTTTAATTGATATGCATTAAAAGGTAAATAGCTAAGCCTCTGAGAATTTTATAAATAAGGTCATTCTAAAAAACCAAAATGTAATTATTAATTAATTAATAAATTAATATAAGTGAATGAATTAATCAATAACTGTCATCAATGCAAAATAAAAATACTTAAATATGTTTTCCTAAATATGGGCATCATTAAATCATATACCTGTAAAGTTTATGTAATTGCAGATGAAATGCTGCAGAGCTCACACGCAGGTGCAGAGATGAGCAAACTGTAAAATGACATGAAAAGCATTTTTAATGTTTGTATTCAATTAATTCATTAATCAATGAAAGTATGATGTTTAATTGGCATTCATGCAAAACATAAAGGCCTAAGCACTGATGTAATCATAAATAAAGGCAGTATAAAATATGAAATGTAACAGGTGTCAGAGCATAATAAACTGATGAAAATATTCAACTGCTTTGAGGGTCCTATCCCTGTCAGCCAATGAGCAGTAATACAGATATATATGTGCAGTGTAAAATATCCTTTTTTTTAGTGCAGTTTAAAATATACTCTTTTTTTTAATTATTACTAATTAATAAATTAATAGATGTTAATAATGAATACATCAATTAATAAATGTATTAGAAAGAGCTAAGCATTTATGTATTCTTAAACTAAGGTCCGTGGAAAATATGAGATTTAGCATATATATATATAAATTTTTAAAATTATTAATTCTTTTTTAAATAATATTAATTAATTATTTAATATACTTTACCTAATTGTAATTAATATCCAGCAATCAATAACTTGAGGAACTAATAATCTCTTTGGATTTTCCAGCAGAAAATGTACAGTTGGACTATTCATCACCTGAGGAGGAAGTGTTAAAAATTTGGAAACGCAGTATTTATAGCCAGAGTCCATGAGGCCAGACCGTTTGTTTAGGTGGGAAAAAAACACAATTTCAGATTCATAATGTTGTTATTTGCAAGTTAGTGTTTTGCGTACGTCATTTTGTGTACGTCGTAATATTATATTTTGTAACTTGTACGCGCCTGTGCTATGCCCTCATTTAGCCTTGTTTTAATTTTTTTCAGCCTCCATTTTTTTTCTTGCTTAGCTGATTTCTAATCTTTAAAAAATGCCAAATATGCCTCGAATTAACTTGAAACCTCACTTACAAGCTTCCTGGCTCCCCCCGCCCCCGTGCTGTGTGTGAGTTTGTAAGTTAATTAGAGACATATTTATGTTTTTTAGTTTGTTTTTTGTTTTTTGTGGCTCGGACGATATATTCGTATTTTTCTGAGGTCTTATTTTTTTGCCCCCAAGATTACGAGGTCGAATTATTTACTCTAAGTCCAGCGTTCGTCAACTGCTTGAAGCCTAAGTCCCGCGTGCCTCATCTGCTCGCCTTGCTTTAAGAGGCTCGAAGGAGCGCCTTTGGCGCTCATTTCAACCAAAGCCCGGCATGCTTCAATGCCTCAACTACTCGTTTCGCTTTGCCAGGTGAGCAGGGCAATGAGCGCCTCCGGCACTCATTGACTAAGTCCTGTGAGTTCGGAATGCTTTAGTGCCTCTACAGCTCGGCTCACTTTGTGAGGCAAGCAGGGCAGTGAGCGCTCATTGCCAATGTCCTTCGAGCTTAAAAATGCTTCAATGCCTCAATAGCTTGCCTCGCTTTGCAAGGCTCGCAAGCTTGACAACAACTCGCAGTTTGACAACTATTATATGTAATTGGCACTCATTAACTTGTAGCCTCCGATTGCAGACTATGTCTAATTTCTATGGTTTACTGACCTTATGATGATGGTCTCATTTACTATTGGCTGTGTTTAAGCATGCAGGACTCTGTTCAGTGTAAGCCTCATTTAATTGCCGCAAGTCGCGGGATGTAGGTTGTATTCTGCGGGCCCACAGCGTCCGCAACTTATGGTGCTATTCATTTGGCCGAGCCTGCAAGTCCTGGCCCGATAGCGCACATTGTAAACCATGCTATCTATGATCATGTTTAAGCTTGCAAGTGCTACAATTACACAAGGCTGTAACTCTGGAGTTAGAAACAGCGAATAGAAATGGAGCCTGTCAACATTAGCCAGCAAGTCATAGAGCTATTAAATCAGACCCATAAAGCAAGTCGCGCACGACTTGCGGCATAAGGCCGAAAAAAAACCATGTTGGAAATTAAACTTTGTGGTTGCAAAGGGATGCAAATACATTTATAAGACCCGCAAAGTGTTTACAGACAACTTTTAAACACTGTATAGGGAAATATAAACACACCAGTGGACTTTAAAATATAGGGAAAGCATGGAAAGGCATTACAATTACTTGCACAATAATCCCCCAATAATACAAATGCATTTTAAAAATATTTTTTATTTACCATATGTTGTAATAAATCTTAATAAAGCCCTGGGTCCTGATGGAATTCATCCAAGGGTACTGAGGAACTGGGCTCTGTAATAGCCAAACCATTATATTTCATTTTTCAAGATTCACTCAACACAGGGTCTCTACCAGATGACTGGAGACAATCAGATGTGATACCTATATTTAAAGTCAACATGGATTTATGAGGGATAGGTCATGTCAAAAAAATCTAATTAGTTTCTATGAGGAGGTTAGTAGGAACCTGGATCAAGGCAACTCAGTGGATGTAGTCTTTTGGGATTTTACAAAGACTTTTGATACAGTGCCATATGGGAGACTATTGTGCAAACTAATGGATGCAGGAATTGCAGTAAATATCTGCTCATTAGTGATGTCGCAAACCTAAAATTTTCGGTACGCGAACCGCAAACGCGAACCGCCGCAAATGTTCACGAAACGGCAAATATCAGCGAACCGCCATAGACTTCAATGGGCAGGCGAATTTTAAAACCCACAGGGACTCTTTCTGGCCACAATAGTGATGGGAAAGTTGTTTCAACGGGACTAACACCTGGACTGTGGCATGCCGGAGGGGGATTCATGGCAAAACTCCCATGGAAAATTACATAGTTGATGCAGAGTCTGGTTTTAAGCCATAAAGGGCATAAATTACCTAACATTCCTAAATTGTTTGGAATAACATGCTTTAAAACATCAGGTATGATGTTGTATCGATCAGGTAGTGTAAGGGTTAGGCCCGCTTCCCAGTGACAGACCAAACTCCCCGTTTAACGCACCGCAAAAAAAACCACAAACAGTCCATTTGCACAACCGCAAACTCCCCATTTGCACAAGGTTGGATACCAAGCTAGCCATGTCCCGTTCCTTGTCCTCACTGATGTCATTGAAGGTCTCTTCCTCCACCCAGCCACCAAGGGTCCCCGAAAGGTGACAACAAGCCCACTGGGACGCCTGCTGTATTTGGTCTCACACCTCCTCAAAGCCACCTTCCTCCTCTTACTCCTCTTCTTCAGACTCCTCTCACTGCATTGCCTCTCTCTGCATTATTATAAGGTGTGTTAAGTAGTACTACTCTTATCAGTTTAAAACCTGTTAAAGCACATATCAGGGGGCGTGTATAAGGCCTGGATTTTTAGAACCAGGAGATGGAAAAAGATGCTTTGTTGGTCGTATCACTTCAATTTTGGGGCACGGCACGTGCAGTCAAAGGTGCCACCAGATAGGAGTGACGTGTTTGTAAATACTACTCTTATCAGTTTAATACTTGTTACGTTACCTATCAGGGGGCGTGTATAAGGCCTGGATTTTTAGAACCAGGAGATGGAAAAAGATGCTTTGTTGGTCGTATCACTTCAATTTTGGGGCACGGCACGTGCAGTCAAAGGTGCCACCAGATAGGAGTGACGTGTTTGTAAGTACTACTCTTATCAGTTTAATACTTGTTATGTCACCTATCAGGGGGTGTGTATAAGGCCTGGATTTTTAGAACCAGGAGATGGAAAAAGATGCTTTGTTGGTCGTATCACTTCAATTTTGGGGCACGGCACTTGCAATCAAAGGTGCCACCAGATAGGAGTGGCGTGTTTGAAAGTACTACTCTTATCAGTTTAATACTTGTTACGTCACCTATCAGGGGGCGTGTATAAGGCCTGGATTTTTAGAACCAGGAGATGGAAAAATATGCTTTGTTGGTCGTATCACTTCAATTTTGGGGCACGTGCAGTCAAAGGTGCCACCAGATAGGAGTGACGTGTTTGTAAGTACTACTCTTATCAGTTTAATACTTGTTACGTCACCTATCAGGGGGCGTGTATAAGGCCTAGATTTTTAGAACCAGGAGATGGAAAAAGATGCTTTGTTGGTCGTATCACTTCAATTTTGGGGCACGGCACGTGCAGTCAAAGGTGCCACCAGATAGGAGTGACGTGTTTGTAAGTACTACTCTTATCAGTTTAATACTTGTTACGTCACCTATCAGGGGGTGTGTATAAGGCCTGGATTTTTAGAACCAGGAGATGGAAAAAGATGCTTTGTTGGTCGTATCACTTCAATTTTGGGGCACGGCACGTGCAATCAAAGGTGCCAGCAGATAGGAGTGGCGTGTTTGTAAGTACTACTCTTATCAGTTTAATACTTGTTACGTCACCTATCAGGGGGCGTGTATTAGGCCTGGATTTTTAGAACCAGGAGATGGAAAAAGATGCTTTGTTGATCGTATCACTTCAACTTTGGGGCACGGCACGTGCAGTCAAAGGTGCCACCAGATAGGAGTGACGTGTTTGTAAGTACTACTCTTATCAGTTTAATACTTGTTACGTCACCTATCAGGGGGCGTGTATAAGGCCTGGATTTTTAGAACCAGGAGATGGAAAAAGATGCTTTGTTGGTCGTATCACTTCAATTTTGGGGCACGGCACGTGCAATCAAAGGTGCCACCAGATAGGAGTGGCGTGTTTGAAAGTACTACTCTTATCAGTTTAATACTTGTTACGTCACCTATCAGGGGGCGTGTATAAGGCCTGGATTTTTAGAACCAGGAGATGGAAAAAGATGCTTTGTTGGTCGTATCACTTCAATTTTGGGGCACGGCACGTGCAGTCAAAGGTGCCACCAGATAGGAGTGACGTGTTTGTAAGTACTACTCTTATCAGTTTAATACTTGTTACGTCACCTATCAGGGGGCATGTATAAGGCCTGGATTTTTAGAACCGGGAGATGGAAAAAGATGCTTTGTTGGTCGTTTCACTTCAATTTTGGGCCACTTTGTGACATTAGCTTCTTACGCTCAAACATTTCCTTTACAGGCACCTGACTATGGGCAGATGAGCAGGGACTGCTCAAGGCGAGAGACGGAGTGGCGGATGGTTGAGAGGGGGCAAGGAGGACAGCAGTGGTTGATGTGGCTTATGATGCTGCACCAGGAGGAGGATGGCGGCTTTGAGTTTGTGTGCTGCCTGTACTCATGTGTTGGTCTGGAGTCACCCAAACATTAGGTCTCAACCTGTAGAGGATAAGGGAACCAGGCTACTCTAGACCTCATTCATCATTACAGGTTTTGACAGATCGGTACTATGCGTCCAAGCTACTGTGACAACAGATATGAGTGGCACTGTGCACTTGCAGAAGTTGGTAGAGTAGACGCTGTAGGTCTGACACACACGCTTGCAGACAACTAACTGCTATGCAATCTATTACAGTAGAATTTTTTTTTGTTTTAAATGTACACTACTGTTACACCAGATATGAGTGGTGTGTTAAGTAGTACTACTCCTATCAGTTTAATCCCTGTTATGTGCCTTTTTTTGGGTTTGGTTGTTGAAGCCACAGTTCAGCACCAGAGGCCAGAAAAATTAGGCATGTACACATGCCTGAAAAATTAGGTATTGTTGATCTTGCAGCGAGCAGAGAAGAAGGTAGGCCTGATTCAACGCCCCATCCCTGCATATCCACACTCAGAGATTGAGGGGGCGACGCTTACAAGGCCACGGGCCGGAGATATAAAGGGGGGCCATCCCAAATAAGCACACAAGCGGGGACAAAGGTAGTGAAGAGGACATAGAGGCCCATGGACTGACGGTCGCCATCTTGGCAGGAAAAGGGCATAGCAATTAAGCCAAACTGACCCAGCACAGGCAGCTACTTGAGTCAAACGCTGTACAATTACACCTTAATAAAGCTGAAACATGCAGCAGCAGGGATTCTAAACGGCCACACAGGGACAAGGAGGCTAACAGCCCCCACAGTCTCTGCACAACTCTTTTTAACAGATAACCCAAGGGGCTAACCAGGGACCTTGCCCACAAAAAAATCCAGCAGAATTTTATTGGAGGAATTATTAGTGTCTTTACCCCCCAAGAGAGGACATAATATACGGTATCTTTAGACTACCTGATGGCCAAACCTCCTTTAGCCCCAATGCTATCCAAGAAACATTTCAAAACTTCGATCAGACCATATATTCATCCCAATCCCGCTGCAGCGGATCTGACAAAGAGTCCTTCCTACTACAGCAAGAAGTCCACAAAATACCTGTACCTCAATTGGACAGCTTGAACCTAGACATATCCCAAGAGGAAGTTAAATCTACAATCCAAGATCTTAAATTTGGCAAGTCCCCAGGGTTAGACGGTTTTACTCATCTGTACTATAAGAAATTTGAGCCCTTGCTTACCCCCGCACGTAACATATTTGTTTAACGCTATACTAAATGGAGAACCTATGCCCCCTTAATTGAATCAGGCCGACCTCATAGTCTTTCCAAAAGAGGGTAGGGACCCGAATCTCAAACTGTATTACAAGGCAGCGCAGCTGGCTTCCATTCCTCTGGCGCATTCTCCAAAACACATCAGCCGCTCTGGGTATTTATGGAAAATGTAAGCATGTCACCTTATACATGGGATACAGTAATATGGATTCCAGGCCTGTATACTTTTTTGAGAAACTTGAAAAACCCATTGATTAAGTACTCATTAAAAATATGGACGGAGATGAACTGGACACAAAAACTGGACACTCGGCTATCAGATCTTACCCCTATCGTACCCAATCCCCACTTTAAGATACATCTTCCGGAAAGCTCTCTCAGTTGGTGGAAGTCTCAGAACCTACTAAGGGTTGGTCCATGGTGGCATGACAACAAAATAATGACCTTTGAGTGGGTGAGAGATAGATACAATTACCACTGGCTGAACACTATAATTTTTGCAGGATACATCATTTTATATATACGATAAGTGGTAGGGGAACCCCCCAAAGAAACACCTGGCTACTCAAAAAATGTAGGGATTCCCCCTTTCAGCCTGGTATTATTAGCCTCATGTATGAACTATTTAATGAAAACTCATGGGCAAACAAACCAGACTATACCAAAGCCTGGGAGAGGGATTTGGGCACCGAGATGGCAGATAGCACATGGGATAAAAGTTGACAAGGCTTAAGTAGGGGATCTTTAAATTATAGTCTGCTTGAGACTTCAATAAAGGTCTTACACAGGACATATATTACTCCTTTTAAGCTAATAAATGGGATCCAAAACGGAGCAGCTCATGTTTTAGGAACAGTGGTAATGAGGCTACATTTATTCATGTCTGGTGGGAGTGTTCGGCAGTCATAAGACTATGGGAAGGAACATGCTTACTAGCTTCTAAAATGTTTAAGATTGACCTAATAAAATATTTTTTGAAAGAAAAAATACACATAGCTAGTAGTTGGAAAACCCCAAATTAAAACTTTCAGGAATTAATAAAAAAAATCAACTATTTACTGCTCAACGAGAGATTTAACCATGTAGTCTTGGATAGAATCCCCCAGTTCCAGACAATTTGGGATCCCTGGATAACATCCCCATTTAGTGCCCCCCTAATATAATAAAACATTTGTTAATGGTTGAAGCGACTCGGGGGGAAGGACCGGAGTGGGGGAGCCCTGGAGGAGACCCTTCAGAAGCAACCGGCGCAAAATCATCCGAGGAAAGGAGAGGTCGCCTACTGAAGCCTGCCCTAGAGTAACCCAAGGGCGATTGAGCAGGTTAGATATTGTAAATAATAAGCTACTGCTGGAGTGATGATAGATAATAGGACTTTACTATTGTTTTACCATGTCTTAGGTTTCTCTTAAAAATTGCAATCACAGTAAAAAAAAAGAAAATGTATTAACCAAAAAAGTAAAAAAAAGAAGGCCTAGCCACCTAATGTTAACAAAATGTCTTCATTCTAAATATGTATTTTTGCACAACTGTTGTGTTATGCAAGACTGTTCAATATGCTTTCTTTTCCATTACATGCCGTACGCCTTCTGGCATAAAAATTGAAATTCAAAAATTAGATATTTTTGCAGCCGCTGCTGTTGCAGCGGCCAGAAAAATTGACCTTTGTTCCCCAGGCAGAAAGTGCCATAAAACATTGCCTCTTCTTGAACCCTAGTTGGTGGCGGATAATTCACGCAAGTCATCCGGCATTCACAGATAACATACAGCAGTGTGTGGACCATTTATAGCCGAAGGCAGCTCATCTCATCAGGCCTTTTTCAGTCAAATGTATCGCCCAGTGTCAGTCCCTTCGGGATCCATCCCTCATTCATCTTTATAAAGGTGAGGCAATCTAGACTTTTTTGCCCTAGGCGACTTCTCTTCTCGGTGACAAAACCTCCTGCTGCACTGAAGGTCCTTTCTGACAGGACACTTGAAGCGGGGCAGGCCAGAAGTTCAATTGCAAATTGGGATAGCTCAGGCCACAGGTCTAGCCTGCATACCCAGTAGTCAAGGGGTTCATCGCTCCTCAGAGTGTCGATATCTGCAGTTAAGGCGAGGTAGTCTGCTACCTGTCGGTCAAGTCGTTCTCTGAGGGTGGATCCCGAAGGGCTGATGCGATGCGTAGGACTGAAAAAGGTCCGCATGTCCCCAATCAACAACACGTCTTTTAAACGTCCTGTCCTTGCCGGCGTGGTCGTGGGAGGTGGATTACTTTCACCTCTTCCCCTGTTATATTGCCCTTGTGCTGTGACATCACCCTTATATGCTGTGTAAAGCATACTTGTTAATTTGTTTTGGACCTGCTGCATCCTTTCTGACTTGCGGTAATTTGGTAACAAATCAGGCACTTTCTTCTTATACCGGGGGTCTAGTAGCGTGCACACCCAGTACAGGTCGTTCCCCTTCAGCCTTTTTATACGAGGGTCCTGCGACAGGCACGACAGCATGAAAGACCCCATTTGCATAAGGTTGGATGCCGAGCTAGTCATGTCCCATTCCTCGTCCTCAGTGATCTCGCTGAAGATATGTTCTTCCTCTCAGCCACGTACAACACCACGGGTACCAGATAGGTGACAACGAGCACCCTGGGATACCTGTTGTGATTGGTCTTCCTCCTCCCCCTCAAAGCCACATTCCTCCTCTGACTCCTCTTCCTCACAATCCTCTTCCAGCGTTGCCGCAGGTCCAGCAAGCGATGCTGATAAGGCTGTTTCTGGTGGTGATGGTGACCACAACTCTTCCTCGTCACGCTCATCTACGGCCTGATCCAGCACTCTTCGCAGGGCACGCTCCAGGAATAAAACAAATGGTATGATGTCGCTGATGGTGCCTTTGGTGCGACTGACAAGGTTTGTCACCTCCTCAAAAGGACGCATGAGCAGAGGCTGTCCTAGCACCCCGGTCATACAAATACTCGTTAATGGCTTTTTCTTGTTGGAGCAGGCGGTCGAACATTAGGAGTGTTGAATTCCAACGTGTGGGGCTGTCACAAATCAAGCACCTCACTGGCATGTTGTTTCACCGCTGGATATCTGAAAAGTGCGCCATGGCCATGTAGGAACGCCTGAAATGGCCACACACCTTTCTGGCCTGCTTCAGGACGTCCTGTAAGCCTGGATACTTATTATTATTATTATTATCTTTATTTATATCGCGCCAACATATTCCGTAGCGCTGTACAGGGGTTGAGAAACACCTTGTAAAGAATGGAGGGCCCTGTTTTTGAGCATAAAATCAAATGTACATAGAGCTTGTTTCCAAGGCCTGACACAAGATTGAAAACTCGCAAACTTACAATCTAAGGGTTTAGGTGTGATACAAGAGGGTGACAAATACAATTGAAAGCAATTGGTTCAGTAAAGTGGAGGGGTCTGTGTGTTGTACTTTAGATTGTGGGTGTGAGTGTTATTAAGCTGTGGAGTGTTCAGTTGTACATGTTAAGGCTGAAGGTGATAAGATTTTTTAAACAGGTGTGTTTTTAATAATTTCTTAAAGGTTTTGAGGCAGGAAGATAATCTAATGGAGCGGGGCAAGGAGTTCCAAATGGATGGGGAAGCACGAGAAAAGTCTTGAAGACGGGAGAGGAGGTGATGAGAGAGGAGGAAAGAAGAAGGTCGTTAGCAGAACGAAGGGGCCGGTTGGGAGAGTATTTTGAAACAAGAGCAGAGATATAAGGGGGTGCACTGTTGTTGAGGGCTTTATGTGTTAGGGTCATGATTTTAAATTTGATTCGGGAAGCTATGGGAAGCCAGTGGAGTGATTGACAGAGAGGGGCTGCAGACACTGATCGTTTGGTATTGAAGATGAGTCTAGCAGAGGCGTTCATTATGGATTGGAGGGGAGACAGACGAGAGATGGGGAGGCCAGCAAGGAGGGAATTGCAGTAGTCGAGTCGAGAGATGATGAGAGAGTGAATTAGAATTTTAGCTGTGTCTTCTGTAAGATAATGACGAATTTTGGAGATGTTTTTTAGGTGAAACTGACATGATTTTGTTATTGCTTGGATGTGAGGAATAAAAGAGAGGGCGGGATCCAGTAGAACCCCAAGACAACGGGCCTGGGAGGTAGGGGCGATGATGGTGTTGTCAACAGTGAGAGATATTTGAGGTGTGGAAGCTGTAGTAGAGGGTGGAAAGATTAGAAGTTCAGTTTTAGACATGTTGAGTTTGAGTTGACGGGTGGACATCCAGGAGGATATGCCAGAGAGGCAGTTGGAAACTTGAGCTAAAAGAGAGGGGGATAGATCAGGTGCAGAGAGGTAGATTTGAGTATCATCTGCATAGAGATGATACTGAAATCCAAAGGATTTTATAAGGGTGCCAAGGGAGGAGGTGTAGATGGAGAAGAGGAGGGGGCCTAGGACAGAACCTTGGGGAACGCCAACAGACAGAGGGAGAGGTGAAGAAGAGGTGCCAGAGAAGGAGACACTAAATGTACAATCTTTAAGATAGGATGTGAACCATGAAAGAGCTGTGTCCTGGATGCCAAAAGAGCGGAGAGTTTGGATTAGAAGAGGGTGGTCAACTGTATCGAAGGCAGCAGAGAGATCCAGGAGAATTAGAATAGAGTAGTGACCCTTTGATTTGGTGGTTAGCAAGTCATTAGTGACTTTTGTAAGGGCTGTTTCTGTAGAGTGTTGGGACCGGAAGCCAGATTGGAAGGGGTCAAGTAGGGAGTTGGAGGAAATAAATTGAGTGAGGCGATTGTAAACAAGCCGCTCAAGGAGTTTAGACGCAAGGGGAAGTAGTGAGATAGGGCGATAGTTGGAGGCAGAAGCTGGGTCAGAAGAGGGCTTCTTGAGAATGGGTGTAACTGTGGCATGTTTTAAGGAGGATGGAAACTTGCCAGTGTTTAGGGAGAGGTTGAATAGATGTGTGAGAGCTGGGATAAGTGTGGTGGATAGGGGAGGGATTAGCTGTGATGAAATAGGATCATGAGGACATGTGGTAAGGTGAGAGGTTGATAGTAAAGTAGATACTTCATCCTCGGTTACAGGGTCAAAGGAGTCCATAATGGAAGTGGGATTGGGGAAGGGTAAGGGCTGGGTGTTGTCGGTTTGGAGAGAGGGTGGTGGGGTAGGGCCAAGCTGGGAGGAGAGCTCATTTCGGATGGTATCGATTTTATTTTTAAAATGGCTGGCAAAGTCATCAGCAGTGAGAGAAGAAGGGGCAGGAGGTGGGGGTGGGCGGAGGAGCGTGTTGAATGTAGCAAATAAACGTTTAGGGTTGAAGGACAGGTTTGATATTAGTGATGAGAAGTAGTGTTGTTTGGCAAAATTGAGGGCAGAGAAGTAGGAGCGCAAGGTAAACTTGTAGTGGAGAAAGTCTGCTGAAGTGCGAGATTTCCTCCATAATCGTTCTGCAGTGCGTGAGCATCTCTCTAGATAGCGTGTTTGTGTGGTGTGCCATGGTTGTGGTTGAGAGCGAGGGCGTTTGCTTGTGATTATGGGGGCAAGAGAGTTAAGGGTGGAGGTTAGCGTAGTGTTGTATTGTGAAGTGGCGACGTCAGGGCAGGCAAGGGTGGTGAGGGGGCTGAGAAGGGGTGTTAGTACATTTGAAAATTGTTGTGGGTTGAGTGCTTGCAGGTTTCTGCGTGTTCTGATGGCAGGATTTGAAGAAGGGCGGTGAGCGGTAGATGAGGTGAGGTTGCAAGTTAGCAGGTGGTGGTCAGATAGGGGAAGTGAGGAGATGTCAAGGTTGGAGATAGTGCAGAGATTAGTAAAAATAAGGTCAATGGAGTGTCCACCACAGTGAGTTGCTGAATCTGTCCATTGTGAGAGGCCAAGGGAAGAGGTGAGTGCAAGTAATTTTGCAGTTGTTGGGGAGGTGGGTGTGTCAGTGGCTATGTTGAAATCGCCAAGAATGAGTGAAGGTATATTGGGGGAGAGAAAGTGAGGGAGCCAGGCGGCAAAGTTATCCAGAAATTGAGAGGGTGATCCAGGCGGGCGATAGATCACAGCTACTCGCAGAGGTATAGGAGAGAAGATGCGAATAGTGTGGACTTCAAAAGATGAGAATTGGAGGGAGGGAACAGGGGGTATGCAGTGAAAAGTGCAGCGAGATGATAGCAGTATGCCCACACCTCCACCTTGTTTGTTCCCAGGTCTAGGAGTGTGGCTGAAGTGTAGACCACCATAAGAGAGTGCGGCAGGGGAGACAGAGTCAGATGGAGTGAGCCAGGTTTCTGTGATAGCCAGTAAATTGAGGGAGTTGGAAATGAAGAGATCATGAATGAAGGTAAGTTTATTGCAAACAGACCTTGCATTCCAGAGGGCACATGAGAAGGGCAAAGTAGATGGTTTGTGACAAGTGATGGGTATTAGATTATGGGTGTTTTGGGCATTAGCTGCCCTGGGGACTCTGCGTGGCTGACAGCAGGTGGGAATGAGTGAGGGGCCTGGGTTAGGGGATATATCTCCACAAGCCATCAGAAGAAGGAGAGAGAGTAAAAGGAGATGGGAGTAGGACTTACAGGAGCATTTCTGCTTTTCAGCTTTAGAGGAGGGATGAAATAGTGACTGGAGGAAGGAGAGGAGCTCATGGGAGCAGAGAAGAGGAGAGGAAAGCAGGGAAGGTGAGATAGTTATATTATTGGAGACATGATGTCTAGAGACTGTGTAAGAGAGTCTGAGAAAGAGGCAGCAGGTTATAGTGAGGAAGATGGTGTGAGAAAACATTGTGACACTGTATTAACAAGTATTCTTAAAGGGGGGGAGGTTAGAGGATGTCACTGATTGAGCAGGTGCAGGTAATTAGTATGCCTCAATATATTAAGTGTAAAGAGGGGTAGGTGGGTAGAGGGGCAGGGAGGGAGGGGATTGCTTTGTTTCTGTGTAGCAGTGTGCATTCAGATATCTGGGCTTGATTTAAACTGCATCCAGCTTTGTTTCTGTGTAATATTCTGTGTAGCAGTGTGCATTCAGATATCTGGGCTTGATTTAAACTGCATCCAGCTTTGTTTCTGTGTAATATTCTGTGTAGCAGTGTGCATTCAGATATCTGGGCTTGATTTAAACTGCATCCAGCTTTGTTTCTGTGTAATATTCTGTGTAGCAGTGTGCATTCAGATATCTGGGCTTGATTTAAACTGCATCCAGCTTTGTTTCTGTGTAATATTCTGTGTAGCAGTGTGCATTCAGATATCTGGGCTTGATTTAAACTGCATCCAGCTTTGTTTCTGTGTAATATTCTGTGTAGCAGTGTGCATTCAGATATCTGGGCTTGATTTAAACTGCATCCAGCTTTGTTTCTGTGTAATATTCTGTGTAGCAGTGTGCATTCAGATATCTGGGCTTGATTTAAACTGCATCCAGCTTTGTTTCTGTGTAATATTCTGTGTAGCAGTGTGCATTCAGATATCTGGGCTTGATTTAAACTGCATCCAGCTTTGTTTCTGTGTAGTATTCTGTGTAGCAGTGTGCATTCAGATATCTGGGCTTGATTTAAACTGCATCCAGCTTTGTTTCTGTGTAGTATTCTGTGTAGCAGTGTGCATTCAGATATCTGGGCTTGATTTAAACTGCATCCAGCTTTGTTTCTGTGTAGTATTCTGTGTAGCAGTGTGCATTCAGATATCTGGGCTTGATTTAAACTGCATCCAGCTTTGTTTCTGTGTAATATTCTGTGTAGCAGTGTGCATTCAGATATCTGGGCTTGATTTAAACTGCATCCAGCTTTGTTTCTGTGTAATATCCTGTGTAGCAGTGTGCATTCAGATATCTGGGCTTGATTTAAACTGCATCCAGCTTTGTTTCTGTGTAATATCCTGTGTAGCAGTGTGCATTCAGATATCTGGGCTTGATTTAAACTGCATCCAGCTTTGTTTCTGTGTAATATTCTGTGTAGCAGTGTGCATTCAGATATCTGGGCTTGATTTAAACTGCATCCAGCTTTGTTTCTGTGTAATATTCTGTGTAGCAGTGTGCATTCAGATATCTGGGCTTGATTTAAACTGCATCCAGCTTTGTTTCTGTGTAATATTCCGTGTAGCAGTGTGCATTCAGATATCTGGGCTTGATTTAAACTGCATCCAGCTTTGTTTCTGTGTAATATTCCGTGTAGCAGTGTGCATTCAGATATCTGGGCTTGATTTAAACTGCATCCAGCTTTGTTTCTGTGTAATATTCCGTGTAGCAGTGTGCATTCAGATATCTGGGCTTGATTTAAACTGCATCCAGCTTTGTTTCTGTGTAATATTCCGTGTAGCAGTGTGCATTCAGATATCTGGGCTTGATTTAAACTGCATCCAGCTTTGTTTCTGTGTAATATTCCGTGTAGCAGTGTGCATTCAGATATCTGGGCTTGATTTAAACTGCATCCAGCTTTGTTTCTGTGTAATATTCCGTGTAGCAGTGTGCATTCAGATATCTGGGCTTGATTTAAACTGCATCCAGCTTTGTTTCTGTGTAATATTCCGTGTAGCCGTGTGCATTCAGATATCTGGGCTTGATTTAAACTGCATCCAGCTTTGTTTCTGTGTAATATTCCGTGTAGCAGTGTGCATTCAGATATCTGGGCTTGATTTAAACTGCATCCAGCTTTGTTTCTGTGTAATATTCCGTGTAGCAGTGTGCATTCAGATATCTGGGCTTGATTTAAACTGCATCCAGCTTTGTTTCTGTGTAATATTCCGTGTAGCAGTGTGCATTCAAATATCTGGGCTTGATTTAAACTGCATCCAGCTTTGTTTCTGTGTAATATTCCGTGTAGCAGTGTGCATTCAGATATCTGGGCTTGATTTAAACTGCATCCAGCTTTGTTTCTGTGTAATATTCTGTGTAGCAGTGTGCATTCAGATATCTGGGCTTGATTTAAACTGCATCCAGCTTTGTTTCTGTGTAATATTCTGTGTAGCAGTGTGCATTCAGATATCTGGGCTTGATTTAAACTGCATCCAGCTTTGTTTCTGTGTAATATTCTGTGTAGCAGTGTGCATTCAGATATCTGGGCTTGATTTAAACTGCATCCAGCTTTGTTTCTGTGTAATATTCTGTGTAGCAGTGTGCATTCAGATATCTGGGCTTGATTTAAACTGCATCCAGCTTTGTTTCTGTGTAATATTCTGTGTAGCAGTGTGCATTCAGATATCTGGGCTTGATTTAAACTGCATCCAGCTTTGTTTCTGTGTAATATTCTGTGTAGCAGTGTGCATTCAGATATCTGGGCTTGATTTAAACTGCATCCAGCTTTGTTTCTGTGTAATATTCTGTGTAGCAGTGTGCATTCAGATATCTGGGCTTGATTTAAACTGCATCCAGCTTTGTTTCTGTGTAATATTCTGTGTAGCAGTGTGCATTCAGATATCTGGGCTTGATTTAAACTGCATCCAGCTTTGTTTCTGTGTAATATTCTGTGTAGCAGTGTGCATTCAGATATCTGGGCTTGATTTAAACTGCATCCAGCTTTGTTTCTGTGTAATATTCTGTGTAGCAGTGTGCATTCAGATATCTGGGCTTGATTTAAACTGCATCCAGCTTTGTTTCTGTGTAATATTCTGTGTAGCAGTGTGCATTCAGATATCTGGGCTTGATTTAAACTGCATCCAGCTTTGTTTCTGTGTAATATTCTGTGTAGCAGTGTGCATTCAGACATCTGGGAGACAGAGAGGGAGTTATTTAGGTGGGTGGAGAGATAAGAGCAATAAAATTGGGTGAGTGAACACAGAGTATTTTGGTTTACAAATCAACAGTAACATATCCTGATAATAGCACTTCAATTTAACAGAAATAAATCTATCTCAGCAATTATCATAACACAGATATGAATAATATGAAATATTTCATTGTAGATGTAGATGTAGATATGGATCAGGTGAGAGGCTGTTCTTCTGAAATTACCTGGGCTTGATTTAAACTGCATCCAGCTTTGTTTCTGTGTAATATTCTGTGTAGCAGTGTGCATTCAGATATCTGGGCTTGATTTAAACTGCATCCAGCTTTGTTTCTGTGTAATATTCTGTGTAGCAGTGTGCATTCAGATATCTGGGCTTGATTTAAACTGCATCCAGCTTTGTTTCTGTGTAATATTCTGTGTAGCAGTGTGCATTCAGATATCTGGGCTTGATTTAAACTGCATCCAGCTTTGTTTCTGTGTAATATTCTGTGTAGCAGTGTGTATTCAGATATCTGGGCTTGATTTAAACTGCATCCAGCTTTGTTTCTGTGTAATATTCTGTGTAGCAGTGTGCATTCAGATATCTGGGAGACAGAGAGGGAGTTATTTAGGTGGGTGGAGAGATAAGAGCAATAAAATTGGGTGAGTGAACACAGAGTATTTTGGTTTACAAATCAACAGTAACATATCCTGATAATAGCACTTCAATTTAACAGAAATAAATCTATATCAGCAATTATCATAACACAGATATGAATAATATGAAATATTTCATTGTAGATGTAGATGTATATATGGATCAGGTGAGAGGCTGTTCTTCTGAAATTACCTGGGCTTGATTTAAACTGCATCCAGCTTTGTTTCTGTGTAATATTCTGTGTAGCAGTTTGCATTCAGATATCTGGGCTTGATTTAAACTGCATCCAGCTTTGTTTCTGTGTAATATTCTGTGTAGCAGTGTGCATTCAGATATCTGGGCTTGATTTAAACTGCATCCAGCTTTGTTTCTGTGTAATATTCTGTGTAGCAGTGTGCATTCAGATATCTGGGCTTGATTTAAACTGCATCCAGCTTTGTTTCTGTGTAATATTCTGTGTAGCAGTGTGCATTCAGATATCTGGGCTTGATTTAAACTGCATCCAGCTTTGTTTCTGTGTAATATTCTGTGTAGCAGTGTGCATTCAGATATCTGGGCTTGATTTAAACTGCATCCAGCTTTGTTTCTGTGTAGTATTCTGTGTAGCAGTGTGCATTCAGATATCTGGGCTTGATTTAAACTGCATCCAGCTTTGTTTCTGTGTAGTATTCTGTGTAGCAGTGTGCATTCAGATATCTGGGCTTGATTTAAACTGCATCCAGCTTTGTTTCTGTGTAGTATTCTGTGTAGCAGTGTGCATTCAGATATCTGGGCTTGATTTAAACTGCATCCAGCTTTGTTCCTGTGTAATATTCTGTGTAGCAGTGTGCATTCAGATATCTGGGCTTGATTTAAACTGCATCCAGCTTTGTTTCTGTGTAATATCCTGTGTAGCAGTGTGCATTCAGATATCTGGGCTTGATTTAAACTGCATCCAGCTTTGTTTCTGTGTAATATTCTGTGTAGCAGTGTGCATTCAGATATCTGGGCTTGATTTAAACTGCATCCAGCTTTGTTTCTGTGTAATATTCTGTGTAGCAGTGTGCATTCAGACATCTGGGAGACAGAGAGGGAGTTATTTAGGTGGGTGGAGAGATAAGAGCAATAAAATTGGGTGAGTGAACACAGAGTATTTTGGTTTACAAATCAACAGTAACATATCCTGATAATAGCACTTCAATTTAACAGAAATAAATCTATCTCAGCAATTATCATAACACAGATATGAATAATATGAAATATTTCATTGTAGATGTAGATGTAGATATGGATCAGGTGAGAGGCTGTTCTTCTGAAATTACCTGGGCTTGATTTAAACTGCATCCAGCTTTGTTTCTGTGTAATATTCTGTGTAGCAGTGTGCATTCAGATATCTGGGCTTGATTTAAACTGCATCCAGCTTTGTTTCTGTGTAATATTCTGTGTAGCAGTGTGCATTCAGATATCTGGGCTTGATTTAAACTGCATCCAGCTTTGTTTCTGTGTAATATTCTGTGTAGCAGTGTGCATTCAGATATCTGGGCTTGATTTAAACTGCATCCAGCTTTGTTTCTGTGTAATATTCTGTGTAGCAGTGTGTATTCAGATATCTGGGCTTGATTTAAACTGCATCCAGCTTTGTTTCTGTGTAATATTCTGTGTAGCAGTGTGCATTCAGATATCTGGGAGACAGAGAGGGAGTTATTTAGGTGGGTGGAGAGATAAGAGCAATAAAATTGGGTGAGTGAACACAGAGTATTTTGGTTTACAAATCAACAGTAACATATCCTGATAATAGCACTTCAATTTAACAGAAATAAATCTATCTCAGCAATTATCATAACACAGATATGAATAATATGAAATATTTCATTGTAGATGTAGATATGGATCAGGTGAGAGGCTGTTCTTCTGAAATTACCTGGGCTTAATTTAAACTGCATCCAGCTTTGTTCCTGTGTAATATTCTGTGTAGCAGTGTGCATTCAGATATCTGGGAGACAGAGAGGGAGTTATTTAGGTGGGTGGAGAGATAAGAGCAATAAAATTGGGTGAGTGAACACAGAGTATTTTGGTTTACAAATCAACAGTAACATATCCTGATAATAGCACTTCAATTTAACAGAAATAAATCTATCTCAGCAATTATCATAACACAGATATGAATAATATGAAATATTTCATTGTAGATGTAGATGTAGATATGGATCAGGTGAGAGGCTGTTCTTCTGAAATTACCTGGGCTTGATTTAAACTGCATCCAGCTTTGTTTCTGTGTAATATTCTGTGTAGCAGTGTGCATTCAGATATCTGGGCTTGATTTAAACTGCATCCAGCTTTGTTTCTGTGTAATATTCTGTGTAGCAGTGTGCATTCAGATATCTGGGCTTGATTTAAACTGCATCCAGCTTTGTTTCTGTGTAATATTCTGTGTAGCAGTGTGCATTCAGATATCTGGGCTTGATTTAAACTGCATCCAGCTTTGTTTCTGTGTAATATTCTGTGTAGCAGTGTGCATTCAGATATCTGGGCTTGATTTAAACTGCATCCAGCTTTGTTTCTGTGTAATATTCTGTGTAGCAGTGTGCATTCAGATATCTGGGCTTGATTTAAACTGCATCCAGCTTTGTTTCTGTGTAATATTCTGTGTAGCAGTGTGCATTCAGATATCTGGGCTTGATTTAAACTGCATCCAGCTTTGTTTCTGTGTAATATTCTGTGTAGCAGTGTGCATTCAGATATCTGGGCTTGATTTAAACTGCATCCAGCTTTGTTTCTGTGTAATATTCTGTGTAGCAGTGTGCATTCAGATATCTGGGCTTGATTTAAACTGCATCCAGCTTTGTTTCTGTGTAATATTCTGTGTAGCAGTGTGCATTCAGATATCTGGGCTTGATTTAAACTGCATCCAGCTTTGTTTCTGTGTAATATTCTGTGTAGCAGTGTGCATTCAGATATCTGGGCTTGATTTAAACTGCATCCAGCTTTGTTTCTGTGTAGCAGTGTGCAGCACTTATGGACAAAGCGTTGTACGATCAGATTACACACATGTGCCATGCACGGCACATGCGTCAACTTGCCCAAATTCAATGCCGCCAACAAATTTCTTCCGTTGTCACAAACCACTTTGCCAATCTCTAGTTGGTGCGGAATCAGCCATTGATCCACCTGTGCGTTCAGGGCGGACAGGAGTGCTGGCCCGGTGTGACTCTCTGCTTTGAGGCAAGTCAACCCCAAGACGTCATGACACTGCCGTATCCGGGATGTGGAATAGTATCTGGGGAGCTGGGGGGGTGCCGTTGATGTGGAGCAAGACGCAGCAGCAGAAGAGGACTCAGCTGAGGAGGTTATGGAAGAGGATGGAGTAGGAGGAGTAGAGGAGGTGGCACCAACTCCTCTGCAGAGCCACGCATTCCATGCTTGGCAGGCATCAGCAGGTTTGCCCAATGCGCAGTGTAGGTGATATACCTGCCCTGACCATGCTTTGCAGACCAGGTATCAGTGGTCAGATGGACCCTTGCCCCAACACTGTGTGCCAGAGATGCCATTACTTCCTTTTGCACAATTGAGAACAGGTTGGGGATTGCCTTTTGGGCAAAGAAATTTCGGCCGGATACCTTCCACTGTGGTATCCCAATCGCTAAAAACTTTTTGAACGCCTTTAGACTCCACCAGCTTGTATGGTAAAAGCTGGCGGGCCAAGAGTTCAGACAAGCCAGCTGTCAGACGCTGGGCAAGAGGGTGACTTTGTGACATTGGCTTCTTACGCTCAAACATGCCCTTGACAGACACCTGACTGTGGGGAGATGAGCAGGAACAGCAAGAGGCGAGAGACGGAGTGGTGGAGAGTTGAGAGGGGGCAAGGAGGACAGCAGTGGTTGATGTGGATGAAGATGCTGGACCAGGAGGAGGATGGCGGCTTTGAGTTTGTGTGCTGCTTGTACTCATGTGTTGATCCCATTGGCGTTTGTGATGTGATATCATGTGCCTTCGCAAAGCAGTTGTACCTAGGTGGGTGTTGGACTTCCCACGACTCAGTTTCTTTTGGCACAGGTTGCAAATGGCATCGCTGTTGTCAGAGGCAGACACACACAAAAAATGCCACACTGCTGAGCTCGGCGGTGACGGCATTCTGGTGGTGGCAACAGCATGCGTTGTTTGGCGTGCTGTCTGGCTGACCCCGGGTGCTGATGCATGCTGTCTGACTGTGCCACTAGCTCGTTGCGATGACCTCCCTCTACTTCCAACTCGTCTCCTCCTCCTCTCTGTCTCCCCATCTGAACTTTCCCCCTGTTCTTCTTCTCTTCTAGCAGGCACCCACGTGACATCCACGGACGCATCGTCATCATCATCACCCGCCTCACTTGTATATGACAACTGAACAAAGGAAGCAGCAGCGGGTACATCATCATCATCATCATCATCACATCATACGTACATGTGTGTAATGCTGCCTGACTGAGACATATACCTGTTATCTACATTCTCTGGCCATAATGGTTGCGCATCACTCATTTCTTCAAACTGATGTGTAAATAACTCTTCTGACTGATCAATTGAATTGGCTGTGGTACTAGTGTTGGTGGTGGTGGCAGGCGGGTGAGTGGTAACTTGAGAGGTGCCCGAAGCTAAGCTGGAGGAGGATGGTGCGTCAATGTTCCAAGCGGAAGCTGTAGAAGATTGGGTGTCCTGTGTTAGCCAGTCAACTACGTCCTCTGAACTTTTCAAGTTCAGGGTAACTGGCCTCTGAACACTGGGCATTATTGTAGGGCCAAAGGGAATCACAGCACCACGACCACGACGGCCTCTGCGGGGTGTCCTGCCTCTGCCTGTCACTTTGTTTTAAATGTGAACTGTTGGTACCCCAACTAGACTGGATTGGTTGAACATGGCACAGTACTTGTAAGCAGGACACACACTATGGGTAGCGGTCAAGCAAATTAACTTTTATTGATAGTCAGGCAAATGTACTTAGATTTAAGAAAATAAAAGTTTGGGTTTTTTAAATGTGGACTGTTGGTACCCCAACTAGACTGGATTGGTTGAACTTGGCACAGTACTTGTAAGCAGGACACACACTATGGGTAGCGGTCAAGCAAATGAACTTTGATTGACGGTTATGCAAATGCACTTAGATTTAAGAAAATAAAAGTTTGGGTTTTTTAAATGTGGACTGTTGGTACCCCAACTAGACTGGATTGGTTGAACATGGCACAGTACTTGTAAGCAGGACACACACTATGGGTAGCGGTCAAGCAAATTAACTTTTATTGATAGTCAGGCAAATGTACTTAGATTTAAGAAAATAAAAGTTTGGGTTTTTTAAATGTGGACTGTTGGTACCCCAACTAGACTGGATTGGTTGAACTTGGCACAGTACTTGTAAGCAGGACACACACTATGGGTAGCGGTCAAGCAAATGAACTTTGATTGACGGTTATGCAAATGCACTTAGATTTAAGAAAATAAAAGTTTGGGTTTTTTAAATGTGGACTGTTGGTACCCCAACTAGACTGGATTGGTTGAACTTGGCACAGTACTTGTAAGCAGGACACACATTATGGGTAGCGGTCAAGCAAATGAACTTTGATTGACGGTCAGACAAATGCACTTAGATTTAAGAAAATAAAAGTTTTTTTTTTTTAAATGTGGACTGTTGGTACCCCAACTAGACTGGATTGGTTGAACTTGGCACAGTACTTGTAAGCAGGACACACACTATGGGTAGCGGTCAAGCAAAGGAACTTTGATTGACAGTCAGGCAAATGCACTTAGATTTAAGAAAATAAAAGTTTTTTTTTTTTTAAGTAGACAACTAGTAAACAATTTTATATTGTATGCTTTGTGCACACACAGTATAAGCTGTGAGCCTGACACACACACTTGCAAGCAGGGGCTAGCAGGGAGACAGGCAAATGAAGTTAGATTACACAGAAAAAAAAACGAAGAAAAAAAAAAAGATGTTATAGCCCTAAAAAGAGCTTTTTGGAGTGCTGTGTTTACAGCAGAGATCTGATGAGTCCTTCAGCACTGCACTGGACACTGAATAAACTTGCCTAGCTATGGTTTTCCCTATTGATGCAGTATCACCTACACTCTACCTCCTCTCAGTAAGACTGCAAGTTAGTTCTGATTCCAAAATGGCTGCTGTCCATGAGGTAGAAGGGTGTGGAAGGGAGTGTATGCTGCTGATTGGCTGGAATGTGTCTGCTGACTGTGACATGCAGGGTCAAAGTTTGCTCAATGATAAAGTATTAGGGGCGGGTCGAATCTCGCATATGTTCGCTGTTCGCCGCGAACGCGAACATGCTATGTTCGCCGGGAACAATCCGCCGGCAAACTATTCGCGACATCTCTACTGCTCATGGAATGAGAGCTGGCTAAAAGACAGGAAGCAAAGGGTTGTTGTAAATGGAACATACTCTGATTGGACTAATGTGGTAAGTGGGGTTCCTCAAGGTTCAGTATTAGGTCCTCTCCTTTTTACCATATTTATTAATGACTTAGAGGTGTGACTGGAAAGTAGTGTCTCCATTTTTGCTGATTACACAAAGTTGTGCAAAGTAATTAAATCAGATAATGATGTGCTTTCCCTCCAAAGGGATTTACATAGAACCGAGGAATGGGCATGTACTATATAAATGGATGAAATGTAATACGAAAAATTTAAAGTTATGCATCTGGGAAGGAAAAATAGCCATGCAATTTATAATCTTAATAGATCAAATATAGGGGTATCAGATATTGAAAGGGATTTGGGAGTGCTTGTTGCCAACCACCTAGGTAACAGTGGTGCTCAATGCCAAGCAGCAGCTGCAAGGGCAAATAAAATATTAGCATGTATTAAGAAGGGTATAGAAGCAAGGGAAGCAAATATAATTCTGCCACTGTACAAATCTCTAGTATGCCATCATTTGGAATATGGAGTCCAAGTTTGGGCACCACTTTATAAAAAGGACATTTTAGAGCTGGAAAAGGTACAGAGGAGGGCAATAAATCTAATATGGGGAAAGCAGGGGCTAATTTATGAAGAAAGACTAACCAAATGAAGCTTATTTTCTCTAGAAAAAAGGCATCTAAGAGGAGATATGATTACCTTATATAAATACATCCAGGGCCAGTATAAAGATTTGTCAAGAGGTTTTTAACTGACAAGAGGAAATCCATTGAGGTTAGAAGTAAAAAGATTCCACCTTAAAGAAAGGGGTACTCCACAGTAATGGTGGTTAATCTGTGGAATTCTCTACCAAAGGAGGTAGTGACAGTGGATTTGCTAGATAACTTTAAAAGGGGACTGGATTTATTTCTAATTAAAAAGGGCATTCAGGGTTATACTGGATAATTAGAGAGAGAGTATTGATTCAAGGAGAAATACGATCGCCAGTATGTGGGGTCAGGAAGGAATTTTTTTTTTCCCTTTTAGACGATTAGCTAAGTTTCATTTGGATTTTTTTGCCTTCCTCTGGATTAATTAATCATGTAAAAATAAATAAATAAATAGTTGATAAATATTTAATTAACAATTAATTAACAACTAATTAATTAATAACTAATCCGCATATTGCAGATCAGAGGAGATCTTAAAAGGTTGAACTTGATGGACTGAAAGTCTTTTTTCATCCTTAATTACTATGTAACTATGTAACTATGTAATGGTCATGCACATGCCAATATGAAAAGCAATGCTGCAACATGCAAAAAGCAATTAAAGAGACACTACCTGATTAAATAGCAACACAAAAATGTGAAACTCATGCCATATTAAGCCTTTCTCACTCACAGAGGCTCTATTGTTGCCCCTAAAATATCAATATAATTGCATATACATCTCGCTCATCACATCTACATTTGGGAAAATA
Source organism: Discoglossus pictus (assembly GCA_027410445.1). Classification (NCBI taxonomy): domain Eukaryota; kingdom Metazoa; phylum Chordata; class Amphibia; order Anura; family Alytidae; genus Discoglossus; species Discoglossus pictus. The sequence continues at coordinate 202,775,837 of CM050166.1, forward strand.
AGTTGTGGCCATATTTAAACCTCTACGTCACATATAATCAGTACCCAGTGAACATTTTATTATTAGTTGTCCTTCAGTCGTGTCTGACTCTCTGTGACCCTATGGACTGCAGCACATTTATCTAGGTCTCTGCCTGTGCTGTTCCACAAGGTTTGCATGCTAAATATACTGGAGTGGGTTGCCAATTCCTTCTCTAGTGGACTGGGCTTTGTCTGACCTCTCTGCTATCACCTGCCCACCTACACTGGCCCTATATGGTATAGCTCACAGCTTCATTCAGGTACACAAGCCCCTTCACCACCATCACTTAGCAATCCACATTAATGTAAATTGATGAATAGCAGAACAGAATGGGAGCTCATAAAATGAGAATGAGAAGACATCTTGGCAATGGTGTGGGAGGCAGGAAGCCCTATAACCCAATCGGAGCTTGCAAAAAGATGCCAATTAAATAGCAAACTAACTTGCGGGCTTCATTTCTAAAGCCTGGATCTCCTGAAAATTAAATTAAATGGGGCTCTTTCTCTCTTGAATAGCTATGAGTTTTATAGCCATATATTGTCTTAGTATAGCCATATATTGTCTTAGTATAGCCATTAGTGATGTCGCGAACATAACATTTTCGGTTCGCGGACCGCAAACGAGAACCGCCGCAAATGTTCGCAAAACCCGGCGAACCGCCATAGACTTCAATGGGCAGGCGAATTTTAAAACACACAGGGACTCTTTATGGCCACAATAGTGATGGGAAAGTTGTTTCAACGGGACTAACACCTGGACTGTGGCATGCCGGAGGGGGATCCATGGCAAAACTCCCACGGAAAATTATATAGTTGATGCAGAGTCTGGTTTTAAGCCATAAAGGGCATAAATTACCTAACATTCCTAAATTGTTTGGAATAACGTGCTTTAAAACATCAGGTATGATGTTGTATCGATCAAGTAGTGTAAGGGTTAGGCCCGCTTCAAAGTGACAGACCAAACTCCCCGTTTAACGCACCGCAAACAACCGCAAACAGTCCATTTGCACAACCGCAAACTCCCCATTTGCACAAGGTTGGATACCAAGCTAGCCATGTCCCGTTCCTTGTCCTCACTGATGTCATTGAAGGTCTCTTCCTCCACCCAGCCACCAAGGGTCCCCGAAATGTGACAACAAGCCCCCTGGGACGCCTGCTGTGTTTGGTCTTCCACCTCCTCAAACCCACCTTCCTCCTCTTACTCCTCTTCTTCAGACTCCTCTCACTGCATTGCCTCTCTCTGCATTATTATAAGGTGTGTTAAGTAGTACTACTCTTATCAGTTTAATACCTGTTACAGCACCTATCAGGGGGCGTGTATAAGGCCTGGATTTTTAGAACCGGGAGATGGAAAAAGATGCTTTGTTGGTCGTATCACTTCAATTTTGGGGCACGGCGCGTGCAATCAAAGGTGCCGCCAGATAGGAGTGGCGTGTTTGTAAGTACTACTCTTATCAGTTTTATACTTGTTACAGCACCTATCAGGGGGCATGTATAAGGCCTGGATTTTTAGAACCGGGAGATGGAAAAAGATGCTTTGTTGGTCGTATCACTTCAATTTTGGGGCACGGCGCGTGCAATCAAAGGTGCCGCCAGATAGGAGTGGCGTGTTTGTAAGTACTACTCTTATCAGTTTAATACTTGTTACAGCACCTATCAGGGGGCGTGTATAAGGCCTGGATATTTAGAACCAGGAGATGGAAAAAGATGCTTTGTTGGTCGTATCCCTTCAAATTTGGGGCACTTTGTGACATTAGCTTCTTACACTCAAACATGTGTTTTACAGGCACCTGACTATGGGCAGATGAGCAGGAACTGCTCAAGGCGAGAGACGCAGTGGCGGATGGTTGAGAGAGGGCAAGGAGGACAGCAGTGGTTGATGTGGCTGATGATGCTGGACCAGGAGGAGGATGGCGGCTTTGAGTTTGTGTGCTGCTTGTACTCATGTGTTGGTCTGGAGTCACCCAAACATTATAAGGGAACCAGGCTACTCTAGACCTCATTCATCATTACAGGTTTTGACAGATTGGTACTATGCGTGCAAGCTACTGTGACAACAGATATGAGTGGCACTGTGCACTTGCAGAAGTTGGCAGAGTAGACGCTGTAGGTCTGACACACACGCTTGCAGACAACTAACTGCTATGCAATCTATTACAGTAGAATTTTTGTTTTTGTTTTAAATGTACACTACTGTTACACCAGATATGAGTGGTGTGTTAAGTAGTACTACTCCTATCAGTTTATTCCCTGTTTGTGCCTTTTTTTTTGGTTGTTAAAGCCACAGTGCAGCACCAGAGGCCAGAAAAATTAGGCATGTACACATGCCTGAAAAATTAGGTATTGTTGATCTTGAAGCGAGCATAGAAGAAGGTAGGCCTGATTCAACGCCCCAGCCCTGCATACCCACACTCAGAGATTGAGGGGGGGACCTGAGAAGGCCACGGGCCGGAGATATAAAGGGGGGTTATCCCAAATAAGCACACAAGTGGGGACAAAGGTAGTGAAGGGGACATAGAAGCCCATGGACTGACGGTCGCCATCTTGGCAGGAAAAGGGCCCAGCAATTAAGCCAAACTGACCCAGCACAGGCAGCTACTTTAGTCAAACGCTGTACAATTACACCTTAATAAAGCTGAAACATGCAGCAGCAGGGATTCTAAACGGCCACACGGGGACAAGGAGGCTGACAGCCCCCACAGTCTCTGCACCACTCTTTTTAACAGATAACCCAAGGGGCTAACCAGGGACCTTGCCCACATAAAAAACAGAATTTTATTGGAGGAATGATTAGTGTCTTTACCCCCCAAGAGAGGACATAATATACAGTGTCTTTAGACTACCTGATGGCCAAACCTCCTTTAGCCCCAATGCTATCCAAGAAACATTTCAAAACTTCTATCAGACCATATATTCATCCCAATCCCGCTGCAGCGGATCTGACATAGAGTCCTTCCTACTACAGCAAGAAGTCCACAAAATACCTGTACCTCAGTTGGACAGCTTGAACCTAGACATATCCCAAGAGGAAGTTAAATCTACAATCTAAGATCTTAAATTTTGCAAGTTCCCAGGGCCAGACGGTTTTACTCATGTGTACTATAAGAAATTTGAGCCCTTGCTTACCCCGCACCTAACATCTTTGTTTAACGCTATACTAAATGGAGAACCTATTGCCCCTTAATTAAATCAGGCCGACCTCATAGTCTTTCCAAAAGAGGGTAGGGACCCTTTAGAGGTTAAAAATTATCTCCCCATACCCCTGATAAATGTGGATGTCAAGATCCTAGCTAAAATTATGGCGAAACGAATATCTAACTTTTTACTGGACTAAATACACAAGGACCAAACGGGGTTCATTCCTTTCAGAGAGGCAGGAGATAATGTTAGGAGGGTTCTGAATGCCCAGTTCTTGGCTCTACACTATAACAACCCAGTTTTCCCTCTAGCCCTAGACATAGAGAAGGCTTTTGATACGGTGGAATAGCCATATATGTACAAAATGCTAGATAAGTTTGGATTTGAGGGACGCTTTCTCAACCTGCTCAGAAGGTACTACGACTCACCAGTAGCTAACTTTAAAGATACCAGGGGACCATAAGGCCAAAATCCAAGTACAAAGAGGGACCAGGCAGGGATGCCCACTCTCCCCACTGCTCTTGGCTCTTGCCATTGAACCCCTAGCGCAGGCAATCAGAACCAACCATGCCATCCAGGGGGTTCAAGTAGGACACCATCAGCTTAAGTGTTCACTTTTCGCGGACGATATGCTTTGCACCCTGACCAAGCCCCTTCTCTCTATACCAGCACTCATGTCCACTATAAAAGACTTCAGCTAAATCTCGGGCCTCCAATCCTTGCAAAAGGATATTTCTCTTTCAATGGAATCCTGCTTACTGGGGATACACATAAAAAAACTTATCTCAATCCTAGAACAAGCTATTCCAATTAATGGCTTTAGCATTCAAAATACACATAGCGACCCGGGCCCGGATGGATTTACAAATCTCTATTACCAAACTTTTATAGACTTGTTATTACCCCACTTAGCCACACTTTTCAATCAAATTTTAGAAGGCTCTCCCATGCCACAAGAACTAACCCATGCAAATATGATATGTTTCCCGAAAGAACGACGAGACCCATTAGAACTTAAAAATTACTGCCCCATATCACTCCTAAACGGGGATATAAAAATTTTGGCCAAATTAATGGCAAACAGGATTTCGCGATTTCTCCCCTCCATCACATATATAGTTGTGAGCGTACGGGTCGTTGCTCACGCTTGCGGGCTCGCGCAGTGAGCCCGCAAGAACTGCGTCCCTCGCAAAGCGAGGGACGCAGTTCCCCGCAAATGCAGGTCCTCGCGAAGCGAGGGCCCGCATTTGCGGTGATGGAGCATCCCAACGTCCCCGCAAATACGGATCCTCGCGAAGCGAGGGTCTGCATTTGCGGAGGTGGAGGCTCAACGTCGGCTGTGTTAACACACACATACACAACTTTTTAACAAAATAAACCCAACCTCCCAGCCAACAAAAACCCAACAACGTCCCCGCAAATGCGGATCCTCGCAAAGCGAGGGTCCGCATTTGCGGTGGTGGGAGCATCCCAACATCGGCTGTGTTAACCCACACATACACACACACACAACTTTTTAACAAAAAAACCCTCAAAGTCGCCTCACACCCGCTTACACCCAGACACACACAAGCAAGACTTAACAAAAAAACAGTAAAAAAGGCCCTTCACACGCTCTTAACATACATACGCACGACTTAGAAACAAAGACACTGCGTCGTACACGTAAAAGCTAACCGCGTCTATCGCAAAAAAATACGACAGCATCGCAACAACATACGGCCGCATCGGAAAAAAATATGGCCGCGAAAGACCCATTCCAACCGCCGCGCATCAAAACATCACAAACACAAGAAATAAACACAACGAACACATAAAAAGCTTACTTACAGCAAGGGGGGCATCAGGCACCTGCAAAAGTTCATTTACACGTCCATTTAAGTAAAAAAAATGAGTTTAAACGGCCGAAAATCGGCTAAGCGAGAGAAAAAATGGCCGCCAAACAAATCGAAAATGAGGCTTCAGACGTAACTACACTGCAGTAACCCGCAAGAATGAAACACATACTATGCGGAACGTACCACAGTCACAGTTAATCACCATTTTGAACACTACTATGTACAAAATGGCGGATGGAACACAATTTGTAAGCTGGAACGCAAATAGCGCATGCGTATTGTGTGCTAACGTTCTGAGGCACTTGAAAGTTTAAAAAAATACTGCCCACTTTCCAGAATTTTCTACAAGGTTATAAATACTGCCTAATTTCCAGAAACTTCTACATTTCTACTCAGGTGATGAACAGAGTGACTTCATAGGTAACTGCTGCTCTTACTTCAGAAGATAATTCTTTCCTAATTTACTACTTTACACTGTGCAAATTACAACTGAGAGGTAAGCTATGATATATTACATTTTAGTATCAAGACAGCACAAAAAAAAAAAATGAACTATGAAAATGTGATTTCTGTATAGTGACATGTGGCACGCACATTTATGTCTATCATGTATAGTCACATGTCACACACACATGTATGTGTGTAGGCCCACAAAAAAAATAAGGTTCATTAAACAAAAAACAAACAAAACAAGTATTTTTATATCAAAAAAGCCATTTATCTATAGTGACATGTCACACGTACATATATGTGTATTATCTATAGTCACATGTCACACACACATTTATGTGTGTTGGCCAAAACAAAAAATAAGGTTCATTTAACAATTAAAATATGATTCATGTATAGTGATATGTCACACGCACAAAAAAAAATTACATTCAACTGAAAATGTGCTTCATGTATGTGACATATGTGTGTAGCCACAGCAAAAAAAAAAATGTTAATTGAAAATAATTACAGAAGTATATTTAAATGACATTAATTTCTTGAAATTCAATAGATCACCTAAAGCTGAATCTTTCTACTTCTTTTAATATTCAAACAGACCCTGCATCAACAGCGTCACTCAACAATTTGCACCATGCGTTGTGAAGCACAATCCCTTTTAAATAACACCAACAAAGAAGAACAGGTAAGATAGAACAAGACATTACATGCTGCAAAGGCCATGCTTTGCTACATTACAAAGAAGAAATATACAATTAACCATTTCACTTTCTTTTTCAAACAGACACTACAAGAAGACCGGCGGATTAAGATTGGCAGGAAGGGACCCTCTGTCATTCGACACTTCAATCAAGGTAAAGTATTAAGTATAAAAAAGAAATGAACCATGAGCCTCATTCAATTGTGAGTTGGCCAATTGAATAGGGCTCTATATAAGCACATAACATATTTTTTATACAGAACTTTTTAGTTACTGAACTTCTATCCATAATCAAGGTCTTCAATAACTAAAAACTTCTGTCAAAAAATATGTAGGATTGTAGAAAAACACAGAAATAATGTCATTTTTTCGTTAATACAAAGACATTCAAAAAAAATAACATTTTCATTTTTATTTTATAACAGATACTGCGTCAAGAACATCGGACCAGGAGTTTCAACTGAGGACCAGACCAGCGGACGAGGACTTTCAACAGAGGACTACACCATCGGACGAGGACTTTCCACAGAGGACCAGACCATTGGACGAGGACTTTCAAAAGAGGACTACACCATAGGACGAGGACTTCCAACACAGGACCAGACCATCAGACGAAGGCTTTCAACACAGGACCAATAAAGATTCTGCTTGAAATCAAACTTCAACCAAGGTACAGTATAACAAGTAAAAAAAGAGAAAAATAAATAAATATCTTAGCTTTGCATCGATGTCAACAGAAAATAAAATTTAAAATAAACCACTAGTAACTATAACTGTTAAAAAAATATAACTAACACATTTTTCATCTATCTCTTATTTGTCTTTTAGGGCCAATAATCTTTAACAGTAAATACAAACTTCAATGTAGCCTGAAAAAAAAATTTGCATAGTCCAAAAAAGTCTCAAAACACAGACTCTATACAATTTGTCATTCTAAAATTCCAGTCATAGACTCTCATTTAATTGCCATTTGACAAATTGAAAAGTGCTGTACATAATGACATAACATATTTTTTAAAATACCTTTTTAGTTAGTGAAACACTTGCTTTTGGATACATGTTTACTAAATAAAAACTTCTTTAAATAATTCTCTGATGGCCTTATTTAGACCTCTATTCAATTGACCGCATTGAAATTGATTAAGTATAAAATGTAAACACACTGTTGATAACAATTTTTCATGAAAACAAACTTAACATCTCAAAATAAACTAATGATACATTATTTTATTTTTATAGATTAACATGGCTGATAATGAGAGTAAACAAGAAAAGAACAGACGCCAAGCTAGAGAACGACGACAGAGAGCAGACAGCCAGCAGACACCGGAGAAGAAGGAAATTCGACGAGAAAAAGAACGGAAAAGAATTGCAAGCAAAAGACTGTCACCTGCAGAAATTAAAGATATGTCAAAAAAAGCAACAAAGCAAATAAAGCATTTACAACCTGTTGCTCAAACATCAGATGACATTTTACCAGAAAAAATACAACAGATACCAAAAAAAGCAACAAAAAAAACAAAGCATTTGTAACCGGTTCATGAAACATTACATGACATTTTACCTCAAACAATACAACATATACCAAGAAAAGCCACGAAAAAAACAAAGCATTTAGAACCTGTTATTGAAACATTATATGACATTTCACCTGATGAATATGAAAGTCAAAATCCAATATGCTTTGCAAATTGTCCTTTACTCAAGTCTTTAGCAGTAGAGGTTCATAGTTGTGGGGACATGACTACTCAATGTCAGTTTTGTGAGGCTTATTATTTTAAACAGGAGAGACCCAGAGATGGCCAATTTATTAGTTGCTGTCAAAAAGGCAAGTTCAAACTTCCAGAAAGGAAAGAATTTCCTATCTATTTACAAAATATTATGACTGAACCTACTTTTCCAAACTACAAAAATTTTAAAACAAACATAAGATCCTACAATAGTGCCATATCCTTTGCATCCATGGGGGCAACATTAGCTGCTAATGTACCAGGACATGGTCCTTACTGTTTTAAAGTACAAGGACAAATTTATCATCGCACTTCCCATTTACATCCAGAGGAAGGAGATCAAAGAAAATTCGCTCAACTATATGTCCTAGATACAATGGAAGCTGTTGACCAACGTATGCAGATGGAAGAAAATAAAAAATGCTTACACAGTGTTTTTATAGAGCTAAATAACATTATGGACAACAATCCCTACAGTAAAGCTTATAAAAAAATTGGCAGAAGTAGAAAATGAACAACTACTTCATGCACAAAGACATCAATTACCAATGCCCAAGGTTAATATGGTGCTTAAAAGAGACAGACATACTGATAAACGTCGTTATAACTTGCCAACATCAAATGAGGTTGCAATGGTGTTTCAGAATGATGAAGGAGAACCACCATTTAAAAGAGACATTAGAATATATCCCAGAAATGAGGAGCAACCGTTCATTAATATGAGTATTTTAAGTCCAAATTTAGATCCAATGACATATCCCATCTTTTTCCCACACGGAGAAGCAGGTTGGCAACCAAAATTAACTCTTCCCAGTTACCCAAATGCTATAGCCAGAATCCGAAATAATGTTTCTATGCTTGAATTTAAAGTAGCTCAAATTGCCATTCGCAATGTATTTAATCCAATTTTATGTGGTGGAAAACTAACACAACAATGGATTATTTGCAAGTTGAGGCAAATAATTTAAACTTTATCAAATATCAACAAGATAAACTCCGTGTAGAACAATATTCTGGATTAATGGACTATGTTGCTGACGTGGCTACAAGCAGAGACATGACAGCTGGCAAAGCCATCATTTTACCATCTTCCTTTCAAGGATCTCCTCGAAATATGAGAGAAAGATACAATGATGCTATGGCTATTGTCACTAAATTTGGCAAACCCGATTTATTTCTGACATTTACATGTAATCCACAATGGCCAGAAATTACACAAAATCTACTTCTTGGACAAACTGCTTCAGATCGACCAGATTTAGTAGCCAGAGATTTTAAGATTAAATTAAATGAATTAATATGTGACTTCACTATAAATCAGTTATTTGGCAAATTTCTTGCTTATGTATATACCATTGAATTTCAAAAAAGAGGCCTTTCACATGCACATCTTTTAATAATACTTCAAGAAAAAGATAAATTAGATACTTCGGAAAAGTGGATGCAGTCATTGTTGCTGAACTACCAGATCCAGAACTATATGGTAGACTATATGAGATTGTTACTCATCGCATGATTCATGGACCCTGTGGTGACCTTAATCCACAATCACCATGTATGGAAAATAATAAATGTTCAAAAGAATTTCCAAAAGATTATAGAGACAAAACCTATGCCAATTGTGATGGATATCCACTTTATAAAAGAAGAGAAGGAGATAGTGCCATTATTCGTGGAAAAAAAGTGGACAATAGATATGTAGTACCCTACAATTCACATTTACTCATGAAGTACAACGCCCACATCAACGTAGAAGCCTGCACTTCCATCAAATCCATTAAATATGTCTACAAATATATTTACAAAGGTTACGATGCAGCTACTGTAGTCGTCAAAAGTGCAGACAACCCTGAAAGTAGTGAGTTAGTACATGATGAACTTGCATCTCATGTAGATGCTCGCTATGTCAGTGCGCCAGAAGCTATGTGGCGGCTTCTAAAATTTGAAATGCATGATAGATCACATGCAGTATATAGGTTAGCAGTACATTTGCCACAACGACATTTAGTCTATTTCCATGCTGGAAATGAAATGAATGCATTGGCCCAAAGTGAAGATCGTCACACTACACTAACTGCATGGTTTGAATTAAATGCCACTGATTCTGAAGCAACTGAATACTTATATATTGAAATTCCATATCACTATGGTTTTGTGAATGGATTATGGAGACCAAAAAAAAGCAGAAGCAATAAAATAATACCAAGAATTTAGACGGTCAGACCTTGAACTTTTCTGCTTACAACTACTACTTTTAAATGTTCCTGGTGCACAAGGTTTTGAACACTTAAGAACTGTTAATGACATAGTATATGAATCCTTTCATTTAGCTGCAAGACATAGAAACTTACTATCTGATGATACAAAATGGGAAAGATGTTTAGAAGAAGCAGCACAATGTCAAATGCCACGACAGATGAGAGAACAATTTGCTTTTATTTGTATCTTCTCAAATGCTCCAAATGCATTAGCTTTGTGGGAGACTTTTAAAAATAATATGGCTGAAGACTTTATGCGACGATACAATGAACCCATTGCACACTTAAAAGCGTTAATGGAAATCCAAGAAGTCTTTTTAACTCATGGATTAAGTTGTGCAAGTTTTAATTTGCCTGATACAGGTCTTATAGATGACATAAACTTTGAAGACTATGACATTCAACTACAAGCAGAAAGAACAGAAGAAAGACTTGCAACTTTAAATACATTACAATTGCAAGCATTTAATGCCATTAAAAATGCAATAGATGATGACATGGTGACAGAGCGTTTTTTCTATCTTGATGGACCTGGCAGATCAGGAAAAACCTATCTGTATAATTTATTAATGAGTTCAGTACGAGCACAAGGTCAAATAGCAATGGCGTTTGCCACTACTGGAATTGCTGCACTTTTGTTAGAAGGTGGAAGAACTGTTCATAGTGGATTTAAACTGCCAGTGCCTATTTTAGAAACTTCTGTGTCAGATATTCGCATGACATCATTACAAGCAAAGAAATTGAACAAATGTAAATTAATTATAATAGATGAGGCCACAATGATGTCATGCTATGCCCTCCAATGTATTGACCGTTTGCTTCGTGAAGTCAAGGATAATACTTTTGCAATTGGTGGAAAGGTAATGTTGTTAGGTGGCGATTTCAGACAAACATTACCTGTCGTTGTACATGGAAATCGAACTGACATTATTGAAACATGTATAAAGTCAAGCACACTATGGAAACATTTTACCCATCTTCAACTGAAACAAAATATGAGATCAGAAGGCCAAACTGATTTCAATGATTGGCTTATTAAAATTGGAGAAGGCAGAACAGAAAAAATACCACATTTACCTGACGACACTGTAGAGATCCCACCTCATATGATTTGTCAACAAGATATTATATCCGCTATATTTGAAGGGAGTATAAATAACCAGGAATATTCCAAGCTTGCCAACCAAGTCATACTAACGTGTAAAAATAAGGATGCATTAATACTCAATAATGAAATCTTAAAAAAAATTAAAGCACCACAAAGAAATTATCAGAGTGCTGATTCTGTACTTGCTGATGACAATGAAAGTCAGTCCAACTTTTCGACTGAATTCATAAACTCACTAACTCCTTCTGGAATACCACCACATATTTTACAGCTAAAGGAAGGTGCAATTATTATGTTACTGCGAAATATGAACCCCAAAAAAGGCCTATGCAATGGCACAAGATTAATTGTTCAACAATTAAAGGACCATTTTATAGATGCTGAAATTTTAACTGTGACCCATAAAGGAGAGAGAGTTTTCATACCAAGAATAGATTTAGCACCAAGTGAAAGTAGTCTCCCTTTTATACTTCAAAGAAGACAATTTCTCATTATTATGGCATTTGCCATGACCATCAATAAATCACAAGGTCAAACATTCAAACCTGTGGGTATTTTCCTGGAAGAAACAGTATTTTCACATGGTCAATTATACGTTGCGTTGTCATGGTGCAAAAATCCACAGGCTATTAAACTTTACATTGAAAAGAATGAAAGTCAAGGTGATTTATTAGAAGATGGACGTATTTTTACTAAAAACATTGTCTACTATGAAGTACTATAACTTTGCAGTAAAGAAACAAAACACAAGCAAAACACATTTAAAAACATTCAAAAATAATAAACAAGAAACAATTTCAGTCATAATTCATGGAACGACTCTTTATGGATGATTCAACTCACAAAACACTTGCCTTCAACTATATATATGTGATACTTATGTTAAAATGTTAATTAACTATGTTACTGTTTGTAATGTTACAAGTTGGAAAACAAGATTTTAACTTTCTTTACTTCAACATATTACAAAGTTCATGTTAACAGCTCCACCACGTTTTAAGACACAATGTAAATATTGTATGTTATGTTAATATTACTCCCTGTATTAAGGTTTATCGACAGTTCATGTGGTCATGAAGGAATTTATTTTATTGAGTACATTTTACAGAGAGTTGTTACTGTTTGCCTTCCTTTGCATTCAATGTATATTGAAGCTAACAATTATTCGGATACAAATTGCATGTTAAAAAACCATTGCCTTAAGTTTTAAATATTGAGTACTTTGAAGTTAAACTGTTTTTACATTCAAATGTTAATACTTTCAATACAAAATTATGTTACAATCTTTATTCACTATGTTAATGTTTATACTGTTTCAATTTGTACAAAACATTTTTACTGTTGGAAATGTACATATATAAGAAACTTGAAGTATAAAAATATATTATGTCAAGTTTCTTACTTAAATATATTACAAAATTCATGTTACAATTGGGTACCTTTCAAGCTGGGTTTTTACTGTTTGTTTTCATCGGGATTAAATGTAAAATATTGAAGTTAATAATTCTTCTGATACAAATTGCATGTTAAAAAAACATTACCTCAAGTTTACAATACTGATTAGTTTAAAGTTAAACTGTTTTTTCATTCAAATGTTATTAATTTTTATACCAAATTATGTTACAAAATGTGTTCACTATCTTATTGTTTATAATGTTCAAAGTTATATAAATGTTTTGTCAAGTTCCAAAGTTACACAAATAATAAAGTTAAACTTTCACAAAATACAATTTCAAGTTTATTATTTACATATATTACAAAGTTATATTTGCTTTTATTGGGATTTCATGTATATTGAAATTAACAATTATTCACATACAAATTGCATCTTAACAAAACATTGCCTAAAGTTTACAATAATGATTAATTTCATTTTCAACTGTTCTTACATTAAAAGGTTAATACTTTTAATAGAAAATGTTTCAACACTTATTGTTCACTAAGAGAACATTTTACTAAACTAAACATGTTTTAATATCACAATACTTACAACTGTCACATAGATATATTTATAACTAAACAACTTTCCAAACATACACATCTCATTGCCGTCATTTTTTGACGGGCAAGTCGCTAGTAATCTATAAAGACCAAACAGGGTTTATCCCCCATAGACAAACGGGGGACAATATCAGACGGACACAAAATTTAATCTCATGGTCATGCCAACATCAAATACCCACATGCCTTTTGGCGTTAGATATTGAAAAGGCCTTTGATACGTTGGAATGGCCTTATTTAAAAGCAGTATTACAGAAATTTGGGTTTGCAGGCAAATTTATGAACTTGATAGATACATACTACAAATCCCCATCAGCCAGATTAAAACTCCCGGGAGATCGCTTACAAGTAACAACACATAAAGATTCAAAGGGTAAAAAACACATTTTTAGATTTATTTGGAATCATAAAGCCCTGAGGATCTCAAAAAATAATATGTATAGACCAAAAGGGAAAGGGGGCCTATCGTGCCCGAATCTCAAACTGCATTACAAGGCAGTGCAGCTGGCTTTCATTCCTCTGGCGCATTCTCCCACACATCAGCCGCTCTGGGTATTTATGGAAAATGTAAGCATGTCACCTTATACATGGGATACAGTAATATGGATTCCAGGCCTGTATACTTTTTTGAGAAACTTGAAAAACCCGTTGATTAAGCACTCATTTAAAATATGGACGGAGATTAACTGGACACAAAAACTGGACACTCGGCTATCAGATCTTACCCCTATCGTACCCAATCCCCACTTTAAGATACATCTTCCGGAAAGCTCTCTCAGTTGGTGGAAGTCTCAGAACCTACTAAGGGTTGATCCATGGTGGCACAATGACAAAATAAGGACCTTTGAGCGGGTGAGAGATAGATACAATGTACCCCTGGCTGAACACTATAATTTTTGCAGGATACATCATTTTATATATACGATAAGTGGTAGGGGAACCCCCCAAAGAAACACCTGGCTACTCAAAAAATGTAGGGATTCCCCCTTTCAGCCTGGTATTATTAGCCTCATGTATGAACTATTTAATGAAAACTCATGGGCAAACAAACCAGACTATACCAAAGCCTGGGAGAGGGATTTGGGCATCGAGTTGGCAGACAGCACATGGGATAAAAGTTGTCGAGGCTTAAGTAGGGGATCTTTAAATTATAGTCTGCTTGAGACTTCAATAAAGGTCCTACACAGGACATATATTACTGCTTTTAAGCTAAATAAATGGGATCCAAAACGGAGCAGCTCATGTTTTAGGAACAGTGGTAATGAGGCTACATTTATTCATGTCTGGTGGGAGTGTTCGGCAGTCATAAGACTATGGAAAGAAACATGCTTACTAGCTTCTAAAATGTTTAAGATTCAGATTTCTGCTAATATAGAAAACTGCATGCTGGGTGTTCCGCATGTCTGTCTCTTGCCCGCTCAAAAAAGGCTATTAAAGATCATCATGTTGGCCACAAAGAACCATATAGCCAGACAATGGAAATCGGATACCCTACACTTTCAGGTGGTTACAAATAAATTAAACTTTATCCTTATAAATGAACGCCTTACCCATTTAGTAGACAACTCCATGGATACATTTTGAGATATATGGTCTCCGTGGCGGCAATTAAGGGATAGCATATCATCTGGAGACAATTAAAGAAATTTAGGTCCGGAATAGGGGCTCCCCTAAATGGGAGAGGATATTCTCAAGAGAACGGGATGGATGGAGGTGTGTGTGGATCCTTAGAGGGGCGGAGGACAGAGGTAAGTGCTATATTTTACATCATATTTATGTAAAAAAGGAGGATGTTTGTGGACCTTTCCCTTTCCCAACATGTTAAATGTTAAAACTAGTTATTTTTTTCCCAATTATAGTCGTATTCAAGACTTAAAGGGAATCAACATAAAACAAACTGCATTAAAGCTATATTAATAACTGAAAAGTAAAAAACATTTTTAGGCTACAGGTAACACCAAATCCAGATAACATACTAGCCCTGGATATGGTATAAGCTCCAAGATTATGGAATGGAAAGGGGTAAACTGAGTGTTAATAGAGATAAGGTAACTCAGTGATGTATTAACATGTATGGATATATATGTAACATGGAAATGGTTGTTTGAATATGATATATTACCTGACCTAATAAAATATTTTTTGAAAGAAAAAATACACATAGCTAGTAGTTGGAAAACCCCAAATTAAAACTTTCAGGAATTAATAAAAAAAATCAACTATTTACTGCTCAACGAGAGATTAAACCATGTAGTCTTGGATAGAATCACCCAGTTCCAGACAATTTGGGATCCCTGCATAACATCCCCATTTAGTGCCCCTAATATAATAAAACATTTGTTAATAGTTGAAGCGACTCGGGGGGAAGGACCGGAGTGGGGGAGCCCTGGAGGAGACCCTTCAGAAGCAACCGGCGGCAAAATCATCCGAGGAAAGGAGAGGTTGCCTACTGAAGCCTGCCCTACGGTAACCCAAGGGCGATTGAGCAGGTTAGATATTGTAGATAATAAGCTACTGCTGGAGTGATGATAGATAATAGGACTTTGGTGTTAACTGCTGATATACTCTTTACTATTGTCTGTTTTACCATGTCTTAGGTTTCTCTTAAAAATTGCAATCACAGAAAAAAAAAAGAAAATTTATTAACCAAAAAGTAAAAATAAGAACGCCTAGCCAGCTAATTTTAACAAAATGTCTTCATTGTAAATATGTATTTTTGCACAACTGTTGTGTTATGCAAGACTGTTCAAAATGCTTTCTTTTTCATTACATGCCGTATGCCTTCTGACATAAAAATTTAAAATAAAAAAATTAGGTATTGTTGCAAAAAAAAAATAGGTATTGGCCAGAAAAATTGACCTTTGTTCCCCAGGCAGAAAGTGCCATAAAACATTGCGTCTTCTTGAACCCTAGTTGGGGGTGGATAAGTCACGCAAGTCATCCGGCATTCACAGATAAAATACAGCAGCGTGTGGACCAGTTTTAGCCGAAGGCAGCTCATCTCATCAGGCCTTTTTCAGTCGAATGTATCGCCCAGTGTCAGTCCCTTCGGTATCCATCCCTCATTCATCTTTATAAAGGTGAGGCAATCTAGACTTTTTTGCCCTAGGCGACTTCTCTTCTCGGTGACAAACCCTCCTGCTGCACTGAAGGTCCTGTCTGACAGGACACTTGAAACGGGGCAGGCCAGAAGTTCAATTGCAAATTGGGATAGCTCAGGCCACAGGTCTAGCCTGCATACCCAGTAGTCAAGGGGTTCATCGCTCCTCAGAGTGTCGATATCTGCAGTTAAGGCGAGGTAGTTTGCTACCTGTCGGTCAAGTCGTTCTCTGAGGGTGGATCCCGAAGGGCTGTTGCGATGCGTAGGACTGAAAAAGGTCTGCATGTCCTCCATCAACAACACGTCTTTTAAACGTCCTGTCCTTGCCGGTGTGGTCGTGGGAGGAAGATTACTTTCACCTCTTCCCCTGTTATATTGCCCTTGTGCTGTGACATTACCGTTATATGCTCTGTAAAGCATACTTGTTAATTTGTTTTGGACCTGCTGCATCCATTGTGACTTGCGGTAATTTGGTAACAAATCAGGCACTTTCTGCTTATACCGGGGGTCTAGTAGCGTGCACACCCAGTACAGGTCGTTCCCCTTCAGCCTTTTTATACGAGGGTCCTGCAACAGGCACGACAGCATGAAAGACCCCATTTGCACAAGGTTGGATGCCGAGCTACCCATGTCCCGTTCCTCGTCCTCAGTGATCTCACTAAAGGTATGTTCTTTGCGAACATGCGAAAATCGCCGCGAATAGTTCGGGACATCACTAGCTGAGAGTCCTTTGTCCCACTACGTTATACCGTGATTGGATCATAACAATGGATCGCATCTCGGCCAGCCAATTAACAGTTTGCGGCCGTGGGAGGGGTTTACGGGCTTGAGGCTTTAGCCCGTAACTTGAGGCCTTGCTCAATTGAATAGCTCCGGAATTGGAGACGAACGGGAGCCTGCAGCACTCCCTCAGCACGACCGCAAACATACAGCCTAGAACCCACGAGATGCAGGCTTGCAATTGAATCAGGCTCATAGTCTTTTTTGGTGAAATTAAAGTATCCACTGTGACTGGCCTTTTATTTCAATATTACTTTTACTTCAGAGATGAATAACACCTGAATTTGTAATTGGAGATGCATCGATACTGAGACATTGCGTACATGAGTGAATAACCTGCTATTTAGTTTTACTATGTCTTGTAATCTCAAGTATAGTTAAAGGTCAGTTTGTTTACAAAAGCACTGCTCATCAGAAACAAACATATGGTGTAGATGAATTAAAAACACAGCTTATTAGCCATAGGTTAACCAAGAGTAAGGTGGACCATCTCAGGAGAGAATGAATATTGTAGATGTCAAATGGTGGAGTAATATTCACAACAATTAATAGAGAAAAGTATAAAGGTATTTGGAAAACATTAAGTGTTTCATAATACTAGGTGGTGATATTATTATTATTATTATTATTATTATTATTATTAATAACTAGCGACTTGCCCGTCAAAAAATGACGGCAATGTGATGTATATGTTTGTCAAGTTGTTTAGTTATTAACATATATTTTTGACACTTGTAAGTATTTTAATATGAACGTGTATTTTTGTAAAATGTTGATGTAATGGTTTTTTAAAATGTAATTTGTATCTGAAGAATTGTTAACTTTAATATACATTGAATGAATAGGAAAGCAAAAAGTAAAAAGCCTTCTTGAAACGTTGCGAATTTTAACATGAAGTTTAAAATATATGTAAGCAATAACCTTCAAAGTATATATTTTGAAACTTTAACTTTATTTTTTATGTAAGTTTAGAAGTTGACAAAACATTTGTATAATTTTGAACATTATAAACAGGAACATAGCGAATACATTTTGTAACCTAATTTTTTATTAAAAGTATTAACATTTGAATGTAAAAACAATTGACCTTTAAATTAATCAGTATTAACATGCAATTTCTATCACAATAATTGTTAACTTGAATATACATTGAATGTAGAGGAAGGCATACAGTAAAACTCTGCTTAAAACGTACGTAATTAAAGTAATTCATTACTGAGCACATAAACTGGCGATAAACATTAATGTAGTTAGTAATCTTAAGATAACAGACAATATTTACATTGTGACTTAAAAGGTGCTTGACCTCTTAACATCCACTTTGTAATCTGTTGAATGAAATAACTTGCAAATATATTTTTTAAACTTGTAACATTAGAAACATTAACATAGTGACTTAACATTTTAACATAATTTTTACTAACAATGCAAGGCAAGTATTTTGTGAGGCGAATCATTCCTAAACAGTACTTTCATTAATTATGACTGAATTAAACAACCAATTGTTATGTATTTTGCAATGCTTTTAAAAAATGTTGGCATCTTGAATTTGTATCCTGCAAAGTTATAGTACTTCATAGTAGACAATGTTTTTAGTAAAAATACGTCCATCTTCTAATAAATCACCTTGACTTTCATTGTTTTCAATGTAAACTTTAATAGCCTGTGGATTTTTGCACCGTGACAACGCAACGTACAATTGACCATGTGCAAAAACTGGTTCTTCCAAGTAAATACCCACAGATTTGAAAGTCTGACCTTGTGATTTATTAATGGTCATGGCAAATGCCATAATAATGGGAAATTGTCTTCTTTGAAGTATAAAAGGGAGACTACTTTCACTTGGTGCTAAATCTATTCTTGGTATGAAAACTCTCTCTCCTTTATGGGTCCCAGTTAAAATTTCAGCATCTATAAAATGGTCCTTTAATTGTTGAACAATTAATCTTGTGCCATTGCATAGGCCTTTTTTGGGGTTCATATTTCGCAGTAACATGATAATTGCACCTTTCTTTAGCTGCAAAATATGTGGTGGCATTCCAGAAGGAGTTAAAGAGTTAATGAATTCAGTTGAAAAGTTTGCCTGACTTTCATTGTCATCAGCAAGTACAGAATCAGCACTGTGATAATTTCTTTGTGGTGCATTAATTTTTTTTAAGATTTCATTATTGAGTATTAATGCATCTTTATTTTTACACGTCAGTATGACTTGGTTGGCAAGCTCAGAATATTCTTCGTTATTTATGCTCCCTTCAAATATTGCCGATATAATATCTTGTTGACAAATCATATGAGGTGGTATCTCTACAGTGTCGTCAGGTAAATGTAGTATTTTTTCTGTTCTTCCTTCTCCAATTTTAATAAGCCAATCATTGAAATCAGTTTGGCCTTCTGATCTCATATTTTGTTGCAGTTGAAGATGGGTAAAATGTTTCCATACTGTACTTGACTTTATACATGTTTCAATAATGTCTGTTCGATTTCCATGTACAACGACAGGTAATGTTTGTCTAAAATCGCCACCCAACAAAATTACCTTTCCACCAAATGGAAAAATATTATCCATGACTTCACGAAGCAAACGGTCAATACATTGGAGGGCATAGCATGACATCATTGTGGCCTCATCTATTATAATTAGTTTACATTTCTTCAATTTCTTTGCTTGTAAGGATGTCATGCGAATATCTGACACTGAATTTTCCAAAATAGGCACTGGCAGTTTGAATCCACTATGAACAGTTCTTCCACCTTCTAATAAAAGTGCAGCAATTCCAGTAGTGGCAAACGCCATTGCTATTTGTCCTTGTGCTCGTACTGAACTCATTAATAAATTGTACAAATATGTTTTCCCTGATCCGCCAGGTCCATCAAGATAGAAATAACGCTCTGTCACCATGTCATCATCTATAGCATTTTTAATGGCATGAAATGCTTGCAATTGTAGTGTATTTAAAGTTGCAAGTCTTTCTTGTGTTCTTTCTGCTTGTAGTTGAATGTCATAGTCTTCAAAGTTAATGTCATCTATTAGACCTGGATCAGGCAAATTAAAACTTGCACAACTTAATCCATGAGTTAAAAAGACTTCTTGAATTTCCATTAAGGCTTTTAAGTGTGCAATGGGTTCATTGTATCGTCGCATAAAGTCTTCAGCCATATTACTTTTAAAAGTCTCCCACAAAGCTAATGCATTTGGAGCATTTGAGAAGATACAAATAAAAGCAAATTGTTCTCTCATCTGTCGTGGCATTTGACATTGTGCTGCTTCTTCTAAACATCTTTCCCACTCTGTATCATCAGCGAGTAAGTTTCTATTTCTTGCAGCTAAATGGAAGGATTCATATACAATGTCATTAACAGTTCTTAATTGTTCAAAAATTTGTGCTCCTGGAACATTTAAAAGTAATATCCGTAAGCAAAATCGTTCAACATCTCTTGGACTGACTGTGTAAATTCGTGGAATTATTTTATTGCCTCTGGTTTTTCTTGCTCTCCATAATCCATTCACAAAAACATAGTGATATGGAATTTCAATATATAAGTATTGTGTTGCTTGAGCATCAGTGGAATTTAATGCAAACCATGCAGTTAGTGTAGTGTGACGATCTTCACTTTGGGCCAATGCATTCATTTCATTTCCAGAATGGAAATAGACTAAATGTCGTTGTGGCAAATGTACTGCTAACCTATATACTGCATGTGATCTATCATGCATTTCAAATTTTAAAAGCCGCAACATAGCTTCTGGCGCACTGACATAGCGAGCATCTACATGAGATGCAAGTTCATCATGTACTAACTCACTACTTTCAGGGTTGTCTGCACTTTTGACGACTACAGTAGCTGCATCGTAACCTTTGTAAATATATTTGTAGACATATTTAATGGATTTGATGGAAGTGCAGGCTTCTACGTTGATGTGGGCGTTGTACTTCATGAGTAAATGTGGATTGTAGGGTACTACATATCTATTGTCCACTTTTTTTCCACGAATAATGGCACTATCTCCTTCTCTTCTTTTATAAAGTGGATATCCATCACAATTGGCATATGTTTTGTCTCTATAATCTTTTGGAAAATCTTTTGAACATTGATTATTTTCCATACATGGTGATTGTGGATTAAGGTCTCCACAGGGTCCATGAATCATGCGATGAGTAACAATCTCATATAGTCTACCATATAGTTCTGGATCCGGTAGTTCAGCAACTATGACTGCATCCACTTTGTCCGAAGTATCTAATTTATCTTTCTCTTGAAGTATTATGAGAAGATGTGCATGTGGAAGGCCTCTTTTTTTAAATTCAATGGTATATACATAAGCAAGACATTTGCCAAATAACTGATTTATAGTAAAGTCACGTATTAATTCATTTAATTTTATCTTAAAAACTCTGGCTACTAAATCTGGTCGATCTGAAGCACTTTGTCCAAGAAGTAGATTTTGATTAATTTCTGGCCATTGTGGATTACATGTAAATGTCACAAATAAATCTGGTTTTCCAAATTTTGTCACAATAGCCATAGCATCATTGTATCTTTCTCTCATATTTCGAGGAGATCCTTGAAAGGAAGATGGTAAAATGATGGCTTTGCCAGCTGTCATGTCTCTGCTTGTAGC
Source organism: Discoglossus pictus (assembly GCA_027410445.1). NCBI lineage: Eukaryota > Metazoa > Chordata > Amphibia > Anura > Alytidae > Discoglossus > Discoglossus pictus. The sequence continues at coordinate 202,797,581 of CM050166.1, forward strand.
CACGTCAGCAACATAGTCCATGAGTCCACAATATTGTTCTACACGTAGTTTATCTTGTTGATATTTTATAAAGTTTAAATTATTTGCCTCAACTTGCAAATATGAATCAATAATCCATTGTTGTGTTAGTTTTCCACCACATAAAATGGGATTAAATTCATCTCTAATGGCAATTTGAGCAACTTTAAATTCAAGCATAGAAACATTATTTCGGATTCTGGCTTTAGCATTTGGGTAACTGGGAAGGGTTAATTTTGGTTGCCAACCTGCTTCTCCGTGTGGGAAAAAGATGGGATATGTAATTGGATCTAAATTTGGACTTAAGATATTAATATTAATAAATGGTTGGTCCTCATTTCTGGGATATACTCTAATGTCTCTTTGAAATGGTGGTTCTCCTTCATCATTGTGAAAGACCATTGCAACCTCATTTGATGTTGGCAAGTTATAACGACGTTTATCAGTATGTCTGTCTCTTTTAAGCACCATATTAACCTTTGGCATGGGTAATTGATGTCTTTGTGCATGAAGTAGTTGTTCATTTTCTACTTCTGCCAATTTTTTGTAAGCTTTACTGTAGGGATTGTTGTCCATAATGTTATTTAGCTCTATAAAAACACTGGGTAAGCATTTTTTATTTTCTTCCATCTGCATACGTTGGTCAACAGCTTCCATTGTATCTAGGACATATAGTTGAGCGAATTTTCTTTGCTCTCCTTCCTCTGGATGTAAATGTGAAGTCCGATGATAAATTTGTCCTTGGACTTTAAAACAGTAAGGACCATGTCCTGGTACATTAGCAGCCAATGTTGCCCCCATAGATGCAAATGATATGGCACTATTGTAGGATCTTATGTTTGTCTTAAAATTGTTGTAATTTGGAAAAGTAGGTTCAGTCAATATTTAGTAAATAGGTTGGAAATTGTTTCCTTTGTGGAAGTTTGAACTTTCCTTTTTGACAACAACTAATAAATTGTCCATCTCGGGGTCTCTCCTGTTTAAAATAATAAGCCTCACAAAATTGACATTGAGTAGTCATGTCTCCACAACTATGAACCTCTACTGCTAAAGACTTCAGTAAAGGACAATTTGCAACGCATATTGGATGTTGACTTTGATATTCATCAGATGAAAAGTCATGAAATGTTTCAACAACAGGTTCTAAATGTTTAGTTTTTTTCGTAGATTTTCTTGGTATATGTTGGACTTGTTTGGTTGAAATGTCCTGTAAGTTTTTAGTAAGAGTTTGTAAATGCTTTTTTTTTGTAGTTGTTTTTTTTGGTCTGTCTTGACTGGTATGTTGTAAAATGTCATCTGATGTTTTAGGAACAGTTTGTAAATGCTTTATTATTTTTTTTATTTATTTTGGTTGTATCTTTCATTTTTGCAGCTGATATTCTTTTATTTGCAAGTCTTTTGCGTTCTTTTTCTCTTCGAATTTATTTTTCCTCCGGTGTCTGCTGGGCGGCCCATCTCTCTTGTCTTTCTCTAGTTTGACGTCTTTTCTTCTCTTCTTTGGTCTCGTTATCAGCCATATTAATCTGTAAACGGAAACAAATAAATGTAATTGTGTATATTTAAATTTGTAATTCCTGTTAAAGATTATTGTGCACAATTGGTGAAATAAAAGGCAAATCATGAATGTATCATTGATATTTAGTTAAATTTATAATTCCTGTCTTCAGTGGCTCAGAATTTGTCCAATGGAATACTGCTGTAAATAAGCATGTAACATATTTATTTAAAATAATGGTTTTATTTATTAAAAACTTTGTTTGTGGATAGATATTTACCACTGCAAAACTTCTTTGCTGAAAAAAAAAGTGATGTGGTTATTGAGCTATGTATTGCATAGTAGCAATTTTAATAAAATAAGGGAGATAGTAAATTAATTATTTTATTTTTCTGTTGACACGGATGCAACTGAAAGCAGTTTCTTTAGGTTTATACTTTAGTACTTATTATAGTTTACCTTGGTTGAAGTGTGATTTAAATCCGAATGTTTGTTGGTCCTCGTTTCAAAATCGTTGTCCAATGGTGTGGTCCTCTGTTGGAAGTCCTCGTCCGATGGTGTGGTCCTGTGGCGATAGCCCCTGTCCGATATTGTGGTCCTGTGGCGATATCCCTCGTCCGATGTTGTGGTCCGTTGGTGAAAGTCCTCGTCCGATGGTCTGGTCCTGTGTTGAAATTCCTCGTCTGCTGGTCTGGTCCTGTGTTGAAATTCCTCGTCTGCTGGTCTGGTCCGAGTCCTCGTCCGATGGTCCGGTCCTGTGGAAAAAGTCCTCGTCCGATTGTCTTCACGCAGTATCTGTTGTAATGTAAAATAGAAAATGTTGTTTGAGTGAAATGTCTTTTAAATAAGTAAAAAATGTATGAATTTTGCTGTATTGTATCAGTTATGGTTATTTTTTTCAAATATTTTTTTTTTTACTTTCTGTACAATCCCAAGACTTTTGTTATTCTTATTTAAGGTTCTTAGTAAGGCTTGTGGGTTGTGATATATTAAATAAGAATATGAATTTATTTTGCTATGTGTTTATGTTAGTTTTTGTACAATCCTGTTTTGTGCGCACCACTTGTGGTATACTTATTTAACCTTTATTGGGATGGTTATAGTTAGTGAAACATGAAATAATATAATTAATGTAGTTTGCTATGTGTTTGTGTTAGTTTTTGACAATCCTGTTTGGTGCGCATCACTTGTGCAAAACTTATTTCTTCTTGATTGTACAGGTTATAGGTTGTTAAACATTAAAGAAGAATGTTAATATAGTTTGCTATGAGTTTGTGTGCTTTTTTATACAATGCTATTAGGTGCACAACACTTTTGTTATTCTTATTTTTGCTTATTTGTAAGGCTTATAGGTTGTTAAACATTTAGGCCCTCATTCAATTGCAGTTTGGCCAATTGAATAGGGATCTAAATAAGCACAGAGCATATTTTTTTTAAAGAAGTTTTTAATTAGTAAACATCTATCCAAAAGCAAGATTTTCACTAACTAAAAACTTCTTTAAAAAACATATGCTATGTACTTATTTAGAGCCCTATTCAATTGGCCGAATTGCAATTGAATGAGGGCCTTAATAAGAAATTCTGTTTTGTGTGTAGCAGTTTGTGTGTCATTGAATTGCGATTTGGCTAATTGAATTGTGCCCTAAATAAGCACATAGTATATTATTTAAAATAATTTTGTAGTCATTGAAAAACTGTATTTTTGATATTTTTTTATTAACTAAAACCTTAGTTTTAAGCAATTGTTATGTTGTTATTTAGAGCCCTATTCAATTGGGCAAATTGCAATTGAATGAGGGCCTTTGTGTGTACCATATGTTGCATAGTTTGGCCCTCATTCAATTGCATTTTTTACAATGTAATAGTACTCTAAGGCCGTAATTGAATTGCAATGTAGAAATTTGAATAGGGTTGTAAATAAGCACATCACATATATTTGTTAAAATAGAGTAAGGGCCTAAAAGTTCTTATTTATAGCCATATTTAATTTTCCAAAATAGCAATTGAATAAGGGCCTTTGGTTACTGCATTTGTTATATTGTGAGCTCCTCATTCAATTGTGTTTTGGCCAATGGAATAGAGCTCAATATCAGCACAGAGCATATTTTTTTACGGGATTTTGTATTTAGTGAACTTGTATCCAAAAGGAACGTGTTCACAAAAGAAAAATTTCCTTTAAAAAATATGCTCTGTGCTTATATAGAGCCCTATTGAAATGGGCAAATCACATTTGAGTGAGGCCCTTGGCCATTAAAGATATATAGGTCCTCATTGAATTGCAATTTTGCCAATTGAAGAGGGCTCTATATAATCACATAACATATTTATTGAGCAAAGTTTTTAGTTATTGAAAACCTTGATTGTGGTTAGAAGTTCAGTAACTAAAAAGTTCTGTATAAAAAAAATGTTATGTGCGTATATAGAGCCCTATTCAATTGAGAAAGTTGCAATTGAATAAGGCTCATGGTTATTTCTTGTTTATACTTAATACTTTACCTTGATAGAAGTTTTGAATGACAGACGGTGCCTTCCTGCCAATCTTAATCCGCCGGTCTTCTTGTAGTGTCTGTTTGAAAAAGAAAGTGAAATAGTTATTTGTATATTTAACATTTTTCATCTAGCAAAGCATGGCCTTTTGAGCATGTAATGTCTTGTTGTATCTTACCTCTTCAAATTTGTTGGTGTTCTTTAAAAGGGATTGTGCTTCACAGTGCACGGTGCAAATTGTTGAGAGACGCTGTTGATGCAGAGTCTGTTTGAATATTAAAAGAAATAGAAAGATTCAGCTTTATCTGATCTATTGAATTGCAGTAAATTAATTCAATTAACCTTATTTTTTGTTGGGGGCTACACACATATGTCACATACATGAAGCACATTACATAGTTTAATGTAATTATTTTGTGTACGTGTGACATATCAGTATACATGAGTCAAATTTAAATGGTTAAATGAACCTTATTTTTTTTTTTTTTTCCAACACACATAAATGTGTGTGTGTGAGATGTAACTATAGATGATACACATATATGTGCGTGTGACATATCAGTATACATGAGATATAATGTCATTTAAATGTAGTTGTTTACTGATTTTGTTGTAAGCTAATTTTGTTGCATTGGCAATACACATAAATGTGCGTGTCACATGTCACTATACATTATAGACATATATGTCGGTGTCAGATGTCACTATGAAGGGGCAATACACAGAAATGTGCGTGTCAGATGTCACTATACATTATAGACATATATGTGCGTGTCACATGTCACTATACATTATACACATATACGTGCGTGTCACATGTCACTATGAAGGGGCAATACACATAAATGTGCGTGTCAGATGTCACTATACATTATAGACATATATGTGCGTGTCACATGTCACTATACATTATAGACATATATGTCGGTGTCAGATGTCACTATGAAGGGGCAATACACAGAAATGTGCGTGTCAGATGTCACTATACATTATAGACATATATGTGCGTGTCACATGTCACTATACATTATACACATATACGTGCGTGTCACATGTCACTATGAAGGGGCAATACACAGAAATGTGTGTGTCAAATGTCACTATACATTATAGACATATATGTGCGTGTCACATGTGACTATACATTATAGACATATATGTGCGTGTCAGATGTCACTATACATAAAGCTCTGTTTAATTTTTTTTGTGAGCCTATACACATAAATGTGCCATACATGATGACTACATAAATCCTAGTTTATTTTTTTATTTGTTTGACCTGACCTGATAATAAAATGTAATATATTATAGCTTACCTGTCAGTTGTAATTTGCACAATGTAAAGTAGTAAATTAGTAAAGAATTGTCTTCTCAAGTAAAAGCAGCAGTTATCTCAGAAGTCACTCCGTTGATCACCTGAGGAGAAATGTATTTTTTAGTTGGAAATAGGCAGTATTTATAAACTTGTAGAAAGTTCTGGAAAGTGAGACCGTTAGAACGCAATACGCATGCGCTATTTGCGTTCCAGCTTACAATTTGCGTTCCATCCGCCATTTTAGGCGTATTACTGTTCAAAATGGTGTTTAATATGATTGTGATACGTTCCGCATAGTATGTGTTTCATTATTGCGAGTAAGTGTAGTGTAGTTACGTCTGAAGCCTCGTTTTCGTTTTGTTCGTCTGCCATTTTTTCTCTCGCTTAGCGATGGTATTAGTGTCTAAAGTGTTTATTTTGATTTAAATGTAGGTGTAACTTGTTTTTTTGAGGTGCTGGCTGGTTCCTCTTGCTGTAGGTAAGCTTTTTATGTGTTTGTTGTGTGTCTTTGTTAAGTTTTAAATGTTTGTATGTCGGCGTGTTGCGTCCGATGTTTGCGAAGTCGTAATGTGTGGTAACGTGTCTCGTATGGTGTTTGCGTGTGTAGCCTCGTTTTCGTTTTATTCGTCGGCCATTTTTTGTGTCGCTTAACAAACTATTTAGTGTCTAAACTCTTTTATTTTGAGTGCAATTAAGTTGTAAGTTGCATTTTTGAGGTCCTGGGTGCTTCCTGTTTGTGTAGGTAAGGTTTTTATGTATGTGCTGTGTGTATGTATTGTGTTTGTAATTTTGTAATGTTCGCGAGTTGCGTCCGAGTGTTGCGAGGCCGTAATGTGTGTGAACGTGTGTCGTATGTTGTTTGCGAGTGTCGTAATGTGTGTGAACGTGTGTCGTATGTTGTTTGCGAGTGTCGTAATGTGTTGCGACGTAAAATTTTTTTTGCAAGGGTCGCAGTTGCTGCAACTGAAGACCTCGCTTTGCGAGGTCCTCAGGTGCTGGCATGGAGCGCCTGCGGCGCTCCAAGCCAGCAACTGAGGCCCTCGCTTCGCGAGGGTCCTCAGTTGCTGGCAAGGAGCGCTGAAGAACTGGAGTTGTGAGACTGCTGAAGAACTGGAGTTGTGAGACTAAAAGCTCTCATACCAAATGATGATAAGCAATCTCTGGGTACAATTAGGGCCCTATTAAATTTGAGCTGCGTAAATAAGAGGTGAAAACGCAAGGCCTACGTAGTTGAAAAATGAGACCGTTTACAACGCTATTAAATTCCAAGTGCTGCGAGATACGAGCGATGGATGCGATTTCGTACACGCTAGGATTTGCGAATGTGGGACGCTATCTCGGATAACTTTCATTTCCGTGGCCGCGCGTATCAATTAATCAATGAAGGTTTGCGTGGGAAAATTGCGTGAAATACATGATACGTAACACTTAACCAGACGGCAATATGCCTTTAAAAGGGAGCCAAAACAGAAAATAATTGAATGTGCTGGAGCTTTTGCAAGTAGACACACAGGTCTAGGCGTTGGTGTTTTTTTTGTGAGAAAGGAGAGTGAGCGAGAGAATTTAACTCTTTGTTTACAACACACATAGTTACTGATATCGCATAATTCACACACATTGATTAATACGTACACATAGCTACACCTAGTGGTAGGCCACTGCACACCTACACCGCCCCCCCCCCCCCCCCCGAGACCTACACTACCCCCATACATTTACTGAACTACACATAATACTTGCATCTTTTTTTACCTCCTAAACCTACACATATATTATATTTATTTATCATTACTTTATTTTCATAGGAGGGTAGAGGAGGGGAGGAGTTAAGGCAAGAGAGGCGCGGAGGAGAGTGAGGAGAACATCTGAGGGGTAAAGTGAGGAGAGGAGGAAGAAGATCAACAGGGAGGAGGAGGAAGAGGAGGGAGAGGATGAGGAGGAGGAGGAAGGAGAGGAGGCAGAGGAGGGAGAGAAGGAGGAGAGCAAGGAGGACAGCAGGGGGGAGGGAAGTGCCCCCAGAGGTAGAAATACCAGCTGAAGGGGCAGAGGGTCAGGGGCCTGATCCCTTGGTGGGAGGTGGTGGGGATGAGGGAGCGGCCCCAGGGAGAGAAGAGGAAGAGCAGGCACCGTCCGTAGGGCAACGGGTTGTGGCAAGGCCCAGGGCCCCCAATTATAGCCCAGAGGAGATACAGGTTCTCCTCAGGGAAATCTGTGCCCGCCAGGGGATCATATGTGGTGGGAGAGACATCAATGCCAGCCAGAGAAAGCAGGCCTGGTCCCAAATTGGCACACCTGTGTCAGCAGTAGGGGTCACCCATAGGGACTGGAGGTCAGCAAAACATAAGTTTGATGATCTAAAGATGTTTGTAAAAAGGAAGATGGCCAAGGAGGCCGCAGCACCACGTAGTAATGGTGGTGGGCCTGTGGTCCCTGTTACATATAAGGAATGGGAGAGGACCGTGATGAGCTTTATCCCTTCTGAATCAGTGGTGGGCATACCAGGCCAGATGGACACAGATCGCCCTAACACACTGCAACGTGAGTATCATATCACACACAAAAGCCTGCAGATAACATGCTGTATGTATGTATAAATAGGCTTGTGTTCTGGCTGTTGTATATAATGAGCTGTATCCCTCTAGAACAGGGGTGGTTAAGGAGGGCCACATACATGCCTTCCTTTCAAGAAATCCTTTCTGGGCACAGGTGAGTCAATCAGGATGACTGAAAAGGTAATTGGTTCACCTGTGTGGCCCTCCAGGACCGAACCTGCCAACCCTTGCTCAAGAATTATATGGCCTCCTACACCCCTGCCCACACACAGGGATAATTCACATACAATAGCACTGTAAGCCCTATGGTTGACTAAAGATATATGGGGCGACAATAACCATTTCAGTCATAGTAGCAAACCTATCATGTTCATAATTTGTATCCCTGATATGTCAATTTCTAATTATATCCAGATTGATTGCAATAGAGCAGGGTGTCCAAAGTCAAACTTGCTGGGCTGCGCACAGGCCTGAATATGTGGATTTCCTTTATGTGCACAGATGAGTCAATTAGACTTAATGACTTGGAGAATGATATTCTCACCTGGGTGCAGCATGGCTATCCACAAATGCAGGCCTGACTTTGGCCTCCACTGCGATAGAGTATAAATCTGGCTGTGCGGCATATGTGAATACAGACTCTGTAGCACTGCATGTGTGTCATATACTGTCCTAACCTGACCCATGTCTCAGCTGCATATTAACAACCATTGCTGGAAACTTGTCAGATTGGTCAGTCTCACACACTGCACAGCAGATCCTGCAGAGCACATGTCTGATGCACATGCAGTACACATTCATATGAGCCATGATCCACAATGCTCATTATGCAGCCCGTGGCTTATCTGTGTAACACAAGCACCACAGTCACTCACAGGTGACCATGATGTCAATAATATGTAAATGCATAGCTGTCAATTGTGTATGGCAACCAACTGAAATATATGTTAATTCAATTGCAGTATCCACAAGTTACGAGGAGGAGGAGGCAATCGTGCCTGAAGAGGGCCAGGACATCCAAAAGGGCCCGGGACCATCCACATCACTGGCTCATGAGGAGCGGGAAGTGATGCCCGGTCCCTCAACATCTAGCCACAGCCAGCATTATTCCAGCAATGGGGGCAGCACACCACATGAATGCCATCATCCTATGCTGCCCCCTACCATGGGCACTCCTCCAAAACACCTGGCCATTCATCGTGGCCACCTCAGGGCCTGCACCAGCCACTCTATGCTGTGCCTCCCTCAGCGGCTCGACCCTCAGCGGCTCGACCCTCAGCATGGGCTCCACCCTCAGCTTGGGCAGGAAGTGCTCTACCCTGGGCAGGAAGTGCTCCACCTGCAGCCGCGGAGTCTCCAGCCGCAGCCGCGGAGTCTCCAGCCGCAGCCGCGGAGTCGCCATCTCTAACTGCCAGCTATCAAACACCTCCAGACCCTCTGCCACCGGTATATGCACAATTGTGCGACATAATGGCTCACTTTCGCAGAGAGGACCAGGCCCAACAGGGGAGAGCAAATGCTCCAAATAAGCGAGAGGCAGTGCCGCATAAGCAGTGCCATCCTGGCTGGCAACAGGGTAATTCAGGTTAGCACCCAAGCTATATATGCTGAGATGAGGAGGCACAACCGAAGGATGGAGAGATATGAGGAACGGGCCAGTAGAGAGAGACGAGTGTTAATGCGTCAACTCCGACGCCAGCCCATACCTCTCCAGCTTTCGGTTGCAAAACCGCAACCCGAGATGTTTGCCTCCTCATCTGAGACACCACCGACCCATGATTCCCAGACACCTACTGTAGTGGCACCCCCTGCTCCCACACCACAATGTCATGGAAGAGGGAGACGGTCCGAGGGCACAGACGGTGGGGGCACAGTAACAATGTGTAGGAGGTGTTAGGTCCATCCATGAAGGCCTCCTGATCACTCCTCACAGAATACTGATTGTTATAGATGTTGACATACTATTGGCTGGCTACAGAGTGTGTACATGTCTGGTTATGTTTAACATTTCAACAATTGATGTTCAATGTGGATTGACCTTGAGATTAAATGCTGTATTTAATCATAATATTGTTATGATTGATACCTTGTTTTTGTCTTTGTAGGTGTTAATAGCCAAATCTCACAACTATGAAGACATTTTCTTCATCTTCGAGCAGTACAATACCATCATGTGAGTAAACACTCAACCCAGTTCCCAACGGGCATTCTATCAGTGCTATTCACCACTGCAGATGGCTCGGAAATGCAATAGATGACTACATATCTTTTCACTAAGGAACATGACTGTGTGATTTTCCATTATAATGATCAGTGTCCCGGCTGTAGATTTGCACAGTCCCATTACTATCTGCTAAACCAAACCAGCAATTCCACATAAGTTTTTGTAGCATTCCATCCCGTTAACATTATGGAATTGGATTCATTTATTTCATGTCATCCAAACCAAACTGCTAATTCCTTGGTTTGACATCATGATCAATGTGCATGTGTTAAGGGGTAATGTGAACAGTGTAATCTGTCTGGCCTTGGTACCACCCATATAGAAGTGAGATGCGATATCAGCATGGCACAACTATTCCATGTAGATAGTGATAGTACATTTTGCTGAAGGATTGTGTTCACAGTGAAGCATGCCTTGTTGTATTACACATCCTCAGCATATTCGTGGAAGGCTGACTGAACAGGACAGAATCAATATGGTTATTACTGCTCGGAGATGATGTTCATGTTAGTTGGTTTATAGTAGTGTCGAGCAAAAACAATGTACTATAATAACAGCTTATGATTGTTCCAATACCTCCTCTCTATGTTTTCCAGATTCACTTCATCTATTGACCAATCATCAGTAATGTATGCGAACACACTGTGTGTGGAATCACTTAGTATCACATGATCCATGTTTTATAGTGTCTGTTTATTCTGGCAACCATATGGTTGTTGTATGGGCATTAATGGTTATGTTGATTAAATGTCGTGTTATATGCTGTTGGTTACTGTGGGGTGCTGCCCACATGTGACCCTAGTAGATGCTATGCATTACCTTAATGATGTTGTCTGTTTCCTCTTCAGATGTCTTCAGATTTGCCACAGCCCCTTTCCATACTGGGATCTATTCACACCACACACATTATATTAATGCACAGCCTAGTCCATTTCTATTTGTGCTCTGTTTATGAAATAAAGTATGATTATGTTACACTGTTATCACTGTTTCTGTGTGTTTGTACTATATCATGCTTTCTAGTTGACAGAATACAGATAGAATGAAGTGTCATTGTTCAATACATATATCTGTGTGTGTTTATAGAGATACATATGCTACATTAATCTGTACCTTGCCAATATAGATGTAGGTGCCAGCCTGAGGGGCGTGAATTCCGAAATTAGTTCTATAGACATGCAGGGTTGTATATAATGACTTCAAGGGCTCAACTTGAATGATATGAATCTACATTCATGATTATATAGTAATTTAAACGCAGATTGAACAGAATAGTTACACCCCTAACTGATGGTGATGAGCACATCTGACTTTCAGGGTAATGTACTTGTTACATGGTAAATATCCAGGATTACACAAACATTGACTGAAAAAACAGGTTTAATTGTTCACAAAGCCACACAGTGACAAATTACCACAGGCCTGCTCAGTATCATGGTGGAGGTGGGTAGGATACAGAGTACCAGTAACACACGGAAATAGGGACATGGGGACAGAATGCAGGCAGGGGGGTGACATTGGTATAGATGATCAGTTGAGGGGGAATATACAGTGCATCATCCATCATGAGGCAATATCAGTTATATCATTAAAAATATCAGGATAACATTCAATATTTAAACCCAACAATACAGAAGGAGATATGCTCATGGGGAGAAGTATCTGTAGTCTTGTGTGTGCGCGCAACACACACTCCTATGCAACTGCAGAGGTAGAAGTGCTCAATCAGTCAATGTTAGAACTCCCATAGGTCATGTCACTGGAAATGGCACTATGAGAGAAGACTCTACATACCTAAGTTTGGACACTCAGATGAGAACCTGACCAGGACCATATCAGTGTATTCAAACTAATTTCATGTGTTAGCAGAACAAACTGGCCAGTTTGAGGTGTATTCTGTTCTGTGAATGAGCATCTCTATTATCTGCTGTTGCATATGCATAACTGAAGGTAAACGGAACCTCATTAACAGTTATGTTCCAAGGCTAGAGTTACTCTTCCCCATATGTACAGGGAGGATCACATCAGCACTGAGGAAGAGATCTGGAAGGAAGTATGATACAGGCTTCACAATAGTCCAAGTAGAGGAGAGAATGGCATATCTAAAGCAATAGGTACATATAAATCTATGTAGAGGATGTGATATCACACCCGATGCAACTCATGATGACTGACATATGAACATACATGATGCAATGTGACAATAGCATAGTCCTGGAACGTTGGGATGCTCATCATTCCTTGTTTTGACCGTGGAAAGGGACTCATCTTTGCGATCTGAAACATACAAGGAACATGTCAATATTTACATTGCACATGCTCCCGGAGCGTCTACTTCATCACATACCAATATATGTTGCTCATTTCATACATATGTCTTCACTGTCCTTTCCCTGCATATGAAACAAGCTACTCATCTGGCTAATGATGTAGGAATATCACATAGATTACACATTAATGCATCTTTGGAGAGCCAAATGTGGTGTTTTAACTTGGACGCAGTCCCAAGCTCATCCACGAGGTGATTTGTTCCACCAGGACACGTGCGCTGTGGATCGTCATTAGTTATCACCACTTACCTATCTAATGTATTCTGGAAAGAGATAGGCCGATATTAATAAAGTGATTGATGTGTTATTTGTGTCCTTTAGCATACGTGGCCATATTATTACACAAATACTCACTATGTAGTTCACATTGATGTAGCAGTTCTGTTGCTGTTCATGTTTTTCCATGTCTAGGTTGTTGAAAGAAGAGTTGACACACGACAGCAGCTCTGTAAGGTAAATATGATGTGAGGATTACAGTCACAAATTAGACAAAGTATGTGTTCTATTCGTATTGGATATCTCTTATTAATAAGAAGTCATTGCCGGTTAGTGAGTTATGCCATGTTGCTACAGGGTAAAAAAATCTGGATTTCTGCATGGTCTCATGTAAACAAGTCTAAAAGGCTGTGTCTGGATATATTTCAGTAGCAGTCAGTTCTCCAGCCTGTCAGCAGCAGCCACCATTTTGGGTTTGGCTGGTGATCCATATTTGATCCTACTGAATAAACTCTAAACATGAGGAAATAACCAGAGGACTCTGTTTTGTGTTATTGTGACTGGTTCTTGATCTCCAAAGTATGTGTGTATAGTTTGGCAGGATCATACAATGTGAACAATACTGGTCCGTAGTGTTTGTAGGTAACTTTAAAAAGGGATTGGGTATATTTTTACATTAAAGAACAAACAGGCATCAGGGGCTACCCTGGATAAATAGAGAGGGAGTATTGATCCAGGGATGAATACGATCACCAGTATCTGCGGTCAGGAAGGAATGTTATATTTTTCTTCCCTGTTGAGACAATTGGCAAAGTTTCACTTTTTTTTTCTTTCTGTTTGCCTTCCTCTGGATCAATTAACAATAAATCTGCCTATTGCAGATCAGAGATCTATAAAGGTTGAACTTGAGTATTTTTTTCAATCTAAATTACTATGTAACAATGTAACATGGGGCATATATACATTGACATAGTGGGATATATAATCCACTCAAATTATCTATGCCATTGATGTTTAGAACAGTTAGTACTTAAGATGTGTATGAGAATGTGTGCTTACTTACCTGTAACTGATCATGTGGCTTGTTCCAGTGTACAAACAAATCAGGGAACTCTCCTCTACTGTAGACTGGTTGGAATTCTGTATGACAAGGGCGATGGATCAAGGTGGATTTGGGAGTTAGGCATAATCCAGATACATTATACTGTATTCCATGCATATTGGGTATGTACTTACATGTGAAGTACTCACGAATGAGGCGGTACGTTGTTGTGACCCCTGCAGATTATCCACTTCAGGGGGAGGTAAAGGCATTTCCTCCCCATGTAGTGGAGCCGCATCAATGCCCCCCAGACAGTTGGCCTGTACTGCTATATTGTGCAGACAGCAGCAGGCAACGATGATGCGACAAACTTTTTTGGGCTTGTATTGTAGAGCACCCCCAGTGGAATGTAAACATCTGAAGCGCATCTTTAGTACACCAAAGGTGAGCTCAATTACATTCTGGCAGGTTTTATGCGCAGCATTATACCGCACCTCTGCCTGAGTCTGGGGATTGCTCACAGGGGTCAACAACGACGGCAAACACCCATATCCTGCATCAACTGATGGAAACAAAGTGTGACATGTTGATATGAATAGGATGTTTTGATGTTTGACAAACCATGTGCCCAAATATCATCATCATGACCTATCAACACATCCCTGTGGCTAATACACAGTTAAAGATATATGTAAGGGAGATGGATCATGGATGCATCTGATAGAGGATAATTAGTAGTGTATTAACACATGTATTCTATATGAAGCTTCAGTTCAATTACAATGTGATTTCCACAAATGTCAAATCCAGATGGTCACACCCACAGGATGCTTACATGAGGCAGAGATACAAGGGAAATTCAACAGGGTACATATTGCGACCCTTCTGGAAGAGAGCACAGGAAGTCACTGTTGCAGTTCTTGTACTGAGCACATGCCAGAAGTCTGAGGTGAAGCGTGATCGTGTATTATTGTGAATGTAAATGTGATGCTAATTCAGGTGGAATTTCCCAGGGGCGTACACGATCAAACGCAAATGCCAAAAGACCTTGGAGATTTTGATAACTTCAAGGTAAGCTAATTCATGTTTATTCAGGGATATATTCATGCAAGAAAAAGTTTTCCAAACACTATTAATTCTCTATCAGATGGATTCTGAATCCATCTCACTTACATAGCCCTTACACACAACACGGTATGAAGGCTAGAGATGTCCATGTCACAGGACACAAGGGAATGCATCAGAACATATACCTAATGATTAATCAATTTTGTTTTTTGTCATATGTTGTTGTGAACTGCATACTGTTTGGCCAAGCTAACACAGGGTTATGGCCAGCAGTGAGCTATTATGTTCTGGCTTTGGTAGTATTACTCCGTAATGCACATGTGAACATCAGAGCAATAGAGGGAAACATGATGTACCGTATGTGTTATTGTATCCAGTCATAGTAAGATATGGTTGACTGCCATTACTAATGTGTACTCACCCAGTAGCCATCTGGATGGAAATTTCCCGGACTCAAATATGTCATATATGCCGGATAGACGCAGGATATAGGCGTTGTGAGCACTTCCCGGGAAGCCTGCATACACACCTTGTATGAGCATGTTCGCATTATTATTATTATTATTATTATTATTATTGTTTATTTGTAACGCGCCAACATATTTCGTAGCGCTATACATAAGTTAAGTTACAGGCAATGACAAATTCACATCGCAAACAACTTGTACATTGATTGAATGATAATGCTTACGATTTCTGTACAGCGCTTCTTGCTCTCTAGGAGGTATCAGTGCCCCATGTGTACAATCAATAGCACCGCGCACATTGGGGACACCTCCTAATTGGAAGAAATCGAACTTCACCTTCGAGATCTCTTCAGCAGTGTTAGGGTAACTGATGTATCTGGCAGCTTTCCGACCAATAGCATAGAGGAATGCACTCAGACAATTGTAGAGGCTTGGCTGAGACATTGCTCCGGCTATGCTAAGGGTGTTTTTGAAGCTACCAGAGGCAAGGAAGTGTATTGCAACTAACATCCATGTCATTCCTGGGATGGCTCTATTGGCCCGTGAGCGAGGATCAAGGTCCGCTCTCAGAACCTCATAGAGCTCCACAAGACTGGCATGGGTCAGCCAAAAACGCTCATTCACCTCCCCATCAGTTAACCCCTCTAATGTGAGTCTCTCCCTGTACACATTGGGTGCCCTTCACCTCCTCACAGGCTCCTGGGCAGGCTCCACCCCTTCTGCGTGAGCCACCACATCCTGTACTTCTCCCCCCAACAGCTGATCACCGACATCATTGTCAGCCTCCCTGTCAGCAGGTGGCCCTATATGCCTCTGTCCCTTTGCTACTGGAGCTCTCTCTCCTCCCTGACCCACCCCACAATACTAGGCATGGCCTGTGGTAATTCCCTTGGCTGGCTTGGTTCTGCCCCAGCATGGATCACATTGCCACTCATACCCTCATTCACTCCCAGACACTCCTCTCTGCCACTCCCCATCACCCCCTCAATCAAAAACCTTACTTCCGGGTCTG
The DNA here is from genome assembly GCA_027410445.1 of Discoglossus pictus. Classification (NCBI taxonomy): domain Eukaryota; kingdom Metazoa; phylum Chordata; class Amphibia; order Anura; family Alytidae; genus Discoglossus; species Discoglossus pictus. The sequence goes on from CM050166.1 coordinate 202,813,807, forward strand.
CATGCTGTGCTATGTGGTACGCACAAAAGCATCTCAACCTCATCCGCCCACTCAGACTGTCCAGCATCCCTCTCACATGATCATCCATGTTGTTTCAGACGTGCTGATGACTTGTTGGGGATGGGGTTATATAGCTTGTTGATTACATTACCTGGTATTAGGCACGTTAATTTCAGCTTTGCCATTGGTCACCTGTGGATCTTTACGTGGCATTCCAGCTAATGATTTTATGTCAAGAACCCTCTCAGCCAATTACATACGCACTTGGCCGCATGTAATTGCCTTTTTCAACACGGGACGTCAAGTGCGTATGTAATTGGCTGAGAGTCCCAACACGGGCCGCCAAGTACGTATGTAATTGGCTGAGAGTCCCAACACGGGCCGCCAAGTGCGTATGTAATTGGCTGAGAGTCCCAACACGGGCCGCCCAGTGAGTATGTAATTGGCTGAGAGGCTTTTGACGGGTTTTTGCGCCATTGCCGCGTTGGCCCGCCAAAAGCCTCTCAGACAATTACATACGCACTTGGCGGCCTGTCACTATAAGTGTCTATTTCATAAGTCCTTACATTTAAGAAATACACATATTTACAGATTTCACATATTTGCAAGACACATAGATTAAATAACACACATAGAGACATATACAGTATATAGTTAGGACACACACCCCACACACCCAGCCCCCCAACCACACCCCATCCCCACCATCCCCCAACACACCCCATCCCCCAACACTAATTAAATACACATAGCACACACATATTTTCTTTCCAACAGACATTCCAGTAATACTTTTATTTCTTTATCGTTCTTTTGATTTGTAGGCGCACTATTTTTGATTGTTTTGTATTTTATTACTAGCATATTTACACGTAAGAGTTACACATATTTACACATTACGCATATTTGCCTGACACATAGATTAAAGACACATAGAGACATACATAGCGTTAGTACACACATCACACTCCCCCAACCTTTGCACCGCATCACCCAACAGTTATTGAAAACACATAGAACATATACTTTTTTTTTCATCACCTATATAACAGTTATACTTATTTTGAGTTATCCTTATTTATTTATAATTTGAGCATGGAGAGAGGAGGAGAGTGAGGAGGGTGGAGTGGAGGGTGGAGGAGAGGTGGAGGAGTGGTCCCCGGAGGGGGAGGAGGAGTGGAGGAGTGGTCACCGGAGGGGGAGGAGGAGTGGTCCCCGGAGGGGGAGGAGGAGCGGTCCCCGGAGGGGGAGGAGGAGCGGTCCCCGGAGGGGTAGGAGGAGTGGTCCCTGGAGGGGGAGGAGGAGCTGTCCCCAGAGGGGGAGGAGGAGCGGTCCCCAGAGGGGGGGAGGCGGAGGAGGGATACATAGGCACTATTAGAGGAGGGACAGAGGGGAAGGGGCCTGTTCCCAGGGGGCGGGGTTGTTTGGGGAAGGGACAGGCCTGAGGAAAAGTTCAGGGAGGTCAGGGTCCCCGAGCACAGTTGAGAGAGCAAGGGGCTATTGGCAAGGGCAGGCGCAGGGCCCGTAATTATATGCCCTGGGAGAATATGGTCCTCCTGGGTGCGATCTGTGACCGGCCCGTCATCCTTGTTGCAAGGGAAGCGAAGCCTGTCCCTAAGGCTCAGGCCTAGAAGGAGGTAGCGGAATTGATGAAGGAGGTGTCCACGGTGCCTAGGGGCTTGAGGTCCTTAAAGCACCATTATGTGGCTATCAGGGCCACGGTGAAGAGGAAGATGGCCAGAGAAGCAGAGGGACACAGTGTGACCTATAAGGAGTAAGAGAGGATCGCAAGGGACCTTCTGAGACCATCGCCCGCAGCTGGAGCTTCATCCCCGGTGGCCCAGCAGGACCCAGCCTCCAGTTCAGGTGAATATCACATAAACCAACATGCCACCACATGTACATCACACACACTACACATGTACATGGTGACCAACAAGGACACTGACATGTCAGCTCCATGGAATTAACAAGGGATAGATGGAAGTTTCATTAAATCCATGAAGCTGACAAATCACTGTCATTCCTAGCCACCCCAAGAGTAATCAAGCAATAGAGTCCATGTACTGGTATGCCCAATGCAGCCTATGCAGTTACAGACCGCAGAAGAAATACAGACAGCGTTAGGAGCCAGGAGAGGTCAAGACAAGAAACCAAAGAATAGATCAAATCTAGCAAATGATAGCTAATCTAAGTTGCAATTAGGAGAATCATCCATGTTCAGGCCTAGATGTCAGATAGTTAGGAGTGAAAACATATCAATGTATTAATCAGCATACTAATGACATGTACCTCTCTTTTCTCTATTTCAGCATCCAGTAGGAGGTCCAGTGATGAGCCAGGAGTGGGGCCGTCAGCCCCCGAGACCGCTAAGGGGGAGGAGGCTACAGGCTCATCGAAGGGTCCTCGCTTTGAGGAGGGGGAGCTCGTGGTAGGTGACAGCCCCCCTGTACAGAGCCTGACTGTCCCCCTCCCCCAAAGACTTGCCATCTCGCTGGGGCCCTCACAAGTGGTGGATTATGCAACAGCTCCTCCTTCCCCACACACTGAGCCACGGGGAAACCAACATCACAGCCCCTGTCTCCAGCCGGGTATCAGATCCTCCCCACTCTCTCCCACCATCCTCTCACCCGGCCCTGCCAGCAGGACCCTTGCCCCAACCACCAACGACCGAGGCTGCTCTGCCGGAGTTGTTGGCCCTCGTGAGGAGGATGGCTGCCGACATCTCCAGCATGAGGCGCAGCCTGGACATGCGCTTTAGGGAGGAGAGGAGGCATCAACTGATGATGGAGCAGCACATGGTCAGGTTGCTCAGAATGGGGCAGGTCACCAGCCAACAGCAGCCTGGCCCCTCCTCTCCTTCCACCATGCCTCCGCCACCACCACCACCGGTGGTGCCACTCCCCGCCTTCTCAACAGCACTCCTCACTGACAATCTATTGGTCACAATGCTGACCTAATCAAGCCTGGCTACAGAGTCTTGGATCTTTGCCTATGTGATGGTGATATTTTGTATGCAGATGGCTACCTCCCATCACATGGTCCATGATCCTCTTCTCTAAGGACATGTAGAGTTCGGTTGAACATGCCACCAATTGATGGTCACTGGGGAATGCTGTTGGGAAGGGATGCTGCAGTCCCCTTTTTTTTAGGCCCTTAGGTTTTAGGTTTTCTCTTTGTTTTTCTTTCCATTTGTTTTGTTTTGGGTACAATTCAGGCCCATGAAGGCATCTCCTGCATCTGCAAGCATTGTGGAGCAATTATATGAGGTGTAAGGTTTTCTCAGTGACTCTCAGGTAGACATTACTTCAATGACAGCCCCCTCCTTAACATGTAGCTCCCACAATGTTAAAGCTATCATATTGCCAGATATCTCAGACATGATTATTGTTAGCTGAAATGTAGACTAATACTGCTATGGCGGTGGACTTGCAAAGTCTCACAATGGCATGTTAATGACAGCCATTAATATATGCAGTAATAAAGCATGTGATCCTGACCTTAATATCGGTCTGAGAACAGATCTTTGGTTCTGATGTAAGAAACAGTGAATCTGGCTGCTGACCTTTGTGTCCTGTCCATATTAATGGGTATTTGCCCATATTACTCATTATCCAGAGACCTAGCTAATAGTTAGTAATGCTTGCAGATGGGAATCAGGTGAGTTGGTATATTGGTACAGTATTTAGCACTTTAGTGTACATGCATTGTCATTAGTTTTTTCTATCCTCCTCCGCCTTTTTTTTTTTTACCATTTATTTTTGTGGGCAATTTCGCACACCACACTGTATGTGTTGAATCATTTGTTCCATTGAGCAGATCCAGACAAGTTGTAAGTGTCATGCACTTTAATAGTTTCTTCAGTTAAATTGAGTGATTTGTGATGATCCTTTTTCTCATCAGATTCCGGTTGCAGAGGTGTACTGACTGCATGTGACCCTGGTAGGTGCTATGCATCATGCTTATTCTAGACTATTAGATTGACCACTGTAGGTATCCCCTTTGTTTTATTATAGCCCCTTGCTCTCTCGGGACCCGCCCACACCACACCCATGATATTAATGCACAGCCTTGACCACTGCTGATTGTGGTATGTGTCCAAAAATAAAGATGTGTTATACTGTTATACTGTTCTCACCATGTCGGTGTGTTTTCAATGGTTTGGGTTATGGGACATCCACATCCATCACATTAGTGTCACATTACTATAGCTGTAAACTAATGAGCACTAGTTAACCTGCAATAGATCCATACATACTAAGAGGAATAATAGTCCTAATAGCATTATATATCATATAATACATCTAATAGATTTACAATCTAGGCATAATAAAGGGTTAATGCACAGGCCAAGTCCAATTAGTGATACTGTGGAGTAGGAACATTCCCCTGAGGGCCTAACAGGATAATGAAGGTGATACTGCAGTGGCTTCTCAGTTCCTTCTCCGGTGATTTGGGATTTGTCCGTCCACTCTGCTTTCACCCACACATCCCCAACATCACTTAGCAATCAAAACTAATGTAAATTGATGAATAGCAGAACATAATGGGAGGTCACCAAATGGGAATAAATGGACATCTTGGCACATGGCCACCAGTAATGGCGGGGACTTCCTTGGATAAGAGTAGTGCCGATTACCCCTGATGGAGGTCAGTTGGCTGGTGCTCAATGTGCCTCTGCAAACCCCCCGTGTGTGTTTGCTGCCCTTCCTGATGGGTTACTGTGGGGTATGTTCCCATGGTCACTTGTGGTTTGATAAGTGATGGGGCTTGGAAGCTATGAGCTATACCATTAAGGGCCATTGTGGGTGGGAGAGTGAAAGCAGAGTGGACGGCCAAATCCCAAACCACTGGAGAAGGAACGGACAATCCACTCCAGTATCACCAGCATACAAACCTTATAAGAAAGCAGTGACAGAGGGTCACAGACAGTCAGACACGACCGAAAGATCAAATAAGAGATATTGTGTACTTCAATGAAGCTGTGAGCTATACCATTAAGGGCCATTGTGGGTGGGAGAGTGAAATTAGAGTGGACGGCCAAATCCCAAACCACTAATGAAGGAACTGACAATCCACTCCAGTATCACCAGCATACAAACCTTGTAAGAAAGCAGTGACAGAGAGTCACAAACAGTCAGACACGACCGAAAGACCAAACAAGAGATATTGTGTACTTCAATGAAGCTGTGAGGTATACCATTAAGGGTCATTGTGGGTGGGAGAGTGAAAGCAGAGTGGACGGCCAAATCCCAAACCACTGGAGAAGGAACTGACAATCCACTCCAGTATCACCAGCATACAAACATTGTAAGAAAGCAGTAACAGAGGGTCACAGACAGTAAGACACGACCGAAAGACCAAACAAGAGATATTGTGTACTTCAATGAAGCTGTGAGCTATACCATTAATTGACATTGTGGGTGGGAGAGTGAAAGCAGAGTGGATGGCCAAATCCCAAACCACTGGAGAAGGAACTGACAATCCACTCCAGTATCACCAGCATACAAACCTTGTAAGAAAGCGGTGACAGTGGGTCACAGACAGTCAGACACGACCGAAAGTCCAAACAAGAGATAGTGTGTACTTCAATGAAGCTGTGAGCTATACCATTAAGGGCCATTGTGGGTGGGAGGGTGAAAGCAGAGTGGACGGCCAAATCCCAAACCACTGGAGAAGGAACTGACAATCCACTCCAGTATCACCAGCATACAAACCTTGTAAGAAAGCAGTGACAGAGGGTCACAGACAGTCAGACACGACTGAAAGACTGAACAGGACATATTCACATGCTCCTTGTGTACTTGATATACGTCATGTGGCAGTGTAATGTGCCCCATATTTGTGTTCCCAAATGTAGATGTGATGAGCAACATGTATATACAAAATAGAGCCTCTGTGAGTAACAGGGTTAATATGGCATTATTTTGATGTTTTTGTGTTTTTATGTAATCAGGTAGTGTGTCTTTAACTGCTTTATATAAGCTGCAGCATGGCTTTTCATTCCAAATGTAACAACTAATTGGTTGTATAATGCATTTGCTTTGGTGGGGGGAGGGGGTTGTGCAATCAATTGTAATGGCCTTCCATGCTTTTCCTCTGTTAAACTGTCACTTTTACACTTTAAGTTGTCTGTATGTAATGCGTAAACCATTTTGCTGGTGCATTTTGTGCACGTAGCGATTTTGCGAGATACGAGCGTCTACGTAAATAATTCTTGCCCGCTACTTACTACGTATCGCATTTCGGAGGCAAATCACGGAAAATGAGTCTGAAATTAAGTCAATCGCAAGTCGATTCGTAGTACGTAAATCACGCTACGAGGCGCATTTGCGAGATACAATTCCAAACGCAGGGCCCTTAGAGTCTCACTTAATTCCAGACTCATATCCTGCATAGTTAGGCCCCCATGCAAATCCCTGAAAAATCAATTACAAGTGCTGTAGCAGCACAATAAATCCTACCTAGCTATGCCAAGCCCCCATCCCTAAAACATTGCAAGTGAACTGCTACAAGTCACTGCTACGAGTGAATGTACAAAAGAGTTGAAAAACAAGGCAAAAATCTCCATTCATTTGTGCACTGACAATAAATTACGAGTTACTTCCTTACACTTTGACACCCAAACCCTATGCTAATAAGACTTTAAGGATCACTCACAAATCAGGGCACTGCCGTAACTGCAAAAATCAGAAGAAAGATTACATGGTACCCAAAACCACTTGCAAGTAGTTTTCAAACCCTTGCTGAGTCCCCCAGAAGCATTTAAAGTGACAGTATAGCCCAAAAAGCAATACAAAATAATAAAATGTCAACATCATTTGGCACTTAACAATCCAATTTCAACATATGTGCAATAAAAAATATGATATGTTAGCATTAAGCCTGTTCTATGATACAAAATTCAGGGTAACACACAACCCAGTACTCAATGACCACAAGACCATGTTGCCTAGGAACAATGCATTGTCTATAATATTTCAACACAAAATAAACACATCTTTAATTATTGAAGCTATAAATATAATTGTCATCTCTTTTTAATATTAAAATATATGAATAAATAAAAGATTATTTATTTATATATATATCTCTAATGTTTCCTTGCTGCAGCCTGATTATGGCAATTGTTACTGCACTTCTCACTCATTATAATATTCATGACGTTCGCATTTCCTATTGACTCCTAGATCCCTGTCAAATCTGTATAGCTTGGTTTGGATACTCCCCACACAGAAATCTGTTGCAGCTAAGACAGGATTTATGGCTATGGCCTGAGTGCCCTAACCTGGAGGAGCAAAATATTTACATTAGTGTAGAACTTAAGGATAAAAAGCTCATGCAGTCGATTTATGGCCCTAACTTAGGGCACTTGATTTACATGAAGGCCTTACTTTGTTTCAACTGCACGAGATTTTTTTTCTCTAATGTTACACATGTATTCAATTGCCTTCACTCATACATTAGGTATCTAACTCTGAATGTATACCCATGTCTTGTCAGTAAAAATGCAAGCTGTAGATTTACGTGTCTACTTGTAAAATGATACCAAACCCTGCATTTTACTTAAATTCTTGATGAGACACAGCCCTAGGAACCAATAGAAAATGCAAACATCACAATATCTTATGGATAAGTAAAATTAGATGAAATAAGCACCCGCAGTTTGAATAAACATGTTGGCAGTAAATAAGTAAAGTGTGCTGATAGTAAATTGGCCTTTTAATGGAAAAATGCATTTGAGCAAAAAAAAAAAAATGCTATGTGCTTAAAGAGACCCGATTCAATTGGCCAAATCACAGTTGAATGAGGCCCTTAGTGGTGCCACTTTATCAGAGAGGAAATTGAATAGAGCCTTTAGTTGCTATGGACTTACTAATTGAAAATAATGGGTAGGAGTGTAGGGGACCAAGAGATTCCTCAGTTAACTGGGAACTTGATTGTTCAGATCTTTGAAAATTTTCAATCCAACTGGGAACCATTTGATAGTTAAAGCTTGCAGAGAATGGAGTATGCCTGTTATGTCAGTCGAGCAAGTGTCATTTGTCAGCAGCCATACTGCACCCTTCTGAACCATAGTTTATCTGAAAGTCCCAGGAATAGTTCATTGCTACAGTAGTCACAAATGTGTGCACTATTGTGGACAGATGCTCTGAATAAAGTAATCCTTTTTCTTATAAACACAAGAGACCTTCTTTGGGGCCATCACTAAAACTCTAAACCAAGATTTCACACTTGTTCAAAAATATTTATCTGTAATCCTCCATATTCCAGTCACCTGACCCTGTTTCAGTTTTGGTATTATCATATGGTGCCCAACTACCAATTGTGCCCTCTGTTTTACCAGGGTTCAACTTCATCTCATCTAAGATAACTACTATACAATCATTAATCATACTGGATCACCGGAATCTGGATTCAGTGAGAGGTACATTTGTGTGTGATTAGCATATAGCTTGGACCATTGGAAACATGTACACAGCAAAGAACATGATAAAGACAGCAGCCTATGGACCTCCATTACACCTAAAATGAATACTTATACCATGGGGGACCCAACGGAATAAAAGCCATAGACAGGAAAAATCAATATCAGTAACTCAGGGCTTGACACCGGTGCCAAACATTTTAGACATGTTTATAGTGATGTTCTGATAACCACACATGTTCAAGCCACCAAGTAGGTGTTGATGCTTATCACAGAGGCTGATACTTTCAGTTTGATTATCTAAAGAGAGCTCTGGCTCTGGCCATCTTCTTAATAGAAGTTAATAGATTTTCCAGTCAAAAAGATAAGAGAAGGCAACTGTTTTCAGTTTTCTCACATTGTTGTTAATCACAAGAAATTCCGTAGATGTTCATACTGATCTTTACCTCTGGAGATTTATGAACATATACAGAAAAAAACATCAGAGGTGCTCAATCTGAAAAAATAACAACACATTAATATGTTTCATCGATAGGAAGGATAACCCACTCACAGAGCAGTACTCTTTTTGATCACTTGTGCCCATGACCGGGATAAACATCCTGTAGCATTTCATTCTGGCCTCACTGAAAAGATCCACTATTCTAGGCATTTATAGTGCGAACAGTAGAAAAAGCATATGCATATGTTGTGGTCTCATCAGTGAGGTATAGCTGCACTCCCTAAATCCTAAGCTCCTCTGGCCTTTTTTTCTGTGAATAAGCAAAAGACCCATGGAATTTGGTCTCCCTAAGGGTCATATGAGGCTCCAGACATGGATTCCCTGCTCACTGTGTTATAGGGAGTGCTACACCTCACTGACAAGGCCCAAAAGAGACTGAAACATACACCTTGGGTTTGCTGTTTATTCTGTACAGAGTAGAAGTGTTCTGGGGGTGGAACACTCTTGTGAGTAAGACCAGGCTGATATAATAAATGGTACTTCTCCCTATGATGGACACAATCTGTTTTCATGCCTATAGAACAAACATATTAAGATTTGCTCATTCTCAGAATGAACAGATCGGACACTTTCTTCTGTATATTTTCATTATATATATATATATATATATATATATATATATATATATATATATATATATATATATATATATATACATATATATATATATATATTACCATAAATTGTACAAACATATTATGAATATCTAAATTTGTTTTGCACATTATGGATGTAATAAGCAACTATTAGTTGTCAGTGTTTCCCCTTTGCAGCAGATTTATTTGTTACCATTTGCAAATAACTTTGTAAAAGCAGAATACATAATAGGATATTAAATATTTAAGACTGCTGCCTATAAGAACTTGCCAAATGCCCAAATCCCAGAAATCATTCAAACAGTTGGCACATTCTCAGTCTCTGCAGCTAATGAGCTTACTATGCCAAGTAAATTAGTATTTTGTGGGTAACGTAAATCATCATTTTAGTTTTTATATTTTACATAATACTATTATAGCTGTAATATTTAACACTAGATGTCTGCACATTTATTTGACATTGTATTTCTTTGTTTTATTCTTGTATAATATTGTAGCATTGAGCTTTGCAAATATTCAGCTTAATTAATGCTTCTATTCATTACTTTGTCATGTTGTGGAGGTATATTTGCTGTGATTTATAATCAGACAGACATAAAGGTCTCAGATCTTCCATGCATAACTATATGATTGATAGGCATAATGTATGTGATAAATTACATACAGTTTCATAAATATACTCATTGTGTTATGTTAACTCCTTTTTAAACAATGCAAGGAGCTGACAGGATGGATCTTAGTTTTCTTTCAACTGTTGTAACTTGCATTTATGCTAGTGTGAAATTTACCATTTTGTTTTCATCTGATCAATTTCCTTTGAATGCAGAGGAAGCTTCAGTCTGCACAATACGAACATAACATCTAAAACTGTCAGTGCTTTCAGCAGTTCTAGTGGAATATCAATTAGCTTACAAGGAATATGCTCTTGAAAAAAGTAAAAACAAGTTGAAAAGCACTTATGAATCCAAACTGAAGTATAAATTCAACTTAATACAGTTCAATTAAATTGCAAATACAAGGAAAGGGCTTGAGAAAGTAGTAGACATAACCAACTGAGAATAGAAAACGGAGCCACACAGAAAATAATGATTACAAAGTTAAAGATAAAAGTTGTTTATTAACTTATTTGAAATACTTTTTGCCCATTGTGAAGTTAACTTATTGAAAATAAATGAAGTCAGGGTTGTGAGTGGTCTGAAGTCATACTAGTTACACATTTTTTGTGCTGACTTGAATATGGACAAGTTTGTTTATGTTGAGGACAGCATTTTGTTCTTGCACATTCAAATTATCTGTTACAATATTTCTCATAATTTTGTATACCTACACTTAAAGTAGGATTACACTCAATAAAAAGTGCATCTTAAACGGACGCTGTCAGCACAAAGTAAAGTTGCATTGTTTAGATTCTGAATAATTTGTGAGATACTCAGTGTTATCTGTGCTGCATCTTTATACAAAGTAGTGCCTCCCAAATACTAATTATTGGCTTTTATGTGTTAATTTGTATCACAGCCTGGCCGCCTATTTCTGTGATAGTTAAAACATGATCCCAAATTGAAATATACAGTTAGATCCCCTCCCCACGCCATGAGCTGTAACTTAGCATATTGAGTCACGCTTTAGCATAAAGGAGTCATAAAACCAATCCTAATGATTTACTGTAGAGATAAAGAGCTAACGTAATATATAGCCAATGTTTTATGCTCTTTAAGATTAAATCAAATTCTTATTATATTGATAATGTACTTTTAAATTCCAGTTCCCCTTTCTATGCTTTCTTGCAGTTGCTTGCTTTTAAATAAATGTCAGTTTTATTTCACCCAATGAAAATTTTGGTTTTGATTTGATTATATTTATATCTTAGCGTTATTCATCAACATTATATTTTGCTTGGTACTTAGAAAGAGAAGATGCAAAAGAAAATAATTGGACAAAATTAATTATGAATGTTATGCAAATTTTAGCAGGGATTTTTTAGGGGTATTAACTGAAAATCAACTGCTAGCAAACTCAAGAGATTTAACAAACTTTTGGGTAAGTAAAATAATGTTTATTTTGGTATTTTTTTCCTGCAAAAATGCCTTTAAAGAAATCTCTCAACTGCATTCAAATGCCTCTAAACTGTTGTTTCCGATGTGAGAAAGCAGAGAGCCGTGGATCCTCAGCAAATTGGAATTTATGTTGCTTTAATTTACCTAACTGCTCTATTTTTATGTTAAATTTCAGATATAATATCATAATTTCAAGTGTTAAGTCATAATAAGTGGAATAACAACTGGCAGATGCATTTGTGAAGAGGATAGAGGAAAGAAAATAGATCAACATAAAACTTTATTGACATCAATCTATTAAATTGACCTATTATATGTATCCTTGGGTGCCTAACACCCCTTCAATTTTATATAAGAAATTTTATTTTATTGGGATACTATCGATCCTGGAAAAGTGCAGAAAAATAGTACTATTTATAGGCAAATCACCTCTTATATATCAGCCTATACTGATGATCCTGTAAACACAGGATACACTGATAATCATAGAGTTGAAAAAAGAGCTTAAGATAAAACAGCACACAATAAATATAATAAAAACAAACTGTATCAGGGAAACCCAGGCGTTCATCTCCCAAAAATTGGGAATCTATTCAGTCAATAGAACAACTATATATTAATGCAAAAAAATATTTACATAATAATAATAGGGATATAATAGAATAAACCACGTAAAGGAGAGGATGATAATATGTAGCAAACAAAAATACTTGCAAATCAGTTCCCTCTCTCCATGATTCTTTTATCCCGTTGTGAAAAGTTGAAAAAAGTTGCCAAAAGACCCTTTAAGCCTTATTAGGGAGATAAGAGCCTGTTCCACAGAAAAATCTTGGTGCCAACGGTCCGTTTTGTCCTTTAACAGGACTTTTTCTAAGGCTATACTGCTCTGGCTTTCACACTGGCTTTTAAAGCCTGTTACTTTCGGGTTTTGCGTAGTTACGTAATGACGTGCGTGTTTACGCGATGACGTCACTACGCAGCGTTATGCTAATTTCAATGAACTTTATTTAGCCTTATTGCGCAAATTGAAATACGAAGAAGCTTTATTTAATCTCGTTTTACTCTATTCAAGAGATCTATCTATATAGCTTTTGATTTTACTTATTAGCTTATATTTATTCTACATTAACAGCTAATTACCTATAAGGAACATATAATTCAAAAAGAAGTGTTATAAATATCATTGTGTGAAATATGCAAAGATGTCCTTAAAGGACACTAAACAATATATACTTCTCAAAGCTTCTACAAGGAAGCTGTTAAGCTTATATTAGATATAAAAATAATATAAGATTATTTGTGCAAATGTGATTTGTTGCATTTAAATTATAATAAATTAATTAAAAGTGCTTATATAAACGTAACTAATATAATCACCTACATAACTATAAGTGATAGATGAGAGATGTATAAAAATAGTTATGTATCAGTATCTAAATAGGTCTGAAATATAATGAGACCTAAAAAAGAATAAAAGTGAATTTTAATATATTATTCTATAGAAAAAGGTAGTGACTTTGTATTACAATATAGGTCATTACTGAGGTTGAGAAATAGAGAAAAATCTCTAAGAGTAAAATTCTAAAGCTACAAAAAAGCTGAATAGGAATAACCTTCATTAAGGCCTTTCGGGTTTTTGCAATCTAATATAAATATCTATTTACTCTCCATTTGTAATAGAATTCTATCTGTGTCACCTCCTCTTGGACCAATCAATAGCCTCTCTAGAAATTGGCATTTCATGGCCTCTGGTTTATTTTCATGAAAGTATTTCATATGTCTTGAAACAGGAGTATCAAGGCCCTTTTAGATAGAATACACGTGTTCGAGTATTCTTCTTTTGAATTGGCGGAATGTTTTACCTACATAGAATTTCTGACACGGGCACGTCATGACGTATATTCGCTTTCACAATTCATGACATTTTTGACTGGATACTTTTTGCCTGTATTCACATTCTCAAAGATCTTGCTCGGCTGGATATACTGGCAGGGTCTACAATGACCACATTTAAAAAGGCCCTTGGTTTCTGTTAAACAAGTCCTCTTTGATTTCTTTGGGTTATAAAAGCTCTTAACCAGCGTATCCTTGATATTCTTATTCCTCTTATACGTTATGCTTGGCTTTTCAGAGATATAGTCTCTCAATGTTTCATCTTCTCTGAGAATATTCCAATGTTTTTGTATAATCTCTTTTATTGGTTCCCAGTCACTTCCATAGGACATCACTAGCCGTATCGTCTGGTCTTGTTCATCAATTTTTTCATTTTTCTTCTTGTAAATAAGATCTTCCCTTTCACTTGTTAGTGCTTTCTTGAAGGCTTTTTTTAGGGTATCCTCTTTCTTTAAACCACACTTTTAGATCTTTGTTTTTTTTCTTGAATTCCTCTATGTTATCACAATTTATTTTTAACCTTAGGTATTGTCCCATGGGTATACCTGCTTTGAGAGATAGAGGATGTTGTCTGGACCAATGCAAAAGGGAGTTGGAAGCTGTTAGTTTTCGTAACACTGAGGTGTGGATATTCCCTTGTTCATCTTTCTTTAGAATTAAGTCAAGAAACTCAATTTTATTCTTATTCAAAGAATATGTAAATTTCAGGCCCCAATTATTCTGATTTAAATCTTTAATGAAGTCTTCAAAATCTCTTTAGGAGCCAGACCAAAACACCAAGATGTCGTCTATAAACCGTTGCCATAAGATGACTTAATCTGTATGGTTTTGTTTTGATTCAGTAAACACCTCCAAGGCTTCCCAGTGTCCCAAATATAAATTTGCGTAACTAGGGGCACAGGCCGTCCCCATTGCCGTCCCTTTAATCTGTTGATACCAGAGATTGTTAAACAGAAAATAATTTTTACTTAGAGTAAAACTAAGCAGTCTTACAATGAATTCATTAAATTCTTCATCCATCTGATTTTCCAAGCTCTGAAAATATTCAACTGCCTTAATGCCTTTTTCATGTGGTATAGAAGAATATAATTGCTCCACAACAATGGTAATGAGCGTTGAGGTACACTGATGCCATTCATCTGTTTAAGTACATCTAAAGTGTCTTGTAAATATGAGGGCAAAACCTTCACCATTTCTTTAATGTGGTCATCTATGTACGTGCTTATATTTTCTGTTAAACAATTATTACTCGACACTATCGGGCAGCCTGGTACTGGACTTGATTGTTTATGTACCTTTGGGAGTTCGTAGAAAGTTGGAATAGTGATGTATTTTGGTAGAAGAAAATCAAAGGTTGGTTGATCTATCAGTTTTCTTTCTTTAGCATAACTAAGAATTTCATATAGTTCTTTCTAAATGTATTTGTTGGATTTTCCTTCAACACCTTATAGGTGTCGAAACCTTTAAGATTTTAATGGATAAGTAAAAAATGTTCACACATCTTTAAATAGTCTAGTTCTTTTATTAACACCACATTTCCTCCCTTATCAGCAGGTTTAATGATGGTATTACTTTTTTTCAGTTCATCTAATGATTTCTCTCATCTTTTTTTAAGTTTTGTTTTATTCTATTCAAATTTCTTAAATTTGTGTGTTCCTCTTCATATTTTTTAAGATCTTTCTCCATTATCTCCAGGAAGAATTGAATATTGCTGAATAGTGTTAGATCAGGTGTAAATTTGCTTTTTCCTTTTACCTTTCTTTTTTTAGTTCTTTCTTCCAAGGGCAAACTTTGTTCATTGAGAAGATCCATTAAAATCTTAAAGGTTTCGATTTGCTCTTTATCTACTCCCAGTCGGTTTAGATCTCGTTCTTCTTTATTCAAGAACCATTTCTTTAATGCTAATTTTCTCACAAAGAGATTTATATCTTTAATGTTGTCAAAAAGATTGGATTTACTTGTCGGCACAAATGACAGTCCTTTCTTTAAAAGGGATGTATATGTTTCATTTAGGGTCAGATCAGAGAGATTAATGATATTTTGATTTTTCTTATCAGATATTTTTGTAGAGTTCTTAATTTCGCTTTGTTTTTCTTTATTTTTCATTTTTCCATCTTCTTTAATATTACTCTTTCCTTTTATATGTGTCTAAAGATCATTTTTCAATCAGTTAGGTTATTTCTGCGTGTATTCATTACTCTCTAATTTTTTTTAACTGTTGTCTTTTTGATTTATCTGCCCTGATCCTTGCCAATTCTTTCGGGCGTGCCCCTTGGATAAAAAATTATGATGCTCCAAGGTAGTTTGATTTGAAGTAAATGCTGATCTGGTTGTTGGGCCTGGGGGATTTGAATTTGGTAATTATATCATACCCTGATCTCCTCCACCTACTGCTCCTTGGTCCTCCTTATCAGATTGTTCACAATAGAGATTTATATCTTTAATGTTTAATGTTGTCAAAAAGATTGGATTTACTTGTCGGCACAAATGACAGTCCTTTCTTTTTCAACTTTTCACAACGGGATAAAAGAAACGTGGAGAGAGGGAACTGAATCACAAGTATTTTTGTTTGCTACATGTTATCATCCTCTCATTTACGTAGTTTATTCTATTATATCCCTATTATTATTATGTAATTTGTTTTTGCTGTAATATATAGTTGTTCTATTGACTAAATAGATTCCCAATTTTTGGGAGATATAGAATGCCTGGGTTTCCACGATACAGTTTGTTTTTAATACATTTATTGTGTGCTGTTTTATCTTAAACTCTTTTTCCACCTCTATGATTATCAGTGTATCCTGTGTTTACAGGATCATCAGTATAGGCTGATATATGAGAGTTGATTTGCCTATAATCATTATTACAGTACTGTATAGGTCTGGGAATAATTTGATCTGGATTATTACATATAGTAACTATTATTTCCATATTCAAATATATTTAAAGTACTGTAATTTCGGAACTGAGTTAAAAAGTCAGCATACCTTCTTTAATTTATTTTTCGGCATTTTTCCAGGATCGAAAGTATCCCAATAAAATAAAATGTCTTATATTTATTGACATCATCTGAAAAAGAAACCCTTTCTATATAATCAAAACAAAAACAAATATTAATAATCAAAACATTGGTTCCAGTTGACTCTAAAATAACAAACAACAAGCCAAAAGATCTCTAAAATATATTATTATTATTATTATTATTATTATTATTATTATTATTATTATTTATTTGTAATGCATCATATTCTATAATGCTATAAATAGGTTATAATCAAAGCAAAAAACAATAGCAATATTAACAAGTTACAAAGGATGGAGAGCCCTATCTTTGAATCTAGTGTCTAAAGTCCATGTAAGATTGAAAATTCAAAACTTGCAATCTAAGGCCCTCATTCAATTGCAATTTGGCCAATTGAATAGGGCTCTAAATAAGCACATAACATATTTTTTAGTTAGTGAAAACCTTGCTTTTGGATAGATTTTTACTAACTAAAAACTTCTTTAAAAAAAATATGTTATGTGCTTATTTAGACCCCTATTCAATTGGCCAAATTGCAATTGAATGAGGGCCTAAGTCAGTTACAGTCTAAAATATATCTATTTCAACAAAGATTTTATAAAGAGAGTTTGTTACTGTACTAACTAAACTCTACTAATTAAATCCATCTGATTAAATACATAAACAGATATATGTACTATACACATTTTCTCTATATAAATTTGATTGAGAAATATTTATAAAGCAAATTTAGCTTACCAATTTTATTTACTCAACAAAAATACATAAATTATTGAAGCTTAAGCTAGAACAACTGATTATGTATAACTAACCAGACTAAAATAAAATTTCTCAATCAACTAAAAGATTACAATACATTGAACAATACAAATTTTACTTATAAACATATAAACAGATATATGTCCCATTAGCTTACCTGGACTGTACAACAGCCATTAATTTGCTTTGGTTGAATCACAGACAATTGTGGATTTTTACCAAAGAACAATATTATTTAAGTAAAGATACGAATTATACAGGCCTGATTTTCACTTCTCACTTCCAACTTGACTGGATGCTTGGAGCTGAAGCATTCAGCACACATTAACAATCCAACCCAATCTGCTTGTTTATTCACAATATAAGTGCACAAAAATCACACCCTCCTACTGGACATAACTACATTATAGCCCAAACTGGGGAGGACACAAAGAGAGCTGAGTAAAGATCTATAAGTCATTTGTTATCTAAATGCAAAATGATGTCTACATCTTTCAAAACTTCAAAGAAAATAAAATGGAACCAAAAAAGCAACACAGAAATGTTTTTTCTCTAATTGAATTCAGTTCTTCAGCTTTCAAAGAAACTTATTCAGAATTTCTACCACATTCAATTCTAGAACAAGATGACATCTCACTTAAAGAAAGAAACATAGGGCCTCATTCAAATGCGATTTGGCCAATTGAATAGGGCTCTTTTTAAGCACATAGTATATTTTTTTACAGAAGTTTTTAGTTAGTGAACTTCTATCCAAAAGCAAGATCTTCACTAACTAAAAACTTTTGTAAAAAAATATGCTATGTGCTTATAAAGAGCCCTATTCACTTGGCCAAATCGCATTTGAATGAGGCCCATAATCAGAGCATTATATAATATACCAAAATATTGCCTTCTTATTTTAAAAAAATCCAAAGTTTAATATTCGATCTTTAGAAACATAAAACAGTTAATAATAATGGTCACTAATTGTCAGATGGCCTGTTTCACATTGTAATGCTCTTATAGCTTCTTTCCTGGCCTACTTCCCATTAATATATTTAAAAAATAATTTAGGGTTAGTCTTACTCTCTTTTGCAAATAATTTCCACATTCTATTTTAGCCAGTCTAATAGCCCTTTTGCAAGCCTTGTTGCTTTTCTTGTACTCACCTAAAGAAGTCTCTGTCCGCTCTTGTTTGTATAATTTAAATGCCTGTTGTTTTACTCTGTATCTTTAAATCATTGTTAAGCCACATTAAATGTGATTTACTCCTTTTACTTTTATTCCCACATGCTATATGGTGATAAGTATGTATATTTAGTAAGGATTTGAAAGTTGTCCATTTGTGTTCAGTATTTTTACCTGCCAGTTCTCTGTCCCAGTCTACTGTATACCCAGGCTACCCTTAGACTGTTAAAATCTGCCCTTTTAAAATTAAGAGTTTTTGTTGTTTAATGTTTTTTTTTTTTTATTCAATCTCAAAAGAGACTGTGTTGTGATCACTGTTTCCCAAATGTTGCCCTATTTCAACATTTGATACCATATTGATATTATTTGTGATAACTAAATCCAAGATAGCCTTATTTCTCGTAGGTTCTTTTATAACCTGGGACAGCTTATGATCCCTGAGTGTACTCAAGAACGTGCTCCCCTTAGCTGAACTGCTGGTCTCATTTATCCAGTTTATTTCAGGGTAATTAAAGTCTCCCATTATTAGAACTTGCCCATGCTTAGCTGCATTTCCAATCTGTAACAACAATTGTATTTCCTCGCTTTCAGTTATATTTGGGGGTTTATAGCATACTACAACTAATATTCTTTTGGAATTTGCTGCTCCACCATTTAACTCTACCCACAAACATTCAATATTACTGCATAAATATCTTCTCTGACTATAGGCTTATATTCAGGCTTAACATACAGACAAATTCCTCCTCCTCATTTACCATTGCCCCTATCATTCCTTAAAAGGTTATAACCATCCAGAATAACAGTTCAGTCATGAGATTCATCCCACCATGTTTCGGTAATGCCTATTAAATCCCATTTTCATTAATTGCTAATAATTTAACTCTCCCATTTTTCCTGGCAAGCTTCTGGCATTAGCAAGCATACACCTTATGTTATGAGTCTGTAGTTCTGAAGTGCCTGCCACTGTACTTGAATTACTTAGTACTACTTCCCTATTGACTATACTACCCTTCCCCCCATCTCCTCCCCTCTGAGTTGTTAATTCATCCCTTATACCCTCTACACTTTCTACCCCGTTACTTATATCTAGTCCCTCCCCCCCACATACTAGTTTAAAAACTCCTCCAGCTTTACTACCATCCCATCCCCTATCACAAAAGCTCCCTCATCACTAAGATGCAATCCATCCCTGCTATAGACATTGTAACGAAGTGAGAAGTCAGTCTAAAAACCCAAACCCCTCCTTAGTGCACCACATTTTTAGCCACACATTAATCTCCCTAAGCTCCTTCTGTCTCCATGTAAACATAAACACATAATCAAATAAATATACACTTTTTTTTACCAAATACACACTTAACCAGCTTCTATGGTGGAGAATGAATTTTTCAGAAATATGTTGAACCAATTAAATTACATAAAAACTGTATAACGGCAAAAAATCTTTTCAGACTATTTTCTAAATAAATATAATAAAAATCCCATTGACCTTTAATACTTAACAATTTCTGAAAGTACTGAGCTACTCTTAAAAAAAACAACCTTTTAAAGATATTTCAAATGTCATTTCCACAAGTTAGCACTGTAGCTCACAAATGTCAGTTATATAGACAAGGAAATATAATTGTTTCAGATCAATTTTATAATCACATTTTCTTATTAATCTTTAGTTATGTTATTTGCTGCAAAGTGAGTTTATTTTCTTTGAATTCGTTAATACCAATAGAAACCTTTGATTTCTAATTTCTATATCTAAATATGTAAATATATTTCTGCCAGGCTATCTACATATATATACATAGATATATGCTTACAGACATAAAGGCAGCTATCTTCAAGCAGTGGATTCAAAACCTGACAATGTAAATCCCATGCAAGATTCATATGAATAAGTCAAATGTAGGTGAGCTTGTAATCCAACCTTTTTAGATATTTCTAGACTCATCATTCAATTTAAACATGAAATTATTGAATATTGTGCACATTTTCACTGACACTTTTGGGAATTTTGAGTGCAAAAGGAAATAAAATACTGATATATGAGATTTGAGGTCATGTAAAAATAATGTTTTTTTTAAAATGTTCATTTCTTGTGAGATTTCTTCCATTTTCATTTTGCTGCTTAGTCAAGTATACTAAATAGGAAAAAAAAACATGGGTAATTACAGTCCCAGCTAGTATTTTATAATAATAGGTTAATTTAGAAAACATATAGGCACTTTATTCTTCAAAAAATAATTTATGACAATATATGGAAAATGTTAAGTATAAGCCGACTTAAAATCACCAAATTAGAATCATTGGTCTTTGAAATATCTTTACAATAAAAAAAAAAAACCTCAAAAGCCAGTGCTAATAAAATATATTTCCTCGGTCCTGCAGCAGAAAAAAATGAAACCTCTTTCCAGCACAATTTTACAAAAAAAATATATATTTTCAGCGCAAACAAGTAAAATGAATCCCTAACAAAAATTCTTGTGTATAATTTTAATTTGTTACAATGTGTTTTTATATCCCAATTAAAACGCCATGTTTTATAAAATGTGGCTGTGTAATAAATTAATATTACAAACCACACACCAATATTTTAATATATATTTTATCATGCAGTGCCTTATAGATATAACCTTAGAATTAATATTTTAGTATTTATTTGTACAAAAAAATAAAACCTGCAACCAATATTATTCACAGTTCCAATTGCCATAACATTAACTTGTGAATTTCTAAATATAAATATTATTTACAAAGCAAATAAAGTGTCAAGCATTAACCAAATATCTCATAACACATGGTGATTTAATTTGGATGTAAGACCACATATTAACAAAGGGAAAGTAGACATAGATAATTTTAGTAAGGATACGGTTTTCTCTTTTGTGTAGAAAAGCTTTGTCAAACAGTTTAACAAATATTTTATGGAAATGATTGGAAGAATCTATAATCACATTTATGCAGACAACACAAATACATATCAGAATTAATGCAAAAATAGGAAAAGGCAAAGTTATAAAATATAATGAAAACCTAAAGTTAACTCACTCCAGGTACCAGAGGGCCAGAGGCAATATAATACATGTCAGGGCAGGCAATAAACAAAAAAAAAGTCCAAGAGCAAACCCCTTCCTACAAGGGATTGCCTGTGGATGCAAAATACTATGGGCCTGATTAAATTTTGCAATTGTAGGTTACTGTAGCATGAAAGTGAGGTAAGTTAATTTGTTATTCTATTGGCGTCTTTTTGCGGGCTACAAATGGGTTACGGGTTACAGGCTTGAAAACTTAGATATGATTAAACCCGTAACTTACAACCTTCCAAAGCTTTTAATATTTCACTTCCACAAGACTTACAATGGCTAAAATCGCAAATCGTTATTCAATTGCTCCATATCCCCAAGGCTGCAAATGGTTTCCTTCGAGTGTTAGAGAGGACCAGCAAGGGGGTTTAACCCCTGTCTGCAGCACTGTAAATGCAAATAACAAATCAATACTGCACTGTAATAATGGGGGAAATGATGAAAGACATTAGAATTGTACAACAGTCTCAAGCTTGCAAATCGTCAGTATAATGTATTTATTTTTATCTTTCATTTTGGGGTTATATCGATCTTGCGAATCAATGAGTTAATAGATAAATAAATAAAGAGAGAGAGAGGTGGCCCTGGGGATTGGAGGAGAGAAATAGTGGAGTGGAGGAGAGGAAGAGGAGAGGAGTGCAGGAAAGAAGAAGAGGAGTGGAGTAGAGGAGGTTGGGAGTGGCGGAGGAGCAGTGGTGGCGGAGGAGCATGAGGAGGAGGAGGAGGTGGTAGAAGTGGTGGATAAGGAGGTGTGTGGTGACAGGGTGGCCCTAGCACCAGGCATACTTAGATGAAGGGACAGAGGGGGAGGGGCCTGATCCCAGGGGTGGTGGTAGTTCGGGGAAGGGACAGGACACAGGGACAGGTCAGGGAGACAAGGATCCCCGTCCACAGTCTGGAGGGAAAGAGTCGAAGGGCAAGCACAGGGCCCACAATTATACACAGCAGGAGAATGTGGTTCTTCTTGGTTCCATAGTGAGTGGGAGAGGGTTGCCAAGGACTTTCTCAGCCAGGTGCCTGCCGCTGGAGCTTCAGGCCTCGTGGCCCAGCAGGACCCAGACTCCATGTCAGGTGAATATCACATACACCAACATGCCACCACATGTACATCACACACAAACTGCACATGCACATAAAGACACTGGCATGTCAGCTCCATGGAATTAACTAGGCATAGATAGATGTGTCATTAAAACCATGAAGCTGACAAATAACCGTTATTTGTGGGCACAAGAGTAATCAACCAATAGAGAGTCCATGTATTAGTGGGCCCACTGCAGCCT
Organism: Discoglossus pictus; assembly: GCA_027410445.1. NCBI lineage: Eukaryota > Metazoa > Chordata > Amphibia > Anura > Alytidae > Discoglossus > Discoglossus pictus. The sequence goes on from CM050166.1 coordinate 202,836,591, forward strand.
ATGCAGTTACGGACTGCAGCCGGAATCAAGATAGCGTTAGAAGCCAAGAACAATCAAGACCAAGAACCAAAGAATATATCATATCTAGGAAGTTATAGCTAATCTGAGTTGCAATTAGGAGAATCATCCAGGTTCAAGCCCAGATGTCAGATAGTTAAGAAGGCACACAAAAAAAATATTATTCATTATACTAATAACATATACCTTTCTTTTCTCCCTTTCAGCATCAAGGAGGTCTGCGTCCAGTGGTGTGCCAGAGGCAGGAAGTGGAGGAGCAAGACCCCGCCGAGCAGGAACCCGCACAGGAGGAAGAGGAAAGAAGAGGACCCGAAGGTCCTCCCACAGGATGGAACATCTGCAAAAGCCACCACCTTCCCCGTCCCACAGCAGTGCATCAGACTGGCCGCCACTACCGCGCTGACCAACACCACCGCCCTTGCTGCATCACGCTCCAGACGGACAACACAGATCCTCCCCACTTGGAAACCACCACCTCCTCACCAGGCCACACCACTAGGACCTTCATCACAAACATCAAGCCAGGCTGTGCAGGCAGATATGCTGACCCTCGCGCAGCAGCAGATGGCGTGTCTCCAGGGTATTCAGGCCAGCATCTCCGCCAATCATGCGGAGGTAATGCGCAGTCTGGCCAGGTGCAATAGGGAGGAGATGAGGTACCACCTAATGACAGAATTCTACCTGGCTGCTCTTTCTCAGGATTGGTTCCTAGCCCTGCCTCCTCCACCTAGGAGGCATCCCCAGCCACCTGCAGACCGGACCCTCCTCTCCTCCAACCATGCCTCCACCACCGCTATTGCAGGCGCCGCTGCCTCCCGGGGGTATTCCTCCCCCTGCCCCCCATCACCACCAGGGAGATGGCGGCCAGCCACATGGGGGATTGGGACCCTATTTCTAGGTGGAGGAGGACCTAGGTGCTGCACAGATGTTTGTGCCTTCTCAACAGCACTCAGTGACAATCTATTGGTCACAATGTTAACCTTTTCTAGCCTGGCTACAGAGTCTTGGATCTTGGACTATGAGATATTTTGGACGCAGATGGCTACCTCCAATCACATGGTCCATGATCCTCTTCTCTGTGGACAAGTAGGTTTCTGTTTAACATTTCACCAATTGATGGTCACTGAGAAATGCGGTTGAAATGAGATGCTACAGCCCCTATCTTTTTTTAAGAACTTATTTAGTAGTTGTTGTTTTTTGTTTTGTTTTAGGAACAGTTCATGAAGGCATCATCTGCATCTGCAAGCATTGTTACATAGTTACCTAGTAATTAAGGTTGAAAAAAGATTTTCAGTCCATCAAGTTCAACCTTTTAAGATCTCCTCTGATCTGAAATATGCAGATTAGTTGTTAACCAACTACACATGCTGATTAAAATTTATTAAAATTGAGTAAATAAGTAAATCAAAGCTATAGAAAGATTCTATTAAATAGAGGTTAACGAGATCAAATACAAATTTTTGTATTTCAACTTGCGTAATAACGCTAAATAAAGTTTATTTAAAAGGTGGCTAAATAAAGTTCATTGAAATGAACATAACGTTGCGTATTGATGTCATCGCGTAAACGTGAACGTCATGACGTAATCACGCAAAACCCGGAAGTAACAGGTCTTTATAAGCCAGTGTGAAAGCCAGATCAGTATAGCCTTAGAAAAAGTCCTGTAAGAGGACGAAACGGACCGTTGGCACACAGTTTTTCAGTGGAACAGGCTCTTATATCTTCAATATGGCTTAAAGGGTTCATTTGTTAAACTTCTATAAGGAAAAAGGAATGTGGAGAGAGGGAACTGAATCGCAAATATTTTTGTTTGCCACATGTTATTACCCTCCCACTTTCATTGTTTAAGGATTTACTAATTATACCCTTATTGCAACTATGAAATATTTTTTCTGTTTTAATATATAGTTGTCAAATTGACTTAAAAGATTCCCTGTTTTTGGGAGATATAGAATGCCTGTGTTTCCACGATATAGTTTGTTTTTAATATGTACATTTTGTGCTGTTTTATCTTAATTCTTTTTCAACTCTGTGATTATCAGTGTATTCTGTGTTTACAGGACCATCAGTATAAACTGATATATGAGAGTTGATTTGCCTATATTTACAATAACAGTACTATACAAGTCTGGGAATACATGGATCTGGACTATTATGAATATATTACTTCTACATCTATATTGTTTAAAGTACTGTAATCTTGGCATTGTTTAATAAGTTAGCAAGCACTTTTTTATTCATTTTGTCTGCGTTTTTCCAGGATCAATAGGCACCCAAGGATACACATAAAAAGGTCAATTTAACAGATTCTTACTGTGAAGAACCCTTTTCTTTCTTTAAGGTTGAATATTTTACTTCTAACCTCAAAGGATGTCCTCTTGTCAGTTGAAAACCTCTTGGCACAAAAAGCTCACTTTACAAATCTTTATACTGACTCTGGATGTATTTATATAAAGTAATCATAGCTCCTCTTAGACACCTTTTTTCTAGAGAATATAAGCTTAAACTGGTTAGTTTTTCTTCATAACTTAGCTCCTCCATTCCCCTGATTTGTTTTGTAGCCCTTCTCTGTGCCCTTTCCAGCTCTAGATGGGCTTTTTATGAAGAGGTGCTGAAAATTGTTCTCCATATTCCAAATGAGGGCTTATTGGGGATTTCTATAGCAGCATAATTATACTTGCTTCCCTTGCTTCTATATCCTTCTTAATACATGCTAATATTTTACTTGCCTTTTCAGCTGCTGCTTGGCATTGAGCACTGTTACCTAGGTGGTTGTCCACAAGTACTCCCAAATCCCCTTAAATGTCTCATACCCCTATATTTGCTCCATTAGAATTATAAATTGCATGGCTATATTTCCTTCCCAGATGCATAACTTTACATGTATTCGTATTAAATCTCATCTGCCATTTAGATGCCCATTTCTCTAATTTATGTGAATCCCTTTGGAGCGAAAGTACTTCATTATTTGATTTAATTACCTTGCTCAACTTTGTATCATCAGCAAAAATGGAGAGACTAATTTTTCAGTCCCACCTCTAAGTCACTAATAAATATGTTAAAAAGGAAAAATGCAAAATCCCAAAAGACTACATCCACTGAGTTGCCTTGATCCAGGTTTCTACTAACGTCCTCATAGAAACAAATTATATTTGTTTGACATGACCTATCCCTCATAAATCCAAGTTGACTCCTACTTATAATCCTGTGACATATTCTTGTACATTATCCCTTATTAACCCCTCTAAAAGACGCCCCACTACAGAAGTGAGGCTTGCTGGTCTATAATTCCCCAGATTTGCTCTTGCTCCATTCTTAAATATAGGTATCACCTCTGCCTTTCTCCAGTCATCTGGTAGAGACCCTGTGTTGAGTGAATCTTGAAAAATTTAATATAATGGTTTGGCTATTACAGAGCCCAGTTCCCTCAGTACTCTTGGATGTATTCCATCAGGACCTGGGGCTTTATTAAAATTAATTTTTCCAACCCTTTTTGTATTTCTTCCTGCGTTAACCAATTATTCATTGAAGGTAGTGTGCCTCTCAGGCAGACATTCCTTCAATGATAGCCTCCCTTAACATGTAGCTCCCACAATTCTGAAGCTATTATTGTCAGATATCTAAGACATGATTGCTGTTTGCTTAAATGTAGACTAATACCGCTAAGGCGGTGGACTTGTAGAGTCTCACAATGGCATGTTAATGACAGCCAGCATTGATATATGCACTAGTGAAGCATGTGATCCTGACCTCCATATCAGTCTGAAAACAGATCCTTGGGCCTGATGTAAGTAACATTGAATCTGGCTGCTGACCTTTGTGTCCTCTTTGTATTAATGGATATTTTCCCCAATTGCTGATATCATGAGTATCATTGTTGCTAACAGCTGTATAGCTGATGGATGTGATATTAATGTTGATGAACAATATCATATTGCAAATGTGGTAGTACTCATATAAAGTAGAGGTGCTCATCTGAGAACGAAAGATACCTCAGTGGGCTTTTTCTATAGGTCTGGTTACCTACTCAGAGAGCAATCTCTTTTAGCTGACTTGTGCCCTTCACAGGGAGAAATATCCTGTAGTATATCAGTTTGGTCTCACTCAGACGAGTTATCCAGTCCCGAAATACCAGGCAATTTTCCCTGAACAGGAGAACCAGCAAACCAAAGACGCGTTTCGGCCTCATCAGTGAGATGCAGCTGTACTCCCTAACTCACAGTGAGCAAGGAGTCCCCATCTTGTTCCCCACATCACCCATAAGGTGAGGAAAATTTATGCAAATAAAGTAGAGGTGCTCATCTGAGAACGAAAAATACCTCAGTGGGTTTTTTCTATAGGTCTGGATACCTACTCAGAGAGCAACCTCTTTTAGCTCACTTGTGCCCTTCACAGGGATAAATATCCTGTAGTTTATCACTTTGGTCTCACTCAGAAGAGTGATCCAGTCCTGAAATACCAGGCAATACTCCCCGAACAGGAGAAACAGCAAACCACCAAAGGTGCTAGTGCATCTTGACCACTGACGCTGGTCACAGCTAAACATTTATTGTGAGATGACACATCATTTGTATTGGTCAGGGCCAGTGAGTTATCCAGAGAACTAGCTAATATTTAGTAAAGCTTGCAGATGGGACTCAGGTGAGTTGGTATATTGTTACAGTTACAGTATTTAGCACTGTACTGTACATGCTCCTCTGTCTTTTTCTTATCACTTTTTTCAGACTTTTGTTTTGTCAACACACTGTATGTGTGAAACTGAATTGATTACACAGTCCAGAGGTTTAATCATCTGTTTCATTGAGCAGATCTAGACAAGTTGTAAGTGCTATGCACATTACTGGCTTCTTCAATCAAATGGAGTGATTTGTGATGTTCCTTTTTTTCATAAGCTTCTGGTTGCTGTGGTGTAGTGACCCTGGTAGGTGCTATGCATCATGCTTAATCTACACTATGACATTACCCCCTCTAGGTATCCGCTTTTTCCCATAAGCCTCTTGCTCTTCAGGAATCCGCCCACATCACACCCATTAAATTAATGCACAGTCTTTTCAATGTCTGATTGTGCTCTGTATATGAAATAAAGTATTGTTATACTGTTCTTACTGTATCAGTGTATTTTCAATGGTTGGGGTTATGGAACATCCACATACATCACATTTGTGTCACATTCCTATATCTGTGAACTAATGAGTCCTAGTCACTATGCAATCTATTAATACATGACATAACAATAATAATAATAATAATAATAATAATAATAATGTCAATTGATTAATAGCAAAACCTAATAGGAGGTCACCAAATGTGAATGGGTATACATCTTGGCACATGACCAACAGCAATGGCGTGGGACTTTCCAGGATGGACCTAGCTGGGATTATCCCTGATGGATGTGAGTTGGCTGTTGATCCACATATCTCTGCACAGCCTCCATGTGTTTTTGCTGCCCTTGCTGATTTGTTAGAGAGGACTAGTGTGGTCTATGTTACCCTTGTTCCCTTTCAGGACTGCTAAGTAGTGATAGTGAAGTTGCTTGTGTACCTGAATGAAGCAGTGAGCTATACCATGTAGGGCCACTGTAGGTGGACAGGTTATAGCAGAGAGGTAAGACAAATCACAGTCCACTAGAGAAGGAACTGCCAACCCACTCCAGTATCTTGGGCATGCAAACCTTGTGGATACACACAGACAGAGACATTAGTAAGTGTGCTGCAGTCCATAGGGTCTCAGAGAGTAGGACACAACTGAGGGACTGAAAAAAACCATACAGTATGTAAAATGTTTCCCTGGTATTGGATATATGCCATGTGGTGGTGTAATTTTGCCACTTTTTGTTGTCCCAATGTAGACGTGATGAGTGAAATGTATATAAGATGATCTTTGTATTTTTAGTGTCCACATCAGAGCCTCTGTGAGTGATTAAAGGTTAATATGCCAGCTATTTGCATGTATTTGTGTTACAATTGAATGAGGCAGTGTGTCTTTAATAGCTTTCAGCATGTTGCAGCATGGCATTTCATATTGGCATATGCATAACCATTACAACCTATGTGGAAAATAAAATTCGATTTTTTGCATATTTGAGAGTTGTTGTGCATGTAATTGTAATGCCTTCCATTGCTTTCCCTTATGTTTTAAAGTGTATTGGTGTCTTTATATTGTGATTTGCAGTGTTCCAAACTAGTCTGTAAACCCTTTGCGGGTCCTTTTTGGAACCCATAAGCTTTGGGCCGCCATTTGACATTTGCGGGCTTCAGTTCGGGTGTGATGTTGAGTGATTTTTGCAATTGAATAGAGATTTGGAAGTCTTATGGCCGTGAAAGATCAAAGTCTTTGGGAGGTTTTAAGTTCCGGGTTTAACCATCACAAAGTTTTCAAGACCGTAACTCGTAACCTCTTTGGAGCTCTCAAAAAGACGCCAATTGAATAGCAAAGTGTCTTGCCGCCTCACTTACGGGCTACAGTAACATGCTATTGCTCAACTGAATGAGGCTCAAGGTTCGCCCAAGTAGCAGTGAGATAACAATGCAGATATAAAATGAGTATCTGCTTCTTATTTCTGGACAAGATGACCAAAATAGGACAAGCAAACCAGTTGAAGATGACAAATACCTAACAAATAAATTACAATCAAGGGCAAACCACATCTTCAATAATCAATCAGTAGCAATTCAAACTAAGTACAGTCCAAAGATAATATGTTCTCTTGTTGAAAAAAAAATATATAAAATATATACAGACAGTTCCTCAAACTGTTGGATTGAAAAAGGTCCTCAAAAAGTCCCAAACTGCTAGTATATTAGTTAAATAAAAAAGAACAGTCTTTGCAGAAAGTAGCAAACAAATAGGTGACACACCCACTTACGTGACTTTCACTTTCTATAAGTGGGGTCAACAGAAAATATTACTTGACTGGAGCAGTGACAGGATGGTATAAATCATACATTTACTATGTTGATCTCATACAGCTCTTCTCACAGAACTACTGTACATTGATGTTCGAAAATATAGGAAGGTAGGGGGGAAAGAGTGCAAAAGCGATAAATATAGTGCATCTCAATTAAAAATAGTTATTTCCATCCAAAAAACAATGATACAAAAAGTCAGGTATTACACTCACATGTAGAATCCTCAAACACATTGTGGTATGGTAGCAGCGTGTTTAGAAATATGCTGCCCAGTGTCCACTTCCTCTTCTTGGTGTCCTTTTTGTAATGGTATTAAAGCCTATGGGTATGACTAGATATGAGATGAGCCCTATACCACATATTTGTAAATATAATAAGATCCAAATATTGCTACAGTTTGTAACGCTGATGGGGTTATGGCAACATTTTTGGTTTTGGCAATATTATCTACATACAAAGGACTGCAAGAAAGACCTTGATGATGTGGTACAGTATAAGGGAGATTAACAGGTTAATGATACGCTGAAATCCAATAGGACTAAGTGTATATATAATATATAATAAATAATAAATGATTGGATAAAGTAGATTTGAACTCAGGTCTCAATTAGTGCAAATAAAATACCAGATATTCCCTCCACAGAGGGCTTATAAATATTTGTAATCCATAAAATCATAGAAGGATAAACATGCAACAAAAAATGATTAAGAAATAATTATAAAGGTAAAAAGTAAAAAAATAAAAAAAATGATAAAAGAATTAATACAGAATTATAAAATATAATTTTTATTATTATTATTAATATTATTTTTATAAACTTTTATTTGTAAAGCGCCAACATATTCTGTAGCACTGTACAGTGGATAAGAACAAGGAAAAATTCAATATTAACAAACTTCAGAAAATGGAGGGCCCTGTTTTGAGCTTGGAATCTTTGAAGAAAGTGCTTTTTTCCAAGATTGGAAACTCACTACTTACAATCTAAAAGGAATGGAAGTTGAAGAAACCTGGACAAGAATAACAGATCAGGAATAGCAATGGTCAGGAAAGAAGTGAAAGTTTGCTTAGTGTGTAAAGTTGTGTGCAAAATTAGAAAGGTTTTTCATTTAGTAGTAGAGGGAAGAGAGCTGATAGAAAGTCATTTGAGGTGAATTGCTCTAGTATGTAATATGTTATCTGCACCTAGTGGTCAGATCAGGTGAGGGGCCATGGTTAGGAGATATATCTCCAGAATATATCAGAAGAAGGAGAGAGAGAGAGAGAGAGAGAGAGAGAGAGAGAGAGAGAGAGAGAGAGAGAGAGAGAGAGAGAGAGAGATGAGGATGGGACTTGCAGAAGTGTTTTCTCATGGGTTTTAGAAGAGGGAGGAAATAGTGACTGGTGGAAGGAGAGTAGCTCATGGGAGCATAACAGAGGACAGGAGAGCATGGAACATGAGCTGATTATGTTGGAGACATGATGTAGAAAAGTTAAAATAAGAGACTGATGAAAAGGCAGGAGGTTATGAGGAAGGAGAGGACACATGGAAACATGGCGTAAAGGATTGATTAGAAATAGTTATCAACTGTTGCTAATCAGCTGTAACAAATTTGTGTGACTCAATAAATTACGAGAAACTAGGGGTGGGTGGGAGAGAGGCAGGGAGGGAGAGGATTGGTTCTCGTGTGACAGTAGGTAAAGATCTGGGAGTGAGAAAGGATTCTAAAAACTGAAATCATTTGGAATTACATGGAAGGGGAGGAGAGAGTGTTTTCACAGAGGTAGTAATTGCTATAAACAGAGTGTGATCAAGGGCTAAACATAAAAGCAAATTAAGTTTAAAGAAAAAGAGACTACTAAAATATCATAACAAAATAGTAATATAAAAAATTCTCAATGTTAAAAATAGTATAGTAATGACATATGCTGGATATCTGGGATACTTGAAGACAAAGCCACAGGTCACACAGTCTTCTTGGTAATCTTGTTATACATTTAAACCAAATGAGATTGCTTGCTTTTTTAGATCTTTCCTTATGTCATTTTTTATGCAACAAATGCAAACTCATATGTTTTTGTGCCGTAAAGGTGCTACGTTGCTCTAGTCCTTTAATTAATTAGCTCAACAGGTCAATTAAAGGGTCATAGGAAAATAGTTTGATTACATCTGTTTCATCTTCATCTGTGTCATTTTAACAACTCCCTATGTTTTTTCATTCTGAACAGTGTCTATAATAATAGTCTATAAGATAATACAGGTGTTCCTTTATCTGTATTTATCCACTCTGCATTTTCTTCATTGGGATTCCTTTCTATAACCTTGGTAACAGGTTCTGTAACATTTTTGCATACTGCATCAACTCATGAACAACTTTTTTTTGCCTTGATAAATTCAAATTTGTTAAATTGTTCTCATCATTTTCAACAGTTGCATTATCCAACTTAAAGGCAGGCCACAAATTATGCCAGGCTTTCTTAAGTGTAATGTTTTAAACCAGAGAAAAATCTTCATGTTCAATTATTTAATAAAGGTCACTACGGACTTTCCTGTATTCACCTTATCTAAAATACGTTTCATAGAAAGTGAGCGAAACTTAGACTATATTGAGCACAGTATTCCTTTGTCTAAGGGTTGTATAATGATCTACAATTGGATCATAAATATACTGTGAAAACATTATTTTTACACAAGACTTCAGCTTTGGGATAGGCGGAACAGTTCTTCAGGATAAGAAGGAGTTTGCAGTTTTTAGATAGTCCTACAGATGTGCAGTGTCCTCTAGCTTCTGGCACAAAAAAATCAAAGCATTCTATGGTAATCTCATTTTTAGTCCAACCATTTTTATTTGCACACTATTTTACTGGGAAAAGTTTAATACCTTTCAAGACCCCGGAGCTTTTACTTTTACCTTTCACTAGCTGTTTACACTTGTGTTTACCTGCAGCATTTTAGCAACCCAAAATGTTAACGCTGTCCTTAGATCATTTGAATCCTTCTTTATCTTCTGCTGTTAATATTTTCCCTGGGTGTACAGTGCAGTTTTATCAGCCTTATACACCCGCTCCGGAATGAGGTCCTCATCAGCAACGATCTTAGCAAATTCACTAACATATTCAGAAGCTCTTTCTTGGTTTGCAGAATGCTTTTCTCCACACACTTTATGGAAGTAAATTCTATGATGCCTCTTGAATCTTTGAAGTCATCACTTACTGTAATCACACTCATGTTCTATCTTACCCGTAAGTCCTTTTTGGAACAACTGAGCGTGCTCCATTATCAAGGCACCAGACAAATCCACTCCATCACTATGACACTGTTGAAACCATTTTATCATCACTCGGTAGTGATACATTTTCTTACCATCTTTTATAATTTTTCTAATGGTCAGTTGCTTCTTAGAATTTCAATAGTTGTTTTCCCTTTGCTTTTTGATGTAATACACAGTTGATGAACCAATATCATAGAATTTACACGCATTATGCCCTGAAACACCATGGTCAAGTTTGTTCAATGGTACAACTTTCTCTTCAATATTTATGGACCAGTGTTTGTGTTTGCCACCACTGTCACTTGCATTTTTATTCAAAGCCATAGCAAGCTTTTAATGTGAACAAAAAATAGGCACAAGTCAAATAGGCTCAGAATGATGAATAGGCTCAGACTGTCAAATATGATCATAATGTCCTCCAAATTGGTTTTGAATGATTAATAAAGGTCCTCTTTTTAAGCACAAGAGGTCAAATAGGCTCAGAAGGTTATATTGGATCAGAAGGTCTAATTGGGTCAGAATGTCTCCCTTTTAGGTTATGGAGGTCACATAGACTCAGAATGTCCTCCTTTAAGGGTTAAGAGGTCAAACAGGATCAGAATGTCCTCCTTTAAGGGTTAAGAGGTCAAACAGGATCAGAATGTCCTCCCTTGAGGCTCTAGATGTTAAATAGGCTCAGAAGGTTAAATAGGCTTAGAATGTCCTCCACATAGGCTAAGAAGTTCGCCGGAGAACTATTTGCGGCGATTTTCGAATGTTCTCGTTCGCCAAGAACGGCGAACACATGCGCTTTTCGGTCCGCCCCTATTCTTTATCATTGAGGAAACTTTAACCCTGCACCTTACAGTCAGCAGACACATTCCAGCCAATCAGCAGCATACACTCCCTTCCAGAGCCTTCCATCTGAATGACAGCCTCCATTTTAGAATCATTCTAAAGCTGCATTTGTTGAGAGAGGACATATATTCTACCTGCTGTTGATTTAATAGGGAAATAGATAGCCAGGCTGTGTATTTAGCTTTAATTACACACCTGAAGGACTCATTTCATATATGCTGCAAGGACAGCAACCCAAAAAGCCCTTTTTAAGGCTAGAACATCATTTATTTATTTATTTATTTTTTCTATGTAAGCTAATTGCATATGCCTGCCTGCTAGCGTGTGTGTGAGGCCTATTGCATCTACTCTGCCAACTTTTGCCAGTGCACAGTGACACTCATATCTAGTGCAACCGTAGTGTACAGTGACATAAAACAACCCTTTTTTTCTGTAATCGATTGAATATCAGTTGCCTGCCTACAGGCGTGTGTGTGAAGCCTATTGCATCGACTTTGCCAACTTTTGCCAATGCACAGTGATACTAATATCTGGTGCAACCTAGTGTACAGTGGCATTTAAGAACCCTTTTTTTACTGTTATCGATTTAAGATCAGTAGCCTGCCTACAGGCGTGTGTGTGAGGCCTATTGCATCTACTCTGCCAACTTTTGCCAGTGTACAATGACACTCATATCTAGTGCAAACGTAGTGTACAGTGAAATAAAAGAGTCATTTTTAGACTGTAATTGATTGAATATCAGTTGCCTGCCTACAGGCGTGTGTGTAAGGTCTATTGAATCTACTCTGCCAACTTTTGCCAGTGCACAGTGACACTCATATCTAGTGCAACCGTAGTGTACAGTGAAATAAAAGAACCCTTTTTTGACTGTAATCGATTGAATATCAGTTGCCTGCCTACAGGCATGTGTGTGAGGCCTATTGCATCTACTCTGCCAACATTTGCCAGTGCACAGTGACACTCATATCTAGTGCAACTGTAGTGTACAGTGAAATAAAAGTACTCTTTTTTTTCTGTAATCGATTGAATATCAGTTGCCTAACTACAGGCGTGTGTGTGTGAAGCCTATTGCATCTACTCTGCCAACTTTTGCCAGTGCACAGTGACACTCATATCTAGTGCCACCGTAGTGTGCAGTGAAATAAAACAACTCTTTTTTTACTGTAATCGATTGAATATCAGTTGCCTGCCTACAGGCATGTGTGTGAGGCCTATTGCATCTAGTCTGCCAACTTTTGCCAGTGCACAGTGACACTCATATCTAGTGCAACCGTAGTGTACAGTGACATAAAACAACCCTTTTATGACTGTAATCGATTAAATATCAGTTGCCTGCCTACAGGCATGTGTGTAAGGCCTATTGCATCTACTCTGCCAACTTTTGCAAGTGCACAGTGACACTCACATCTAGTGCAACCGTAGTGTACAGTGACATAAAACAACCCTTTTTTGACTGTAATCGATTGCATATCAGTTGCCTGCCTACAGGCGTGTGTGTGAGGTCTATTGCATCTACTCTGCCAACTTTTGCCAGTGCACAGTGACACTCATATCTAGTGCAACCGTAGTGTGCAGTGAAATAAAACAACCCTTTTTTTTTACTGTAATCGATTGAATATCAGTAGCCTGCCTAAAGGCATGTGTAAGAGGCCTATTGCATCTAGTCTGCCAACTTTTGCCAGTGCACAGTGACACTCATATCTAGTGCAACCGTAGTGTACAGTGACATAAAACAACCCTTTTTTGACTGTAATTGATTGCATATCAGTTGCCTGCCTACAGGCGTGTGTGTGAGGTCTATTGCATCTACTCTGCCAACTTTTGCCAGTGCACAGTGACACTCATATCTAGTGCAACCGTAGTGTGCAGTGAAATAAAACAACCCTTTTTTTTTACTGTAATCGATTGAATATCAGTAGCCTGCCTAAAGGCATGTGTAAGAGGCCTATTGCATCTAGTCTGCCAACTTTTGCCAGTGCACAGTGACACTCATATCTAGTGCAAACGTAGTGTACAGTGACATAAAACAACCCTTTTTTGACTGTAATCGATTAAATATCAGTTGCCTGCCTACAGGCGTGTGTGTAAGGCCTATTGCATCTACTCTGCCAACTTTTGCCACTCATATCTACTGCAACCGTAGTGTACAGTGACATAAAACAACCCTTTTTTTACTGTAATCGATTGAGTATCAGTAGCCTGCCTACAGGCGTGTGTGTGAGGCCTATTGCATCTACTCTGCCAACATTTGCCAGTGCACAGTGACACTCATATCTAGTGAAAACGTAGTGTACAGTGAAATAAAAGTACCCTTTTTTTCTGTAATCCATTGAATATCAGTTGCCTGCCTACAGGCGTGTGTGTGAAGCCTATTGCATCTACTCTGCCAACTTTTGCCAGTGCACAGTGACACTCATATCTAGTGCCACCGTAGTGTGCAGTGAAATAAAACAACCCTTTTTTTACTGTAATCAATTGAATATCAGTAGCATGCCTAAAGGCGTGTGTGTGAGGCCTATTGCATCTAGTCTGCCAAATTTTGCCAGTGCACAGTGACACTCATATCTAGTGCAACCGTAGTGTACAGTGACATAAAAGAACCCTTTTTTTTCTGTAATCGATTGAATATCAGTTGCCTGCCTACAGGTGTGTGTGTGAGGCCTATTGCATCTACTCTGTTAACTTTTGCCAGTGCACAGTGACACTCATATCTGGTGTCACAGTAGCTTGCAAGCAGAGTACCACTAATCGTAAAAAAAATGACAGGCAGAGGCAGGCCACCCTGCAGGGGCCGTCGTGGTGCTGTGATTCCCTTTGGCCCTAGAATAATGCCCAGTTTTCAGAGGCAACGTACCCTGAACTTGAACAGTTCTGAGGACATGGTTGACTGGCTAACACAGGACACCCAATCTTTTACAGCTTCCGCTCGGAACCTAGACACACCATCCTCATCCAGCTTAGCTACGGGCAACTCTCCAGTTACCACTCGCCACCACCAACACTAGCCCCACAGCCGCTTCACTTGATCCATCAGCAGAGTTATTTACACATCCGTTGGAAGAAATGAGTGATGCACAAACATTAGTGCCAGAGGATGTAGATAACAGGTATATGTCCCAGTCAGACAGCATTACACACATAAATGTACGGTCTGATGATAATGATGATGTTGTACCCGGTGCTACTTCCTTTGTTGAGTTGTCAGATACAAGTGAAGCGGTTGATGATGCCGATGCGTCCGTGGATGTCATGTGGGTGCCCGCTATAAGAGAAGAAGAACAGGAGGAAAGTTCAGATGGGGAGACAGAGAGGAGGAGGAGACGAGTTGGAAGTAGCGCGAGGTCGTCGAAATTAGCTAGTGGCACAGTCAGACAGCATGCATCGGCACCCGGGGTCAGCCAGACAGCACACCAGTCAACGCATGCTTTTGCCACCACCAGAATACCGTCATTGCAGAGCTCAGCAGTGTGGCAATTTTTTCGTGTGTCTGCCTGTGACAACAGTGATGCCATTTGCAACCTGTGCGAAAAGAAAATGAGTCATGGGAAGTCCAACACCCACCTAGGTACAACTTCTTTGCGAAGGCATATAATGTCACATCACAAACGCCTATGGGATCAACACATGAGCACAAGCAGCACACAAAGTCAAAGCTGCCATCTTCCTCCTGGTCCAGCATTTTCAGACACGTCAACCACTGCTGCCCTACTTGCCCCCTCTCAACGATCCGCCACTCTGTGTCTCGCCCTGAGCAGTCCCTGCTCATCTGCCCACAGTCAGGTGTCTGTCAAGGACATGTTTGAGCGTAAGAAGCCAATGTCACAAAGTCACCCCCTTGCCCGGCAACTGACAGCTGGCTTGTCTGAACTCTTAGCCCGCCAGCTTTTACCATACAAGCTGGTGGAGTCTGAGACGATAAAAAAATTTGTAGCTATTGGGACACCGCAGTGGAAGGTATCCGGACGAAATTTCTTTGCACAAAAGGCAATCCCCAACCTGTACTCGATTGTGCAAAAGGAAGTAATGGCATCTCTGGCACACAGTGTTGTGGCAAGGGTCCATCTGACCACTGATACCTGGTCTGCAAAGCATAGTCAGGGCAGGTATATCACCTACACTGCGCATTGGGTAAACCTGGTGACGGCTGCCAAGCATGGAATACGTTGCTCTGCAGAGGAATTGGTGACACCGCCACGACTTGCAGGCAAGCCTGCTGCCACCTCCTCTACTCCTCCTACTCAATCCTCTTCCATAACCTCCTTGGCTGAGTCCACTTCTGCTGCTGCTATGTCTTGCTCCACATCAACGGCACCCCCCCAGCTTCACAGGTACTATTCCACATCCCGGATACGGCAGTGTCACGCCGTCTTGAGGTTGACTTCCCTGAAAGCAGAGAGTCACACGGGACCAGCACTCCTGTCCACCCTGAACACACAGGTGGATCAGTGGCTGACTCCGCACCAACTGGAGATTGGCAAAGTGGTTTGTGACAACGGAAGAAATTTGTTGGCGGCATTGAATTTGATCAAGTTGACACATGTGCCGTGCATGGCACATGTGTGTAATCTGATTGTACAACGCTTTGTGCATAAGCACCCAGGCTTACAGGACGTCCTGAAGCAGGCCAGGAAGGTGTGTGACCATTTCAGGCGTTCCTACATGCCCATGGCGCACATTACAGATATCAAGCGGCGATACAACATGCCAGCGAGGCGCTTGATTTTAGACAGCCCGACACGTTGGAATTCAACACTCCTAATGTTCGCTCATACAGTTGCACTCATATCTAGTGCAACCGTAGTGTACAGTGACATAAAACAACACTTTTTTTACTGTAATCGATTAAATATCAGTTGCCTGCCTACAGGCGTGTGTGTGAGGCCTATTGCATCTACTCTGCCAACATTTGCCAGTGCACAGTGACACTCATATCTAGTGCAACCGTAGTGTACAGTGAAATAAAAGAACCCTTTTTTGACTGTAATCGATTGAATATCAGTTGCCTGCCTACAGGCGTGTGTGTGAGGCCTATTGCATCTACTCTGCCAACATTTGCCAGTGCACAGTGACACTCATATCTAGTGCAACCGTAGTGTACAGTGAAATAAAAGTACTCTTTTTTTTCTGTAATCGATTGAATATCAGTTGCCTGCCTACAGGCGTGTGTGTGTGAAGCCTATTGCATCTACTCTGCCAACTTTTGCCAGTGCACAGTGACACTCATGTCTAGTGCCACCGGAGTGTGCAGTGAAATAAAACAACTCTTTTTTTACTGTAATCGATTGAATATCAGTTGCCTGCCTACAGGCATGTGTGTGAGGCCTATTGCATCTACTCTGCCAACTTTTGCCAGTGCACAGTGACACTCATATCTGGTGCAACCGTAGTGTACAGTGACATAAAACAATCGTTTTTTGACTGTAATCGATTGCATATCAGTTGCCTGCCTACAGGCGTGTGTGTGAGGTCTATTGCATCTAGTCTGCCAACTTTTGCCAGTGCACAGTGACACTCATATCTAGTGCAACCGTAGTATACAGTGAAATAAAATAACCCTTTTTTGACTGTAATCGATTGCATACCAGTTGCCTGCCTACAGGCGTGTGTGTGAGGCCTATTGCATCTACTCTGCCAACTTTTGCCAGTGCACAGTGACACTCATATCTGGTGCAACCATAGTGTACAGTGACATAAAACAATCCTTTTTTGACTGTAATCGATTGCATATCAGTTGCCTGCCTACAGGCGTGTGTGTGAGGCCTATTGCATCTACTCTGCCAACTTTTGCCAGTGCACAGTGACACTCATATCTAGTGCAACCGTAGTGTGCAGTTAAATAAAACAACCCTTTTTTTACGGTAATCGATTGAATATCAATCTATAGCCTGTCTACAGGCATGTGTGTGAGGCCTATTGCATCTAGTCTGCCAACTTTTGCCAGTGCACAGTGACACTCATATCTAGTGCAACCGTAGTGTACAGTGAAATAAAATAACCCTTTTTTGACTGTAATCGAATGCATACCAGTTGCCTGCCTACAGGCGTGTGTGTGAGGCCTATTGCATCTACTCTGCCAACTTTTGCCAGTGCACAGTGACACTCATATCTAGTGCCACCATAGTGTGCAGTGAAATAAAACAACTCTTTTTTTACTGTAATCGATTGAATATCAGTTGCCTGCCTACAGGCATGTGTGTTAGGCCTATTGCATCTAGTCTGCCAACTTTTGCCAGTGCACAGTGACACTCATATCTAGTGCAACCGTAGTGTACAGTGACATAAAACAACCCTTTTTTGACTGTAATCAATTAAATATCAGTTGCCTGCCTACAGGCGTGTGTGTAAGGCCTATTGTATCTACTCTGCCAACTTTTGCCAGTGCACAGTGACACTCATATCTATTGCAACCGTAACCTTCTGCCACCTCCTCTACTCCTCCTACTCCATCCTCTTCTATAACCTCCTTGGCTGAGTCCACTTCTGCTGCTGCTATGTCTTGCTCCACATCAACGGCACCCCCCCAGCTTCACAGGTAGTATTCCACATCCCGGATACGGCAGTGTCACGCCGTCTTGAGGTTGACTTCCCTGAAAGCAGAGAGTCACACGGGACCAGCACTCCTGTCCACCCTGAACGCACAGGTGGATCAGTTGCTGACTCCGCACCAACTGGAGATTGGCAAAGTGGTTTGTGACAACGGAAGAAAATTCTTGGCGGCATTGAATTTGATCAAGTTGACACATGTGCCGTGCATGGCACATGTGTGTAATCTGATTGTACAACGCTTTGTGCATAAGCACCCAGGCTTACAGGACGTCCTGAAGCAGGCCAGGAAGGTGTGTGCCCATTTCAGGCGTTCCTACATGGCCATGGCGCACTTTACAGATATCAAGCGGCGAAACAACATGCCAGCGAGGCGCTTGATTTTAGACAGCCCGACACGTTGGAATTCAACACTCCTAATGTTCGCCCGCCTGCTCCAACAAGAAAAGGCCATTAACGAGTATTTGTATGACCGGGGTGCTAGGACAGCCTCTGCGGAGCTGGGGATTTTTTTGCCACGTTACTGCAGGCTCATGCACAATGCCTGTAGGCTTATGCATCAATTTGAGGAGGTGACAAACCTGGTCAGTCGCACCCAGGGCACCATCAGCGACATCATACCATTTGTTTTCTTCCTGGAGCGTGCCCTGCGAAGAGTGCTGGATTAGGCCGTAGATGAGCGTGAAGAGGAAGAGTTGTGGTCACCATCACCACCAGAAACAGCCTTAACAGCATCGCTTGCTGGACCTGCTGCAAACCTGGAAGAGGATTGTGAGGAAGAGGAGTCAGTGGCTTTGAGGAGGAGGAGGAAGACCAACCACAACAGTTATCCCAGGGTGCTCGTTGTCACCTATCTGGTACCAGTGGTGTTGTACAGTGCTAGGGGGAAGAACATACCTTCAGTGAGATCACTGAGGACGAGGAACGGGACATGACTAGCTCGACATCCAACCTTGTGCAAATGGGGTCTTTCATACTGTCGTGCCTGTTGAGGGACCCTCGTATAAAAAGGATGAAGGAGAACGACCTGTACTGAGTGTCCACGCTACTAGACTTTCGGTATAAGCAGAAAGTGCCTTAAATGTTACCGAATTACCACAAGTCGGAAAGGATGCAGCACTACCAAAATAAATTAAAAAGTATGCTTTACACAGCATTTAAGGGTGATGTCACAACACAACGGCAATCTAACAGCGGAAGAGGTGAACATAATCCTCCTCCTCCCACGACCACGCCGACAAGAAGAGGACGCTTTACAGACGTGTTGTTGATGGAGGACATGCAGAGCTTTTTATGTCCTATGCATCGCCACAGCCCTTCGGGGTCCATCCTCATAGAACGACTCGACCGTCAGGTAACAAACTACCTCGCCATAACTACAGATATCGACACTATGAGGAGCGATGAACCCCTTGACTACTGGGTGTGCACGCTTGCCATGTGGCCTGAGCTATCCCAATTTGCCATAGAACTTCTGTCCTGCCCCGCTTCAAGTGTCCTGTCAGAAAGGACCTTCAGTGCAGCAGGAGGTTTGTCACTGGTAAGAGAAGTCGCCTAGGTCAAAAAAGTCTAGATTACCTCACCTTTATTAAGATGAATGAGAGATGGATCCCGAAGGGACTGACAGTGGTCGATACATTTGATTAAAAAAGGCTTGATAGATGAGCTGCCTTGAGCTAATAATGGTCCACAAACTAACATACATTTTTCTGGTCGCTGCAACAACACCTAATTTTTGAATTTAAATTATTTTATTGTCAGAAGGCGTACAGCATGTAATGAAAAATAAAGCACTTTTGAACAGTCTTGCATAACAGTTGTGCAAAAATACATATTTACAATAAAGACATTTTGTGAAAGTTAGCTGGTTATTCCTTCCTATTTTTATTTTTTAGGTTAATAATTTTTCTTATTTTTTACTGTGATTGCAATTTAAGAGATACCTAAAACATGGTAAAACAGACAATAGTAAAGAGTATATCTGTAGGGAACACCAAAGTCCTATTAGCTATCATCCATCCAGCAGTATTAGCTTATTATTTACAATATCTAACCTGGGCAATAACCCTTGGGTTACCCTAGGGCAGGCTTCAGTAAGCGACCTCTCCTTTCCTGGGAGGATTTTTCCGCCGGTTGCTTCTGAAACGTCTCCAGGGCTCCCCCCCTCCCCCTCAGGTCCTTCCCCCAGTGTTGCTTCAACCAGCAACAAATGTTTTATATTTGTAAAGCGACCCAATGATCCCCCTTGATAGAGGTTTATCTTTACAAATTTTGAAGAACCAATTTAAGACCGGTGTCCCCTGTTTCTGGGTAAGGGGGTGTGTGAAATGCCTCAGCCTACAGTAATTGTAATGTTCTGACAGCGGTAGCTCATGCTTGTCCCTCAGTTCCTCATAGGTGAGCATCTGGCCCTTTACTAACCATTCTCCCAGTCTATCTAGTTTCCTTGACCTCCACCAGTGTTGTGATGTTGTGCTCATGTGTTTTGGGGCCTGAGGGTGGTCAAGAATTGGGGTCATTTGGGTGGATCCAGGGAACAAACCTGTGTGTTTCTTTGCCCATTTCCAGTATGATAGTGAGTGTCTGATTAGGGGGTTTGGCGAGTTTTTAAGGCTCTGAGGCAATTCTGATAGCCTAGCCACCTTGTCCCAGGTTAAGGGCCTTAAAGTGTGGTTCTCTAAATACACCCAGACCGGTTGATGACATATAGAATGTGCTATTGGGAGGAAAGATAGGTGACGGAACAGGTATTAAACTGAAAGGAATAAATAGTACAACTTAATACACCACTCCTATCTGGTGGCACTTTAGATTGCACTCGCAGTGCCCCAAATTCCAAGTGGGAGGACCGACAAAGCATCTTTTTCCATCTCCCTGTTTCAAAAATCCATGCCATATACACGTCCCCTGATAGGTGACGTAACAGGTATTAAACTGATAGGAATGAGTAGTACAACTTAATACACCACTCCTATCTGGTGGCACCTTAGATTGCACGCGCAGTGCCCCAAATTCGAAGTGGGAGGACCGACCAAGCATCTTTTTCCATCTCCCTGTTCCAAAAATCCATGCCATATACACGTCCCCTAATAGTGGACGTAACAGGGATTAAACCGATAGGAATAGTAGGACAACTTAATACACCACTCCTATCTGGTGGCACCTTAGATTGCACGCGCAGTGCCCCAAATTCGAAGTGGGAGGACCGACCAAGCATCTTTTTCCATCTCCCTGTTCCAAAAATCCATGCCATATACACATCCCCTGATAGGTGACGTAATAGTTATTACACTGATAGGAATGAGTAGTACAACTTAATACACCACTCCTATCTGGTGGCACCTTAGATTGCACGCGCAGTGCACCAAATTTGAAGTAGGAGGTCCGACCAAGCATCTTTTTCTATCTCCCTCTTCCAATAATCCATGCCATATACACGTCCCCTAATAGTGGACGTAACAGCGATTAAACCGATAGGAATAGTACTGCTTAACAGTACACACCTTATAATAATGCAGACAGAGGCTACGCAGAGACAAGAGTCTGAAGAAGAGGAGTCAGAGGAGGAAGGTGGCTTTGAGGAGGTGGAAGACCAAACACAGCAGGTGTCCCAGGGGGCTTGTTTTCACTTTTCGGGGACCCTTGGAGGCTGGGTGGAGGAAGAGACCTTCAATGACATCAGTGAGGACAAGGAACGGGACATGGCTAGCTTGGTATCCAACCTTGTGCAAATGGGGAGTTTGCGGTTGTGCAAAGGGACTGTTTGCGTTTTTTTTGTGGTGCATTAAACGGGGAGATTGGTCTGTTACTGTGAAGCGGGTGTAACCCTTACACTACCTGATCGATACAACATCATACCTGATGTGTTAAAGCATGTTATTCCAAACAATTTAGGAATGTTAGGTGATTTATGCCCTTTATGGCTTAAAACCAGACTCTGCATCAACTATGTAATTTTCCGTGGGAGTTTTGCCATGGATCCCCCTCCGGCATGCCACAGTCCAGGTGTTAGTCCCCTTGAAACAACTATCCCATCACTATTGTGGCTAGAAAGAGTCCCTGTGGGTTTGGAAATTCGCCTTCCCATTGAAGTCTATGGCGGTTTGCCGATGTTCGTCCGTTCGCGAATATTTGATGGAATTTGCGTCCGCGGTTCGCGAACCGAAAATTTGATGTTCGCAACATCACTACTCAAAATGGCTCTGATCCCATTACTTGCTCAGAATAGGCTCCAAACAGGCATTGACAGTCCAAATATTGGTACAGAATACCAAACCCTGCATGGAAGGTTAAATAGGCTAAATAAGCATGTCAATGTGCATAACTAGTTCCTGCGCGTAATTAACTGATGCTGGAAGATTGTTGCCCGACCTGTATAAGTGTTTATGCCATATTTAACAATGGTATGTCCCTTATCAAGTGTAACTCTTCAAATTAAACTATGCTAATTTTGATTTCCGTTTTTCTATAACAGGTCTGATTTACTGATACTACATACTGAACCCTACTAAATGCTTATGAACCATTGTTGAGCTCTTATGGTGCAATTTCAGAAAAGTGTAAACTCTCCCAAAGTGCTCCAGGTCTGTAGGAATTGAGGGCTTCAACTTGGGCCCTGAAAGAATCCTGTAAAGGGAAGAGTATGTGATATTCTGTATATTGCTAAAGTAAATCTGAAGAAGAGAGAGCAGATTTAGGATATTGAAATGTGGGGTATAGAGACACCTTTATTAATAGCTTAAATGGGATATGGATACAATCTGGGGTTGGTCATCACAGTTTTGTTGGGGTGGGGGTAAGAGCAGGGAAAGACACAAGGTGGACCAGCTACTTTCAAAAATTTAAATCAAGGCCATATCAAAAAGTTTGTCCACTCCATTGCTAAACTCTGCTCCCCTGTGGGTGAAAGGCAAGGTAAATTATGGCTGACAATTGTCTGCTATATAAATAAGTCGCATACTGTATGTGAGCTTACATTGCCTATTCAGTCTCTAGAACACTGTGAGGTCTCTCCTCTGAACCTTGGGGCTCCTTTGTAGCCAATATAAAATTTTCACTGTGCCAAACTGACCTCATATCACAAGGTCACCACATGACTGAAAAAGTTGTTTATTGATCATCCCTTACAAAACAACTTTAACATACATGTATGAAACTGAGAAATGAAAGCAATAGGAAAAAAACACAAAGGGTAAAGAAGTGGCTTCTGTTACTTAGCTCTCACAGTCCTGCAGCCTTATATTGCTGGATGGCAGATAGATGCCTCTGGCTCCAGGTTGTTCCTCCAAGATGGGTCTAGCACTCATGACATGAGGGAAAGTCTATAGAGTTCCTGGACCTGAAATCTGAACTCTCAAAAGATTTTGCGAATTAGCACATATATGCAGAAAAGGTCAGAAAATGGCAGCATACCTAAACATTTTCTCACTAAATAAATAGCACAATACCCTAAAATGATACATTGGTCTAATTACATAATTAAGTTCAATATATTGGCATATTGCTTATCTTGTTTACTGACAGTTGTTATGGCCAAAATAATATATAGTGAAGCTCTTCTCAGCCCCTTTGGAGCTTGATTAATCAAAGGTATGTGAACAAAACTTAATTCACAAATATGTTGTTATGGTAATAGGTCACACCTTTTAACGGACATAAGGAAAAATCTTCATTCATCAGCTACTCAGTTTAGGAAATGTGTGACTATTTGACTATGTGTGACTATATTTAATAAAGGACATCTTGCAAATAGGTTATGAAGTAAGCCACCATTTTAGAATTTGTGTATTTGCTTTTGGCAGTGTTAATGGGTCTTAAGATGATACAAATAATTTAATTGCTGGTATTTAATTTTTACATTGCAGTCAGCTAAGATTTTATTTATCAGAAAATGAGAAAACTTACATAAAGTCTTCATTCTAGAAAAATATTTATTTTCAAGACACGTGGGTGACAATGTTAACAAAGACAAAGAGGAGATGAAGGACCACAACAACTAACACAGAGAATGTGCCCCCGGGAGACGCTAGAAAAAAAAAGAGGAAGAAAGGTCTATAAAGCACATATAATTGTTGTGGGGGGACAAAGCCACATACCCACAACACTAACACACTAAATCTACCCCCATATTCAACACTACGCTGTATAAGGCGACCAAGGAGTAATCACACCACCATATATTTACTGCTGTGTCACATAGCTATACCCCCTCATTGAAAAAAGAAACAATAACTCTGCTATCTTGGGAACATGAATGAGTGCAGCGCTCTAATTCTACTTAAACCTCCAAGGATATTATTGACCTTATCAAAGGACTTATACATCTTTTAACAAACTGCCTTAAAAGCTGCCATACAAATAAAGTCTGGAATTAAAAACTTGACATGAATAACCAATAGACAAGACCCCTACCAAATATGGCATAAAAAATACCCCTAAAATGGCTATCAATGAGCATACAACATAAACTAATATGTTCTATATATAAATCACCTATAACACTACCAACTCCAAAAATGATATGTATATAAAGTTTACACCACCAAATCTTAAATCCGATACAAGTGTCTTAAAGTATACTACAACATAACTAGAGATGTCGCGAACATCAAATTTTCGGTTCGCGAACCGCGGACGCGATTCCATCAAATGTTCGCGAACGGACGAACATCGGTGAACCGCCATAGACTTCAATGGGCAGGCGAATTTCAAAACCCACAGGGACTCTTTCTGGCAACAATAGTGATGGGAAAGTCATTTAAACGGGACTAACACCTGGACTGTGGCATGCCGGAGGGCAAAACTCCCACGGAAAATTACATAGTTGATGCAGAGTCTGGATTTAAGCCATAAAGGGCATAAATCACCTAACATTCCTAAATTGTTTGGAATAACATGCTTTAAAACATCAGGTATGATGTTGTATCGATCAGGTAGTGTAAGGGTTACACCCGCTTCACAGTAACAGACCAATCTCCCCGTTTAATGCACAGCAAACAACCGCAAACAGTCCCTTTGCACAACCGCAAACTCCCCATTTGCACAAGGTTAGATACCAAGCTAGCCATGTCCCGTTCCTTGTCCTCACTGATGTCATTGAAGGTCTCTTCCTCCACTCAGCCACCAAGGGTCCCCGAAAGGGGACAAAAAGCCCCCTGGGACGCCTGCTGTGTTTGGTCTTCCACCTCCTCAAAGCCACCTTCCTCCTCTGACTCCTCTTCTTCAGACTCTTGTCTCTGGGGGCTTCCACTACAACATGGAAGTTTATACGCGTTGCCTCTGTCTGCGTTATTATAAAGTGTGTACTGTTAAGTAGTACTATTCCTATCGGTTTAGTCCCTGTTACATCACCTATCAGGGGACGTGTATATGGCATGGATTTATGGAACAGGGAGATGGAAAAAGATGCTTGGTCGGACCTCCCACTTCGAATTTGGGGCACTGCACGTGCAATCTAAGGTGCCACCAGATAGGAGTGGTGTATTAAGTTGTACTATTCATTCCTATCAGTTTAATACCTGTTCTGTCACCTATCTTTCCTCCCAATTGCACATTCTATATGTCATCAACCGGCCTGTGTGTATTTAGAGAACCACACTTTAAGGCCCTTAACCTGGGACAAGGTGGCTTGGCTATCAAAATAGCCTCAGAGCCTTAAAAACTCACCAAACCCCCTAATCAGACACTCACTATCATACTGGAAATGGGTCAAGAAACATACGGGTTTGTTCCCTGGATCCACCCAAATGACCCCAATTCTTGACCACCCTCAGGCCCCGAAACACATGAGCACAACATCACAACACTGGTGGAGTTCACGGAAACTAGATAGACTGGGAGACTGGTTAGTAAAGGGCCAGATGTTCACCTATGAGGAACTGAGGGACAAGCATGAGCTACCGCTGTCAGAACATTACAATTACTGTAGGCTGAGGCATTTCACACACTCCCTGACCCAGAAACAGGGGACACCAGTCTTAAATTGGTTCTCCAAAATTTGTAAAGATAAACCTCTATCAAGGGGGATCATTGGGTCACTTTACAAATATAAAACATTTGTTACTGGTTGAAGCGACACTGGGGGAAGGACCCGAGTGGGGGAGCCCTGGAGCCCCATCAGAAGCAGCCGGCGACAAAATCATCCCAGGAAAGGAGAGGTCGCTTACTGAAGCCTGCCCTAGGGTAACCCAAGGGTGATTGCCCACGTTAGATATTGTAAAAAATAAGCTAATACTGTTGGAGGGATGATAGCTAATAGGACTTTGGTGTTTCCTGCAGATATACTCTTTACTATTGTCTGTTTTACCATGTTTTAGGTATCTCTTAAATTGCAATCACAGTAAAAAATAAGAAAAATCATTAACTTAAAAAGTAAAAATAAGAAGGAATAACCAGCTAACTTTCACAAAATGTCTCTATTGTAAATATGTATTTTTGCACAACTGTTATGCAAGACTGTTCAAAAATGCTTTATTTTTCATTACATGCTGTACGCCTTCTAAAATAAAATAATTTAAATGCAAAAATTAGGTATTGTTGCAGCGACCAGAAAAATTGATGTTAGTTTGCCAGGCAGAAAGTGCCCTAAAACATTACGTCTTGAACCCTAGTTGGTGGCGGATAAGTTATCCGGCATTCAGGGATAAAATACATTAGCTTGTGGACCATTATTAGCTCAAGGCAGCTCATCTATCAGACCTTTTTTAATCGAATGTATCGCCCCCTGTCAGTCCCTTCGGGATCCATCCCTCATTCATCTTATTAAAGGTGAGGTAATCTAGACTTTTTTGACCTAGGCGACTTCTCTTATCAGTGACAAAACCTCCTGCTGCACTGAAGGTCCTTTCTGACAGGACACTTGAAGCGGGGCAGAACAGAAGTTCTATGGCAAATTGGGATAGCTCAGGCCACAGGGCAAGCGTGCACACCCAGTAGTCAAGGGGTTCATCGCTGCTCATAGTGTCGATATCTGTAGTTATGGCGAGGTAGTCTGTTACCTGACGGTCGAGTCGTTCTCTGAGGGTGGACCCCGAAGGGCTGTGGCGATGCATAGGACTTAAAAGGCTCTGCATGTCCTCCATCAACAAAATGTCTGCAAAGCGTCCTCTCCTTGCTGGCGTGGTAGTGGGAGGAGGAGGATTATGTTCACCTCTTCCGCTGTTAGATTGCCTTTGTGCTGTGACATCACCCTTAAATGCTGTGTAAAGCATACTTTTTAATTTATTTTGGTAGTGCTTCATCCTCTCCGACTTGTGGTAATTCGGTAACATTTCAGGCACTTTCTGCTTATACCGGGGATCTAGTAGCGTGGAAACCCAGTACAGGTCGTTCTCCTTCATCCTTTTTATACGAGAGTCCCTCAACAGGCACAACAGCATGAAAGACCCAATTTGAACAAGGTTTGATGGCGAGCTAGTCATGTCCCGTTCCTCATCCTCAGTGATCTCACTGAAGGTATGTTCTTCCCCCCAGCCCCGTACAACACCACTGGTACCAGATAGGTGACAACGAGCACCCTGGGATGCCTGTTGTGGTTGGTCTTCCTCCTCCTCCTCAAAGCCACTTTCCTCCTCTGACTACTCTTCCTCACAATCCTCTTCCAGCGTTGCCACAGGTCCAGCAAGCGATGCTGATAAGGCTGTTTCTGGCGGTGATGGTGACCACAACTCTTCCTCTTCCTCTTCAATCTCATCTACGGCCTAATCCAGCACTCTTCGCTGGGCACGCTCCAGGAAGAAAACAAATGGTATGATGTCGCTCATGGTGCCCTGGGTGCGACTGACCAGGTTTGTCACCTCCTCAAAAGGACGCATAAGCCTACAGGCATTGCACATGAGCGTCCAGTAATGTGGCAAAAAAATCCCCAGCTCCGCAGAGGTTGTCCTAGCACCCCGGTCATACAAATACTCGTTAATGGCCTTTTCTTGTTGGAGCGGGCGAACATTAGGAGTGTTGAATTCCAACGTGTCGGGCTGTCTAAAATCAAGCGCCTCGCTGGCATGTTGTTTCGCCGCTGGATATCTGTAAAGTGCGCCATGGCCGTGTAGGAACGCCTGAAATGGGCACACACCTTCCTGGCCTGCTTCAGGATGTCCTTTAAGCGTGGGTGCTTATGCACAAAGCATTGTACGATCAGATTACACACATGTGCCATGCACGGCACATGTGTCAACTTGCCCAAATTCAATGCTGTCAACAAATTTCTTCCATTGTCACAAACCACTTTGCCGATCTCCAGTTGGTGCGGAGTCAGCCACTGATCCACCTGTGCGTTTAGGGTGGACAGGAGTGTTGGTCCCGTGTGACTCTCTGCTTTCAGGGAAGTCAACCCCACGACGGCGTGACACTGCCGTATCCTGGATGTGGAATAGTACCTGTGGAGCTGGGGGGGGGGTGCCGTTGATGTGGAGCAAGACATAGCAGCAGCAGAAGAGGACTCAGCCGAGGAGGTTATGGAAGAGGATTGAGTAGGAGGAGTAGAGGAGGTGGCAGCAGGCTTGCCTGCAAGTCCAGGCGGTGTCACCAATTCCTCTGCAGAGCCACATATTCCATGCTTGGCAGCCGTCAGTAGGTTTACCCAATGCGCAGTGTAGGTGATATACCTGCTCTGACCATACTTTGCAGACCAGGTATCCGTGGTCATATGGACCCTTGCCCCAACACTGTGTGCCAGAGATGCCATTACTTCCTTTTGCACAATCGAGTACAAGTTGGGGATTGCCTTTTGTGCAAAGAAATTTCGGCCTGGTACCTTCCACTGCGGTGTCCCAATAGCTAAAAAATGTTTGAACGCCTCAGACTCCACCAGCTTGTATGGTAAAAGCTGGCGGGCTAAAAGTTCAGACAAGCCAGCTGTCAGTTGCCGGGCAAGGGGGTGACTTTGTGACATTGGCTTCTTACGCTCAAACATGTCCTTGACAGACACCTGACTGTGGGCAGATGAGCAGGGACTGCTCAGGGCGAGACACGGAGTGGCGGATGGTTGAGAGGGGGCAAGCAGGGCAGCAGTGGTTGACGTGGCTGAAGATGCTGGACCAGGAGGAGGATGTTGGCTTTGACTTTGTGTGCTTCTTGTACTGATGTGTTGATCCCATAGGCGTTTGTCATGGGACATCATGTGCCTGAAGTTGCACCTAGGTGGGTGTTGGACTTCCCTCGACTCATTTCGCACAGGTTGCAAATGGCATCGATGTTGTCACAGGCAGACACACAAAAAAATTGCCACACTGCTGAGCTCTGCAATGACGGTATTCTGGTGGTGGCAAAAGCATGCGTTGACTGGTGTGCTGTCTGGCTGACCCCGGGTGCCGATGCATACTGTCTGACTGTGCCACTAGCTACTTTCGACGACCTCCAGCTGCTTCCAACACTTCTCCTCCTCCTCTCTGTCTCCCCATCTTAACTTTCCTCCTGTTCTTTTTCTCTTATAGCGGGCACCCACGTGACATCCACGGACGCATCGTCATCATCAACAGCATCACTTGTATCTGACAACTCAACAAAGGAAGCAGCACAGGGTACAACATCATCATCATCATCAGACCGTACGTCCATGTGTGTAATGCTGCCTGACTGGGACATATCCCTGTTATCTACATCCTCTGGCACTAATGTTTGTGCATCACTCATTTCTTCCAACGGATGTGTAAATAACTCTACTGACGGATCAAGTGAAGCGGCTGGGGTGCTAGTGTTGGTGGTGTCGGCAGGCGGGCGAGTGGTAACTAGAGAGGTGCCCGAAGCTAAGCTGGCGGAGGATGGTGTGTCTAGGTTCCGAGCCGAAGCTGTAGAAGATTGGGTGTCCTGTGTTAGCCAGTCAACCATGTCCTCAGAACTGTTCAAGTTCAGGGTACGTTGCCTCTGAAAACTGGGCATTATTCTAGGGCCAAAGGGAATCACAGCACCATGACCACGACGGCTCCTGCAAGGTGGCCTGCCTCTGCCTGTCATTTTTTTTACGATTAGTGGTACTATGCGTGAAAGCTACTGTTACACCAGATATGAGTGTCACTGCGCACTGGCAAAAGTTGGCAGACTAGATGCAATAGGCCTCCCACACATGCCTGTAGACAGGCTATAGATTGATATTCAATCGATTACAGTAAAAAAAGGGTTGTTTTATTTAACTGCACACTACGGTTGCACTAGATATGAGTGGCACTGTGCACTGGAAAAAGTTGGCAGACTAGATGCAATAGGCCTCACACACACGCCTTTAGGCAGTCTACTGATATTCAATCGATTACAGTAAAAAAAGGCTTGTTTTTTTTCACTGCACACTACGGTGGCACTATATATGAGTGTCACTGCGCACTGGCAAAAGTTGGCAGACTAGATGCAATAGGCCTCACACACACGCCTTTAGGCAGGCTACTGATATTCAATCGATTACAGTAAAAAAAGGGTTGTTTTATTTCACTGCACACTACGGTTGCACTAGATATGAGTGTCACTGTACACTGGCAAAAGTTGGCAGACTAGATGCAATAGGCCTCACACACACGCTAGCAGGCAGGCATAGGCAATTAGATTACACAGAAAAAAATAATAAAATAAAATAAAAAGGGCTTTTTGGGTTGCTGTCGTTGCAGCAGATATCAAAGGAGTCCTTCAGGTGTGTAGTTAAAGCTAAATACACAGCCTCGCTATCTATTTCACTATTAAATCAGCAGAAAAAAATAATAAAATAAAATAAATGATGTTCTAGCCCTAAAAAGGTCTTTTTGGGTTGCTGTACTTGCAGCAGATATCAAAGGAGTCCTTCAGGTGTGTAGTTAAAGCTAAATACACAGCCTGGCTATCTATTTCCCTATTAAATCAAGAGCAGGTAGAATATATCTCCTCTCTCAATGAATGCAGCTACAGAATGATTCTAAAATGGAGGCTGTCATACAGATGGAAGGCTCTGGAAGGGAGTGTATGCTGCTGATTGGCTGGAATGTGTCTGCTGACTGTAAGGTGCAGAGTCAAAGTTTCCTCAATGATAAAGAATGGGGGGCGGACCGAAAAGCGCATATGTTCGCAATTCGTTGCGAACACGAACATTCGAAAATCGCCGCAAATAGTTCTCCGGCGAACTGTTCGGGACATCACTAAACATAACCATCAAAATGGAAAAACCCAAAAAGTGCATCACTAATAAAAACATTCCAGGAATATTTAGAGCTCCAGATGCTCAAAAATCTCCATCACAAGAAGCGAAGATAATACAGAGCAATCACCCCAACATATGGAATTAGCAGAATGCTCTCTAACTAAAATTGAAAAGATGAACATGAACATATTACCCAAGCAGTTGTCTGTCAAAGGACACAATTACTTGAAAAAACAACAGATCACATAATTGAAACTCAAGAATGATGCAAACAAGAAATTGAACAAAATTCTTCCAGAATTCAAGAATTGGAAAATAAAGTAGAAGATTTAGAGAACCACTCCTGCAGTCACAACATCAGAATCAGAGGAATCCCCAAAAGCACCATAGAAGTAAAGCAATATGTCAAAGCAGTAATTAGCTCCACCTTACCTGAACACTCAAAAACCGACTGTGAAATTGGCTTATCGGGAGATCAAAACCTGTCCAAGGACATTATACTCAGGTTTAAACAGCAAAAAGCTAGAGACTTATTTCTCTGTACCTCCAGAAAAATGCCTGAAATAAAAGGTCCAGACAGAACCTCTCTTCAAATTTACATGGACCTATCGCCTTACAAAATGTAACCCTTACTAAATGCAAAGCTATGAAACCCACTGTATTGTCTCTCACCAAGATTAAAATACCCTATAAATGGGGTTTCTAATTTGCTCTGATATTCCAATATCAAGGTTCAACCTATAAAGTTTACACCCCTGAAGAAGGCAAGAACCTACTACTTCATCTACCACTATGCACCGAAAAAGGTCAAGAAAAACAAACTGATCATTCTCATATGGATAGACCCAAATGGATATGGACATAATCTACGAAAAACAAACAATCTAAAAAAGTCTCAGACCCCTAATACGTGGAACTTAAGAAAAAGTATTGAACTTTGGTGGTGAAACGTTTATCTGCTATTAGCTTAAAATGTTGATTTTTTTAACCAAAAATGCTACTATATTCTTAAATTAGACTAAGTAATATCTATTAGAATTAAAAAGTATAGCTTTCATAGAACTTTGATAACGTAATTTATACACCTGTTATTATCTTTGAATGTTTATACTTGACTAAATGTGCTACTTTTATACAGTCAAAAAAGTGTTTAATACAGATAAAAAGTTAAAATTTAATGGTTGATATTACACTGCTATTAACGACACACATAACTGAAAACAAACCTAGCTAAAGAATATATTAATATTCTAAACTCCCCACAAGACATTATATAGAACAACTTGCAAACAATCTTAAAAAAGTAATTAATCAAGACCCTAGCAAAAGCCCTGATAAAAAATTGAATTATAAACTACCAATGGGTATTTTACCCTGGATATACTTGATATACTTCAACTTAATTTGCATTATTCCCCCTTTAGGGAACTTAAGGGTCTATTTTGTTATGACCCCTCACCCTAAATTAATGAATATTTAAATGAGTATAGGGAGAATCTATATGAATATTGAACCAGTTTGTTATTTAATTGTTCTAATGTTTTAGTATTTTTCCTTTGCTTTATGTTTCCTATCCCTTAGTGACACAACTAAGACTAAGACAAAATAAACTGGAGGCTAAGAGGATCTACACCGGAGTCCTGGGAAGCTGATATTCCTTTACAAATGGGTGAACCCTCATCAGGGAACTTAAATATCAGTAATTCTAACACTCACCCACCAACCCCATGATAAATATTAACTACACACTCTTAACCCACAATGTGAGAGGATTCAACTCCCCCTTCAAGCGTAGGAAAGCCTTTATTTATTATAAACGTTTTAAACCATCAGTATTCTTTCTACAAGAGACTGATTTTGCTAAGAATAAAACTCCTTCTTTCCTACACAAAGATTACCTAAATTTTTATAATTGCAGCCAAGAAACAAAAAAGGCCTGATCAGCTATCCTAATTCATAAAAATAATAAGGTTTCAATAGTTAACCTCTACGAGCCTACTACCACTCCCCACAAGACGCTAACTAAACTTCTAAATAATCTTATCACCATTGAAACACGCAGAATTATTATGGAAGGTGATCTTAACCTAGCGTTACAGCCAAGTCTAGATAGATCAAAGTATCTCTCTGATAGATGCTATTCTAAAAAATTTAAACTAATCAACACTCTTCTGCATAAACTATAGCATATAGATACATGGTGGGGACATCATCCTGATGACAAAGAATATACATACCCTTCCCATATGCATAATTCATATTCTAGGATAGATGCCTTATTAATAGATTCAAAACTATCTGACCACTCAAAAGAAGCCCAAATACTCCTATGCCCCTGGTCAGATCACTCCGCTGCATCAATTAAAATTGATTTAGGCATTAAACTTAAAACAAAATTTAACTGGAGACTAAATGAAATGCTGATCTCAAATCCCTCCATCCAAACTCAAGTTGAAGACAATCTCAAAATCTATTTTTCTCAAAATGATATAACAGAAACTGAAATCGGATAGATTTATTTTACCCATAACACCTTCATCAGGGGCACTCTTATTAGACTAGCTACTACCTATAGAAAAAAAAAACGAAATCTCAAAGAGATAAAAATAAAACATTCCACCATAAGTAGGCAAAAAATTGAGAAAACTAGAATACAATTAGACATTATTCTTTCAGATAAAACCAAAAAAGCCATTAGGAAAATTCGCCAAAAATTATGTACCCAAGTAAATAAAAAATCTCAGAAGTTAACAAAGCTATAATCAAATTTATCAAGTTAAACCCCCACAAGGGAATATTTCCATGAGTCAAACTACAATTCAAAAAACATTTGCAAATTACTTTCAAGATATTTACCCCTCACATTCTAAAACCAGCAACTTTATAAAACAAGATTTCCTGAACAGATGCCACTTGCCCACAGTCTTTACTCAGGAACTTAACCTACTAAATGCAGAATTTACTAATAAAGAAATTAACAAAACCATTAACAATCTTAAATTAGGGAAATCACCGGGACCTGATGGTTACTCCAATGTTTACTATAAAACTTTTTCCAACATTCTTATTCCATACTTGACTAGACTATTTAACGCTATACTGCAAGGCAAAATAATGGCTCCAGAACTAAATCAAGCCAATTTAATATTTCTTTCTAAAATAGTACAAGATCCACTCAACGTAAAAAAAAATTGCCCAATATCTCTATTAAATGGTTATATAAAAATACTAGCGAAAATAATATCAATAAGGCTGGACAAATTTCTCCCCAGACTGATCCATAAGGATCAAGTCAGCTTTATACTATTTAGAAAAGCAGGAGACAATATCTTGAGAATACTAAATATATTCCATTCAGCTAAATCTACTAATACCTCACTATGCACTCTAACCCTCAATTTGGAAAAAAACTTTGATTCCATTGAGAGGCCTTATCTACATGCAGTATTAACTAAATTAGGAATCAAGGGACATTTCATTCATTTTATTATGACATACTATCAGGATCCAATAGCATACCTCAAATTACCAGGCATATCTACTGATCACATTCAAATTCAAAGAGAGACAAGACAGGGATGCCTGTATCTCCTTTATTATTCACCTTAGCTATAGAACCCTTAGCCCAAGCTATCCGGACCAAATCTAAAATACAAGGTTTTACAATAGGCCTATATCAATTCAAACGTTGTCTGTTCGCCGATTACATATTGTGTACACTTACAGACCCTGTAAATTCCATTTCAGCCTTAATGGATAGCCTTGAAACCTTTGGTCAGACTTCTGGCTTTAAGGTAAACCTTGAAAAAACAGAGGTAATAGGAGCCCAATTCCCAAACCATATAATAGACCAAATTAATGAAAAATATACATTCTCATGGCCAAATTCCCACCATAAATACCTTTGCCTAAATATAACCCTGGAACTCTCTGATCTATATAAAGTCAACTACACACCCCTCTTGAAAGAACTGTCCACATACCTCTCTAAATGGAATACATTTCAGATCTCTTGGAAAGGAAGAATAAACACCATTAAAATGAACATAAGATAGGATATTATATTATTTATGATCATTGATCATTACACATTCCAATTAATGTAACAGATATAGAGAAACTTCAAAAACAAGCATTTAGATTCATCTGGCAAAATAACTGTCCAAAGATAAACAAACCTCTTAAGCATAGACAGAAAAAAATAGGGTTATCCTGTCCCAACTTTAACTTAAAATTTTAGAGCCACACACATTTTCCTTTATTCTTTGGGAACATAAAAAAAAATATCAACTAATAAAGGCTTTATTGAAAATTTCCAAATGACACAATTTCATTGGGATTCATTAAAATGGACCCCCACAATTTCTACCATGGGCTCTAGACTTACCAACCCTGTGATTAAGTTATCCATAAAAAACTGGGCCTGGGTTAACTCGAGAACTCAACTAAAACACAACATTTCACCTCTGATCCCCACTCTCACTTCACCACAAATATTAAAAAATATGGGAGAATAATCCAGAGCATGGTGGAGTATTAATAAACTAGATAGACTAGAAGCCTGGCTCCAAGATGAACAACTTCTCCCAATAGACTAATTTAAAACCAAATTTAAATTGCCCCCAAAAGAATTCTGCAACTTTAACAAAATCAGACATCAAATAACCTCAATAATACCAATTTGGGGAATAACGCAATCTTCCTGGCTATCTTGTATTTGCAATAAACCCCCACTAACCAAATTAATCTTGGGGATCCTTTATTCAATGCTAAATCATCCTACGACTAACCCCAAAAAATAATTATTAGACAATGGGAATTAGGTCTAGGAGTCACATGGGATCACCAAAAGTGGGAAAAGATATGTACAAACTTAACTAAATGATCAGCTTAACTATTTAGAAACAGCAACTACATTGCTACATAGAGCATATTTTACCCCAGACAAACGGCATAAACTCAACCCACAAATCTCCCCTGAATGTTTCAGAAACTGCAAAGAAAAATGTACCTTCCGCCATATTTGGTGGGATTGCCGATTAGCTCAAAACATGTGGTCTAATATCACAAAAGTAGAATCCCAAACCCTAAACACCACAATAAAGCCCTCAACAGCCCTTTGCCTTTTAGGTATACCTAACTCTAGGCCACTCCAGGACCTTAATGTGCTTCTTCTTGAGCCACTCCTTTGTTGCCTTGGCTGCATGTTTTGGATTATTGTCATGCTGGAATACCCATCCAACCATTTCAGTCCTTCACGGCGTAGTGTGTTACCAGTTGTTTTCTTGGTGACTATTGTCCCAGCTGCCTTGAGATCATTAACAAGATCCTCCCATGTAGTTCTGGGCTGAATCCTCGCCGTTCTCATGATCACTGAAATTCCACAAGGTAAGTTCGTGCATGGAGCATGAGACCGAGGGAGACTGACAGTTATTTTGTGTTTCTTCCATTTGCAAATAATCACAACAACTGTTGTCACCTTCTCACCAAGCTGCTTGGCCATGGTCTTGTAGCCCATTCCAGCCTTCTGTAGGTCTACAATCTTGTCCGTGACATCCTTGTACAGCTCTTTGGTCTTGGCCATGGTGGAGAGTTTGGAATCTGATTGATTGCTTCTGTGGACAGGTGTCTTCTATACAGGTAACGAGCTGAGATTAGGAGCACTCTCCTTAAGAGAGTGCTTCTAATCTCAGCTCGTTGCCTGCATAAAAGACACCTGAGAGCCAGAAATCTTGCTGGTTGATAGGGGATCAAATACTTATTTCACTCATTGACCTGCAAATAAATGTATAACCTTTTTGACATGCGTTTTTCTTTTTTTTTTTGTTATTCTGTCTCTCACTGTTAAAATACACCTATCATTAAAATTATAGACTGATCATTTATTTGTCAGTGGACAAACGTTCAAAATCAGCAGGGGACTATACTTGTTGTAAAAATGGGGAAATATCAGTGATTTGAAAATGAAGACGCACAGAAAATATAAAAATGGGTGCATACACAATTTGCTTATTCACTCGCAGGGGCTCCAAAAAAAGTAGATCCTGGCCTGCTCATGAGGAAGTGATGTAACAAACATAAAATTATTTCCAAAATTCATAAACAGAGTCTTGAAAATTGCTATTGCTTCTGTTGCTGGTTCATTATGTACTTCACAAACCGTTTTTTCTGGACTACAGAGGTCCTTTAAAGACAACTCTTAGAGGTTAAATATGTGTGATAG
Organism: Discoglossus pictus; assembly: GCA_027410445.1. Classification (NCBI taxonomy): domain Eukaryota; kingdom Metazoa; phylum Chordata; class Amphibia; order Anura; family Alytidae; genus Discoglossus; species Discoglossus pictus. The sequence continues at coordinate 202,873,465 of CM050166.1, forward strand.
CTATATTCTGTTTTCTGCACAACACAGCATTAAATAGCACAGCTATTAACACAGGGCACAGCTCTGAAAATGAATTGGAGCTGAAGTGGAGATTTGGAGCATCAAGAGGAAAGTTGATGTGGGCATATTGTTGGAAACAAATGTGACTGACGGCGCATCAATGAGTGCCGAAGGAGCTCATTGCGGGGCCCATACGTGACTGGCTTGATGGGGCAAAAGGCTCCAAATGGATGCCATTTTGTTAAGTTCGTAACTCGAAAGTCGTCCGGGGGCCTCCAAAAAAGCCAGTTAATTAGAAAATTAGCTTACAACCTCACACACAGCACAGGGGGAGAGGTAGGGAGCCTGTAAGTGAGGTTGCAAGCTAATTTGCTATTTAATTGGCATTTTTTGCCGGTCTCAGAACAGCTAGGCGGGGGGAAAAAATGGCGTCTGTAAAGCCGAAATTTTTTTTCAAGCGCGTAAATTAGAAAACCATTTCGGGCTTGGGGAAAATGATCAATTTCCCAAGCCCACAAATGCTTTCACACCCGTAAATGGAAATAGGAGCACAGAGGAGGAAGAGGGGGTATAAAGACACAGGGCAGGGAGAGGGTGGAAAGAAACGCATGGGAGTGAGTGGGGGGAAATAGACACAGGAGTGAGAGAGGGGGGAGAGACACAGGGGAATGAGATAAGGGGGGGGAAACAGGGGAGGGAGAGGGTGGAAAGAGACACAGGTGAGAGAGTGGGTAGAGGCTCACAATGAGCAGTGAAGGCACTCATTACGGGGCACAAATTTTGGGTTGGCTGAGGCCTGCGATGAGCGTCAAAGTCGCTCATCGCGAGGCTCGTAAAGTAGAGGGAGGGAGAGGCTTGCAAAGAGTGCAGAAGCCGCTCATTACGGGGCTTGCAATGAGTGCCATAGGCACTCATCGCATGGCTTGTAAAGTAGAAGGGGGAGAGGCTTGCAATGAGCATCAAAGGCACTCATCGCAAGGCCTACAAGTTAGAGGGGGTAGAGCCTCGCATTGTGTGGCAAACAGCATCACCAGGCTTTCAATTGTATTGCCGACAGGCAAGTCGCTACTCATAATATGATCACTGTGAAAGTTTTTGCTTCAGATGTGTTTCTTGGTAAACTGGTAAACTTAGCCAAAAAGACATCTGTTAATTGGCAGCTTTTAGCACTGGATCCAGAAATGTTGAGACTGGAGTGCCATAGGCTTCTACTACTAGTCTATATATGCTTGATGTGATCATGAAGCCTTGGTGCTTGGTGAGCTAGTGGGTGAGCTCATCCAGGGAATGCATAACAGCAGCAGTCAGCAACAATTGCTTTCTCTTACAAAGAATTTGTGTTTATTTTTTATTCCAAACATTTAAAGGTAACTAAGAATTATTTCCCACAAGGCTTGAGTGTGGCTGAAATCTAGGAACAGAAGCCATAGTATTCCATCTTTGCATATCTCTCCACCATCCAAATTCTCTTTTGACTGTCTTTGTTTTAACAACATTTTGGTAATAATCTCCACCTTTTATGTAAGGTTAGAATAAGGAAATAGAGATTCAGCTAAAGAAACCGGAAAAAAATATTAAAGGTGTGCCTTTATAGGTTAATAACATGTTTATTATAACACGTTTAACTGTTGATAAACTTATTGTACTGAAAGATATACATGATTCAAATATGTCATGTAAGGCAAATAAATATTTAACTTTTTAATTTTGCTTTCTTTTATGTGTGTATTATTATTTGTTTTCATTAATGATCTATATGTATAAAAAATATATGTTGAAAGAAAAACATTGTACCCATTATCAAATTAAGTTACTTAAAATACCATATAGAAAAAAAATGACTACAGCAGTGCTTAATTTTGATTTGACCATATTCACTGAAGTACTTAATGTGATCACTTTATCAATTCTCCATACCATCAATTAACATTTATAGACATAAAATAAGTTGAATATGTGATGGCCACCTATTTCATTCACAGCTAACAGAAACAATTTTTAGTCAGTCAGTTCTGTTCCACTACATTTATCACATAATTCATTCACTCTAAGACTAGCTTTATCCATTTATGTAGAATTCTCGATGTACAATCTACCATTCATAAGTCTATAGTTCTGAGACTAATTTATGTGCCAGTCACTCAATTTATCAAATTAGTCTACACTGTGTCTAATATTCCTACAGAGTTTTGATTGAGAAGAAGTTGGTAGATTTTGTAAAACAGAGCTTTTGAAATGTCTTATTGGTAGAACTTTAGCTATGTTCAAATGAAGGGCCACAATCTAGTCTATTACACAAGCACTTATGGTGCACATTGTACCATAACTTAGTAACCGATCAATCACAATCCCTCTAAATTTAATCTCTGCTTGAATGCATCACCGTATAGGCTAAAATGAGCTGTATCATCAAGTTACAGTGATCGGTCACATTCAAATGCCCCTCCCAATTATTCAAATAACTTTTAATGGTACTTCACACAAGTAACATACCATACATAAGCCTTTTTTTTCCTCCAAAATCTTACACCACCAGTAGAGGCATAAAAATTCCTCTGAAAATTATTCAAGTATCAAATCTGGTGCGAATAATAGTATAATAACTCATATGAGATAGCTTTAAGGCTTGATTTCTTATATCTAAACACAATTAAGGGGATAATAAGTGCACCCTAACACACTACATATTAAATATACAAATGTCATTGATCCCTTTACCTCAGTACTCCTCCCCCTATGACCCCAGGGATCCCCAGGATTCCCCCATTTATAGTACAGTAAATGAGGGAACCCAGGGTTTCCCCTCTGCCCTGTTCATAAGATTGCTAATCTAAACTATAACCATGGTAGTCTTTTGAGATCCCAATTGCACTTATCACATCTATCATGTTTCTATATATATATATATATATATATATATATATATATATATATGCCATGGAGGTCCTTACAGGGCCTCCATGACACCTACTTTGAACCCCCTATGCCACAGAGGCACTGTAAGAACCTCCTTGCCATCTAAAATGAAATCCCTTTCCACAGGGGACCCCTAAGGATTCTTAAAGAGATCCTTGAATGACCCCTTTGACTCAATTCATTAAAACTTGCCATGAAGGTCATGTAAAATTAACCACATACCGTGGGAGCCCTTAAGGAACCCCCATGGTGTTCTAAGTTAACCATAACCATCATGGGGATCATTAAAGGACCACTATGGTACTTAAAAATAAATCCTTAAATTCTATGTGGTTCTATAAAGATCCCCATGATATATTAAAATTAGCCTCTAATGTACCATCCTCATAATATGGTCCTTTGATATGGTCCTACTCCTAAAAAGCTCCCCCCAAGATGAGCTCCCCCACCGCAAATGGCTTTTGAGGATAAAATACTAATTTTCATGATTATGATTGGCAGAAATATATGTCACTCATATATCAGCCAATCAGGATTCAGTTTGAGATGCCACCCTGATCTTTTTGCATGGAGATAACTTTAGTATACCAAGGGGGTCTATATAGACCCCCATGGTGTTAGGGGTTAAATTTAGATACCTTGGGTTTCTATACAGACTCCCATGTCTACATGAGATTTTAGGGCTGATCGGCAGTGGGGTCTTAAACCCCCTACCTATCTCTTTTTATTGTAACCCCTTCCCTGCCAAGGGAAGTCATTTATGTAGATAGATGTGGGGAGGGATGTGGGTTTTAACTATGCAGCACTGCTGCTGAGACTTCGGAGACTTGACAGCTCAGTGTATCCTGCAGCAAGCTGCTTGGGTTCTGTAGCCATCAGTGCTGTGGTAAAACAAACCTGGTGCATGGTCCCCAACTTACAGTTATGGTTGTAGCAGTTTAGATTGGAATGGCTAAGTATCTTTCCCAAAAAAAGCCTTTTTGCACAGCTTCGTATCATATCCTAATGGGGCCCTATCTAGGAATTGTTGAGTGCCTTTAAAATTGGAATAACAAACTTCCTTCTGATCTTGTCTTTGACTGATTTCTTAAAGTTACATTTGTGTTTATGGGTTCCTAGTATTAATTATCAATCCCGATCTGAGCTTTCTCATCTGCTCTCCATGATTATGTGTAAGGGGGATATGGAAAAGAAGGTATGGGAATTGAAGATTGCTTTTTTTCCTCCACCTAGTACAAAAAAAATTGAGGTGTGTATGTTAATGGACAATAAAAAGCCATTCATTTTTGACTAGACTGAAATGATTTTGGAATACAGTGAAACCCCACTTAAATCTACCCCAATGAGTGCTGATTCTCAATAGTGATCTTTTCCCCTCTAATTCCCTACTCAGTGCTAAACCCTGAGATATAGTGTTTTTTTTCTCTTCAAATTTAATTTGGCTTTTTAAATCCCTGCTTTGCGGTCGCGGCTTTCTGAGCACTATGGCATTAAAATGCCCATTTATCTCTGTTTCACAGAGCACTCCTGCATGCAGGAATGTATGTGAAATGCTAAATGATTATTCCTGTAACTACAGCAACCACTCTATTTTGTGAAATGTATTAGTGGTTAAGGACAGCGTATTTCAAATACCTGCATATTCTTCCTTAAAGAATTACGTAAGTAATTTTTTTCTATCATACATATACAAATTCATCTTTTACAGATTACAAATTAATTTTATTTTTCATTAAATATGAATGCTATTAAGTTAAGAAAATTGAAACTAAAGCAATACGTAAGTGAGATGGAACAAATTTAGAAGAACTCTAAGGCTGACAGAGGACCTTTTACCTGTGTTTGCATAGACAATTTTACATTCAAATGAAGATTAATAAAATCACATTGTTCCATCCAACTTTCTGTCGTGTAACAGGTCATATATACATTTTTTTTTTCCATAAGAAAAAATAAATGTGTAATGTTTAAAGCATGCATGGTAAGGGACATCTACCCTTCCTCTCATTCTTTGGCATTGATGGACAGCAAGCTAAGAATCTCCATATTGCATTTTCTAATACACACAGCATCACCAGCAGCATTCTGTTGGTCCTCATGGCCATGAAATGAAACATCTACAGTGCCTTGCAAAAGTATTAACCCCACTTGACTTTTGACTAGTGGTGTCCCGAACAGTTCGCCGGCGGACTATTCGCAGTGATTTTTGCATGTTCGCGTTCGCAGCGAACACATGCACTTTTGGGTTCGCCCCATATTCTTTATCATTGAGGAAACTTTGACCCTGCACCACACAGTCAGCAGACACATTCCAGCCAATCAGCAGCATACACTTCCTTCCAGAGCCTTCCATCTGAAGGACAGCTACCCAAAAAGCCCTTTTTAGGGCTAGAACATCATCTTTTTAGGGCTAGAACATCATTTATTTTATTTTATAATTTTTTTCTGTGTAATCTAATTGCATATGCCTGCCTGCCAGCGTGTGTGTGTGGCAGGCTAACACCTAACAGCTTATATTCTGCTCAGTGAAATAAAACAACATTTTTTTGACTGTAATAGATTGAATATCAGTTGCCTGCCTACAGGCGTGTGTGTGAAGCATATTGCATCTACTCTGCCAACTTTTGCCAGTGCACAGTGATACGTCATATCTGGTGCAACCGTAGTGTACAGTGACATAAAACAACACTTTTTTTGACTGTAATAGATTGAATATCAGTTGCCTGCCTACAGGCGTGTGTGGGAAGCCTATTGCATCTACTCTGCCAACTTTTGCCAGTGCACAGTGACACTCATATCTGGTGCAACCGTAGTGTACAGTGACATAAAACAACACTTTTTTGACTATAATCGATTGAATATCAGTTGCCTGCCTACAGGCGTGTGTGTGAGGCCTACAGCGCCTACTCTGCCAACTTTTGCCAGTGCACAGTGACACTCATATCTGATGGCACCTTAGATTGCATGTGCAGTGCCCCAAATTTGAAGTGGGAGGACCGACCAAGCATCTTTTTCCATCTCCCGCTTCCAAAAATCCATGCCATATACACGTTTCCTGATAGTGGACGTAACAGGGATTAAACCGATAGGAATAGTACTACTTAACAGTACACACCTTATAATAACGCAGACAGAGGCAACGCGTATAATCTTCCATGCTGTGCAGTGGAAGCCCCCAGACTCTCACTTGTGTATAATATTCCATGCTGGGCAGTGGAAGCCCTTAGGCTCTGACCTGTGTATAATATTCCATGCTGGGCAGTGGAAGCCCCCAGACTCTGGGAGTCTGAAGAAGAGGAGTCAGAGGAGGAAGGTGGCTTTGAGGAGGTGGAAGACCAAACACAGCAGGCGTCCCAGGGGGCTTGTTGTCACCTTTCAGGGACCCTTGGTAGCTGGGTGGAGGAAGAGACCTTCAATGACATCAGTGAGGACAAGGAATGGGACATGGCTAGCTTGGTATCCAACCTTGTGCTAATGGGCAGCTTGCGATGTGCAAAAGGACTGTTTACGGTTGTTTGCTGTGCATTAAACAGGGAGATTGGTCTGATACTGTGAAGCGGGTGTAACCCTTACACTACCTGATCAATACAACATCATACCTGATGTTTTAAAGCATGTTATTCCAAACAATTTAGGAATGTTAGGTGATTTATGCCCTTTATGGCTTAAAACCAGACTCTGCATCAACTATGTAATTTTCCGTGGCAGTTTTGCCATGGATCCCCCTCCGGCAAGCCACAGTCCAGGTATTAGTCCCCTTGAAACAACTTTCCCATCAGTATTGTGGCCAGAAAGAGTCCCTGTGGGTCTTGAAATTCACCTGCCCATTGAAGTCTATGGCGGTTCGTCGATGTTCGCCCGTTCGCGAACATTTGATAAAGTTTGCGTTTGCTTTTCGCGAACCCAAAATTTGATGTTCACGACATCACTACTTTTGACCTATTTTGTTACATTATAGCCTTAAGTTCAATATTTTGTTAATCTGAATTTTATGTGATGGTTTAGAAAACAATAGTCTAAGTTGATGAAGTGAAATGAGAAAATATATACCTAAAACTAATTTTTTAGAAATAGAAAACAGAAAATTGGCATGTGCGTATGCATTCATTCCCTTTTTTATGAAGCCCATAAAAAAGCTTGGGTGCAACCAATTACCTTCAGATTTCACATAATTAGTGAAATGATGTCCATCTGTGATGTCCAACTTTTCAGCCGTCAAAGAAAATGTTACTGTATGTCTGGCGCAAACCCAACACATCACATCACGCAAAGAACACCATCCCCACAGTGAAACTTGGTGGTGGCAGCATCATGCTGGGGGATGTTTTTCAGCAGCCGGCACTGGGAAACTGGTCAGAGTTGAGGGAAAGATGGATGGTGCTAAATACAGGGATATTCATGAGCAAAACCTGTACCACTCTGTGCGTAATTTGAGGCTAGGATGGAGGTTCAATTCTCTTAGAGTTGATCCTTTGTTTGGTTATAGCCAAAGTGTGAACACTTAGATAATAGATCTTTTTATTATCTGTGTACTTGAAGATGGGCACAGAGAGAAATAACAAAAGGGGGGTTAACACTTTTATGTGGCTAAATATTTTATGAATTGCCACATACTAGATTTTTTTTAAAACAATATTTAATGAAAATTATTTAAAATAATTTTTTAAATTAAAATCTGATTGATTAAAACAAAACATATATACAAACATATCTCTGTATGTATTCTCCAGAGAATACAATTACATCACTACAGTAATTGGTTTAGATAAAATGTGATATATTTTTTATTTTAAAAAAAATGCTAATCAGTCTGACTGTGATTACCTTGTGACACTTTCTTGGCTAGTGTCACTATTACATCCTACTGTTGTTCAATTTCATAATAAAGATATTTATGTTGCTGAAATAAACTTTGTATTTATGTTTCTCACAATCTGTGTAATCTCTATGAGACCACCATTTAACAAGCGATGGCTTCAGCAATAATTACCTTGTGGCAAAAAAATGCCACTACTATACCAACTATATTTTCTCCAAACTTAAGGGCAAGCTGTTAATATATCTCTTGGTTCTACTATGATAAAGTTGGAGACTGGCAATCTATGCTATTTACCTCATGGTTCTACTATGAGTTACCACTACACCTTCTGTATCACTATAGGACTAAGTAGGTTATACCTTGTGGTTCTTTTTTAGACACCACTTTTATACACTAAAGTTCTAAATGCAATTGAACATATATATGGACTGGATATAGTATACCTCATAGGCCCTCTATACCTGGGCCACTACATATACCTTGTATGGGACAGTATAAGCATGTAAGATCTTCATGGAACCTCTGTATAAAAGCTCTTTGTTAAGAAGCTATAGCATATTATCAGCTTTAACTTCAGGCGATTTTTGGCAACAAAGTGATGTCATCAACATCAGACGTATGTTTTGTGAGATCTGTGGATCTCAGCCTTTCAAGGGCTGGATGGAGGTTCATGAAACACACTGCTAAAGCAACACTTGAGTGGTTTAAGGGGAAACATGTAAATGTGTTGGAATGGCCTTTTCAAAGCCCAGACCTCAATCCAATAGAAAATCTGATTTTCAGACTTAAAGATTGCTGTTCACAAGTGCAAACCATCCAACTTGAAGGAGCTGGAGCAGTTTTGCAAGGAGGAATGGGCAAAAGACCCAGTGGTAAATTTTGGCAAGCTTATAAAGGCTTATCCAAAGCAACCTGGATCTGTGACTTTCGCAAAAGGTGGCTCTGCAAAGTTGACTTTAGGGGGGTAAATAGTTATGCACATTGACTTTTTCTGTTATTTTGTCCTATTTGTTGTTTGCTTCACAATAAAAAAAAAACATCTTCAAAATTGTGGGCATGTTCTGTAAATTAAATGATGCAAATCTTCAAACAATCCATGATAATTTGAGGTTGTGAGACAACAAAACACAAAAAATGCTAAGGGGAGTAAATACTTTTTCAAGGCACTGTATATGCACAAACTATTTTTATTTATTAACTACTTTATCTACCTAGCATAGCACTACTAATATTCTCTGTTTTAGTTTTTTTTAACAGGGCTTTCACCTACCTAGAAATGTTCCACCATGTTTTTTAAGCCATGTGTTCAACAAACTAAACAAACATTTACTCCAATTAATGTTGGAGATTAATATGTATCCACAAATCTTTGACTGTCTGTGACATAGCACCATCTAAAGATCTCCTTTCACTATTATTATATTTTTCATTCATTACTTACCTGAAATGCCATTATTCTGTCTTACTCTTTCGTATTCATTTTACAAATTTTTTAAAGTTAATTACTTGCTTTAATCACCCAAAGCATTTGACATATTTACTTACATTTTTTACTTTAATCATCTTTGATTTGCCTACATTTTTAACCATATTTTTATGCATATTATTTTATATTTAACCATATTAATTTGCTATTTTGTTATCCTGTGACAAAGTAACCATGTACAATAAAGTTATCACATTAAAAACACTAACTTTGCAGATACTTATAAAAACCTTCAATTATAGATATTTAACCTCCATTTAGAGGTACTGCAATTTAACTTCACCTCAATTCAGAGGTACTGAAGCAAAAAAATATTGCCTTAATTCGGAGATACTTATCACCTCAATTTGGAAGTGCTTGAATAAAAATATTCCCTCAATGGTACTGTTAATTATACCACAATCATAAAACAACAGTCATCTAAAACAATGATACTACAGCCTCATATGGAAACAATCTTAACTCTACTCAAAAAACTATGTTTACTTTGAGTATCCTCTAATAATATTGTATTATTTAATCAAATTAATTTATTCTAATTAATGTACATTGATACCAAACTTAAAAGTATAAACCCACATAATTAATTCATCAGAAAATCTCAAGATCAGTCTAACTAAAAAAAATAAAAAAATCAACACTGACTTAATAATTAATTAGTAATAATATTTTTGGGGCAATTTCTATCATTTCAAGTAATTTTTACTCAATTAACATCTTTTTTTATGTAGAGTAAATTATAAATCTACAAATGTCAACTTTATATTTAATCTCATTTTGGCCCTCCTACTCGTCATTATTCCTTTACATCAGACAAATGTTATCATAACTATATAACATAATTATATTCCATACAATACTATAATAATGTTATATCTTATCCTATCATAACAGAAAGCTATACAAACATATGGATCCATACATATCACAATATACCTAAAATACAATATACATTATACTATACATTATTAAATGTTTAACATTATAATAACACTAGTGACCTGCCGTCAAAAAATGACGGTCAATAAAATGTTAAAGTTGGGAATGCTGTTTGGCACACAATGTAAGGCTTTTTGTTCTCTGAGTACCTTCGGCACTCATTGCTAACATAAACATTGCTAAACTAACCCCCCTCTACACTAACTTATTAACACCTACGCTAACTACCTCCACTACCTACCTATGTGCTAATAAACCCACCAACCCACTAATTACAGAAAATAATAAAACCTAACTCACAAAAAATAATAAAAGCTAAGTCACATAAAAAAAAGCCTATTTCACAGAAAATAACAAAGCTACATTACAGAAAAGAAAAAAAATCTACATTACAGTTAATAAAAAAACCTGAATCACAGAAAATAAAAAATCTACATTACAGAAAATAAAAAAAAACGTAAGGCAAAAAAAAGGTACATTACAGAAAAAAAAACTACATTACAACCTCCCCCCACAGAAAAAAAAAAAAAAAACACACACCTGAAAAGGAAATACATACAGAATATATTCAGTACATTACAATACAATACAAATAAAATACAATACCCCCTATCTAAAATACATTAAATCCTATCTAACATACACACATACCACACTATCTAAAATACATTAAATACTACCTAACATACATACATACCCCACTATCTAAAATACAATAATTCCTATCAAAAATACACACATACCCCCCTAGCTATCTAAAATACATCCCCCGATTTAATATACAATAAATCCTACCTCCATATACAAACCCTAATTCTAACCTAAAATAAAATAATTGAGACCTCTTACCTTTGCAGATGTCCCTTCAGATCACAAACCTAGGGAAAAAAAAACAAAAAAACAAATTAGTACAACACATTTACATACAATAAATACACATTCTAAATATGAATCTTTTTTTCTTCTCCGGCGTGGCCCCTGTTAAAAATAAACGTTATATTACTACAAAATATACACACACAAAATAATAAATAAAAAAAAATACTTTCTCCTTCTGATCTCATATTTTGTTAAGTGAGCTTGACTTTATACATGTTTCGATAATATATGTTCGATTTCCAGGTACAATGACAGGTAATGTTTGTCTAAAATCGCCACCTAACAATATGACTTTTCCACCAAATGGCAAAGTACTATCCATGATTTCACAAAGCAAACGGTCAATACATTGTAGGGCATGGCATGACATCATCGTAGCTTCATGTATTATAATTAATTTAGATTTTTTATTGTTTTTGCCTTGTAAGGATATCATTCTAATATCTGACACCGATGTTTCTAAAATAGGGACTGGTAGTTTAAATCCACTATGTATAGTCCTTCCACCTTCTAACAAAAGTGCGGCAATCCCAGTAGTTGCAAATGCTAGCGCTATTTCACCTTGTGCTCGTACAAAACTCTTCAATAAATTATATAGCTAAGTTTTGCCTGATCCACCAGGTCCATAGAGATAGAAATAACGCTCTTTTACCATGTCATCATCTAGTGCATTTTTGATATCATTAAATGCTTGCAATTTTAATGTATTTAAAATTGCAAGTCTTTCTTCAGTTCTTTCTCTTTGTAGTTGCATGTCATAGTCTTCAAAGTTGATGTTGTCTATAAGTCCTGGATCTGGCAGATTGAAACTTGCACAACTTAATCCATGAGTTAAAAAGACCTCTTGGATTTCAATTAATGCTTTTTATTGGGCTCATTGTATCGTTGTAAAAAATCTTCAGCCATATTAGTTTTAACTTTGTCCCACAAAGCTAATGCATTTGGAGCATTTGAGAAGATACAAATAAATGCAAATTGTTCCCTCACCTGCAGAATCATTTGACATAGTGCTGCGTCTTCTAGACATCTTTCCCATTCTGTATCATCAGCTAGGAAGTTTCTATGGTGCACAGCTAAATGAAAAGATTCTTATACTATGTCATTAACAGTTCTTAAGTGTTCAAAACTTTGAGCACCAGGAATGTTTAGAAGCAGTAGTCGTAAGCAGAAACGTTCAAGGTCTCTTGGACTTACAGTGTAAATTTGTGGTATTATTTTATTTCCACGCCTGTTTCTTTTTCGCCATAATCCATTAACAAAAACATAATGGTATGGAATGTCAATGTATAAGAATTCTCTTGCATCTAAGTCAGTGGAATTTAATTCAAACCATGAAGTTAGTGTAGTGTGGAGCTGCTCACTTTGCGCTAAAGCATTAGTTTCATTGCCAGTATGGAAATACACTAAATGTCTTTGTGGCAAATGTACAGCTAATCGATATACTGCATGTGATCGATCGTGCATTTCAAATTTTAGTAGACGCCACATAGCTTCTGGCACACTGACATAGTGAGCATCTACATGAGATGCAAGTTCATCATGTGCTAACTCAGTGGGTTCGTTATTTTTTGCACTTTTGACAACCACAGTAGCTGCATAATAGCCTTTGTAAATATATTTGTACACATATTTAATGGATTTTTTGGAAGTGCAGGCTTCTACATTAATGTGTGCATTATATTTCATGAGTAAATGGTGATTGTATGGGACAACATATCTGTTGTCGACTTTTTTGCCACGATGATGGCAGTTTGGCCTTCTCTTCTTCTATATAATGGATAGCCATCACAATTAGCATAAGTTTTATCTTGATAATCTTTAGGGAATTCTTTAGTACATTTTTTATTTTCCATACACGGTGACTGTGGATTAAGATCTCCACATGGTCCGTGAGTCATACGATGAGTTACAATCTCATTTAGTCTACCATCTATTTCTGGATCTGGTAGTTCAGCAATATCTAACTTATGTTTTTCTTGAAGGATGATAAGAATGTGTGCATGTGGAAGTCCTCTTTTTTGAAATTCAATTGTATAAACATAAGCCAGACATTTTCGAAATAACTGAGTGATTGTTATGTCACGTATTAATTCATTTAATATTATTTTAAATACTCTGGCTACTAAATCTGGTCTATCAGAAGCAGTTTGGCCAATTAGGACATTTTGTGTAATCTCTGGCCATTTTGAATTACATGTAAATGTAATAAATAAATCAGGTTTTCCCAAATTTGGTGACAATAGCCATGGCATCATTGTATCTTTCTCGCATATTGCGAGGAGATCCCTTGATAGACGATTTTAAATGATGGCTTTGCCAGCTGGCATGTCTCTGCTTGTAGCAACCTGAGCGACATAATCCATCAATCCACAATACTGTTCTACACGTAGTTTATCTTGTTGATATTTAATTAGGTTTAAATTATTGGCCTCAACTTTCAAATAGGAATCAATAATCCATTGTCGTGTTAGTTTTCCCCCACCTAAAATTGGATTGAATTGAAATTGAATCCATTTCGAATGGCAATTTGAGCTACTTTAAATTCAAGCATGGAAATATTATTTTGCACTCGCACTTTAGAACTTGGAAGGTTTAATTTTGGTTGCCAACCTGGTTCTCTATGTGGAAAAAATATTGGATAAGTCATGGGATCTAAATTAGTACTTAAGATAGCGATATTAATGAATAATTGCTCATCATTTCTGGGATATATTCTAATGTCTCTTTGAAATGGTGGTTCTCCTTCATCATTTTAAAAACACCATTGCAACCTCCTTTGGTGTTGGCAAGTTATAACAGCGTTTATCAGTATGTCTATCTCTTTTAAGCACCATATTGACCTTTGGGATTGGCAATTGATGTATTTGTGCATGAAGTTGTTGTTTCTTTTCTACTTCTGCTATTTTTTTATAAGCTTGAGGGTAGGGGTTATTTGCCATAATTTTATCTAACTCTAGAAAAACACTGGGTAAGCATTTTTTATTTTCTTGAGGCTGCATACGTTGGTCAACAGCTTCCATTGTATCTAGGACATATAGTTGAGCAAATTTTCTTGGCTCTCCTTCCTCTGCATGTAAATGGGAAGTACGATGGTAAATTTGTCCTTGCACTTATAGATGCAAAGGATATGGCACTATTGTATGATCTTATGTTTGTTTGAAAATTCTTGTAGTTGGGAAAAGCAGGTTCAGTCATAATGCTTTGTAAATATGGTGGGAATTGTTGTCTTTCTGGAAGTTTGACCTTGCCTTTTTGACAGCAACTAATAAACTGTCCATCTGTGGGTCTTTCCTGTTTAAAATGATAAGCCTCACAAAACTGACAGATAATATTCATCTCACCACAATTATGAAGCTCTACTGCGAAAGACTTAAGTAAAGGACAATTTGAAGAACGTATGTCAATGTCAGTGTGTAAGTCATCAGTAGAAATAGTATGTGATTGTTCAGCAACAGGTTCTAAATGGTTTTGTTTTTTTGTTGCCTTCTTAGGGGTTGTTTTTATTTTTTCAGCTGCTAGTCTTTTGGTCGCAAGTCATTTGCATTCTTTTTCTCTGTGAATTTTCTTCTTCTCAAGCGTCTGCTGCTTTGCCCATGTTTTTGGCTTTCTCTATTTTGTCGTCTTTTCTTTTGCTGTGTCTTGTCAGTATACGCCATCTTTCTGTAAATAAAAACAATGTATTATTATTTTGTTGAGTAATTAGAATTATTTCAGTATATTAATTTCATCTGCTTTTGTTGGTATGCTATTTTCTGTGCAACAGTGTTGTTGTTCGAGACTTAGGTTGTGTGTTGTAGGTTAATGTAGGAGAAAATATGTTAGTAGTTTTTTTAGTGGTGTAATTTTTTGGGAGCTGTTATTTCTTCAATTTCATCTTTATAGGGTTGGCTTATGGTCCTTTTGTGGAAAATGGACTATTTGCATTAAGTTAGTAAGTGTTAGTATATTGTTTTATATCATTTTTTCAGTAGGCAATTGTTGTCAGTGAAGTACTAGGTAGTACTGTTGGACTTGTAGGGTGTTGTCCCTAAAAGAGACTTGCTTGTTGCATTTTGGTGAAGTTATTAAGATTTGTTCTAGTATCCTAATTTGTGAATCGCTTTAGGTTGTGGCTTTTATGTTGTAGTTTAGTGGCGATAGAAGATTTTTTTTTTTTTTTAATATGTTTTCCAAGTATTAGTTGTAAGATCGTATTTTGTGTGTAGTACGTTTGTGGTAATAGATTTAAGATAGGGCTTAATGTTATGAGTTGTTGGGGCTAAAAGATTTAGTTGAAGGATTGTTCTTTAGCTGTATTATTCTTGTTACTGTTTTATTCTTATTGCTTTTTTTTTTTATTGGTGACTTTGGTATTTAGCAAACATGCTGTTATAGTTTTTCTTTTTGTACTTGTTGTACTATACCTTGTTATTCTAAGTGTCAGTTGTTTGTTGTTGTCACTGTATCTGGTTCTGCAAATCTTCGTGCGACAGTCTTCCCGCAGTGTCTGTTGGAAAAGATGAAGAGAAATTAGAGTGAAATATTGATTTGAACAACAACATCTTATTTTTTATAAGCGAATGTATTTGCATAGTTGTTTTCTTGTTTCTCTGTAAAAGAGTGCATATTTGAAAGTGTGTGTGAAAGGGTTCAGCACTTGCAATTATTTAGTGGTATCCTGTTTTGTGTACGGCACAGTTGTAATAGTGTTTTTGTTTTAGTCTTGTAGTTTTCTGCAGAGAAAACAGAGTTCTTGTTTTTTGAATTGTGTATGTGTTATAAATGTATGTTATACTATACTGTTTTGTGTCTCTCACTTTTGGAATGAGTAATTTGCGTTGGGGTTAGGGTTACAGTTTATTGCAGAGTAAACAGGAATCTTAATTGCATTTTTTGGGAGTTAGGAAGATTTTTTAGACTTTCATTTCTCATTTGTACTTCTTATACTATACCTTGATTGAAGTCTTCTTGGTGTACCAATGACAGAGGGTCCCCTCCTGGAAATGTTGATGATCCTGTCTTCACGCAGTGTCTATTTGAAAAGAGCAAAGTAAATTGTTAGTGATATATTTAGTGGTTGTTTTGTAAGAGCATGGTGTTTTAGTGAATGTAATGTATTTTTGTATCTTACCTCTTCTTCTTTCTTTGTGTTGTTGGAAATAAATCTGTTTTCACACTCCACGCGGCAAACTCCTTAGTGACGCTGTTGATGCAGAGTCTGTTGAAAATGGAGATAAAATTATAGTAATTAGCTGCAGGCAAAATCTGTATTGCTCACATTTTCTTTTGCTGAAATTATTCTATTTTTTGAAATGGCTGGGAGTTGAATCTATTTTGGCCTTCTTTTGTTTTTTTTTTGCAGTTGAATTGTGATTGTGATACGGCACATATACAAAGGTGTGTCTTTAAAAAGTAGACATCAATGGAGTTGTTTTGTTATTTTTTGCAAGTCATTTTTGAGTCTTTTTATTTTGGTTATTTCTTAATTAATGAAATGTATTATAGCTCACCTCTGTTGTAACATAGTAAATTCTGAATGAATTCTCTCCTGAAGTAACGGCAACAGTGAACTGTCCAGACACACTGTTCATCACCTGAGGTTGAAATGTAGAATTTTCTGTAAAGTTGGCAGTATTTATAAACTTTGAGGAGGTTAAAATTTGCGTTCCAAGCTTCAATTTGCGTTCCATCCACCATTTTACGTGTAATAGTTCTCCGTTTTATTCAGCATTAAGTGTTAGTTGTGTTTTTCGAGTGAGTGTAGTAGTTTTGCTTGCTTAGCTTTGTTTTTGTTTTTTTCGGCGGCCATTTTTCTCTCGCTTCGGGGTTTTGGGGCGTCTAAACTCTTAAATTTCGACTTAAATTGCGTTGTAACTTCACTTTTAGAGGTGTTGGGTGCTCCCCCTTGCTGTGGGTAAGCTTTTTATGTGTTTGTTCTGTGTATTTTGTGGGTTTTGAATGTTTTCGTTTTTGCGGGTTTCGGGCGCCTTTGGCTCTTTTTGCCAGCAACTGCAACCCTCGCTTCATGAGGGCTGTGGGTTTGCTACGCGAGCTTGCAAGTGTTAGCAACAACTCGCATGCTCACAACTATATAAGTGATTTTATTACACATGCTAAGGCTAAATAAACCTAGGCCACTTACTATAAGTATAAAGCACTGAGGCCTGTATTTATGGGAGGGGCTAAGGTTATGGAAAACTCATCCCCACCAGGTCCCAACATACTGTTATTTACTACAATATCACATACTTTTTCGCAACACAGTGATGACAAACGGAATATAGCCAGGCAAAGTAACAGCCTAAAATATTAATTCTGTAAATTAAATGTTGTTGTGTTTAATAGTCTTCCCACAAAATCTACAGCATGAGTTAGGTACCAGCCCCACGCTGATGATATCCACATAAAGATCAAAACAGTGCCTGTGTATAAGTTTCCTAAATCATGCAAATCCATATATGAAAGCTGTGTTATAGCGACAGGCATATGCTAAAGGGAATCATGTATAAAGTTATATTTTATTAAAACCTGAAAACTAATTGTAGACTCATCTGCATTTTCCTGTTCAGTTTCCCAGAGTGCAGTGCAATAACTGTGTGGCTAATTAGACCTTGACCCTCAATAAGACTCATCCCACCAGGACTTATCACGTTGTCTGTCTTCAAATCCACCCTATAAGAACATTGAGCCCGATAAAATTAGAAGCCCGCATCTTGCGGTATAAAGGCTGTATGTCTGTGGGCTTGGTGCAGGCTTGAACTCTACTACAATTCTGGTGCTATTCAATTGAACAAGCCCGCAAGCTAGGGGCCAAAAGCCGAAACAATAAACCATGCACTCGTAAGTAGCATCTCAGGGCAAGAACGTGATCAATTAAGCAAAGCCGTAACTAACCATTTAGAAACAGCCAAAAAAATTAGACTGTCATTAGGTTTATTAAACATGGAGGTTACATGTCAATCAATTAGCGTTTGTGGGTCCGATATTCGATCGGACTTGCAAAACCGCAAAATACAAAATAATACAAATTAATGCCAATACTGTTTCAGTCCATGTGGGTGGCCTGATATGTATTAACTCATTGATTCCCAAGATCGTTATAACCTCAAAATAACACATAATATTTTTTAATTTTTATCGGACAATTTGCGAGCTTGAGACTGTAGTGCAATTAATTATAATGTCTTCCATCGCTTTCCCCTTCATTTACAGTTCAGTATTGTTTTTTTATTTGCATTTACAGTGCTACGGACAGTTGTTAAACCCCCTTGTGAGTCCTATCTGGTCCTATTTTCTTCTATACTAGCGACTTGCCTGTCAAAAAATGACGGTCAATAAAATTTCAAGCCATGGCAATGCTGATTGGCACACAATGTTAATCTTTTTATACTGTAAGGACCTTCGGCGCTCATTGCGAGCCTCTCCTGGCGTGTCCTTTGGCTCCTCTCTATATTTTTTAAATACTAATTAATTAATTAATTGAATAATAAATTAATATAGTTTACCTTTTTCTAATTAATATATGTAACAGTCTCTTTTTATTGTCCTGCAGCATATAATGTCCAGTTGGTCTGTTGCTGGCCTAAGGAGATAGTTTTATGAATGACCCAACTGTGCATTAGAAATATGCTGCGTGCGTGAGGACAAACCGTTGGTTTATTTGTGTAAAGCTCTACTGTAGATGTGTAATGTTGTTAGTGGCAAGTTAGAGTTGTAAAATAGCGTTGTCTATATGCTACACGGTTCGTGAGCATTTGCGGTCCTTTGTAATAGTGTATTATGTACCTTGTATGTTCCTGGGTGAAAGTGGTATGCAGTTCGCAGTGTTTTGCGTGGTTCAGGGTCGTGTTGCCTTGTTTTAAAAAAAAAATTGTCCGCCATTTTTTTTCTTGCTTAAGCGATTTTCAAGTGCTGAAACTGCAAAATTGACTTAAATTTGGATTCCACCTCACTCCCAGAGGTCCTGGCTGTTCCCCGCGCTGTGTGTGATTTTTTTTAAAGTCCTGTGTCTCGTATTTTTTTTTCTAAGTCCTTCGTTTGTCAAGTGCTTGCAGCCTAAGGCAATCCCGCGTTTCCTCATTGCCTAAGTGCTGCAAATTAACGGCTCGCCATGCTACGCGAGGCTCGCAGGCCAAGTGCTGCAAATTTTAGTCTCATATTTTAACAATTATAATATGTGATTTGCCGTTTACAAGTGTGAAAACATTTGTGGGCTTGGGGAATTGTAGCAATTGAATAGAGATTTGCGATTTTAGCTCTCGGAGTGTGAAAGATCAAAGGCTTAGATGGAATGTAAGTTATACTTTTAACAACCGCAAGGATTTCAAGGCCGTAACCCGTAACCCATTTATAGACTGTAAAAAGATACCAATTGAATAGCTTACGGTCTCCATTACGGGCTACTGTAAGTTTTAATTGCTCAATTGAATCTGGCTCATTATATTTCTGCTATGATGCATGTTCGTACTGTTTCTGAGTGAAGTTGTTATATTTTAAATAGAAAAATAAATGTGTTAACAATAGTGCTGTTAACATGTATTTACACTTTTTGTCTTTTCTCTTTTCAGCAAAGAATAATACCACTTTAATAGTAGATGTTAAAATAAAATACGAATTAGAAGGGAACTTTATTTGGCATACACTGTGCAAATGATATTCTGACAAAAGAACAACTTCAGCTGAAATTATCTCAAAGTAAATAGCTGCGGAGAAAAATAATGCCAAGTGTCTAAATTTAGTTTAAGAATCTAGAAAATATTGCTCTCGCTTCAGACGTGATAACATTAAAGGATATGTTTCAATACATTGTGTGAAAGAAAACCCTAGTGCACATTCAAGCAATTACACAAAATTTCAGTCACCTATAATTAACCATCAACACTTTCAAATGCATCAAACTGTTGAGTCTTTAATTATAGGCAGCAAGATTCCAATATTTTTTTGGTGAGAATGAATGCAATTTAAGATTTCTATAGAAACTTTTATAGGGTTTCCGTTAATATTTCACAGTTTTTGCTATAATAGCAAATCTAGTGCCCTTTAAAAGTATACATTTTATCTAGCATAATTGTCAAAATTATTGCAACATTTTTTAAATGGTTCTCTGCTTATCAATGGCTCCCATAAAGACATTTATCATTCCCCCATCTCTATGCTGTAGCCTCGTTTTCGTTTTTTTCGACGGACATTTTTTCTCTCGCTTAGAGAATTTTTTAGTGTCTAAACTCTTTTAATTTGACTTAAATTAAGGTGTGACTTTAGTTTTCGAGGTCCTGGATGCTCCCTCTTCCTGTAAGTAAGCTTTTTATGTATTTGTTGGATTTTTGATGCTTTGATGTGCGCGTGTTGCGGCCATTTTTTGCGAGGTCGTAATGGGTCGTAATGGGTCTCGTATTTTGTTTGTGTTACGAAAAAAAAATCATTGCCAGCCTTACAATTTTAATCCTGTAATTTTCTAGCAATAATAATCATAATAATAGGCAATCTCCTAGTAATAATAATAATGGAAATTAGCCAGAGCTAAGTAACAATCTAAAACCTTGCGGGCTCGCGTAATGTGTCTCGTATTTTGTTTGTGTTACGACGTAAAGTTTGCGAGGGTCGCAGTTGCTGGCAAGGAGCGCCTTTTCGGCGCTCCTTGCCAGCAACTGCGACCCTTGTAAATTTTTCGAGGGTCACAGCAACAGCGACCCTTTCTTTGCGAGGGCCTCATTTGCTGGCAAGGAGCGCCGAAAAGGCGCTCCTTGCCAGCAACTGTGACCCTCGCAAACTTTACGTCGTAACACATACAAAATGCGAGACACATTACGCGAGCCTGCAAGGTTTTAGATTGTTACTTAGCTCTGGCTAATTTCCATTATTATTATTACTAGGAGATTGCCTATTATTATGATTATTATTGCTAGAAAATTACAGGATTAAAATTGTAAGGCTGGCAATGATTTTTGCCACACAATGTGAGGCTTTTGGTACTTTGAGCACCTTCAGTGCTTATCGCTAGCCCCGTGCTGAGTGCATTTGGAGCTCATTGTGTGGTTCGTAATGAGGGCCATGTGTCTCCTTTCACCATCTTCCCCCTGTCCCTTCCCTGTGTATCAGTGGAATGAGCAGCCTAAGTCGTGGGTGGTTCAGTGGCTCGCCTCGTGACCAACATCGCAAACGCTACATACACTGACAACTATATATTTGATTATTATTATGGTTTATTTGTGAAGCGCCAACATATTCTGTAGTGCTATACTAATTTCCAGGCAAAGACATATTCAATATTGCAAGGAATGGAGAGCCCTGTCTTTGAGCTTAGAACCCGGTGTCCATAGTGCTTTCCCCAAAGTGCCATGCAAGATTGAAAACTCGAAGACTTACAATCACCAATGTATTTCAATATCATCATTTATGTACTCTATTAATCTATTATCATTTCTATGTGTTTCTGAAAAGTAAGCTATTTTTCACATATTATTATTATTATTATCTTTTATTTGTATCGCGCCAACATATTCCGTAGCACTGTACAGGGGATAAGAACAAGGGAAATACACGTTTAACAAAATTCAAAAGTTGAAGAGCCCTGTTTTGAGCTTAGAATCTTAGCAGAAAGTGCTTTATCCCAAAGCACCCTACAAGACTGGAAACTCGCTACTTACAATATAAAGGGAATTAAAGGGCAGAGAACTGGGGAAGAGTAACAAATAAGGAATAGCAAGGGCCAGGAAGCAAGTGAAAGATAGAAAGAGTTTTATTTTAGAGTGAGAGGGGAGGGATCTGAGGTGAAAGACTAGTATGTTGGCTGACCCCAAGTGTTGAGATGATATATCTGCAAGTAGGAAGTCAGGTGTTTTCTATGGCTCTATAAATTTAATCTGAGTTGGGGTGGGAGGGCAATTCTGAGTGTCTCACAGATGAAGTAGGCCTTAAACCAGAGTGAGTTTGCACTGAAAGAAAGAGAGAATGGATCGGGGTCAGACTGTTCAGGAAGATAGGAGAGTAAGAAAGAAATGGGAGAGAGACATTAGAATGAAGGTATGTGAGGAGGGGGGAGGAAATTTGAGGTAATTATGCCAGCCATAAATGGGGAAGGGATGGGGGAAGATGGGGATGGCAAAACAGGATATAGGAAACAGATAAAAATTGAAAACAAAACATCAGAATTATTTCTATCTGCCAAGATATAATAACATGCATACAGTAGTGATATTAATAAACATATTGGCTCCAGGGATGGCGCGGTTTCCATAGTCTCCTCCATAACAGCTGAGGTGTTCTGAATGCAATTCTGAATGTCTCACAGATGAAGTAGGCCTTAAACCAGAGTGAGTTTGCACTGCTGAGGTGTTCTGAATGCAATTCTGAATGTCTCACAGATGAAGTAGGCCTTAAACCAGAGTGAGTTTGCTATGCTGACGTGTTCTGAATGCAATTCTGAATGTCTCACAGATGAAGTAGGCCTTAAACCAGAGTGAGTTTGCACTGCTGAGGTGTTCTGACTGCAATTCTGAGTGTCTCACAGATGAAGTAGGCCTTAAACCAGAGTGAGTTTGCACTGCTGATGTGTTCTGAATGCAATTCTGAGTGTCTCACAGATGAAGTAGGCCTTAAACCAGAGTGAGTTTGCACTGCTGAGGTGTTCTGAATGCAATTCTGAGTGTCTCACAGATGAAGTAGGCCTTAAACCAGAGTGAGTTTGCACTGCTGAGGTGTTCTGAATGCAATTCTGAGTGTCTCACAGATGAAGTAGGCTTTAAACCAGAGTGAGTTTGCACTGCTGAGGTGTTCTGAATTCAATTCTGAGTGTCTCACAGATGAAGTAGGCCTTAAACCAGAGTGAGTTTGCACTGCTGAGGTGTTCTGAATGCAATTCTGAGTGTCTCACAGATGAAGTAGGCCTTAAACCAGAGTGAGTTTGCACTGCTGAGGTGTTCTGAATGCAATTCTGAGTGTCTCACAGATGAAGTAGGCCTTAAACCAGAGTGAGGTTGCACTGCTGAGGTGTTCTGAATGCAATTCTGATTGTCTCACAGATGAAGTAGGCCTTAAACCAGAGTGAGTTTGCACTGCTGAGGTGTTCTGAATGCAATTCTGAGTGTCTCACAGATGAAGTAGGCCTTAAACCAAAGTGAGTTTGCACTGCTGAGGTGTTCTGAATGCAATTCTGAGTGTCTCACAGATGAAGTAGGCCTTAAACCAGAGTGAGTTTGCACTGCTGAGGTGTTCTGAATGCAATTCTGAGTGTCTCACAGATGAAGTAGGCCTTAAACCAGAGTGAGTTTGCACTGAAAGAAAGAGAGAATGGATCGGGGTCAGACTGTTCAGGAAGATAGGAGAGTAAGAAAGAAATGGGAGAGAGACATTAGAATGAAGGTATGTGAGGAGGGGGGAGGAAATTTGAGGTAATTATGCCAGCCATAAATGGGGAAGGGATGGGGGAAGATGGGGATGGCAAAACAGGATATAGGAAACAGATAAAAATTGAAAACAAAACATCAGAATTATTTCTATCTGCCAAGATATAATAACATGCATACAGTAGTGATATTAATAAACATATTGGCTCCAGGGATGGCGCGGTTTCCATAGTCTCCTCCATACCTGCTGAGGTGTTCTGAATGCAATTCTGAATGTCTCACAGATGAAGTAGGCCTTAAACCAGAGTGAGTTTGCACTGCTGAGGTGTTCTGAATGCAATTCTGAGTGTCTCACAGATGAAGTAGGCCTTAAACCAGAGTGAGTTTGCACTGCTGATGTGTTCTGAATGCAATTCTGAGTGTCTCACAGATGAAGTAGGCCTTAAACCAGAGTGAGTTTGCACTGCTGAGGTGTTCTGAATGCAATTCTGAGTGTCTCACAGATGAAGTAGGCCTTAAACCAGAGTGAGTTTGCACTGCTGAGGTGTTCTGAATGCAATTCTGAGTGTCTCACAGATGAAGTAGGCTTTAAACCAGAGTGAGTTTGCACTGCTGAGGTGTTCTGAATTCAATTCTGAGTGTCTCACAGATGAAGTAGGCCTTAAACCAGAGTGAGTTTGCACTGCTGAGGTGTTCTGAATGCAATTCTGAGTGTCTCACAGATGAAGTAGGCCTTAAACCAGAGTGAGTTTGCACTGCTGAGGTGTTCTGAATGCAATTCTGAGTGTCTCACAGATGAAGTAGGCCTTAAACCAGAGTGAGGTTGCACTGCTGAGGTGTTCTGAATGCAATTCTGAGTGTCTCACAGATGAAATAGGCCTTAAACCAGAGTGAGTTTGCACTGCTGAGGTGTTCTGAATGCAATTCTGAGTGTCTTACAGATGAAGTAGGCCTTAAACCAGAGTGAGTTTGCACTGCTGAGGTGTTCTGAATGCAATTCTGAGTGTCTCACAGATGAAGTAGGCCTTAAACCAGTGTGAGTTTGCACTGCTGAGGTGTTCTGAATGCAATTCTGAGTGTCTCACAGATGAAGTAGGCCTTAAACCAGAGTGAGTTTGCACTGCTGAGGTGTTCTGAATGCAATTCTGAGTGTCTCACAGATGAAGTAGGCCTTAAACCAGTGTGAGTTTGCACTGCTGAGGTGTTCTGAATGCAATTCTGAGTGTCTCACAGATGAAGTAGGCCTTAAACCAGAGTGAGTTTGCACTGCTGAGGTGTTCTGAATGCAATTCTGAATGTCTCACAGATGAAGTAGGCCTTAAACCAGAGTGAGTTTGCACTGCTGAGGTGTTCTGAATGCAATTCTGAGTGTCTCACAGATGAAGTAGGCCTTAAACCAGAATGAGTTTGCACTGCTGAGGTGTTCTGAATGCAATTCTGAGTGTCTCACAGATGAAGTAGGCCTTAAACCAGAGTGAGTTTGCACTGCTGAGGTGTTCTGACTGCAATTCTGAGTGTCTCACAGATGAAGTAGGCCTTAAACCAGAGTGAGTTTGCACTGAAAGAAAGAGAGAATGGATCGGGGTCAGACTGTTCAGGAAGATAGGAGAGTAAGAAAGAATGGCATATAGCAGCATTGTAAGAAAAAGTTAGGAATAAAAAAAATATATACAATTCAGTATAGGCCTCCATTCCATGTCTCTCATGAGCAAAATTACTAATAAAGTTTACTCGTAAATCAGTGACAAGCTATCACTGAACAAACCTTAATCTCACCTGTGATAAATGCCTTCTGAATGATGCTAAAGGACCTAAAATAATAACCACATTGATATTTTTTTTTAAATCCATCAGTGATAACACAGCACTCATAGGTCTACTGTAGTTGTAAGTCCTTACAATTGCTGAGATTTTGAAAAAAGCCTGCATGTATTTTCACCCACCAGCAGATGAATCAAATTTTATGCTATTAACAACCTTAAGTGTTTAATTCTGCTACCCCCATAAGCCAGGGAATCCTACTTGATACCTGCTACGTACTATGAGACCGGGGGTGCCCTGGGATTTACCCTTCCTACCAGCTACTTAATATAAGCCAAGGCACACCCTGGTATTCCCTCTTCCTACCCTCTATGAGCCCCCTTTCTATAAGCTATGAGTCCCTATAGACCCCCACAGCACACATCATTAACCTCTATACCAGGGGTGTCAAACTCGGTCCTTGAGGGCCACACCCAGGCCTGGATTTGAGGATTTCCTTTCTGTGTACAGGTGAGTCAGTCAGGATGACTGCAGAAGCAATAGTCTCACCTGCTTGTAGCAAGGATATCCACAAATCCAGGCCTGGATGTGGCCCTCCAGGACCGAGTTTGACACCTCTGCTCTATACTATGGACCACCCTGATATATCAATAAAAACGCACCTCTTTAAAGAAGCCTATAACCTTCCTCCCTAACATGCTCAGACCTGCTCAGCACTACTCTATCCCTACTGTACCACATACAAACTTTAACCTTTAGATTGTAAGTCTGCGAGTTTTAATCCTGCGCGTTGCTTTAGGGAAAGCGCTATGGACACTGGATTCCAAGCTCAAAGACAGGGCCATACACTCTTTGCAATGTATGAATCATTAACTTGTCATTGCCTGTAACTTAACTTATGTATAGCGCTACGGAATATGTTGGCGCGTTACAAATAAACGATAATAATAATAATAATAATATCTATCTATATTCATGGGGGCCCTCTGGTCCTCAATGGCACCTAATATTGACCCCAATACCACTGAGGTCCTTAAATTACCCCTATGCCATGTAAAATTAACCCACATACCACAGAGGTCCTTAATGAATCCTTGGGGCATGTAAAAATTAACCCCAACAACATGGAACCCCATGGTAAAACTAACTATAATCATCCTCATGGACCCTCATGGCATCTATCTTAACCTGTAGATCATATTGGAGCCCCATGTAACCTACCCACCCACCCATTGGTGTGCATAAGGAAATTAAAAACTACACCTTTTAGAGGGAAAATTATACACTTTACCTATCCTCAGATGCCATCAAGAGGTGATAATTGAAGACCTTGTCCTCACTCTCCGGCCCTGGAAAAGCATTTATGCAGCTGAAAATTGTATGCTATTGAGCCTCATTTTCATCAGTATGTATTTTGATTTTAATATTTAAATATCACTGTGTTATTGTGGAAAGCATCAACTTTTTTTAGTGGGTATTGTATTTTAATATTGTGTTTTTTATGTTGTAATTTAATTGTATACAATGGTACATGTATAAATGCCTTTTATATTATGGACCCTTATAAACAGAAAAGTTATGTATTGGCCATTATGAAAGGACACCCCTAATAGATGGACTAGCTGAACACCACTGGAAGAAACCTTGGACTTTACGTGACAGGCTGAATTTACAATGTGGCATCATCTTGCTGCATATTAAAAATTGAATTCGAACAATGACTGTTAAATAGATTTAGTTTCATTGAGTTTGTCTGACCTCTCTGCAATAACCTGCCCATCTTGGGTGACCCTACATGGTATAGCTCACATCATTGAAATACACAAGACCCTTCACCATGACAAGCTGAAAATGTAAAATGATAAGTAAGATACATTATATAGTAAAATAAACAATATATTAAAATATAAAAATCGGTACAATTTAATGCAATGATTATAAAAATTTAATTTGAAAGTTATATAGTTATAATTACAATTTTAATGATATAAATCTAAAATATAATCAATTAAATACATAGGTAACAATATAAAATTACATTTCAATCAAAATCCATACAAGTGTAGTAAATAAATAAATAAAAATAAATGAAAGCACTCAATATTAAATTAATAAATACGTGAAAAGTTATAATTATGGTAAATAAATATGCTATAACATCAACCCAAGATTTAAAGGGATATTATTGATATTATTGTTCACTCTTTGATCTACTTTTAAGTGCAGATGGTAACTTATTTTTATGAGATATGAAATTGTTGCTTCAATGTGACAAATGGTACATTAACACAGCTATATGTCTTGTCCCTAGGCATTCATAATTGCACATTCAAATGGAGTGGTGCATTTTGACAGGAAAACAGACAAGACATAGCTATGTGTGAAAACATATGGTTTCTCTGTGGGAATGCACATTAAGTAAAAATTCTAAACACAGGTGACATTATAGAGTAGACCTGTAGAGAATATGATTATTACTGTAAGCTTTTATATTTTGCTTACATTATAATATTGGTCTTCACTGTTCTAAGAGCTCTGAATAGGAAAATATGATTTAAGACTGTTCTTTCTGAATTTTATTTGCATTTTGTTATATGTTTAAGTATTACTCATTTTGTGCTTGAAATGCAGGAAGGCTCAAAATTAGAAGAAAAAAAAAAGCTTTGCTTTTTAACAAGTTGTATTAAATTAATATGGGAATGTAACAAAAATGGTACAGCAGTAGGAATTCCTTGTTTCCTGTTCAGACGTTTTAAATTAGAGGGAATCTCTTGTAGTGATGTCCCGAACAATTCGCCGCATAACTATTTGCGGCGATTTTCGCAGGTTCGCGTACGTCACGAATGGCGAACATATGCACTTTTCGGTCCGCCCCCTATTCTTTATCATTGAGGAAACTTTGACCCTGCACATCACAGACAGCAGACACATTCCTGCCGATCAGCAGCATACACTCCCTTCCAGAGCCTTCCATCTGTATGACAGCCTCCATTTTAGAATCATTCTGTAGCTGCATTCGTGGAGAGAGGAGATATATTCTACCTGCTCTTATAGATAGCCATGCTGTGTATTTAGCTTTAACTACACACCTGAAGGACTCCTTTGATATCTGCTGCAAGGACAGCAACCCAAAAAGCCCTCTTTAATTTTATCTTATTACTTTTTTCTGTGTAATCTAATTGCATATGCCAGCCTGCTAGCGTGTGTGTGAGGCCTAATGCATCTAGTCTGCCAACTTTTGCCAGTGCACAGTGACACTCATATCTAGTGCCACCGTAGTGTGCAGTGAAATAAAACAACCCTTTTTTTACTGTAATTGATTGAATATCATTAACCTGCCTACAGGCGTGTGTGAGGCCTATTGCATCTACTCTGCCAACTTTTGCCAGTGCCCAGTGACACTCATATCTAGTGCCACCGTAGTGTGCAGTGAAATAAAACAACCCTTTTTTTACTGTAATCGATTGAATATCAGTAGCCTGCCTAAAGGCGTGTGTGTGAGGCCTATTGCATCTAGTCTGCCAACTTTTGCCAGTGCCCAGTGACACTCATATCTAGTGCCAACGTAGTGTGCAGTGAAATAAAACAACCCTTTTTTTACTGTAATCGATTGAATATCAGTTGCCTGCCTACAGGCGTGTGTGTGAGGCATATTGCATCTAGTCTGCCAACTTTTGCCAGTGCCCAGTGACACTCATATCTAGTGCCACCGTAGTGTGCAGTGAAATAAAACAACCCTTTTTTTACTGTAATGGATTGAATATCAGTAGCCTGCCTACAGGCATGTGTGTGAGGCCTATTGCATCTAGTCTGCCAACTTTTGCCAGTGCGCAGTGACAATCATATCTGGTGTCACAGTAGCTTGCAGTGAAATAAAACAACCCTTTTTTTACTGTAATCGATTGAATATCAGTAGCCTGCCTACAGGCGTGTGTGAGGCCTATTGCATCTACTCTGCTAACTTTTGCCAGTGCCCAGTGACACTCATATCTAGTGCCACCGTAGTGTGCAGTGAAATAAAACAACCCTTTTTTTACTGTAATCGATTGAATATCAGTAGCCTGCCTAAAGGTGTGTGTGTGAGGCCTATTGCATCTAGTCTGCCAACTTTTGCCAGTGCCCAGTGACACTCATATCTAGTGCCACCATAGTGTGCAGTGAAATAAAACAACCCTTTTTTTACTGTAATCGATTGAATATCAGTTGCCTGCCTACAGGCGTGTGTGTGAGGCATATTGCATCTAGTCTGCCAACTTTTGCCAGTGCCCAGTGACACTCATATCTAGTGCCACCGTAGTGTGCAGTGAAATAAAACAACCCTTTTTTTACTGTAATGGATTGAATATCAGTAGCCTGCCTACAGGCATGTGTGTGAGGCCTATTGCATCTAGTCTGCCAACTTTTGCCAGTGCGCAGTGACAATCATATCTGGTGTCACAGTAGCTTGCAGTGAAATAAAACAACCCATTTTTTACTGTAATCGATTGAATATCAGTAGCCTGCCTACAGGCGTGTGTGTGAGGCCTATTGCATCTAGTCTGCCAACTTTTGCCAGTGCGTAGTGACACTTTTATCTGGTGTCACAGTAGCTTGCAGAGAAATAAAACAACCCTTTTTTTACTGTAATCGATTGAATATCAGTAGCCTGCCTACAGGCGTGTGTAAGACCTATTGTATCTACTCTGCCAACTTTTGCCAGTGCCCAGTGACACTCATATCTAGTGCCACCGTAGTGTGCAGTGAAATAAAACAACCCTTTTTTTACTGTAATCGATTGAATATCAGTAGCCTGCCTAAAGGCGTGTGTTTGAGGCCTATTGCATCTAGTCTGCCAACTTTTGCCAGTGCCCAGTGACACTCATGTCTAGTGCCACCGTAGTGTGCAGTGAAATAAAATAACACTTTTTTTACTGTAATCGATTGAATATCAATAGCCTGCCTACAGGCGTGTGTGTGAGGCCTATTGCATCTAGTCTGCTAACTTTTGCCAGTGCCCAGTGGCACTCATATCTAGTGCCACCGTAGTGTGCAGTGAAATAAAACAACCCTTTTTTTACTGTAATCGATTGAATATCAGTAGCCTGCCTACAGGCGTGTTTGTGAGGCCTATTGCATCTACTCTGCCAACATTTGCCAGTGCGCAATGACACTCATATCTGGTGTCACAGCAGCTTGCAGTGAAATAAAACAACCCTTTTTTTACTGTAATCGATTGAATATCAGTAGCCTGCCTAAAGGCGTGTTTGTGAGGCCTATTGCATCTAGTCTGCTAACTTTTGCCAGTGCCCAGTGGCACTCATATCTAGTGCCACCGTAGTGTGCAGTGAAATAAAACAACCCTTTTTTTACTGTAATCGATTGAATATCAGTAGCCTGCCTACAGGCGTGTTTGTGAGGCCTATTGCATCTACTCTGCCAACATTTGCCAGTGCGCAATGACACTCATATCTGGTGTCACAGCAGCTTGCAGTGAAATAAAACAACCCTTTTTTTACTGTAATCGATTGAATATCAGTAGCCTGCCTAAAGGCGTGTTTGTGAGGCCTATTGCATCTAGTCTGCCAACTTTTGCCAGTGCCCAGTGACACTCATGTCTAGTGCCACCGTAGTGTGCAGTGAAATAAAACAACCCTTTTTTAACTGTAATCGATTGAATATCAGTAGCCTGCCTAAATGCGTGTGTGTGAGGCCTATTGCATCTAGTCTGCCAACTTTTGCCAGTGCCCAGTGACACTCATATGTGGTGTCACAGTAGCTTGCACGCATAGTACCACTAATCGTAAAATAAATGACAGGCAGAGGCAGGCCACCCCGCAGGGGCCGTGGTGGTGCTGTGATTCCCTTTGGCCCTAGAATAATACCCAGTTTTCAGAGGCAACGTACCCTGAACTTGAACAGTTCTGAGGACATGGTGGACTGGCTAAGACAGGACACCCAATCTTCTACAGCTTCCGCTCTGAACCTAGACGCACCATCCTCCTTCAGCTTAGCTTCGGGCACCTCTCCAGTTACCACTCGCCCGCCTGCCGCCACCACCAACACTAGCACCACAGCTGCTTCACTTGATCCGTCAGCAAAGTTATTTGCAGATCCGTTGGAAGAAATGAGTGATGCACAAACATTAGTGCCTGAGGATGGTGATAACAGGGATATGTCCCAGTCAGACAGCATTACACACATAAATGTACGGTCTGATGATGATGATGATGTTGTACCCGGTGCTACTTCCTTTGTTGAGTTGTCAGATACAAGTGAAGCGGTTGATGATGCCGATGCGTCCGTGGATGTCATGTGGGTGCCCGCTATAAGAGAAGAAGAACAGGAGGAAAGTTCAGATGGGGAGACAGAGAGGAGGAGGAGACGAGTTGGAAGTAGCGCGAGGTCTTCGAAATTAGCTAGTGGCACAGTCAGACAGCATGCATCGGCACCCGGGGTCAGCCAGACAGCACACCAGTCAACGCATGCTTTTGCCACCACCAGAATGCCATCATTGCAGAGCTCAGCAGTGTGGCAATTTTTTCGTGTGTCTGCCTGTGACAACAGTGATGCCATTTGCAACCTGTGCAAAAAGAAACTGAGTCGTGGGAAGTCCAACACCCACCCAGGTACAACTTCTTTGCGAAGGCACATGATGTCACATCACAAACGCCTATGGGATCAACACATCAGTACAAGCAGCACACAAAGTCAAAGCCGCCATCCTCCTCCTGGTCCAGCATTTTCAGCCACGTCAACCACTGCTGCCCTGCTTGCCCCCTCTCAACCATCCGCCACTCCGTGTCTCACCCTGAGCAGTCCCTGCTCATCTGCCCACAGTCAGGTGTCGGTCAAGGACATGTTTGAGCGTAAGAAGCCAATGTCACAAAGTTACCCCTTTGCCTGGCAACTGACAGCTGGCTTATCTGAACTCTTAGCCCGACAGCTTTTACCATACAAGCTGGTGGAGTCTGAGGCGTTCAAAAAATTTGTAGCTATTGGGACACCCCAGTGGAAGGTACCCGGACGAAATTTCTTTGCACAAAAGGCAATCCCCAACCTGTACTCGATTGTGCAAAAGGAAGTAATGGCATCTCTGGCACACAGTGTTAAGGAAAAGGGTCCATCTGACCACGGATACCTGGTCTGCAAAGCATGGTCAGGGCAGGTATATCACCTACACTGCGCATTGGGTAAACCTGCTGACGGCTGCCAAGCATGGAATACGTGGCTCTGCAGAGGAGTTTGTGACACTGCCATGACTTGAAGGCAGGCCTGCTGCCACCTTGTCTACTCCTCCTAATCCATCCTCTTCCATAACCTCCTCGGCTGAGTCCTCTACTGCTGCTGCTATGTCTTGCTCCACATCAACGGCACCCCCCAGCTCCACAGGTACTATTCCACATCCCGGATACGGCAGTGTCACACCGTCTTGGGGTTGACTTCCCTGAAAGCAGAGAGTCACACCGGACCAGCACTCCTGTCCCCCCTGAACGCTCAGTTGGATCAGTGGCTGACTCCGCACCAACTGGAGATCGGCAAAGTGATTTGTGACAACGGAAGAAATTTGTTGGCGCCATTGAATTTGGGCAAGTTGACACATGTGCCATGCATGGCACATGTGTGTAATCTGATTTTACAATGCTTTGTGCATAAGCACCCAGGCTTACAGGATGTCCTGAAGCAGGCCAGGAAGGTGTGTGCCCATTTCAGGCATTCCTACACGGCCATGGCGCACTTTACAGATATCCAACAGCGAAACAACATGCCCGACACGTTGGAATTCAACACTCCTAATGTTCGACCGCCTGCTCCAACAAGAAAAGGCCGTTAACGAGTATTTGTATGACCGGAATGCTAGGACAGCCTCTGCGGAGCTGGGGATTTTTTTCCCACGTTACTGGACACTCATGCGCAATGCCTGTAGTCTTATGCGTCCTTTTGAGGAGGTGACAAACCTGGTCAGTTGCACCCAGGGCACCATCAGCGACATCATACCATTTGTTTTCTTCCTGGAGCGTGCCCTGCGAAGAGTGCTGGATCAGGCTGTAGATGACCTTGAAGAGAAAGATGAAGAATTGTGGTCACCATCACCGCCAGAAAAAGCCTTATCAGCATCTCTTGCTGGACCTGCGGCAACGCTGGAAGAGGATTATGAGGAAGAGGAGTCAGAGGAGGAAAGTGGCTTTGAGGAGTAGGAGGAAGACCAACCACAACAGGCATCCCAGGGTGCTCGTTGTCACCTATCTGGTACCAGTGGTGTTATACGTGGCTAGGGGGAAGAACATACCTTCAGTGAGATCACTGAGGACGAGGAACGGGACATGACTAGCTCGGCATCCAACCTTGTGCAAATGGGGTCTTTCATGCTGTCGTGCCTGTTGAGTGACCCTCGTAAAAAAGGATAAGGGAGAATGACCTGTACTGGGTGTCCACGCTAATAGACACCCGGTATAAGCAGAAAGTGCCAGAAATGTTACCGAATTACCACAAGTCGGAAAGGATGCAGCACTACCAAAATAAATTTAAAAGTATGCTTTACACAGCGTTTAAGGGTGATGTCACAGCACAAAGGCAATCTATCAGCGGAAGAGGTGGACATAATCCTCCTCCTCCCACAACCACGCCGTCAAGGAGAGGACGCTTTAAAGACGTGTTGTTGATGGAGGACATGCAGAGCTTTTTAAGTCCTATGCATCGCCACAGCCCTTCCGGGTCCACCCTCAGAGAACGTCTCGACCGTCAGGTAACAGACTACCTCTCCATAACTACAGATTTTGACACTATGAGGAGCGATGAACCCCTTGACTACTGGGTGTGCACGCTTGCCCTGTGGCTTGAGCTATCCCAATTTGCCATAGAACTTCTGTCTTGCCCCGCTTTAAGTGTCCTGTCAGAAAGGACCTTCAGTGCAGCAGGAGGTTTTGTCACTGAGAAGAGAAGTCGCCTAGGTCAAAAAAGTCTAGATTACCTCACCTCTATTAAGATAAATGAGGGATGGATCCCGAAGGGACTGACAGTGGGCGATACATTTGATGAAAAAAGGCCTGATAGATGAGCTGCCTTGAGCTAATAATGGTCCACACGCTGCTGTATTTTATTCCTGAATGCCGTATGACTTGCGTGACTTATCCGCCACCAACTAGGGTTCAAGACGCAATGGTTTAAGGAACTTTCTGCCTGGCAAACTAACATCAATTTTTCTGGTCACTGCAACAATACCTAATTTTTGCATTTAAATTATTTTATTTTAGAAGGCGTATAGCATGTAATGAAAAATAAAGCATTTTTGAACAGTCTTGCATAACAGTTGTGCAAAAATACATATTTACAATAGAGACATTTTGTGAAAGTTAACTGGCTATTCCTTCTTATTTTTACTTTTTAGGTTAATAATTTTTCTTATTTTTTACTGATATTGCAATTTAAGAGATACCTTAAACATGGTAAAACAGACAATAGTAAAGAGTATATCTGCAGGAAACACCAAAGTCCTATTAGCTATCATCCCTCCAGCAGTATTAGCTTATTATTTACAATATCTAACCTGGGCAATCAACTTTGGGTTACCCTAGGGCAGACTTCAGTAAGTGACCTCTCCTTTCCTGGGATGATTTTGCCGTGGGTTGCTTCTGAAGGGTCTCCAGGGCTCCCCCACTCGGGTCCTTCCCCCAGTGTCGCTTCAACCAGTAACAAATGTTTTATATTTGTAAAGCAACCCAATGATCCCCCTTGAAAGAGGTTTATCTTTACAAATTTTGGAGAACCAATTTAAGACCGGTGTCCCCTGTTTATGGGTCAGGGAGTGTGTGAAATGCCTCAGCCTACAGTAATTGTAATGTTCTGACAGCGGTAGCTCATGCTTGTCCCTCAGTTCCTCATAGGTGAGCATCTGGCCCTTTACTAACCAGTCTCCCAGTCTATCTAGTTTTCTTGACCTCCACCAGTGTTGTGATGTTGTGCTCATGTGTTTCGGGGCCTGAGGGTGGTCAAGAGTTGGGTGGATCCAGGGAACAAACCTGTGTGTTTTTTGGCCCATTTACAGTATTATAGTGAGTGTCTGATTAGGGGGTTTGGCGAGTTTTTAAGGCTCTGAGGCAATTCTGATAGCAAAGCCACCTTGTCCCAGGTTAAGGGCCTTAAAGAGTAATTCTCTAAATACACACAGGCCGATTGATGACATATAGAATGTTCCATTGGGAGGAAAGATTGGTGAAGGAACAGGTATTAAACTGATAGGAATGAGTATTACAACTTAATACAACTCTTCTATCTGTTGGCACCTTAGATTGCACTTGCAGGGCCCCAAATTCGAAGTAGGAGGTCCAACGAAGCATCTTTTTCTATCTCCCTGTTCCAAAAATCCATGCCATATACACATCCCCTGATAGGTAACGTAACAGGTATTAAACTGATAGGAATGAGTATTACAACTTAATACAACTCTCCTATCTGGTGGCACCTTAGATTGCACGTGCAGTGCCCCAAATTCGCAGTAGGAGGTCCGACCAAGCATGTTTTTCCATCTCCCTGTTCCAAAAATCCATGCCATATACACATCCCCTGATAGGTAACGTAACAGGTATTAAGCTGATAGGAATGAGTATTACAACTTAATACAACTCTCCTATCTGGTGGCACCTTAGATTGCACGTGCAGTGCCCCAAATTCGAAGTAGGAGGTCCGACCAAGCATGTTTTTCCATCTCCCTGTTCCACAAATCCATGCCATATACACGTCCCCTGATAGGTAACGTAACAGGTATTAAACTGATAGGAATGAGTATTACAACTTAATACAACTCTCCTATCTGGTGGCACCTTAGATTGCACGTGCAGTGCCCCAAATTCGAAGTAGGAGGTCCGACCAAGCATCTTTTTCCATCTCCCTGTTCCAAAAATCCATGCCATATACACGTCCCCTGATAGGTAACTTAACAGGTATTAGACTGATAGGAATGAGTATTACAACTTAATACAACTCTCCTATCTGGTGGCACCTTAGATTGCACGTGCAGTGCCCCAAAATCGAAGTAGGAGGTCCGACCAAGCATCTTTTTCCATCTCCTTGTTCCAAAAATCCATGCCATATACACCTCCCCTAATAGTGGACGTAACAGAAATTAAACCGATAGCAATAGTACTATTTAACAGTACACACCTTATAATAACGCAGACAGAGGCAACGCATATAATCTTCCATGCTGTGCAGTGGAAGCCCCCAGACTCTGACCTGTGTATAATATTCCATGCTGGGCAGTGGAAGCCCCCAGACTCTGACTTGTGTAGAATATTCCATGCTGGGCAGTGGAAGCCCCCAGACTCTGACCTGTGTATAATATTCCATGCTGGGCAGTGGAAGCCCCCAGACTCTGACCTGTGTATAATATTCTATGCTGGGCAGTGGAAGCCCCCAGACTCTGACCTGTGTATAATATTCCATGTTGGGCAGTGGAAGCCCCCAGACTCTGACCTGCGTATAATCTTCCATGCTGAGCAGTGGAAGCCCCCAGACTCTGGGAGTCTGAAGAAGAGGAGTCAGAGGAGGAAGGTGGTTTTGAGGAGGTTGAAGACCAAACACAGCAGGTGTCCCAGGGGGCTTGTTGTCCCCTTTCGGGGACCCTTGGTGGCTGGGTGGAGGAAGAGACATTCAATGACATCAGTGAGGACAAGGAACGGGGCATGGCTCGCTTGGTATCCAACCTTGTGCTAATGGGAAGTTTACGGTTGTGCAAAGGGACTGTTTGCGGTTGTTTGCGGTGCATTAAACGGGGATATTGGTCTGTTACTGTGAAGCGGGTGTAATCCTTACACTACCTGATCGATACAACATCATACCTGATGTTTTAAAGCATGTTATTCCAAACAATTTAGGAGTGTTAGGTGATTTATGCCCTTTATGGCTTAAAACCAGACTCTGCATCAACTATGTAATTTTCTGTGGGAGTTTTGCCATGGATCCCCCTCCGGCATGCCACAGTCCAGGTGTTAGTCCCGTTGAAACAACTTTCCCATCACTATTGTGGCCAGAAAGAGTCCCCGTGGGTTTTAAAATTCGCCTGCCCATTGAAGTCTATGGCGGTTCGCCGATGTTCGCCCGTTTGATGGAATTCAAGGCTGCGGTTCGCAAACCGAAAATTTTATGTTCGACATCACTAATCTCTTGTATAAAAGTGTGGTGGTGTTTTCTTTGTTTCCATTAACTCTGTCCAGATATATGATTAGGTACTGAAAGAAAGCTTCATAAAGGCTGAAGCAGTCTGTTTAATTCTATGAAGTGGAACTGAAAATAAATATGCTATAACACAGGGAAAACAAAGTATAAATGGACTTATTTTTAAAACTAAGAGCCTGTTGACATTGTTGAATTTTTCAATAGTGTTTCATATTTTTCATATCGCACTTGAAAAGAGGCATCATTTTTGTTTGTATATGTATGAACTGTGGAAATGTCAGTCTAGAGAGGTAAAATGATTCTTTCTCTTTTGTGGAAATGTTATAAAATGTGCTGAATAAAAAGGTCAAGTCCGCAAATGGATGCTTCGCTGCATCTGTTTCCTCATAGACATGCCATTTTACTGAAAATATCAGACCCATAGATCAATGCTAAACTAAAGTACATTATTTGAACTAGTAATCCACAAAAGTCTTTCCTAATTTAGTTTTACAGAATATTATTGCTTTACTCAGTTGATCGATTTGCAGAAATAGCCAAATGTACATGTATGTTTCAAATTTGATAGAAATTATACATAAAGTAAATACAGTCTTTGCAAGAAATTAGTTTCTATTTTTGGGTACAAAATACACAGATGCATATTTCACTCTGTTTTACTTCATACCTAATTCAATTTAAATCTATAGAGGCCTGCAGTGTACTATTGATTTTATTAGCTATGTTATTGCTCTTTTTATTTTAGAAAGTGAACTTTATTACATTTGATTTTAATAAAGATTGTAAGGGCAACATCAAACAAATATAGATTATTTTCTTATTAATAGGTAAAAATACATGAAGTCGAAAGCCCACCCCTTGAAAACGGCATATCATATAAGAAAAATACCTGAGGGCTGTTGTGGATTTTTTTCTACGCAGATCTAAAGCTTGCATTATAAGTGTAATATTATACAGTTATATTATAAATTATATTACCTCGCATTATAAAAAATATAGTAATATAAATATACTGTTTATAATGTTCTGAAAATAAAAAAATAAAAAAAATAAACAAAGGACACCATTATAAAAAAAACTATAGCTAATTAACTATACTCTGCCAAAGGATTTCAAGCACTATTGAAACTCTTCATGTATTCTTGTGAAGGAAGATATTGTACATAGGGAAATCAGCACTTAGGAGAAGCTAACATGTAGGGGAATTTAGTGGAGGAGAAGGATTTTCCCAGGTAAAACCTAAACAAAAACAGATCAGATATGCTCAATGTAAGAACCAACAACATCTAAGTAGGTTTGTTGTATAGGCCTGTTCAACTAATCAGAGAGCAGTCTTTTTT
This sequence comes from Discoglossus pictus, assembly GCA_027410445.1. NCBI lineage: Eukaryota > Metazoa > Chordata > Amphibia > Anura > Alytidae > Discoglossus > Discoglossus pictus. The sequence goes on from CM050166.1 coordinate 202,912,078, forward strand.
AGCTCACTTGTGCCCTTCACAGGGAGAAATAGCCTGTAGTGTAATAGTCTGGTCTCACTCAAAACAGTTATCTAGCCCTGAAAACCAGGCAATTCTACCCTGAACAAGAGAAACAGCAAACTCCAGCCACACATTTCAGCCGCATCAGTAAGTTGTAGCTGCACTCCCTAGGCCACAGTGAGCAAGGAGACCACTTCTGGAGACCCCTATCACCCATAGGGTGAGAAGCTTAAAAAAAACAGTTGTGCTCAATCTGCAAGTGAACAACACCTAAGTAGGTCTGACTCTTTTTGCCCAGGTAAGACTTAAAAATATATGTGTTTTATTTGAGGAAGTTTTGGTAATATTCTAGCCATTATGCCATATGTTTTATTATCATAACCCAACAAAAAGAGGGGGGCTATAGTATACTCCATCTCTGCTGAGTTTTAGTCATTATAAAATATTGTTCTACACTGAGGTGTGGAACTATATATCTATGCAAATGTAAAAGATATTTTATTAAAATATTTCTATTAACAGTCAAAAATGTGCCTTACCAATGACATTTTTGACTGTTAATAGAAATATTTTAATAAAATATCTTTCACATTTGCATATGTGTTAAATGATTAAAGAGACATGAAATGCTTATGGATTTCACTAGAAATATAATATATAATGTACCTATGAATTTACTTTTATGTACTTTATTTTATTAAGAGGTGCTTAAAAGCTATGCTTTTTCTGACTAAAATCATTAAATTTGTTCCTGTTTGCATCTGCCCTTTGTAGCGCATGCAACTCATGAATACCCATATGTTCATATGTACCTATTGCTCCACATGTCCAGCATCTATTATTTGTTCCTGAGGAGATTTGGGTCAGTCATACCTGAGGTTATGTCATCTATAGTGTATTTTATAGAACAAATCAGTTAGACTGATATTATGAGAGGACTTATCTACTGTATATTCCTCTATGTAGCTAACCATTGTTCAGAACCAAACATTTTGCCCACTTTATTTTAGTTTCCACTTTAGTTTCCCATATGGTAATGTGGTGTGTTTCCCTGATTGTGGGGTAATTAGGCGCATTTGATAGTAAGAGGAACATGAGTGAAATCTGTCTGGCATGGAACAATATGATAGTGAAAGGAGAGGAGTACTACTAGTCAAAATGTTTGGAGGTCCCCCTCCTCAGCTGAAGATATTTATAAATGTTCTTGTTGGAGAAATCAAACTCCCTTTGTAGTTCAAAGCATGAGAGAATGAAATTGGCATTACACAAGATCTGAATATCTACTTTTTCCCATCCTTCCAGAACAGATTATGGGCAAAAAACTGTATTGCATGCAGGGAAATCTTAGGAATGATACCCGGGGATCCTAAGTTGCCCCAGATCATGAGTGTGTTGTATATAGTGCGGTAGGAGATAGAACGTCTGGGTATCATGAGTTGAACTATATTAGGTCATGGAGGTTAAAGGGAAGAACAAGTGGTGATTCCATCAGCAACCATTGTTTTGTGCATTTGAGAAAAGACTCATTGAGTTAGAGTACCTAGAGTTAATGAGCAGTAATGCTTCTCCAGGTTCAGCATAGCCATGAGATTCTTGGGGGTTGGTGTTTTCCAACCCGAATGGTTAATTGAGTTTACAATGTTCTTATTAAAGTCCTAAGGAACTGAAACATCTTAAAATGTAAAATATTTTAGGAAAAGCAATCATTTTGGCAACATTAATTCTACCAAGCATTGAAATTTGTAAGTTAGTACATCTAAGGACTGCTTAATTTATTGTCGATTAGAGTATCTTGTAGTTGATATTGACCATGTTTTAGAGGTTTGTAGTAATCTCAAACCCCAGGTACTTAAATCTCTCTTATATCCAGGCATAATTATATCTTTGTTGATAGGGTAGTAGATCTTGTGTGGTAGGTTAATGCTTAAGTTTTTATTAGATTAAGTTTGTAAAAAGACAAAGAGGAGAATGATTCTAGTAATTAATGCACAGATGGAATATGTATGACTGGGGAAGTAATGTTTAGTACCACATCGCCTGCATATAGACCTATAACATGCTCCCATTTTCCCACTATTAAAATTTTAATTTGATTTCATCATCACATATTATTTAGAATGTGTTGATTGTAATATTCCAGATGAAGGAAAGATTTTGTTTCTGTATCCTTGTTCATACATAATTATATGTCTGTTTGTTTACTGGTCTCTCACCTTGATTCTTAAAATGGTGCTTTCCTCCTTTTTGACTTTGGTCCATGATAACTGCCTTTAACTCTGCTTTCTCCACTCCTCACCCATTTCACCTCTCCACTGTAATTTATCTGCACAATGTACATCTTTGCAGACTCTGTACTCAACTCTGCTACCCTCTCAGCAAGAACACAACAAGCTGCCTGATCTGCTCCACAGAGACTCCTGTTTGAGGGATTTTGTCTCAAAACAACTGGCGCTCATACACAGGACAATGGTCTGCAATGCCCCAGTAAACTATGGGCATTAACATGTTCTTCATACAAGCAGACTTCTTCTGTAACAGTGAGAGAGAAGGGATGTGGTATCAATTTTAGTCAGATCGAATTATCTTTCAAAGTCCTCTACCCCAACCCCTTATACTGTACATCTCTCGGAAGACCTCAATCCATAACAATACGAACCTTTTCTTTCTCCTGAAAACTTTCCCCTGAAGTAACAGCATGTTATAGCTCCATAAGGTCCAAATTTCCACCACCCCCCCAAAATCCAAACCAAATCCTGTTTGTAATTGTCATTGCTTTTCACATTTTACATATTTACAGTTTAACTTTTTATCTCTGCTCAAAACATGAAGAAAGACTTAAAAGTTATAATCTTAATGCAACTACAACCATTATTGCTAGAAAATACTTTGAAAAAGTATAGATTTAACATATTTTTCTCAGGAATCATATATAAACATATTGGGTGAAAGTGTTCTTTGAGAAATAACAGCTACTTTTGACTTACAGTATGCTGAATATTTACTGTTATATTGCAATTTACAACCACAATTTAAATTTCAATGTGTAAATGTGTTATACCGTATGCAGTTTTAACATTTTTCTTTACGGTTTAAAAAAAGTAAGAACTAAAGATATAACAATGGGAAGTAAAAGGAACATTACATTCCAATAATACAAAGTGCTTGCAAAAATACATCAAGTAGGTCTTGTCTGATAAGAACATCAGATTGAGTATACCAAAAGACCCTATATTTAATTTAAAATTCAACTTTTATTTCTAAAAAGAAGAATAGTAGGAAAAAAACTATGAAGTTTTATTCTTGTTAAATTGTTATGCAATTAATAGCAAAAGGATATTAAAAAATAAGTTAAAAATAGAGAGCTCAGACAAGAATCGAGTGGACTATTTTGCACATAATCCCTCGATTGAGTCCATAATTGCCTGAATGTATATTGATCTTATTGCCAAAATTCTAAGTGGCTGTGTCCAAAAATGTGTAACTTTTTATGATGCTTTCATTATTACATTATAGGTATTATTATTATTACATTACTAACAACTTGCCCGTCAAAAATGACAGGGCACTAAAATTGTAAGGCAGGTAATGCTGTTTGCCACAGACAGTAAGTGTTTTGGTCGTCTGAGATACTTCGGGGCTCATTGCGAGCCTCGTGCTGAGCGTACTAACCTCAATGAGTGCATTCAACGCTCATTGCAAGCCTCTTGGTTGGTGTATTTTTTGTAATCAGAGGTGCTTTTGTGCTCATTGTAAGGTCTGCGCTGATCTCCTTTTTGCGCTTATTGCAAGCCTATTCCCTGGTGTACTTTGTGTCCTATGACCACCGTTGGTGCTCCTTGTGAAACGCGCAGTGAAGGCCTTTGTTGTTTATTGTGATACTGTGTTTTTCTCTTTTTTTTTTGTTCTGTATATGTATTTGTTCATGATAATTAATTAATTAATGAAATCATAAATTAATATACTTTACCTATTTGTAATTAATATATGCAAGGAATGTGCTGAAGAGCTAACAATCTGTTTTGATGTTCCTGCAGCATACAATGTAGATTAACACTGTTGTTGAGCTGAGGTGTAACTGTTAGCAATGTGTGCAGTGTGTAGTGTAAATAGGCTCTGTGCACGAGGGGAAACCGTTTGTGTAGCTGTGTAGTTCCACATTCTGTAAGTTAGTGTTATAAAAGGGAGGCAATTGTGTATGTGGTAAGCGGGTTTGGATGATTTTGCGTCTTTGCTAATAGTGTATTTTGTTCCTCATACGGGTTTGTGGAAAAGTCGTATGTGCCTGGTGGTGTTTTGCTGGTTTAGGGGTCGTGTAGCCTCGTTTTTGTTTTTTTCGGCACCCATTTATTCTCTCGCTTAGGGTATTTTCGAGTGTCTAAACTCTGTAAATTGGACTTAAATTTGCATGCAACCTGACTCCTGGCTGTCTCCCCTTGCTGTGTGTAATGGTTTTTTTTTACATTTTTGTATGTATTTTGTGCTAATGACGTGACATCACATGTGCCCCACGTCATTAGCATTGGCCGGGTCAAGACGCAGGAAGGAGCGTGGAGGAGCGGAGGAGCAGCTGCAGATGGAGGTAAGTGAGGGAAAATGGAGAGGCAGAGGTATTTAGAGGGGTAAAGTGAGGAGGGGGGTTTAGGATGAGGAGGGGTAAAGTGAGGAGGGGGTTTTAGGATGAGGATTGGGGGGATTTAGGATGAGGATGGGGGGTTTAGGATGGGGGGTTGAGGTTGAGGAGGGGGGATGAGGTTGAGGAGGGGGGCTGAGGAGAGAGGTTTTGGCGGGGGGCTGAGGAGAGAGATTGAGGAGGGAGGTTGAGGAGAGGGGTTTAGGATGAGGATGGGGGGGTTGAGGAGGGGGGATTGAGGATGGGGGGTTGAGGATGGGGGGTTGAGGATGGGGAGGGTTGAGGATGAGGATGGGGGGGTTAAGGATGGGGGGGTTTAGGTTGAGGAGGGGGGTTGAGGAAGGGGGTTGAGGAGGGAGGTTGAGGAGGGGGTTTAGAATGAGGAGGGGGTTGAGGATAAGGGTTGAGGATGAGGATGGGGGGGTTGAGGTTGAGGATGGATCAGAGTCTTCACTTGGGAATCCTGTATTCTAATTATATGGCCAAACTATTTGAGCTTCAGCCTCAGGATCAAACTTTCCAGTGAACAGTTTGTCTCTGAACAACCTTCTTTATGGGGCAGCTCTCACATCTGTGTGTTACTACTGAGAATACCACAGTTCTAACTATAAATACCTTTTTTGATAGTTTAATATCTTTACTCTTTACTAGCTTGTCCTAGCTTTTCATAGTTTTCCTCCCAAGAAGCTAAAATATTTTAATATCATGGCTGCAGCATCACCATCTGAAGAGATCTTGGATCACTGGAAAATAAAATCTGTTAATGCCTCAACTTCTTCCCCATCTATTTGCCAGAAACTGATATTGCAGTTTGCCATGAGCTTTGTCTTTTTAACACTGAGTATAAAGCCTGCTTTTGTGCTTTCTTCTTTCAGCCTCATCAATAGGTCCTTTAATTCCTCCTCTCTTTCAGCCATCAGAGTAGTATAATATGTGTATCTAAGGTTGTTGATATTTCTTCCAGCAATTTTGGTTCCGGCTTTAGATTCATCCATCCTGGGCTTACGCATGATGTACTCTGCATATAAGTTGGTTAAATAATGTGACAATATACAACCTTGTCGTACCTCTTTCCCTATCTTGCACCATTCAGTCGTTCCATGTTCGGTTCTGGCTGTGTCTTCTAGGTCCACATTCAGATTCCTCAGGAGGTGAATGAAATGATCTGGTACTCCCATCTCTTTAAGAACATGCCACATTTTGTTGTGATCCACACAGTCAATAGTCTATAAAGCAAAAGTAAATGTTTTCTGGAACTCTCTTGCTTTCTCTCATCCATCAGTCATTGGCAATTTGATCTTTTATGCATGTTCCTCTGTGATCCACATATTGTTGAGCTTGTAGGATCTTAAGCTTTACATTGCTTGCATGTGAAGTGAATGCATTTGTTCAATAATTGGAGCACTCTTTGACACTGCCTTTTTTGGGATTGGGATGTTGACTGACCTTTTCCAGTCTATTGGAAAACTGTTGAGTTTTCCAAATTTGTTGACACAAGTCAAACAACACGTTCCCAGCATCATCTTGTAGGATTTTGAAAAGTTTAGCTGTGATTCCATCAACTCCTGCAGCCTTGTTATCAGCAAGGCATCCTAGGGCCCATTTCACTTCACTCTCCAAGATATCTGGCTCCAGCTCCTTGGACAAACTATTGAGGTCATCACTGGAGTTTGAATCCTTCTTGTATAGATCTTCTGTATATTCCTGTTATTTCTTCTTTATCTGTTCTGCTCCTGTTAAGTCCCTGCCATTGTTGTCTTTTATCAGGCCCATTTCGGCATGAAAGGTTCCTTTGAGGTCAATTTTCTTGAAGAGATCTCTTAGCTTTCCCATCCTGTTTTTTTCTTCTATTTCTTTGCATTGCTAATTATATAAAGGTATCCTTGTATTTTCTTGCTATCCTCTGGAATTCTGCATTCTTTCACGTTCCTTCGTACCTGGGCTACTTTCAAAGCCTCATCAGATAGCCGGTTTGACTTCTTACTTTTCTTTCTTTTTAGGTATATTCTTTGTTGCTGTTTCCTGGATAATTTTGCAAATTTCAGTCCAAAGTGCTTCCATGTCTAGTCCCTTAAATATATTCTTTATCATTTTCACTGGGTATACTATTTATTTCATATCTGCATGGTCTGATGATTTTCCCTCTTTTCTTCATTTTAATTTTGAACTTTGCAATAAAAAGCTCATGGTCTGTGCCGCAGTCAGCCCAAGGTCTGGTTTTTGCTGACCATAAAAACAAAACATAATCACTTGTATCACATATATAGTTGTCAGTATGGGTAACGTTTGCGATGTTGGTCACACTTTTGCGTCCCTCGCTCAACTGCAACTCACGTGAAGCAAGGGAGCAGTTAGGCCCTCGTGACCAACACCAGATGGGGGCTACAACAAGGCCCCCAGAGCTCGCATCACCCCCTCCTGGCCTCCCCAGGGCTCGCATCACCCACCCCAGTACCCAGATGCGTCCCTGAGCTCCAGCTACTCTGTCCCCTGAAGTGCGTCTTCTGGCTGTGTCCGACTGGGATATGTTAATGATGTAATTTCACATGTGCTTCATCTCATTAGCATATGCCGGTCAGACACAGCCAGAAGACGCACTCACAGCTTACCCCCAGCTGTACAGGAGAGGGAGAGTAGGGCAAGGACACACAGGGGAGGGAGTACAGGAGGGGGGGATACTGTGGAAGGAGAGGGGCGAAAGAAAAATAGGGGAGGGAGAGGGGGAAGAGACACAGGCGAGGGAGAGGGGGACACAGGGGAGGGAGATGGAGGGGGAAAGAGACACAGGGGAGGGAGAGGAGGGGAAAAGGAGATATAAGGGGAGGAGCAGAGGGGGAAAAGGAGATACAAGGGATAGAGAGGAGGGGGAAAAGGAGACACAAGGGATGGAGAGGAGGGGGAAAAGGAAACACAAGGGATGTAGAGGAGTGGAAAATGAGACACAAGGGAGAAAACGTAGAGGAGGAATGAGACACAAGGGAGAGAGAGGAGGGGGGAAATGAAACACAAGGGGGGAAATGAGACACAAGGGAGGGAGAGGAGGGGGAAAGAAGACACAAGGGAGGGAGAGGGGGGAGGAATGAGACACGAGAGAGGGGGGGAAAAGACACAAGGGAGGGAGAGGAGGGGGAAATGAGACACAAAGGAGGGTTTGAGCGGAGGGGGGAAATGAGAAAAAGGGAGGCAGGGAGAAGAGTGGAGTGGGGAGAGGAGACACAAGGGAGGGAGAGGAGGGAGGGAAAGGAGACACAAGGGAGAGAAAGGAGACACAAGGGAGGGAGAGGAAGGGGGAAAGGAGATGCAAGGGAAGAAGGAGACAGGGGGAGAGACTCGCAATAAGCATCAAAGGTGCTGGGAAAGCAATGAGCACCAAAGGTGCTCTCATTGGGTGGCAAACAACATTGCCAGGCTTAACATTTTATTCTCGTCATTTTTGATGGGCAAATAGCTAGTCACGCATAAAAACTGAATAATTAGGAGAGTTAAAGGGCCACTGTACATTGAAAAAAATAAGGCTAACTGAGACCTTAAGAAATCAGGAAAAAAGTCATACAGCTAGTTTTAAATAAGAAATTTATAAATAATGATACCTCTGCTGAGCTCTCAAAAAATCCATGATACATATGTAGAAGTTGCGTGTAAGAGGGGCAATTACATTTCTGGAGAGATGTGGTTGTATTTGTTGAAGTAAGAAGTCTGTTTTTTGGTCCAGTGAGGGGAAAGGGGTGTAGTGCCAATTGCAACCTTCTCCAATTAAAAATTGCTTTCTGTTCCCTCCTTCCTCAACCCTCCCTCCAATGATAGCCAAAAAACACACCCTCATGATCCAACTCTCATGAAGTGTTGTAACAAACAGACTACAGAAAATTGATTTCCCCCAAAAAATGTTTATGTCCATGACATTTATTTGTGTGTACTATATTTAAGAAGGTGAGTACACATCATGATTACTTAGTCCACACACACAGACAAAATGTAGACATAGACACACGCAAACACAGATACACACAGACACAACACAATAGATGCACAAACAAGTGGATAAATAAAAGCATAGCAAGAAGAGTGGCCAACAGTGTGCTTTAATTTACAGGGTAGCTTTCAGTTAGCCAGAGTACTGAGACATAGAAGCTTCATGCTGTGGTAAACATGACGTGGAGGATATATATATATATACTGTATATAGCTAGATAGTTAGACACCGTTTCCCTACACAGACCGCCAACTGCAGATATATACAAAAAATTCCCTCAATATACATAGATAGTCAGACCTTCTAATTCAGTGTTTACAGACACAGTAAGACATGTAGATGTACCATTACATCTATCTGTCTGTCTATCTATCTATCTATCTATCTATCTGTCTGTCCTCTAGTACAGTAATATGTATATATACTCACAATTCCCCTTAATGCTGCATTGCAATCTAACAGGAAATTTCCTTCCTGTTTGTAGCTCTCCACTTCACTCCTTTTCATAAAAAAATATTCCCATTTTTGTATTATTTGCAATTTTACATGATAGAAATAAAAGTTACATTTTAAATGAAATATACAGTCTTTTTGGTATGCTCGATCTGATGTTCTTATCAGACAGGACCTACTTGATGTATTTTTAAAAAACAAGAACTAAAATAACAAAATTATTTTTAACTTCAAACTTGTTTCATTGTTCATGTTTGTTCAGCTTTGAAAGGAGTTTTTACTCATTTTCAAGCTACAGTTATTGCCTCACAACTGCAGTTGTTCTCTTCGTATTTGCTACATCATTGTCCTTTTTATGTTTGCTTATTTCTATCCCGAATGATACATGAATCTTTAGAGACCTATTTTACCATATGACAGGAATTGTTCTACAGTTTATTATCATTACTGCACCCACATGCAATATCATAATTCTACAGGGTTTTTGTGTAGGTGGACTTACATATAGATAAATATTTTTGATACTTGTTAAACAATTATTTTCTAGTTGTTGAAAGGTTTTTAGATTGGCTGCAGATCATCAACAATAAAAAGCTATTTTTTCAATTTTTTAAATATATAACTTTTAAGTGGTAAATAACGCATCTTAGCATAACACTAAACGTGCCCATGCTAATACAATACAAAAATTTGCGTTATATTTTTTAATAATTACTAAGTTGGAATACTAATATTTTTTATTATTCCATAAAGTCCTTGTGATTCAGCACTTTGTATGTGACAGAGGTTTCTGTATAATATTTTCACTTTTCATGAGTCAGGTAATGGCCTAATAAATATTTCCTTTTATCTTGGCTCAGTCATCGAAAAAGTGCAATGTCCTTTAATAGAATTATACAATATGGAAATATCATTACAAAAATATGTACTGATCTAATGAACAACCATTTAGGACTCATTAGGCTTTTTTTTTTATATATACATGTTGTAACTAGGTGACTTAATTAGATTTCCCTCAATGTAATTACAATATACAATGTATATTTAATTTACATTTAAGAAGCCTCCAGAATGACAGATTCTCACATAGAACCTCAACTCGGTTTGCCTGTTCTTTGTCATGTAGGGTGACATATATCATAGCTGCAACTTAAAGGGGCTTCATACTATCAGTGTCTTATTTTGCTCAGACAAGCAGCATGTCACTGTCTACTAGATTGAAAACTCTCCCTGTGGGTGTGAGCTTAGGTCACAGCAGTGAAACATGGCACTGTACATGAGAAAATTGGAGGAAGGTTTAAAGCAAATTAGAATATGTGCTTTTTTTTTTGAAGATGATAACATTTATTATGTCACCTGGCTAAAAAAATGTATAAACAAGAGTTTCTGTATCTATCATAAACAAAGTCATAATGTTTCCTAAAGGATCACTGTGGTCTTTTGAATATCTAATCTTGATAGTGCGCAAAATGAGTTTAGAAAGTAAAAAAAGTAAACACAACATTTGCATTTATATCATTTATTCCAAATAATTTTTTACTGCAGACATTTCTTTTATTTTGACAGCAGATTCTGCCTGTTACAACAAGAGGGTGTTATATCATAAACTAATGAGATTCTATTCCTGCTATTGAAACCTCTTGCACTAATAGACACCTGTAGTAGATAGAACTTCACGTGCAAGCAAAGTCTCTTCCCACTTCAGGAAGTTGATTAGCAGAAATAAAGTAGTTGTTGGTAAGTTCAGGAAGCCAATATTTCACAATGTTTACTGCTGGATGAAGCACATCAAGAGAGTCATGGTGAGGTCCTATCAGCCCTTCTATTAAATAGGAACCTGCATGGTGAACCAAGTGTACCTCTCCAACAGTGTGATTCAGATATAATTTTAACCCCTCACCCCAACACATACAAACACACACTGTGGCTTCAAGATGAAGATACAACGTGTTTTCATGGTAAACTTCTCTGTTATTTTGTGAATGTCTGTTTATAAATGAAGTGATTGATTCCATTTATTTGTTAATTATTAAAAGGACATAGAAACCATCAATACTGCTCCACATCATCAAAATGAGCCTCGGAAAACTAATGAAAAAATATTTAGCATTTTTAAAATGAATGCATATATCACTGTTTCATAAGAACTTTCTTATCACTGATTTATTCCTCAAATTGTTGTAACTAATGGCCCGGTGAAACTTCTGCAAGAACCAAAAATCAAAAGCGTCCTATAAATGACAATTAATTCAAAAATGACAAACGATGTAAGTGTATTCCTCTGAATGAATATTTTAATCTCAATGGGAAACCAATGTAAATGCATTATTGTAGTCTGTTAACAGTCTGCCAATTCTTCGATTTTAAAACAGATATAAAACAGAGAAAAGAGGCTCAAAATAATACATTTTATTCATTTTGACTTGATTTTGATTTCTTTACATGTTGGTAATGGGCAAAATGCTTTTTATAAAGTAATGAAAATAAACATAGCCTCCACATTTTTCACTCTCCTACACAATTTTTCCTTACTTATAGACTTCCATTACTGGGCTACTTTTTCCAGCTCTTGCCTCAGGATTGTGTGATTTTGTAAACAAATGCGCTTTCCATAAAAATGACTGCAGTGACTGTTTCAGATGATACATTTTCCTTGTCAACATATAAAACTTACTTTAAATTCAAAGTTTCCTCTGCATTCAGGCTCTCCTAACATCTCAGGAAGTGGATCAGTAGAAACTAAAATGGAAGCATTCACTGTAACAATTGCATATACAAGCAATTAAAAAATATGACTACAGTGGTCAGCCAGTGCAGAATACATTTAGGCCCTCATTCAATTGCAATTTGGCCAATTGAATAGGGGTCTAAATAAGCACATAACATATTTTTTTAAAGAAGTTTTTATTTAGTAAACATCTATCCAAAAGGAAGGTTTTCACTAAGTAAAAACTTATTTAAAAAAAATATCTTATATGCTTATTTAGAGCACTATTCAATTGGCCAAATCGCAATTGAATGAGGGCCTTAGTATTTACTATTAATTGACAAAATGGCCCTTTAATTCTTCACTGTATAGATGACAAATACTTCATGAAATGAAATATTTTTTTTACTAATTAGATATTCATTTTATATCTTTGTGTTCACCAAACACTGACATTGTCAATTTGTATCACCTTGTTAACAGGGCTGTCTGTTCTGTAGACTTCAAATGGATTGTCTAAATAAATATAGTTATTTTTGACAAATAGCCGTAATGGCTAAACATAACCTCTGTAACAACATTATGCTGTATTAATGTTATATTATAAAAGACGGAAGTAGAATATTTCCTTTTATATGTATAACACTTACTGAAGGCCTGCCTTAGCCTTCTTTGGAGCATTTTGGTGAACTGGTTAGTCCGGGGGGAATTACTCGCAGATATGTGATGAGTGTTTTCAATTTGCAATATTCATCCACAAATCCAAAACAGATCAGGATGCCAGAGAAACACACCTTTTTATTTATTCAACTAGCGAATTGCCCATCAAAAAATGATGGCAATAGAATTGTAAGTCAAGGAATGGTGTTTGGCACACAAATTAAGTAATTTGGTTGTGTGAGTACTTTTTGCGCTGATTCCGAGCCTCGTGATGAGCGCCTTTGGCGCTCATCGTGAGGCTGGCAATGAGCGCATTCGCCGTTTATTGCGATCGTGTGTTGTGGTGTTTTTTTTAAGTTTTGTATATATGTATGTTTTAATGATAATTAATTACTAAATAAATGAAATTATAAATTAATTTACCTTACCTATTTGTAATTAATATATGCAGCAAGCAATGTGCTGAAGAGCTGACAATCTGTTTTGATGTTCCTGCAGCATACAATATAGGTTTGCACTGTTGTGGAGCTGAGGTGTAAGTGTCAGCAATGAGTGCAGTGTGTAGTGTAAATAGGCTGCGTGCGCGAGGGGAAGCCGTTAGTGTAGCTGGGAACTTCCGCATTCTGTAAGTTAGTGTTGTAAAATGCCTTGGTAATAGTGTATGTTTTACCCCGTACAGCTTTTTGTAATATTCGTATGTGCTTGGTGGTGTTTTGCGGCTTTAGGAGTCGTGTAGCCTCGTTTTCTTTTTTTCGTGGCCATTTTTTTCTCTTGCTTAGGGGATTTACGATTGTGTAAACTGTGAAAATTGGAGTTAAATTGATGTGTAAGATGACTTGCAGACGTCCTGGGTGCCCCCCTTGCTGTGTGTGATGTTTTTTTTTAATTTCTGTTTGTATTTAGTGTTTTTTTCCGTGTTTTTCGGTGTGCGCGGTTCGGCCGTTAAGTTCGTATTTTTTGTGGCTCGTATTTTGTTTTATGCAAGTCGCGGTTTCCTTTTGTAAGTGTTACGGGCCTGTATATTTTTTCAGGACATTTTTCATGGTGCTACGGGTCTCACAGTGTCAATTGTGTATTTGAATGTTGTGTTCGTGTGTAGTCCCGCGGGTCATAGGTATGATGGTAAAGTGTTGTGGGGTCATAGGGATGAGCACCTATGGTGCTCATCTCCACCAGCGCAGTGAGTTCCTTTGGCGCTCCCTGCCAGGCGCTCATCACCTGGCCGCAATCGCAGCCCTCGTTACCAACGGGTTTTGGCAAGCCTGCTGGCTGACAACTATATATGTGATTATAGGAGATTGCAAGCTTGTGATTTTTCAGTCTTGTAAGCTGTTTTGGAAACAAACACTATGAGCCATATTCAGTTTTAAGCCTGCAACTCGATCGCCGACAGTAAAATGTATGCAAGTGTGTTGCGGGCTCCAGTTCGTCTCCAATTGCGATGCTATTCAATTGCTCAAGCCTGCAAGTGATGGGCCCAAAGCCAAAACCATAAACCATGCACTGGTTCGCCCATTTTGAATCAGCCAATAGAAAATGAGACATTATTACAGCAGTAAAACATGGAGGTTAAATGTCAATCAATTAGGTTCGGGGGTCCGAAAAAATAAAAAATAATAAAAATGAATCCCAATACTGTTCTAGTCCTTATGGGTGGCCTGATATGCCTTAACTCATTGATACCCAAGATTGATTTAACCCCGAAATTAAACATTAAAAAAATCTAAGATCTTGCCGATTTGCGGGCTTGAGACTGTTGTGCAATTAATTCTAATGTCTGTCATCGCATTCCCCGTTATTTACAGTGCAGTATTGTTTTTTTTATTTGCATTTACAGTGCTACGAATAAGTGTTTAACCCCCTTGCGGGTCCTCTCTAGCACTCTTTGGATTTTCTCCTTCATTTGCCGTTTACGGGTGTGAAAACCTTTGCGGGCTTGGGGAAATTGAGCAATTGAATAGCGATTTGCGATTTTAGCCTTGCGGAAGTAAAAGGTCAAAGGCATCTGGAGGCTGTAAGTTACGAGTTTAACCATCGCCATTTTCTCAAAGCCGTAATGCGGAAGCTGATCGGAGCCCACAGAAAGACGACAATTGTATAGTAAATTAGCTTGCGACCTCATTTACTGGCTACCGGATCTCCCGAAAACTCAATTGAATGAGGCTCAATCTACTTTTGATTTTAAGCTCAAAGACAGGGCCCCAGAGGAATATGTTGGCATGTTACAAATAAATAATAATAATAAGTTCAAAAAGAAACACTGCAGTGCATTTACAATTAATACTCATATTGGTGTTTGCTGTGCATAGGCTAATAAAACTTTAGGCAGTTTAAAATAAATAAAAGTTAACTTTTATCTTAGCTCAGTTTTCTCCTATCTCTCTCTATTAGGGGCGTGATCAGCTCAGTCCTACGCTGGACTATCATGCAGCTTGGAAGTAGGCTGTGTTGATGTTAGTGAGCCTGCACAATGACATCATTGGCTCCACCCCCACTGCCTAAACAGGGGTAAAGTCTATTGTCACATGCTTGCAACTGTTCCATAGGGCCCTCCCACTGACTGTGAATAAGACTTCATAACTCTACACCGCTTCGCTTTACTGAGCATGCTCAGTCTGAAGCAGAATCTAGACTGGTCAGACTTTAGTTTTAGTACACCAAACAGGAAGAGCTGTCCACACCCCTAATAGACAGAGGTAAGAGGAGATACATAGCTCTGAGGATAATACACACAGTTTGAAAGCTAAGAAACATGTTAACTTAATTTATTTTAAACTGCATACTATTTTTAATAGTGTCTGACCAACAATCAAATATAAGAGCTTTACTTGTGAATGCAGTACAGTGGTTCTTTAAGCTACTGCTTTCATCAAATATGGTTTCATATCATATCCTTTCCTATCAAACTCTATTCTTGGTTTACTGAGCGTGGATGGCTCTATTTGAAAAGAGAGCAGCCAGGTGTGTGATATCATCATTTATGGTTCGACCCACTAAATGAGTTCAAAATTGCTTTAATATTGATTTTTCATCTTAATTCTGCATCAGTGGGCAAGAAAAAAAGGTGATATGTACAATGTCTTTTAAACACAAACAATAAACAGCTTTCTCTTAAATGGCAAATTAACAGTTCCTTTGGGTTTGTAACCTCTATAATAGGCAGACCAGGCATCCCTCTCCCAGCACCTCAGGGTAACTTTATTAATCTGATTAAATAAGGAAGAGATGAAATTAACAAGAATAAAAGTAATTCACAATATACCCATGCATGTCTCTGTGTTCACTCCTTTAATGGGACAGTCAAATGTTTTCTAGGTAGTCTTAAAATGACTAAACTTGATAATGAGCAACATGTTTTTAAAAAAAATGCAGCCTTTACATTTTTAACTTTATATGCAAAATGTCTCTACTGCATCAATAAATGTTTTCATCTGCATTTGTTTCTTACCATCTTCTTTTTCAGGTGGGTACGTACACCATGAGCTTTCCAATAGTCCTGAAAACACTGGCAGTTATAGCTGCCACATTACCATTGCCCTGAGAGAAGGTGTGCATTCTCTTGTTGCATAATTGTAAAAAATAAAAATAAATTAAAGGCTGTATTATTTTATTTACATTGTAATAACATGATTGCTATTTGTAAGCGTAATTCTTCAACAGAGTATGTTTTAAATACATACAGTACATGCAATGGTCCATTCAAATGTGGATGAATTTTACTTTGATTAACTTTACTTGTGTTGTAGTATTAACTTGAAAGCTTTTTTTAGTCTGCTCATTAAGACTTAAAGATGATCACAAACAGCTTTCTTTTGTGAAAGCCATGCATTCTGGCAGAGAAAGCTTTGAAGAAAAGTAAAACTGCCTTTTATATCAGCCTGATTAAAATAGTTTAAAAAGGAAAAGTATGACCAGTACAACAAAATGCATTTCTAAAAGCACTTCACTTTTATTACTAATAATAATATGATATGACAAAGGTCTATATAAGATTGCAATAAGTAATTCATCCACATGTTTACCCTAAATAAACTTCAATAAATATTTTGGTTGTTTAGTCATGTCCTATGGACCATAGCAAACCAGGCACATCTGCTAGCAATTACCCATCTGAGCTCCTTCATGCTCATATTAATTCCTTCGATTACCTCATCTATCCATTTTTGCCTCTACTGTCCCTTTCTTGTGCCCTCAATCTTTCGTAGAATCAGAGTTTTCTCTAAGGAATACAGTTTTCTCTTAATATGGCCAATGTATTTGAGCTTTAGCCTCATGATCAAATCTTCCATTGAACAGTTTGTCTTTATTTCCTCTAGGACTGAATGATTGGATCTTCCTGCAGTAAAAGAGACTCTATGCATTTTTTCTCCAGCACTACAATTCAAAGGTGTCAGTTTTATGGCGCTCAGCCTTCTTCATGGTCCATCTCTCACATCTGTATGTTAATAATGAGAATACCATAGTGTAATATTCTTATTTTTAAATAGCTTGTCCATACTTGACATAGCTTTCCTTCCTAGAAGCAAAAGTTTTTTTTAATTTCATGGCTGCAATCACCATCTGCATTTATCTGGTAAATAAAATCTGTCACTGCCTCCACTTCTTCCCCATTAATTTTCTAGGAACTGAGATTGCCGTTTGCTACAATCTTCATCTTCTTAACATTGAGCAGCAGATCAGCTTTTGCACTCTAATCATTCACCCATGTTAATAGACAGTTTAGCTCCTCTTCATTTTCATCCACCATAGTAATATCATCCTTTCATCTGAGGTTGTTGATATTTCTCCCAGCAGTATTAATTCCGGCTTTGGATTTATGTAGTCCAGCCTTACACATGATGTAATTCACGTAGTTAACTTGTTGCAATCCTTTTCTAATCTTGAATAATTCAAAGTCATTATTTTTTATAATACATTTATAATTCCCTATAAAGAAGTGAGGAGCTTGCCAAAAATACCTTATCATATCGATCAGTAGTTGGCAATTCAGTCCTAAGAGAGCTACCAACAGATCAGCATTTCTGGATTTCTCTGCTTGTGTATTCTGTCTGCTTTATTACATATGAGTTACTTAGTTTTTGTTCATTCGGTAGACTCCACCATGTTGAATTCTTTAAAAATTAGCTAGCTCTGTCTAAATTAACTTAATAACTAACTTCATGTATGCACAACTCTGTAATTAACAAGAGGTAGTAGATGTGGGAATATCCTACAAAGCATAAGAAATGATATAAGCATACACTAAAACAATCCATTAAACATTTAGGTGGGTTGACAATTCTTACTGTCCTTACGTGCTTAATATAACCCCAAAAATATTGCACCTGTTAGGTAGCCATCATTAAAACTTAAACATTATCATGTCTTTGAAACAAGTACTGGTATTTCTACATGTTAGTATGAGTAAAATGTAATTCACCTCTTTATATTTCTGAAGTACAGTATATACTTGAGTATAAGCTGAGTTTTTCAGCCCTTTTTTTAAGGCTAAAAAGGGCCCCCTCGGCTTATACTCGAGTCACTCTCCCCCCGTGTCTCTCTAACCCCCCCCCCGTGTCTCTCTAACCCCTTGTGTCTCTCTAACCCCCCGTGTCTCTCTAACCCCCTGTGTCTCTCTAACCCCCCCGTGTCTCTCTAACCCCTGTGTCTCTTTCCCTCCCCCATCCTCATCCTCAACCCCCCCTCCTCATTCTAAACCCCCCCTCCTCACTTTACCCCTCTAAATACCTCTCCCTCTATATGGTCTCCCAGTATATGGTAATGACGTGACATCACATGCGCGCCACGTCATTAGCATTGGCCGGGTCAAGACGCCGGAAGGAGCAGAGGCCGGAGCAGAAGCTTCAGATGCAGGTAAGTGAGGGGAAAGGGAGAGGGGGAGGCATTTAGAGGGGTAAAGTGTGGAGGGGGGGGTTAGAATGAGGAGGGGGTGGAGGATTAGGAGGAAGGTTGAGGAGGGGTTGAGGTTGAGGAGGGGGGTTGAGCTTGAGGAGGGAGGTTGAGGATGGGGGGTTGAGGTTGAGGAGTGAGGTTGAGGAGGGGGTTGAGGATGAAGAGGGGGTTGAGGATGAGGAGGAGGGTTGAGGAGGGTGGCTGAGGAGGGAGGTTGAGGATGAGGAGGGAGGATGAGGAGGGGGTTGAGGAGGGAGGTTGAGAATGAGGAGGGGGTTGAGGAGGGTGATGAGAGAGGGGGGGAAGAGACACAGGGAATGGAGAGGGGGGGAAGAGACACAGGGAATGGAGAGGGGGGGAAGAGACACAGGGAAGGGAGAGGGGGGGAAGAGACACAGGGAAGGGAGAGGGGGGAAGAGACACAGGGAAGGGAGAGGGGTAAAGAGACACAGGGGAGAGAGATGGGGGACACAAGAAAAGGGCACTCAAGAGGGGGACACAGAGGGCACAAGAGGGACACAGGGTGCAGCACATTCTCCATCCTCGGCTTATACTCGAGTCACTCATTTTTCCCAGTATTTTGTGGTAAAATAGGTGCTTTGGCTGATACTCGGGTCGGCTTATACTCGAGTATATACGGTAATTAATAAAACAATTTTAAAATCAGTCACTTTGATTTAAGATTTATTAGTACAAACCATTATTATAAAGGCTTTTGCTTGATAACAATATTATCTTCCCTAATGCATTTTCAGTAATAGAAGCTAGTTACCAATTGGGGGTTATTTCTTATTTAATTTAAGCATAGGGAATGTCATTTTACACACATGGATCAATACTTCTATCGTGCAATTTTTTTCTTTCAACATAATACCTAATTATCTTATTTAGAATTGCACCAAAAGTACTGAATCTACCTCACAATATCTGTTTAAGATTTTTTTCTTTGTATCTGGCTTAGTGTAGTCCCATCATAATGTACTTACTGTATTACAATTCAATGGGGAGTCCAGACGATTACAACATAAAATCTTAATACAATGCAATAAACTTTCAAAGGCATGATCAGCATCTCAGATTACGCAAATAAAACCTGTTAATTAGATAATAATATATTATTCCAAAAGTGAAAATAATGGCATGTTAAAATAGTTCTGCCTAAAATTAGATAAGATCCTTACTATCATGTCTGACTTTTTTTTAAATATAATTGGAACAAAATTTGACCTTGAAGCTTTTTGTCTTTAAAAATACAATAAATAACATAACTAGTTATGTTGTTGGTGATGAAAATGTAAACCAATGTCAGGAATGAACATAATTTTAATCCTCACTCATAGGAATTACAAGAGCACAAAAACTTCCACATACACGAACATAATCATACAGTTGTGCTCAAAAGTTTGCATACCCTGGCAATTTTTTATTTTTTATTGAAGGATATTAATCATATTATCACATAGTTGTTTGTCTCCTTTTTAAATCATAATGATAAATCACCCAAATGACCCTGATGAAAAAGTTTGCATACCCATAGTTCTAAATACTGTGTATTGACTCCTTTAGCATCAATGACAGTGTGCAGTCTTTTGTAATAGTTCTCTCTGAGGCCCCTAATTCTTGCAGGTCGTATAGCTGCCCATTCGTCTTAGCAAAATGCCTCCAGGTCATGCAATGTCTTTGGTGGTCTTGTATGAATCATACGTTTGAGATCTCCCCAGAGTGGCACAATGATATTAATGTCAGGAGACTGTGATGGCCACTCCAGAACCTTCACCTTTTTCTGCTGTAACCACTGGAGGGTCAACTTGGCTTTGTGCTTAGGGTCACTGTCATGCTGGAAAGGCCAAGAGCGTCCTATGCGCAGCCTTCGTGCAGAAGAATGCAAATTGTCTGCCAGTATTTTCTGATAACATGTTGCATTCATCTTGCCATCAATTTTTACAAGATTCCCCATGCCTTTAGAGGTCACACCCCCTTAAAACCTCAGTGAGCCACCACCTTGCTTCACAGTGGGGATGGTATTCTTTTCACTATAGGCCTTGTTGACCATAAAGATCTATTTTGGTCTTGTCACTCCAAATTACAGTGTGCCAGAAACTGTGAGGCGTGTCATGGTGTTGTCGGGCATATTGTAACTGGGCTTTTATGTGGCATTGGGGTAGTAAAAGCTTCTTTCTGGCATCTCGACCATGCAGCTAATTTGTGTTCAAGTATCATCCTATTGTACTCCTTGAAACAACCACACCATCTTTTTCCAGAGCAGCCTGTATTTCTTCTGTGGGTTTTTCTTTGTATTCCGAACAATTCTTCTGGCAGTTGTGGGTGAAATCTTTCTTGGTCTACCTGACCTGTCTTGGTATCAAGAGATCCCCGAATTTTCCACTTCTTAATAAGGAATTGAGCAGTACTGACTGGCATTTTCAAGGCTTCGGATATCTTTTTATATCCTTTTCCATCTTTATGAAGTTCCATTACCTTGGTCTTTTGACAGATCTTTTCTGCTCCCCATGTCTCAATATCTAGCCTGCACAGTACATCCACGTGAAAGCTAACAAACTCATTGGCTATTTATACACAGACAATAATTGCAATCTAAAAAGTCACAGGCGTGGGAAATTAACCTTTAATTGCCATTTTAACCTGTGTGTGTCTCCTTGTGTGTCTGTAACAAGGCCAAACATTCAAGGTATGTACACTTTTAATCAGGACCATTTGGGTGATTTCTGTTATCATTATGATTTAAAAAGGAGCCAATCAACTATGTGATAAGAAATGGCTTCATATGATCACTATCCTTCAATAAAATACATTAGTTTTGCATGGTCAGTCATATTTTCAAAATAGATGCCAAAATTAGGAATTTCTGCCAGGGTATGCGAACTTTTGAATACAACTGTATGTCCAAATGATTGACGACAGCATGCACATGTGATCTAAAACATCAGTCCAGGAGTTGGTCAATTCCGGAACAGATATAAGTCCCAGATTATTAAACTATCTTTCAACCACAAATAAAATATTAATTAAAAACAGGATCCACATAAAACAAACACAGAACAAACACAGAACATAAAAAAAGTCAGTTTTAACGTGTTTTACATCACAAATTGAGTTTTTTTTTTAAAAACACATTCTCATATTGGCAGCTAACTAACAAGCTGACTTTTCTTACCAAAGTTTTGAGAATAAATCTAAGCCTTAGTGACTTTTTAAAGCATACTTTATTATCTTGATATATCTATCATCCTAAAATTCCCATATGTATGGGAATATACTCACCTGTTTTTAGTGATTTTCTAATGATTTGCTTATGAGAATATACTAGACATTGTTACTCATGTTCCACTCATGAGACAAGCTAAGATATATAAAACTATAAGTCAATAATCACATATATAGTTGTGAGCATGTGGGTTGTTGCTAATGCTGCGGGCTCACGTAGGAAGCCTGTGGGCCCTCGCAAAGCGAGGGCCGCAGTTTTTGGCAGAGGGCGCCGAAGGTGCTCCATGCCAGCAACTGCGGACCTCGCAAAATTAACGGACTTACGGAACAAAAATACGAGCCGCGTTACAACCCATTACAACCTCGCAAAAATACGACCTTACCGCCCGAAACCTGCACACATGAAAACATTTAAAACACAATAAATACACACAGCAAATACATAAAAAGGTTACCTACAGGAAGGAGAGGCAGCCAGGACCTCGAAATCTGAATTTACACCTCAATTTCACTCGACAAAAAAGAGTTTAGACACCCGAAAATCCCCTAAGCAAGAGAAAAAATGGCTGCAGAAAAAAATCGAAAACGAGGCTACAGTACTCCAAAGACGCAAAACAGCTCCAAACACCTACGGATTTTCTGAAAAAGACATATGAGATACGAAAACAAGGACGCAACCCGAGCGACCCGAAAAACATTACAAACACAATAAATACACACAACAAACACATAAAAAAGCCTCTGCAAGTGAAGTTACACCTCGATTTAACTCCAAATTTCAGAGTTTAGACACCCGATAATCACCTAAGCAAAAGAAAAAATGGCTGCTGAACAAAACGAAAACGAGGCTAAGGACGCAAAACTACTACATTTACTCGCAAAACGGAACAAACGCTCCAGTCCAGTTCACGAGGCACGTAACACACAATATGCGGCACGTACCACACTGCTATTACCCACCATTTTACATGAAACACACAACTTTTAGCCGCAAAATGGCGGCTGGAATGTAAATAGCGCATGCTTATTGCGTTCTAACGGTTTCAAGCACCTACAAGTTTATAAATACTGCCTACTTTCCAGAAAATTCTACATTTCTCCTCAGGTGATGAACAGTGTGACTGGATAGTTCACTGCTGCCGTTACTTCAGAAGAGAATTACTTCCTAATTTACAACTTCACAATCTGAAAATTCCAACTGAGAGGTACGCTATGATATATTTGATTTATTAAGAAAGACCACAAAAAAAAAAACTTAAAAAAAAAAGAAAGATTTCAAACATTCCCAACCAAGACGTCATTCATGTATAGTGACATGTGAAATGCACATATATGTGTATAGGCCCAACAACAAGCTAATCTTAACTCAAAGTAATCAAAGAAGTATATTCAACTTACATTAATTCACAGGAACTAATGCCAAAAAAAAAATATATATGGCACTAATACATATTTAACCTGCAGCTCAATCTTTCCCTTTTTTTTCACTATTCAAACAGACTCTGCATCAACAGCGTCACTCAAGAATTTGCAGCGTGGACTGTGAAAGTGGATCACTTTTAAAGAACAGAAAGAAAGAAGAAGAGGTAAGATACAAAAATACATTACATGCAGAAAAAGACCATGCTTTGCAAAAAACAAAATAATGAATATACAATTAACCATTTCCCTTTCTCTTTCAAACAGACACTACAAGAAGACTGGCGGATTAAGATTGGCAGGAGGGGACCCTCTGTCATTCACACAAGAAAAAGGCTTCAATCAAGGTATAGTATAACAAGTACAAAAAGAAACACAAATCCCATGTTTAGTGCTCGCCAATATCAGAAGTCAAACTAAAAAATACAAGCCTCAATACAAATTACAGCAACACAAAAACACCACAGTTCAAGAAACTTTCCAAAGACATATACAATTCACAAATAAACACACTTAAACAAAAAAAAGCAATTGATAACACAACGCAGTACTAAAAAACAAATGGCGGACACCAAACAGGATAGCTTACCAAACATTAGCAACATACAGAAAACAAAAGTAAGCCAAATACAGCATCCCAAAAGTGGTGGACACACAACAGGATAATACAACAAACATTGCTAACATATACAAAGTGGAAATAACATTAATGATTACTCTACAAAAAAATATAACTGTAACCCAGAACCAAAATCAAAGAATTTTGAAGTGGTGCACAAAAAACAGCATAGCATAAGAAATCAAGAGAACAGATACAGTATAAAAAAAAATAATCCTGTTTCATGCCCAAAAAATTATTACAGTTAAATAATAATACAATTACAAAAGTGGTCTACACAAAACACAATACTAATCAATTACAGCCAGCGCTGTACGCTTTCTCGCACACTCTCAAATCAATAACATTTTAGAGAGAAGAAACAAAGCTAATATCAGAACACATTGCTTTGCAAAAAAATAAACTATGCTATTCATGAAAAATACATTATAATCAAATAACATTTATCTTTTTCTTTTACAACAGACACTGCATCAAGACTCTCGCAAGAAGATTTCCAACAGCGGATCCAGGGATATTCATCTTGAAATCACACTTCCAACAAGGTACAGTATAACAAGTAAAAAAAAGAAAACAAAATGAACATGTTTGCTGTGTAGCCATGTCAAGAGAAAAAACTAAAAAAAAACAACACACCAACAACAATAAGCCCCACAAATCACCAGCTTTCACAAAATATTACTGACACATTTCTCATTTACCTACTAATTAGCTTTTAACTACAACAACCATTAACAGTAAACCCTAACTTCAATCTATCAAACAAAATGTGCCCAAGATAAAACAGCATAGTACAAGAAATTTTGAAAACACATAAAAAAATTAAATATAAATTCTAAGTTCAGAGCCCTAACGTATAATAATAAGAACAACACCTAAACAGATACATAAAATAGAATACTTCAACAAATACTACTAACACCTAACAAAGAACAAAACAATCCTTCTTTTCACACCCACACCATAAAAGCCTTTAAGTAAAATAGAAGGGTACTATTACAACAATCACCTGCAGTACAAATTTCAAAGAGTAATATATTACTACCATTTTTTAGCCTCTACTATGCCTCTAAGCCAACCCTAGAAACCTACAAGATAAAAACCACTGAACAACCAAAAAAATTAAAAAAACGAAACATACTCATTCAAAACTATAAAGCTACTACATCTACAATAAGCTATAATGCAATTACCTTATTTCTGCTATGCCTCTAAGCCAAAAATTAGAACCTACAAGATAAAAAGTAACAGCAAAAAAATAAAACAGACTAATTTAACAATAGAAAGCAAGTTCATCTACAATGACCTATAATCACATACAAACAAAATTAATTTAGAATCACAACAGTGTTGCAACAAAAACATTTTAGAAACCAACTTAACATACCAAACTAAACTAATGATACATTCTTTTCATTTCCAGATGAAGATGGCTGATAACGAGACCAAACGGGAAAAGATAAGACGTCAAGCTAGAGAACGACAACAAATATGGGCAAACCAGCAGACGCCGGAGCAGAAGGAAATTTGACGAGAAAAAGAATGGAAAAGACTTGCAAGCAAAAGACTATCAGCTGAAAAAATAAAAGCTACACCCAAAAAAGCGACAAAAAACAACAGCATTTAGAACCTGTTCCTGAAACATCACATAACATTTCAAATGATGAATTACAAACTGAAACTGATATATGCTCTTCAAATTGCCCTTTACTCAAGTCTTTAGCAGTAGAGGTTCATAATTGTGGTGACATGAATATTCTCTGTCAGTTTTGTGAGGCTTATCATTTTAAACAGTGAAGACCCAGAGATGGACAGTTCATTAGTTGCTGACAAAAAGGCAAGTTCAAACGTCCAGAAAAAAAACAATTCCCAACATATTTACAAAACATTATGACTGAACCTACTTTTCCAAACTATAAAAATTTCAAAACAAACATAAGATCATACAATAGTGCCATATCCTTTGCATCTATGCGGGCAACATTAGCTAATAATGTACCAGGACATGGTCCTTACTGCTTTAATGTCCAAGGCCAAATTTACCATCGTACTTCCCATTTACATCCAGAGGAAGGAGATCAAAGAAAATTTGCTCAACTATATGTCCTAGATACAATGGAAGCTGTTGACCAACGTATGCAGCTGCAAGAAAATAAAAAATGCTTACCCAGTGTTTTTCTAGAGCTAGATAAAATTATGGCCAATAACCCCTACACTCAAGCTTATAAAAAATTGAGTAGTAGAAAAGGAACAACAACTTCATGCAGAAAGACATCAATTACCAATCCCAAAGGTCAATATGGTCCTTAAAAGAGATAGACATACTGATAAAAGCCGTTATAATTTGCCAACATCAAATGAGGTTGCAATGGTGTTTCAAAATGATGAAGGAGAACCACCATTTCAAAGAGACATTAGAATATATCCCAGAAATGAGAAGCAACCATTCATTAATATCTGTATCTTAAGTACTAATTTAGATCCAATGACAAATCCCATTTTTTTCCCACACGGAGAAGCAGGCTGGCAACCAAAATTAACCCTTCCCAGTTACCCAAATGCTAAAGTCTGAATGCAAAATAATATTTCCATGCTTAAATTTAAAGTAGCTCAAATAGCCATTCGAAATACATTTAATCCAATTTTATGTGGTGGAAAACTAACACAACAATGGATTATTGATTCCTATTTGCAAGTTCAGGCCAATAACTTAAACATCATAACATATTAACAAGATAAACTACGTGTAGAACAGTATTGTGGATTAATGGATTATGTCGCTGAGGTTGCTACAAGCAGAGACATGACAGCTTGCAAAGCCATAATTTTACCATCTTTTTTCCAGGGATCTCCTCGCAATATGCGAGAAAGATACAATGATGCCATGACTATTGTCACCAAATTTGGGAAACCAGATTTATTGATTACATTTACATGTAATCCCCAATGGCCAGAAATTACACAAAATTTACTTCTTGGCCAAACTGCTTCAGATCGACAAGATTTAGTAGCCAGAGTTTTCAAAATTAAATTAATTAATACTTGACATCACTATAAGTCACTTATTTGGCAAATGTCTTGCTTATGTATATACAATTGAATTTCAAAAAAGTGGCCTTCAACATGCACATCTTCTGATAATCCTTCAAGAAAAAGATAAATTAGATACTGGTGACAAAGTGGATTCAGTCATTGTTGCTGAACTAACAGATCCAGAACTATATGGTAGACTATATGAGATTGTAACTCGTTGGATGATTCATGGACCCTGTGGCGATCTTAATCCACAATCACCATGTATGGAAAATAATAAATGTACATGAGAATTTCCAAAAGATTATAGAGACAAAACTTATGCCAATTGTGATGGCTATCCATTATATAGAAGAGAAGGCGATAGTGCCATTATTCATGGCCAAAACATCGACAATAGATATGTGGTACCATACAATCCACATTTACTTATGAAGTATAATGCACACATTAATGTAGAAGCCTGCACTTCCATCAAATCTATTAAATATGTCTACAAATATATTTACAAAGGCTATGATGCAGCTACTATAGTCGTCAAAAGTGCAGACAATACCGAAAGCACTGAGTTAGTACATGATAAACTTGCATCTCATGTAGATGCTCCCTATGTCAGTGCTCCAGAAGCTATGTGGCGGCTTTTAAAATTTGAAATGCACGATAGATCACATGAAGTATATAGATTAGCAGTACATTTGCCACAAAGACATTTAGTGTATTTCCATCCTGGAAATTAAACTAATGCATTGGTCCAAAGTGAGCATCGTCACATTTCACCAACTGCATGGTTTCAATTAAATTCTACAGATTCACAGGCAACACAATTCTTAGATATTGAAATTCCATATCACTATGTTTTCATTAATGGATTATGGAGACCAAGAAAAACCAGAGGAAATAAAATAATACCAAGAATTTAGACGGTCAGACCTTGAACTTTTCTGCTTACAACTACTACTTTTAAATGTTCCTGGTGCACAAGGTTTTGAACACTTAAGAACTGTTAATGACATAGTATATGAATCCTTTCATTTAGCTGTCAGACATAGAAACTTAATAGCTGATGATACAGAAGGGAAAGATGTCTAGAAGAAGCAGCACTATGTCAAATGCCACGGCAGATGAGGGAACAATTTGCATTCATTTGTATCTTCTCAAATGCTCCAAATGCATTAGCTTTGTGGGACACATTTAAAAAGTAATATGCTGAAGACTTTATGCAACGATACAATAAACCCATTGCACACTTAAAAGCATTAGTAGAAATCCAAGAAGTCTTTTTAACTCATGGATTAAGCTGTGCAAGTATTATAGATGACATAAACATTGAACACATTCAACTAACATAGAAAGGACACAAGAAAGACTTGCAACTTTAAATACCTTACAATTGCAAGCATTTAATGCCATAAAAAATGCACTAGATGATGACATGGTCAAAGAGCGTTATTTCTATCTTGATGGACCTGGAGGATTAGGAAAAACCTATCTATATAATTTATTAAAGAGTTTTGTATGAGCACAAGGTCAAATAGCACTTGCATTTGCCACCACTGGAATTGCTGCACTTTTGTTAGAAGGTGGAAGAACTGTGCATAGTGGATTTAAACTGCCAGTGCCTATTTTAGAAACATCAGTGTCAGATATTCGCATGACATCATTACAAGCAAAAAAAAAAAAAATTTAAATTATTTATAATAGATGAGGCTACAATTATGTCATGCTATGCCCTCCAATGTATTGACCATTTGCTTCATGAAGTCATGGATAATACTTTTCCATTTGGTGGAAAGGTAATGTTGTTAGGTGGTGATTTTAGACAAACATTACCTGTCGTTGTACATGGAAATCGAACCAACATTATCGAAACCTGTATAAAGTCAAGTACACTATGGAAACATTTTACCCATCTTCAATTACAACAAAATATGAGAGTACATGTTAGTATGACTTGTGATCAGAAGGCCAAAATTATTTCAATGATTGGCTTATTAAAATTGAAGAAAGGAAAAACTGAAGAAATACCAAATTTACCTGACGACACTGTACACATCCCACCTCATATGATTTGTCAACAAGATCTTATATCGGCTATATTCGAAAGTACAATAAATAACCAGGACTATTCTGAACTTGCCAACCAAGTCATACTAACATGTAAAAATAAGGATGCATTGATCCTCAATAATGAAATATTTAAAAAAATTAATGCACCCCAAAGAAATTATCACAGTGCTTATTCTCTACTTGCTGATGACAAAGAAAGTCAGGCAAATGTTTCCACTGAATTCATAAATTCATTAACTCCTTCTGGAATGCCTCCACATATTTTGCAGATATAGAAAGGGGCAGTTGTCATTTTACTGTGAAATATGAACCCAAAAAAGGCCTATGCAATGGGACAAGATTAAATTGTTCAACAATTAAAGGACCATTTCATAGATGCTGAAATTTTAACTGGTACCCATAAAGGAGAGAGAGTTTTCATACCAAGGATAGATTTAGCACCAAGTGAAAGTAGTCTCCCTTTTATACCTCAAAGAAGACAAATTCTCATCATTATGGCATTTGCCATGACCATTAATAAATCACAAGGACAAACTTTAAAATCTGTGGGTATTTTCTTAGAACAACCAGTATTTGCACATGGGCAATTGTACGTTGCCTTATCACTGTGCAAAAATCCACATCCTATTAAAGTTTACATTGAAAACAATGAAACTCAAGGTGATTTATTAGAGGATGGATGCATTTTTACTAAAAAAATTGTCTACTATTAAGTACTGTAACTTTCCATCAAACAAACAAAAGCAATGCCAAACCAATTTAAAATCAAACTCAAAAATCATCTAAACCACAATATAACCACAAAAAATACTGAAAAATTACAGACAACCGTCCATTTCTTTCAAAAGATCATTATTACGCCACAGAAATTAGGTTTACACCAACAATATTTCCATATTAAACTACATACAATTTTAAAACACATAGAGAACAGTGGTTACACATCGCGGACCAACTTTAAGCTCATGCGTTCTCTTGTTAGAGAACCACTTTTCCACAGAGGAACCTCTATGTGCCATTTAAAACAATTACTACACCAACAAACAAAGGTCAACCATTGAAAACTAACAATAAATAAATAATTCAGTCATATTTCATGGAAGTACTGTTTATGCATGATTAACCCCACAAAACACTTGCCTTGCATTATTTTAAAAAAATCATTTCAAATGTAAATTAACTATGTTACTGTTTATAACGTTACAAGTTTGAAAAAAATCCTTTAAAGTTCCTTACTTAGACATATTACAAAGTTCATGTTAAGAGCACAAGCACGGTTTCAGGCACAATGTCAATGTTGTATTTCATGTTAAACATTAATCCAGGGAGTAATCCGATCGCCAGTTAATGGGGTCAGGAAGGAATTAATTTTTTTCCCGCTTTGATACAATTGGCTACGTTTCAAAGAGGGTTTTTACTATTTTTACTGTTTGCCTTCCTCTGGATTCAATGTATATTTAAGTTTAACAGTTCTAGAGCTACGAGTTGCATGTTAAAAAAACATTACCTCAAGTTTACAATACTGATTAATCTAAAGTTCAACTGTTCTTACATTCAAATGTTAATACTTCTACTACAAAACTATTTAACAGTTACTCAAGAAGAAAATAAAATGTTCCAAAAATAAACATGTTTAATATAAGAATTGTACTTATTTCAACATAACTAAAACCTTACAAGTGTCAAATACGTATATTCCTAAATAAACAAATCTACAAACATACACATCTCATTGCCGTCATTTTTTGACGGGCAAGTTGCTAGTTAGACTATAACTACAGGGCTGACAAGAATAAGCTAGACATGATTATCATTTTTATTATACTATATATGTAGGCTAAATACAATACCATAACAAGATATTTGCTCATCTGTTGAATGGTGTACTATATATATATATATATATATATATATATATATATATATATATATATACACACACACTAGCGACTTGCCCGTTAAAAAATGATGGTCAATAAAATTTGAATGCTGTGAAAACTGTTTGCCACACAATATGAGTCTCTGACATTCTTAACCTTTTTTTTATTATTTACAAAGATACACAACATTTTGAAAAAAACTTTTTATTTTTCTCATTTTCAACTTGTATTTCACCAACAGGTATAGAATATTTGTTTTTCCAATACTAACTCTTTTAATTGTCATATATGGAATAACAATATAACAATTTGTAACGTTTTCATAAATACATATTGTAAACCATAACATAAAAGTTTGTAACATGCAACTTGTATTTTAAAGAATCTTGAACCTTTTTTTTAACAATACTACGATTTTGAATTGATAGTTATCTATGAATAACAGACGACTATGTAAACTTTCTGTAAATAACTATTTTAAACAATGAGATGCTTTGTAACATTATTTTTTTTTTAAACAATTGTTAAACTAAATTGGCATTGAATCCAGAGGAAGGCAAACAATAAAAAAAAAAACATTGAAACTTGGCCAATTGTATCAGAGGGGAAAAAAAAATTCCTTTCTGACCCCATTAACTGGCGATCGGATTACTCCCTGAATCAATACTCTCAATTTAAATTATACAGTTCAATCTATTAACAAATGATGAAACTTGTAGTAACATAAATCCTTGACTATATACAATATACAATGAACCAATTTATCACAACTTTGAAAATACAATATTAACATGTTAAATAGTAACATAAAACAGTAACATTTAACCTTCAAGTTAAAGAAAATGGCACCTAATTGTTTTGTGGGGCCAATCATGTAAAAATGTAACTTCTAACACATCCAATCTGTATAACCACTGTTTACTGTTGTTTTTCTTTTTTTTTTTTTTTGTTCTTTTTGTATTTTGTGCAAATGGCACATCGAGTTTCCTAAATGAAATAATGGTCCCCTATTTAAAGTCCCAGAGAACTAAAATGTTGTCCTGGAAGTAAAACCACTGTTATCTATGTTTTTTTGCCATTGTATAGAGCTTCTTATTGAAATAGTGGTCATCTAAAATCTGTCCGAGTAACATAAAATGTTGTTGTCGAAATGAAACTACTGTCCTCTATGTTTACAGCACCTCATAGTACACAATGTTTTTTGTAAAAACGCATCCATCTTCCAATAAATCACCCTGACTTGGGTTTTCTTCAACAAGTACTTTAATTTCCTCTGGATTATTGCATCTTGAAAATGCAACATAACACAGGTGCCTTCAAAAAAATACCAAGGTCCTCATTCAATTGCAATTTTGCCAATTGAATAGGGCTCTATATAAGCACATAACATATTTTTTGACGTAAGTTTTTAGTTAGTGAAGACCTTAATTTTGGATGTAAGTTCAGTAACTAAAAAGTTCTGTATAAAAAATATGTTATGTGCTTATATAGAGCCCTATTCAATTGGCCAACTCACAATTGAATGAGGCTCCAAGAGACTTAAAAGTTTGTCCTTGGGATTTATTGATGGTCATGGCAAATGCCATGATAATGGGAAATTGTCACCTTTGAAGGACAAAAAGCAAATCACTCTCACTTGGAGCCAAATAAATTCTTGGTATCAGAACTGGTTCGCCTTTATGGGTACCACTATAATTTCTGCATGTATAAAAATGATCCTTTAAATCCTTCACAATTAATCTGGTCATTGTAATTAATCATTACAAAGTCCTTTTTTGGGATTCATATTTCTCAATAGCATGACAATTTTTTAAGTTGCAAAACATGTGGTGCCATTCCAGAGGGAGTTAAAGAATAAATAAATTCCATACTAAAGTTTGCTTCACTATCTTTGTTATCAGCCAGAACAGAATCTGCACTGTAATAGTTTTTTGGGGAGCATTGTTTCATTTTAATATTTTGTCGTTTAGATTCAAGGCATCTATATTTTTGGATGTCAATATGACTTTGCTTGCAATGTATAATTATGTTTCTTTCGTTGTCGCCATTCACCATTTACGAATACATAGTGATTTGAAATGTCAATGTACAAAAATTGTCTGTCCTGAGTGATTAAAAGTATATTTGCATGTGGCAAGCCTCTTTTTTTAAATTCAATGGTATAAACAAAAGCCACACATTTTCCAAACAAGTCTGCTTTAGTTATATCATGAATTAATGAATTAAGTTTTATTTTGAATACTCTGGCCACCAAATCGTTTGTCCACGCAGTCAATTTTCTTTGATCTCTGGCCATTGTGGATTACATGTAAATGTAATGAATAAATCTGGTTTGCTGAATTTAGTGACAATAGCCATGACATCATTGTATTTTTCTCGCATATTGCGAGGAGATCCTTGGAAAGAGGATGGCAAAATCATTGCTTGTCCAGCAGGAATGTCTCTGTTTGCAGCCAATTCAGCGACATAATCTATCAATCCACAATATTATTCTACTTGAAGATTGTTTTCTTGAAATTTGACAACATTTTGATTATTTGCTGCGACTTGTAGATAGGAATTAATAATCCATTGTTGTGTGAGTTTACCCCCACATAAAATACGATTATAATGATCCCGGACAGCAGTTTGTGCCACTTTATATTCCAGCATGGAAATATTGTTTCTAACACGAACTTTACTATTAGGATAACTTTGCAACTGTAATTTTGGTTGCCATCCTGGCTCCCCATTTGGAAAGAAAATGGGATATGTCATAGGATTCAAATTACTGCTTAAAATATTTATGTTTATAAAAGGTTGTTCTTGATTGCGTGGATATATTCTAATATGCCACTCAAGTGGTGGTTCACCATCATCATTTTTAAATACCATGGCAACCTCATTTGCTGTTGGTAAATTATACCATCATTGATCAGTATGGCGATCTCTTTTGAGAACCATTTTTACTCTTTGCATTGGCAATTGATGTCTGTGCGCATGTGCCAGTTGTTCTTTTTCAACCTCAGCTTATTTTTGTATGCTTTACTATATGGGTTGTTAGCCATAATGTTATCAAGCTGTTCAAAGACTATGGGTAAGCATTGTTTATTTTCAGGAAGCATCATTCGTTGTTCAACAACTTCCATTGTATCAAGGACATATAACTGTGCAAATGTTCTTTGTTCTCCTGATTCTGGGTGTACATGTGAAGCCTGGTGGTATATTTGTCCTTGGACTTTAAAACATTTTCGGCTAATGTTGCACCCATTGAAGCAAATGAAATTGCACTGTTATAAGACCGAATGTTTTTCTTAAAATTGGTGTAATTTAGAAATGTAGGATCACTCATGATACTTTTTAAATATTCTAAGTCTTACCTTTCCTTTCTGACCGCAACTAATAAACTCTCCATCAGTTGGTCATTCTTTCAGAAAATGATAGGCCCCACAAAACTGACAAACCACATTCATTAATTCACAAGAATGTGTGTCTACTGTTAGTTCTCTAAATAAAGAACTATCAAGACCTACCTCAATATAGATCTCATTTGAACTTTCTATATCTACATTGGCGTCATCTCTATCAACATTGGTGTCAGGAGGCAAAATAGGTTCATTAGAGAATGTTTTACAGACATTTTTTTGTTTACTTTTTCTTTTCTTTGAATCTCCAGCAGACTCATTTTGTTGTTTTTTAGCCATTTTTCTTTTATTTAGAAGTCTCTGTCGATCTTCTTGTCTTAAACGTTGTGAATTCTCAGGGGTCTGTGCATCTCTCCATCTCTGCTTCCTTTCCCTTGCCATTCTTCTTTCATATTCTTTCTTATCTTCTGCATTGTCCGCCATTGTAATCTGTTCTTGGAAATAGAGTTGTAAGAATTGCAATATTTTTATTATACATATTTTTTAACCTGTCATATATTTCTAAAAAATGTACTTGTAATCTGTATCTATCTGTCTTTCTGGGGGTCTGTGTCTCTGGGTGTCTGTGTCTTTGGGTGTCTGTGTCTCTGGGTGTGGCTGCGTGTGTGTCTCTCTCTGTGTGTGTGTCTCTGTGTGTGTGTATCTCTGTGTGTGTGGGTGTCTGTGTGTGTGGGTGTCTGTGTGTCTCTCTCTCTCTGTGTTTCTCTCTCTCTCTCTGTGTGTGTGTCTCTCTCTCTGTGTGTGTGTCTTTGTGTGTGTGTGTCTCTGTGTGTGTGTATGTCTCTGTGTGTGTGTGTGTCTCTGTGTGCTGTGTGTGTCTCTGTGTGTTTGTGTGTGAGTGTCTGTGTGTCTCTGTGTCTCTATTTGTCTCTGTGTCTGTCTCTCTGTCTCTCTGTCTTTCTGTCTCTCTGTCTGTCTCTCTCTCTGTGTGTGTGTCTCTCTCTCTCTGTGTGTCTCTCTGTATCAAGAATGCAAAAACATAAACAGTTATAATGTGTTCCTAAAGAAAAGCTACGCAAAAGAGCTGTTAGCAAACTATAAATTGACATGAATAAATATCTGAAGTGTAATTCTCATTCAAGTAAACATAAATGTGTTTTCATATATGTATTTTTTTAATGAATGACAACCTGTGAATAATGTTGATGAAAAAACAGTTAGAGACTTATTAAATTGCGCTTTAACTAATTGAATAGTGCTCTATATAACCACAAAACATATTTTGGTTATGTAAGTTTGTAGTAAGTTCATTGGTCTGAGGTCAGGACCTCCCCTGGGGGCGTTACCGGATATGCACACGTGAGCGGACGCTCTCACAGCCCGATGGAGGAGACCACGCTGGAGACTGGGATTCCCTAAACCTTTTCCCTCAGCCCTTCCCAAGGTACAATCACTCCAAGCCCAATACGGGTTCAGCAGCACGGGACCGGCTGCATGAAGAGCAGGACCGTTAAGGAGATATAGCCCCAGCATTTGCCCCCGGTCTTGATGTCCCACGAGCGGTGAGAGCGCACAAGCTGTGCAAAGAGACTGGAGGGGGCTAAGCTAAGCATAGCAGTGATTTGGAGAACTCTGGCGGGGGAATGCCAGACTGCGGGCCTGCAGAAAGGAGCTTTGACTACCTAGAGTATTGGATATTCCAGGCCTCTCACAGCAGTTAGTGCAGCTATTAGCTGATATCACCTGGAGGCCATGAGGTCTGGTAAGGCTCTAATAGAGCACTCTTTATACATAAACACTGACTCTTTTCTGTAAGGCCCTAAGATATTAACAGGCATAATATATACACAGGTCCTATAAAGGATATAAGGTCCAGTTCAGCAAGTAAGGACCTGAAGTATAATTTTGTGGGGTCTATAATTTCTTCAAGAATGAAAACCATTATTGGGGCTTTGGTCTGGGAAAAGTGAGAGTAATAATACAATCTAATTGCTCCCTGACAGACCTTATGCAAAAGCTATACATTAATGGGAAAAATCGTACGGACCCATATCTCAAAGGAGGTAATACTAATATGGTTAAAAGTAATTAAGGAATAAAGGTCTGGAATGGACTCCACCAATCGACTAAAGGAATACTAAAGGAATGAATCCCTAAAAATAGGGGACCTGTCTCCAAACCTTTATATTACCTATAATTGTGAAATAAAACCATATATACTTAAAAGACAAAATATTCCCAATTAAAGAATTGGATCAGGACCACGGAGGGGGAAGCGAGAAAGAGAAATATATAAAATAAATATATATCCCCAAGTAAAAGTATGTGATCAGGACCACATCTACTGTAAAGCGGATTTGGGACTACCTCTGTTTTTGCATGTTTTTTTTTTGTGTTTGTATTTTTGGTATATCTTTTTTTCTCTTTTATTATATTACAGGAACTTGATTCTAGGTAAATTTCATACAATGCCTCCGAAAAATAAAAACAAAGATAAAATAAGATCTCCTCCTAAATCCAAACTATTTTTTTCGCCTAAAATGGCGCAAAAAACTATGGAGTTATCCCTTTTGGCTTCTCCAATAGGGGATAAATCTACAGAGGCATATGTAGATAATACGGTAGATACCTCTTCGGAAACAAATACAGTTAATTTAGAGGAGGAAATCCTCACGGTTGGAAAACTGGAAAATATCCTAGAGAAGTTTCAAAACAAATTCTTGGATGAATTTAAAAATCAAATTCTTCTAAATATCAAGGCAACACAAGAAAACACAGTCAAAATTGCAGAATTGGGGAACACTTGTGAAACAATTAAAAAGGAACAAACTTATTCCAAAGAAAGCATCAAAGCAATGGAGGGGAAATTAAACACATTGGAAAATAAGGTGGACTTCCTTGAAGATAGATCAAGAATTAATAACTTAAAAATACGAGGGATTGATGAAAAAATACCCAAAGAGGACCTGGGATTATATCTTACTAAGTTTTTTTTCATATTTAGTGCCTGATTTTGCGGATATAAAGTTCAAGTTCGATGCAGCCTATAGACTCTCTAAGCCGAAAAACATTGAGGTAGAGTTTCCTAGAGATGTAATGGTAAAAATCCATCATTTGCCACTGAAAAATCAACTATTAAAAGCTAGCTATGTATGACAATAGTAAATGTATATGCCCCTAATAATAAACAAAATATATTTTTGAAGGGAGTATTAAAGAAACTGGATAAGATAGCTATAGGAGGACGCATAGTAGGTGGTGACTTTAATATGACGCCTGATGCCAAGATGGACAGAAGCTACAAAAAAGTTCCCAAAAACTATAAAGGTATAGAAAAAACAGCTCAGGATTTCTCCAAATTATTGGTGGAAAACCACTTATATGATGCATGGCGCCTTATAAATATAAATGAAAGAGACTATACCTATTATTCTGCATCTCATAAAATGTATTTAAGAATTGATAATATAATAGTGAATGAGACTTTGTTAAACGCAATTCAATCAGTTAAAATTGGTTTAATAACAATCTCGGACCATGCTCCAGTCACCCTCCAAATACAGGAAAAGGGGGAGATAAAATCTAGCAGGGCATGGAGAATGGATGATAAAATCTTAGAAAATAAGGAAAGACTAAATACTATTAGAATAGAAATTTAAAAAAAATTGGAAATTAATATGGGGTCGGTTCCATTAAATACAACAATATGGAACTCACTAAAAGCATATACAAGAGGTATATTAACCAAGTTGAAAAGCATCTGGGTTAAAAAGAGAGGATTGTCCTTACGACTTTTACATATAAAATTTTATAAATTGGAACAAGAAAACAAAATAAAAATAAATGACACCCTTACACAAGAGATAATAACAATTCGGAACAAAATTAAAAACATTAACCAAAAACGCTCAGATATGAGTCTTTGGTAACTACAACAAAAATCATTTAATTTCAATAATCGAATAGGAAAAGATCTCGCGAATAAGATTAAAAAACAAAAATATCAAGATTGTAATATTCCTTATCTTGTAAAACAGGGAATACAAATTTTTAAGCCTAAAGAAATCACGGATCAATTTGCGAAATTTTATCAAGCCTTGTATAATCTAAACTCGGAAGAAAACTTTATAACACCCAAAAGTGAAGACATATCATCATTCTTAGATCAGATTGACTTTCCAGTTATCTCAAATGAGGAAAAGGAGGCTTTAAATAGTCAGATAACGGAACTAGAAATTAGACGAGTTATTAAAAACCTAAAAAACTACACGGCACCAGGCCCAGTTGGATTTTCTACAACATACTATAAAATATTTGAGGAAGAGTTAATGCAAATCTTAGTAGCTACATTTAATGAAATTAAAACCACAGGTACATTCCCACCAGAGATGCTTAGAGCCAATATAATCACTATACTAAAATCAGATAAGGAAGCACACTCTTGCAAAGAATTTAGACCAATTTCGGTTATGAATATAGATACCAAAATATATGCGAAAGTGTTGGCTCTAAGACTTACAGAAATATCTAAATCATTAATAGCGTCCGACCAAACAGGATTTGTCCCAGGGAGGCAGGGCGCCGATAATTCCCATAAACTGATTCATTTAATAACTTATGCGAAGAAAAAAGACATCCCCACCCTATTCCTATCCATGGATGCTGAAAAAGCTTTTGATAGGGTAGGGTGGGATTTTATGATGCAGACCCTCCATAGATATGGGTTTGACTCATTTGCATCGAAAGCTATAGCTGCCCTATATAAGGCTCCCTCTGCATCAGTTTTGGGGAAAGGGGTACAATCAGATTATTTTATGGTAACAAATGGAACCAGTCAGGGTTGTCCGCTGTCTCCCATTTTATTAGCATTGACCCTAGAACGCCTCGCTATAGCTATTAGGGCTTCATCGGACTTTAAGGGGATTAGAGTAGGCAAAAGGGAATACAAGATCTCCCTCTTCGCGGATGATGTAGTAGTATATATGGAGCAACCTCATATATCTATGAAGGCGCTGATGGAAATCATTGCAAACTACAGTAAGGTGTCGAATTATAAATTAAACATAGAGAAATCTGAAGCACTAAGTGTTAATATTCCAGAGGAAGACGAAGAGCGCCTGACTAGTAGGTATCAGCTGGCCCACACAAAGGGATTTACACACCTGGGAATTAACTTTAGTGATGATATAAGAAGTATTCAAACCTCCAATTTGAACAATTTATATAAATCATCTAATGAGCTTATTGAGAACTGGCCGGTCAATCAAATATCCTTCTCTGGGAAAATTGCATAAATCAAGATGTCTCTCCTTCCTAAACTTAACTATGTATTTAGATCTTTCCCTTTTTCAATCTAAAGCCAATGGACAGCTAAATTCCAGAAGATGATCGATAGATATATTAACAAGAACGGTCAGATCAGAGTTAAAAAAGCAATAATGAGTAGAAAATTTATAAAAGGTGGCATTGCATACCTAAGGGTTTTTCACTATCAGGAAGCAATTAAATTGGCGCAATATAAAAAGTGGAGTCAACCTCTTTCCACTCACCCGGAGAACCAGATTTTAAGTGATATGCTACACAATATCGACCTTAATGCTCTATTGTTCATTCCAAAACTAGCATTAGCATACATTGACCTGAGAGCAACTATTTTGACTATAATGGAAAAAGAGTGGATAAAAATGAACAAAAAATTTAAATTTATAGAGCAATATAGTGAACTTACTCCTTTGACAACATTAGCACGCAGGAATTATATCTACTTAGAACCAGAATGGAAAGACAAAGGAATATATCTACTGGGGCACATAATAGATAAAGACAAAGGTAAAATGTTAGATTATAACATGCTAAAGTTGAAATATAATATTTCAACTAAACTTTGTTTCACTTCACATCAAATTTCACGAGTATTGAAGGATATAAATAAAAACAACGTTGAAATTTTAATAAAGTCCCAAAATACTAGACACTTGATTTCTAAGTGTAGTGAGATCATTTATAAGCAAATACAGACGGATACAACTAGACCTATGGACCTCTGGGCTAAAGATATGCAGTTAAGGATACCTAAAGAGTCACGGCAACAAGCCTTAAAATCTCTAAATAGGTTTGTTAAAAATACAAACCAGAGAGAAATTCAATTTAAACTACTTAATAGATGGTACTGGGTTCCCTCCAAAATCTACTTTATAACATTTAAAACCAGAAATTAAATTATGCTGGAGGAACTGTGGGAAATCTGCAGATATGTGCCATATATGGTGGGAATGCCCTATAACACTTCATCTTTGGAAGGAATGTTCTGAATACTTATCTATTATATTTAAGACAGAAATGATAGTAAAACCGCAGATGGCCTTGTTTAATATTTTTCCCCCTAAGATGGAAATAAAAAATAAAGCGTTTATAACTCAAATTTTTCAGGTAGTAAAAACTGCAATTGCACGAAATTGGAAGAAAGAGGATCTTCCAAAACTAACTGAAATATTGGCCATGATGGGATACAATAGGGAACTAGAGAGGGATTTTAATATGGCATTTCAGCTAAAACAGGACCCTGTAAAATGGGTAGTTTGGGACTCAATTTTTAAGTAAGCTCTACGGGGTATTTTCACGAAGACACCATATCTTCCCTGGCAGATCGATCCCTCCCTGGCTCTTCCTCCCTACCTTCACCAAGCTGGCTAGAATATGAGTGGAATGAAAGGGTGTGATAGGATATGTAAGTAATTTAAGAGAGAAGTTTAACTGGTTAATCTCTCCATTAGGTTGAAGAATATTCAACCAAATATTAAAGTTTGGATTTCATTCATAGCCATATGTAAGTTTAATACAATGATACACTTAAAGTCTATTAATAGCAATAAACATGAAAGAACAGTTACACTCTTATGATTATTGTTATAATGTCAGGGCACAAATGTATGCCTTCCGTATTTTTGTCTGGCTGTGTATATAATATGTAATGTATTATTTATGTAAAAGGAGATTTTAAATTTGTAAAAAAAAAAAAAAAAAAAAGTTTGTAGTTAGTTCTCTTCTATCCAAAAGCAAGGTCTTCAGTATGTAAGTATTTGTGTTCCAAAATATGCTATGTGGTTATATCGAGCTCTATTTCATAGGGCAAATTGCAATGTAATAAGGGTGTTAATTCTGATTTTATAAATAATGTCATCAAGAATGATAGCTGTCAATTAGATGTGATATCAACTGAAATACTGCAGACGTCACTTTGTGTGTTCAGGGAGGTGCAGAGATGATGGATCTGTAAAACGACATATAAAGATTTTGTAAATATGCATTTTAATTGGCATACATAGCAAATGTAAATCCTAATCATAAATATAAGTTAAATGCATTTTAAAATGTTAAAAAGTGACCTAATATAATACATGAAATGAAATATCTAACTGCTTTTAAGGTCTATCCCTGACAATGAGCAGTAACATAATGATAAATTAATGAATGAAAGAATACACATGAATAAAATAGCTAAGTATATATGTATTCCTTTTTTTTGTCCTTCTAATTATTGAATATTTTTTTAAATAAATGACTTTAATTAATTAAGCAATATCTGTCATCCATGGGCTCTAAAAAATACTTATTCCTATATTAGTAAAGAATGTAATCACAAATCATATACCTGTGAAGTAGATGTTCTATAATGTAAAAAGCTGCAGAGGTGACTCCTGTGTTGAGGCAGGTTGCGACATGAGAAATCTGTGAAAATATGTAAAAATCATATTTAATTTTTTGTTTGAATGAATGTATTAAATAACATTGCTCAATGCAAATCAATACTTAATGCTATATTTGTAAAGAATGTTATTACAAAATCATATACCTGTCAATTTGATGTTCTGTAATGTTAATTAGTGCAGAGGCGACTCCTGTGTTCAGGCAGGTGGAGACGTGAGAAATCTGTCAAAAGATGTAAAAATGATAATTAAAATTTAGTTTGAATGAATGTATGAACCATTGAAAGTACTTGTTGTCCTTGTCATACATGCATCTAGTAAAATACATTTAAATATTTAAAAATTCTATTCCTGTGAAGGTGATCTGATTGCAGATCAAATGCTGCAAACGCCCCTCTGTGTAGTCAGGTGGCCAGATGATGAAACTGTAAAAAAAAGGCCTTGTTAATGTTTGTATGATTTTAATTGTCATAGATGCAAAATATAAGTAAATGCACTATAAAATGTAAGAAAGTGATGTAAATATTTAAGCGTTTTGAGGATCCTATTCCTTTGAGACAATGAGCAGCAACAGTTAAATATGATGACACTTTAAAATCTACCTATTTTGTGATGCATTTTAGCACATTTAATTTAGAAATCTTTAAAATAAATGACTAATTAAATAATTAATCATGAACATTAATAATTAAGCATCAACACACAAAAATAATTGCATTAATAATGAAGGCTGAGAACATAAATATTACAGCAATGTAATAATGAGGCAGCAACACTGAAATGTAGGTGCAGTGCAAAATGTACATATTTTTTCATGCATTTTTGCCTAAAAATTTGCTTTATGAATGATCAATGAAGTAATTAATGAACATTAATAGTTGAGCAGCAACCATGAAATGTAAGTACACTATGAAATATATATTTTTTTAATATGTTTTTACTAAATTTGTTATTAAGACTTATTAATAATTAATTAATGAACATTATTAATCTTAATGATTAATAAAGTAATAAATGAACATTAATAGTTGAGCATCAACGCCAAAATATCCACCCGGCACCCGGTATATGCTAATGACATGATGTCACATGCGCATCACGTCATTAGCATATATGGGAGGGGGTAGAGACACTTGGGGGGGTTAGAGAGACACGGGGGGGTAGAGAGACACGGGGGGGGGGGGGGGGAGAGTGGCTCGAGTATAAGCCTTAAAAAGTATTAGCCTTAAAAAAGGCCTGAACAACTCGGCTTATACTCGAGTATATACGGTAAATGAAATGGACAGAAAACAAGCTACTATTCAGTACTTTATACAACAGTTCTACACAAGACAATCTCAAAGGACAATATCAAATGCAAAACAGCAGTGCAGAAATATAATAATATACTGCAACTTGGTATTGATTTGTTATTAGTTCAAACACTTTTGTCATATGACGCATTCAAACTTCAGCTAATAGAAAAATACACATGAGGTACTGAAATATGAGTGTTATTAAATGAGATCTCAAGGCAAGACTTTACCAACCCAGAGTCAGTTTGTAGAAGCTCAGTACAGTCAAACCCAAATTAGTTTGTAAAATGCAACATCAATCCTGCATCTGTCTGTTACAAAAATTGTTAATAACCCTGTTTACTAAACTACAGGGGATTTAGACATTGGAGACCTACCATGCTAAGCCAGAAAACATGCCTTTAGGTGGTAATATTCACCATAGAGAGCCCCCACCCACCCCACTCTCTATATCAATCTACTTCCACTTAGGCCCTAGACTTATTTAGACTTCATTTCTTTATTTCTAATTTTAACTACAGCCCCATGTCTGGGATTTACACAAAGCTGTATAGCCAAATGCTTTCTAATCATAAACTAGGCCATTTCACCTACTAATTCCTACCATGCATCTAGGTTAAAAATATAACTTAGCTTGCTTGATTATTTTTTGGCAAGAGCACTTTGAAGCCAATGGGTTCAGTATGTCACTTTCACAGCCCTATCATAGAGTAGCAAAGCAGGATCTGCGTAATATTATTGTATCAGCCTTTGTGGATCTTTGTGGTAAATCTGCTGGTCCTGTCACTGCTGAGGATGTTTAGAAGAGATATTACCATCCCAGACAAGCCTCAAAAAATGTTGTGAGAAAAATCGCCTTCACACTGCTGCTTCCATAACCAAAATTCTATCAAGGGATGAAACTAGGATGTCAAATCAAGTTTCATTATTTACATGCTTGGAGACCACCCCATACGCAAGAGTGTTATATGCAGTGGTCTGATCTCATTATTAACTGAACAACAT
Organism: Discoglossus pictus; assembly: GCA_027410445.1. NCBI lineage: Eukaryota > Metazoa > Chordata > Amphibia > Anura > Alytidae > Discoglossus > Discoglossus pictus. The sequence goes on from CM050166.1 coordinate 202,955,986, forward strand.
ATTATAGTCCCTTTTGTAGGCAGGGTTAAATGTACATAGAGCTGGCTGTTAGGACTGATAACAAGAAATGGTGAAGACATTTTAAAATAATTTGTTCAGCCCCTTTTTTGTGCTGGGCTCTGATGGTCACATTAAACCAACTTGGAATGTGTGCTAGTATCAGAGAACTGAGTGTGAACATGGATACTTGTGCCATGGATGGATATAGGACATAAATGAGTAAAAACAAAATGGTGCAGTACTAAGATATAGTGGAGATATAAAAATATATAATTTCTCTACAGTAACATCTCTTCTTGGTGTTATATCTAGGAGGTATTGAATAACCTTGTAAAATTGGGCATCATCACCCTCTTCAACATCCATGGTTTGAGCATAGACTTGGATTACTGCAATGTTAAATGCCTTGCCTTGAGTTTGAAATGACATATTTTTTTAATTTATTGGGTTGTAACATCACAGTAGAAGATATGGTGTTGTCTGATATGAAATGTTCCATTCTAGAATCTTTGAGTCCACCAGGGTATAAATGTTTAATCTTATCATATCATGTCTGACCATAACCAGTTTCTATTGGTCCACAATTCTAAAGTTTCCGGTTCCTATGTTGAAGGTCTCATCTTCTAGTGACATATCTTTATGTCTCTGGTTGTGCTTATCTATACAATTTTCTTGGCAAAGATACTGTAGTGGGCTGCCAGTTCCTTCTCCAGTGGACCATTATTTGTCTGACCTCTCTGCTATGACCTACCCATCTTGGGTGACACTACACAATATAGCTCACAGCTTCACTGAGGTACACAAGCCCCTTCACCACGACAAGGTAGCGATCCAGAAGGGGTAGCTATAATTAATATGTTAAATTACATATCAAACTTGTTGCCATAGCACAATAGGAAACTATAATATACAGAGTGAGCAATATTAAGTGCAATAGATATGTGCTACTAAACATTTAAAAAATGTAAATAGCACTGAGCTCAGTTATTTGTGTACATCCAGTATTGTGTACGTTTAGATCTAGAACAAAGATAAAAGGGACAAATAATTTTATGCACACTTAACAGAACTTTATGATTGAGAAAATGAAAAGATGGTTTTACGACAATAGTGAATGCTTTTATGCTGCTGCTTATCTTTAACAATTCTTTAAAATAGAGATAGACAATCACCAAACTAATAACATCACTGTAAAATATCATAGTAAAGCTTTTATAGAATAGATTTGTGAAAACAAGTTAAGATTATTATGTTGCTGATACTCATAAGAATACCTTTTTAAATTAAAATCCTAAATCTATAGTATCTCATTTTATTTGTGCTATATTATTTAATAAGCAACAATATCATTCTTTGAGGAAGGGCAAACTTCAAGTCTTAAATTACACCTCACTTGCAATGTGAAAAATAATCTTTACTTACTTTCCCACAATCCATTTGAGAGGTCTCTTTGGGGTCGTTGTACATGTCACTATTTTATATTACCGGATTTGTGAAGACTCCACACCATTTATTATACTGTAGCTATGATATTACATTGGATCTGTGAGAAGTTAAAACAAAACAAAAAAACGCTGTTTGTGCTAGTGAGTTAGGAGCTAGAATCACATATCTAAAATCAAGTATCATAGAATTCTTTAGACCTTCAAAAATAAATGCAAATTAATATCGGATGTTGTGTGAGCTTTATTTTGTGAATAATTATTGCAAAAAACAATTTTCGATATCCCATGTCCATTGCATCAATGTTTCGTGTTGTACTGTAATTAGCTCAAGTATTTTCTATACATGTACTGAATTTATTTTCTCATTGACGTTAAAGTACCAGTTTTACTTTACAGTAGCCTTGCGGTACAACATTTTAGTGCTATAAATAAAGATTAATATTAGTAATAATAATAATAGCATTTTTTTGATTAATTGGAAAATTATCATTTTTTTCTAATTATTTTCTAACATGTAGAAGCATAGCTCTTCAAGTCAAACCTAATGCAACAGGGACGTAGATGCTGCTTCTGATTGAATGAAAGATTTAAAAAACAAAAACATCCAGGTAAGTATTCCAATAGAACATATAAGTTATATACATAAGATTGTAAATGTAACCTCAACAGGGCCATTGACAGGTGAGGAGAAAGGGTACTTTTGTGCGATGTCCACCTTGGAAGTAGGGCCCCATTTTGGCAGTCATTTATAATATGTACTCATATGCCTATTATCAGAAGAGGAAGGACAGAGTTTACTATAAGAGTAAGACAGAGCAGAAGCCTAGCACAATGAGATAAGTAGGCACAGACGACAGAAAATTAAAAAGCGATGTTTGTATATGTTTTTACAAATATATTATTTAGTCATACATAAAAGATATCCTATATATATATATATATACACAATACACTGCATACTCTCCTAGCACTTAGCACTTGGCACTTTATGTCCTCATTTAGAAGTCTCCTCTAAACATATTCATATTCTCTCACATTTTTATGGTTCCAATCATAATTTGGTTTCAATCAAATATTTATTTCTTTACCATCTTTTGCACTTTGTTTTCACAGGCACTTTATTCTCACACAACACATTTTTACATTTAAACACTTCTTGTTAGTTCTATTGTTTTTACATTCATTCAGTCATTTTAAGGTGGATTTCCCTGGTTCTCTGCGTTATTTCCATTTTTTATCAGATATATTACATTTTTGTCATTTATATTTTTTGAAATTTAGTCCCCTATATTGAGCCTTTTTGTATCCATTCCTTTTCCTTTCTGCTTAGTCAGTTATTATTAGGGTTTCAGTCACCAGGTACACATGCTAAAGTGCCCCTCTTTCTTTCCTTCCCCATTCCCTTTTTTGTGTATATCACTATCTGTGGTTTAGTCCACTAATCAGCATTCAGTGCATGTACTTTACTGTTTTAATACAGTTAATTATCATAAGAACAATTATCTGTTTTCTTCTTTTCCTTTTCTTCTTTTTTCTTTTTCTTTTTTTCTTTTTCTTCCTCTATTTTTGGTATTTATGGCTAGTTCCAAGAATGAAATGTGGAATGTCAGTAAATTACAAGAGGAAGAAACTGCCACTTTTCATGATACTGAGCATTGGGCCAAACCGGCTAATGATTTAAGCAGTCTGTACCGGAAGGCATCTAAATCCATACGGCAAGAAATAAGAACTATTTGGGAAATTTCAAACCTAGAAAACTATTAAACATAAGATTATCCCTAGAGGTCTCCGTATATAACTGATACCAGCAACCCATCTAATAGAAAGTTAATTTACCTCCAAATGGCTTGAAATCTTAAACAAATGCTCATTGGATTTAATGGCTTTGATCTTGGATTGAGAAAAACTATACTTAGTACCAATTGTTACAAAAACTGAGCTTCTCCAAACAGAATTAGCAAAATATAACAATACTCAAGAGTACGACATTACCCTAAGAAAACTCAATGAGCAAATAGATAAATGTAAAAATTATCTAGTTTTACGCACGAACAAGGTGCACGACCAAAGACCCCCCAAACTCAAGGGGTCAAAATGCAAAGGTCACCCAGCAGGCTTAAAAAATTAAGTGAAATGAATGAACTAATTTCTCCAGTGGATATAAATTCTATTAATAATCGTATGGAAGATTTACCTAGAAACAATAGCAATCCTTCTCACACTAGTCAATTAAAGATTCCATTGCAATCTGCAGAACAAAATACAAGAGTGATAAATCTTTCAGACACAATACTGAATGCAAATCATATAAAGGTTCTCTCTAAAGGCCTTATATTTGTGCCTACTAACAATGCCAGTATATTCTCAATTATTAAGGACCTGAACATCTTTATTCGAATAAGAAATTGAAACAACATTTCCTACAATATCTCTGGCTATCAACAACCTATCTAAAGAAGAAAACTGCCCTGTTTGAATTATCTAGCAACACGAATATTATAATCAAACCAGCTGACAAGGGTGGCAGCATTGTTGTAATGGGGAAAGAAAACTATCTTAGAATGTGTCATCGGATCCTGCAAGACAGGAATACTTACGAAATCCTACCTAAAAACCCACAAAAGGAGTACCTTATAGAATTTAATGCAATCATCCCGGAAGCAAACGATAGAGGATTGATTTCCAAAAATAACTATGAATATTTACTCCCTTCAGCCCCGGTTGCTGCTACATTTTATTGTCTTCCAAAGATTCACAAAAAGATGAAAACAATCCCAGGGACGACCTATAGTCTCCGGTAGGAGTAATTTGATGGAGAGGAATAGCAAACTAGATAAAAATCTCCAACCTATGGTGAGTTGTCTGCCTTCTTATATTAAAGACACCACAGATATCCTCAAACAATTAGACAACCTTACTGTACCAACCACGTCTATACTTGCCAGTATAGACTTGGAACAGTTATACAGTAGTATTTCCCACCATCTAGGAATTGAAGCAATTGGATACTTTCCTTCAAGGGCTAACTATTCCTCATCACTTATGCGGTTTATCCTCAATAGAAATTTCTTCCACTTTGAGGACAAATGGTACAGGCAAGTCAGGGGCACAGCAATGGGAACTGCATGTGCCACTGGCTATGCAAATGTATTTCTGGGATTTTTGGAGGAGTCAATAGTATTCACAGAAGCCAATACCCCATTCACCAATTGTATACTGTCATGGTCTAGATATATAGACGACATTCTAATTGTCTGGGAAGGTTCAGTTGAACATTTTAATACTTTTGTACAGCAATTAAATGACAATCATTTGAATCTTAATTTGACCTCTGTTACAAGGTTACAAGTGCCAATGAATTGGAATTCCTAGATCTAAAAATCTTGAAGAATGATCAAAGAGTAATTCAAACTGTAGTATATTGCAAGCCAAAAGCCACCAATATGCTGTTGGACTAGCAAAGTCAACACCCGACCAAACAGAAGAGCAGCATACCCGTAGGACAATACCTACGTTTATGCCGTAATTACAGTGAAGATAAGAACTTTTAGGAGCAAGCAGATATCCTCCGAAGTAAATTTCGGGAGAGAGAGGGTATCCTAATAAAGTCCTCAAAAAGGCGTACCAAAGAGCCTGTGAAGTTGAACACCCTGACCTCTTGTACCAACCCAAAAAACAAATTGATACAGATACCACCAGTCGTATCATGACCTTTGGTTCGAATAGTGATTCCATCAAGAAGATACTCAATAACTATCGGTACTTACTAAGAGGATCCGCACCTGAGAGATCACATCTCCCCAAAAGCGAGTGTCACCTATAGAAAAGGAAGGAAGATCACCAAGTCAAATCATCACCAGAAGTTCTGTACCAATTACTAATAACCAATGGCTGTGCCGTCCAGTGGGCCTATTTAGGTGTCTAAAATGTAAGGCCTGTCCATTTGTTTCACATGAAAAGAAATTTATACATCCAGTGATCAAAAAGACCTATCCACTTAAAAACTTCATAAACTGCTTGTCGACCTATGTAGTTTATGTGATGGTTTGTGTCTGTGGGCTCTTATACGTTGGCAAAACAGATAGATAGTTGAGAAGACGCATTCTCGAACATGTACTTTCAATCAAACATCAATTAGATACTCCTGTTGCCAGGCATGTGAGATTTTTCCACAACAATAGAATGAGAGGTATAACTTTTCAGGCAATTGACACCAAACCAAAAATCAGAGTAGGACACTATAAAAACTTGCTACTTCAAAAAAAAAAGCAAGTTGATTTACCTACTAGAATCACAGTCCCCTCGAGCACTGAATGAGGGGTTTTCGTTCTCCCCCTTTATTTAAAATAATCTAATGCAATATTGGTCCCCTCACATCAATAGTCTATTCTGACATTCCCTAATGACATTTCAAGTCTTGTCTTTACGCACCATTTTAAACTGGCCTAGTCTATCCATCTATTTTTTCTTTTTACCTACCCCCCCCCCCCATTTTAGGGGTTTGTTTTCTCTTTCTCCTTCCTTTTTTGTTCTCTTAGTTTTCTTTGATGTTTTCTAAGTTTTTCTAAGTAGAGAAATATTTTCACTACGAATTGTATGAACCGGTTACCAGAATACTTAGTTGACTATGTATTAATATAAAAGCTTATTCAAAAGGCTTAAGGATCAGTAGTAAATCTTTTACTATTTGGGACTATGTAAATCTTATAATTACTGAAGGGTTGTACTAACATTAAAATATTTATATGTATTTTATATATTTACTATTCTTTTAGATAACTACATGTAAAAATATCTAATAGTTATTTATGGTTCACTCAATATTTATTATCTATTATTTATGTGCTGCATGGCACACTTTTTCATATTCTCTTTCAAATCTGAAAGGCCACAGCCGAGAGCATTATGTGAACCGGCTTTTTCCTTTCCAATGCGATATATATTGTTACATTTCATCATTAGACATCTTCAGATATTTTACAGGATCTTTCTGTAGATTCTCTTTATAGATTCACCATTGGTCCCTTTTATCTCCAGTATTTTTATTCAAAGCTCTACCTCTTATTATTTTTCTGTCCCACTCTCCGGGATCTGTCTCCAGATTTTTGTTCCGATCTCGGCACTGGTTTATGGATACATAGGTTCACATGTGATTACCTATTGCGTCCCGTGGCATGAGGGCATCAAATCGGGGTTTTCCCGATGATGTCATTCTGGCACGCCACCAATCAGATGCATCCTAGATTGTTTTAAGAAAAACCTGTGAACCCAGGAATCACTACTGAGTCACGGTACTACTGCCTTTGAGAAAGCTTAGATGCAAAATCGGCGTCCGGGCAGGCACGTATTTCAGTGTCTGTGCCCTTGTACCCCTGATTCTCCGGGACATAAGTGGCCTCCAGAGGAGATGATGTGAGGACTCCCTTCTGGCGTGATGAGCAGTGAGTTTTTCCCAATTGTGTGGGATTAATCCTCACGCTCTGACTATTTTATTCACAATTGTGGCGCTCTTCCCTTCCTTAGGATTTGCCCTATAGACAACATTAGCACTATAATTCAGGGGACACATTAGACTCATTCACCGCTGACTTTAGAAGAGGTTGCTTAAAATTATTATTTTTTTTTATTATGTACATAGGTTAAGAATTTACCAGCATTGGAGCAATATTACTGTATCACCTATCAGTGGTGTGTACTAACACTATCCTTTGGTGCTACATATAAGTTTAACCACTTTATGTATTACTATTTAAATTTTCACAAAGTGTTTTCTTTTCTTTTCATATACACTTTGTTCTTTAACACTCCTTATTGTATTTACATGTTCATACACATACCTACACTGTCAGGTTTAGCATACTCTCCTAGCACTTAGCACTTTATGACCTCATTTAGAAGTTTCCTCTAAGCATATTTAGATTCTGTCGCACATTTTTACAGTTCCAAGCATAAATTGGTTTCAATCAGATATTTTTTTTTTTTACCATCTTTTGCACTTTATTATCACAGGCACTTTATTCTCACAAACAACACATTTTTACATTTAAACACTACTTGTTAGTCTTGCAACAGTTCTATTGTTTTTACATTCAATCAGTAATTTTGGTGGCTTTTACTGTTTATCAGCGTTATTTCCATTTACTACACGTGCTGTAGTCCCCCTTATTCTTTCCTTCCCCATTCCCTTTTTTGTATATATATATATATATATATATATATATATATATATATATATATATATATATATATATATACAGTGGATATAAAAAGTCTACACACCCCTGTAAAAAAAATGAGACAAAGATAAATCATTTCAGAATTTTTCCCACCTTTAATGTGACCTATAAACTGTAAAACTCAATTGAAAAACAAACTGAAATCTTTTAGGTAGAGGGAAGAAAAAATATAAAAATAAAATAATATGGTTGCATAAGTATGGACACCCTTAAACTAATACTTTGTTGAAGCACCTTTTGATTTTATTACAGCACTCAGTTATTTTGGGTATGAGTCTATCAGCATGGCACATTTTGACTTGGCAAGATTTTCCCACTCTTCTTTGGAAAAACACTCCAAAGCTGTCAGATTGTGAGGGCATCTCCTGTGCACAGCCCTCTTCAGATAACCCCACAGATTTTCAATCGGATTCAGGTCTGGGCTCTGGCTGGGCCATTCCAAAACGTTAATCTTCTTCTGGTAAAGCCATTCCTTTGTTGATTTGGATGTATGCTTTGGGTCGTTGTCATGCTGAAAGATGAAGTTCCTCTTCATGTTCAGCTTTCTAGCAGAAGCCTGAAGATTTTGTGCCAATATTGAATGGTATTTGGAACTGTTCATAATTCCCTCTATCTTAGCTAAGGCCCGAGTTCCAGCTGAAGAAAAACAACCCCAAAGCATGATGCTGCCACCACCATGCTTCACTGTGGGTATGGTGTTCTTTCGGTGATGTGCAGTGTTGTTTTTGTGCCAAACATATCGTTTGGAATTATGGCCAAAAAGTTCCACCTTGGTTTCATCAGACCATAACACCTTTTCCCACATGCTTTTGGGATACTTCAGATGTGTTTTTGCAAAATGTAGCCTGGCTTGGATGTTTTTCTTCGTAAGAAAAGGCTTTAGTCTTGCCACTCTACACCATAGCCCAGACATATGAAGAATACAAGAGATTGTTGTCACATGTACCACACAGCCAGTACTTGCCAGATATTCCTGCAGCTCCTATAATGTTGCTGAAGGCCTCTTGGTAGCATCCCAGACCTGTTTTATTCTCGTCTTTTCATCAATTTTGGAGGGAGCTCCAGTTCTTGGTGATGTCACTGTTGTGCCATATTTTCTCCACTTGATGATGACTGTCTTCACTGTGTTCCATGGTATATCTAATGCCTTGGAAATTCTTTTGTACCCTTCTCCTGACTGATACCCTTTAATGATGAGATCCCTCTGATGCTTTGGAAGCTCTCTGGATCATGGCTTTTGCTGTGGGATGTGACTAAGAAAATTCCAGGAAAGACCAACTAGAGCAGCTTGACTTTATTTGGGGTTAATCAGAGGCACTTTAAATGATGGCAGGTGTATGCTGACTCCTCTTTAGCACAATTTGGAATGTGATTGCTTAATTCTGAACATAGCTACATCCCCAGTTATAAGAGGGTGTGCAGACTTATGCAACCACATTATTTTTATTTTTTATTTTTCTTCCCTCCACCTAAAATATTTCAGTTTTTTTTCTTCAATTGAGTTGTACAGTTTATAGGTCACATTAAAGGTGGAAAAAGTTCTGAAATGATTTATCTTTGTCTCATTTTTTTTTAAAGCACAGAAACCTGACATTTTAACAGGGGTGTTTAGACTTTTTAGATCCACTGTATATATTTATATATATATACATACACACACACAATATATATGTATATATATATATATATATATATATATATATATCCTAGGACACCATGTAGTCATTTTTAAACAATATGATATTCTGCCCTATATTGTGTTTTTAAAATATACAATTGTGCATTACTGCTCTGTATCTTTTAACAATATGGAGCAAGGATGCACTGTAAAGGATATAACTAGCCTGAACAAATAGCAGCCCTGGTCCTCAACATTTAGCATTTGTGTTTGAGGTGAACTCAATAGCATCAGCTCACATATCAGTGGTAAGATATTTAAATTGAGTCTCTGTGAGTGCAATAATGGGTTGTCTGGGTTTTCCTAAACTTTTTACAGAAATCAGAATATCTTGATCACTTTTTCAAACAGGATTGTAGCTTAATAGAGATCAGATAGTTTGTGTTGCGTCGTCAGGCAACCATATCTGATTATCTGAATGAGGTAACTTATTTGTATTTAAAGGAATATTCTGTCCATAGATCTCCAATATAGATATGATTACAGCATGAAAAGTGAAACACATTGTCTATATCAAGGGTTAAAAAGCATTTGGTGATTTTGTGTTAGTGTTTCCACTGAATAATCTTGAATAGTTAATATGCGTTGTCTGACATTGCCATGTGTAATAAATATTAACTGATCAATGTGGGCAACTTTGTAACTAAGGAGTAATGAAAAATCTAGAAACAGTCGCCTATATTCACTACACTTACACACAGGTAGCCATAGCAATTTCCCTATAGAAAAAAAGTATTTGGGGCCTTCAGCAAAGCACTTTTGTTGCCTCTGCAAAGCATGGGTATGATGATACACATATACTTTACTGAATGATCTTCCCAAGAGAGAATTGCAGAGAATGTGATTTAATTTGATGTTTATGATTTAATTAAATCTATGGTAATTTTATATCCTACCATCACGACATTTATATTTTTAATTATATTTTATTGAATTGTCTAGGAGTTAAGTGCAGACAGATATTTTTTTTTTGAGTAGATGAATTCAAAATATATATTTTTTTTAAAGCTCACCATTTAGTATAAATGTTATGCTCCGTATGTTTTTCTGATTCCTTGCCAAATGATAGAGAAATATGTCAGAACTGAAACATAATGGGGTTTTACAGGTGGATGGAAGAATGCATTTTAAAGGGCCACTACAGTCAACATAACTGTCCTGCATAGTGTGAAAGCACATGTAAAATATAGTAAAGTTATCATGAAACTTTATAAAAAATAAATCAGCACTCTATCCTCAGCAGCCTTTTGTAATAGCTCACTCAAATATTACAAGGACCACTCTAGCAGTTCTGCATGCTTTAATTATGGGTATGTGCATGATGGCTGCAAATCACAGCTATACTGAGTGGTATAGTGTAGTTCAATGGGACTGACGCACAGTGTTCAGTACAGTGGATGCAAATTCATGTCCTAGTGTAGTATTAAGATGTCCCAATCTGTACAGTGCAGGTTGCACAATCTTTTCAGTGCAGGTTGCATTGATAGTTCCCAATACAATTATACATCCTAGTATAGATGTTGCAGTAACAGTATAAGGGGTGTGGTGCATGATCCACATACAGAGACTACTGGTTGATCTGACAGGTCCCAGTACAGTTGGTGTGATACTTGATTCTAGTATTGCTGTTGCAGAGGCAGCTCTCACTTCACCCAGAGGTCCCAGTATTAAGCAGCAGTTCCCAGTATAGTTCTAGTATGTCTCAGTATATAGGCGATACACTGTACAGACAGTTTCCAGTTTATAGCAGTCAGTTTCCAGTACTTAGTTTACTTGAGTATTGCTTTTGACTTAATAAAACAAGGTTTATCTCTTGAAAGTGTGTCACTATAATTATGATATTAATATATCACTATATATTGCAATACTCTGATTATTCATTTAGGTTTATGGATACTCACAGTGAAGCTGGGAGCTGTACCATGTAGAGCCACCCAAGATGGGCAGGTCATAGCAGCGATATGAGACAAATTGAGGTCAATTGGAGAAGGAACTGGCAACCCACTCCAGTATCTTTGCCATGACAACTTTATGGATTAGCGCAACCAGACACAGCATGTTTCCCGGGTGTGCTGCTGTTTATAGGCTTTCTTGCAGGTTCCTTATGAATTTTTACCGCTGCCCGGGACCATGCATCATCTTAATGATTTTCTACTCCTTGAATCAGACACATAAAATTTCCAGAACTTGGGAAAAGGTCTTTTTTTGTTCTCAAAGTTAAATATTTTCATCTCTTAGGACAAAACTTCAGGCCCCACTACTAGGTTAGAATTTCTAGGTATTACCCTCTCTTCCAAGATGAAATTCCATTGAGCAAAGTAGCCATCTTCCATTCTATTATTTTAGATGTAGTCTCTCTCTCGATCCTCAAAACTATACTACATAGTGTGTTAGGTTATGTGAATTTCATTTCTCTAGGTATATTATTAATCAGCCATTTGCTCTCAGATCTCGGGCAGTACAAGGATGACTCAACTCTTCTCGCCTCAAACACAACAGAGTCAAAGAGCTGAGAATTTGGAATTCCTCACCAACTGGAATGATTTCAGCATCTTCTATGTTACAGACAGAGGATCTTGGAACTATCACTGCATATCGCTCAATGCCATCTTCTTCCATGTGGCATTTGACAAAGCATACTGTCATTACTGATAAACCATTTACAATATCCCGTCTACTGTCTACTTAAAATGGAAGTTCTTTCATGCATTTTTGGCCACTGCCATTAAATGAAGTAACCTGCATCTTAACAAGGATGTCCACCTAGAAACCAACATTCAGTTCATTTTTATGTAGGTCACAGTCCCAGATAAATATGACTGATATCAGAGGTATTATTAAATTGTCACTAATTCTTGAATTTGCAATCAAACCCTCTCTAGATTGCAAACTAAGAAATTAATTTCTAACATTTGTATACAATGGACCAGACCAGGATGTTTGGCTCACAAATATTCTGTCTAAGCCACAACAGCTTCAAGAACAACATCCCTACTCATATCATCAAACATCTAGACAGATGGAAATCATCATACTCTAACCTCTACATACATGGTCCATCTGCAAAATCTAGATCTTACCAAATACATTTCAAATCATATCATCTTTACTTTTGCCCCCCTAGTAAGACCGCATCATACATAACGACCTGCCATGCTCCAAATCAGAATTACTGCATTTATTGTCACTAATTATTTATTACCCGGAGTCAAATCATAATTACTGCCTTCATTGTCACTAATTGAATATTTTCCAGAGTCCTGTACACAAGTATAAAGGCTTTGACTGAATTTGTGGGCAGAACATAGGATACCTCAATCCCTTTGCCTGTGCTATGCCTTTTTGATCAGACCTTCCCTAACATACCCTTTAGTTTAAGCTTTTCACTTAAGTAGTGCCCCACAGGCTGCTGTATCACACAGTACGACCTGCCCCACCTCAAATCATAATTACTACCTTCATCACTAGTCACTAGGTGTTTATTACCAGGGATGTTGCACACAAATATATATATATATATATATATATATATATATACATATATAGATATAGATATATATATAGCTATATATACACGTGTGTATATTCTGACAGAGTCATCCTAGGTGTGTGTGACAGGCTCTGTTCCCGCAGGAGGACTGAAGTTGAAGGAGTTAAACTCTCTGTGAAGTTAATTAACTGCACCTGCTTTATCCCAATTTAAGCCAGCTCCTGTAGTAGGGGAGGGGCTGCTTGTGGACTGATGGCTTTCAGTTTGTCTGACCTCGAGGGAAACGCACACAGTGAGACAGCAACCTGCTGAGTGGAGACCAAGAAATCGGAAGAAATTGCAGGCCACTGATTTTTAACAAACTATTGAGCGATTTGTTTTTTCCTATCCAGATTAGGTTGGATGAGAGCTGGTTAGTAAAGAAACTCTATATTAGTTAAGGTAGTGCTTTAGTGGAAGCTATGTCTATTATACTCTTTGTATAGATTTGGTTTGGTATCCCTGGCTAATTTCTGGTAAAACTTTAAAAAGTTATATAGCCTCTGGTATTGTGTTCCTCTATCAAAGTGCCTGGAATATGGGCACAAACCCAGAGGAGGCTGGTAAGTTATCACAATATATGTGTGTGTGTGTGTGTGTGTCTTATACAAAACCAGGCTGCTCATTGGTGCTTCTAAAAAAAAATATATATATATATATATATATATATATATATTAAACTGCTCTAAATTGTCCTGAATTAAATGGTCCTTTACGAACTACTGACACCTATATCAAATGTGTTTGTTTAGAAAAAAACATAATATTTCACAAGCGTATGTGAAAAAAGACAACGTCCTGGAGTATTAAAAATAGATGTATGTATGAGCACAGTGGCGCATCAATTTTTTCTATTCTAATGAGGGCACCAAAGAGCCAGCACTGAGGCAGAGCAGGGCTACTATTATCCTCAATGATATGTGGCACATGGAAATGATTGCTGTTTATAATTTAAAAAGCAGTCATATGTATATAGAGACTATTAAAAAAAGTATTACAATGTACAAAAACTAGAATTCAGCTTCTCTATTTCACAAAACCCTTTTACTTATAAATACCCTTTTTGAATTAGGTTTTAGTTCATCAAATCATATGTTAAAAGGCATTGTTTGGTTTAGTCATGAAGTCAGGACATTAATTAAAAAAAGGAAAAGAGAAAGGAGATATCTATGGAGTACAATTACATAGTGCATTAGTACATTCTGCTAGAATGCCCAAATGAATTGCACTTAACTAGTGATGTCGCGAACATTAAATTTTTAAATCACCTAACATTCCTAAATTGTTTGGAATAACATGCTTTAAAACATCAGGTATGATGTTGTATCGATCAGGTAGTGAAAGGGTTACACCCGCTTCACAGTAACAGACCAATCTCCCCGTTTAATGCACCGCAAACAACTGCAAACAGTCCCTTTGCACAACCGCAAACTCCCCATTTGCACAAGGTTGGATACCAAGCTAGCCATGTCCCGTTCCTTGTCCTCACTGATGTCATTGAAGGTCTCTTCCTCCACCCAGCCACCAAGGGTCCCCGAAAGGTGACAACAAGCCCCCTGGGACGCCTGCTTTGTTTGGTCTTCCACCTCCTCAAAGCCACCTTCCCCCTCTGACTCCTCTTCTTCAGACTCCTCTCTCTGCATTGCCTCTGTCTGTGTTATTATAAGGTGTGTACTGTTAAGTAGTACTATTCCTATCGGTTTAATCCCTGTTACGTCCACTATCAGAGGACGTGTATATGGCATGGATTTTTGGAACAGGGAGATGGGAAAAGATGCATGGTCGGACCTCCTACTTCGAATTTGGGGCACTGCACGTGCAATGTAATGTGCCAAAAGATAGGAGTGGTGTATTAAGTTGTACTATTCATTCCTATCAGTTTAATACCTGTTACGTTACCTATCAGGGGACGTGTATATGGCATGGATTTTTGGAACAGGGAGATGGAAAAAGATGCTTGGTCGGTCCTCCCACTTCAAATTTGGGGCACTGCATGTGCAATCTAAGGTGCAAACAGATAGGAGTGTCACTGTGCACTGGCAAAAGTTGGCAGAGTAGATGCAATAGGCCTCACACACACGCCTGTAGGCAGGCAACTGATATTCAATCAATTACAGTCAGAAAAGGGTTGTTTTATGTCACTGTACACTACTGTTGCACCAGATATGAGTGTCACTGTGCACTGGCAAAAGTTGGCAGAGTAGAGGCAATAGGCCTCACACACACGCTAGCAGGCAGGCATATGCAATTAGATTACACAGAAAAAAAAAAAAAAATGATGTTCTTGCCCTAAAAAGGGCTTTTTGGGTTGCTGTCCTTGCAGCAGATATCAAATGAGTCCTTCAGGTGTGTAGTGAAAGCTAAATACACAGCCTGGCTATCTATTTCCCTATTAAATCAGCAGCAGGTAGAATATATGTCCTCTCTCAACGAATGTAGCTTCAAAATGATTCTAAAATGGAGGCTGTCCTTCAGATGGAAGGCCCTGGAAGGGAGTGTATGCCGCTGATTGGCTGGAATGTGTCTGCTGACTGTAAGGTGCAGGGTCAAAGTTTCCTCAATGATAAAGAATAGGGGGCGGACCGAAAAGCGCATGTGTTCGCCGTTCGTTGCGTACGCGAACATGCGAATATCGCCGCGAATAGTTCTTCGGCGAACTGTTTGGGACATCACTACACTTAACTTTAAAAAAAGAGTTACATTATTATTATTATTATTATTAATAACATAGTTCATTTATATATTGATCCTCTACTTGCTTGTTATCTTGAAAAATGCATATGTGCCTTTGCAGTGTTGAAGTTAAGATTCTTTAATCATACATTAAAATAATGTACATTCAAATCTATATTTTGTGCAATGCAAAGTTACTGCAGTTCTTAGAAAATCTTTCAGTTGCTAGTTGTGCTTCCAGATGAGGTGTTGCAATGTAATGATGTTAGTGTTGACGTTATCAAGGAAATGCATTAGCTGCAAAATGTGAAAATGGCATTTTCAGAAGAAGCCCTATAGTGAATTAAACATTTAGGGCCTTATAAAATTCGAGCTGCTTAAATAATAGGTGAAAACGCAAGTCCTACGTAGTTTAAAAATGAAACCGTTTCCGACGCTATTAAATTCAAAGTGCTGCGAGATACGAGCGATGGATGCGAATGCGTACACGTTCGTATTTGTGCATGAGGTACGATATCTCGGATCACTTTGCATATGAAAAGAGCGCGAAATACATGATACGTACCACTTAACCAGACGGCAGTATGCCTTTAAAAGGCAGCCAAAACAGAAAATAATTGACTGTGCTGGAGCTTTTGCAAGTAGACACACAGGTCTAGGCGTTGGTGGGTTTTTGGTGAGCAAGGAGAGAGAGAAGAGAGATAAGAGAGAATTTCAATTTTTGATCTTTTGAACTAGCAGATAATTTAACCCTTTGTTTACAATACACATAATTACTGATATCACATAATTCACACACATAGATTAATACGTACACATAGCTACACCTAGTGGTAGGCCACTGCCCACCTACACCCCCCCCCCCAAGACCTTACCCCCCCCCTCCCCCCACACATAATACTACACATAATACTTGCATCTTTTTTTACCTCCTAAACCAACACACTTATTATCTTGATTTATCGTTAATTTATTTTCAGAGGAGTTTAGAGGAGGGGAGGTGGTAAAGCAAGAGAGGCGCGGAGGAGAGTGAGGAGAACATCTGAGGAGAGGAGGAGGATGAGGAGGAGAGGAGGAGGAGGAGGGAGAGGAGGAGGGAGAGGAGGAGGAGGAGGAGGAGGAGGAGGGAGAGGAGAAGGAGGAGGAGGGAGAGGAGGAGGAGGAGAGCAAGGAGGAGAGCAGGGGGGAGGGAAGTGCCCCCCAGAGCTAGGAATCCAAGTGGAAGGGGCAGAGGGTCAGGGGCCTGATCCCTTGGTGGGAGGTAGTGGGGATGAGGTAGCGGCCCCAGGGATAGAACAGGAAGACCAGGCACCGTCTGTAAGGCAACGGGTTGTGTTAAGGCCCAGTGCCCCCAATTATACCCTAGAGGAGATCCAGGTTCTCCTCAGGGAAATCTGTGCCCGCCAGGGGATCATATGTGGTGGCAGAGACATTAATGCCAGCCAGAGGCAGCAGGCCTGGTCCCAAATTGGCAGAGCTGTGTCGGCAGTAGGGGTCACTAATAGGGACTGGAGGGCAGTGCGTCACAAGTTCGATGATCTAAAGATTGCTGTGAAAAGAAAGATGTCTGACGAGGTAGCAGCAGCACGTTGGACTGGTGGTGGGCCCGCGGTCCCTTTTGTTTACAAGGAATGGGAGAGGACAGTGATGCGCTTCTTCCCTTGTAAATCTGTGGTGGGAATACCAGGACAGATGGACACAGATCGTCCTAACACCCTGCAACGTGAGTATCATATCACACACATGGTTGGCTGAGATTGTGGGGGGATGGGCTGTCCAAAAGCCTGCAGATAACATGCTGTATGTATGTTTGTATGTATAAATAGGCTTGTGTTCTGGCTGTTGTATATAATGAGCTGTATCCCTCTAGAACAGGGGTGGGTAAGGAGGGCCACATACATGCCGGCCTTTCAAGATATCATGCTGTATGTATGTATGTATGTATGTATAAATAGGCTTGTGTTCTGGCTGTTGTATATAATGAGCTGTATCCCTCTAGAACAGGAGTGGGTAAGGAGGGCCACATACATGCCGGCCTTTCAAGATATCCTGTTTGGGCACAGGTGAGTCAATCCAGATGACTGAAAAGGCGATTGGCTCACCTGTGTGGCCCTCCAGGCCCGAACCTGCCCACCCTTGCTCAAGAATTATATGGCCTCCTACACCCCTGCCCACACACAGGGATAATTCACATCCAATAGCACTGTAAGCCCTATGGTTGACTAAAAATGTATGGGGCTACAATAACCATTTCAGTCCTGGTAGCAAACCTATCATGTTCATAATTTGTCTCCCTGATATGTCAATTTCTAATTATATCCAGATTGATTGCAATAGAGCAGGGTGTCCAAAGTCAAACTTGCTGGGCTGCGCACAGGCCTGGATATGTGGATTTCCTTTATGTGAACAGATGAGTCAATTAGACTTAATGACTTGGAGAATTATATTCTCAGCTGGGTGCAGCATGGCTATCCCCAAATGCAGGCCTGACTTTTGCCTCCACTGCGATCGAGAATAAAAATTTGGCTGTGCGGCATATGTGGATACAGACTCTGTAGCACTGCATGTGTGTCATATACTGTCCTAACCTGGCCCATGTCTCAGCTGCATATTAACAACCATTGCTGGAAACTTGTCAGATTGGTCAGTCTCACACACTGCACAGCAGATGCAGCAGAGCACGTGTCTGAGGCACATGCAGTACACATTCATATGAGCCATGATCCACAATGCTCATTATGCAGCCCGTGGCTCATCTGTGTAACACAAGCACCACAGTCACTCACAGGTGACCATGATGTCAATGATATGTAAATGCATAGCTGGAAATTGTGCATGGCAACCAACTGAAATATATGTTTATTCCATTGCAGTATCCACAGATTCAGAAGAGGAGGAGGCAGGAAGGGCTGAAGTGGGCCAGGACATTCAGGAGGGCCCGGGACCATCCACATCATTGGCTCATACGGAGCGGGAAGTGATGCGAGGCCACCTCAGGGCCTGCACCAGCCACACTATCCTGTGCCTCCATCAGCGGCTTCCCCCTCAGCGGCTCCACCCTCAGCGGCTCCGCCCTCATCCTGGGCTCCGCCCTCATCATTGGCTCTGCCCTCATCTGGGGCTCCGCCCTCATCCTGGGCACAGCCCTCATCATGGGCTCCGCCCTCATCTGGGGCTCCGCCCTTATCCTGAGCACAGCCCTCATCCTGGGCTCCGCCCTCATCTGGGGCTCCGTCCTCAAGCTGGGCACAGCCCTCCTCATGGGCTCCGCCCTCATCTGGGGCTCCGCACTCATCCTGGGCACAGCCCTCATTATGGGCTCCGCCCTCATCCTGGGCACAGCCCTCATCATGGGCTCTGCCCTCATCTGGGGCTCCGCCCTCATCCTGGGCACAGCCCTCATCATGGGCTCCGCCCTCATCATTGGCTCCGCCCTCATCTGGGGCTCCGCCCTCATCTAGGGCACAGCCTTCACCCTGGGCACCGCCCTCATCCTGGGCAACGCCCTCCCCCTGGGCACAGCCCTCCCCCTGGGCTCCACCCTCATACTGGGCTCCGCCCTCATACGGGGCACCGCCCTCATCTGGTGCACCGCCCTCATCTGGGAGGAAGTGCCCTGGCCCCAAGTGCCCTGGCCCCAAGTGCCCCGGCAGGAAGTGCCCCGGCCCCGGGAGGAAGTGCCCCGGCCCCAAGTGCCCCGGCCCCAAGTGTCCCAGGAGGAAGTGCCCCGGCCTCAAGTACCCGGCCCCAAGTGCCCCGGCCCCAAGTGCCCCGGCCCCAAGTGCCCCGGGAAGAAGTGCCCCGGCCCCAAGTGCCCCGGCCCCAAGTGCCCCGGGAGGAAGTGCCCCGGCCCCAAGTGCCCCGGCCCCAAGTGCCCCGGGAGGAAGTGCCCCGGCCCCGGGAGGAAGAGCCGCGGAGTCGCCGGCCGCGGAGTCGCCGGCCGCGGAGTCGCCGGCCGCCCAGTCGCCAGCCGCCAGCAGCCCAATCGCCAGCCACCCAGTCGCCAGCCGCCAGACCTCCAGGCCCTCTGCCACCGCTCCCTGGCCAATTACGGAACATCATGGCGCACATAGAACAAGAGGACCAGGCCCAAAGCCAGAGAGTACAGCAAATGCTGGACATAAGCGAAAGACAATTGGCTGTTAGTAGTGCCATCCTGGCTGGAAACAGGGTGATCTCAGCCACCACACGTGCTATATATGCTGAGATGAGGAGGCACAACCGAAGGATGGAGAGATATGAGGAACGTGCAAGCCGAGAGAGACGCGCATTGTTGCATCAACTACGTCGCCAGCCCATACCTCTCTAGCCTTCGGTTGTCCAATCGCAACCTGATATGTCTGCCTCCTCATCTCAGACATCGCCCACTCTTGAACCACAGCCACCTGCTGTAGTGGCACCCCCTGCTCCCACACCACGTCGTGGAAGAGGGAGACGGCCCGCGGGCACAGACGGTGGGGGCCCGCTAACTCAGAGTAGGAGGTGTTAGGACCATCCGAGAGGGCCTCCTGACCACTCCTCACAGAATACTGATTGTTATAGATGTTGACATCATATTGGCTACCGAGTGTGTTCATGTCTAGTTATGTTTAACTTTTTAACAATTGATGTTCAATGTGGATTGACCTTGAGCTTAAATGCTGTATTTAATCATAATATTGTTCGGAATGATACATTGTTTTTGTCTTTGTAGGTGTTAATAGCCAACTCTCACAACTATGAAGACATTTTCTTCATCTTCGAGCAGTACAATACCATCATGTGAGTAAACACTCAACCCAGTTCACAACGGGCATTCTATCAGGGTTATTCACCACTGCAGATGGCTCTGAAATGCAATATATGACTACATATCTTTTCACTAAGAAACATGACTGTGTGATCTTCCATTATAATGATCAGTGTCCAGGCTATAGAGTTGCACAGTCCCATTACTATCTGTTAATCCAAACCAGCAATTCCACATAAGTTTTTGTAGCATTCCATCCCGTTAACATTATGAAATTGAATTCAGTTTTTCATGTCATCCAAACCAAAGTGGCAATTTCCTTGGTTTGACATCATGATCAATGTGCATGTGTTTAGGGGTAATGTGAACAGTGTAATCTGTCTGGCCTTAGTACCACCCATTTAGAAGTGAGATGTGATATCAGCATGGCACAACTATTCCATATAGATAGTGAGAGTACATTTTGCTGAAGGATTGTGTTCCACATCCTAAGCATATTCCTGGAAGGCTGACTGAACAGGATAGAATAAATATGGTTATTACTGCTCGGAGATGATGTTCATGTTAGTTGGTTTAGAGTAGTGTCAAAAGCATAAACAATGCACTCTAATACCAGCTTATGATTGTTCTAACACCTCCTACCTCTGTTTTCCAGATTCACATCATCTATTGACCAATTCACACTGTGTGTGAAATCGCTTAGTATCACATGATCCCTGTTTAATAGTGTCTGTTTATTCTGGCAACCATATGGTTGTTGTATGCGCATTAATGGTTATGTTGATTAAATGTCGTGTTATATGCTGTTGGTTACTGTGGGGTCCTGACCACATGTGACCCTAGGAGATGCTATGCATTACCCTCATGATGTTATCTGTTTCCTCTTCAGATGTCCTCAGATTTGCCACAGCCCCTTGCCATACTAGGATCTCTTCACAACACACACTTGATATTAATGCACAGTCTTGTCCATTTCTGTTTGTACTCTGTGTATGAAAAAAAGTATGATTATGTTATACTGTTATCACTGTTTCTGTGTGTTTGTACCATATCATGCTTTCTAGTTGCGAGAATACAGATAGAAAGAAGTGTCATTGTTCAATACATATATCTGTGTGTGTTTACATAGATACATATGCTACATTAATCTGTACCTTGCCAATATACATGTAGGTGCAAGTCGGAGGGGTGTGAATTCTGAAATCATGTCTATAGACATGCAGGGTTGTATATAATGACTTAAAGGGCTCAACTTGAATGATATGAATCGACATTCATGATTGTGTAGTAATGTAAACGCAGATTGAACAGAATAGTTACACCACTAACTGATGGTGCTGAGCACATCTGACTTTCAGGGTAATTTACTTGTTACATGGTAAATATCCAGGATTACACAAACATTGAGTGAAAAAAAAACAGGTTTAATTGTTCACAAAGCCACACAGTGACAAATTACCACAGGCCTGCTCAGTATCATGGTGGAGGTGGGAAGGATACAGAGTTCCAGTAACACACGGAAATAGGGACATGGGGCCAGAATGCACGCAGGGGGGATGACATCGGTATAGATGATCAGTTGAGGGGGGGATATACAGTGCATCATCCAACATGAGGCAATATCAGTTATATTATTAAATATATCAGGATAACATTCAATATTCAAACCCAACAATACAGAAGGAGATATGCTCATGGGGAGAAGTAATCTGTAGTCTTGTGTGTGCGCACAACACACACTCCTATGCAACTGCAGAGGTAGAAGTGCTCAATCAGTCAATGTTAGAACCCACGTCGGTCATGTCACTGGAAATGGCACTATGAGAGAAGACTTTACATACCTAAGTTTGGACACTCAGATGGGAACCTGACCAGGACCATATCAGTGTGTTCAAACTAATTTCATGTGTTAGCAGAACTACCAACAAACTGGCCAGTTCGAGGTGTATTCTGTTCTGTGAATGAGCATCTCTATTATCTGCTGTTGCATATTCATAACTGAAGGTAAACGGAACCTCATTAACAGTTATGTTCCAAGGCTAGAGTTACTCTTCCCCATATGTACAGGGAGGATCACATCAGCACTGAGGAAGAGATCTGAAAGGAAGTATGATACAGGCTTCCCAATAGTCCAAGTAGAGGAGAGAATGGCATATCTAAAGCAATAGGTACATAAAAAACGATGTAGAGGATGTGATATCACACCCGATGCAACACATGATGACTGACATATGAACATACATGATGCAATGTGACAATAGCATAGTCCTGGAACGTGGGATTGCTCATCATTCCTTGTTCTGACCGTGGAAAGGGACTCATCTTTGTGATCTGAAACATAAAAGGAACATGTCAATATTTACATTGCACAT
The DNA here is from genome assembly GCA_027410445.1 of Discoglossus pictus. NCBI lineage: Eukaryota > Metazoa > Chordata > Amphibia > Anura > Alytidae > Discoglossus > Discoglossus pictus. The sequence goes on from CM050166.1 coordinate 202,978,648, forward strand.
GCTCCCGGAGCGCTTACTTTGTCACTTACAGTGGTTATAAAAAGTCTACACACTCCTGTAAACAAATTAGCCAATGAAAAATCATTTCCGAACTTTATCCACCTTTCAATGTGACATATAAACTGTACAACTCAATTGTAAAACAAACTGAAATCTGTAAAGTGGAGGGAAGAAAAAAACAAAGAAAACTAATATGGTTGCATAAGTCTGCACACTCTCTTATAACTGGGGATGTAGCTGTGTTCAGAATGAAGCAATCACATTCCAAATCGTGTTAAATAGGAGTCAGCATACACCTGCCATCATTTAAAGTGCCTCTGATTAACCCCAAATTAAGTTAAGCTGCTCTAGTTGGTCTTTCCTGAAATGTTTTTAGTCGCATCCTACAGCAAAAGCCATGGTCCACAGAGAGCTTCCAAAGCATCAGAGGGATCTCATTGTTAAAAGGTATCAGTCAGGAGAAGGGTACCAAAAGAATTTCCAAGGCATTAGATATACGATGGAACACAGTGAAGCCAGTCATCATCAAGCGGAGAAAATATGGCACAACAGTGACATTACCAAGAACTGGAGCTCCCTCCAAAATTGATGAAAAGACCAGACGAAAACTGGTCTGGGAGGCTACCAAGAGGCCTACAGCAACATTAAAGGAACTGCAGGAATATCTGGCAAGTACTGTCTGTCTGGTACATGTGACAACAATCTCCAGTATTCTTCATATGTCTGGCGTATGGGGTAGAGTGGCAAGATGAAAGCCTTTTCTGAAAAAGAAAAACATCCAAGCCAGGCTGCATTTTGCAAAAAACACATCTGAAGTCTCCCAAAAGCATGTGGGAAAATGTGTTATGGTCTGATGAAACCAAGGTTGAACCTTTTGGCCATAATCCAACAGATATGTTTGGCACAAAAACAACACTGCACATCACCAAAAGAACACAGTACCCACAGTGAAGCGTGGTGGTGGCAGCATCATGCTTTGGGGCTGTTTTTCTTCAGCTGGAACTGGGGCCTTAGTTAAGATAGAGGGAATTATTTTTCAGTTCCAAATACCATTCAATATTGGCCCAAAACCTTCACACTTCTGCTAGCAAGCTGAACATGAAGAGGAACTTCATCTTTCAGCATGACAACGACCCAAAGCATACATCCAAATCAACAAAGGAATGGCTTCACCAGATGAAGATTTAAGTTTTGGAATGGCCCAGCCAGAACCCAGACCTGAATCCAATTGAAAATCTGTGGGGTGATCTGAAGAGGGCTGTGCACAGGAGATGCCCTCGCAATCTGACAGATTTGGAGTGTTTTTTCAAAGAAGAGTGGGCAAATCTTGCAAAGTCAAAATGTGCCAGGCGGATAGACTCATCCCCAAAAAGACTGAGTGCTGTAATAAAATCACAAGGTGCTTCAACAATGTATTAGTTTAGGGGTGTGCAGACTTATGCAACCATGTGATTTTCTTTTTGGATTTTTTCTTCACTCTACCTAACAGATTTCAGTTTGTTTTTAAATTAAATTGTCCAGTTTATAGGTCACATTAAAGGTGGAAAAAGTTCTGAAATGATTTATCTTGGTCTATTTTTTTTACAGCACAGAAACATGACATTTTAACAGGGGTGTGTAGACTTCAGACCTTTTCGATCCACTGTACCGATATATGTTGCTCATTTCATACAAACGTCTTCACTGTTCCTTCCCTACATATGAAACGAGCTACTCATCTGGCTAATGATGTAGGAATATCACATAGATTACACATTAATGCATCTTTGGAGAGCCAAATGTGGTGTTTTACCTTGGACGCAGTTCCAAGCTCATCCACGAGGTGATTTGTTCCACCAGGACACGTGCGCTGTGGTTCATCATTAGTTATCACCGCTTACCTATCTGATGTATTCTGCAAAGAGATAGGCCGATATTAATAAAGTGATTGATGTGTTATTTGTGTCCTTCAGCATACGTGGCCATATTATTACACAAATACTCACTATGTAGTTCACATTAAAGTAGCAGTTCTGTTGCTGGTCATGTTTTTCCATGTCTAGGTTGTTGAAAGAAGAGTTGACACACGACAGCAGCTCTGTAAGGTTAATATGATGTTAGGATTACAGTCACAAATTAGACAAAGTATGTGTGTATGGTATTTATCTACAACATTTTGATCCCATTTCATGTGGTTTGGCAGGATCAGACAATGTGAACAATCCTTGTCCGTAGAGGTTGTAGGTGACTTTAAAAAGGGATTTGGTATATTTTTACATTAAAAAAACAAACAGGCATTAGGGGCTATCCTGGATAAATAGAGAGGGAGTATTGATCCAGGGATGAATACGATCACCAGTATTTGGGGTCAGGAAGGAATGTTATATTTTTCTTCCCTGTGTAGACAATTGGCAAAGTTTCACTTTTTGTTTTTCTGTTTGCCTTCCTCTGGATCAATTAACAATAAATCTGCGTATTGCAGATCATAGATCTATAGAGGTTGAACCTGATGGACTAAAGTATTTTTTCAATCTAAATTACTAGATAACAATGTAACGTGGGGCATATATACATTGACATAGTTGGATATATAATCCACTCAAATTATCTATGCCATTGATGTTTATAACCGTCAGTACTTAAGATGTGTATGGGAATGTGTGCTTACTTACCTGTAACTGATCATGTGGCTTGTTCCAGTGTACAAACATCGACAACGTCAGGGAACTCTCCTCTACTGTGGACTGGTTGGAATTCTGTATGACAAGGGCGATGGATAAAGGTGGATTTGGAAGTTAGGCATAATCCAGATACATTAGACTGTGTTCCATGCATATTGGGTATGTACTTACATGTGAAGTACTCACGAATTAGGCGGGCACGTTGTTGTGACCCCTGCAGATTATCCACTTCAGGGGGAAATAAAGGCTCTTCCTCCCCATGTAGCGGAGCCGCATCAATGTCACCCAAGCCGCATCAATGTCACCCAGACAGTTGGCCTGTACTGCTATATTGTGCAGACAGCAGCAGGCAACGATGATGCGACAAACTTTCTGGAGCTTGTGTTGTAGAGCCCCCCCAGTGGAATGTAAACATCTGAAGCGCATCTTTAGTACACCAAAGGTGCGCTCAATTACATTCTGGCAGGTTTTATGCGCAGCATTATACCGCGCCTCTGCCCGAGTATGGGGATTGCTCATAGGGGTCAACAACCACGGCAAACACCCATATCCTGCATCACCTGGTGGAAATAAAATATGATGTTGATATGAATAGGATGTTGTGATGTTTGACAAAGCATATGCCCAAATATCGTCATCATGACCTATCAACACATCCCTGTGGCTAATACACAGTTAAAGATATATGTAAGGGAGATGGATCATGAATGCATTTGATAGGATAATTAGTAGTGTATTAACACATGTATTCTATATGAAGCTTTAGATCAATTACAATGTGATTTCCACAAATGGAAAATCCAGATGTTCACACCCACAGGACACTTACATGAGGCGGAGATACAAGGGAAATACAACAGGGTACATATTGCGACCCTTCTGGTAGAGAGCAGGAAGTCACTGTTGCATTTGATAGGATAATTAGTAGTGTATTAACACATGTATTCTATATGAAGCTTTAGATCAATTACAATGTGATTTCCACAAATGGAAAATCCAGATGTTCACACCCACAGGACACTTACATGAGGCGGAGATACAAGGGAAATACAACAGGGTACATATTGCGACCCTTCTGGTAGAGAGCAGGAAGTCACTGTTGCAGTTCTTGTACCGAGCACATGCCAGAGGTCTGAGGTGAAGCGTGATAGTGTATTCTTGTGAACGTGAATGTGATTCTAATTCAGGTGGAATTTCCCAGGGGCGTACACGATTAAACGCAAATGCCAAAAGACCTTGGAGATTTTGATAACTTCAAGGAAAGCTAATTCATGTTTATTCCGGGATATATTCATGCAAGAAAAAGTTTGCCAAACACTATTCATTCTCCTCTATCAGATGAATTCTGAAGTCATCTCACTTACATAGCCCTTACAATAACACACAACACGTTATGTAGACTAGAGATGTCCATGTCACAGGATACAAGGGAATGCATCAGAACATAAACCTAATGATTAATCAGTTGTGGTTTTTGTCATATGTTGTTGTGAACTGCATACTGTTTGGCCAAGATAACACAGGGTTATGGCCAGCAATGAGCTATTATGTTCTTGCTTTGTGAGTATTACTCTGTAATGCACATGTGAACATCAGAGCAATAGAGGGAAACATGATGTACCGTATGTGTTATTGTATCCAGTCATAGTAAGATATGGTTGACTGCCATTACTAATGTGTACTCACCCAGTAGCCATCCGGATGGAAATCTGCCGGACTTAAATAGGTCACATATTCCGGATGCAGCAGGATATAGGCGTCGTGAGCACTTCCCGGGAAGCCTGCATACACACCTTGTATGCGCATGTTCGCATCGCAAACAACCTGGACATTGATTGAATGATAATGCTTACGATTTCTGTACAGTGCTTCTTGCTCTCTAGGAGGTATCAGTTCCACGTGTGTACAGTCAATAGCACCAAGCACATTGGGGATACCTCCTAATTGGAAGAAATCGAACTTCACCTTCGAGATCTCTTCAGCAGTGTTAGGGTAACTGATGTATCTGGCAGCTTTCCGACCAATAGCACGGAGGAATGCACTCAGACAATTCGAGAGGCTTGGCTGAGACATTCCTCCGGCTATGCTCAGGGTGGTCTGAAAGCTACCAGAAGCAAGGAGGTGTATTGCAACTAACATCCGTGTCATTCCTGGGATGGCTCTATTTGCCCCTGAGCAAGGCTCAAGGTCCGCTCTGAGAACCTCATAGAGCTCCCCAAGACTGGCACGGGTCAGCCGAAAACGCTCATACACCTCCCCATCAGTTAACCCCTCTAATGTGAGTCTCTCCCTGTACACATTGGGTGCCCTTCGCCTCCTCACAGGCTCCTGGCCAGGCTCCTGGTCAGGCTCCTGGTCAGGCTCCTGGTCAGGCTCCCCCCCTTCTGCCTCAGCCACCACATCATGTACTCCCCCCAGCAGCTGATCACCGACAACATTGTCAGCCTCCCTGAGTGCAGGTGGCCCTATATCCCTCTGTCCCTGTGCTACTGGAGCTCTCTCTCCTCCCTGATCCACCCCCACGATACTAGGCATGGCCTGTGGTAATTCCCTTGCCTGGCTTGGTTCTGCCCCAGCATGGATCACATCACCACTCACACCCTCATTCACTCCCAGACACTCCTCTCTACCACTCCCCATCACCCCCTCAATCACACACCTTGCTTCCTGGTCTTCATACTGTGCTAGGTGAGCTGCACAAAAGCATCTCAACCTCATCCGCCCACTCATCCTGTCCATCATCCCTCTCACATGATCATCCATGCTGTTTCAGACATGCTGATGACTTGTTGGGGATGGGGTTATATAGCTTGGTGATTGCATGACCTGGTATTAGGCACGTTCATTTCTGCCATTGGTCACCTGTGGATCTTTACATGGCATTCCAGCTGATGATTTTAAGTCAAGAAGCCTCTCAACCTATTACATACGCACTTGGCCGTATGTAATTGGCTGTCTTAACACGGGCCGCCAAGTGCGTATGTAATTGGCTGAGAGTCCCTACGCGGGCCGCCAAGTGCGTATGTAATTGGCTGAAAGGCTTTTGGCGGTGGCGCAAAAACCCGCCAAAAGCCTCTCAGCCACTTGGCGGGCCGCGTTGGGACTCTCAGGCAATTACATACGCACTGGGCGGCCCGCGTTGGGACTCTCAGCCAATTACATACGCACTTGGCGGCCTGACACTATAAGTGCGTATGTAATTGGCTGAGTCTGTTGGCGCGCTCGCAAGCTGATAACGGGACGTCCTAGCGAGACACGCCTCTCAGACAATCACGTACGAGCTAAGAATTTGATTGACAGTATGAGTTTATAAATGTGATTGATACAAACCCATGCGCTGACTGTGTTGTAAGAGCCATTGGAGTTAGCACGCAGTTCCAGGAGCAGGTGGGAGAGAGTTTGAGTTGTGAGATTAGTGGTTTGGAGATAGGTAGATTACTTTTTTGTCTTGTTTCTTGTTTACTTCCTAAGTACTTACATTTAAGAAATACACATATTTACAGATTTCACATATTTGCAAGACACATAGATTAAATAACACACATAGAGACATATATATAGTTAGGACACACACCTCACACACACATCCCCCCACCACACCCCATCCCCCAACACACCCCATCCCCCACCACTTATTAAATACACATAGCACACACATCTTTTCTTTCCAACAGACATTCCAGTAATACTTTTATTTCTTTATCCTTCTTTTGATTTGTAGGCGCACTCTTTTTGATTGTTTTGGATTTTATTACTAGCATATTTACACGTAAGAGTTACACATATTTACACATTACACATATTTGCCTGACACATAGATTAAAGACACATAGAGACATACATAGCGTTAGGACACACACCGCACCCCCCCCCCCCCCCAACCTTTGCACTGCATCCCCCAACAGTTATGAAAAACACATAGAACATACACTTTTTTTTTCATCACCTATATAACAGTTACACTTATTTTGAGTTATCCTTATTTTGTTATTATTTCAGCATGGAGGGAGGAGATAGGTGGAGAGAGGAGGAGAGGAGCGGAGAGTGAGGAGAGTGAGGAGAGTGTAGTGGAGGGTGGAGGAGAGGTGGAGGAGGTGTCCCCGGAGCATTTGGTCAGGCTGCTGGGAACGGGGCAGGTCACCAGCCAACAGCAGCCTGGCCCCTCCTCTCCTTCCACCATGCCTCCGCCGCCACCACCACCCGTGGTGCCACTACCTCCTCCCGCTCCCCCACCACCAACAAGGAGACGGCGTCCGGCCGCGGACGATGCAGGTCCTGTGCCCAGGCGGAGGAGGACCTAGGGGCTGTGGACATAATTGTTCCTTCTCAACAGCACTCCTCAGTGACAATCTATTGGTCACAATGCTGACCTCATCTAGCCTGGCTACAGAGTTTTGGATCTTTGCCTATGTGATGGTGATATTTTGTATGCAGATGGCTACCTCCCATCACATGGTCCATGATCCTCTTCTCTGTGGACACGTAGGGTTCGGTTGAACATGCCACCAATTGATGGTCACTGGGGAATGCTTTTTTTAGGCCCTTAGATTTTGTTTTCTCTTTGTTTTTCTTTCCATTTGTTTTGTTTTAGGTACAATTCAGGCCCATGAAGGCATCTCCTGCATCTGCAAGCATTGTGGAGGAATTATATGAGGCGTAAGGTTTTCCCAGTGCCTCTCAGGTATACATTACTCCAATGACAGCCCCCTCTTTAACATGTAGCTCCCACAATCTTAAAGCTATCATATTGCCAGATATCTCAGACATGATTATTGTTAGCTGAAATGTAGACTAATACCGCTATGGCGGTGGACTTGCAAAGTCTCACAATGGCATGTTAATGACAGCCAGCATTAATATATGCACTAATAAAGCATGTGATCCTGACCTCAATATCGGTCTGAGAACAGATCTTAGGGTTTGATGTAAGAAACAGTGAATGTGGCTGCTGACCTTTGTGTCCTGTCCATATTAATTGGTATTTGCCCATATTACTCATTATCCAGAGACCTAGCTAATAGTTAGTAATGCTTGCAGATGGGAATCAGGTGAGTTGGTATATTGGTACAGTATTTAGCACTTTACTGTACATGCATTGTCATTTTTTTTTTCTATCCTCCTCCGCCTTTTTTGTTTTTTGTTGACCATTCATTTTTGTGGGCAATTTCACACACCACACTGCATGTGTGAAACTGGATTGGATTACACAGTCCAGAGGTTGAATCATTTGTTCAATTGAACAGATCCAGACAAGTTGTAAGTGCCATGCACTCTAATGGTTTCTTCAGTTAAATGGAGTGATTTGTGATGATCCTTTATCTCATCATATTCCGGTGGCAGCGGTGTACTGACCGCATGTGACCCTGGTAGGTCCTATGCATCATGCTTATTCTAGACTATTAGATTGACCCCTGTAGGTATCCCCTTTTTTTTATTTAGCCCCTTGCTCTCTCGGGACCCGCCCACACCACACCCATGATATTAATGCACAGTCTTGACCACTGCTGATTGTGGTCTGTGTCCAAAAATAAAGTTTTGTTATACCGTTCTGTGAATGCACAGTCTTGACCACTGCTGATTGTGGTCTGTGTCCAAAAATAAAGCTGTGTTATCCTGTTCTCCCCATGTCGGTGTGTTTTCAATGGTTGGGGTTAGGGGACATCCACATGCATCACATTAGTGTCACATTACTATAGCTGTAAACTAATGAGCACTAGTTAACTTGCAATAGATCCATACATACTAAGAGGAATAATAGTCCTAATAGCATTAGATATCATATAATGCATCTAATTGATCTACAATCTAGGCATAATAAAGGGTTAATGCACAGGCCAAGTACAAATAGCGGGACTGGGGAGTAGGAACATTCCCCTGAGGGCCTAAAAGGATAATGATAGGTGATACTGCAGTGGGTTGTCAGTTCCTTCTCCAGTGATTTGGGATTTGTCCGTCCACTCTGCTTTCACCCGCACTTCCCCAACATCACTTAGCAATCGAAACTAATGTAAATTGATGAATAGCAGAACATAATGGGAGGTCACCAAATGGGAATGAATGTTCATCTTGGCACATGGCCACCAGCAATGGCGTGGGACTTCCTTGGATAAGAGTAGTGGCGATTACCCCTGATGGAGGTGAGTTGGCTGGTGCTCATTGTGCCTCTGCAAACCCTCTGTGTGTGTTTGCTGCCCTTGTGGGTGGGAGAGTGAAAGCAGAGTGACAGCAGAACTGACAATCCACTCCGGTCTCACCAGCATAGGAACCTTGTAAGTAAGCAGTGACAGAGGGTCACAGTCAGACCCGACCGAAAGACCAAACAAGAGGTATTGTGTATTTAAATGAAGCTGTGAGCTATCCCATTAAGGGTCATTGTGGGTGTGAGAGTGAAAGCAGAGTGGACGCCCAAATACCAAACCACTGGGGAAGGAACTGACAACCCACTCCGGTCTCACCAGCATAGGAACCTTGTAAGAAAGCAGTGAAAGAGGGTCACAGACAGACCCGACCGAAAGACTGAACTGGACATTCACATACTCCATGTGCCCCATATTTGTGTTCCCAAATGTAGATGTGATGAGCAACATGTATACAAAATAACAGTGTTAATATGGCATTATTTTGAGGTTTTTGTGTTTTTATGTAATCAGGTAGTGTGTCTTTAATTTTGCTTTATGTAAGCTGCAGCATGGCTTTTCATTCAAAATGTAACAACTAATTGTTTGTATAATGCCTTTGCTTTGGTGGGGGGAGGGAATGGTGAAATCAATTGTAATGGCCTTCCATGCTTTTCCTCTGTTAAACTCACTTTTATATTTTTAAGTTGTCTGTACGTAATGCGTAAACCATTTTTCGTGTGTTTTTTGTGCACTTAGCGATTTTGCGAGATACGAGCGTCTACGCAAGGAATTCTTTACCGCTACTTACTACGTAGCGCTTTTCGGAGGCAAATCTCGTCAAAGTAGTCCGAAATTACGCAAGTCAATCGCAAGTCGACTCGTATTACGTAAATTGCGTTACGATGCGCATTTGCGAGATACGATTTCATCCGCAGCTCGAATTTAATAGGGCCCTTAGTCATTTCCACAATGATTGCTACTAATGTGCCATCGGCTTAGCTTCAACACTGATCTAAACAGTACCTTTTAATATTGGATTCTACATATGTGAGTACTAAGGGACTAGCTCAGTGTTACCTACCTAAGTATGTTGTAGTATTTATAGCTCACATAACAGCTGATTTTTTTTATCCTAATTTAGGATTCAGTTACTTTAATCCTGATTAATCCCTTTAGAAAAATACCCTGCACGTGTAATTTTCCATATCATTACATATATATGCAAAGCTATGTAAATACAATATGTAATGATAAAATTGTATGGTTAGTTAAGTAAGCTTTCTTTTTTATTTCCAGTAAATCTTTTATGAATTTTTTAGTATTCACACTTTTCATGAACAGGACAGAAGGTACTTTACCTATTATCTTGAAAATTGTTTTAGGCTGAAGAAAAAGTTCTTGAAATGCTAAGCTGCATAGTCTAATGGGAACTGGCTTTTTCCAAGGCAAGTTATAGAAACAGATATTATGACATACCAAGAGGAACAGTTTTAATCTTCTTTAGACATAAAATAATTACTTCCCAAACAAGAGATGTTAAGGATAATTTTGTGTGAAAATATCTTTGTGTGAGTCTATTCAAGGGCTGTTGTAGTTTTATATTAAAGGCATACTTAAGTTTGCTGAATTATGAATGCATCTGATAGAAGAAAATTAGTGTATGTAAAGAATAATTTGCATGAAAAAAGCCCAAAATAAACATTTGAACACTCACATTGAAGTCAGCAAAACATCTTGTAATTTTTGACAGTTGTAAATTAGGGTTAACACTCTCCAAACCCAGGCTAAATTGGCATTATTTGTTTTGGCCAATCAGGTTAGTTGAAACTTTTAAATTAACTCTGGGGTTCCTTTATGTGCTGTAAAGCAGCCTGACATATGTAGTGTATCATTGATATGTGCTATGTATTTCTGCTGACATACAGACAGGAAGCTGCAAGGAGATTGGCTGAGCAAGCAACAGCAGGTAAACAGTAGGTTAACATTGATCCCCTGATGCTGCATGCTGATTGGGGGGGGGGGGGGGGGGGGGGGGGTCAGATGCCTGTTTAGACACCCCTGGAGATGTCAACATAATTATTAGAGGGGTTTTTAGATATTTATAAAAATAAAATGTTTTATGAGATGTGCTGCATACATATACTGTAGGCTTCTTTTTGCTGGTTGAAGAGTTACATTTGAAACATGCAATATGTTTTGAAGGGTGATTGAGGTAGTTGTTATAATGGAGTGTATATCAACATAAATAAATAATCAGAATGAGCAGGAGAGGATATTAACATTGTCCCAAACTAGAACATGATCACTTTACATCTGTCAAGGAGCTTAGAAGAAAGTTGTTGGCAGAAAAATAAGCACTTTATTAATCTTATCCACAATTGCCGTTTAGTTGATATGTGGATAGATTGAGCTCATACACTGACAGTGTATGCATACACATACAATTACATTTATTAACACATGCAAATCATTGATGATATTTGACAAGTAGGATTCCTCTCATATATATATGCCCCAAGCATAAAGTGCCACTGAATCCATCCAAAATGCTTATCAGATACATATAATGCAGTGAACATATATGTGTACTTACAGTGTTTTTAAATATGTATTTTTACCTATATATATATATAATATATATATATATATATATATATATATATATATATATATATGTATATATATATATATATATATATATATATATATATGTTTGTTTGCTACATTCAACACCCTCCCCTGTCCAAGCCCACCTCCTGCCCCTTCCCGTCTCACAACTAATGACTGTGCCAGACACCATCCAAAATGAACTCTCCTCTCAGCGTGGCCCTAACTTACCATGCTCTCAAAAAACTGACAACACAAAGCCCCTCCCCTTCTCAAATGCCTCCTACACTATGGACTCCTTTGACCCAGTAACTGAGGATGAAGTATCTAATTTACTATCAACCCCTCACCTTACAACTTGTCCACATGATCCTATTCCATCACAGCTAATCCCTCTCCTCTCTACCATACTTATCCCAGCTATCACAATTTTATTCAACCTCTCCCTATACACTGGCAAGTTTCCATCCTCTGTAAAACACACTCTAATTACACCCATTCTTAAGAAGCCCTCATCTGATCCAACTTCTGCCTCCATCTATTGCCCTATATCTCTACTTCCCCTGGCTTCAAAACTGCTTGAGCGGCTTGTCTACAATCACCTCACTCAATTTATTTCCTCCAATTCCCCTTCTTGACCCCTTCCAACACTCTACAGAAACAGCCCTCACAAAAGTCACCAATTACTTTTTATCAAATCAAAGGGTCACTTCTCTATTCTAATTATTGTGGACATCTCTGCTACCTTTGATACAGTTTACCTCTCTCTTCTAATCCAAGCTCTTTGCTCTTTTGGCATCCATGACACAGCTCTCTCATGGTTCTCATCCTACCTAGAAGATCATACATTTAGTGTCTCCTTCTCTGGCACATATTCTTCACCTCTCCTTCTATCTGTTGGTATACCCCAAGGTTCAGTCCTCTCTGCACCAGATCTGCCCCCTTCTCTTTTAGCTCAAGATGAAAACTGCCTCTCTAGCATATCCTCCTTGATGTATGCCCGTCATCTCAAACTCAAGACTGAACTTCTTATCTTACCACCCTCTACCGCAGCTTTCACCCCTCAAATATATCTCACTGTTGACAATGCCATAATCAGTCCCACCTCCCAGGCCCACTGTCTAAGGGTTCTACTGAACCCTTCCCTCTCTGTTATTCCTCACATACAATCAATAACAAAATCTTGTCAGTTTCACCTAAAAAAAACATCTCCAATCATCTAACAATCTTACAGAAGACACAGCTAAAGTTCTAAGTCACTCTCTCGTCATTTCTCCACTCGACTACTGCAATTCAATGCTGGCTGTCTGCCCCATCTCTCTTCTGTCTGCACTCCAATTGGTCCATCTTGTTTCAAAATACTCTCCCAGGGGCCTCAATCCCTTGTAGTGTGTTGTCCTCCATCCTCCAGTGCCCTGCATTAGTAATGATTATGGTTGTGTAGCAATAGGCTGTATACCATTGTAGTGCACTAGAGTCTATAGAGCTGGCTGTGACTGACATTTCGGTATGTTAGACCCTTACAGCATGTTCAAAATAGTAGGGATGTCACTGTTGGAAGTTGCCCTAGAGTCTTATTCCTTAGAGAGCGCTTTGAGAAGGAATAGAGCTGACTGTGATTGACAGATCAGCCAGCTAGAAGTTCCCAGAATACACAGTGGTAATGTCACTGCTGAAGACTGTTCTTGGCTCTCATTCCCCAAAGACTGATTGGAGGAGGACTCACCCTGCTGTATATCTTCATGTCTGTATCTTACACAGTAATGTGTGCTGAAGGTAATAAGGAAAAGCAAGTGAAGTTTATTGAACATTGTCACAATCTGCTCCTTCTAGGGGGCTTGATATGAACCTAGTTCAAACCTACCCCAGCAGAATCATGTAGTTCCTGGTCTGTGTGGCACAAAAGATGGCTTCTGAAGAGGGCAAGGCCCAAAAGGTACAGGCAGAGAATACTGGATCCAGGTTACTTAGTGGCCCATGGCAAGACCACTCCCCAAGTCAGGATGCAACACTCAGAAATCTTCACACCTTGTTTATGTGAAAACTATCTCTCAACCTTTATTGAATGATCAAAACAACTTATTTATACTCTCCAATACCACACCCTTGTGTACATTTGTGTATGTGTCTGATGTCAGACCATCTGGCTTGCAATCTTGGGCTATCAAAGCTCTTGAGATCAAATTCACCAGATATCTAGTGAACAAACCTTTATGTTAAACTCAAGTGATTGCTTAGGACTACTTGCAGTACATCCAATTGTTTTGACCCAAGGTCTATATGTGTGAGTGTGCAATAATCTGCAGCTAACTTCTATGCAGAGCATTTCTACCACTTTAACATACGTTCTATATAACATTTTCCCTCTTATAATATATTATATATAGGCTACATAATAACCATGTACAGGCAACATATAACCACACAATAACACATAATCCCAATGTAACAATGTCATGCTCCCTTTGACATATTCCTAAATTGCTGACAATCTGAGTCCTTAAACAATGAAATCATGACAAACATACAAATTGTTGTATTTGAATTTATAGAGCTTTATGTATTCAGAGTAATTTGAAGTCTTCTGCAAATAAAGGATGGTGAAACTGCACTTAGAGATTCATATAGTGCACATGCTGGCAGCTTTAGAAGAACACAATTGGAAAGTTGAGAAATATGTTAAGGGCAGTGGCAATTTTCTATGCCAGAAAAACCCAGCATGGCTTTGAATCTAGATTCTGTTGAAGTAGGGAAGGCATACACGCACACACATATATATTTTGCATCTGTTCTGTGATTTCTTCTGAAAAGTAAAGGGTGTTTGTGTAGTGATTAGTGTGCAGCTGAGTAGTAAGAACCAAATATTAGTAGGAAAAGGAGCAAACTTGTGAGCTTGCGAACAGTTCTAATAAAAGTTCAGTTCTAGAATAAGTGTGGAGGTTAAATAAAAGGGGGAGTTTAATGAAAATATGTGAATTGTAATAGAAGAGGACAGAAGGGAGGAAAGGAGAAATGAAGAAAGATTATATATGTTTTAGCTTTATACAACTTTTTTCCTTCCCACTGTATTTTTGTATTTGGTAATCATGAGTCAGTCCAGTGACACCTCACTCAGTGTACATCCTGTAACATGTATACACTACTTGAACAGATAATCGAGGGTCCATACCTCTGTGAGAGGTGTGAGCATGGAGTCTGTCTTAAAGCTCAAACTGGAGAGAATTGCAGAACGTATATTGCTCCACTGGAAAGGGAGTTGGTGCTCCCGGAGCACGCTTTACCTACGCCTAGCATGGAGGGTGGAGATGCAGCTAGTGAGGATGTCCATGGAGGGAGCTGGGTTACAGTTAGAAGGGGAATCAGGGGGAACAGGAGGAGGCAGACTAGTTCTGAGTTTGCAAACACCAACAGATTTGCCAGATTGAGTGGGACTGTTGGGGATGTCCATTCAGGAATGGCAATGCCAGATAGAGCTGTTCCCTCTAACAGCCGGGAGAACAGTTCTACTGGAGGAGTGGGAGGGCAGAACAGGCAGAGCAAGAGAAAGGTTTTGGTGGGAGGGGTCTCTATTATTAGGAAGGTAGAAAAGGTTATTTGTCACCCAGATCCCAGCAATCAAACAGTTTGCTGTCTCCCGGTGGCTCTGGTTCGGCATATTGTGGATTAGGTAGATAAATTATTGGGCGGGGCTGGAAATGAACCGGCGGTCTTGGTACATATTGGTACCAATGACAAAGTTAGTGGAAGAAGGATAGTCCTAAAAAGTGATTTTATAGAACTAGGTAATAAGCTGAGGACAAAGACATCCAAGGTAGTATTTTCTGAGATACTGCCAGTGCCATGTGCTAGCCCAAGGAGACAGATGGGGCTTAGGTAGGTTAATGCGTGACTAAAAATGTGGTTCATTAAGGAGGGGTTTGGGTTTTTAGAGCACTGGGCTGACATCTCACATAGGTACAATCTCTATAGCAGGAGTGGACTGCACCCTAATGAAGAGGGAGTTGCTGTGCTAGGGGAAAACATGATAAAAAGGCTGGAGGAATTTTTAAACTAGTAGGTGTGGAAAGGGACTAGCTAGAGGTAATGGGGTAGAAAGTGAAGAGGGGGTAATGAATGAATTAACTAGTCATGGGGAGGAGATAGGGGAGTGTTAGTATAGTCAATAAGGAAGTATTGCTAAGTAACTCAAGGACAGTGGCAGTCACTTAGACTCATAATGTAAAGTGTATGTTTGCTAATGCGAGAAGCTTGCCAGGAAAAATTCAAAATTTAGAATTAATAGCAGATAATGATAAACAGGATTTTATATGTATTACTGAAACATGGTAGGATGACTCTCATGACTGGACTGTTAATCTGGATGGTAATAACCTATTAAGGAAAGATAGGGGCAATGCTAAAAAAGGAGGAGGGGTTTGTCTGTATGTTAAGCCTCAATTTAAGCCTATAGTCAGAGAACATATTTATGCTGCAAATAGCAGCAAAGTTGAATGCTTGTGGGTTAAGTAAAATATAGGAGAAGCAAATTCTAAAAGAATATTGGTATGAGTATATGAAACCGCCAAATATAAGTGAAAGTGAGGAAATGCAATTATTGTTACAGATTAGAAATGCAGTTAAGCATGGGCAAGTTTTAATAATGGGAGATTTTAACTACTCTGGATTAAACTGTATGAATGAGACCAGCAGTTCAGCTAAGGGGAGAAGGTTCTCGAGTACACTCAGGGATCATTATCTGGCCCAGGCTATAGAACATACTAGAAATGAGGCTATCTTGGGGGCTGGGTCACTCTTTTGAGTGGGACCAGACTGATATACTACAGGAGATTTCTCCCAGTGAAGGGCACAAGTGAGCTAAAAGAGGTTGCTCTCAGAGTAGCTTATCATGGCTATAGAACTAACCTATTAAGGTTGGTTCGTTCTCTGATGAGCACCTCTGACTTTGTTGTTTTCTATATGCAAATTACCTTTAGGGTTTAGTCTCCCTAAGGGTAAAAGAGGACTCCAGACGTGGACCCCTTGCTCACTGTGCCTTAGGATGTTCAGCTGCACCTCACTGACGAGGCCCATAAAGGTCGAAACGCATCTGGGGTTTGCTGTTTCTCCTGTTCAGGGTAGAATTGCCTGGTATTTCGGGGCTGGGTCACTCTTTTGAGTGGGAACAGACTGATATACTACAGGAGATTTCTCCCAGTGAAGGGCACAAGTGAGCTAAAAGAGGTTGCTCTCAGAGTAGCTTATCATGGCTATAGAACTAACCTATTAGGGTTGGTTCGTTCTCTGATGAGCACCTCTGACTTTGTTGTTTTCTATATGCAAATTACCTTTAGGGTTTAGTCTACCTAAGGGTAATAGGGGACTCCAGACGTGGACCCCTTGCTCACTGTGCCTTAGGGAGTTCAGCTGCACCTCACTGACGAGGCCCATAAAGGCCGAAACGCCTCTGGGGTTTGCTGTTTCTCCTGTTCAGGGTAGAATTGCCTGGTATTTTGGGGCTGGGTCACTCTTTTGAGTGGGACCAGACTGATATACTACAAAAGATTTCTCCCAGTGAAGGGCACAAGTGAGCTAAAAGAGGTTGCTCTCAGAGTAGCTTATCATGGCTATAGAACTAACCTATTAAGGTTGGTTCGTTCTCTGATGAGCACCTCTGACTTTGTTGTTTTCTATCTTGGATATAGACATCACAAATAATATTGATATAGTAGGAAATGTTGAAATAGCGGTACTATTGGGAAATAGTGATAACAATACAGTCTCATTTGGGATTGAATAAACAAAAAAAACAGTTGTAAGGGGCCAAAATAAACTCTAAATTTTAAAAGGGCAGCTTTTAACAGTCTGAGGGCAGCAATACAAAATATAGACTGGGACAAAAACTGACAGGTAAAAATACTGATATTGACAACGTTCAAATTCTTACTAAATACAGTATATATATACTTATCCCCATATACCATGTGGCAATAAAAGTAAAAGTGTGGGTAAAAAATCATTTAAAATTAAAGATGCAAAGTAAAAAAACAGGCATTTAAATTATACTAAATTACTAAAATAAAAATTAAAAGTTTGTTGCAAAGGAAAAAAAGACTAAACCTAAAATGTTTTTAAAATATATCAATGGGTGGAAAGTCAGGAAGAAAGCTATACGAACATTCCAATGTTTACCCATTTCATGCTATATTTAGAACTTTGAATAAGCCCAAAGTAGAGGGAAATGTGTTAGAAGCAACAAATGTGAAGCACAATCTTAACATCGTATCTATTTTAGTTTATTGCGGGGACGTGTGGTAGTTACATTTTAGCATAGTGCAGTGAAACAAGGCAGCTGCACCAATTTGGGAGCTGAATCACTGGAAGCTCTCATACTGAATGCAATAATACTGGTAGCAAGCAGTCATATATTAAAACAGGCAGTTGCTCTGTTTTTGTAAACTCTAGGTTAGTGTGAATGCTATGGTAGCACGACTTTTGTGCGCACATGACGTGTGCATCGTTTTGTGCGCACCCACAAAGGCTGACAAATGCGCGCACCCGCCTCTTAAGCACTCTGCTCTCACCCACTCTTCCGACCCCTTCTTCTACCTCTGTCCCTCCTGTACTCACCCTCTCTCCCTAGCTCTCCCTCCTTCCCTCACTGCTCTCCCTGTCTCCCCAGCTCTCTCTCTTCCCACTACTCACTCTGTCTCTCCCCCTAGTACCCACCCTCTAACCCCATTTCACTCTCCCCCAGTACTCACCCTCTCTCCTCGCTGGTGTGGGAGCGCACCTTTGTCGGCACGCACATGACGTCGCGCGTCTCGTTGATCAAAAAGGAGGTGTGCCGAATGCTATGATACTGATGGCTAGGTTGATCTGGCTATGATATAATAATCTTATCAAAAGTGAGAACTATCGGAACCTTGCAATAACTTACTGGACTGCCCTGCAGGGTTATGGTGTTAGAGTATGGACCCTGACTTTTGGATTATTAATTGTTAGAGTAATTCATGTGTCAATTTATGCTAGGACCATCTGGTTTTCACAATTATATTTTACTACCCGCATCAATTGGCTCAGTGGCAGCTGTGAAGGGCAGATCCTTTTATTGCTGGATTCAGTTAATCAGTTAATTATCTGGGGATAATATAGATTGCATTATTTTCCTATATCTTGAGTGGGCAAAGACACTTAAGATATGCTGATTTTGATACTGGAGCAGTTATGAGGTTTAATATAAATCAAGGAACAATAGCCCCTATTCTGGAGGTGATACAATTTTTATATGAGATCCAATAGTATTATATACAAACTTATGCACTTTTAATATCTAAGGTCAGAGATACCCACTAGATCAGCAATTTCTATCATATCAGAATAAGGTATTTGGTCCTACTTAGATTTCTGTGATATAGACTCTGAAATGGTGTTTTGACTAATAAACTACATTGGTTCCCCTTTTTAGTATTTTTTTGCTCTAGGGTCTCATGATTACACACTTTTTTGAGCCAGTGAGTGCTCACAAATCCTACTAAATATGTATCTTTATTGGAAAATTACAATGTGAAACAGGCCTTCTGATAATTAGTGACCAGGAAATGGCTGATAAGCTAAATATGTTATTTTCCCAATACCTTCTGTAGTGGTAAAGATTTTAGAATGGATAATATGGGATACTATATGTAAAATATGTCTATTTGAACAAAAGTAGTGAGTCAACACAGATTTATGAGGGATAGGTCATGTCTAACTAATCTAATTCATTTCTATGAGGAGTTCAGTAGGAACATCAGTGAATGCAGTTTTTATGGATTCTGCAAATGCTTTTGATACAGTGCCACATGGAAGACTATTGTGCAAACTATGGATACAGGAATTGCAGTAAATATCTGCTCATGGAATGAGAGCTGACTAAAAGACAGGAAGCAAAGGTTAGTTGTGAATTGAACATACTTCGTTTGGACTAATGTGCTAAGTGGTGTTCCTCTGGGGTCAGTATCAGGTCTTCTCCTTTTTAACATATTTTTTAATGACTTAGGAGTAGGACTGGAAAATAGTGTCTCCATTGTTGCTGACGACACTAAGTTGTACAAGGTCATTAAATAAAAACTGATGTACTTTCCGTCAAAGGGATTTGTAAAAATTAGAGAATTGGGTAACTAAAGGGCAGATGAGATTTCATATACATAAATGCATTTAGGAAAGAAAAATAGCCATGCAATTTATAAACTTAATGGAAAAAATCTAGGGGTATCATATATTGAAAGAGATTTGGAAGTGCTTGTGGACAACCCCCTAGGTAACAGTGCTCAATGCCAAGCAGCAGCTGCAAAGGCAAGTAAAATATAAGCATGTATTAAGAAGGGTATAGAAGCAAGGGAATACAATCTAATTCTGCCACTATACAAATCCCTAGTACTTCCTCATTTGGAACTCAATTTTGGTGTACAATTTTGGGCACCACTTCATAAAAAGGACATTTTAGAGCTGGAAAAAGTACAGAGAGGGGCAACAAAACTAATAAGGGGAATGGAAGTGCTAAGTTAGAAAGAAAGACTAACCAAATTAAACTTATTTTCTATAGAAAAAAGGCATCTAAGAGGGGATATGATTGTATTGCTTTTTTGTGCAAAGAGGTTTTCAACTAATAAGAGGGCATCCTGTGAGGTTGGAAGTAAAAATATTCCATTTTAATCTGTGTATTCTCTACCAAAGGAGGTGGTAACAGGGGATTCAATGGAATACAAAAAAGAGATTGGATATATGTTTTAATAAAAATGGCATTCAGGGTTATCCCGGATA
Source organism: Discoglossus pictus (assembly GCA_027410445.1). Classification (NCBI taxonomy): domain Eukaryota; kingdom Metazoa; phylum Chordata; class Amphibia; order Anura; family Alytidae; genus Discoglossus; species Discoglossus pictus. The sequence goes on from CM050166.1 coordinate 202,998,815, forward strand.
GTTTGCAATATAGAAGGGTGGGGTGTGAGATATTAGGTGAGAGGTGCAAGATGGCAGTGATTAATGTACAACCAGAAAACATCCTGCTTCAACTTTATCCTAACTGAATTATCCTGCCTCAACTTTATCTTTACTGAATTCCTACAACGTATATTTCTTCAATTAACTTGAATTTTCTGCTATATTATTTCTGTGATCTACTTAAATTGTGAGTACTTATTTGAACTTATTCCCATGCTTCCTCTAAAACTGCCCCCTCCTCTTTCCTATATAATGGCTCTATAAGATCCTCCCACTCCCTCCGCCCCCTACTCACACAGCATGCTGTTTAAATTCCTCTCACTATACCTCCTCTCTCTACAGAACACAGCCAGAACACATTCTGCTTCAACTGTATCCTAGCTGAATTAAGATACCACTTCCCTTCCTCACACCCACCCACCTCCAATTGTTGCAGTTATATAGGAGTCATATTACTGACTTTCCCATTTGCAGGTTATATTATCTGACCACCAGGGGAAGATAATATATTACACATTACATCCATTCACCTCACACTGACTCTCTATGTGATCTCTTCCCTCTCCCACTAAACAAAAAACCTTTCTAACTCTCACCTCTTTCCTGACCCATGATATTCCTTATCTGTTATTCTTGTCCAGATTTCTATCTCTTCCATTCCCTTTAGATAGTAAGTAGCAAGTTTCTAATCTTGTAGGGTGCTTTGTAAAAATGCACTTTCTACATAGATTCTAAGTTTAAAACAGGGCCCTCCATTTTCTTCAGCTTGTTATTATTGTATTCTTCCTTGTCCTTTTCCCTTATACAACCATACGGAATATGTTGACGCGATACAAATAAAAGATAATAATATTAATGCAGTAGATTGATGAAAGTGGAGGTGGTTGTGTACACTGTGAGTTGTGTGTGTCAGTAATTTTGTAGAGTACACAGTGTCACAACCTGCTTTTCGATGGGTTTGAAACTTTACTAGACACAACCTACCCCCAGGTTGACTTGGTTCTTTATCTCCGCACATAGGACAGCTTTAGCAGGAGGCTAGGACAAGTTGCAGATTATCTGGCCAAGTTACCAGGTTCCATGACAAGTTGCAGAAATTCATTTTAGACTTAAAAAATAAATATATGAACTCCTTCCTCCCCTCGGACAGAGATACCTTTATAAATTTGGAGGGTGGTTGGCTATGGTAATTGAGGTGGCTCCAGATTGTGTTCCCTTTTAGTAGCAGACCAAGGCTACCATAACATTTATAGCATTTTGGACTAACTGTTAGATTGAATGGGAGGTCAGAAACATTGATTATGGTCAAGTACCTCCTAATTTGTGGTTGCACACAAAACAAAGGATCAAAGAGGTATCACTTGCAAAGCACTTGACATCACTTGACCTTTGTCTATTATAATAAAATGTTTCAATTGCTGTTTGACAGCCTGGTTAACTACACTTGATGACCAAATCAGAATTGTATCATTGATCTACCATTTCCTGAGCGTTAAAATCCAGCCAGGATTCCAGACTGGTACTGGGAGTGAACTGGGCATCCTGGTTGCCTACTGGAAGTGTCTACTGGCTATACTATCTTGAAAATATTTTTATTAACTCAATGCAATATTTATACCCTGAAACACATTATACATGAAATAACGGCAAAAAATTTAATTTTGACCCAGAGCTATGGGCATAGGAACTGGGGGTTTGGGGGGTACAAATCCCTCCCAGATTTTAGGACAAGACATGTTTGTATAGAAATATATTTACATTGTACCTACCTTCCCTACCTTGCAAGGGAAGTAGGTACCTTATCCCTGGTGTATAATGGTTGGAGAGAGACCACAACGTGCACCACTGGGATCTATCTCTCTCATCCTCCCCTGCAGGCACCCCTCACTTCCAGTGCTTTTGGCTAAAAGCCGGGTCTCCCTAGTACATGCAAGATCTTGCAAGAACCCTTACAATGTAGAGGAGGTAGGTATAATGTAAATATATATAAAAATATAGATGTGAAGATATATCATTACATACTTATATATATATATATATATATATATATATAATATATATATATATATATATATTTATATTTATTATTACATTATCTAGCTATCTATATGTATATAAAATTTATGTAATGGTATATCATTACACATATATATTTATACACTCATCTATATATAGGAAATATACAGATGTTATTACCTACACAGCTCCAGTTTCCATCCCTCCCACACCAAACAAGCCATCATCCATATTCAAGCTATTAGATACCATCGGATTTGCTCAAACACTGGAGACTGTGATAAAAATTTAAAAACACTTTCTGAATCTTTCAAACGAAAGGGTTACAAACCCCGTATTATTACCCCAAAAATAACCACTGCCATCAAAATACCCCGAGAACACCTCTAGTGACCACATACCATTTAATTTTAGAGAAAATTTGGAAAATAATCAAAGATTTACAACCATTACTAATTGAAGATACTGAATTAAAATATATATTTCCAAAACCTCCAATCCATGCATTTAAACAACAACCAAACCTGAAACAAAAAATTGTCAGTAGAAAATTGGCCAATGGACAACTGAATACAAAAAATGAAAAGTGCCTGTGAATTATGCCAACACATTTGTAATGATGATACAGCCACACATAACAACAAAACCTATAACATCAAAGGATCATATTCATGTACATCGTCTAATGTGGTTTATATAATACAATGTACTTTATGTGACACAGGCTGTTACAGAACATTGGAGAAACCGGCCAAAAAAAGCATTTAAGGATGAATTTACACAGGCATTCAATAAGAAAGTATAATGAAGACAGTTATTGTAGCCCAGTAGGACACCATTTTAGCCAGAATGATCACTCCATCCAAAACTTAAAAGTCAAAATACTCAGAGGAAAATTTAAAAGCATCCAAGAGAGAAAAGCATTTGAAATAAATATGATCACATTCTTTAACACTAAAAACACAGGACTTAATATAGACTTGGGTTTTCTAACACATTATCAGAATTCATGTGATTTTTTCCCCTCTTATACCATAACAGACTCAGCACTCTTAATGAGGTGTTTGTCCAACAGGAAAGATATCACTGTGGACTACAGTGCTCTGCTTTTTTATGTATATATTAATGTATATGTGTATATAATATGTGTATATATGTTTCCTTTGCTATGTTGTGTTTATTCCCCATATATGTATTTACCTGATGATGTCAGATGTTTCCACTCTATCTGCATCTGCTGTTATTATTCAAACTGAGTGTTCCATCTCATGTAGTATTGCTTGAGACTTGATAAAGAGAGGTTAAACCTCTCGAAAGCTTGTCATTATAATTAAGATGTTTGTCCAATACAAAAGGTATCGAATTATATTGCAATACTCATTTTTAATCTATTTTTATATATATATATATATATATATATATATATATATATATATATATATATATGTATATACACACTATCTCACAAAAGTGAGTACACCCCTCACATTTTTTGTAAATATTTTATTATATTTTTTCTTGTGACAACACTGAAGAAATTACACTCTGCTACAATGTAAAGTAGTAAGTGTACAGCCTGTATAACAGTGTAAATTTCATGTCCCCTCAAAATAACTCAACACACAGCCGTTAAAGTCTAAAGCATTGGCAACAAAAGTGAGTACACCCCTAAGTGGAAATGTCCAAATTTGGCCCAAATTGTCAATATTTTGTGTGGTCACCATTTTTTTCCAGCACTGTCTTAACTCTCATGGGCATGGAGTTCGCCAGAGCTTCACAAGTTGCCACTGGTGTCCTCTTCCACTCCTCCATGATGACATCATGGAGCTGGTGGATGTTAGAGACCTTGCCCCACAAATGCTCAATAGCATTTAGGTCTGGTGAGAAGCTTGGCCAGTCCATTACCTTTACCTTTCAGCTTCTTTAGCAAGGCAGTGGTCATCTTGGAGGTGTGTTTGGGGTCGTTATACTGTTGGAATACTGCCCTGCGGCCCAATCTCTGAAGGGAGGGGATTATGCCCTGATTCAGTATGTCACAGTACATGTTGGCATTCATGGTTCCCTCAGTGAACTTTAGCTCCCCAGTGCCAGCAGCACTCATGAAGACCCAAGTCATGACACTCCCACCACCACTGAGGAAAGGTAGTTGAAATAATCCCTAAATAACAGAAAACGGATAAGGCACAAAGAACACAAAAACACTGATATCAAATGAAACCCTCAGTTTGAACATATACAGCAATGTAGAGGGAGCAGAGGCAGCATCTGACATCAGCTAAATGCATATGGGGGTAATGAACACAACATATTATAGAAAACATATATACACATATAGACGTATGTATGTTTGGTTTAGGCCTGCATAAGTGCTACCGGCACTGGGCAGCTACAAATCATTGAGGGAACCACTGTAAATATATATTGAAAGGTATATATATATATAAAGGTATACCCCATTTAGCGCTCCACATGCATTTCTCATGCAAAAGTGCTATGTGAAAAAAAGTGCTAACAGGACATTTTGACATTCATTTTAACATTCTAGGGGTAGCATTAAACACTGTATACCTGTGTATATACAGTATATATATATATATATATATATATATATATATATATATATATACTTGTCGTACTGCAAGTTGTCGTGTCGCTTTGCGAGCCTCGTGAAGCGAGGTGAGCCGGCGACCGCGAGACACGCATGATTTATGCTGCAATGAGCACCAAATGCGTTCATTGCACTGTGAGCCTCGCAAAGCAAGGCGAGCAGTTAAGGCACGCGGGACTTAGGCTGCAATGAGCACTGAAGACGCTCATTGCAGGGGTGAAGACACGATGCACTTAGCTGGCGTTTATCCTGAGGCACGTGAGTCTTAGCTGTAATGAGGCCTCATACGGCGCGTATGACTTAGGACCCGAAGCACATAGATGGACTGCGGGGCTTGCAAAAATACAACTTTAACGGCCGAACCACCGAACTGGAAAAACCTGCAAAGAAACACAAATATGCCTCAAATTAACTTACACACTCACACACAACACAGGGGGAGAGCCAAAAATCTAGGAAATGTGAGCCATATTTGCCATTTTTTGTCAATCTAAAATCGGCGGAAGAAAAACGTAAAAAAACTTAAACAGGATGAAAACGAGGCTCACCAATGTCAGACACACAGGACTTAGAAAATACACAACGGCAAAGACAGTAACACACAAGCAACTCCAGGCATGTGGGACTTTGAAAATAAAACAAACGGCAGTCAGTGCGTGCCACGCAAACATTCAGCAGACACACAGAGGAGAAACACACACGGAAGGTGTCATGACATAATTGTTTAAGGACTCAGATTGTCAGCAATTTAGGAATATGTCCAAGGGAGAATGACATTGTTACATTGGGATTATGTGTTTTTGTGTGGTTATATGTTGCCTGTACATGGTTATTATGTAGCCTATTTATAATATATTATAAGAGGACAAATGTTATATAGAACATATGTGGAATTGGTAGAAATGCTCTGCATAGAAGTTAGCTGCAGATTATTGCACACTCACACATACAGACCTTGGGTCAAGACAATTGGATGTACTTCACAAGGGTGTGGTATTGGAGAGTATAAATATGTTGTTTTGATCATTCAATAACGGTTGAGAGATAGTTTTCACATAAACAAGGTGTGAGACTATTTCTGTGTGTTGTATCTTGACTTGGGGAGTGGTCTTGCCATGGGCCACTAAGTAACCTGGATCCAGTATTCTCTCCCTGTACCTTTTGGGCCTTGCCCTCTTCAGAAGCCATCTTTTATGCCACAGAGAACAGTAACCACATGATTCCGTTTGGGTAGGTTTGAACTAGGTTTATATCAAGCCCCCTAGAAGAAGCAGATCGTGACATTTGACTGGCAGTGGTGGGATCTCTGTATAAAAGACAGAAGGATGGCAGCTTTTGAAGAGATGTTTGCAGCAGAGGAGGAGGAAGTGTCCAGATGGTTCCAAAGATGGTTGGAGATACTGCCTGCAGGTTCAACCAAGGATCAGCAGAGGGAACTCCGGATACAGATCACACAGGATGTAAAGGAGTGGTGGAGAAGGATAAGCAATGGCCCTGTCTCAGCTCCTGTGGAGGGGAAATGCTTATCCCCAGTAGAGACAGAGAATGTTGTGGTGACTGGAAAGGGCTGTAGAGGAATGGGCCTTCTAAATAAATGGATGGCATTCCTGGGAATATGGCCGGGTCAGGAGCTAAGGGAATGGCTGGAAGAATTAGTATGTGAGGAGGTCGCCCTGGAAGAGCAATATGCTTATTGGGTAGGACCTGTTGGGATACCTCATCATTTTTCATTGGGGCTGGAAGAGGCACTTTGGGACATAGTACATGAGGATCCGGACTGTGGCTTGGGGACAGAGAAAAGAAAGCTGTGTCAGTTTGCCAAGCGCTGTCACATGCTGGGACTGGAGACAGGCTCTCAGAATGCTAACCTACTTTGGCCTTTGATCAAGCAGGAGCTACAGCTTGAGGTGGATTATATAGTCTTACTGGATGAAGCATCCCTGGATGGTTGTTGGCCACCCAGCTGGGAGGGCTCATGCCAGTCAGGCATGGAACAGAACCACCTAACAGGTACTACAGAGACCCTGCTAAATATTGCCAAGGGTGGGTCAGAAAATAAATGTATGGACTGTGGGGAGAATTGTTTTGTCCATGATTCTCAAAATAACAAGGATGCCTGCATCCATGGGGTTGACTGGGAAGAGGAAGAACCGGTCCCTATCTTTAGGGGGCTAAGTCTCACCCAGTTAGAGGAATAGGGACAGGGCCAAACCACAGCAGTGCCAGGCCCAGGGGAAGAACTGGGGAAAAGCTACTCTGCTCCTAGAGTAAGAGAAGAACCTAATGAGCACTGGGCCCTACCAATTGACTGTGGAAATAGTGGAGAGGTTCCTTGGATGACCATTGTCCAGGAGCCAGCCACAGACCCTGGAGCAGAACCAGAAAGTAGCCCTGCTCTTCAGCCTGAACAAGAGGCAGCAGCAGCTGCTTCTCAAGGGCTGCCTGTAACTACACACCATGCAGTCTCAGATGGAGAGAGTCAGGAGGTTCCATCTAAGGACCCAGAGACCAAAGAGCCAGAGGGTACCCCAGATTGTCATTTGTATCCTGGTCTCCCTACAACGACTCCCCTGCAGCTGCCCAAAGACACTGGCTATGTACCTGTAACACTGGAAAGAAGGGGCCATTGACCAGGCTTGGTGGGAGAGAGGTTGGCTACAGAACCACAACGACTTGTATCAGAACTGCCCATTAATCAAGCATGAATGCCACCAGTGAATGTCCCTAGCCCATGTTGCAACTCCAGCATCCCAGTTTATTCAGGAGAAAGCTCAGGCCTGACAAAGGGAACCTTGTACTCTTCAGTTTTACCCATGGGACTGAGTGCTGATCCAGAATCGGCAGGACAGGAGGTCTCCCTAGCCTGGAAGGAGAATGCTTTGCTGGGTAAGGAACCTCCCAATTTTATGCTGGACTTACTAGCTGGGATGTACCTTTTCCCCTAGACTACCTTGAAGGATCCTCCATGGTAGTTGTCTTATAAGTCTCTCCAGGGGCTTGGGAAAGTCACTAGGCCACTGGGAAGGAGCAAGTATTCACCCTGGAAAGGGGAGGCAGGGTAACCAGTGAGAGCCATTGAGGCTATCACATGGATGGACTTTCCAGACAGGAGGACAAGTAAAAGGAGTATAGCTAGAAAATTATCCGTCAGGATGATCCTCTATGCTATACTAGAAAGGAAGGGGGAGAAGTTGTCATGATTTAATTGTTTAAGGACACATATTGTCAGCAATTTAGGAATATGTCCAAGGCAGCATGACATTGTTACATTGGGATTATATGTTATTGTGTGGTTATATGTTGCCTGTACATGGGTATTATGTAGCCTAGTTATAATATATTATAAGAGGGAAAATGTTATATAGAACATACAGTATGTGGAATTGGTAGAAATGCTCTGCATAGAAGTTAGCTGCAGATTATTGCACACTCACACATACAGACCTTGGGTCAAGACAATTGCATGTACTTCAAGTAGTCCTAAACAAGCACTTGAGTTTAACATAAAGGTTTGATCACTAGATATCTGGTGAATTTGATCTCAAGAGCTTTGATAGCCCAAGATTGCAAACCAGATGGTCTGACATCACACATACATAAATGTACACAAGGGTGTGGGATTGGAGAGTATACATATGTTCTTTTGATCATTCAATAAAGGCTGAGAGATTGTTTTCACATAAACAAGGTGTGAGACTATTTCTGTGTGTTGTATCCTGACTTGGGGAGTGGTCTTGCCATGGGCCACTAAGTAAGCTGGATCCAGTATTCTCTGCCCGTACCTTTTGGGCCTTGCCCTCTTCAGAAGCCATCTTTTGTGCCACAGAGAACAGGAACTACATGATTCTGCTGGGGTAGGTTTGAACTAGGTTCATATCAAGCCCCCTAGAAGAAGTAGATCGTGACAGTTGGTGGAAATAGACACATGGGCCCTCATTCAATTGCAATTTGGCCAATTGAATAAGGCTCTAAATAAGCACAAACATATTTTTTTTTAAAGAAGTTTTTAGTTAGTAAGCATCTATTCAAAAGCAAGGTTTTCACTTACTAAAAACTTCTTTAAAAATAATATGCTATGTGCTTATTTAGAGCCCTATTCAATTGGCCAAATCACAATTGAATGAGGGCCATGTCATTCCCAAGCACAAAACTTGCAGGTTAACAAACCCCGCAATGAGTACAGTAGGCCACTCGATCATCGCCGAAGGAGCTCATCGGGGGGCTCTCAGTGAGAATCGCGAGCGGCAAAGGCTTGCAATGAGAGTCAAAGGCTTGCGATGAGCGCCGAAGGTGATCATTGAAATACAGGAAAGTCGAAGCACACAAGGGGAGAAGCTTGCATTGAGCACCGGAGGTGCTCATTGCGAGCCACACGATGAGTGCCGAAGGTGCTCAGAGGAGCAAAAGCCCCATATTATGTAGCAAACAGCATTGCCAGCCCTACAATTTCATTCCCGTAATTTTTAACGGGCAATTTCCTAGTATATATACTGCATGTGTTTGTTTGTGTATATATATATATATATATAGGATTGAGAAGCAGCAAAATCAGGTGGCTCAAGGTATAACAAAATCCTGGGAGAAAAGGGGTGCTAAAAAGGATAAAGAATGTGTAAAAATCTAAGAAAAATAAAAGGTATCCTTTTATATGATAGTGCACACTCTGCCTAATTCACAATATAGAGATAAAACAAATATTAAAACTTAATGTTTAATAATCAGATTAAAATAGCTGGTTAAAATCATGGAACTCTGACGTCATAAAAAAAGTAGTGGGAAGTGGAAAAGACTTCAAAGCTACCATATAATTATAAATCATTGTAATATTGGATCCTATAAGTCCAAAGAGTATATGTAATACAGTGTAATAGTACTTGAAAAGAAAACAGAATGAGTGACAATATACCTATATATATTGTACTAAGTGACAAAAGTGCCAAGTGCTAACAATAATCATCATATTGGATCACATATAATGGAAATAGTAGTAAAGTGCCAATTGCTGAGGTATATCAATGAAAATGTTTGATATAACAAAGTGCTAGTGCTAAATGTGCAAATATAAGGATCAATGGAAAACATTATGGATAATGGTATAAGCTTCGAAAGAACTTGAATAATTATAACCACTTCAAACACTTATCAGCGAATATAACCCTATCCCTAATATTGAATAATAAGTATAGCGAAATTGCTGGGTATAGGGGATAAGGGTCACTGTATTAAATAAACAAGGTAGTGGACCTGTATGAGTGAACTAGCAGCCCGCGCGTCGCCTATGCTCCTACAAATGATGTCATAGGTCGGCGTCGCAGCGTAGCAAACGGTGCAACCCGACGCACGTTTCTAAAAGATTTCTTCAGGGGTTAACGATATGATGCCAGGGTGGCGATTTAAGCTAACTTAGTTGCCATAGCAACAATTTCAAATTAAAACTTAGATAAAACTAAATATATAAAAAGTATTAAAATAAGAATGAAGATGGGCGAAAAGAAGCAAGTGATTAATGGTGTGTAATCAAAATTATAATAATAATAATAATAGAGGCCTCAAATCCCAATATATAACAATAAATAAGGTGAATAGTGAATCCATAAGAGAATATAATACATATATAATGATGGTAACAACAAATTATATATGATAAAGGTATAGTAATACACTGGATCTTAATATAATATGGTAGCAAGAAAAATACACTAGAAGGAAAGATATAAATTATATATATATATATATATATATATATATATATATATATAAATATATATATATATATATATATATATATATGATTGGTGATATTTATTATTAATCACCAAATTTATTGAATGCTACATATATCTTAATTATAAATGTGCCAGATATCTATTATATTATATCCTATATGTGTACTAATAAAGTATATAGCAATATAAAGGTCAGATGAAATATCACATATATAGTTGTGAGCATGCTAACGCCACAAGCCCGCAGCCACTGCGGTCCTTGCGAAGCGAGGGCCGCAGTTGTTGGCAAGGACCACCGTTGGTACTTCTTGCCAGCAACTGCGGATTTTAGGCCCGCAAATGCGGGCCCAAGTGAAGCGAGGGGCCGGGATTGAGGATGTGGAGGCTCCAACGTCGGCTGCAATGAGCCGCAGGCGGGACTTACACCAAAAAATTTACGGACTTAGCATCCACAAATACGATCCGTGGGACTTAGAAAACAAAACATAATAACTTGCAAAAATACAACCTTAGTGCCCGAACCCTGTGCACATGAAAATATTAAAAACACAATTAATACACACAACAAACACATAAAAAGCTTACCCACAGCAAGGGGGGGTGGGGTACACAGCACCTTTGCAAGTGAAGTTACAACTCAATTTAACTACAAACTCAAGAGTTTACACACACGAAAATGCCCTAAGCAAGAGAAACAATTGCAGCCGAGAAAAACGAAAACGAGGCTGAGTCCGCAAAATTACTACACTTACTCGCAAAACGGAACGAACACTCAAGAACAGTTCAGGCGGCACGTAACACACACTATGCGTCACATACCACAGTGAAATTCGCCACCATTTTACATCAAACACACAACTATTACACGCAAAATGGTGGCTGGAACGCAAATTCAAGCCTGCAACGCAAATAGTGCATGCGTATTGCGTTCTAACGGTTTCAACCACCTCAAAGTTTATAAATACTGCACACTTTCCAGAAAATTCTACATTTCTCCTCAGGTGACGAACAGTGTGACTGGACAGTTCACTGCTGGCGTTACTTCAGAAGAGAATTCCTTAACAATTTACAACTTCACAATCTGCAAATTACAACAAAGAGGTAAGCTATAATACATTTAATTCATTAACAAATACCACCCCCCAAAAAATAAAAATTAAGTGGATTTCAAAGATTGACACGAACCACTGGATTCATCTATAGTAACATTTCAAAGACACACACATGTGTATGGGCCCTACAAGAAGCTCATTTGAAGTACAACAAATAAAAAATATATATTAAAGTCACATCCATTTAAAGAAAATAATGTCAACAAAAAACATTGCCACACATACATATTTAGCCTGAAGCTCAATCTTTTCCTTTTCTGCACATTTCCAAGAGACTCTGCATCAACAGCGTCACTCAAAAATTTGCAGCGTGGACTTTGAAAGGTGATCCATTTTCAACAAGACAAACAAAGAAGAGGTAAGATACAAAAATACATTACATTCAGAAAAAGAACATGCTCTTCCAAAAAACACAATAAACACTAAATGTAACCATTTATCTTTCTCTTTGGAAGCAGACACTGCTTGAAGACTGGCGGATCAAAATTGGCAGTAGGGGACCCTCTGTGATTCATACCGCAAAAAGACTTTAATCAAGGTATAGTATAACAAGTAAAAACAAAAGAAAATAATAGCCTGTTTGCTGGGTGCCAATGTCAAAATGAAAATAAAAACAAATATGAAGCCTCAAAACAAATTACAGTAAACATAAAACACCAGCCTTGAAGAAATATTGCTAACACATATAAAATAAAAAAATAAATACTGTTTAGTATGCAAAAACCTCTGAACATAAACCATAACTGAAATATGTGGCAGACACAAAACAGGATACTATAACTAATATTGGGAACATATAGAAAATTAAACTAGCATTCCCGTTTAGTCTGCAAGAACCTCTAACCCTGACCCATAAGCCAAATGTAGCACCCCAAAAGTGGTGTAGAAAAAACAGGATAGTCTAACGAAGATTGCTAACATATACAAAACGGAACAAAGATTACTGTTTAGTCTGCAAGAAACTCTAACCCTAACCCAGAACGAAAATATATCAGTCCAAAAGTGGCGCACAAAAAACAGGATAGTATAACAAATACTGATAACACATAGACAATTAAAAAAAAAATCCTCTTTTATGGGCCACAAACTACAACAGTAAAACAAGAATCCAATTACACCAGTGGTGTACACAGAACTGGATACTACAAAATTATTTCCAGCGCTGCACGGTTTTACACACACACTCTCAAATTGCCAGGATTTTACACACAACAAAGAAACCGAAAATTTTAATACATTGCTTTGCCAAAAAAAAGATGCTGTTGTTCCAAAATAAATTACAATAAAAGAACATTTCTCTTTCTCTTTTACAACAGACACTGCCTGAAGACTGTCCCACAAAGATTTGCAGCACCAGATCCAGTGATATTCATCCCCAAGTAAGACTTCTAACAAGGTATAGTACAAGTAAAAAAATTGAAAAAAGAAAAGCATGTTTGCTGTGCAGCAATGTCAACATGAAAAATATAAGAAAATACTAAGCAACGAACAACAATAATGAGGTACACAAAGCACGATTGATCCTTCAACAAATATTGTTGACACATTTCAAATTTAAAAAGGAATCCTGTTTTAGCTACACCAATCTCTAACAATAACCCATAAGTTAAATCTATCATCCCAAACGTAGCCGACAGAAAACAGGATACTACAACAAATAGTGCTAACACATAACAAATTCAAGAATAAATCCTCTTCTCTGGACTCTAACCTACAACATTAAACCCACAACCTAAATAGACACAGAAAATAGGATACTACAACAAATATTAGTAACACCTACAAAAAAATGCTATAAAGCCTCTTTTCTGACCCACACCCTATAATCCCACAATTACAACAATCGCCTACAGAAAACACCAAAATACTCAAAATATTGGTGCCATTTACAAAATTTACTACACAATTCCCTTGCCTGTGCTATGCCTATAAGCAAAACAAAAAAAATAATAGTAACACATACAAATTTAACACTATAAAGCAATTTCATCTACAATAACCTATAAGCCTAAACACACAACCTAAATCTATAATGATAACACTGTTGCACCATAGTACCAAAAAACACAAACAAGCACTTACAAAACAAATTACAATCACAAACTAAACTAATAATACAGTATTTTTATTTACAGATTAATATGGCTGATAGTGACAAGAAACAGGAAAAGATAAGACGCAAACTAGAGAACGACAAAAAAGATGGGCAAACCAGCAGGAGCAGAAGGAAATTCGACTATAAAAAGAACGGAAAAGACTTGCAAGCAAAAGCCTATCAGCTGAAAAACTAAAATCTACAACTAAGAAGGCAACTAAAAACAAAAGCATTTAGAAACTGTTCCTGAACAATCACATAACATTTCCAATGATGACTTACAAACTCAGACTGATATATGCACTTCAAATTGTCCTTTACTTAAGTTGTTAGCAGTAAAGGTTCATAATTGTGGTGACATGAATATTCTCTGTCAGTTTTGTGGGGCTTATCATTTCAAACAGTAAAGACCCAGAGATGGCCAGTTCATTAGTTGCTGTAAAAAAGGCAAGGTCAAACTTCCAGAAAGACAACAATTCCCACCATATTTACAAAGCATTATGACTGAGCCTACTTTTCCTAACTACAGAAATTTCAAAACAAACATAAGATCATACAATAATGCCATATCCTTTGCATCTATGGGGGCAACATTAGCTGCTAATGTGCCAGGAAATGGCCCTTACTGCTTTAAAGTCCAAGGACAAATTTACCATCATACTTCACATTTACATCCAGAGGAAGGAGAGCAAAGAAAATTTGCTCAACTATATGTCCTAGATACAATGGCAGCTGTGGACCAATGTATGCAGCTTCAAGAAAAAAAATAATTTACCCAGTGTTTGTATAAAGCTGGATAAAATGATGGCCAATAACCCCTACACTCAAGGTTATAAAATAATGGCAGAAGTAGAAAAGGAACAACAACTTCATGCAGAAATACATCAATTGCCAATCCCAAAGGTCAATATGGTGCTTAAAAGAGATCGACATACTGATAAACGCCGTTATAATTTGCCCACATCAAATGAGGTTGCAATGGTCTTTCAAAATGATGAAGGAGAACCACCAGTATCTTAAGTGAAAATTTAGATCCAATGACATATCCAATATTTTTTACACATGGAGAAGCAGGTTGGCAAACAAAATAACCCTTCAGAGTTACCCAAATTCTAAAGTATGAGTGCGAAATAATATTTCCATACTTGAATTTAAAGTGGCTCAAATTGCCATTCGAAATAAATTAAATCCGATTTTATGTGGTGGAAAACTGATTCCTATTTGCAAGTTGAAGCCAATAATTTAAACTTCATAAAATATCAACAAGATAAACTACGTGTAGAACAGTATTGTGGATTGATGGATTATGTCGCTGAGGTTGCTACAAGCAAAGACATGACAGCTGGCAAAGCCATCATTTTACCATCTTCTTTCCAGTGATCTCCTCGCAATATGCGAGAAAGATACAATGATGCCATGGCTATTGTCACAAAATTTGGGAAACCAAATGTATTTATTACATTTAAATATAATCCACAATGGCCAGAGATTACACAAAATTTGCTAATTGGACAAACTGCTTCCAATAGACCAAATTTAGTGGCCAGAGTCTTCAAAATAAAATTAAATGAATTAATTCGTGACATAACCATAACTCAGTTATTTGGCAAATGTCTGGCTTTTGTTTATACTATTGAATTTAAAAAAAAGAGGACTTCCACATGCACATATTCTTATAATCATTCAAGAAAAAGATAAATTAGATACTAGTGACAAAGTGGGTTCAGTCATTATTGCTGAACTACCAGATCCAGAAATACATGGTAGACTATATGAGATAGTAAGTCATCGTATGATTCACGGACCGTGTGGAAATATTACACAGTCACAGTCACCATGTATGGAAAATAATGTACAAAAGAATTCCAAAAAGATTATAGAGACAAAACGTATGCCAATTGTGATGTGTATCCATTATATAGAAGAAGAGAAGGACAAACTGCCATTATTCACGGCAAAAACATTGACAATAGATATGTCGTACCATATAATCCACATTTACTCATGAAGTTACTCATTAATGTAGAAGCCTGCACTTCTATAAAATCCATTAAATATGTCTACAAATATATTTACAAAGGCTATGATGCACCTACTGTAGTCGTCAAAAGTGCTGAAAATACCAAAAGCACTGAGTTAGTACATGATGAACTTGCATCTCATGTAGATGCTCGCTATGTCAGTGCGCCAGAAGCTATGTGGCATCTTCTAAAATTTGAAATGCACGATCGATCACATGCAGTATATAGATTAGCTGTACATTTGCCACAAAGACATTTAGTGTGTTTCCATGCTGGAAATGAAACAAATGCTTTGGCACAAAGTGAGGTTCGCCACACTACACTAACTGCATGGTTTCAATTAAGTTCAACTGATTTACAGGCAAGGGAATTGTTATATATTGACATTCCATATCATTATGTTTTCGTTAATGGATTATGGCGACAAAGAAAAAGCAGAGGAAATAAAATAATACCAAGAATTTACACTTTCAGTACAAGAGACCTTGAACGTTTCTGCTTACGACTACTACTTTTAAATGTTCCTGGTGAACAAAGTTTTGAACACTTAAAAAATGTTAATGACATAGTATATGAATCATTTCATTTTGATACGCGACCTAGAAACTTCCTAGCTGAAGATACAGAATAGGAAACATGTCAAGAAGAAGCAGCACTATGTCAAATGTCACGGCAGATGAGGGAACAATTTGCATTTATTTGTATCTTCTCTTTTTTTTTTTTTATAATTTTTATTGTTTTACAAAAATATAACAATGCATCATACAGTAGTTCTGAGCATCATAAATCAGATTAATAACAAAATGCATTGAGATTAGTGATTTCGCGAACAAATTTTCGGTTCGCGACCGCGGACGCAAATTTTATCAAATGTTCGTGAAAGGACGAACATCGGCGAACCGCCATAGACTTCAATGGGCAGGCGAATTTCAAAATCCACAGGGACTCTTTCTGGCCCCAATAGTGATGGGAAAGTTGTTTCAAGGGGACTAACACCTGGACTGTGGCATGCTGGAGGGGCATCCATTGCAAAACTCCCACGGAAAATTACATAGTGGATGCAGAGTCTGGTTTTAAGCCATAAAGGGCATAAATCACCTAACATTCCTAAATTGTTTAAAATAACATGCTTTAAAAATCAGGTATGATGTTTTATCTATCAGGTAGTGTAAGGGTTACACCCGCTTCACAGTAACAGACCAATCTCCCCGTTTAATGCACCGCAAACCACCGGAAACAGTCTCTTTGCACAACCGCAAACTCCCCATTTGCTCAAGGTTGGAAACCAAGCTAGCCATGTTCCGTTCCTTGTCCTCACTGATGTCATTGAAGGTCTCTTCCTCCACCCAGCCAAGGGTCCAAGGGTCTCCGAAAGGTGAAAACAAGCCCCCTGGGACTCCTGCTGTGTTTGGTCTTGCACCTCCTCAAAGCCACCTTCCTCCTCTGACTCCGCTTCTTCAGACTCCAGTCTCTGCGTTGCCTCTCTCTGCATTATTGTAAGGTGTGTACTGTTAAGTAGTACTATTCCTATCGGTTTAATCCCTGTTACGTCCACTATTAGGGGACGTGTATATGGCATGGATTTTTGGAACAGGGAGATGGAAAAAGATGCTTGGTCGGTCCTCCCACTTCGAATTTGGGGCACTGCGCGTGCAATCTAAGGTGCCACCAGATAGGAGTGGTGTATTAAGTTGTACTATTCATTCCTATCAGTTAAATACCTGTTAAGTCACCTATCAGGGGACGTGTATATGGCATGGATTTTTGGAACAGGGAGATGGAAAAAGATGCTTGGTCGGTCCTCCCACTTCAAATTTGGGGCACTGCGTGTGCAATGTAATGTGTCACCAGATAGGAGTGGTGTATTAAGTTGACCTATTCATTCCTATCAGATTAATACCTGTTACGTCACCTATCAGGGGACGTGTATATGGCATGGATTTTTGGAACAGGGAGATGGAAAAAGATGCTTGGTCGGTCCTCCCACTTCAAATTTGGGGCACTACGCGTGCAATCTAAGGTGCCACCAGATAGGAGTGGTGTATTAAGTTGTACTATTCATTCCTATCAGTTTAATACCTGTTACATCACCTATCAGGGGACGTGTATAATGCATGGATTTTTGGAACAGGGAGAAGGAAAAATGCTTGGTCAGACCACCTACTTCGAATTTGGGGCACGGCACGTGCAATGTAATGTGCCACCAGATAGGAGTGGTGTATTAAGTTGTACTATTCATTCCTATCAGTGTAATACCTGTTACGTCACCTATCAGGGGACGTGTATATGGCATGGATTTTTGGAACAGGGAGATGGAAAAAGATGCTTGGTCGGTCCTCCCACTTCAAATTTGGGGCACTGCGTGTGCGATCTAAGGTGACACCAGATAGGAGTGGTGTATTAAGTTGTACTATTCATTCTTATCAGTTTAATACCTGTTACGTTTCCTATCAGGGGACGTGTATATGGCATGGATTTTTGGAACAGAGAGAGGGAAAAAGATGCTTGGTCGGTCCTCCCACTTCAAATTTGTGGCACTGCGCGTGCAATCTAAGGTGCCACCAGATAGTAGTGGTGTATTAAGCTGTGTTATTCATTCCTTTCAGTTTAATAGATGTTACGTCACCTATCAGGGGACGTGTATATGGCATGGATTTTTTAAACAGGGAGATGGAAAAAGATGCTTGGTCGGTCCTCCCACTTCGAATTTGGGGCACTGCGCGTGCAATCTAAGGTGCCACCAGATAGGAGTGGTGTATTAAGTTGTACTATTCATTCCTATCAGTATAATACCTGTTACGTCACCTATCAGTAAACGTGTATATGGTATGGATTTTTGGAACATGGAGATGGAAAAAGATGCTTGGCTGGTCCTCCCACTTCAAATTTGGGGCACTGCGCGTGCAATCTAAGGTGCCACCAGATAGGAGTGGTGTATTAAGTTGTACTATTCATTCCTATCAGTTTAATACCTGTTACGTCACCTATCAGTGGACGTGTATATGGCATGGATTTTTGGAACAGGGAGATGGAAAAATATGCTTGGTCGGATCTCCTTCTTCGAATTTGGGGCACTGCACATGCAATCTAAGGTGCCACCAGATAGAAGTGGTGTATTAAGTTGTACTATTCATTCCTATTAGTTTAATACCTGTTACGTCACCTATCAGTGGACGTGTATATGGCATGGATTTTTGGAACAGGGAGATGGAAAAATATGCTTGGTCGGATCTCCTACTTCGAATTTGGGGCACTGCACATGCAATCTAAGGTGCCACCAGATAGGAGTGGTGTATTAAGTTGTACTATTCATTCCTATTAGTTTAATACCTGTTACGTCACCTATCAGGGGACATGTATATGGCATGGATTTTTGGAACAGGGAGATGGAAAAAGATGCTTGGTTGTTCCTCCCACTTCGAATTTGGGGCACTGCACGTGCAATCTAAGGTGCCACCAGATAGGAGTGGTGTATTAAGTTGTACTATTCATTCCTATTAGTTTAATACCTGTTACGTCAACTATCAGGGGACGTGTATATGGCATGGATTTTTGGAACAGGGAGATGGAAAAAGATGCTTGGTCTGTCCTCCCACTTTGAATTTGGGGCACTGCGCGTGCAATCTAAGGTGCCACCAGATAGGAGTGGTGTATTAAGTTATACTATTCATTCCTATCAGTTTAATACCTGTTACGTCACCTATCTTTCCTCCCAATAGCACATTCTATATGTTATCAACCGGCCTGTGTGTATTATGAGAACCACACTTTAAGGCCCTTAACCTGGGACAAGGTGTCTTGGCTATCAGAATTGCCTCAGAGCCTTAAAAACTCACCAAACCCCCTAATCAGACACTCACTATCATACTGGAAATGGGCCAAGAAACACACGGGTTTGTTCCCTGGATCCACCCAAATGACCCCAATTCTTGATCACCCTCATGCCCCGAAACACATGAGCACAGCATTACAACACTGGTGGAGGTCAAGGAAACTAGATAGACTGGGAGACTGGTTAGTAAAGGGCCAGATGCTCACCTATGAGGAACTGAGTGACAAGCATGAGCTACCACTGTCAGAACATTACAATTACTGTAGGCTGAGGCATTTCACACACTCCCTGACCCAGAAACAGGGGACACCGATCTTAAATTGGTTCTCCAAAATTTGTACAGATAAACCTCTATCAAGGGGGATCATTGGGTCGCTTTACAAATATAAAACATTTGTTACTGGTTGAAGCGACACTGGGGGAAGGACCGGAGTGGGGGAGCCCTGGAGATCCTTCAGAAGCAACTGGTGGCAAAATCATCCCAGGAAAGGAGAGGTTGCTTACTGAAGCCTGCCTTAGGGGGCCCCACGGGAGATTGCCCAGGTTAGATATTGTAAATAATAAGCTAATACTGCTGGAGGGATGATAGCTAATAGGACTTTGGTGTTTCCTGCAGATATACTCTTTACTATTGTCTGTTTTACCATGTTTTAGGTATCAATTAAATTGCAATCACAGTAAAAAATAAGAAAAATTATTAACCTAAAAAGTAAAAATAAGAAGGAATAGCCAGCTAACTTTCACAAAATGTCTTTACTGTAAATATGTATTTTTGCACAACTGTTATGCAAGACTGTTCAAAAATGCTTTAATTTTTATTACATGCTGTACGCCTTCTAAAATAAAATAATTTAAATGCAAAAATTAGGTATTGTTGCAGCGACCAGAAAAATTGATGTTAGTTTGCCAGGCAGAATGTGCCCTAAAACATTGCGTCTTGAACCCTAGTTGGTGCCGTATAAGTCACACAAGTCATCCGGCATTCAGGGATAAAATACAGCAGCGTGTGGACCATTATTAGCTCAAGGCAGCTCATCTATCAGGCCTTTTTCAATCGAATGTATCGCCCACTGTCGGTCCCTTCGGGATCCATCCCTCACTCATCTTAATAAAGGTGAGGTAATCTAGACTTTTTTTACCTAGGCGACTTCTCTTATCAGTGACAGAACTTCCTGCTGCACTGAAGGTCCTTTCTGACAGGACACTTAAAGCGGGGCAGGACAGAAGTTCTATGGAAAATTGGGATAGCTCAGGCCACAGGGCAAGCGTGCACACCCAGTAGTCAAGGGGTTCATTGCTCCTCATAGTTTGGCGATATCTGTAGTTATGGCGAGGTAGTCTGTTACCTGACGGTCGAGTCATTCTCTGAGGGTGGACCCCGAAGGGCTGTGGTGATGCATAGGACTTAAAAAGCTCTGCATGTACTCCATCAACAACACGTCTGTAAAGCGTCCTCTCCTTGCCGGCGTGTTCGTGGGAGGAGGAGGATTATGGTTACCTCTTCCTCTGTTAGATTGCCGTTGTGCTGTGACATCACCCTTAA
Organism: Discoglossus pictus; assembly: GCA_027410445.1. Lineage (NCBI taxonomy): Eukaryota > Metazoa > Chordata > Amphibia > Anura > Alytidae > Discoglossus > Discoglossus pictus. The sequence continues at coordinate 203,019,789 of CM050166.1, forward strand.
ACGCTGTGTAAAGCATAGTTTTTAATTTATTTTGGAAGTGCTGCATCCTTTCCGACTTGTGGTAATTCGGTAACATTTCAGGCACTTTCTGCTTATACCGGGGGTCTAGTAGCATGGACACCCAGTACAGGTCGTTCTCCTTCATCCTTTTTATACGAGGGTAGTGATGTCGCGAACATCAAATTTTAGGTTCGCGAATAGCGGACGCGAACTTCCATCAAATGTTCGCGAACGGGCGAACCCGGCGAACCGCCATAGACTTCAATGGGCAGGCGAATTTCAAAACCCACAGGGACACTTTCTGGCCACAATAGTGATGGGAAAGTTGTTTCAAGGGGACTAACACCTGGACTGTGGCATGCCGGAGGGGGATCCATGGCAAAACTCCCACGAAAAATTACATAGTTGATGCAGAGTCAGGTTTTATACCATAAAGTGCATAAATCACCCAACATTCCTAAATTGTTTGGAATAACATGCTTTAAGGTATGATGTTGTATCAATCAGCTAGTGTAAGGGTTACACCCGCTTCACAGTAACAGACCAATATCCCCGTTTAATGCACTGCAAACAACCGCAAACAGTCCATTTGCACAACCGCAAACTCCCCATTTGCCCAAGGTTGGATACCAAGCTAGCCATGTCCCGTTCCATGTCCTCACTGATGTCATTGAAGGTCTCTTCCTCCGCTCTTCCTCCACTCAGCCACGTACAACACCAAGGGTCCCCGAAAGGTGACAACAAGCCCCCTGGGACGCCTGCTGTGTTTGGTCTTCTACCTCCTCAAAGCCACCTTCCTCCTCTGACTCCTCTACTTCAGACTCCTCTCACTGCATTGCCTCTCTCTGCATTATTATAAGGTGTGTTAAGTAGTACTACTCTTATCAGTTTAAAACCTGTTACAGCACATATCAGGGGGCGTGTATAAGGATTGGATTTTTAGAACCGGGAGATGGAAAAAGATGCTTTGTTGGTCGTATCACTTCAATTTTGGGGCACTTTGAGACATTAGCTTCTTACGCTCAAACATGTCCTTTACAGGCACCTGACTATGGGCAAATGAGCAGGAACTGCTCAAGGCGAGAGACGCAGTGGCGGATGGTTGAGAGTGGGCAAGGAGGACAGCAGTGGTTGATGTGGCTGATGACGCTGGACCAGGAGGAGGATGGCGGCTTTGAGTTTGTGTGCTGCTTGTACTCATGTGTTGTTCTGGAGACACCCAAACATTAGGTCTCAACCTGTATAGGATATGGGAACCAGGCTACTCTAGACCTCATTCATCATTACCGGTTTTGACAGATTGGTACTATGCGTCCAAGCTACTGTGACAACAGATATGAGTGGCACTGTGCACTTGCAGAAGTTGGCAGAGTAGACGCAGTAGGTCTGACACACACGCTTGCAGACAACTAACTGCTATGCAATCTATTACAGTAGAAAAAATGTTTTTTGTTTTAAATGTACACTACTGTTACACCAGATATGAGTGGTGTGTTAAGTAGTACTACTCCTATCAGTTTAATCCCTGTTATGTGCCTTTTTTGGGGGTTTGGTTGTTGAAGGCACAGTGCAGCACCAGAGGCCAGAAAAATTAGGCATGTACACATGCCTGAAAAATTAGGTATTGTTGATCTTGCAGCAAGCAGAGAAGAAGGTAGGCCTGATTCAACGCCCCAGCCAGCATACCCACTCTCAGAGATTGAGGGGGGGGCCTGAGAAGGCCACGGGTCGGAGATATAAAGGGGGGCCATCCCAAATAAGCACACAAGCGGGGACAAAGGTAGTGAAGGGGACATAGAGGCCCATGGACTGACGGTCACCATCTTGGCAGGAAAAGGGCCCAGCAATTAAGCCAAACTGACCCAGCACAGGCAGCTACTTGAGTCAAACGCTGTACAATTACACCTTAATAAAGCTGAAACATGCATCAGCAGGGATTCTAAACGGCCACACGGGGACAAGGAGGCTAACAGCCCCCACAGTCTCTGCACCACTCTTTTTAACAGATAACCCAATGGGCTAACCAGGGACCTTGCCCACATAAAAAAACAGAATTTTATTGGAGGAATTATTAGGGTCTTTACCCCCCAAGAGAGGACATAATATACGGTATCTTTAGACTAACTGATGGCCAAACCTCCTTTAGCCCCAATGCTATCCAAGAAACATTTCAAAACTTTATCTGACTGGGAGTCTATAGAGTGACATTAGTACTGACCTTTATATGACTGGGGGTCTATAGAGGGACATTAGTACTGACCTTTATCTGACTGGGTGTCTATAGAGGGACATTAGTAATGACCTTTATCTGACTGGGTGTCTCTAGAGGGACATTAGTACTGACCTTTATCTGACTGGGTGTCTATAGAGGGACCTTAGTAATGACCTTTTTCTGACTGGGTGTCTATAGAGGGTCATTAGTACTGACCTTTATCTGACTGGGTGTCTATAGAGTGACATTAGTACTGACCTTTATATGACTGGGGGTCTATAGGTGACATTAGTACTGACCTTTATCTGACTGGGTGTCTATAGAGGGACATAAGTAATGACCTTTATCTGACTGGGGGTCTATAGAGGGACATTAGTACTGACCTTTATCTGACTGGGGGTCTATAGAGGGACATTAGTACTGACCTTTATCTGTCTGGGGGTCTATAGGTGACATTAGTCCTGACCTCCTGCTGCAGTATTATTACTCCCAGTACTCCCAGGCTTGCTACTATTAGATATAATAACCTCAGTTTCGTTTCCTTATCTGTTGGTAACATCAAATATGATTATTAAATATTTCATATTTGTTTGTTTTTTTCTCCCAAAGTGAACCCCTTTGTGTGTGTCCCACAGATGTGGCGTTTCCGCTCAGCGTATGTTGGATTTGCACCGCTCAAAAAGTATGAAAAGAGATCCCCCCCCTTGAAGCCCATTAATGACATCATCAGTAAATTGTATGTAACAGATTCCAGTATTTAGGGTTTATGAACCAATACTGCGATCATATCATTTATGACAAAAATCCGTATTTGTCGTACATCTTTGTGTTACATTTCCTGATACTTTTATTATCTTGATCTTTATATATTTACAAGTGACTTGCCCGTCAAAAAATGGCAGCAATAAGATTGTAAGGCAGGTAATGGTTTGGACGAGACATTCATTTTGTTGGCGGTCGGATATCCTTCGGCGCTCATTGCGAGGCTGTTGGTTGTATTTTTTTTCTGATAGGCGCTTTTGCTGTTATTCTTTGGTCGGCGGTGATGTGTTTTTTGCGCTTATTGCAAGGCTTTGTGTGCTATGAGCAGCATTGGCGCTCGTTGTGAGGCGCGCAGTGAATGGCTTTTATGTTTAATGTGATAATGTTTTTTTTGTGTATATGTATTTTTGTATGCTAATGAAATAATTACTAAATGAATATACTTTACCTATTTGTAAGTAATATATGCAGGAAGCATTGTGCTGAAGAGCTGACAATCTGTTTTCATGTTCCTGCAGCATACAATGTAGGTTTTCAGTGCTGTGGAGCTGCTGTGTAAGTGTCAGCAATGTGTGCAGTGTGTAGTGTAAATAGGCTGCGTGTGCGAGTGGAAGCCGTTAGGGTAGCTGGGTACTTCCGCATTGTGTATGTTAGTGTTGTAAAATGGCGGGGAATGTGTATGTGGTAAGTGGGTGTGGATGATTTAGCGTCCTTGTTAATAGTGTATCTTTACCTCGTACGGCTTTTTAGGAAAATCTTTTTTAGTTAGCTCTTCAGGTTGTTGATCACTGGATATATTAATTACAAATAGGTAAAGTATTTTAGTAATTAATTAATTCATTATTATTAAAAAAAATATATATATAAAAAAATACGCTTAATAGCATATTTTACACTGCGGTTACTTTACATACATTAACGCTTCGCACTTCCTAATACATTTGTTCATTCACAATAGTTATTATCGTGCATTCATTTAATAAGTATTAATTAGTAATGGAAAATAAAAATGTAGACTTTACACTACACTAAAATGTTTTACTTTTTACTCTGCAGTTATATATCTGGATTACTGCTCATTGGCTGCCAGCGATAGCACTCTCAAAGCAGTTACAAATCTAAATCACTTTATTATGCTCTGAGACCTGAATACATTTTTTAATTTACACTGCACAAAAAAATTATATATTTAACATTGTACTTATATATCTGTCTTTGCGATGAGCGCCGAAGATTGATCGTTGCAAAGCACGAAACATGAAGGACACGAGGGAAGAGGCTCACAATGAGCGCCAAAGGTCCTCAGAGTACAAAAAGCATCACATTGTGTGGCAAACAGCATTGCCATGGCTTCAAACTTTTTTATTTATTATTATTGCCCTGTCATTTGTGCCAGGCAAGTCGCTAGTGATATAATATAACATAATGCAATACAATATTATACAGTACACATGGGTGTTGGAACTGGGGGGGGTAAGGGGTAACCCCCCCCCCCAGATTTCTTATCGTATGTATGTATGCGTATAGAAGCTAACAGGGGAGGGGAGAGGGGGAGGAAACACAGGGGAGAGGGAGAGGAAGACACAGGAGAGGGGAGAGGGGGAGGAAGACACAGTGGAGAGGGGGAGGAAGACACAGGGCAGGGGGGGGAGAGAAACAGGGTAAGGGAGAGGTGAGGGGAAGAGACACATGGGAGGGGGAGAGACACAGGAGAGAGTGGGGAGTAGAGACACAGGGGAGAGGGGGAAGAGACTAATGGGAGGGAGTGGTGAGGAGACACCGGGGAGAGGAAAGGGGGTAAAGACACAGAGGAGGGGGGAAGAAACACAGGGGAAGGGAGAGGGGGGTAGAGACACAGGGGAAAGGGGGTAGAGACACAGGGGAGAAGGGGGAAGAGACACAGATGAGGGGGGAGAGACACAGGTGAGAGGGAAGGGGTGAAAGACACAGGGGAGGGGGGAAAGAAACAAGGGAAGGGAGAGGGGGGTAGAGACACAGGGGAGGGGGGGAGTGACACATGGAAGGGGGAAAAGACACAGGAGAGGGGGGAAAGAAACACTGGGGAAGGGAGAGGGGGTAGAGACACAGGCAAGGGTGGGAGAGACACAGGTGAGAGGGAGGGAGAGACACACATGGGAGGGAGTGGGGGGAGACACAGGGGAGAGGTGGGGAGAGAGACACATGGGAGGGAGTGGGGGGGGGGAAACAGGGGAGGTCTTCTGCTTTATTATTATTCTTATTATTATTACTATATAATGTGTAGATTTACCGGCTGGGCATGCTCTTGTGCATTATTATTATTATTATTATTATTATTATTACTATATAATGTGTAGATGTACCGGCTGGGCATGCTCTTCTATATTATTATTATTATTATTATTATTATTATTACTATATAATGTGTAGATGTACCGGCTGGGCATGCTCTTCTACATTATTATTATTATTATTATTATTATTATTATTACTATATAATGAGTAGATGTACCAGCTGGGCATGCTCTTGTGCATTATTATTAGTAGTAGTAGTAGTATTTTACTACTAATAATAATAATAATAATAATAATAATGAACAAGAGCATGCCCAGCTGGTACATCTACACATTATATAATAATAATAATAATAATAATAATAATAATAATAATAATAATGCATGCCCAGCTGGTACATCTACACATTATATAGTAGTAATAATAATAATAATAATGCACAAGAGTCCTTCAGCACTGCACTGGACACTGAATAAATTTGCCTAGCTATGGTTTTCCCTATTGATGCAGTATCACCTACACTCTACCTCCTCTCAGTAAGACTGCAAGTTAGTTATGATTCCAAAATGGCTGCTGTCCATGAGGTAGAAGGGTGTGGAAGGGAGTGTATGCTGCTGATTGGCTGTAATGTGTCTGCTGACTGTGACATGCAGGGTCAAAGTTTGCTCAACGATAAAGTATTGGGGGCGGGTCGAATCTCGCATATGTTCGCAGTTCGCCACGAACGCGAACATGTTATGTTCGCCGGGAACAGTCCGCCGTCGCACTATTCGCGATATCTCTACTGACAACTCAACAAAGGAAGCAGCACCGGGTACTACATCATCATCATCATCAGACCGTACGTCCATGTGTGTAATGCTGCCTGACTGGGAAATATCCCTGTTATCTACATCCTCTGGCACTAATGTTTGTGCCTCACTCATTTCTTCCAACGGATGTGTAAATAACTCTGCTGACGGATCGAGTGAAGCGGCTGTGGTGCTAGTGTTGGTGGTGGCGGCAGGCGGGCGAGTGATAACTGGAGAGGTGCCCGAAGCTAACCTGGAGGAGGATAGTGCAAATAGGTTCCGAGCGGAAGCTGTAGAAGATTGGGTGTCCTGTGTTAGCCAGTCGACCATGTCCTCAGAACTTTTCAAGTTCAGGGTACGATGCCTCTGAAAACTGGGCATTATTCTAGGGCCAAAGGGAATCACAGCACCACGATCACGACGGCCCCTGCGGGGTGGCCTGCCTCTGCCTGTCATTTTTTTTACGATTAGTGGTACTATCCGTGCAAGCTACTGTGACACCAGATATGAGTGTCACTGTGCACTGGCAAAAGTTGGCAGAGTAGATGCAATAGGCCTCACACACACGCCTGTAGGCAGGCAACTGATATTCAATTGATTACAGAAAAAAAAGGGTTGTTTTATGTCACTGTACACTACGGTTGCACCAGATATGAGTGTCACTGTACACTGGCAAAAGTTGGCAGAGTAGATGTAATAGGCCTCACAAACACGCCTGTAGGCAGGCAACTGATATTCAATCGATTACAGAAAAAAAAGGGTTGTTTTATGTCACTGTACACTACGGTTGCACCAGATATGAGTGTCACTGTGCACTGGCAAAAGTTGGCAGAGTAGATGCAATAGGCCTCACACACACGCCTGTAGGCAGGCAACTAATATTCAATCGATTACAAAAAAAAAAAAGGGTTGTTTTATGTCACTGTACACTATGGTTGCACCAGATATGACGTATCACTGTGCACTGGCAAACGTTGGCAGAGTACATGCAATAGGCCTCACACACACGATTGTAGGCAGGCAACTGATATTCAATCGATTATAGTCAAAAAAAGTGTTGTTTTATGTCACTGTACACTACGGTTGCATCAGATATGAGTGTAACTCTGCACTGGCAAAAGTTGGCAGGGTAGATAAAATAGGCCTCACACACACGCCTGTAGGCAGGCAACTGATATTCAATCGATTACAGTCAAAAAGGGGTTGTTTTATGTCACTGTACAATACGGTTGCACCAGATATGAGTGTCACTGTGCACTGGCAAAAGTTGGCAGAGTAGATGCAATAGGCCTCACACACATGCCTGTAGGCAGGCAACTGATATTCAATCGATTACAGAAAAAAAAGGGTTGTTTTATGTCACTGTACACTACGGTTGCACCAGATATGACGTATCACTGTGCACTGGCAAAAGTTGGCAGAGTAGATGCAATCGGCCTCACACACACGCCTGTAGGCAGGCAACTGATATTCAATCGATTACAGAACAAAAAAGGGTTGTTTTATGTCACTGTACACTACGGTTGCACCAGATATGACGTATCACTGTGCACTGGAAACGTTGGCAAAGTAGATGCAATAGGCCTTACACACACGCCTGTAGGCAGGCAACTGATATTCAATCGATTACAGAAAAAAAGGGTTGTTTTATGTCACTGTACACTACGGTTGCACCAGATATGAGTGTCACTGTGCACTGGCAAAAGTTGGCAGAGTAGATGCAATAGGCCTCACACACACGCCTGTAGGCAGGCAACTGATATTCAATCGATTACAGAAAAAAAGGGTTCTTTTATGTCACTGTACACTACGGTTGCACCAGATATGAGTGTCACTGTGCACTGGCAAAAGTTGGCAGAGTAGATGCAATAGGCTACACACACGCCTGTAGGCAGGCAACTGATATTCAATCGATTACAGTCAAAAAAGGGTTGTTTTTTATGTCACTGTACACTACGGTTGCACCAGATATGAGTGTTACTGTGCACTGGCAAAAGTTGGCAGAGTAGATGCAATAGGCCTCACACACACGCCTGTAGGCAGGCAACTGATTTTCAATCGATTACAGTCAAAAAAGGGTTGTTTTATGTCACTGTACACGACGGTTGCACCAGATATGAGTGTCACTGTGCACTGGCAAAAGTTGGCAGAGTAGATGCAACAGACCATACACACACGCCTGTAGGCAGGCAAAAAAAGGGTTGTTTTTTATGTCACTGTACACTACGGTTGCACCAGATATGAGTGTCACTGTGCACTGGCAAAAGTTGGCAGAGTAGATGCAATAGGCCTCACACACGCCTGTAGGCAGGCCACTGATATTCAATCGATTACTGAAAAAAAAGGGTTGTTTTATGTTACTGTACACTACGGTTGCACCAGATAATAGTGTCACTGTGCACTGGCAAAAGCTGGCAGAGTAGATGCAATAGGCTTCACACACACGCCTGTATGCAGGCAACTGATATTCAATCGATTACAGTCAAAAAAGCTTTGTTTTTTATGTCACTGTACACTACGGTTGCACCAGATATGAGTGTCACTGTGCACTGGCAAAAGTTGGCAGAGTAGATGCAATAGGCCTCACACACACACCTGTAGGCAGGCAACTGATATTTAATCGATTACAGAAAAAAAAGGGTTGTTTTATGTCACTGTACACTACGATTGCACCAGATATGAGTGTCACTGTGCACTGGCAAAAGTTGGCAGAGTAGATGCAATAGGCCTCACACACACACCTGTAGGCAGGCAACTGATATTCAATCGATTACAGAAAAAAAAGGGTTGTTTTATGTCACTGTACACTACGGTTGCACCAGATATGAGTGTCACTGTGCAATGGCAAAAGTTGGCAGAGTAGATGCAATAGGCCTCACACACACGCCTGTAGGCAGGCAACTGATATTCAATCGATTACAGTCAAAAAAGTGCTTTTTATGTCACTGTACACTACGGTTGCACCAGATATGAGTGTCACTGTGCACTGGCAAAAGTTGGCAGAGTAGATGCAATAGGCCTCACACACACGCCTGTAGGCAGGCAACTGATATTCAATCGATTACAGAAAAAAAAGGGTTGTTTTATGTCACTGTACACTACTGTTGCACCAGATATGACGTATCACTGTGCACTGGCAAAAGTTGGCAGAGTAGATGCAATAGGCCTCACACACACACCTGTAGGCAGGCAACTGATATTCAATCGATTACAGAAAAAAAAGGGTTGTTTTATGTCAGTGGACACTACGGTTGCACCAGATATGACGTATCACTGTGCACTGGCAAAAGTTGGCAGAGTAGATGCAATAGGCCTCACACACACGCCTGTAGGCAGGCAACTGATATTCAATCGATTACTGAAAAAAAAGGGTTGTTTTATGTCACTGTACACTACGGTTGCACCAGATATGAGTGTCACTGTGCACTGGCAAAAGTTGGCAGAGTAGATGCAATAGGCCTCACACACACGCCTGTAGGCAGGCAACTGATATTCAATCGATTACAGTCAAAAAAGGGTTATTTTATGTCACTGTACACTACGGTTGCACCAGACATGTGTCACTGTGCACTGGCAAAAGTTGGCAGAGTAGATGCAATAGGCCTCACACACATGCCTGTAGGCAGGCAACTGATATTCAATCGATTACAGAAAAAAAAGGGTTGTTTTATGTCACTGTACACTACGGTTACACCAGATATGAGTGTCGCTGTGCACTGGCAAAAGTTGGCAGAGTAGATGCAATAGGCCTCACACACACACCTGTAGGCAGGCAACTGATATTTAATCGATTACAGAAAAAAAAGGGTTGTTTTATGTCACTGTACACTACGATTGCACCAGATATGAGTGTCACTGTGCACTGGCAAAAGTTGGCAGAGTAGATGCAATAGGCCTCACACACACACCTGTAGGCAGGCAACTGATATTCAATCGATTACAGAAAAAAAAGGGTTGTTTTATGTCACTGTACACTACGGTTGCACCAGATATGACGTATCACTGTGCACTGGCAAAAGTTGGCAGAGTAGATGCAATAGGCATCACACACACGCCTGTAGGCAGGCAACTGATATTCAATCGATTACAGTCAAAAAAGTGCTTTTTATGTCACTTTACACTACGGTTGCACCAGATATGACGTATCACTATGCACTGGCAAAAGTTGGCAGAGTAGATGCAATAGGCATCACACACACGCCTGTAGGCAGGCAACTGATATTCAATCGATTACAGTCAAAAAAGTGTTTTTTATGTCACTGTACACTACGGTTGCACCAGATATGAGTGTCACTGAGCACTGGCAAAAGTTGGCAGAGTAGATGCAATAGGCCTCACACACATGCCTGTAGGCAGGCAGCTGATATTCCATCGATTACAGTCAAAAAAGTGTTTTTATATGTCACTGTACACTACGGTTGCACCAGATATGAGTGTCACTGTGCACTGGCAAAAGTTGGCAGAGTAGATGCAATAGGCCTCACACACACGCCTGTAGGCAGGCAACTGATATTCAATCGATTACAGAAAAAAAAGGGTTGTTTTATGTCACTGTACACTACTGTTGCCCCAGATATGACGTATCACTGTGCACTGGCAAAAGTTGGCAGAGTAGATGCAATAGGCCTCACACACACACCTGTAGGCAGGCAACTGATATTCAATCGATTACAGAAAAAAAAGGGTTGTTTTATGTCACTGTACACTACGGTTGCACCAGATATGACGTATCACTGTGCACTGGCAAAAGTTGGCAGAGTAGATGCAATAGGCCTCACACACACACCTGTAGGCAGGCAACTGATATTCAATCGATTACTGAAAAAAAAGGGTTGTTTTATGTCACTGTACACTACGGTTGCACCAGATATGAGTGTCACTGTGCACTGGCAAAAGTTGGCAGAGTAGATGCAATAGGCCTCACACACACGCCTGTAGGCAGGCAACTGATATTCAATCGATTACAGTCAAAAAAGGGTTATTTTATGTCACTGTACACTACGGTTGCACCAGACATGTGTCACTGTGCACTGGCAAAAGTTGGCAGAGTAGATGCAATAGGCCTCACACACATGCCTGTAGGCAGGCAACTGATATTCAATCGATTACAGAAAAAAAAGGGTTGTTTTATGTCACTGTACACTACGGTTACACCAGATATGAGTGTCGCTGTGCACTGGCAAAAGTTGACAGAGTAGATGCAATAGGCCTCACACACACGCTTGCAGGAAGGCATATGCAATTAGATTACACAGAAAAAAGTAATACAATAAAATAAATGATGTTCTAGCCCTAAAAAGGGCTTTTTGGGTTGCTGTCCTTGCAGCAGATATCAAATGAGTCCTTCAGGTGTGTAGTGAAAGCTAAATACACAGCCTGGCTATCTATTTCCCTATTAAATTAGCAGCAGGTAGAATATATGTCGTCTCTCAACGAATGTAGCTTCAGAATGATTCTATAATGGAGGCTGTCCTTCAGATGTAAGGCCCTGGAAAGGGAGTGTATGCTGCTGATTGGCTGGAATGTGTCTGATGACTGTAAGGTGCAGGGTCAAACTTTCCTCAATGATAAAGAATAGGGGGCGGTCCGAAAAGCGCATGTGTTCGGCGTTCGTTGGGAACGCGAACATGCGAAAAACGCCGCAAGTAGTTCTCCGGTGAACTGTTCGGGAAATCACTAATTGAGATAATATAAACAAAAAAAAAAAAGAGAACAAGACATTAACATAACATCACATTAAAAAAAAAAAAGCATTTACTCTACATGCATACATACTCATTTGTAACACCCCAAATGTTAAATATGAAGTTGACAAAAATGATTAAAGCCAAAAACTAAAAAAGAAAAAAACAGGCAAAGAAAAAAGAAAAAAAAGTAATTAAAGAGGAAACCGAGCCGGAAACTGCAAAAATTTCCATTAGGTAAGGAAAAAAAAAAATATCACTCAATATATAGAAGTTTTAGCGGCACCGTCATGGAAAGAGTCCCAAATTTTCCACTTCAAGATGTTATTGCGAGCAATGCTGGTACCTTCACAGTTAGTTTGTAAGTCTCTTACTCGTTGGATCATTAGTAAGATTTCATTAGAAGTAGAAATTTTATTAGATTTCCATCAAGAAATGATTGATCTTTTTATTGACATACAAATTAAAATAATGAAAGCTTTCTTGTCTATATTTATCACATTTGGGAAGATATGCAACAAACTACATTGTGGTAAAATGGGAATTTTAAAATCTATAGAGCGCTCAATAAACTCAAAACTTTCAAACCATAGGGGTTTAATTAATGGGCATTCCCAGAATGTATGGAGAAAATCACCATGCATGCCACATTGCCTCCAACACATACTGTCTTGGAGATTATGTGAAAACTGGTAAATTTGAGAAGGCACAATGTACCACCTATTTACTAGTTTGATATGGAATTCTCTATCAGAAGGATGTTTAACAAATCTATTTGTCCAATACAGTGAGGATTCCCATGTCTCCCAGGAAAAGGAGATACAAAGATCCCTTTCCCAGTTTTTCATGCCAGATGTTTTATTGAGCACCAAGGGTTTCCCTAAAATATTATGACATTTGGTTAATAAACGGCTATAATTGTTAGAATTAATACGTTTTTCCAAAGATGTTAAACAACCCTCAGCATTGCTTGATGGATAACGTGCGGACAAAAGCATTGAGGGTTGTTTAACTCTTAACCAACAATTAGAACAAAGCCCATAGGTGGAAATTATTTGATCTAAAGAGAGCAAACAGCACTCATAATAAAGATATTTTATTCATAATACCACTAGCTCTGTCTCAAGACATAAACCAGGCTTGTGAAAAGTGAAAACTGCGAGATTTTGAATTAAGATGCTAGTTGTTGGGATAAGCTGATATTTGTTATTTATTAGTCTCCACGAATTATAAATGTTCTTGACTACCTGCGAGCCAGCTACGAAGTCTTTAGATATCTTGTTGCCCATAAAAATAAGAATTTGAGATCCATACAAGGTACCAAGGATTTCTCGATTTGGGACCAAACATAGGACCCACTTGAATTCAGCCATTTTAGTGCATGTGCCAACATATTGGCATTGTGGTACAATTGCAACATGGAATAAGATAATCCACCCTAAGAAAATTCTCTGGAAAGAGTTAATCTTTTAAGTCTAATATGTTTTGAGGAGTGTATAAACTTATCTATAATAGATTGAAATTTTTTAACCTGATACTGAGAAATTCTAACCGGTATGGAACTAGCCAGATAATTAAACCTAGGCAGAAGGGCCATTTTGGTAATAGCAATTTTACCGCTAAAGGATGCCTTCACTCCCTTCCAACCATTTAAAATATCTAGCCATTTGCGATAGAGGGCATTATAGTTAATTGTGATCATATTTTTGAGGTTTTCTACAAAAGTAATACCCAGATGCGTGAAAGAATTGGAATTCCAATTGAATGGGTAAGCTTCCTTTAGAAGTCTACTACAATTTACAGAAAGATTTATTGCTAAAGTATCCAATTTTTGTAAATTAAATTTGTAATTTGATATTAAGCTATACTCATTAAACAATAACATAAGGGCTTTCAAAGATTCACCAGGACATGTAATCGATAACACTATGTTATCAGCAAAAAGAGATATTTTTTGTCCTCTCTCGCCCAACCGAATGCCACGGATGGGTACAGTAGATCTAATGGCTACTGCCAATGGCTCTATCAACAAAGCAAATAGGATGGGAGAGAGAGGACACCCTTGCCTGGTTCCATTTGATATCCCAAAGGAGCGTGAGTGAAAACCAAAACTAGATACTGATTCAGAAGGGGATTTATATAAAGCCCCTATCGCGTGAGATCCAAAGTTTCCCAAACCAAACTTCCTCAAAGTAAGATCCATATAGTCCCACCCTACCCTATCAAAAGCCTTTTCAGGATCTAATGAGAGGAATAGGGTGGGAACCTTTATCGATTTTGAATAACAAATCAGATTAGATAGTTTTCTAACGTTGTCCGAACCGCAACGTCCGGAAATAAAACCCAGCTGGTCAATTTCTATCAATTTATGGATAACTTTTTGAAGCCTCATCGACAGAATTTTAGAGTATAACTTAACATTTACATTCAATAATGATATGGGTCTATAGCTAGAACAGAGATGCAGATCTTGTTTAGGTTTGGGAATCATAATTATACTAGCATTAACCATTTCTGGAGGAATAACCCCTTCTGTTTTAATTTCATTAAATAAGTCCGTAAGATGGATACATAATTTTGAAGCAAAATGTAAAAAAAAATAATTGCTAAATCCGTCGGGGCCCGGAGTGGTATAAGGTTTTAACTTAGAGATTACATCCCTAACTTCCTGAGTAGAGATAGGGGTGTTCAGTTCATCTAGCTCTGCTGAGGAAATAACGGGAAGATTAGATTGCTCCAGAAAGGTCTGGATTTGCGATATTGACGTTTTATAAAAAGCCTTTTCCTTAGATAAATTGTAAAGATTATCGTAATAATTTGCAAACAAGTTGACGATCTCCTTGGGGCACATCGTAGTTTGGCCATTATTCATTATGTATTCAATTCTTCTCCCGAAAGATTTCTGTTTGATTTTATACGCCAACAATTTACTAGTTTTATTATCTTGATGGTAATAAACCTGTTGCATACGCCAAATCCTTTTATCTGACAAAAGCTGATTGATTTTATTCACTTTGTTTTGAATCTTTTTATTTTCAACCAATATGGAATCTCTAGGATCCTTTTTGTTCATGGTTTCCAATTTGTTTAAGTTAATATAAAGCTCTCTAAGGGACTCTCCTCTTTGTTTCATAACCTGGGACCTTCATTTTATTAATACACCTAATGAACGCTTTGTAGGCATTCCAAATGACCCCCTTAGAGGAAACTGTGCCTTCGTTTAATTAAAAGAATTTGGCCGACTCTTCAATAAAAAACTGTTTTTTAGGTTCCTCCTTAATTAGGTAATCGTCTAGTTTCAACTTTATGCAAATTAAAATTAACCTCCATGGAGATACAGGCATGATCTGAAAGAACTATTGAACCGATATCAACCTTAATAATATTGTTCATAGTAATACTATCGACCAAAAACAAATCAATAGGAGAGTATACCTTATGCACATTGGAGTAAAAAGTATAGTCCCATTGACCTGGATTCAGGACACGTCATGCATCAAATAAATTAATACTATTGAACCAATTGGAAAATTTAAGTGCTACATTCTGAATTATGTGTAAGTTTTTACAAGGTTTTTGAGATTTTCTATCTTTTTCAAAATTAGGTATAACATTGAAATCTCCTGCCACAATCAACAAACCATACGTAAACTTTTTGATAGAAGCCCCGAGACGAATAAAAAAATGTAACTGATTGTTATTAGGGGCATATAAGTTAACTGAAGTGACTTTATGGCCGTTTATAGATCCACCCCACAGAATATAACGTCCGTGGGGGTCTGAAATACAAAATTCCTCTACTAGGGGTAAATTATTTTTAAACAAAATTGCAACACCTCATGATTTTTTGTTGAAAGTGGAGATATGTTTGAGCCCAAAAAAGGTATCACCCAAATACGGAGTTTTAGAATGAGCCCAATGGGTCTCCTGCAAAAACACAATATCTGCTTTTTGTTTTTTACTAAATCTAAATAACGTATGTCTCTTGCCAGGGGAATTTAAGCCATTAACATTAAAGCTCAAAATTTGTAATGACATACAAGTAAAAAATAGATAAATGAAATAAAATCAAATTTGTCACCAATAAGATCGCCTGGGAAACAACCAATCTAATTACAAACATACCATGTCCCAAGTACTTTATCCTAATCCAGAGAGTAGGAAGAGGAAAAGTACATGTTGGCATCATACTGACATACTGCGAACACAACCACACATACACACAACTAGGCTGCCTCACAGAGTAGCGGCAGACTATACAAGCAGGGCTAAACGCCAGAAATAGAAGGCCTACTGTAATGGGAGCCATCCGCCCCCGGGGGAGTATTTAAATGAAAAAATAAATGAGTACATAAATAGATAAATAAGTAAAAAACAAAAGTAACTCAGCTACCGACCTGGCACCCAAATTTTTTTCGAAATTCAAATGAGAAAAACTTACCTACACACCTAGAATATGAAAGGTAGACTAACATCTCCTTATAAAAAGTTGTGATAAATATAAAATAGAGAATACACAATATAGGAAGGAGAAAGGAAAAATCCTTTCAAGAAAGTGCAAGATAATTTTTACATTAATATTCTTGTTCAGTGAAATTATTACAGATCGTAAACACATAGTGATAACTAATCTAATTATAAGTGCTACTTTGTCGCTAGCTGTTTCTGGGCAAAAAAAAAAAAAGAACAAGACCAATAAATAGCAAATAAATAGTTCAGAAAGTATCATCTAAACAAGTTCATGTAGATATATGCCAGCTTGACAGAAGAGAGAACCCTTCTTTTGGAGAATTGATTTTATGCCCAATCGAGTCTCTTTGGACTAACAAACTGGTTGGAAAAGTCCATTTATAGACCAGGCCCTCTTTCCTAAGGATTTGGGTTAACTGAGCAAATTCACTTCTTCTGCTTAGTGTTGCTGGAGATAGGTCAGCAAATATTTTAATAAATTCATATGGAGGATCAAAAGATTTAACTTTATAACTGGCCTTCACAATATCCTCTTTCGAGGGAAAAAAGGGGAAATTTGACCATAACATCTCTAGATCCCTTATTTTGTAAATATAACGGAAGAGGGATATGGTATACCGCATCAAAAATGTTTTTCAGAATAGCAAAAGAAGCGACCAAAGAAACAAAAAATTTAGAGACATAATCTGGTAGGTCAGAATTTTTGATTGTTTCTGGGATAACCCTTAAACGTAAATTAGAACGTCTTGATAGATCTTCCAGTTTGATAATTTGGTTATTTAGCTCTTTGACCTTTTCTTCTAGTTTGTTGTTCAGCATTAACATAGAGTGGTGATCCTGAGTTAAATTGTCCAGCTTAAGTTCTAATTCTAAGGTTCTGTTGTTAACATCTCTTATTGCTTTAGCATTATCCATAATTTGCTGTTTAATGTCTGCTAGCAGATTCATTTGGAAGTCCTGTAAAATATTCCTCATTTTTAATGGGTAAGCATTTCATCATCTTGCGGTTCTGAATCTTTGCTAGACATACTTTCTGAAAGTTTGGAAATATTGTGAGTAAGTTTGTCTGCATGCAAGGGAGAATCTGCAAAGGGAGGCAACTGGGTCTTCTCTGTTTAGGAGAGAAAAAATCCACAGCTTTAGAGGGATGACCTTTCTTGTCCTTAGGTTTGCCTTAACTTGGCATAATTGGACTGAGTAAATAACCTTGTTACGAGTAAAGACCACCAATAGTATACCAAGTGCAGGCATTAGATTCAGGCTCTTTGTTGGTCAGACAATTCCTACAGGTCGCTCACCACATGTATTAAAAGTAAACTTTCTACAGCTCAAAATATACTCCCATCATTCAACTGTTTTGCCACACCGTCTCGGGCAGAAAAAAAAGGAGGTTAGAGCTAAACAACTGCACACAAATTATCAGGATGACAGCGCAGTAGTTAACAGTGTGATTGCATTTCCTTTCAGTGGACTTATAGGCACCAGTGTCACTTCACCACTATAGGAGAAAAAAAAACCTGAAGGTTGAAGTTGATTTCAAAGTAGAAAACGCTGCATAAATGTAATATAAACAATGTGGTATTCTCTTTTATATCCCTCTAAAAGTAGTTAGGGTAATACCTCTCTGTTTTCAAAATCTTATGGATAAGAGATGCTATGCAAGATTTCAGATTGTCCACAGGTTTTGTTTAATCACAATTAACAAAGGTAGCGCTTTGCATTATGCACTGCATCTGGTGTAGCAGATCATCACATCTGCTCAGTCACAGGGCGTCTCTGGTCTCCCCTGCACAGACCTCAGACTTTGCAGCATAAACACCACCAACAGCGTAGCGAACGCCCACCCAGTATGCCCGGGAACACGAGCCAGCAGACTACCGGATATCCAGCGTGCACAGTTGCCAACATGCGAACTGCGGTAAGGAGTCTCTCCCACGTCAGGTCTTGGTAGAGCTCATATGAACCAAAGCGCCCACAGGAGCGGCGTTGTCCCCATCGGCCTAGAACCGCATCACGCGGGAATCCACTCCATTTCCGGTCACGCCCCCCATTCTCTCCATTTGTATCTTCTCAAATGCTCCAAATGCATTAGCTTTGTGGGACAAATTTAAAACTAATATGGCTGAAGACTTTATGCAAAGATACTATGAGCCGATTACACAATTAAAAGCATTACTGGAAATCCAAGAGGTCTTTTTAACTCATGGATTAAGTTGTGCAAGTTTTAATCTGCCAGATCCAGGTCTTATAGACGACATCAACTTTGAAGACTATGACATTCAACTACAAACAGAAAGAACAGAAGACTTTAAATACATTACAATTGCAAGCATTTAATGCTATCAAAAATGCCTTAGATGATGACATGGTGAAAGAGCGTTATTTCTATCTCAATGGACCTGGCGGATCAGGAAAAACTTATCTATATCATTTATTAATGAGTTTTGAATGAGCACAAGGTCAAATAGCACTGGCATTTGCAACCACTGGAATTGCCGTACCTTTGTTAGAAGGTGGAAAGACTGTGCATAGTGGATTTAAACTGCCAGTGCCTATTTTGGAAACATCAGTGTCGAATATTCGTATGACATCATTACAAGCCCAATTTTTTTTTAAAAAGTCAATTAATTATAATAGATGAGGCTACAATGATGTCATGCTATGCCCTACAATGTATTGACCGTTTGTTTTGTGAAGTCATGGATAATACTTTGCCATTTGGTGGAAAGGTCATGTTGTTAGGTGCCGATTTTAGACAAACATTACCTGTCGTTGTACATGGAAATCGAACTGACATTATTGAAACATGTATAAAGTCAAGTACACTATGGAAACATTTTACCCATCTTCAATTATAACAAAATATGAGATCAGAAAGAGAAAATGATTTCAATGATTGGCTTATTACAATTGGAGAAGAAAAAAACAGAACAAATCCCAAATTTACCTGAGGACACTGTGCACATCCCAGCTCATATGATTTGCAAACAAGATTGTATATCGGCTATATTCGAAAGTACAATTAATGACGAGGACTATTCAGAACTTGCCAAGTCATACTAACATGCAAAAATAAGGATGCATTGCTCCTCAATAATGAAATATTTAATAAAAGTAATGCACCACAAACACATTATCACAGTGCTTATTCTGTACTTGGTGATGACAAAGAAAGTCAGGCAAACTTTTCTACTGAATTCATAAACTCATAAACTCCTTCTGGAATGCCACCACATATTTTGCAGCTAAAGAAATGTGCAATTGTCATGTTACTGCGAAATATGAACCCCAAAAAAAGGCTATGCAATGGAACAAAAAAAAAAAGGACCATTTCATAGATGCTGAAATTCTAACTGGTACCCATAAAGGAGAGGGAATTTTCATACCAAGAATAGATTTAGCACCAAGTGAAAGTAGCCTCCCTTTTGTACTTCAAAGAAGACAATTTTCCATCGTCATGGCATTTGCCATGACCATTAATAAATCACAAGGACAAACTTTTAAATCTGTGGGTATATTCTTAGAACAACCAGTATTTGCACATGGCCAATTGTATGTTGCGTTCTCAAGATGCAAAAATCCACAGGCTATTAAAGTTTACATTGAAAACAATTAAAGTCAAGGTGATTTATTAGATGATGAACGCATTTTTACCAAAAACCTTGTCTACTATGAAGTACTGTATCTTTCATTCTAAGAAACACAACACATGCCACACAAACTTCAACCAAAAGTAACAAATGACCTCTACGACAATTTAACAACAAAAACCAAAGAAAAAATATCCAGAACGGTGGTTTAATTTCAATAATTACTTTTTATGTCACTCACAATCTTTTTACAGCACCACTATATCCATAATAAACTCTATACAATGGCAAAACACATAGAGAACAGTGGTTACACATCGTGGACGAACTTTAATGTCTCGCGTTCTCTTTTTAGAAAACCACATAGGAAACTCTATGTGCCCTTTTCAACAATTACAACACCAACAAACAAATGTCAACCATTAAAAGCACCAATGACAAAATAACTCATTACTATTTCATGGAAGTACTGTTTCTGCATGATTAGCCCCACAAAACACTTGCCTTGCATTTCAAAAAAAATCTTTTTCAAATGTTAATTAAGTATGTTACTGTTTGCAATGTTACAAGTTTAACAAAAAACAAGCTAAAGTTGGTTAATTGCAGACATTTCAAAGTTTATGTTAACAGCAGAAGGAAGTTTTCTTATACAATGTAAATGTAGCATTTCATGCAATATATTAATCCAGGGAGTAATCTGATCACCAGTTAATGGGGTCAGGAAGGAATTAATTTTTTTCCCACTTTCATACAATTGGCTATGTTTCAATGTTTTTTTTACTGTTTGCCTTCCTCTGGATTCAATATATATTTTGTTCTTAATCTACAAGTTGCATGTTAAAAAACATTATATCAAGTTTACAATACTCATTAATACAATGTTCAACTGTTCTTACATTCAAATGTTACCACTTTTGCAAAAAAAACCTTTAACAGTTCGTCAAAAAAAAAAGCCATGTTCAAAAAATAAACATGTTTAATATAATAATTGTACTTCTTTCGAGATAAGAAAAAGGTTACAAGTGTCAAATACGCATATTACCGACAAAACAGAATTACAAACATAGAACATTTAATTGCCGCCATTTTTTGACGGACAAGTCGCTAGTATGTATTTATATTTTGCACACCATAGTAAGAAGTATGCAATGATATTAAATGTCGCCATTTATATAACAAGTGTATTTAATATCACTTATGTATTCATTATATATGATTCCATCAAGAATATTTACTGTAAAATGTTGAATATACCACTTCCCCCTCTTCCCCTGCTGTGGCTCTCTCCTCCTTCTTCCCATGCTGTCTCTCTCTCTCTTGCTTCCCTCTGCTGTCTCTCTCTTTATTCCCCTGCTGTCACTCTCTCCCCCCTCTTCCCCTGCTGTGTCTCTCTCCCCCCCCTCTTCCCCTTCTGTGTCTCTCTCCCCCCTCTTCCCCTGCTGCCACTCTCTCTCCCCTTTTCCCCTGCAGTCACTCTACCCCCCTCTTTCCCTGCTGTCTCTTTATCCCCCCTCTTTCCCTGTTGCCTCTCTCTTGCTTCCCCCCCTTCCTTTGTTGTCTCTCTCTTGCTTCCCCCTTCCCTTGCTGTCACTCTCTCCCCTCCTTCTTCCCCTGCTGTAATCCTACCCCCTCTTCCCCTGCTCTCACTCTCTCCCCCTCTTTCCCTGCTGTCATTCTCTCCCCCCTCTTTCCCTGCTCTCTCTCCCCTCTTGACCTGCTGTCACTCTCTCCCCCCTCTTTCCCTGCTGTCCCTCTCTCCCCCCTCTTTCACTGCAGTCTCTCTCTCTCGTAGTAGTGTGTGCACTCTTGTATATGTCACCATTGTGCTGCTGGATGGTGCTTGTTGCCTCCATGCTCAGCTCTGTGCTAGCGCCCCCTCGTGGTGGGAGGAGGGAGCGTACTGAGGAAGAGGAGTCCTACTCCTAATGTGAACCTCGCATTGAGGGTGTGGTGCACAGCCTGCGTGGATGTTCGCGAGGATGGTGGTCAATGTAGTATGTTTTGCGAGGTTCACCTTGCGTGGATGGGGACTCAATGTGTTGCGAGCCTCGCATGTGGCCTAAGTCCATGCATCCTAAATGCCCCTCAACTGCTCGCCTTGCATCCCGGGGGTGAGGGATAACAACTGACCTCCTGCTGCTCATCTCTCCCCAGCAGCGCGTCTTCTTGATGTGGCCGGAATCGGCATATGCTAATGACGTGACGTCACATGTGCATCATTAGCATAGCAAGAAGGGGAGGGAACAGCAGGTGGTCATCTGACAGGAAGGTTATTGGAGAGGGGGAATGGGAGGAGGAGGATAAGGGGGAAGGATGAGGGGCAGGAGAGAGGATGAGGGGCAGGAAAGAGAATGAGGGGACAGAAGGAGGAAGTTATCAAACTGCCAGTTGTCCTCCCGCAACTGCTGGCCTAAATGCGAACTCGGATGGCTTCCATGCCTCAACGGCTCGCAAGCGTGACGACAACTCGCAGTTTGACAATTATGATAGGTGATGTATTTAGTGGAATCATCTTCTAGGGTATGATATAATGAAAAAGGTTAATATAGGGACTCTCTAATCTTAAGAATATTTAAATAAATGGTGTAAAGGTGAAGCCATTATTAAGATCCCAAGGTTTTTTAGTCTTAAGTATATACATTTATTGGGCTTCTTTTTTAGAAGTTCCTTGTCAATATTACCTCTTCTGATATTATGCTTCAAACCATCAATAGCTATGAAGATATATACTATTAAGATCTCCATTGTGTTTTGAATTTACATGGTTGGCTACCGGTGTATCATATTCTTTAGTTATGCTATATATATATATATATATATATATATATATATATATATATATATATCTGTTCCAGTATCCTACGTCTGGGCTCTCTGCAGGTTTTACCCACATACCTCATACCACATTTGCAAAGCATAAGATATATCTCCCCTACTGACTTGCATGTCAGTAGTTTAATTTTTTAATTACTAGTTTCATCTTTAGAGGGGAATGTTTTGGTGGTGTTTACATATTTACAAGCTTTGCATGATGAACATTTAAAGCAGCCTCTAGTTTTGTTTAACCAAGTCTTATTTTTTTCAACTTCCAAATGACTTCTAGATAGCATATCCTTTAAATTTGTGGACCCTCTACTAGTGATTTGTGCCTGGTTACTTAGGAAAGGCCTTAGATCCTCATCATCCAGAAGAATCTTCCAGTGATCATTAAATATTTTTTTAATATCATGCCACTTTCCATTATACGTACCAATGCACCTAACCACTTCATCAGACTGTTTATTTTTCTCCATCAACAATGAATCTCTGTCCACATCTTTTGTTTTTTGGTATGCTCTTTTAAGGGTTTTGTTCTTGTATCCCTCTTCTTTGAAACAATATTTCTTTTGATTCTTAAATATTGCCCCACAGGTATCCCTGAGATTACGGCATTTGGATGACTGCTATTTGCATGTAATAAGCTATTTGTGGCTGTGGGTTTTCTATATGTGGTGGTTTAAAGTTTGCCATCTTCTAACTTTTCCATTTTTAAGTCTCATTCATTTCTGATGTTAAGTATAGCCCCATATCATTTCTGTTAAGTATGTAAATAAAGTCTTTCAAATCTTTATGATTACCATTCCTTACTAGCAAGATATCGTTGATAAAACGTACCCACAATTCAATGTGTTTAGTATATTTATCCATTTTATCAGCAAAAACCATCTGTTTCTCCCACCAGCCAAGATATGGGGGGGCGCATACTGTGCCCATATCTGTACCACATATCTGCTGGTAGAACTTATTGAGGAAAACAACATAGTTGTGGGTCAACACACACTCCAACAGTTCTAATATGAACACATTATAGCTTAGGTATTGAGCACCTCTTTTTGACAAAAAATATTTGACTGCTTTGACTGTTAGTGTATAAAGATTCAACATCAAGCAACACCAGTAATGTTTTCTTACTGACCGAGGCATCATTTAGTTTTAATAAAACAACTCTTGTGTCTTTGACATGTGATGCTAATATAATTACAAAATCGCATAGAATAGAATCTACGTATTTGCTAGAATTTTCAGTTCAGCATTCAATGCCAGACACTAGCGGTCTGCCTGGTGGTTTCTTGGGGTTCTTTAGTATCTTGGGAATGGTATAAAATGGCAATTTTTGGACTCAAACTAGTCAGGAAATCTAATTCTGATTTATTTATAACCTTAGTTTATAGGCCTCTATTTAAGATGTCTTTAAGCACTTCAATAAAGTCATCTGTAGGATCTTTTTCAAGTCTTTTATAACTCTTTTTATCTTTAAGGAGCCTTTCACACTCTGCCTTATCAAGGATAACTATATTTCCTCCTTTATCTGAATTTCTAATGACTATATTGTTATCTTATTGTAATTGTCTTAAAGCCATTTTTTCAGTTTTTGTAAGGTTATGACAGATATTTCCTGTATTAGATTTTCCATGTCCCAAACCACATTACTGACAAAAAGTTCAATATTGGGGCTAATACTTAATGCTGGTGTATAATTACTTTTTGGTTTAAAAGAAGAGTAAGGGCCTATTGATTGAAATTCTTCATTTTCTGCTAGTAGGCTTTCAAGATCTCTAAGGGTCCTGGAATAAAAAGGTTCTGGTGGATTTCTATTACCTTTTTAAAAAAAAAAAAAATTTAAGGCCAATTTTCTAGCAAACAAATGTGTGTCTTCTACCCATTCAAAAAGGTTAAAATCCGCTGTAGGTGAAAAGTTTAGGCCTTTTTTTAGAACTGATAAATGTGCATTAGATAGAATATTATTGGACAAATTAAATATTTGTATGGAACTTAAGTTTTGCGTGTCCTTTTTTGAGGTTTGTACGTCTTTTTCTTACCCCTCCCAATCCTGTTCTGGATTCTAAAAAGGTTTTCGTTGATCTCTTTTCCATTGAGGGGTTAGTTTGCCCTGATGTATCAGTTGTTTCCAAGTCAGACCAATCTGATTCAGAAGTAAGTATATTGTCCGAACGTATTTTGGGGACATGTTGTTTCTTAGATCTCCTGACATGTTCCCACTTTGAAAATCATTCAGATACCTTTGAAATTTCTTTTGTTTCCTATCTACCAACATTTTCTTAAAATGTTCTATATCCTTTTGGAGTTTATTTTCAAGTTCTATAAAACTTGGATCTGTGTTGTGTTCTCTCATGTTTTCCACTTATTTTTTCAATTCTGGATCAATCTCCTTAAATTGTATTTGTTCCCACTCTAAAATTAAAGTTATAAGTTATTTTGAACATCTTAACACAGAATCCCATTTTTTTACAAATTCCTCAGATAGGCCTTGAATAGTGGGGAATGGATTTATTTGTAAACCCCTGGGTACAAAATTGTTGGATAATTTTCCAAACTTGCTATCTCCCACCATACTCTATATTGTTTTTTGTATATTTTGTTCAGTTCAAAGAACTGATTTCTTAAATTAGGCTCATTATGTTGACCCAGATTAAAATCTTTGTTAAATATACTTTTAGCTTCATTAAACTAACTTTATTGATTCCAATATTGGGACAGGAAACCTTTTGAGGCTTCCATGGTGTTAATAGAAATATATGTATATATACACCAAGCTTAACACCTTGAGATAGAACTAAGTTCACAAGTAATAAATCAAGGATAGAAAAGCAGCAAAATCAGGTGGCTCAATGTATAACAAAATCCTGGGAGAAAAGGGGTGCTACTAAGGATAAAGAATGTGTAAAAATAAAAGACAAAAAAAAGTATCCTTTTACATGATAGTGCACATGCTCTGCCTAATCAAATATATATTTGTGAGCATGCAGGTTGTTGCTAACGCTGCAGGCTCGCGTAGTGAGCCCACAGCAACTGCGACCCTCGCAAAGCGAGGGCCGCAGTTGATGGCAAGGAGCGCCAAAGGGGCTCCTTGCGCTGGTGATGAGCGCTATAGCCGCTCATCCCTATGACCCCCTTCAACTTTAGGCCCGCAAATGCGGACACTAGTGAAGCGAGCGGCTGCATTTGTGGAGGTGGAGGCTCCCACGTCGGCTGCAATGAGCCGCAGCCGGGACTTACACCGCAAAATTTACGGACTTAGCATCCACAACTACGAGCCGCAGGACTTAGGAAAAAAAAACAGTACGAGCTCGCAAAAATACGACCTTAGCGCCCCAACCCTGCGCACATGAAATACTCACAACAAACACGTAAAAACCTTACCCACAGCAAGGGGGGGGGGGTCACCCAGGACCTCTGCAAGTGAAGTTACACCTCAATTTATGTCCAAATTAAAGAGTTTACACACATGAAAATCCCCTAAGCGAGAGAAAAAATGGCCGCCGGAAAAAATGAAAACGAGGCTAGAGGACCCTAAACACGCAAAACACCACAAAACACATACAGATTTTCCGAAAAAAGACGTACGAGGTCCAAGATACACTATTAACAAGGACGCTAAATCATCCACTGCCGTGTACCACATACACATTACCCACCATTTTACAACACTAACTTACACAATGCGGAAGTACACAGCTACCCTAATGGATTTTCCGCGCGCACGCAGCCTATTTGCACTACACACTGCACACTTTGCTGACACTTACACATCAGCTCCACAATAGTGCAAACCGACATTGTATGCTGCAGCAACAGCAAAACAGATTTTCAGCTCTTCAACACAATGCGTCCTGCATATATTACTTCAAAATAGGTAAAGTATGTTAATTTATAAATTATTTCATTAGCATGAGGCTCCTAATGAGCGCCGAAGGATCTCGGAACACCAACAAAATTAATGTCTCAACCAAACAGCATTACCTGCCTTACAATCTTATGGCCGTAATTTTTTGACAGGCAAGTCGCTAGTTCACAATATAGAGATGAAACAAATATTAAAACTTAACGTTTAATAATGAGATTATATTATTTTATATTAGGATCCAGTGTATTACTATTTCTTTATCATATACAATTTGTTGTCACCATCACTATATATGTATTAAATTCTCTTATGGATTCACTGTTCACCTTATTTATTGTTATACAGTATATTGGGATTTGAGGCCTCTATTATTATTATTATTATTTTGATTATACACTATTAATCACTTGCTTCTTTTCTCCCATCTTCATTCTTATTTTAATACTTTTTATATATTTGGTTTTATCTAAGTTTGCATTGGGAATTGTTGCTATGGCAACTAAGTTAGCTTAAATAACCACACTGGCATCAAAGTGGTAACCCCTGATGAAATCTTTTAGAAACGTGCATCGGGTTGCACGCTTTGCTACCCCGCGACGCTGATCTATGACATAATTTGTAGGCGCATATGCGACGCGCAGGCACACTAGGCACACATACTAGGAGCCTCTGTGTTCACTCATACAGGCCCACTACCTAGTTTATTTAATACAGTGACCCTTATCCCCTATACTTATTATTCAATATTAGGGATAGGGTTATATTTGCTGAGGCTCCTTCTGATGAGTGTTTGAAGTGGTTATATTTATTCAAGTTCTTTCTAAGCTTATACCATTATCCATATTTTTTTGCATTGATCCATTAAGTACTAGCACTTTGGTATATCAAACATTTTCCTTGATATACCTCAGCAATTGGCACTTTACTACTATTTCCAACTATTTACTGTATTACATATACTCTTTGGACTTATAGGATCCAATATTACAAGGATTTATAATTATATGGTAGCTTTGAAGTTTTTTCCACTTCCCACTACTCATCATACTATCATATAAAAGGGTACCTTTTTTTCTTTTTGATGTGTATATATATATATATATATATATATATATATATATATATGTGTATATATATATATATATATATATATATATATATATATATATATATAACATTTGGTCCCTTATGTATCTATCCCCCCCAGATTTTGTTCTGTACCTACGCCCTTGCCCAGGGCACTCTAGGCTTGGGTGACCTGGGGTAAATGGTTCTTTTGGGGTTAATCACATATAACTAGGGCCTGGAGAAATATCAGCAAATGTTAGCAGTTTAACAATTAGTCTTTATGCATTATCTTTAAGCCCAATCCAATAGCCTTTGTCCTAATGGACACCATTCACTAGGCCCTGTGACAGATTCACTGTCACTCTCAGGACCCGTGCCTTGTTTTTCAATAAAATGGATGATGCAGGAGCTCTTTAAATATTTAACCACACTTTACGGATTGTTTTTTTGACAGCATATAACATAAAACTGAAGGTAGAAAAAAAAACATAGTTTCTCATTGAAGTCCTGCATAACAAAACTGTAGATCCCTCATTGTCATTGAAGTCCTGCATAACAAAAATGTAGATCCCTCATTGTGTTACATACAGTGGATATAAAAAGTCTACACACCCCTGTTAAAATGCCAGGTTTCTGTGCTGTAAAGAAATGAGACAAAGATAAATAATTTCAAAACTTTTTCCACCTTTAATGTGACCTATAATCTGCACAACTCAATTGAAAAACAAACTGAAATCTTTTGGGTAGAGGGAAGAAAAAATATAAAAATAAAATAATATGGTTGCATAAGTATGCACACCCTTAAACTAATACTTTGTTGAAGCACCTTTTGATTTTATTACAGCACTCAGTCTTTTTGGGTATGAGTCTATCAGCATGGCACATTTTGACTTGGCAAGATTTGTCCACTCTTCTTTGCAAAAACACTACAAATCTGTCAGATTGCGAGGGCATCTCCTTTGCACAGCCCTCATCAGATCACCCCACAGATTTTCAATCGGATTCAGGTCTGGGCTCTAGCTGGGCCATTCCAAAACTTTAATCTTCTTCTGGTGAAGTCATTCCTTTGTTGATTTGGATGTATGCTTAGGGTCGTTGTCATGCTGAAAGAAGAAGTTCCTCTTCATGTTCAGCTTTCTAGCAGAAGTCTGAAGGTTTTGTGCCAATATTGACTGGTATTTGGAACTGTTCATAATTCCCTCTATCTTAACTAAGGCCCCAGTTCCAGCAGAAGAAAAACAGCCCCAAAGCATGATGCTGCCACCACCATGCTTCACTGTGGGTATGGTGTTCTTTTGGTGATGTGCAGTGTTGTTTTTGCACCAAACATATCTTTTGGAATTATGGCCAAAAAGTTCAACCTTGGTTTCATCAGACAATAACACATTTTCCCACATGCTTTTGGGAGACTTCAGATGTGTTTTTGCAAAATGTAGCCTGGCTTGGATGTTTTTCTTCGTAAGAAAAGGCTTTTGTCTTGCGACTCTACCCCATAGCCCAGACAAATGAAGAATACGGGAGATTGTTGTCACATGTACCACACAGCCAGTACTTGCCAGATATTCCTGCAGCTCCTTTAATGTTGCTGTAGGCCTCTTGGTAGCCTCCCAGACCCGTTTTCTTCTTGTCTTTTCATCAATTTTGGAGGGAGCTCCAGTTCTTCGTAATGTCACTGTTGTGCCATATTTTCTCCACTTGATGATGACTGTCTTCACTGTGTTCCATCGTATATCTAATGCCTTGGAAATTCTTTTGTACCCATCTCCTGACTGATACCTTTTAACAATGAGATCCCTCTGATGCTTTGGAAGCTCTCTGTGGACCATGGCTTTTGCTGTGGGATGCAACTAAGAAAATTTCAGGAAAGACCAACTAGAACAGCTGAACCTTATTTGGGGTTAATCAGAGGCACTTTAAATGATGGCAGGTGTATGCTGACTCCTATTTAACATGATTTGGAATGTGATTGCTTAATTCTTAACACAGCTACATCCCCAGTTATAAGACTTATGCAACCACATTATTTTTATTTTTTATTTTTCTTACCTCCACCTAAAAGATTTCAGTTTGTTTTTCAATTGAGTTGTACAGTTTATAGGTCACATTAATGGTGGAAAAAGTTCTAAAATGATTTATCTTTGTCTCCTTTTTTTACAGCACAGAAACCTGACATTTTAACAGAGGTGTGTAGACTTTTTATATCCACTGTATAAGTGCAAACATACAGTCCAAACATAGGCAGGAGAGGTGTCTTTCTCTCTCACCTCTCTCTCAGGCTCTGTATCTCCGGTCTCTCTTTCCTAAGCAGATCCCTCCGTCGGTCATTACCTTCAAGGACTTTCTGTTACTCTTATCTGCAGGCTCTCTCTTCAAAGCTTCTAGCTTTGGTCCATTAGCTTTCAGTGCGGCCGCTGGCAGCAGCCATGATCCCTTCCACAACACTCCAGCTCTGTCAAACAACTCTCCACTTGGAGGCAGCAGCAGGTCTTGTTTGCGGCCGCACCCAAGCTTTTTAAGGTGCGTCTTACCATCTCATTCCTGGGGAGAAGTCTTTAAGGGCTCTCTACTGCCCTCTGGTGACACACCATCACAGCCCCAAAAGTGTGATAGTCCTTGGGGCTGTCACATGCAATTATGCATGTTAAGACTGAAAGAGATAAACTTCTTTAAACAGAAGCATTTTAGTGAGTTTTTGATGGCTTTAAGGCAGGATGATAATCTGATAATCAAAGATTTCCACAGGGTTGGCACCAACTTGAGAAAAGTGTTGGAAGGTGAAAGTGAGAGGATGTGACAAGAGAGGAGGAAAGATGAAAGTCATTAGCAATTGTGTAATTGATAACAGATATGAAGCTGAAAAATGAAAAATCCTGCCACAATTACAAATTAAACAAAATATAAAACAATAAATGATTAAAAAACTCCTATTGTAAATAATGCCTGCTTGAGTGGGAATCCCAAAGCTTAGAGTGATATGAATGGAAAAAAATTAGCTCCACTATTAATTCAACTCTGTCAAAAATCTGTAGGCTTTATTAGAGTATCCATTATATTAAATTGTATGATTTGATATAGAAATCAACTTGACTAACATATTGCTAATGCTTTAACTAAAAGCATAGCTTTTGTATGTGCAACCAGGTGAGTGTTTTTAACAATAAATCAATGTATATAATTTCCGTTCACGGGATTGCTGAGTGAATTTTTAATGCTTTTTGGTTTATCAAAAAATGTAATTATTTTATATTTGAAACTGCATTTCAAATATAGAAAGACATCTGCATGGATTCCATTGGCCAATGTCAACCAATTATCTTACACATAATTAGATAACTTGCCAATATATATATGTTCCTTTATACTCTTCATTGTCAATATTTTAGTTTCAATAAAGATTTTAGCTTAATGTTTGTCAGTTGACTTTAAATATTTTTGTATTCCCAGTGTTACACAATGTATGTTATGGTACAAAGGTGGCACTTTAGATTAAATAATTGATTGCAGAGAAAAGAATAGCACCATGCAGAGGAATGCAAATGCAGCATTCAGTTAGTAACAGTAGGACATCCATATTTAACAGCCCAGGAATTAATCTAAATGTGCTCAAATGTGTTTGTTTAACACCAGGGGATGTCTTTAAAGTTCCAATGTGTTTATTTCAATGGAAGTAACGTCTGTCATAATACAGTTGCCATTAGAAACACAGGTTGTAAAAAAACAAAACAATAGATTCTAAAAAGAAGTATAAGAAGAATATTTAAATTAGACAATAATCTTGAGGAATGATTATTTCTGATCTACTGTGCATAATACATATACTGTATCTTTTCATATTCTTTTAGATCATTTGATCAGATCAAGCTGAAATTACCAGCTGATTCAGAACCAATTTACATGTTTTTAAAATATGTACAATTTTAGAATCAATAACTGATATGTAGGTCATGAGTCCCTTCTGAATGTCTACCTTGTCATGGTAAAGTGGCTAGTGTACTTCAATAAAGTTGTGAACTATAACATGTAGAGTCACTCAAGATAGGCAAGTCACAGCAGAGAAGTCAGACAAATCAAGATCCACTGGAGAAGAAACTGGCAACCAACTGCAATATATTTGCCATGAGAATCTAATGGTTACCAGAGACATAACAAGAGATGTTGAATCAGTCCGCCAGCCTCACTAGTATAGCATAGTGATGTTTATGTGGGATAGGACACAGTGATATCATCAGAGAGGGTAAGTGTTCTCTCACAACGCTTCTGTGGCTCAATGACTGAATTATTCTATACACACATAGAATATAGTATATTGGTACATACATTATATAAATAAATCTGGTGTTGAGTATTTTCCCTAAAATATAGTGGATGTAATTCTGACTTGAGTAACTACCATTCTCCTTAATGAAAGAAAATATCAATTCTCTTGCATATTTATTTTATCCGTCATTGATTGGGTATTAGTACTTTTATGATAAGAATCAATAAAAGTAAAGTTTTATATATCAATCTATACTCCTTTCTTAGTATAAAAATAGATTGAATACTAGGACAATAAGTGTATTTTTTCTTGCTTGTGGGAATGTATCAGTATTACTGACACTGTGCTAGATTTACCCTCTGTGACGTCTAGATATAATTGGTATATATACACTAGTCATACAATATAATGATAGATGTGGCTGTGCGCTGTGGCCCATAGGGTCACAGAAAGACAGACGCAACTGAAAGACCAATCAACAAAGCTACGAGTATAAAAGCCTTCATTATAGCAGACTTTGCTACTCAATGGCATCATCCATGACAAATAATATTGCTTTTTCAAAGCATGTGGGGCAGATGCACATAAAGAACACTTGCAAGCTGCCCTCTATTGATCATGTGTGGGGGAGCCATAATAAATTATATACTAACAGCTTTATATGATTCAACCAATGAATCAACAAATTGTCCTCCTTCCTCATCTTCCATCCTTCATCTTCTATAGATAATAAATATTTGGAGAACGATCTAGAAAACTGAAGATTAAGTACATATTAAAATTTATGTAAAATGTAATTATGCTCATGGCTTACATAGCTCCTAATGTTCTTTTGCTCGACACTTCACAATCATTTGAGATTATTTACCAAGCTATATTTAAATGTAATTTATACCTAAAAACTTTCAGCCCTATTAAATTCCCTGGACGCGTAAAGCCGTAGCCCGTAACGTAGCCTGCAAAACTTTCAGCTATTTAATTGGCCCCGTAAAGCAACTCACCAACGGCATGGAAATTTGAACTGCGCACCCGCAAATCCTTTGTTCTCTCAAGCCCATAACTGCAATTTCGCTATTAAATTGCAATGAGTTTCCAAAGACGCCATGGAGTTCAAGCACGTAACCCGCAAATGGAGGCAAAAACATAACGGTCTCCAAATTGGACCCACAACGGGTTTACAGACAACTTTTAAAAACTGTAAAAGACAATATAAACACACCAGTGGACATGAAAATATGGGAAAAGCATGGAAAGGCATTAGTATTACTTGCACAATAATCCCCAAATTAAAAATGGGCATTACATTTTTTTTTTTTTTTATGTTGGAATGGTCATGCATATGCCAATATGAAAAGCCATGTTGCAACATGCATAAAGTAATTAAAGACACACTACCTGATTAAATAGCAACAAAAAAACATGAAACTCTAATGTGGACCCTGAAATATAAATATAATTGCGAAAACAAATAGTAGCCATATTTCACCGCCACATCATATCAAGTACCTGGGGAACATTTTAATATTTGTTGTTCAGTCCTTCAGTCAAGTCCAACTTTCTGTGACTCTCTGGACTGCAGCACGTTTAGCTAGGTCTATGCCTGTGCTGCTCCACAAGATTTGCATGCCAAATATACTGGGGTGGGTTGTCAGATCCTTCTATAGTGGACTGGGATTTGTCTGACCTCTCTGCTATCACCTGACCACCTACACTGGCCCTTCATGGTATAGCTCACAGCTTCATTCAGGTACACAAGCCCCTTCACCACCACCACATAGCAATCCACAAGGGGACCAGGGGGATACACACCACACTAATGTAAAATTATGAAAACACCAGGAGACAGCGGCACCTGCAGTGGCGGTGGTGGAAGCATGGTAGGAGGAGAGGAAGGGCCGGGCTGCACGTGTCCTCTGGGGTAGAGTAGGCCGGGATGGGGACAATTCCCATCCTGAGCAGTCCTGCCAGATAGGACTCTGTCATTAGATGATGCCTCCTCTCCTCACTCCTCAGTGGGGTTGAATCATGGAGGAGTTGCCGGAGGTCCGGATGGTGACCCCACTACCCATATTACATCCTTCTATTTCTCCAAGCCAGGGCTCTTAGATCCTCTTCCTTCCTCCTTCCTCCTCTTCCTGCTAGGTGGGGGCTTGCACTTCCACATCCTGATCCAATGGAGCTGATGCCCCAGCCTCTGGCTTGCCACTGGACACAAACCTCCTCCTGGATGTTGAAAGATAGAAAAGAGAGGTATATGTCATTAATATGATAAATACTACATTGTTATGTGTTCATTCCTAACTGTGTAACATCTAGGCTTGAACCTGGATGATTCTTCTAATTGCAACTCAGATTAGCTATCATACGCTAGATATGACCTATTGTTTGGATCATGGTCTTGATCATTCTTGGCTCCTAACGATATCTTGATTACAGCTGTGCTCTGTAGATGTATATACTGCAGTGGGCACACCAATAAATGGACTCGCTAGTGCTTGATTACTGTTGTTGTGCCCAGGAATGACAGTGATTTGTCAGCCTCATGGATTTAATGATGCATCCATCTATCCTTTGTTAATTCCATGGAGCTGACATGTCAGTGTCCTTGTTGGTCATCATGTACATGTGTAGTGTGTGAGATGCACATGTGGTGGCATGTTGGTGTGTGTGATATTCACCTGACATGGAGGCTTGAGGGCAACTGTCTCAGAAGGTCCCTACCAACCCTCTCCCACTCATTATGGGTCAAGCTTTGATCCTTGTCCTCCTTAGCCATCATCCTCCTCACCTTGGCCCTGATGTTGTTAAACCTGTGCTTGACTGACCTCACATCCCTTGGCATTTTGTCTACCACAGTAACCTCAGCTGTTACCCCCTTCCATGCCTGAGCCCTAGGTCCTGGCTTCACTTCCCTATCCATGCAAGAATTACAGGCTGGCTATGGATAGCACCAAGGAGGACCACATTCCCCCTGTTGCATATAATTGTGAGCCCTGTGCTTGCCCTAATCCTCTTGCTCTCTCGACTGTGGACAGAGACCTTTGCCTCCCTAACCTGTCCTTGGGGCCTGTCCTTTCCCCAAACTAACCCACCGCCCCCCCCCCCAGGACCAGACCCCTTCCACTCTGTCCCTCTCCTATGTGTGCCTGATGCTCGGTCCCCCTGCCACCACCTACCTCCACCTCTGCACTCGCATCCACCTCCTCCTCTCCCTCCTCTCCCTCCTCCACCGCCTCTCTCCTCTTCCTCCTCTCCTTCCTCCACCTCCTCTCCCTCCTCCACCTCCTCTCCTGCCTCCCCCTCCTCTCCCTTTTCTCCCTCCTCCACCTCAGTTCTCACCTCCTCCTCCCCACCTCTACTCCCCATGGCAACCTATCTTTCATCTCTCTCCTCCTCACCTTAAATCTTCTCCTACTCGCCACCTCTCCACTCCTCTCCCCTCCTCTCTCCTCCCTCCATATTATCCCAAAAGTAAAATAAGAATAAATAAAAAGAAGTGTAACTGTATATGTCTGATGGAAACCAAAAATGTGTGTGCTATGTGTTATTAATAACTTATGGGGTATGGGGGGGGGGGGAAGGGGTGTGGAGTGAATAACTCTATATGTTTCTATGTATGTTCTTTATATTATGTGTTTTGCAAATATGTGTAATCTGTAAATATGTGTAAGCAAGTATTAAGTGTAAACTCGTATGAAATAGACTATAAATGGATAAAACCGCAAACTAACTCTCTCCAAACTCTCCTACTCTTTCTGAAATTGAAACCAACCACACGTTTGGGCGGATGGAAAGCAAATTTATAATCTCCCTCTGTCAATTATCTTCCGCTAAACCACATTTTATTGTCTGAGAGGCCTTTGTCGCACTACGTTATACTACAATTGGCCAATCGTGTCTCGTCTGCTCCCTTAACAGCTTGCATGCGCAGAAAAGATTTACAGGCTTGTGTCTCACGCCCGTAACTCGCTACATGGTCTAATTTAATAGCTGTGTAACGCAGCCACATATCAAGCCTGTAGGCTTTTTGGGTCTCATGTTGCCATTACG
This sequence comes from Discoglossus pictus, assembly GCA_027410445.1. Classification (NCBI taxonomy): domain Eukaryota; kingdom Metazoa; phylum Chordata; class Amphibia; order Anura; family Alytidae; genus Discoglossus; species Discoglossus pictus. Next base: position 203,055,634 of record CM050166.1, read on the forward strand.
AGCTTGGAATTTAAAGTGTCTGTTTGTGTGTTAAATTCTAATAAACATATTTTTCATGGATATTGTTTCTGAGGACAATGTTTTTTTTTACCTTATTTGACGTGAAAGAATATATGTATTGGGCAAATATTAGGAAGGGAGTGTAGTAATGTTAAAACATTTAGTTGGAGAAACAATGGTATATCACATATATAGTTGTGCGCATGCAGGTTGTTGCTAACGCTGCTGGCTTGCATAGCCGAAGGCGCTCCTTGCCAGCAACTGTGGACTTTAGGCCAGCAAATGCGAGGGGCCGCATTTGCGGAGGTGGAGGCTCCCACATCGACTGCAATGAGCCGCAGGCGGGACTTACACCGTAAAATTTACGGACTTAGCATCCACAAATACGAGCCGCGGGACTTAGAAAAAACACCATTACGAAATCACAAAAATACGACCTTAGAGCCCGAACCCTCGGACACATAAAAACATTAAAAACACAATCAATACACACAATAAAAACATAAAAAGCTTACCCACAGCAAGGGGAGGGGAGGGCAGACAGCACCTCTGCAAGTGAAGTTACACCTCAATTTAACTACAAATTCAAGAGTTTACACACACGAAAATCCTCTAAGCGAGAGAAAAAATGGCTGCCGAAAAAAACGAAAACGAAGCTAAGGACGCAAAATTACTACACTTACTCGCAAAATGGAACGAACACTCAAGAACAGTTCAGGAGGCACGTAACACACACTATGCGGCACATACCACAGTGATATTCGCCACTATTTTACATCAAACACATAACTATTACATGCAACATGGTGGCTGGAACGTAAATTCAAGCCTGCAATGCAAATAGCGCATGCGTATTGCGTTCTAACGGTTTCAACCACCGCAAAGTTTATAAATACTGCACACTTTCCAGAAAATTTACATTTCTCCTCAGGTGATGAACAGTATGACTGGACAGTTCACTCCTGGCGTTACTTCAGAAGAGAATTCCATACCAATTTACAACTTCACAATCTGAAAATTACAACAAAGAGGTAAGCTATAATACCTTTAATTCATTAACAAATACCCCCCCCCAAAAAAAAAAAAAAAATTAGGTGGATTTGAAAGATTGACACGAACCACGGGATTCATCTATAGTAACATTTTAAAGACACACATATGTGTATGGGCCCTACAAGAAGCTCATTTGAAGTACAACAAATAAAAAAAAAATATTAGTCACATTTATTTAAAGAAAATATTGTCAACAAAAAATATTGCCACACACACATATTTAGCCTGCAGCTCAATCTTTTCCTTTTCTGCACATTTCCAACAGACTCTGCATCAACAGCGTCACTCAAGAATTTGCAGCGTGGACGGTGAAAGGTGATCCATTTTCAACAAGACATACAAAGAAGAAGAGGTAAGATACAAAAACACATTACATTCAGAAAAAGACCATGCTCTTCCAAAAAACACAATAAACACTTAAATTAAATATTTATGTTTCTCTTTGGAAACAGACACTGCTTGAAGACTGACGGATCACCATTGGCACTAAAATACTGTTTAGCATGCAAAAACCTCTGAACATAAACCATAACTGAAATATAAGTGGCGGACACAAAACAGGATACTATAACTAATATTGGGAACATATTGAAAATTAACCTAGCATTACTGTTTAGTCTGCAAGAACCTCTCACCCTGACCCATAAGCCAAATGTAGCATCCCAAAAGTGGTGGAGACAAAACAGGATAGTCAAACAAAGATTGCTAACATATACAAAATGGAACAAAGATTACTGGTTGGTCTGCAAGAAACGCTAACCCTTACCCAGAACTAAAATCTATCAGTCCAAAAGTGACGCACAAAAAACAGTATAGTATAACAAATACTGATAACACATAGACAATAAAAAAATAAAAAAATCCTCTTTTATGGGCCACAAACTACAACAGTAAAACAAGAATCCATTTACACCAGTGGTGTACACAAAGCAGGATACTACAAAATTATTTCCAGCGCTGCAAAGTTTCACACACACTCTCAAATCGCCAGGATTTTACACACAACAAAGAAATTGAAAATGCTAATACATTGCTTTGCCCAAAAAAAGATGCTGTTGTTCCAAAATAAATTACAATAAAAGAAAATTTATCTTTCTCTTTTACAACAGACACTGCCTGAAGACTGTCGCACAAAGATTTGCAGCACCGGATCCAGTGATATTCATCCCCAACTAAGATTTCTAACAAGGTACAGTACATCAAGTAAAAAACATTGAAAAAAGAAAAGCATGTTTGTTGTGCAGCAATGTCAACATGAAAAATAAAATAAAATAATAAGCAATGAACAACAATAATGAGGCACACAAAGCACGAACCTTCAACAAATATTGTTGACACATTTCAAATTTAAAAAGGAATCCTGTTTTAGCTACACCAACCTCTAACACTAACCCATAATTAAATCTATCATCCCAAACGTAGCCGACAGAAAACAGGATACTACAACAAATAGTGCTAACACATAACAAATTCAAGAATAAATCCTCTTCTCTGGGCCTTAACCTACAACATTAAACCCACAACCTAAACAGATACAGAAAATAGGATACTACAACAAATATTAGTAACACCTACAAAAAATCACAATAAAGCTTCTTTTCTGACCCACACCCTTTAGGTCTAAAACTACAAGATAATCCTAGAAATACAACAATCGCCTACAGAAAACACCAAAATACTCATAATATTTGTACCATTTACAAAATTTACTCCACAATTCCCATGCCTGTGCTATGCCTATAAGCCAAACCTAGAAACTTACAATCTCAAAAGTAGCGTCCACAAAAAAAGAACACAAAAAATAATAGTAACACATTCAAATTTAACACTATAGAGCAATTCCATCTACAATAACCTATAAGCCTAAACACACAACCTAAATCTATAATGACAACACAATTGCACAGAAAACACCATAGTACCAAAAAAACCAAACAAGCATTTACAAAACAAATTACAATCACAAACTAAACTAATAATACAGTATTTTTATTTACAGATTAATATGGCTGATACTGACAAGAAACAGGAAAAGATAAGACGGCAAACTAGAGAACGAAAAAAAAAGATGGGCAAACCAGCAGATGCCGGAGCAGAAGGAAAATCAAAGAGAAAAAGAACGGAAAAGACTTGCAAGCAAAAGACTATCAGCTGAAAAACTAAAATCTACACCTAAGAAGGCAACTAAAAACAAAAGCTTTTAGAACCTGTTCCTGAAAAATCACGTAACATTTACAATGATGACTTACAAACCCAGAATGATATATGCACTTCAAATTGTCCTTTACTTAAGTCTTTAGCAGTAGAGGTTCATAATTGGGGTGACATGAATATTCTCTGTCAGTTCTGTGGAGCTTATCATTTCAAACAGGAAAGACCGAGAGATAGCCAGTTCATTAGTTGCTGTCAAAAAGGCAAGGTCAAACTTCCAGAAAGACAACACTTCCCACCATATTTACAAAGCATTATGACAGAGCCTGCTTTTCCCAACTACAAAAATTTCAAAACAAACATAAGATCATACAATAGTGCCATATCCTTTGAATCTATGGGGGCAACATTAGCTGCTAATGTGCCAGGACATGGCCCTTACTGCTTTAAAGTCCAAGGACAAATTTACCATCATACTTAACGTTTACATCCAGAGGAAGGAGAGCAAAGAAAATTTGCTCAACTATATGTCCTAGATACAATGGAAGCTGTTGACCAACATATGCAGCTTCAAGAAAATAAAAAATGCTTACCCAGTGTTTTTATAGAGCTAGATAAAATTATATAACCCCTACACTCAAGCTTATAAAAAAATGTCAGAAGTAGAAAAGGAACAACAACTTAATGCAGAAATACATCGATTGCCAATCCCAATGGTCAATATGGTGCTTAAAAGAGATTGACATACTGATAAACGCCGTTATAATTTGCGCACATCAAATGAGGTTACAATGGTCTTTCAAAATGATGAAGGAGAACCACCATTTCAGAGAGACATTAGCATATATCCCAGAAATGAGGAGCAACCTTTCATTAATATAAGTATCTTAAGTACAAATTTAGATTCAATGACATATCCAATATTTTTTTCTACATGGAGAAGCAGGTTGGCAACCAAAATTAACCCTTCAGAGTTACCCAAATTCTAAAGTACGAATGTGAAATAATATTTCCATGATTGAATTTAAAGTGGCTCTAAATGCCATTCGAAATGGATTCAATCCGATTTTATGTGGTGGAAAACTAACACAAGAATGGATAAATGATTCCTATTTGCAAGTTGAGGCCAATAATTTAAACTTCATAATATATCTACAAGATAATCTATGTGTAGAACAGTATTGTGAATTGATGGATTAGGTCGCTGAGGTTGCTACAAGCAGAGACATGACTGCTGGCAAAGCCATCATTTTACCATCTTCTTTCCAGGGATCTCCTCGCAATATGCGAGAAAGATACAATGATGTCATGGCTATTGTCACAAAATTTGGGAAACCAGATTTATTTATTACATTTACATGTAGTCCACAATGGCCAGAGATTACACAAAATGTGCTAATTGACCAAACTGCTTCCGATATTTTTGGCCAGAGTCTTCAAAATAAAATAAAATTAATTAATACGTGACATAAACATAACTCAGTTATTTGGCAAATGTCTGGCTTATGTTTATACTATTGAATTTAAAAAAAGAGGACATTCCCATGCACATATTCTTATAATCCTTCAAGAAAAAGATAAGTTAGATACTGGTGACAAAGTGGATTCAGTCATTATTGCGGAATTACCAGATCACAAAAGACATTTAGTATATTTCCATGCTGTAAATGAAACAAATGCTTTGGCACAAAGTGAGGATCGCCACACTACACTAACTGCATGTTTTCAATTAAATTCAACTGATTTACAGGCAAGGGAATTGTTATATATTGACATTCCATATCATTATGTTTTCGTTAATGGATTATGGCGACAAAATAAAATCCGGGGAAATAAAATAATAAAAATTAACTTACACTACTAGTACTTTTAAATGTTCCTGGTGCACAAAGTTTTGAACACTTAAGAACTGTTAATGACATAGTATATGAATCATTTCATTTAGCTGCGCGACATAGAAACTTCCTAGCTGATTATACAGAATGGGAAAGATGTCTAGAAGAAGCAGCACTATGTCAAATGCCATGGCAGATGAGGGAACAATTAGCATTCATTTGTATCTTCTCAAATGCTTCAAATTCATTAGCTTTGTCGGACAAATTTAAAATTAATATGGCTGAAGACTTTATGCACAATTAAAATAATTAATGGATATCCAAGAGGTCTTTTTAACTTATGGGTTAAGTTGTGCAAGTTTTAATCTGCCAGATCCAGGTCTTATAGACAACATCAACTTTGAAGACTATGATACTCAACTACAAACAGAAAGAACAGAAGAAAGACTTGCAACTTAAAATGCATTACAATTGCAAGCATTTAATGCTATCAAAAATGCCCTAGATGATGACATGGTGAAAGAGCATTATTTCTATCTCGATGGACCTGGTGAATCAGGAAAAACGTATCTATATAATGTATTAATGAGTTTTGTACGAGCACAAGGTCAAATAGCACTGGCGTTTGCAACCACTGGAATTGCCTCACTTTTGTTAAAAGGTGGAAGGACTGTGCATAGTGTTTTTAAACTGCCAGTGCCTATTTTGGAAACATCAGTGTCGGATATTCGAATTACATCATTACAAGCCAAAAAAAATGAAAAAAGTCAATTAATTATAATAGATGAGGCTACAATGATGTCATGCTATGCCCTACAATGTATTGACCGTTTGCTTCGTGAAGTCATGGATAATACTTTACCATTTGGTGGAAAGGTCATGTTGTTAGGTGGCGATTTTAGATAAACATTACCTATCGTACATGGAAATTGATCTGGCATTATCAAAACATGTATAAAGTCAAGTACACTATGGAAACATATTACCCATCTTCAATTACAACAAAATATGAGATCAGAAAGAGAAAATGATTTCAATGATTGACTTATTACAATTGGAGAAGGAAAAATAGAATGAATCCCAAATTTACCTGAGGACACTGCACATCCCAGCTCATATGATTTGCAAACAAGATCTAATATCGGCTGTATTCGAAAGTACAATAAATAATGAGGAGTACTCAGAACTTGCCAACAAAGTCATACTAACATGTAAAAATAAGGATGCATTTCTCCTCAATAATGAAATATTTAACAAAATTAATGCACCACAAATAAAATATCACAGTGCTGATTCTGTACTTGGTGATGACAAAGAAAGTCAGGCAAACTTTTCTACTGAATTCATAAACTCATTAACTCCTTCTGGAATGCCACCACATATTTTGCAGCTAAAAAAAGGTGCAATTGTCATGTTACTGCGAAATATGAACCCCAAAAAAGGCCTATGCAATGGTACAAGATTAGTTGTTCAACAATTAAAGGACAATTTCATAGATGCTGAAATTCTAACTGGTACCCATAAAGGAGAGAGAGTTTTCATACCAAGAATAGATTTAGCACCAACTGAAAGTAGCCTCGCTTTTGTACTTCAAAGAAGACAATTTCCCATCATCATGGCATTTGTCATGACCATTAATAAATCACAAGGACAAACTTTCAAATCTGTGGGTATATTCTTAGAACAACCAGTATTTTCACATGGCCACAATTGTATGTTGCCTTTTCAAGGTGCAAAAATCCACAGGTTATTAAAGTCTACATTGAAAACAATTAAAGTCAAGGTGATTTATTAGATGATGGACACATTTTTACCAAAAACATTGTCTACTATGAAGTACTGTAACTTTCATTACAAGAAACACAACACATGCCACACAAACTGCCACCATAAGTAACAAATGAACTAAACGACAATTTAACAACAGAAAACAAAGAAAAAAAAACAAGAACGGTGGTTTAATTTCAATAATTACTTTTTATGTCACTCACAATCTTTTTACAGCACCGCTATTTCCATAATAAACTCTATACAATGGCAAAACACATAGAGAACAGTGGTTACACATCTTGAATAAACTTTAATGTCTTGCGTTCTCTTTTTTCAGAGAACCACTCTTCCACATAGAAAACTCTATGTGCCATTTTCAACAATTACAACACCAACCATTAAAAGCACCAACGACAGACCGGCTGATGAGAGCAGACGTGAAACTCCAGAGCTCCCCAGCTTAAGCCCCAATTTTAGTAGTTTTTTACCCTTAAAAAGCAGCTAGATGCAGTCAAAAAAGACTATAAACATCCCAGCTCAATAGGCTGTTGAAGGAGATACCCGATATTGGAAGGTTTGCCCGGAGTAGTCGGGGTCTGTCTGCCACGAGGGAGAGGCCTGTGCAGGAATGCCATCTTGCCCGGCAGAGTAGCCTCCTCTCTTCCGAGAGCACTTCTGCGGAGGAGGTCTCTCCTGTCACCTACACCGGCGCAGATATCCCTGAAGCGAGCTGAGTTGACACCGAAAAAGAGGCACTGGGAGCGTCAGCCCAGAGGCCGGCTGTCTCGGAGGGAGACGAACAGCCAGTGGGGCGCCCTGCACGGGGAGCAGAGCAGTGGAGGAGTTTGCGGGTCGGTGGAACCACCGAGGAGGGTGAGTGAGGGAAAGGGTGCTGATGCCCCAGAGAGGCGGTGAGGCAGCACCATCAATGAAAAAGGCCCGGAGGGTCATACAGACTCACAGCCTGCCGTACCTCACCCCCAACGAGTGGATTTAGAACACATCCCAAGGCGCATCTCACACCCAGGCTCACAGACAGCGCAGTCATTGCCCCACAGCTCTGTGTGACAGCCAGGGCTGCACTACCCTGCACACAACAGCCCTAATATAAGAGCCCTAATACAAGTGCCAAAAGAACAGAAAGACTTACAAAGGGGCAAGAGGGCAGCAGGGAGGCTATCCCCGTGTCCCAATACAGAGCGGCCATTTATTATTTGTTTGGCGCCAAAAAGCACCCCCAGAAATGAGGGAGGCCATTTTGGTCCTGCAAGACAGGGGGACATACGCATAAACTGTAAAACTTGTTTTGGGCAAAATAAGATTTATCTACAACATATGCCCTAGGACAACACTTGCTGCGCCATTATAGAGAGAATTGCTTTATTGACATTAAGCACTGGTCTTGTGGGCGTCTAAACCTGCTAATAAAACAAACAAACATTTGCAAGGAATACAGGGACAGGACTCCCTATAAAATATATACACAAGCTCAATATAAGCTTGGTTGTACAACCAACCCCACATTAAATAAGGGCAGGAAAACTGCATGAATATAAGCACACCACATGAAACTCTGTACAGTTAAAGCAGGAAAAGCAGCTGAAGTTAATTAATTAAAACAAGAGAGGAACTGGGTAAATATACTCGAATATCTCTCACGAACTTACATCACAGATCACATGCAGGAAAATGCGGCCATGACAAAGCAAAAGTTTCCTGACAATGAAAGTTCCTAAATTGTAGCCCCCAAATGAGTCTCTAAGACCGGCCAATTGACCCCCTAGATGCGGTGAATTAAGAGGCTAGAGCTGGAGGGGATACCCCACCCTGGAATAGATACCTGACATTATTGATATCTCTTGAAGTGATTACAACCTCTTAATCATACCTTTACAACGTGCTAGATTGCATTATAGGTTAGGACTCCATGGGTAAATCAAAACGGAATACACCCTCAAAGAGCATCCAGGACCACTTTAAAACATAACAACAAGCGGGAGCTTCCCCGCAAATATCTGCAGTAGGTTTTATCAGAAGGCTCAGACGTGGAAGAAGAGTCCTCTCACACAAAACAACCTATGAAAGTATCAGACATCTCATTCACAAATTTCAATAACCTGCTTGGTTCTCATTTTGATAACGCAGTGGGGGAGATCAGACAAGATTTGCAAGACCTTGGGCACCGGACCCACATACTGGAAACAATAACAGATCAGATAGTGGACACCCAGCAAAAAGACAGTCTGGACATAACCCAAAATTGGGCACATATTGAGGTGCTAGAAAATAAGCTTGAGGACCTAGAAAATAGGTCCAGACGCAATAATATAAGATTCAGAGGGATACCTAAAGCAGTGGGAGACCTGAAACTATATTTAAATGCAATTGTCCATAGCTTACTGCCTGATCTCCCTCAAAACGCCTGGGAAATTGAAAGAGCGCATAGGGCCTTAGGCGGCACAAATACACCAGAGCAACCGAAAGACATCATAGCTCGTTTTCTTCGTCAAGGAACAAGAGATGTATTACTGGCAACATCTCGAAAGACGAAATCTATAGTTGGCCCTGATGGAGCCCAGATTCAAATTTATGCGGACCTAGCTCCTTCCACTCTTATAAAACGAAAACAACTAAAACCAGCCTTAGCAATCCTGATCCAAAAAGGTATTAAGTACAAGTGGGGGTTCCCCTTCAGCCTGTCGTTTCAAGTAGGGACGACAAATCACACAATCCATACTCTGACTGAATGCAATGCCGTCCTTGCAGATTTAAATCTTTTGCCCAGAGAAGGCCCTTTAGAACCTACTCAAGATCAAAATCCACCGCTGAGACCGGCAAGACAATGGACAGAGATCCAATGGTCAAAACGACAGGGCAAGCAATCCAATCCAGCCGTGGAATCTAAAACCAGCCTTAGCAATCCTGATCCAAAAAGGTATTAAGTACAAGTGGGGGTTCCCCTTCAGCCTGTCGTTTCAAGTAGGGACGTCAATCACATAATCCATACTCTGACCGAATGCAATGCCGTCCTTGCAGATTTAAATCTTTTGCCCAGAGAAGGCCCTTTAGAACCTACTCAAGATCAAAATCCACCGCTGAGACCGGCAAGACAATGGACAGAGATCCAACGGTCAAAACGACAGGGCAAGCAATCCAATCCAGCCGTGGAATCTGCTACATCGTCACCAGGATCCTCAGTAAAAATCTAAACAGGCCACACATTCTGAGATAGTGGTGAAAAAAAAAAAAAAAAAAAGGGGCCATAGAGATATATACCAGGAGCGACCAGAGCAATAGAACTGAGAGACACTCTGGACATTAAGCCAGAGCCTACTTTAGCCCACGAAAGCATCGGAGAACTGAAATCATTGTAGCTGAGAACCTTTGAAAAAAGAGGCTAAGGGATATGACCAGGGGCGGCCCGTCCATTGGGGCATCAGGGCAAACGCCCCCACCAAATATTTTCTTCACCCTGCAATAAAAAAAACACAACAATGTATTAGTATAACCCAAAAACAAATAAATATAAGGTGTACATCATCATTTCAAGTCTCAATAGTATTAAAAATGAAGTAAAGTTAGTAAAGGGACACTGTCACTTTAAAATAACCCTTGCGCTACATTAACTAATGCTGTGTATCTATATAGCCCCTGCCTGCACCCTGTGTGATCAAATTACACTAGTTATACTGTGTACACTAACCTTTAGACTCTTCTCTCTCTTCAATGAGTCCTGGCCTGGCCCCCTGACCGTTAATGCATGCCGCCCACCATCACAGTGATGATATGCATGGGCGGTCATAAATGTATCAATTAATAACTGACAGTCTTCCATCATTGACCAATCAATGATGGAAGGCTGTCCAGTTACTTAGTGATCAATCTAAACCCACCCAGACCGTTAGCCCTGAGCGCCCGCCAGCAAATAGGGCCTCGAGTTATCATTTTGATTGACTGATACAGTCAATAAAACCACCAGTTGCCTGTCCCTTCCCCCTTTCTGTTTCCTGACCCTGGTCACGCTGAGACTGAGAGACCTCCCTGGCTGAATCTACTCACATCTGCTCTGCCTGCCTAACACAGTAAGTCTACCTGCCTGGCACCTGCCCTGCCCCTGCCCCTGGCTAAACCAAAAACCCTAGTAGCCCCTAATAAAAGTTAGGGGTGACCAGTTACCCCCAGTCCCCCACTATGCCTGCCTGGCCTGCCAGTGCCACCTACCCAGCCACCCACCAACTACCACCGACGACCCTAGTCCTACAATGCCTGGTGCCAGTGCCACCCCCAGCCATCACCCCCATGTGGCCTGTGCCACCCCCGATCAGGCCTGCCCTATGCTAGCTATGCCATCATGCCACCGCCGGATTACCCCGATCACGGGATCGGGGTAGTCGGGTGGTGAGTGGGGTGGCACAGGCCCACATGGGGGTGATCGGATCACCCCCTTGTTGAGGCCTGTGCCACCCCTGATGACCTCCATGTCGCCGCCCTATGCCACCCCCGAGGCCCGATCACCACCACCCCGATGCGGCCTATGCTAGCACCGCCCGATTACCCCGATCACGGTGATCGGGGTATTCGGGCGGTGAGTGGGGTTGACCAGGCCACATGGGTGTGGATGTTCACCCCCATGAGGCCTGTGCCACCCCTGATCGTGGCCTACGCGGTCCGATGGGCGACCGATGAGCGCCTGAGCGTGACCGACCCCACCCTGAACCAATACCTACCCCCCCCTATTTTTATTCCATTTTTAGAAGTAACAGGCATGTATATGTGCCTGTCACTTTTAAAGATAAAATAAAAATAAGGGAAGGGAAAAAAAATACAGTAAACAAACACATTAACAGTACAGTATGTAACACAACACATTATTATACAAAAATAAACAGCTTTAAACAAACATTAATAAAAAATAAAATAAACAACAGCACATACTTACCTGTCAAATTGACCCCTCCAGCGTTGGCCTTCTGTCCTCTGGATATAGTCATGAAAAATAAATAATCCAATGTTGATTGAAGCCCATGTCAAATAATCCAATGTTGATTGAAGCCAATGGTCAAATAAAATAATCCAATGTTGATTGAAGCCAATGGTCAAATAAAATAATCCAATGTTGATTGAAGCCAATGGTCAAAATAAAATAATCCAATGTTGATTGAAGCCAATGGTCAAAATAATCCAATGTTGATTGAAGCCAATGGTCAAATAATCCAATGTTGATTGAAGCCATTGTCCATCCATCCATTCTGGCCCATTGAAAGAGGCCTCCACAAAAAAAAAACGACGCTCTAAAAAAAAAAAACAACAACAAACTAAAAGAGCTCCTCCTACAAGGAGCCCCTCCCGCGATTAATTGTTTTTTTCCCACGGTCTGCTATATATACTAATTTTTGAAGGACTCTGATTGGCTGAAATTTTTGATTGACATCGATTTCAACCAATGAGAGTCTTTAAAAAATTAGCAAATCAGCAAGCAGGTATGGAAGCCTGTAAGGGTAAAAAAGGTTAGTGTGAACTTGTTTGACCCTGTATGTATTATACATATTACAGGGCTATTTTATGTGATATACATGTTAAAGGATAATATCCTGTAACATGTATAGCCAAAAAATAGCACTGTAATATGTATAAAAAATAATGTGAAATGCATGAAAAATATAATATAACAAGT